>CM056831.1:17539855-18982355 GCA_029853015.1 Chelidonichthys spinosus
GCTAATAAAACTGTGTCTGTTGTTTTGAGATCTACAAAACAAATGTCTTCCATAGCCATTGGACTACCAAGGAGAATTAACTAGAATCTGAATCCAGGATGGCATAAATTTATAAATTTTGATTTGAGTATTTTATTAAGTTGATTTCACAAAAAGACACTATCAACCACAGGGGTGATTTTTAATGAGACATAACGAGCTAAGAGCAGCTCAATATGACTTTGACCGTCCCTGTGTGAGTTACTGCCTCAGGATCGAAGGATCTTTCTGACTGAAGTGCAGTTCAAAAAGATTTTAGGACATTTTGTCTTTTTCACCGAACTCCTATCGAAGTTTAATCACGGCAAAACGATCCACCCTGAAATGCATACAATTCTATTATAGCGCCTCACTTTATATAACAGAAGCATTTAACGTAAAACGGAGTTATTGTTAATTACTGGCGGAGCCATTGTTGGGGGTTTAACCTCTCAGGAACTTGAATGGAGACATAACTACTGATAACGGTGCATGGAAATGAAATATCGCTTTAATTAGTCCAAAAATGCAGTGCGTGTGAAGCCGGAGGGAACACAGCGTAAAACTTTTGGGGCAGTTCTGTCTGATGATAAAAGCGTTGAGTTGAGTGTGTCGACTCCTGTCTGAACACCAACATGCACTCTCACACACCTACACACAACTTTAGAACCCTTTCCCCAGTTGATAAGCATTGAGCGTTTGGCAAAGCTTCATTTCGGTCGCGATCAGAATTCATAAAGATGCACTTTATATATATTTATATAATAAATGTGCCTTGCTTTATTATATGAGACGGTGAGTAACAACAGTTTGCTTGTTCCTCACCTAAAAAATGAAGGCTTGCTATTTTAGAAAACAAAAAAGAATGGACGTATGATATTTTCTCAATGCGCCTTGTAGTGAGATCGTTTGGCTGTTTCAAATGTAAATTATACTACTACTACTAAATACTTGAAGAAGCGCTTGCAGATTAGATTTTGCAGATTTATACCTTGACTTTTATTAAAATCTATAACTAAATGAAAGCTCTGGAAACGTGTGCCCTTGCTGGTAAACATTCGTTTTTTATTGAAGATTATCTCAAAGAAAGAAACCAGCTTTTTCAAAATTTAAGAGATATTCATTAAATTCATGGCACATTTACATGGCACATAAGGCTGCCGGTGTCAGATTCACATGCATCAGGAAAATGTATTAAGAGTTTAACTAAATCCTTTAATATTACTGAAAACATCACCTCAGTGTTCCATTTTTGTATATATTGCCACAATTAGATGAAATGTTGGGTATCACACAGGATGTGTGATTCATTGAGTGGCGACACACTGCATCTAAATCCTTAAGTAATATGTCACAAGGCAAACTGCAGTCTGAAATCTCTCTTCATAAATAACCCGTGACGGATTTTCTCTTACTACGCCGGTATCAGAGTGAAAATCTCACTTTAAAGAGAAAAAAAAAATAGTAGAGTAACAATTTCCTCTTGGTTTGTGAGATAATATGGGCTGTTGCCAAGAAATGATAATCCTCTATCTAAAAAAGAAAAAATGATTTAGTTTTCCAGCCTGGCATTTCTCGTACATCTTATTTCTCTGAAGCACTGTGCCTGTCGATGTTAGATAAAAAATAAAATAAAATAAAATATAGTGATGGATATCTGGTTATAGGTAAGCACTTATCAGCTGGTCGCAATATCTGATCTTCAGCCGTGCTTCAAATATGAATGCATGTGTGTCGGAGCGACATCGCCGCATACAGTAACGTACATGTTTGGACCATGATGGATCTGTTATAATACAGCTGATGGATGAAGACATTATTGCTAGTAGCACTGGCGTCCCGCTGTTCTGTGGGGGGTGTGTATCTGTGTGTTTTCCAATTCATAGAGTAATGCTCAGATAATACAGTGACTGACCTCCAGACACATCCCCCCCCCCCCCCCCCCAATCATCCCCAGCTCCTTGTCTCTACCTCATTTGCTCTCTCATCCCCCTGACCTCATTTGCCACTCCTTCTCCTCTTCTGCCTCCACCCACACTTCGTTTCCTCCCTCATGTCGACCGATCTATGACAGTACCACATCCCTCTCTTTCGCTCCCTTTCACCGCACTTGACGTACTAAGAGATCCTGAGACAATGGATGAGCTTCATTTGCTTAATTATCAGGATTTGCACACTTGCTGGGTTGATTGACCGAAAGGCTGACTGCTCGTTTGCTTAATGGTGGTACAAATATCCCTAAAAGTCAATGTGTCACTGGCTGTGGGCTTCATTACCTGCCGGGTTGAAAAAAACAGTCTAAGCGGCTAAGTGACTAGCTGGCTGACGCTGGGAGAATCCGAGACACATCCGTAAGTGTAAAAGGTGAAGAGAAAAATGGTGGAGAGAAGATGCCAATGCTGACAAACAAACAGGAATAAGACGCCATTTGTCTTCTCTGTCGTGACATGTGAGAGTGAAGGTCTGTATGTATGATGACTGTGATTAGAAGTAATGAGTGGCTGGGTGTGTGTGTGTGTGTGTGTGTGCTGTGTTGGCATCCTTGAATTCAAAATAGGTAGCGGGTAGGGAGATGTCAAAGTGTAGATTTAACAGTTCCTCCAGCTATTTTCTCAACCATTCCACAGCTATTTCTGGCTCTCGCTCTGGGGATAAATACTATACTTCTATTTAGCTTAAGCAACACCCTTTTCCAAGATACACACTCACAATAACGTGCCTAAAATCTAGATCATAAGAGTTGGATTTCTTTACCATCCGTTTAATAGCTTAGAAATAGATGTGTCTTTCATGGGAGAAGTGTTTCTAGGAAGAAACAGAGCCAACCTTGAGCTTTCCTGCCCTTTTAGGTTGTTGGGTCCTAGATGGCATTTTGAGGTAAAAATGGTTTGGGGTGCTTTAAAGAATCACAGCGTTCCAAGAGCTGCTACCCTAAATAGGGCTTGACGTACTATGCAAACAAAAATAAATAATGTGCCATTTACAAATGCCTCGTTTGCATGGCAGTCAAAAACGGTAGAGCCAAGCTGCAAACCAACCTGAAAATCATATAGATAGAAATAAAATGTCAAAGCAAAACTGATCCCTTCAGGGGAAATGCCCTTTCATGGGATGGCATTGTCACAAAACACTCCAATCATATAGAGCAGAACTGACATCAGACATTTTGCCTTTTTATTTTGTTTCCATTTTCACCGAGTCTTGTTTGATGTTGGTGATGCCTTATTTCATAAAAGGTTATTTCTCTTGTGGTATGACTCATGCTCTAAACTTCCTCGCGCTGTTTTGAGTTTCGCCTAACAAGCAGCGGTGTACATTTTCTCATTACATTTTACAATAAATACATCTGCCAATAGATAATGTAATAAGGAGTCCCTCTGGCCAAAGATAGCTCTGCATTAGCATTAGAAGGCCGTCGTCTTAAAGCCGATGTTTTTGTTAATGTCTCCTGATCGACTATACACACTATTATACGGTGCAGCAAAGAACGCATTCCTCAAAGGGGATCAATGCAGTTCATTTTATCTCTAATCTCCCTACTGATGCAACAGATAACACATCCTTTTTACGAGGGAAATGAAACAAGCGTGTGGTATGACCTTATGATCTTAAATTGCCTTAAGTGATTCTCATAAAGAGGAATTATGCTTTCATGATATGAGGTTCAAGCACAAGAGTCTAAACATTTCATTTGCAATCCACAGGCTGAGCAACTCCAAATATTATGTGACATTTGCAGTGTTAGCTACACAATACCATGAAAACATGCAAAATGAAACAACAAAGCATAAGGATGCTGCTATGAATACTGCCTTTGTTTCAGAGATGTGTAATCTAATGCTACAGTCATTTCTACAAGCAACAGCTTATAGCACAATAAAATTGCTTCTATTATTTAGTTCACGAACTGTAATTCAATACAGCGACACCTCTCACTGCAGCCTCAAGCATTACCATATGGTTTCAAAAAGGTTGCGTTTATCACAGAGCTGCTGTATTGCATTGTGTTATATTAGATTACTCAGCTGTTCATTGTTTGGTGCAAGCCAAAATGCTTCTTTGTAGATCGGCATTACACAGCAAGGCTGTGAAAAAGAGGCCTCACTTAAGGGTACACAACATCTGATAAAATCTTATCTTGACCTTCTATAATTTGCAAATTTAATTATGTGTAGCCGAAATTAAATTACTATGGGAATGTATATTAAGAAAGGAAAAATATCTCATGAATTTATAATAGGTGATGCCTAATACGGCTTCATTTGTCAAGATATGAATACTCCCCATCTATTTTCAGAGACACATTGTTATTTTGAGAGGTCGGTGCCAATTTAATGTTATTTTACAGAAAATGCACCAACTATTTTAAGTTTGTATTACAGTGGTTCCACATGCTGACTGGTTTAATGGTTTGTGATGAATGCATGAATAAGGGCTAAGGCTTCAACGTGACATCAGGAGTATAAACAAGCTATTCTTGTACCACTGGTTTGTTTACTGGGGATGTGGCATGACTTGTGCCCTATAAAGTTTTAACCTTGACTGGCACCCGTGCCCTCAGGGTAACTGTCAGTTGAGTGATGCTGATATTGAAGCCTAAGGTTAGGATAATGGCAAACTGACAGTGCCGATACGTCTCAAGGCAGCCAATGGTAGGACATGATATCAAAGCACTTCCTTCCTATCTGCTATATCCTCCAACTGCCTCCATACTCTAGTCGGTCAATGAATTGAGCTTTAATTCAGCTTTTTAAGTTGACATGCTCTCTCAACACAACTATTATAGAATTTTTATTAGATTCTTTAAAAAAAATCATGCCGACGATGACTTAATTGACAAAACTATACTGTGCTCTAAAACCTTGCAATGGCTTCGGTTCATTAGCGTATACAGTCGGCAAGAGAGTAGTGAGGAATAAAACTGGCTACTCATCTCATATGCCCTCTAGTCCAATTCTTAGCTTCATAGCTGTGGACAAGTCGCCTTGGTACAACTGTTGTTTTTAAATGTGCTATACAAGTAATGTTGACTACATTTCAAAGTCATATTCACCACCAGGTGTTTCTGCTGCTGATGTCAGCCATCCTTTCTAAGCATTTCCTGTTCAGAGTGTAGGTATGTGTAAGTATGTAGGTAATACCTTTTACAGAATACACATTTAACGGAATTTGAACCTTGGTCAACTGCTTCAAAAGCAACATGGCTAGCTGCTATACTATGGACAGACACATGCACTCATACACTCATTAATGCACATCCGTCTTGTTCTTACCTTTGTTGGAGAGGAGGCACAGCAACCACAAAAGAAGGCATGAGAGAAAGAAAGAGAAAGACAAAGCGCGAGAAATTATTTTCAATTCTGCAGTAGCATTGCTCATAGACAATAGACGTTAGGCTTGTTAGTCAACCAGCCTGATGTGTGTGAGTGTGTGCCTCTATTTAACAACAACAGTGAGTGGCTGCAGGGATGGAAACAAACATACACATGTTCACATATTGTTACAAGGAACAAACAACGATCGGAACGTCATGCATTTGTCAGGTCAACACCAGGACACTTGTTCTCTAAAGAAAACCTTTCACCAAGGGCAAACCTTAACACACTAAACGCTGCTGTCTGCCTACCCGCCAGACAGACAGATCACACCTACGACCTGCATAAAACATACATATGCAAAAACATTCACAAAAACCACACACACACACACACTACGGCCTTTGAGAGATAGCCATTGATTTTTTGCTCCTGCAACCTCTAGACAGTCGGTGTAACGGAGGGAATCAGCAGAATAATTGTTCATTTCCTACTTGGCGGAAACAGACAGACACAGACAGACAGACAGCAGGATACGGACACAGACTGGCAGACAAACAGCCTGAGAAGGATAATTGTTAATTTCCTGCCGTGGTCGTGACAGTTTGATAGACATTGCTGTACACGGATTGTTAATTTGTTGCTCATCTCAAATCACAAAGCAAACATACAGGAAGATAATAAGAGATGATTATACAGAAGAAAACGTCAGTTATGTCGTATATACTTGGCTCTGGGAGTACTAATAAAGTCCTTTTAATGCTCTAGAGTAGGGATGAAAATTATCGAGTAATTCATTAATCGATAGTTGTTTCATCTTATCGATCGATGATCGATTAATTGATAAGCGGCAATTCTTCTGAGAAGCTGAATTTCCCTCTGAATAGGTTCTATCTACTGTATACGCTAACATAAAATGCTATCTTCCTCATGATATAAAGAAAAATGCAAATCATATTTTGAATAATTTCATTTTAATGCATCAATTTGGGAAATTTTGAGAACCAAAATATGACGTTTCGTTTCCTGACCAATTTCTTACAAACTGCTGGTTCTGATCCAAATGTTGACATACTTAATGGGGTTGAGGAGTTAAAGCATTCAAGAAAAGATGAAAACAAAAATGACTAAAACACAGTGCTGAGCCTTTAAACTTTTAGTTTAGTATGACTATTATTATTATTAATATAAGTGGGTGACTATTCCTCAGCCTTCCTTGGTGTTTTGGTTCTGACTAAATCCTCGTTCATACGTCGCCACTCGCCCATCTCTGAGCGACAACTGTCAATGAATGTGAATGTGTTCACGCGGAATGTGGCCAGGACAGGCGATGTGATGTGGGCGGGGACGGAGATGAAATAACCTTAACTTTCTGCGATGCGAGTGAAGCGAGTACCAATCGGAATGTAGAATAAAGATGATTGACGTCAGTAGAGAGTTCCAGAGTTGCGGTTTTTGCCAGCGAGTAGAATTCAGCGAGAAAGCGAGTGACGGGCGAGTAGCGACGTATGTGAACGGGGCTATACGCGCCGTCAAACTCGCCACCTGAGGGGGGGTCGGCTCGGGGGACGCCTTGCCATGGCGACGGGGGAAAACAGAACGTTGATGAGCCAAACCAGCCGCGAGGATTTTCCCTTGTAATAAGCGCTACTGCCCTCCTGTTGAGGCCAATCATTAGAGCCGCTAGTTAAGTCCATTTGCATGGATAAAATTGCGCCATAGTCTCGTCGTGTGGGAAACACTGCTCCCGCTTCTCGTTTTGTCTTGTTGTTGTCGTCAGAGCCCTGCTTCGCTTGTGTTTGCGCATGTGCGTCAAGTATGTCTGGCGTCAAGCGCGCCCTCACGTGGACTAGCGGGGAATTACGGGTTCAAAACGCAATTAATTGCAATTAATTTATTTTAATCGAGTAATTTCTTATCGACAATTAATCGATAATCGATTAATTGTTTGCATCCCTACTCTAGAGGCTTGTCCACTCTTCTACGGGACCTTAGTGTGAAATTTGGGTTAAATCTAATGTTGGTGGTTTTTTTTTAATTCTTCCTTCACTCTGTCACTTCAAATTACACATTGTTACAACCCCGTCAATCAGGACACACACACACACACACACACACACACACACACACACAGTGTGAATGCATTAGTGGCAGGGTGAAAGACAGGCTCCTTCTTGCTGTTACTTTCTTCCCAACAATGACTCCTGACAGAACTGACTTACTGCTACACTGAGATACTTTGACATGGCAAACAGTGCGTAAAATTCACTTAAGCCTGAAGCTCATATGGGCTCAGCCAAAATCGCTGCATTACTTTTGCCCCCCGTTACATCCCATCTCTCCCATACTCACATTTGTTAGGACTCTAAACCATTTGCATCCAAAAATAGTACTTGGGAGGACGAGGGTTTGTTTCTGTCTTTCTAGTTGCCTCAGGTTTGCACTATTCTTGAACAGTCTTCGTCCCTTTGTCACACTGTCTGACCTTCCTCACAGACAGAGATGGGATTCTGGTAATAATAAATGTGTTTAATTACTACGCCCTGTGGGCAAAAAAGTAATTCAATTCATTCTCCTAGACGTCTGTTGTTCTTGTGCTTTACATACCGCAATACTCGTCTCTAAAAACCTTCACAAACAATGCTGGAGCTAATAGCCCCTCGGTCTCTCTCGCTTTCTTGCTCTCTTGCATGTCTGGTGAAAGTCTTTGATTCTCTTTGCCCCCATGAGGATTCATGAGCCTAGTGAGTTTGTGGTTTGTTTGATGGAACCAAGGCAGCGGCAGTGCCTCCTTCTCTGTGTCCCTCTCTGTCAAGTTGTGGAGGGGTCATTAGACGTGTAGATAAGAGACTTCTGGTCCAAGTCCCATTTCCTGGACGTAGCTGTATCTCGAATGGCAACGACTTGCCACTGTCCCAGCTGAATGCTAAGTGTAGAGAGAACTGCAGAACGCTTGTGTGTTTTTGCTAAATGTACGACAGAAGGCACAGAAATGGATACCAGCTTGCAAAATTACACACAGACAGCATTTCCAAACCAAAGTTTGAGTAACTGCCAACTGACGAAGGAAAATGATACGTTCCCAGAGTGAAAGTGCGAGACAGTAGTGATCATGTCACGCTGTGTTTGTATGCTTTGTGAATTAACAGTGCTGAATAACACTTGAAAACTGAACACATTAATACATTCTTAGCTCAAAGAGGAATGCTTTACCCGTCAGCAGAAATAATTTAACTTTACATCTTTATTCTATTACTGCAATCATCCAAACATGCCAAGCATTGACCTTTGAAAAGAAAGCTTAGACAATTTGAAAAGTAGGAGGAAAGTGTTTTTCATCATCTCTAAAAAAAAAACACGGAAAGAGCAGGTGGAGAATGACAGTTTTATTTATGACTGAGGAGCTTTGAAGGGATGAAAAAATAAGTATTTCAAAAGAGGAGCTTTTCAAGTAAGTTACAGAGCGAAAAGAAAAACCCATACATACTTCACCATATTTCATCTGGGAGGTCATTTGTTACGGGCCATCCCTCTGGGGAAATCTACAGTTGGGGACGCACTCCTGAGTTTCATAAATAGCATTAGCTAATAAAGCTGAGTCTGCATCTTTCATTGTGAGGGCTTTCACTGTTTTGAACTACCGTGTGTGTGTGTCCAGTGTTTGATATAAGTGTACAGTGCACATGAGAGGTTTTTGCTCAGATTTCTGTGGTTTGTGTAGACAACAAACCCAGGTTGTAAAGTGCTGACGTGACTTGGAGAGCTGCCCCTATACATCTTCATTTACAGGACCACATCTGACGGCAACACTTGATATGCAGTTTTACCCCATTTATCAAGGATGAAAGGGGTTCAACAAGGACAGCTCCGTGGTCAAGGTTATAAGTTGATGTTACGCATTCTCTTTGTTATCCTCTTGCTGACTTACACACTTGCGGCCTCGCACACACACAAACAGGCAATGCCTTGGGATGATGAAACTGCATGAAATCGCTCTCTTTTGGAACTAATGATTCTACAGAATTCCTCTTCAGAAAGATGGTTCCATTTGCTGTATCAACTTAAGGGAATGCACACATTATGTACTATCTTCTGACTGGATCCTTGTCAACTGTTTTCTTTCACACATGCCTGCATTGAAAAGCAAGCTCTGCCACTGAGACACATTTATAAAACATACAAAGAGAGAAGGTAATTGTTTTAAGTATTTCCCAAAGTCTGTTCATCTCTTACACCATCAATAGTGCCTCCTCCAATTGGAATCACATAACCATCAACTGCCAATTCACTAAAAAAAGTATTCACATTGGAGGCACTCAAGGATTTAGGGAAGTCTGTAATGTGTAGCACTACTATTGGAATTCCATGAACAGTGTTGCCAACAAGGGGTTTCGAACATGTGCTGGCGATAAAACAGTTACATGATGACAGAGAGGGGGGAAATGGGGGAAGACATGATTATACCAGTCACTTATGAGACGGGTAAAAAAAAACAACATAAAAAGGATTTCCAGTAAGCAAGTCTATTGGAAGGAACTCAATAGTTTTTCCTAATTATCTCTGCAATACATTATGTCATAATTATAAGAACAAAGCTGGAACACTTCTCATGTTAGTTGCTACATCCTGAACCACACAGACAACGAGATATATGGGACTTCCACTCCAGTGTTGTACCTCCAAGGGCATTCCTTTTTGCACTGTACGTCCTAGCTGACTGCTTGCATAAATATGGAGGTGTTTATCTATGGTGTCAAGATCAATGTTGGCCTCAAATCAATAACTTCTTGGGAACGCGGTACACTGGCCGCCTATAGATCGGCCTCTCTCATCTGCTTCTTCTATCTACTCTTCGCCTCAATAGTTCAATACCTTTTTTTTCTCTCACTGTGAAATTGATATTCGAGCAGCTTAGGACACCTTATTCACCTGGATGTCCATCATAAAACACTTACTAGTTCCATCTTTGATGTTGTTTCTCTTTACTTCTAAGGAAGGCACACAACAACAGACCTTCAGCATAAAAACACAACAGTTTCTTCCCACATAAATCTGTTTTTTGTTGTTGTTTTTACCTTTGCATACAGGAGGAGAAAACCATTTAGTTGACCACACAGGGAGGCCCATCCCAGCTGCCCGCAATAAGCAAATCTGAGCATTATAATTCTTTCAACTACCAACACCCTGGAGTGCACATCATGGTCTGAGCCCTGTTCGTAATTAAGCACAGACCCTCTCATCTATCAAGTTTGTATCGACCCATGCCAATGTCATAACATGATTGCCGTGATTTAAAGCCCCAGCATGATACAGCTTATCATAAATGAATTGCTTTAGATAAGGGGAGTCTTAATTATGTGTCATATGGATCATAGCGTGAATGCCCTTTTAGGACACTCTCCCCAAATATTTCATCTCAAGCATGTAGCCGACATTTAAAATAAGGAGATTTAAGTGTTTTGGCAGAGACTAAAAAGCATACTCAAGCATGCAGAGGGTTTACATTTCATTTATTAAGTGTAAGGTTAAGTGTAAGAACTAGCATCTTCACATGAGTGCATCTTCATTAAATAGTCAGTAATGTACCCATGCAGGAGGTTTAAGCAACTTCCCAACTCCATTAAACAAGCCTATCATAGCATGGAGAGAGTGGATTTTATAGTCCAGTACAGATTGCTCTGTCTTTTATTGTGAGAAAAACAAAACCTGTCATACCAGCATCTTCTTCACAGGGAAAAACTAGACACTATGGAAGACGTTCTATTGGCCCATCTACATGCATGAAGATTTTGTTCATATATCAGTTATTCTCAGTAATTACAATGACATAATCTGACATAAATGTGATTTGTAGACATATAAAATCAGTTATGATGTTATATCATTTAGATGTGTATCTTTGGCAATGCATTATGATATAAATGTATCAACAGCATTTCATGCATGTCACATGAAATGACCACGAGCTGCCTCTACTGGTTTGTTTTTCTCCTTTTCTTGGTTGTCTTTTAATGGAGTGGGAATACTGAGCTCGTAACAGGACATTGAGTTGATGAGAGACACAGACATAATGTTTTGAGATTGTCCAATAAAATTAAACATCCGGTTTGTCTTCACACAAAATCATAGTATAGTATATCATAATACAATATAATATATTAGTATTAGCTACACTCTAAAAACTAATTCAGGGGATCTTTAGTCATTACTTAAATATATATATTGTTGTGAAATAAAAAATCAAGTTCTGAGATACTGTTAGACTTTTTACTTGTAATTGTTATTTTATTGAGCTTGGATGACACACAAATTATGCCTATCGATTCAATATACTATCATGACTTGTCAGAGTTTAAAATTTTCAGTTAATCAAAAAATAATTTAATTTTAAGTTCTGTTAATGTAAAATACAATTACAATACAACCACAGTTTCCCTCTCCTGCAATGCACGCACGGGCATGTTCAAGGCCAGACGAGTGACCACAGCTGAAACTTCATTGAAGCGTTGTGGTGAATGGTAAGTAATTTTATGCTTAATTACACATATTTGCATTCGCTCAGGATTCTGTTGGTGATAGCCTACTATAACCGAATACCGAAATCTGGAAGTCCTTACTCTGAAATTTGAGCCGTGTTGATAGTACAGTCTGTGTGCCGAGGTAAAGTTAGCTAGTAGCTGTAGCCTGTCACTGACTGAGTAGGTTAGCATATAGGCTAGCTACGTTTATAAACTACAAGTAGCTACATCATTTACTTTCGCTAGCTGACTAACAAACTAGCGCACAAATAGGTTGTGTGTTAGCGAGTTATCTTTAGTATTTCTTCTAATCTGAATCATAGTTGAATCATGTCTAGCTGACGTTATGGCTCCGGTAATAGCCACTGCTTGCTAAGAGGCTAGGGCTCCATTTTAGCTTGTTGATTTGGCCTGTTGCTACACTATTTGTTCAGATACTTTGCTCAAAACCAGTCGGCGTTATGTAGGGCCCTATGAATTCAGTTTTATTTTTTCCTCTCATTGTCTGTTGAGAATTTATTTTGAAGAACCATATTTCATTTGTAAGGGTCTTCAACCAGAGCGCCCCCGGTACCGGGGGCAGCTGCGCATGTTGCAACACACACCATATAAGGGCATGCTAACCATGTAGCAACATATTCATGCAGCATACCCTCTTAACGGGAAGAACAAGCTCATGAAAACCATTTTCACCTAATCGAAACACAACTCCGACACCAAGCATCTAAATGAGCACGGAGAAAAAACGTGCTAACGGCACATGTCCGCAAAACTGCCGCTAGCGATTACGCTACTTCATGTTAACGATACAAACAGCATGTCATATGAAAGCTGGGACTCTACAGATTCCAACGGTATAAGTCTCATCACTCTACGCCCCAAATTCACTGAAACAGCAGCCGAAGAAGAGCAAAAATACACATCACTTTATACAGACATAATCATGATAATCATGTCTTACATTTGCTGTTTTGTGATTATAAGTTGTGTTCAAGTGCATTACACAGCCTCCACCAGCTTATCCAATGTATCTGTGTCACTTTGAAATGATTCCTTCATTGGCCATCAATGGAACGGCACCCTTCTACCTTCAAACACTGGTCAAACCTCATGCCCCGAAGCGAGCACTTCGCTCTTCTACTTCAGCTGGCCGGCTGGTACCACCATCGCTGAAATCAAGCAAATGTCGCTCAGCAAAGTCCAGACTCTTCTCTGTTCTGGCGCCTCAGTGGTGGAACGAACTCCCGACCAATGTCAGGACAGCAGAGTCATTTGCCATCTTTCGAAAAAGGCTCAAGACTCACCTGTTCAGACTTCACCTCGACTCTACATAGCATGACCCACTAGCACCCTCCCTCGACACCCCCCCCCCCCCAAAAAAAAAAAAAAAAAAAAAAAAAACCTTACATATAGCACTCTGATCTTAGCACTGTTGCTCTTGAAGTACTACTTTACTCAGATGAGGACCTAACACTTGTTCTATTTTTAGCTCTTACTTTATCGGCAATGATACGTCGTGGTTTCTTTGTTTCCTTCTTTTGACAAATGTACTTATTGTAAGTCGCTTTGGACAAAAGCGTCTGCTAAATGACCTAAATGTAAATGTAATTCCTGACGGTTTTATACGATTTTATACATCCTAACACCTATTAATTTCTTCTGCAAGGATGTGGAGGAGCTCAACGCAGACCTTGCGATGCAAGTGATGAAGATTGCCGTCATCGTTGATGGCCGTGCAACCATTGTAGTCGAGGGAACCAAGATCCTGCAGGGGATTGATGTCGCCAGATCCTGTGCTTTGCTGATGGGAGTAATCTATGCTCTTAACCTTAGCTATCCCAAGCAGTTGAAATTTACCTTTGAGGCATTCCAGAAGCTATGCCTTGATCTCGATGGACAAAAAGCCAGCTCTAAAGTAATGAATCTCAAGTATGGTATTTTCTAGAGCGGACTTGATCGACCTTGCGCGAGGGAGAAGCTCACATCACACACACACACACACACACACACACGCACACACACACACACACACTTCTTGTTTTGCTTCTGTGATAGTATGAATACCTACTGAGTGAAAACCAAATCAGTGGAAGTTATCAGCATAGAAAAGGATGACCTCTGTTCTCTGAGGGTGTTTTTTGTATTTTGAACTTTATATGCAGTGCCTTCTTTTGCTGGATATTTTTGCTGAAGTTAGTTAGGAGTGTGAGCAGTCTGCCATAGTTGATTGAAAGAAGCTTTGCTCATTTGATGTTAAAATAAGTGCCTTTAATGTACAGCCATCTGTCTTTTGTTTTCAATCAGTTTCATGTGTACAAGTCAAAGGATGGTAATTCATGCACAGGGTTTGACTTAATTTTATAACACTGTTCCTCGTCATAAAGCTTCTGAGTGCATGTTGTTTTGTGTCTTAGGAGAACGTAGCTAACAAATGCTGCTGTTTGCACTTTTAAGGATTTAGAGCTACTGTTCATTTTAATAAATGGTTCTAATTAATTTGAATATTACTGTCTCAATTTCTGTCAAACAAGGTTGGAATTTTGAGCAACTTAGCCTCCTGGGAAACAGGAAAATACCCGTATTATAGGACAAGGCTCAACTTAACTGTTGCAGAGATCAACTTAATTATTAAGTTCATGTTACTTAGAAATGTGTTTTATTGTGGCCAAAAAGCTTCTTCACCTTACTTAAAACATTATGTTGGATCAACTTAAATACATGCGTTCATGTTGACAATTATTAAGTTCATGTTACTTAGAAATGTGTTTTATTGTGGCCAAAAAGCTACTTCACTATACTCAAAACATTGCTTTGAATTAATGTAATTCTGCTAGCAGGCTTAACTTAAAAATTCTAGTGGAAAACGTTAACATATTTTTTTGTGTTGACCCAAGGTTTTATTTATTAGAGTGTACTAACATGATACACCAGAAATGTCATGATCTGGCTGGTCAGTATTTTGAATGGATGGATCTGAAGTTTGGGTCATCAAAGACGAGCCTCAAGATCATCATCATCATCATCACCACCACCGTCAATTCATCGGCAGTCTGACCCAACACAGTCAGGAAGTTGTCCTCAGTAAAATGTGTGAAAATAATTAGGTTTGAGGGTGTACTATATTGAATAATAGTGGTAATGAAGCAATTGTAGCCACTTGTTCCTCCACTTCTCTTTCTTTGGAACTCATTTTAATGATATGTTCACATAGAACACAGCGTCCTCGCCTCACGTAGACCAATGTGCCAAACTGGAGGGCAGGCAGGTACAATTAGTTACTTGGTGACACATCTCATTACGGAATAAAAAGCAAGCTTTCGAGTGACACTTTCAGGCACTTCATTCCGCTCAGTTCGTTTTATATGCACAGAAATCTAGTTTATAAAACAAATGGATAAATAGAACATGGAATAGATATCATAATCCCCCATGGTGTATAACCTCATATCTAATATTATCTTTTAAAATACTAGCAGCATAAGCAGATATATGTTTGAACAAACGTTTGGAATAAAACCCCTTTTCTGCAATCAACAGTTGAAGATGTTACAATGGGCCAGATACATACCTCCAACAACTTTCCTGATCATCTTCAGGATCTTGTCTGAGTATAACTCAAGGCCATTCTCCCCATACCCATGTTGATAATAGATGTATACACATGTAGTAGTAAGTTGTCTAACTTTGTGTATAGAGTCCAGATGAACAGGAACCACTTTGTTTTTCTAACATTAGTTTAATTACTAAGCCTGACATTTCATATGCGCAACAAAGAGGTCAAAGCAGCTGGTGATGTTTTGAAAACACGGGGATACAATTTGAAAATATCACCTTTTTCAAAACTAAAGCTAAAGAAAACAAATATATAATATACTTGGAAAACAAATTCCAAACTAAATTCATAGACCTGGACAAGCACACCCTGCATGATTATGTGATTGACACCCATCTCTAGATCTGAATGCTGATTTCTTGGGTGACTAGAGAAACAGAAGCTACAGAATAAGAAAAACGCAAAACAGACTGATCGGTTCAGATCCCTATGCTATGATGCTTCTTAACTTCACTAAGTTAAAGGGGCTCTACACTTATTAGGATTGAATTTATTTAATTGTTCTGTTCCAGTCATCCCCTACAGAGGACAAGGTCAAACCTAATCATTACCAACATAATGATCTTAGTTAGTTATTATCCAGAACCTTGATCATAATGAAGGGTGGTTAAATTGCTGTCTAAGGCACTGCATTTGACCTCCCATAAATGCACTTGCAATTCGGGTAATTCCTGATTGCCTCAACATATGACAATCATCATTCCTATTGCTTTTTCAAGTCTCCAGTCACTCAATGAAATTACTTCACTAAACAAAAAAAAACGTAAGACGTGAGCTGGGACAGTGAACGCCCCTCCCTGTGTTTAGAGAGTTTAAGATATCTTAGTGTAGCTAGCAATGCAATCACTAATATGAATGGGAGCCAATCTGTTTGCCACTTTAAGTTCAAATAAATGTCTCGACTGCAGAGATGCATTTATTTTTCTGTTAAACTGTTTCAATGGATCCTACTCACTGACCCGCGGACAGATAACCTGCTGGTGTGCTGATCAAAATTAAATTAGACAGGTGCCACAGTAGGTGCATTTGGTGCATACCATGCAACTGCAACATCCTCGGTTCGATACCAGCAGAGGAACTGTGTTGCTCTCTCTCCACATGTTTCCTGTCTATGTCTACATCGTCAACTATCAAAAAAGGAAAAGGCAAAATGAGATGGTGTTGTTGTAGTTTGACGAAAATGGACCTGAAAATCACGTCGTCAGTCATTAGGATGATAGGATTGATTTAATGTGATGTTATGCATAGCCTCGTTTTTTTAAACTGTTCCCACCGTGCAGCCCGTACCTTATGCCTATACCCAACACCAACACTGCCAGCAATCCCATCATGCTCTGCACAAGTGGTTCACCCATCTTCATAAAGAATGAATGGGAGAACCCTGCTCCATGGGGATGCAGACTCTCAATCTATATTTTACAGAAAGGTATTGACAACGGTATCATTAAAATGTCACTCCACACAGCAGTCACTTGAACATCTCTGGCTTCCTCTAATGGTCATCATGGGAAGCTTGCAGTCTCTTCTAGTGGAGTGAGTGCAGAGATGAGAGAGTATGTGTACTGTAAGTGAAGACTTCTGGCCACATATATAATGGAAAATGGAGGGATAATGGCACAAAAGGGAGGAGAGGTGATGTCCAGTGGGAGAGTCGAGGAAAACACTGTGAAATGGATGTGTTCAGGAGGAGAAATGACCTCTCCACCTCTCTCTCTCTCTCTCTCTCTCTCTCACACTCTCACATGTACACACACACACACACACACACACACACACACACACACACACACAATGTTTCCTTCTAAACTGTTCAACCTCTTTGGTGTCTCTGGCTCTACATCATTGTCCCTCGAAACCACTCACCCTGCCCAGCCTCTCTCCTCTGCCAGTCCCTTGCCTGATTGCCTTTCCATTAAATCACTACAACACAGCATTTCCACATTTCATACTCGTTTTAATCTTTCAAGAATCAACTGCCCTCCCCAGCCCAGAAACGTTTACGAGGGTCATAAAAGGCCCCGGTTGACCCAAACAACTGTTAAGGGACCTTATCTCTCATGTCAGTCCTTATACTATGAGAGAGGAGGGACAGAGGGGAGGGATTGGGAGAAGGGTATAGAGAGGAATGAGTAGACATGAATAGGATAAGAGGAGGTAGGAAGGTAGAAGGCAGGGAGATAAAGGTGTTAGCCATACGCGTGGTCACAAGTGTCAGTGATTTCACGTCCAAGCTGACAGTTCAGGTGATTGCTGTCTGCAATGGTTCAGTGTGGTTGAGGTCCTCAGAGAAGAAAGAGATTAAAGCGTAAAGATGCTTGATCTTGGAGGCCAATTCTGATATCTTGATTTGGTTTTGATTTAACCATGTATCTATTGTTTAAAAACATAACACGAAGATACATGTTTGATGAGGATCACTTAAGTATTTAAAGGACTGTGATCACAATACAATGATGTATGTTTTAGTTGACAAATAAATATGTCAGTGCTATGTGGTGGAAAATAAACAATATTATAAAGAAAATGAATAATAAAAAAGCTACTAGTGCTCAGGGAAACGAAAACCAGCGAGCTTATGGTCCATTCTGTTAATTCCCAGGACCAAATATTTCACACAATGAACATAAGCTTGCGTTGCACTCGTTAACATTCAGCTTAAGTAATATTTTCCTGTTATCACCAGCAATAATTTATCATTCACACTGGTAATTGCTGCTGTTGATTTGTGTGCATAAGAGCTGTGCCACATTGCATATTCATAAGGGTCTGATAATAATACTGTTTTGAAATTATTCAAATTAACAATTTCCTCCTTCACAAACTAATGTGGAAGGAGAATACATAAGCATGTCTCACACACACACACACACACACACACACACACACAGTTATTGAACTCTCCAGCTGGACGGCTGTGGCAATAATTCAAAAGTTGGATGTTTGTGCTACTAGATGTGAAGTGATGTCACATAATAGTGAATTAACATTTATTGTAATACATTGATTGTAACCAAAGTGAAGTACAATAATAATACTAATTCATCAGCATGACAAACATTTAAATAAGTCTGTCCATTTGGCTATTACAGCTGCACACGTGGTTAAAAACAAACAGGAATGTAATTTCCCTTCAGACGAACTTGGTGCTAATACATATTAGGGGTCAAGTTGGGTTACTTTGACCCTTAACCATAAAGTCAGTTATCCAGGGTACAACCCACTATATAGAGTTATTGCCAACATTTACATATTCTGAAAACAATTGTGTGATTAAGTGATGGTTATATAAATAAATATATATATAGAATGCCATGTTTAAATAGACCAGTTGGACCTAATTTAATTAATTTTCAAAGCACAACATTGGTGGATTGTTGAAAATAGAACATGGAAAATTTACATTTACATTAAGGGCATTTAGCAGACGCTTTTTTTCTCCAAAGCGACTTACAATAAGTTAATCCGTCGAAAGAAAGAAACCACAACATATTGCAGATAAAGTAAGAGAGAAAAAATAGAAACAAGTATTAGGTCCTAATATAAGTAAAGTAGTAGCTGTTCAGCAAGGATACCTTAAGTACAACTGTGCTGTGATCAAAGTGCTATTGGTAAGAACATAAACGTTTTTTAACAGCACTGTATCTTAGAAGTAGAACAATGGAAGAGGTACATTCTAGATTGAGACTCAAATGTTGCATACCAATGGTTCCACCACCGAGGCCAAATATGACAAACTGCACATATTGTGTCAAACTTTTAGGTGTTTGCTGTCTGCTTCTCTCCCCCTTACCTCCCTTAGGTATCAGCTGCTGTCACCTTCCATCTGGTCACATATAAGTTGGGTTACCATACAGGTAACCCTGTAAATATCTTTGACACATAACATGACTTGTCCTGCCTCAAAGAGAGCTCTGAACCTCAAAAAAGATTAAATACCCACCAAGGAAAACGAGATGTGAATGGCAAATTTATGTTCTCTTCCCATCTCTATCTCTTACTACTTCTCTCACATTTGTACGTACTCTCCCCATATATATATATATATATATATATATATATATATATATATGCATTTAAATTCCCCACAGAACTGTAGAAATTATATTGAAATACAACAATGTTAAGCCACATTTATAAAGCAAACTGTATGTACAGACCTTAAGCACAGAAGCAGCCTAAATCTGTGGCAGTGCCACATGATATAACGCCTCCTTCACAAACAGCACTCTGCAATGTATTTGTGTTTCTAAGGCTTGATGGACAAATCCCCAGTTGGGTAGATCTCTACAACATAGAATTAGACTAATCCTTATATATCCTTCAGTGTAAGTGATAGTGCATGTAATCCAGAATTCTGCTTTATCAGTGCCAATTGAAGTCATGTATTCACTTTCTACCATTGCATAGTCCCAGATGAAAGGCATATCTAATCCAAAACTTGGCTGTCTATTCCATTGTTACATTTAGATGATTCCTTTAAAAAAAATGCACATAATACCCTTTTAGCCCCATCTTATTTAGCAACCCTTATTCGTGGCAAGAACTTGACCTTAGACAATGGAAATGCTCGAACATTTGCCTTTTAATTTCTTCAAACACACTGACATGCAGTGCACAAACAGCTGTGGTTGGTGCTAGCCTGGTGACATCCAGATGCTCCAGCACTGTGTTCTTCTTGTCATTGTTTGTTTTTCTGTTTTGAGTTGTCATGTCAACTTTTCCTCCATTTTACTTCACTTGGCTAAACTGCAGTGAAGTGAATATCAATATGAAGAGAGTGGGAGGAATTTTAGTTTTCTCTGTTGCTTATATTTCAGTTTCTGGACATGGAAACCACGTCTAGTATTGCTAGCAAAGTATAGTTAACACTCTGGTGATCATGTTGAGCAAACTCTCTCATGCTGGTAGGGTTGAAATACCACCAATGCATGGCAGGAAAAAAACAGAGGGAAAGATATTATATAGTCATAGTGTCCCAGCCGTTATCTTTCCTTAGGTACCGAAAAACTTAAATGCACAGTCCTTTCTTATGTTTATAATGATTTTTAATGAGTCATCTTTGAGAGGGATGTTTGTAAATGTCTGGATTTCTGCTGGTGACTGAGGGTGCGCCACAAGGCTCTATTGTAGGCCTTGCGTTATAACCATCTCTACATAAATATCAAATAGATCTTGAAACAGGTGATACTTGACTGCACATTCATTCATGATGAATAAGCGTTTTACAGCATGCTGTAAGATGATGTGATGAATATCTGACAGAATGTACAATTGGAAATCTTATTTATTAAATAATGTTTCAGAATCCCACAATGACCACGGCTGAATATGACAGCCGTAAAGGGGCGCTCACACCTGACGCGATAGACGCGAATTGAGCGGTAACTCTACATTGAAAATCAATGTAAATGGTGCGATGACACGCGATTCAGGCGGAGGCGGCGCGAATGGAGCGTCTGGCGCGATGAGACGCGACGCGAATAAAGTTGAAAATATCGAACTTTTCAGGCGGCATCGTGCCGCGACATCCAATCAGCGACGAGCTCAAGCCGACAGACAGATGAGCTGTCGGACGGGGATTCGGCGCTGGGCTCTTCCCTTCTACTGAGGGAATCCTAGATAGTTTTTTTTCCTCCGCTTAGTAATATGCTTAAATTCAGCGGGTTGTTTCGTCTGATCTGAGGTCTAGTCGAATGTGGCCCCGACTCTCCCTGGCGAGAGGTGCGAGGGACATGGCTCCCGGGGGAGGCTCACGGACTCTGGCATCGGGTACCCCGAGGCGGAGGAGGAGGGCCCGCCGACGTGAACCGCCGGCCCCCTGCCGGCGCTGCCCTCGTTTCCCCCGCTAGAGCGACACCGGTTCAAAAATGAGCGTCATGCGCGAATGACGCGAATGAAGCGAATGACGCGAATAGTCGCGGCGTTCACACCGGACGCGATAGACACGAATACAATCGTGTGAGACGCGTGTATCGCGTCGGCGGGTCCTCCTCCTCCGCCTCGGGGTACCCGATGCCAGAGTCTGGGAGCCTCCTCCGGGAGCCACGTCCCTCGCACCTCTCCCCAGCCAGAGTCGGGGCCACATTTGACTACGGCCTCAGATCAGACGAGACAACCCGCTGAATTTAAGCATATTACTAAGCGGAGGAAAAGAAACTAACCAGGATTCCCTCAGTAGCGGAGAGCGAAGAGCCCAGCGCCGAATCCCTGTCCGACGGGCGGGCGGACGTGGGAAATGTGGCGTACGGAAGACCGCTTGCCCAGTGTCGCTCGGGGGCCTGAGTCCTTCGGATCGAGGCTCAGCCCGTGGACGATGTGAGGCCGGTAACCCGTCGCGCCGGGGTCCGGTCTTCCCGAGTCGGGTTGTTTGGGAATGAGCTCAAAAATATCTTTGACATGTATTGTTACTTATCAGTTGATACAAACCCAAATACTGATATAAGATAATGTCATCTTATATATCCGCCTGGCTGATTTATTTGCAAGCTAAATGACAGCTTATTGGTCTGTGTCAATATTTAGACATTTGAATCCACCAGGAATTAAACCAAATCCCCCCAAAACCCCAAAGAAATAAATCTTCCTCAAGAGACAGCGAAGCAAATTACTAAAAACAGCTATAAACAGCTCATCTGTCTGTCAGCTCATTTGTCTGTCGGCTTGAACTCGTCGCTGATTGGATGTCGCGGCGCGATGCCGCCTGAAAAGTTCAATATTTTCAACTTTATTCGCGTCGCTTCAGACGCGCCATCGCGTCATAGGGCGTACCCACCAAACGCGATGAAACTTCATCGCGCAACAAGATTACATGTAAAGTCAATGCAAAGACGCGATTAGACGCTTCATCGCGCCGGGCGACGCGATGGACGCGATAGCGCGGCGCGATGGTTGCAAAAAATCGCTTCATCGCGCCATCGCTTCATTGCGCCATCGCTCGAGTTGAAATAATTGAACTTTTGCGGCGAATTCGCGCGAAGACGCGCCGCGACAGCCTATCAGCGTTGAGATCGTCACCGACGTGCTGACGTACGGACGTCCTGGTGTTCCCTCGCTTTTTGCCGGCTTGCCGCTCGAGTGAGGAAGATGGAGGAGACACTGATAGTCGCCGTGACCGCTCACCCAGAGCTATATGATAGTTCCTGTCCCCTCTACAGGGACAGGAACAAAAAGCGCCTAGCCCGCAGACGAAGCTGGGAACTTCTCCAGAGTAGATACAGTGCAGCGATGGTGGTTATCTCAGCCATGATCGACGAGAGAATGAAATGGCGGAAGAAATGTTGTTGTTTGGGCGGGCTCGTCGCGCGACGCGATGACGCGATGCCGCGATGAGGCGTTTTTTGGCATATTGGACCGGCGTCAAAACTGGAGCGTCTAGCGCGACGCGATTTCATTTGTCGCGCGATTAAATCGCGTTCATCGCGTTTGGTGGGTACGCCCTGTCAGACGCTCCATTCGCTTCAGACGCTCCATTCGCGTCATTCGCGCCAGACGCTCCATTCGCGCCGCCTCCGCCTGAATCGCGTGTCATCGCACCATTTACATTGATTTTCAATGTAGAGTCGCCGCTCAATTTGCGTCTATCGCGTTCGGTGTGAACGCACATATTAGGTATGATTGCAGGTGCATTTTTTAAAGATTTAAGAGACCTCCAAAAATGTTGCTGTTGAGGCTTTCAGGGGAGCCATGTGTTAATCAAGGACTCAGCCCCTCTATATTTTGCATGGTGGTCATCATAAATTCCATCTTTGACTGCTGTAGAATTTGAAGGCACATATTTGTGTTGCTCCAAGCCCTGCCTGATGATTCAGGTAGCCCAAACCAGAACCTAATATGGAGATGTATTTACATAGGTCTATTATTATCTATAATTTCACCCAGAAACCAAAATATTTACACTTCTTGATTTTCTAAAAACTAACTTCTAAAATAAAATATTGAAAGTGAAACTTTAAACTGACAAGCTCAGTCGACATCTACTGTGTACCAATAAATGTAAAAATACAGATGACTTTCACACCATCATAATCACCAGCTTTCAGACTGTGTGGGCAGATCGTGACACCAGACAGCAGGAGGAACAAAGTGGCCCGGTCTTCCTTTGAACAAAATATTAGCAAATCTGCCTCCTATTACTGTTAAGGAGGGTTGCAGTTTGTCCAGACTGTTGCATTGCTGTGTATACATCATTGTTCAAGTCAATTTCAATGTACTGTTATTTAAATTACAGGGGCAAGATGTTGAGCAATGTATATGCTGTATTCTCATGTCATCACCAATCTACTTATCAATACATCAATATATTTAGCATGTTTCACCATTTCTACATAAATGGCGTATATGTCACATGAAACCTCGGTTAAAGCATACAGAATAGGAACAGTATTTGTTCAAACAAGAACAAATCAGCATGCTACACCAATCCAGCAGTAGGACTTGTAGATGGAGTTTGTAGCAGTGGAGCAAATGTAGTGTTTCTACGGATTGACCTGAATGGCCCCAATCTGAATTGCTATGGCTACTGCACACCGTAATAATCCCTCCTTAATCAACTCTATGGAATAAGAGTGTGGGAGGGGCTTGCAGATTGTGAGCGTGTGTGTCATTGTCTCAAGTCATATTGGTATGTGTATAAGCGCTGCTATGTATCTGTATTTTTATGGTCACAAAATGATGAATGGTTTCATCAGGAGCCAGTAACTGCAATAACTGCTATGTACAATAAAACATGCACGATAAACCATTGTGCTTGGGGCTGACTATTTAGTTCAATTCAATAACTATTCCAATACTACATTCCCATGGCTTAGTGCAAAGGAACCGACAAGCTGGCTATCCCCACCCTAGAGGTGTTAAAATATTACTAGAATTACATCACATTACAAGAATGTATTAAAGAAATATGTTAAATCAGTTAATGGGCAGGAAACATTCTGCATTCATTCTGTTTTGCACCATTGACTTTTTTAAGTCGCTGGGAAACCATGTAAAAAAAACAGTATCATCATTCACACACAGAATAATGGGAATGGAAGACACGCATTCCTTAAATATAAAAAGAGGTTTTTAACCATGACGGCCCCTACCTCAAATCAAGCAGATTAATTTTGTCCCTAACAGTATATAAGTGAGAATTGACCGCCTCATTGATTTTTACTACTTTGTAGAAATTACACGGCTGTTTCTCTAATCAAATTTCCTAACCATATTTTACAGTAAAACGGCAGCATGTGCACTGGGCTGTAGTGCTTCAACATTTGAGAGCGCTTAAGTCAGCCAGCCAAATTATTAACCACTGTAATTGCAATGACAGTCGTACTCTATGATGCTGCTGGTGTCGGTCCTGTCCCTGTACTCCTTCAATATATCCAAATCATTAATAGCAACACTGACATCAGTGAAAATATGTACTTTGCCAGTTATATGGGTTTCTTAAGTGCCATTAGTACTGCTGAATGTTCTGTGTACTATTAGAACTACTAGTTCTGCTGCTACACATACCCGTGAAGAGGGGAAATAACTGCGGACATTTTCAAATCCTTGTCTGTGTCTCAGGAAAAAGAACCCACAATCACAATTCACACTTGACAACTCCATCGAAGACATTTTCTTTCTTTTCTCCTCACACAAACATACGTGCATGCACACATTGATGTCTACACGATTGTCCACAAGCCCCTCAAAGGAGTAACTATTTAATAATACTCTTGTGTTCCTTAGAGACCTATAAAGTCAGTCCATGAGTGTGTCCGCATGACTCCTCCAGTTACTGGGTAATTGCCTTTTAACCGTAAGTCATGACTGAAGGACACTGTGGGGACCTGTCATACGTGGAGTGAGAAAAGAAAAGCAGAGGCAAGAGAGAAAGCGAGAGGGAGAGTGAGTGATTTGTAGAGAAAGAACCAGATGGAGAGACTAACAATAAGCCAAGGTCTGTCTTTCACTCAGCCGGTTTTATGTTAGCATTCAAGGAAGCAAGGGGGAAAATTAGCAGTGGGAGGAGGGAGGGAAAGAGGCTGAGGACATGTTGTATATTGCTCTGAAAGGCTATTTTGCTATTCATTTCTCTTTTTATTATTTTTCTTGGCTCGTTTCCCTTCGATTCGGTTCATTTTCATTCAACAAACTTAAATTCTCATTTTTTTATACTGCATCTTAAGGCCTTCACACATGAGGGGTGATTTTTTTAGTTGGATTAATAGTAACACTCACATTATATATCTATTCAAACTGATGCTTTTGTCATGAAAAATTCCCCACAGAACATGAATATTATTGAGTGGACAAAAAGTGCTGTGATTTTTATTTTGCTTAGCTTTCGCAGCTCAAATATTATCAACCAGTCAAAATATAACCATAGCCTACAACAACACAGAGAGTCTGTAGTCCGAAACCAAGAGTGCAAACTGTATTACTCATCTCAACTTTGATCAAGCAGCGCATACTAGACCCAATCTTTCTGTTCTACTTACCGGTAGCTGGTTCTCTGCCTGCGCAAGTCTATGCAAATTTTTCATGAAAAAGTCCCAAATTCATATCCATATGTGTGTATGAGCATTAGCATTGTCATGTTGTTCATTCGCTATGCCCCCAGTGCAAAAAGGCCTTTTGGGATGTTGTTCACCTTTTTGTCATTCTTAGCTCAATTTTAGAAACCATCATGTCTTTGTCCCGATGTAATGACATATGAAAGGGGTTCATGACTGACGTGATGCTGACCTTGAAGTCACTCCCTACAGAAACCGCCTTTAGAGATGCTGAGTTTAAATTGTTATACGAGAATATGCATTTGTTGAAAGGTGGATTTGCCCTTTAACAATCAGTCTGATAATTCTGACTTTAACCCAGACCAAAAAAAGTAGGGAATAGATAATGACAGCGCACACCACCGGTGAACCCGTGTTGCACCATGACCAATCTACTTACAGTAAAGCAGCAGGCATGCCTCTAAACCGGAAAATCACCTTAGCTCTCTAAAGCTAATGCACACACATGCACATGCACACACACACACACACACACACACACACACACACACACACACACACACACACACACACACTCTCAAAGAACCACCTTGAGCATAGTAGTGGGCAATGCTATGCTAACTTTTAATGGTTGCTTTGTATCTATGCAAATGTCAGAAAATGTTCAGTACCAAATCTGACACCTTGAATTACACACCGATACCACAATGTTTTTTTACTCTGTGTGAGTGAAAACCTCATAGCCTAATTAGTAGACTAACTATGTGTCTATATTTGACAATACATTTATCTACTATGTGTACACATGTATATCATACTTAGTGTACAAGCATTCATCTTTCTTGAAAACACGGATCATTATGCATTCTCACTGCAAATGACAAGAGGTGTTGGTTTATTGTTAAACAAACAAATTCATTAATTAATTAGCCACTCATTCATCCCACAACCGTGATACGTATTGGCCAATTTCAACTGAAAATGCATGTACATATCATATGCAAATAATGGTTTTCAGGTCGATAAACTGAACTATTAATTACGAGTTCATATACGAGTCCAAGGGGTTTTGTGCCATTTGAAGATTAATCATACATCTAATTGTAGGGATGCACGATAATTATCGGACCGATAATTATCGGCCCTATAATAGGAATTATGACGTCATCCCGATAAATCCGATACAATTATTAATACCTCCGATAATCCGACGATAGGATGTGTGTGTTAAAACAGTGCTACGGGTGGATTGGGATGAGGGACGTTAGTTTTTTTCTAGGCGCCTCCCGTTTAGCGTGTGATGTGGTTACTGTGGTATCACAGGTTTCGGAGGAGGGAGTTAATCCACAAATCGAGCGCTCCCTTCTCACGCCAGGTTCACACTGCACGCGGAAGCGCCGCGGCGCAGTGCGCCGCCGAAAATCACGAGCAATCCGCGCACCCCCGTTCAGACCAGACGCGTATTTCTCCGCGGCGGTCGACAAGCGCTTCTGCTCAGCTGTTGTTCATTCAGAGCTATTTTTTCCATTAAACCCCATAAAATTAATACGCCATGTTTCTGTAACCAAGAAGTTTGTACACTTCTTGTATTTATCCGTTCTCTTTCCGTTCTCTCTCTCTCTCTCTCTCTCTCGCGCTCTCTTTCTCGCGAGAGAGAGAGAGAGAGAGAGAGAGAGAGAGAGAGAGAGCGCGCGAGAGAGAGAGAGAGAGAGAGAGAGAGAGAGGGACACACACACAGACAGAGAGTGTGTATGGTATAGACAGTAGTAGTGCAGATATACCATTGAAATACACATATTTGTTTATCTACTCTTCACATTTATTATATATATATATATATTGTCATTTTATTGAAGAG
Organism: Chelidonichthys spinosus; assembly: GCA_029853015.1. NCBI lineage: Eukaryota > Metazoa > Chordata > Actinopteri > Perciformes > Triglidae > Chelidonichthys > Chelidonichthys spinosus. The sequence continues at coordinate 17,567,662 of CM056831.1, forward strand.
TCAAAACTGTTCTTGGCTTTCTTTTGTTCATAGTATTAATTATCATGTCACTGTGATACATCTGGTATGGTGTTTGGTAGAAGGCAAAGCTATGCTAAATCTACCTAAACTTAGTCATTAGTGTTTTTGACCTGAATTTGATCTGAATATACATTCAAAAACGAATAACAATATTATCGGTTATCGGTATCGGTATCGGTCCCGAGGAGCAGAAAGTTATCGATATCGGTATCGGCTTCAAAAAATCAATATCGTGCATCCCTATCTAATTGCCCTTCATAATCAGGTATGGATTAAAGACCTTATGGGCGGTAAATTAACAAGACAAGGTCACATTACAACATTTGAGGATTATCTCGAAAAAACTATTTTACAATCCAAAAATGTGCATATTACCGATCACGATTCTTTGTCATTGGAAAGATAAAGGTTTTTTTAATTGACTCTTTGGTTTGAGCTTTGCGACTGTGGTTCACAAGTCGGCCCATCCTCTTAAAGGGTATCAGATAGTGTAAAAATCATTAAAAATGGCTCAGCCCTCCGCGGCTGTCCAAGAGATAAATGCTGCTTGGTGGGAGGAGGTGACAAGGGAGCCAGTGTGCTCAAGGCTGACCCTGCGGTATCAATCTGTGCAATGTTCAAAAAAAGTTTGGCTATGAGAATTTTGGCTGCCCTCACCTCTTTTAGTATTTCAAAAGATCCAATAGCACAGGCTGGGTAATCAGACATGAATCAAGTGGCAATGGACAGAAGCTGGGGGGAGAAGGGGACTTTGATGGATACCTTTGAGTTGAGATGTAACTTTGGTATCAGAAATACAATACATTCTTGCATATTTCCCAAAGAGAGAAATGAGCTGTGAAAAAAAATGCACCTGGCTTCTGCGAGGGTTTAATCATAGAAATCTGCAGATATACTATATAGACATATAAAATATACTGATCACTACCCACTGTGATGGATTTTATCGCGAGATGTCAGAAGTCACCATGCCAACCTTTATGTACAGAAAATAATTGGACATGTTCTATAAATCAGAGAAGGGTTCACAGCGTGTCAATTGAGCACAAGTCAGCAGCTTAATTGCAAAGCTCGGCCTTGCATTATACCTGTCAGGGGCCTTCAACCTCTTCCAAAGTGAAAACGTGGACACTTCCTGGTAATTACAAGTCAGGCTCATAGCATGAAAGGTAAAGCACCTTCTGCAAAAACATTACTTCTGCTGTTTAAGGTACCACTTTAATGAACGCTAAAGGAGCAAAAGGAATCTTACTTGGAGGAAATGTCCCTCTATGCGCCAGGAGGAAAAAAGACAAAGATATTTGAGCCGTAATTCTCTAAAGTAGGTGGTTTTTACTATGCTTTTAATGTGGCAAGCAAACTGTTTACACCATCGGACCCAGTCTCATTAAAAACACCCTATTAGTCACATAAAGGGAGCAACCGTAACTTGCCCTGAGATCCATTATGGACGGAGATGCTGCACTTAAAGATCACTCACCTGAGTGGAAATTCTCCAATCACAAGTCAAATACACCCTTTGTAATAATGACAGTGTACTTAAATGCCCGGGAGTTTTTCATTGTGTGTTATAGTCTTGACAGCACAAGGCAAACTGAAGAGTAGGACCTCCGTTGCTGGTGTTAAATATCTTGCTCAAGGACACTTCAGTGGGGCGAATGCAACAGTTCTCAGTTCCACACGCAACCTTATAATTATCTTGACGCCTGACAAAGCATGGGAACTCATATTTGTCAGTCTATTAGGGAGGTATTTTTCATATCTCCTTAACGCATACTCTCCGTCACTCCCCCACACACATTTGTCAGCATCGTCATTACACTTAAATTAAATAGATTTGTTTAGTTGGGGGTAATGTCAACTTAAGTGTGCACAGTAAAGAGTTTCCATAACAAGATTATATTAAATACAAATGTAGTTCCAGACCCACACTCTCTCTCATGTTCACTCATTTGCTCTCTCTCTCTCTCTCTCTCTCTCTCTCTCTCTCTCAACACAACACACACAGCACACCTCGGCCTCATCACAGCTTCCCACCGCAACCATTTCTATTTTCATTTTCAAGTCTTTCCATGTCTATCAAACAGACCCGCGTCGCACAGGAGAGGGAAACGCAGGCTGTCTACAGGAGTAAAAATACATATTTTAGTACCCTTCTTTAGATTGTAGCCATAACACCTTAGTTCCTTACTGAATGCTTCCTGTTGAAGTCTGTTTTAACGCTCATTTTACTATCGTCACCTCATGCAATTATTGTAGTTGGTAGACTAATTGCAATATTTGCTCGTGTATAAGAAGACCCTGATTATGAGACAATGCCCCCCCCCCCCATATGCCCTTTTATTTCAACCAGTGGATGATATTAACCACCATTAAAGTAACATCCAGCTAAATATTCCTTCTCATCACAAGTGCCACTCCACGTTACCAGGAGAGAAAGAATTGAAAAAAGAGTCAAGTAAAATGTAACATGACCCTAAAATGTTTTGTGTAATATCCTGAAATAAGTCTTATATTCAGGCCAAAACAGTATATTGTGAGTTGCATCAAGTCCTTGACTAAAACAACATGCAAAAAAACCCTAAAAACTAAGCTGTTCAACCATATAATGCTTTGTCATCACCCTTTGGTCCACTAAATCCTCTTGGGTGTCATTTGTTTTATGAGCAGACTTTTGTAAGGCTGGCTGGAATAATGACTTTGCTCTGACATATGAAATTATAGAGGTGCCACACTGAGGAATACACTAAAGTGTGTATGTGTGTAAATGTGAGTGTCTCTCTCTGTACAGGTACACTTGCAGGTTTGTGTCTACCTTGGAGGGTTTGCACCCAATATGTCAAAGGGTGCACCTCAGGGAATGCAAGAGTCAGACATGTGAGTCAACACGTTCCCCTTGTTGACCAGTCCAGCCAGGACTCTAATTTCTTATGTGATCTTGTATTTGTTGTATATGTGAGTATGTGTGTTAAGAAGAAACAAAGCTGTTTACAAAGCCTCTTTACCGATGCATGAGGTTGGGAACCGAGTAAGAGCAATCATCAGGCTCCTTACTATGGAGAACCACCATCTCATCTATATGGCCCGCTCACCCACTCTGTTCTCGTACTCCATTTTCTTTCTCACTTCTTTTGCAAAGCATGCAATGCATGTAATTTTTTTGACAGAATTTGCTCGTACAAAAACATGATTCCTCTTTGTCAATGAACAGTCAAAGTGACTGATAAAAATGTCCCATGCCAGATACACTTTGTTGCTCTTGCTCATTTTTCTTTTATGCTGTGTGAATTTAAAAATTACAACTGCATACATGGAAATTGAACACATCATCTAGCACTCATACACTCACTGTGAGACTGTTTTGAGATGAATAACTACTTAAAGTCATGTAGTGGAAGACCTTCCTTCAGCAGCAACATAGTAACCATAACTCTCTTACAAGGCAGTATACATTAAAAGACTATTGAGACACTCAAAGAATCCTTAAAGGATAATTATATAAGCCATTAGGAATCAATTACAATGTTAATGTTAAACTATAGAAGGATATATTTTCACCACTTCTTACACTATGACACTGGCAGCTTCCTCAATATCTCTTTCAGCCTCCTCATTGATCCTTACTAATGTATGTGGGACTGTGTTTGAAGACTCAGAGTTTCTGAGTTAAAACAACAAAAACAAAAAGGAAAAAAACTTGACTGTTGACTGCTGAATGAGAAAGATACATAGCCAGAAGTCAAAAGCAGACCCTCGAAGTGTTCCACCAATTGTCCTTGTCAATTGATTCTCAATGAAGATGTATTCTTGTGTAACATCACAGATTCAATATGAATACAACTCATTTCCTTAATTTTGTGTCACACAAGACGTCCGTGTCTTGCACACATGATGACGTTCAATAACAAATTGGGATTTTGTAACATTAAGATGAGAACAGACACAAGCTCTCTATGAAGTGTCTGAAAGGTCGGAAGGTGTGTGTGTGTGTTGTGTGGGGTTCGTGTTCTCATGTCTGTCTGTGTTAGTGTCTATCTCCTTATGTGCGTCTTCTAAAGTGATGCAGTGGCCAAGATCCCATAGTAAAGGCTGCAGAGGCTGTTGCCATGGTTTTAGCTTCTGAAGGCTGTTCACATTAGAGGGAGAGGAAAGAACACTGTATTGAGTGACTCATCCTGAAAACAGCCCTTTTCTTGTAAAGCCACACCGTATGACAGTGTTTTGTGTACGTGTGTGTGTGTGTGTGTGTGTGTGTGTGTTTGTAGTTGTGAATCTCCTCTATGCCCACTTTCTAAAGTTTGACTGTGTTTGTATGAATTACTGTGTTCCTACATGCAGCATGTGCCTGTGCCCCCATGTGTGTCTGTGTCTCTGTCAGCCCACCATGCAGACAGCTCAGATAAAAGAAGATGAAAAAGCACAAAAGACAGAAATGACAGCAGGGAAGAGAGTGGGAGTGAATAAACAGGGCAACAGATGAACAACAGATGAGAAGGAGAGAGAAATCAACGGCGATGCAGAAGGAGGGGAAGGGATGTAGGGACGGAGAGAAGAGAAAGAAGAAAAGTAAATACAGAAAGGAGGCCAGGAGCACCGTGAACACAGGAGGAAACGCACATTGAGCATGCATACTGAGACAGAAAAAAAATAAGCAAACAAAAGGGAACGAGAGACCTGGAGGTAACGGCTCTCTACTCAGTGGCCTGATGAGCACACAAATGCATACAAAAGTAGCGCTAAACCACTGAATCACAGAAAGATAGCTGCCAGAGCCACCGACCTGCAGGGCATTATGTGGAACAGAGGGTGACCTGGCACACAGAGGGCAAACGATGGAGGCATTATCCAAGCATAGTACATAACAGGCTGTTGATTTGCAGCCAAGGATATGCCATTTGCACTACACTGACCCGTGGGGTCCAAGCCCCCACCAGCAGGGTCAGTGACTCTAAGACCACCTCGGCCAAGCAAGATTCTTCGCTGATGAGTTACAGTGAATGAATATATTACCATCCGCCCCAGAGCTCAGCTAAACATGAATATATGATGGCTCGTTTTAGACTAAACATCATAATTAAAAACAGCCAAAAGTCTGTTAGACAATAGTGAGGTGTGAAATTATTTATAAAAAAAAACATCCTCCAAAAAAACGTATTTGTTTTCCATCTAGCTTAAAGATTGAGACACAAAATACAATCTTGCAATCCCCTGTGCCACAGTCATTCCCCAAACCGATAAGCCTGCTCCAAACTTATGCAGCACAAGCACCCCAGTGGACAGGAGTTATGATACAAACCTCTGCCAAGAAGAGGCCAACATGTGCCAGACTAGCATAGGGCAAAAATGCAGCATGTGGAGAAAGAGGAAAGCTGTATCTCCATATGGTATAAACAGCCTAACCTCTGCCAGGGAGATGCGGCTGTGTGTGCCAAGCTCACACGGGGTAAGGGCATGGACACATGCATGCCAGGGAGGTGAAAAGCTCTCCGTATTTGTCTGGAGCTGCTGTAAAGATGCCACAGGGTAGAGACAGTCAGCTTAACCTCTGCCAGTGAGATACTCACTGAGGTTGGTGACTATATTTGCCTGTAGGTGTAACCCAGAACTGTCAGGCGACATGAGGCTGCAGGACTATAGCGGAGAGGAAAATCTGGACTACTTTCTGAGATATGTCACAATGTTTGTACTTTGCCTAGTTCAGCTCTGCAGTGCAACTTTATATATCAGTATGATCACAGTTAACATAAGCATAAAGGGAAAAAAAGCCTTCCAAGTGAGGAAAAGCTGTACAAAAGACAGGAGACGTGGTTGGCAGTTACATGGTGGTGCTGGGAATGATGCAAACTGAATCTGTTAAGTTTTACAGTGAAGCTTTTTTATTGAGGCCGGACTTGCCAGTTCTTCATCACAAGTGTCGCCTCTATCTAAAGCAGCTAAGACATGAGACATATTTACTAAACAGCTTGGAGTAGCAACCCTTGAAGGCATAAATTACCCACAGGTAACATCACACATACTCATAGTTTTTTTCTCAGAGACAAATACTGTCAAAGGTTAACTCTTGCAACTACCATAGCATATTAATATCCAATCATGCCCGACCTCTTTAGACATCAACTTCACCAGTCAGCATAACTCCCTCATACATAGATGAGACTGTTGTGTTTGTACTGGACTGGTAGAAAAATATTTTACACACAATCGTATTATTTTACAAGAAATAACACAGGAAATAAGAGGAACCCTTTGACAAGTCTTACATACAAAACCAACTTATATCAGATGTGTCCCATTTGAAGAAAACTAATATCCCATATGGCTGACCGGCAGAAAACGAATGCAACTGATCCAAATCCTGATCCTGCAACTCCAGGCTGAATTTCACAAACAAAGCTTAGATACAGCTATTCAGGTGGAGGCAACACTCTTCCTGAAGCTGGACACAAGGCCAGTAAACTCCAGGCTTAGCAGGTCAGAACTCAGGCGGCTTCAAGAGCAATTCTGGCTATTAACCCTCTGTGACCCGTGTGATCGCCGGCGATTCCGTCCGACGTAATGTCTTTAAGAGGATGTAGCAGGCTCAGTCTAAAAGCCAGAGTGAAGGAACTGATATCATACAAACCCAGAGAACCTAAGGAATCAATATCAATAGCGGCATGTTGGCTTGTCAGAAAAAAAAGAAAAAAACTGGTCTATTTGGGTGAGAAAGGGATGTCCCCATTTGGCGATGTTCTTTCACAGTATTGATGAAACATTGCCAGGTTCTACTCTGATCCCTACACTTCAGATCCTCCCCAAGACAGATTACAGTATACTAGACATTATCAATTTTCCCCAAATTGAGAGTGGTCTTGCAAAGGCCTCAGTCATATATATTAGATAAAAGATGCAAATATATCACAACAAAGAGTATACAAGTGTATAACAAGGCAATCTCAGCCCGTCCCCTTCCTGACACCTTGTCAAGAGCCACAACCGCTCTTCTCAAGAAAGACACAGACCCCTACTTTGCAATTATTACAGGCCAATTTTTATTGTTGTCTTTATGATCTTATCTAAAATGTGTCCCTCTGTCTGCAGCAGGTGCTGCCTTTTCTTTAGATCAAACAGGCTTCATGCTAGTGAGACGGTAGTTTTATAATACCAAAAGGCTCCAGAACATTCTTAATATGCCTAGATCAATAATTCCAGAAGTGATGGTGTCCCTCGATGCAGAAGAGGCCTTCAACATGGTGGAATGGTGCCACCTCTTTGAAGCAATTCATTTGAAGATTTGGCATTGTTGAAGACTTCATTTCATGGGTTAAGTTATTACTCTGCCAAAGTGGCAGCAGTGCAAACAAACAGCATGAAGTCATCCTATTTTTCTCTTTAGGCAAGCAGGGCTGACTGCTGTTGCCATTACTGTTTGCATTTGCGACACAACCCTTTGCCTTCTGTTTAGGTACAGAGTAAAGTCTGTTTAAAGGGAATTAAGTGAACAGACATTACGCAATGAATTATCATTAACGACGATCAACAATTTTACAACTTCCATAACCGTTGGCTACCTCCTAGGCACAACCTGGCTTTGACGTTGCCATACTTAGTATATACTGTAGTACCAGAGTTGACGAACACTTGGGTTTTCATTAAAAAAAAAATTGTTTTGTGTGTGTTTGTAAGGGCCTTTGTGTGACTGAGATTTTTGTCTTTCTGCCTGTGTAACAATTTCCTGTTCTGAGGTCTATGTAAACACAAAACATACAGAAAATATTAGTCTATAGTCTATAACTTACACATCATCCTCATATCAACAACATGGTGAAGTGCTAAAATTTGAAATTGGGATGTGGACTATCAGATTAAATGCAACATATTTACAAGCCATTTGCCCACAGCATCACAGTGCTTACAGTGTCACAACACTATGGTATCACAATCTAACAGAAACACTGAACTGGACAGAAAGAAGGTTCCCTCTGAGATTTGGCCTTTCTGCTGTAAGGACCTGCCAACTGCATGGGGGAAGAGATATTCAGCATTACAATAGCATCATGTGCAGCTTGGCCCTGGGAGCCAGTAAATTTAAACGTTGCAGACGGATGTAGACAAAATAGAGAGAGGCTTTGAAAACACAGATGCTACAACTCCATTTAATAATTGAGATGAAGATTTAATTTGTGGCAGAGCACAGTAAAGCATATATCCACATGTTAATACCTGCACATTGGCAGGCATTGTGTTTCCGTGCATTACTTAATCGTGTCATAATGAAATGCCAACTGCAGTGAAAAGGGTAGCCTGGCACAGATTAGAACCGTTTCAACAAAAGACACGGGGAAATATAAACGGCAATGAACTAGGAAGAGACACAACAGCCATGTGAAAGAAAAATGGCAACAAAGTTGACGTGTGACTTCAACCTGGCATGAATAGGGGCACAGCACGGCAGGGCAAATGTATTGACCCATCTGTAACAGATGGAGGAGGTTGAAATCGGGGCAGAAAGATAGAGGGCGGGCGTGAATACATCCTGAATCAATGCCAGCCTGCTACTAAACGCTGCAGCTAGGAGAGACCAGGTGCTAAGGAAAAGGTCAGAGAGCTCCACATTCATAAGCATTCTGCTTGTAGACGCACATGTGATTTGGGAACCTGGCATTGGGAGATGAGACAGCCGGTTGCCTCTCATCTAACTGCACAGTCTGTAATCAGTAAAGTATGCCTCTCTTCTTAATGCATGCACATTTAATGGATGATCACAAAATGTTTAAGCAATTTGTTAGGGTCAGTTTAGCATGAAAAAATATCAGCTTCAAAATTAGCAAGTGCAAAAAAAAATACAGGGACAATAAAATGAAGGTTGAGGTGGGCAAGAGAATACTTAATTAAAGTGTATCCTGAAGACATCACAGTGACGGGGACACAATCTGATAAATGAGATTATAAAAGCAGTTTGGTAGAAAAGATCAGTAATAATAAATGTCCATGACATCCAACCATCTGCTGATATTTTCAACTAAAAAGTGAACTGTGTTGAATTTTAAATGCATTTTTTTTAAAGTGACCTCAGAGGAGCTGTTGGTATGCTATTGAATGCTGAAACAAAAATACAATGCGTGTTATTAACTAGAAGTAATCAAGTATGTTTTATGAAACCAACCAAGATTATAGTGAGGTGTTCTTGTGTTTTAGCACCTTTTAATTGACTTCCTTTACTTCATTGAAAAAATGTGACTTAATCAAGAAAAATGTAAACAAAATCCGACTAGAGATGATTAACAATCCTCAAATACTATTGGCGTTGCCAGCATAATATTTGTTTATGATTTTTCAATATTACATTGCACAGGAGTTTGTGATATTGTATATATGGGACGATATGAAAAATGTACTCAAAACTCTTAAAATTGTACTTAAACATACTGGAATCAATTGTATTTTATAAAAAAAAACATGTGTGTAATAGGTAAGACAACTTTGTTTAATGAACATCCTTTTTGGTATCAAATAATCCTAAATAAAATGATAATGAATCATAAGACGTCCATTCATACATAAAACATAAATACATTTTATATGCATTTTTGTATCATATATTTTTAAATCAGGCTCTATTGTTCTGTTGTCTATCACGATAGTGAGGCGCGTTTTCCAAATCACTCATGAAAAAATTTGTGATTATCCCAATAATGGAAAGTCACCGTGATCGATCATGATGAATGTTTCTTTATCATTATGTGTGATAACATCTTTTTTAGTCAAATCCATGAAGTGTTTAAAGTGTTTGCATCTCTCGATTCCTCCTAAGGCAGTCAATCTAAAGAGATGTGTGATGACAGTGCTATGAGGCATATCAACACAGAGGGGCCTCCTTCATTAGCCTTTCATGTACACACACACACACACACACACACAAACAAACACACACACAGTCACACAAAGCTCTGATCCTGCTAATGAGACACTTATGGACCTCTGATCACCACGGGTGTCTCTGACATCAGTCTGATCCCAAAACTAACGTGCCATAAAACATTTTCTGACAATCAAGCATAGCTATGGAAGTTTGTCATCACTGGACTAAACAGTATGACATTTTGTTGGCCAGTGCTGGCCAGCTTTCATCACAATTATATTTTATGTGGCAGTCCGTAGGATTTGAGATATGTTGCTTCTAGCGGCCTCCATGGCGGTAGATGGAACTGCAGGCGAGCCTCTGGGACACATCTCCCTCACCGAACAGTGTCGACTGTCTCTCATCTGCGTGATGCCTTCAAATGCTCCACACTGAAAGATGATCCATCTTTTTCCCTCGTTGACCGTCACATTGCTTCTTGATTACTTGTCCTTCTTCACTTCGATTCATTTTTTTGTTTCTTTTTCTTCGGACTGGAAGTTGAATGGTCTTCTTTCCCTGCCTGTTGATCTTCCATTGTGAGTCAGCAGAAATGAAATCTACCTGGCTGCGTCGGTCAAACACTTTAGACTAGAGGGAGCCTGGCTCAGCAGATGGACGTTACCGATTTCCGATTACAATGAAACGCAGCATACTTCCATGAGTAGCTCCACCTGGGCAGACCAACCGCTGCTGACTGACGGAAAAAGCCTCACTAAATTTGAATTTTGCGCGGAATGTCGCCACAGACACGGAGATCCTATTTCTGGGCAAAGCAACAAGCACTTTTACTAGTGCGTCACATTATCAATCACCATTTTTTTAACTCACTGTTTGATAGATAACAGCTATTAAACATGTATTTTATGTGCAAACACAAATTAGAGGGGGATAATAAGATAAGTGTTGAAAATGTGTGTACCTGTGAGTACCTGAGCGTCTCACTCTGTCTCAGCCGGCCCTTCTGCTTCTACCGCCTTAGCCTGCTTCCTTCCTTGCTTGTTTGAGTTGTTGCACCAGCCAACATGCATTACACCATCTTGTCATCATCCACACATTTCTAACAGACCAATGTCCCTCCTACTTACACATGTTTGTTAATTAGAGTGTAGTTCATTCTTGTTGCCAGCCTTGAGCCAGGCAGTGGCATAATTAGGTAGGTTTATTTAAATAAAGACAAAAGGAAAGAAAAAGTGAAATTAACCATGTATAATTCATATCGAAGAGAAATAACAAGGTGCAATGTCTATAAAGAATAAAGTGTGAGGAAGAAGGAAAAAGAAAAACCAGTGAAAGTCAAAGGTGGTCTTGCTTATATTCATTTGTTATGGAGGAGAATGCGTTTCAAGAGGGAGTCAGGAGGAAAGAGAAGAGAACACACGACATACACACGGACATTTTGTGTAACCAAAAGGTACTTTCATTAATATTGATTAGTGAATTAGCTAATGAGTTGAATGAGAAGTGGAGGATTTATTAGGGGAGGCAGAAAGAGGGGAAGAGGGAGTCCAGCTGTCACACATCCATCAGACCCACTCTGGGGAAACGTGGCCAAGCCCATACACCTTTATCACCGAGCATTGATCCATCTCTCCATCCAACTGTCCAGCTGTCCACTTGTCTCTCCGACTGTTTATATGTGACTCTAATCAGACGGTCTTTAAACATTTTGGTGGTCGATTTACAAAAAATAATCCAGGTCCTTGTGCTGAGATCAGAGCTATAAAATAAATAAAACTATTCCATACCTCAGTTACCTACAGTTGACTGAAGATTTTGTATTTCTCATTCGCAGGTTTAGCACTAGGCTACTTCTTATGGTACCAAGATTATCATAATGCTCAGAAAACTTCAACGTTATGTCAAATATTTATAAGCATCATGGCATGTGAACTAGGGGTGGGCGATATATCGAGTATACTCGATGTATCGCGGCTTGTTCTACATGAGATGTAGTAAATGACTATATCGTGAACATCGAGTGTATGTTGTTACGTCAGTTTCTAAGCCGCCGCGGCCGACTGTGACTTGTTTTAGCGCAGCTCTTTCCTCTGTCCCGCTCACAGACAACAGAAAAAAAGTCACACCCACTAGCTCAACTTACGTCACATACACGCGCCCACACACACCGGCCCCGGCTTACGTTAGGGGCTGGGGGCGGGGTTAACGCTCAAGGCAACGGGGGAAAATACGCCGCTGCGGAGTGCGGAGTTTTACTAACGTTACTGTTCCCGGTAAGTTTCAATTTTAAAATGTTTCACCTCGTTGCAAACCAACGACACATTTCTGTTTAGTTTACCAAGCTAGTGATTACGTTCGTAACAGCAGCAACTAGTGGCTTTGCTTCCTCGGGTAATGGAAGCTGACCGGCTAGCTAGCCGGCTAGCGGGATATTGCTAACAACAACGTTAGCATGCCACTTTCTGACTGCCGTTGGCTGACTAAAAGTTACCAACATTACATAACATCTGTGTTCGCAGCGTCATGGACACGTTTGTGATTAAACCGCTGTTCTCTGGTTTGTGTTTGTAGAGCTGTCGGACATCGGCGATATTGAACGGTCCAACCTGCAGATGACTAAACATCAAACACTCCGATCTATTGATCACACACTGTTCTACACTTTAAAAAATGTTGTGATTTTAGTATTTTATTGTTATTGTATTATTTGTATTATTGTATTATTACAGAAATAGGCTACAGTATGTAGGCCTACATCATGTGGCATTATTTATTTTCATTTACCAGCTGCTAAAAGCTTATGTGCATTTTGCAATTGCCTTGAATAAAAACTGTTTTGTTAAATTTAACTTCGTTGTGATTTACCCCTTTTGCACACAAGTTTAAAATTGTTCTAATAGAAACCATTAATGAATACAGTATAAATAAGAATGGTTTAATGCAGACATATGTTGCAGGGACTACTAGAATCATCAAACTGGCGTGACTATGCATCAAAGGGTTAAATTAAGCATTTTTAAGTGCTTTAGAGGAAATGTCAAAATATCTAGATATATATCGTGTATCGCGATATAGCAAAAAAATATCGCGATATCATTTAGAGGCCATATCGCCCACCCCTAATGTGAACTATGAGGTAAAGGTTAGGAAATGTCCAAGAGTTCCAGGGGTGTAAACATATTTAGCATTAGTCCCAATGGGAATGGACCCCTTCACCCTGGAAACATTAGCATCATGTTTGCCCACTGAGCCATAGCATGATCCGAGTAGGGCTTTATGTGCTAGTCATGGATTATCATAACGAACACCATGTTTGAGCATCGGGCAGTTCATAAGTATACTTGGTACCAGAGGTGAAGAGAGGAGCAAAGTGTCAACAACTCACCGGGTACTCAGGGCACAGTTTACTCAGTGTTACTATGAATAAGTACAGACATAATGATGAAACACAATGTTTATATTAGCTTAATCTCATAATAAGACATATGGCACAGTGACTGGGTGTCAGGTATTGTGCAGTGCAGCTTTGATAGCGGAGGGTTTTGACGACAGCAGCTCTGGAAATTAAGATGTACCCGACGTCACTGATAAGGAATTTGTTGAATTTGGGACAACGGTCAAGATACCGTCCAACTCACAGTATCAATTTGGGACTCATGAGGGAACCTCTTATAGTACTATTAGTACTACTAGTAATCACACTCATGTCTCCTATTTCTCCTCTGCCTACAATCTGAGATAAGCAAACCACATCTAAACAACCTGTTTCCAATACATTTCATACATTAAGCAGGAAACATGGCCTAACAATACAATATGCTTCTGCAGTATCTATCGAAACAAAGTTTTACTTCTGGTTATACAAAAAATCTTCTTCTTTAACATCCACATTTGAATTGACAATTATGCTAATGTTTTCCATTTCTCCCTTTCAATGTATTATTAATGTACTTATTTATGTATGTTTAATTATGGCAACATTTGACTGAATTGGACTGTGGAGTGAAGCTACAGACTCAGTGTGTCTGTCACACATCTGCAGCATTATAATCATAGGTAGTTGGGAGAGCAGTGACGTGAGGGACACTGTTTATTCGACACACACATGTGAAAGATATGTGTCATATTGGTAAAGCATGCCTTGAGTTGCAGTGATCCCTGTGGCTGTTCCAAACAGTAAAGGAATGTCATAGTTATATCCAAAAGCAGCTTTTCATCACAGCTCAACAGCATCACTGTCAGGTCATAATGCATATGATATTATTCTGGTTAAAATAGTCTCTTGCAGAAAATTAACTTTTAGAGCCATGTTAAATTCACAGTTGATGTCAAAAAGCCATCCATTTTCATTTTGTATTTAATTGGGCTGGGTTTTGCATTTTTTGCCTTTTTTCAGCTACCATGTGACCATCTATACGCATCCAACCCTCCAAGTGAAGCTACATAGTGGAAGGTGAAGAGACAAAAAGTGAATCAGGTGTTTCTTACAAAAGGTAGAGCGTGGGAAATACATCTGACTGCAACCAACATGCTTCCTGTACATACATCCCCCTTCTGTATACAGGCACCATGCATGGTCAGTTATGTGCAAGTTACAACCTGAAGGCTGTACAGCACTTAAATCAGCTTGTGCTACTCCGATGAATTTAAGTGGTATTTGTGGTAGCTGGAATCATAGACAAAATATGGATGACGCAAATGTTCGTAGAGCCTGGTAGCTTAAAATGATTTCAAATGTTAGAGGACACACCTTCACACAAATGTTGTCATTACTCAAACACGCAGCAGAAATGTACAGTACAAAGGCTGCTATATAACCTGCTATTTCTGTTGTGTGAGGTTTATGCACCTCTGTAAGTAGGTAAGTAACTGACTGAACAAATTGGTCAGTCTAGCGACGAAGACCTACGGCATCACCAATGAGCGTTGTGCCACAAATCTCCCTCGGGGACAAGAAAGAATATCTTATCGTATAACCTGGTGGTCATAATAGAAAAAATGTTTTTAAAAAGTATATATATATATAGTATATATATATATATATATATATATACACACACACACACACACACACACACACACACACACACACACACACACACACACACACACACACACACACACACACACACACACACACACACACACACACACACACACACTTTTCAAGAATAATTGGTCTGCTCAGAAATATGGTTTGGTGAATTTAGCCCCATGCAATATACAACCTGGATGTATTCAGTTAATTGTGACACACTTTGTCACTCAAAATGAACTGAAGCTTCTTGAAAGACAAACTGACAATAGATGCACTTGCACTGCACACACTTTCATGCTAAAGCAAATGTAAAACCCAGGACAGCATCAAGGTCACTTTGCAATGAAGACTCTTCAACAAAACATCTCCCAGACATACAGAGTCACACACACACACTGCTCTCCCTGTTACAAGTGCGAGAGCGGTGTCTGCTTTACAGCTCAATGTGATGTGAAAACTCATCAATCATTGTTTTGTTGTGTCCTGGGAGGGAGGGAGGGAGGGAGAGAGAGAGAGAGAGAGAGAGAGAGAGAGAGAGAGAGAGAGAGAGAGAGAGAGAGAGAGAGAGAGAGAGAGAGAGAGAGAGAGAGAGAGAGAGAGAGAGAGAGAGAGAGATTGTCTGCTTTGTTGAAGTGGAGAGATAAAAGCAGAGAGGAGAAAAAAGCTATCTCATCTGGCAGTGGATGGAAAGTGATCAAAACCATGGTGTGATTGGAAAGTCATATAATTATGACCTTGTTCAACAAGGTTCAAGGTGGGGATAAATAAATACAACACTTCCTTGAAACTTCATTGTTCATTTGTTCAATTTAATAATAATGCTGCTTATAGCTTCCTGCATGTTGCGTGTCAATGTCCATTTGAAAGGTTCTGTGGATTAAACATATACTTTAAGGAATTTCAATAATGTTTTGTATTGAGAGTTTGGATTTTTCTAAAATGTTCTAACACGTTTGACTCTTTTACCGCAGACAAATATATATTATCATGTCCAAGATTAATAACAATTGGCAATGGCCCTGAAAAAGGCATATCGGTCGACCCTTAATGTATATTCCCCAGTCTACTTTCTACTACACCTGTGTAGTAATCTCTTGTGTATTAAGTCAGTTGGTGGGAGGCGACTCACAGCCGCCCCAGTCTGTGTGACCATTTAGCCCAGGCTGACAGAGGACAGTAACGACGGAGCGATTGAAAGAGGAAATAGCATGATGTAAAAAAGATTTAAATAAATAAATGATTAAACCAGACACAGAGAAGCCAGGGGCTCTTCAGGGCGGCCATCAGGACTTTTAACTACTATAGGGGAGGGACAAGAGATGATGAAGGTAAAAAAGTGCAGTGAAAAAGAATAATGTCCGTGAAAAGAAACCGGGAGAAAAAGTGGGAATTGAAAGCAACAAAGGGGGAGAAAAGGTAAGAACAAAGAGGCAAAAAGAAACAAAAAGACAGGGACATGGAGGAGGTAAAAAGGAGCCAAAAACGATAGGAAAATAAACACAACAAGACTCACTGACCTATGTGACTCATGGGAATACTGCAGAGACATGTCGTGCCTCCCAGTGCCCTGTTTCATTGCTCAACTGTGATCTTCAGTGACAGTATCCTATGAGAGTGAGGTGCGTGCATGTCTGACAGGCTGATTGATTGGGGTGTCATCATCAGAATTCTCTGATTTCTTCTGGCCCTCGAGACGAAAAGAGGCACAAAAAGAGACAGAGAAAATGAGAGTGGCAGAAATGATGATTGCCTGTATTCAAAAGCTATAGAGTGGGAAAACTGGCTTTCACTGGCCATTACACATCTATTGCAAATACCACACATGGTTAACTACGGATGGGTTACCACCATGGCACCATTATCTGGTTTAAGACAAAAGGGGAGAGAGGATGAATAAGAGGAATGTAAGTTATGACAGGATATACTACGTCATACCTCACGAGGAGGCAGACCGTGACAGAAAGAGAGGAACGACAGATTCTGTGTGAAAATAAGACCTGACCAATGTTCAGTCAGTTACTCAGTCTCCAGAATATCAAATATTATACAGCGGTCAAAACAAACACTTGAGAGGTATTGATTTATCACAATGCTCTTATGAAGCAGTCTGGGCATGGTTCTCAATGAAAGCTGTCAAACTGCACCATGTGAGTTTCAATATCAAATTCCCCCATTCACAGTCATGACTTGTTCCATATTAGCTGATATACAAGGCATGATTAGCCTACTGTGTGAACTTGAACTAGTTTTTTTTTAAGGTTACACTGTACTTAAGATAGCTTCAGCTGCCATCACTCCAGCTGACTGTCTCATTGTAAGGCCTCATTTTGCAATACACAGGATTCTTACTCATTGCATTGGTTAGGATGAGCGACATAACGCTTTGTCTGTCCAGGATGCATCATTCAAGCTCTACACCCACCTGGACAGAAATAAGAACTGTCCAACAGAGTAGTCCAGACAACACAGACAGCATATTAAGTAAGGTGACCCATACTCTTAGTTATTGGTTGTGGTGATCAAATTGCAAAAAGCTGTCTCTGTCAATGTTAATCGCACAATTACAAAACCAGAGATCAGCTCCAGAAAAGTCACTGAGCAACATTAGTGCTAGGTTTTAGTAGCAATTCAGGGAATCAGCACTGCATAAAGACCACTTTAAAAGTGAAATGTTCACTTGTTAATGGGTTATGTCATTTTCAATTGTGGCATTGTTCCCCTGCATTTTATAAATAAGGTTTATACGTCCTGATTAAACTCAAACACAAAAACTTTAACAGTCCTTCCTAAGACCTGCCTAAATTGATTTAGTGAGTATCTGGAAACTAAATGTATCATCAATGTATTTACGTTAAAACTGGGTAATATTGTTGTTTGGTTGGGATCATTCATTCAACAACTCCAAAAGCAGAGACTTTGGAGGGAAGAGATTTTCAAAAAGATGCATGGCTTAAAAACTCTGCCCATTAGGGTATACGCAACATGAGCCTAAACCCTGTTATTGTAACTGCAACATCAATCCTCTAGTGCACTGGCAAGACCGTGAACATAGCTTTCCACTCTGTATTACACAGCTCTCTCGAGGCAGGCTGTCTTGCAGGACGTGTTACCAGTCTCCCTCTGTTCTCTTTCAGTTGGTCTAGCTTCATCTATGTAACCATTTTCAAACAGACTAACAAATGCCCTTGTATAATTCATATTCAGTCATCAATTTTCATTGATCCTTGGAATAACTGATAGCCAAACACTGTAGATGGGGTTGTAGAAACAAAAGAAAATGAGCAAGTGGATGAAAACTTGCCAACTGAAGATGTGCTGGATGGTGAGACTGGGTACTTACTCCTGTTTATTCTTTTCAAAGTTGTCTTTCTCCTCATGTTCTGCTCACAATACACACACTCGTACACACTACCCACACACACACACACACACACACACACATATATATATATATATATATATACAGTATATACGTATATATATATATATATATATATATATATATATATATATATATATATATATATATATATACACACGATATATAAGTCAAAATGTAGCAAGGCATTCACATAT
Source organism: Chelidonichthys spinosus (assembly GCA_029853015.1). Taxonomy (NCBI): domain Eukaryota; kingdom Metazoa; phylum Chordata; class Actinopteri; order Perciformes; family Triglidae; genus Chelidonichthys; species Chelidonichthys spinosus. The sequence continues at coordinate 17,586,138 of CM056831.1, forward strand.
GGATCAAACAACATTGTTTTTGAAGCATTTCAAAGAAATCCAATGTCAATAATTGGAGTGTGAGAATGTTTGCAACCCAAACTAAAGCAAATCCAGCGTAAAACTATCCTGAAGCCTCGAACCGACATCAAAGAACCTGTAGCTGCTGGTTAGACATGAACATCAGTGAGGAGACTTCATGGAGCGGTACGAATCCCTGAGGAGTGCCATTTATCAACAGTCATGAGATGTTTTGAATTGATTCACTAATTTGTCAGGACTAATGATTGATTTTAGAAATATACACTACCCTTCTGAAATGCCCTTTGAGTCCCCCTCGATAATAAATGAAAAATAAGCTCTATTTACTCATTGAATCTCTGAAGCCTGACTTCTAGTATAATACACTGGATACATTGAGGGAGTGTCTTCACCTTTCCCTCGCTTGCAGCACTGCAAGCTGGTACATTGCTTTCCTGAGATCGTAGAGTTACACCACTGCAGACATTGTTTCCGTCCTGCTAGGAAAAAAAGTAGTTTATTGACTGTCTCAGTGAGCTTCATTGATCCCATGGAAGCGCGGCACTACACGACAGAGGTCTCTTTGATAGAATACAGCAGACCTCCAGCCTTTTTGTTAAGATGACTTACAAGTCTCAAGCCAAAAATGACAAAGCAGTTTAATGACCCGAGTAATTACCTCTACATAACACATTCCCGTTGGTTGTATCTTATGAAAGCTCTACCAGGTGTTTCTGAAAAATGAGCCTTATTGATTTATTCAAATTACTACTGTTCGCTGCTACAGTCCATTAAAGGTCAGCATCTCGCTATAGCAACAGCGCTGCACGGAGATGCTGCGGCAGGCACCTTCCATGAATTTCACCGCATGTTGTGCTTCATTTGCTGTTGTTCTTTCATGTTTATAACTGGAACATGTATGGCATGTGAAAGAATACCCCCATCAACATCAGAAAAGGAAGCGTGGGATTGGATTAAGTGCAGCAGACCTTGAGACGATCACTGCCCACGGCCGATCACCCAGCTAGACCAGCCGAAACCAAACGCCACCGAAAGCCCCCAGCAGGAGAGGGAGGAGGGCCAAGACGGAAGCTAAGCTACACCAGCTAGGACCTAAGGCTACTCCACTACCCAGCCTGCTCAGGGCTGTGTGAGGCTCAGTCCCAGAGAAATAACATGAATGAAATAAGACTGCAGGTCGACTAAGACTGTTGTGCCCACATATTCAGAGAGACCTGGCTTTGTCATGGGGCCCCAAATGGAGCTGCAGGTGGGAGCAGGTGTTCACACTAATGGCATGCCATGTTATATGCCCATATAATTGTGTTTGTTGCTACTGTTTGCATTCAACCTGATGCAAAGATTTGTTCTTGTGTTTCTTGTGTAGCAAATAGGCCACAACCTAATTGCATTGTGGATCCCTGTGTTGCATACTGACAATAAATATTCCTTGAATCCTAATGAAAATATTGAAAGGATTACATTTGAGTCTGGAGTTTTCATACTCTTCATGCATGGCATTATCAAAAAAGTGAACAGAAACAAGGATCCTAGGAGGAGAATGGAAATGATCTGAAGAAATCAGCTTTTTATATTCATACATATTCTGCAACTCTCGGGGTACTTGTTTGTTTCTTTCCTGTGGTGATGTGAATTCCACTTTACAGTCTGGCTTGTTGTGTTGTGCTATGTGCTGGGCTGAGCCACACTAAGTCTTTTTTGTTCTTTCTGTTTTAGAAGTCTTAGGGTTGAAAGGCACAGAGGCAGTGTCTGGAAATTGGAAGTCATGCTTCCTAATCCCCCTGCATTTGAATACACAGGAGAGGGTATATAGTCTCACACTCTCACTCTCACACAGACACACAGACACACACACACACACACACACACACACACACACACACACACACACGCACATGCAGCAATCCTACACAAAGGAGGCTCACAAATACACATTTAAAATAAAAAAAGACTAAGACGTAGACTCACATAGACATATCCAGCGAAGAACAAATCAAGGAAATGCATTAAGCAAACAACACGCACACACACACTACATTAATAAACACAATATGATCATAGAGAGAGCACTTCGGCAATTTGGATTTGCATGCAGCCAACTAAAAAAAAAGGCACTAAATATTAATCTGACTTGTGGAGAAAAAAAGGGGAGGGTTGGGGGGTTGGTGCAGCGGAAGGAGGTAAGAACTGGGGTTAGCTGGTGACACACAATCGAGAAGTGGAAGGAAGAGAGAGGAAGGAAGGATGGATGGCAGTAGGAGGTAAAGGGATGGGGCAGAAAAGCCATGGGGCCAGACGGACAGTGAATGAGAAATCAAGAGTGAGAATGACATACAGGGCAAGATGCGTGTGCATGCATGCCCATGCACACACAGAGGCCTTATTGTGTTTTAATGCAGTTTAATGGGACCCATTCTCCAAGCTTTTTTTTTTTGTTGATGGGTGTGGGGGGGGGGATTCATTACTATTCTGTACACACCATCTTTCAGAGCTGAGGCAAGGAACAGAGAGAGACAGCAAGGGCAAGAGAGAGAGTCAGGGAGAGACAGGGGGAAAGGGAGGGAAGGGGGCATCATTTTATTTTTTCTTATATTGTGGGCTTTGCTCTTTTTCATCTTTGTTTCCCGTTTTGCCTTTATCACTCAGCCAAGGCCCTTCATGTCTCTGCTTGGAGGACCAGACTGATGTATTTGCATGTTTTAACCCACGTACTACAAATGATGTAAGCTTTCCATTAAGGCTGATCCATTTTCTAAAGAATACCACAGTACTAAGTTTTGCGTCAGCTTTGCATTCTAATGGGGCTCTTTGGCTTCACAACACGTTTGCATGCCTAAACACTGAATATTTTCACTTAAACACTCGTCTTTGGGAACTGGCCCCAGTAGTGCCTATAAGCTATCCTCTACTTATCCATTGCTCTTTAGTTACCAGTGTGCAGACGATGCAAGCCAAGGTTGGCTTCGTCACACTCCACTTGCCTCTCCCCCTCGTCCCTGCGTAATCACCATCAGACACGTTTCATCTGCCTTGGCACTGAGCGTGCTGCTGTCAGCACAGAAAACCCACCTGCCTGGCCGGACAGCTATTTTCGCCATTGAAGGGTAACGACTGTAGGGATGTCTGTGGTCTCCTCTCATGGTGTTGCATGTGGATGACGGCATGTGATGGTGGTCCTCCTGAGACCTGTATCTCTGACCCTGCACATGACTCACCATCATGCCAGCAGCAGTGGTGCCACGCCCTGCAGTGTGTGGGCAGTAAATGAAGACAGTCCAGCTCTTGGTTTACTTTGATTGCAAGCAGTGATTAAAATGATCACATTCCAGTAATTAGGTGGCAAAACCTGCAGATGTGAGCAAACCAATCACCTCTTTCCATTTTTGCACAAATATTATAGAGAATCAAACGGGTAAAAAGTGACATCCTTCAGCTTAAAGCCTGAAGGCCTTAACACACCAATAGCGACGTGAATAAATTGCACAAAATTCCAATTAACGGTTCTAATGCATTGAAAAATATTTTTAAATAATATAAAATAAATTATCGTAAGTGTTGTTTATTGGCTTTTTTGTGCCCTCCAACGAATCAATGCCAATACACATTGGTACTTCTATAGACTACATTGACTGGATGCAGGTTTGAAAAACCATATTAATGTGCAAATTAATCGGGTGAAATCTAGTCTGCAAAGGCTCTTAGACTGGACAATGTTGCCATGTGCACTTCAGAATAGAGTGACGCCAGCCAATGTGGTTTTGCTGTGGTTTATTGTATGACAAAAGTGTGGGTTGGAATTATGTTGCAAGGTGAAGTTGTCCCTCTCGTCATGTCAGTATTTTACTAATTACTCACAGCACACTTGAACGTGTACAATGGCATGAGCCATACATTTCTGGGTTGCTATTGTGCTTCCCCCGCATCGCCATTTCTCTTGAGATGGATTGCTTTAGGGTCAAGGAAAGATCTATTGGGCATGCAGGCTATTGACTATTGCATGGTATTTATTCGTGTAAATGTAAAACTTGCTCTCTGGATCCCAACAGACCATAAACCAGTCAGTACTGGTTTATGGTCAGTACCAGCAAGACAGACAGAAGGCAGACCCTGCAGATTTTACTGCAGTTGGTTGTATCAGGTGCTTTATCTCTTATATATATACTTAAAATACAAAAAGGTTATATATATATATATATATATATATATATATATATATGTGTGTGTGTGTGTGTGTGTGTGTGTGTGTGTGAAACTCACTCACTGTAAGGAACTGTGATGTTTGCCGGGCAAGATTAGCATATTGGAAAGCATCAGGATTTTGAATATAAGTATATATATAAAATGGTGATTTATTTATTTTTTTATTCAGCAAGAATTAAAATTATGTTTTGCGTCAGAATGGTACTCAGACTCCCTCGCCTGTCAAAATGTTAGACATTATATCACCATGAGCTTGAATCAAAGAGCTGAAGAAAAGGTAAAATAAATCCCACAAATCAAGTTAAATTGCATAACAAAGAAATTAAAAAAAACATCTAAAATGATATATTATAGCACAGTTCATAAAATGTTATCCTGATTCTATATTTGCAAGCACTCGCTTGCACTAAGGCTCCACATGTTAACCCCCCAGATTACCAAAACACTGCACTCCAATCTCAGGGACATTTTCAACCCTTTAATACACTCAGTGCACAGATGCTGTGCATAATGCTGCCTCAGGGAAACACACACTCACAAGCTCTCCCTCAGCTTTTACGTCTCTCCCACCATCTTGATCGACTTACACACTCAGTGCACAAAGTAATGTACACGGTGTAATTCAATTAAGCTATGCAGAGTGTGCAAACTTGCTGGTTGTTTTCATGACTGATCATTTCAGTTATTGGTGTAGAGATGGAGTTAGGTGGCTGTTTTTAACTCTTAAAAACTGTCCCTTTAGACAAAGTCCAGAAAACCCGCATTTTCAGCCCCACCTAATGACAAAGTCAATATGTCCATACAATGTAGAGTTAAGGCATGTAATCGTTTGGTGACAACCATTAACATTTCAGCACAACAGCAATCTATTAACATGTCTGATAAATGACCAAGCTCGATGTGCCACTAATGACTAACTACACTTACCAACTAGTTCAATCAGGCTTCGTGCTTGAAGATTCCTTTGTCTCACACTGGCAGACATTGCGGGCACAAACTGGCATTATTTGATCTTTTCATTATCAGAAAATCTCCAAAGACCAGAAGCAATAATCAATTTATCTGACTGGAGTCGATTTTATATCCACTGGTCATTATAACCTCCTTGGTGAAATACGTTGTCACAAGCCATTCAGTAGCATGCTAGCCAATCGGCTATATCTGTATGTTCCCTTGCTCAACACAGGCCCTGTTTCTCCTCAAATGCAGATATATTTGGTAGAAAACTGTTTTTAATCTGTTTATGCATTCAAACAAATCCGAAAGGTAACCTGCCTGGCCACCCATTTTGTATTCTCTATGCTGAGGGGGAAAAAAAGCAGACTCCCTACCGTTAATCAGAGCTGGGACAGTAGTATCTAGTGTGTGCACTGTTTATGCTCCTATTTATGCGCTAGAGAAATGTATGGCTGACATCAAAATCTGATATATTTGTTGAGGGCATCACGGAGCTTCTCCAGCATGTTATGTTTGTACAGTGGGTCCTAAACACTGCTGGAGTCACCTCTGGCACCCTGGTAGCAACATCACTTCAGCAGCATGCCTTTGATATCACAATCCCCAGCACTGTTTCCAGTCAATCTCATTCACTCTCTCTAAATTCAGGCATTAGAGGGGAAAAAAAACATTGAAAATCCATGTGAATCGTCATATCTCTGACAGTGTTTGGCCACACTGTTTTTTTTTTTCCTGAATGCTGTCCAGCAATTGTGTGTTTGCATCCAGAGCCACTACATTAAGTTTCTTCGGTAGTGTTTTATTTCTTTGGAATTTGCAATAATCCAAATAAATCTTCATTTTGCAAACCCTCCAAGATCCCCGAAACACATCAAGCTTTTGTTTGAATAATACTCTCTGCAAGTGTCAGTCACCTTTTGTAAGTGAAATGCCATCACTGGGTTTCAATTTGCAAATCACACACCTTCACCAAGGTGACATACTGGAAAAAAGTTCAGGCAGCCCTTATTGTTAAGTAGTGTTAATTTCATTCTGAAGTTTTAAAATGACATGGTTCAGAGGGGTGCACCCTTTCCTTCACACATTTATTCGCGTGACAGCCATTACTAAAGTGTGAATACAGTCGCAAATTACCTGTTCATTCACATAACTGCATTGGTTCTTTTTACCGTCAGCAATGAAGCCTTAGTTGGAAAGAAAACTTTCACAAAACGTTCCCTGGTATTACAAGAGAGCGAGCAATCAACCAAGACTGAGATGAATGGTTATTCTAACGGTCCAATATGTTCCCATTCCATTTCCCCTTCCATAACTTCTCAATAGAGCACTGCATGTGGAAAACTTCCTACTGAGTATGTGCAAATTTACCCTTCAAATGCTATTTTTATGGTCTGGGAGAGTTTAACAGTGGTGTCTGTTTGCCTTGGTGAATCTGAGACCGTAAACAATCTGGGATTTTAGCTGGATGTAAAATGTGCAGGTGCTCAAATTGAAAATGAATTAGGACTGCTGGTAAAGGGGACCGGCATCCTCTGAGGACAGACTACACTCAGGCATTCTGTAGGTGCAAAAAAATTCCAGCCCCCATTAAGTGCTTGTGGTCTCTGCAGGACGTTGATAAAATATGAATGAATTAGTGGCTACATGGGGTTATTTCACACAAATAGGTCGTAGGTTGCCTTTTAAGAAGGTTTACACCGGCCACAATCCTCCCAAAGGAAATTTGTGATAAAAAAGTAGCTTGATGGATGCCAAGAACATGGGTATACACGCAGAGAAACCAGAAAGCTATTACTGTTCACACGTCAGAATGCTCTAACCATCGTGATCCCCTGGTAATTCTCAGCATCCTCTTTTCCCATCCTCACCTATCCAGAGGCTTTTCATCATCTCCCCCAATCCTCCACCCACTCCTTTCTGCCATTATACTTTTATGTTCAATGTCTACCGGGTCATTTCTTAAGGTACTTCTCCACTTTAGGGCAGCCGTCTTCACCGGGATATTCTGCCTAGACCTCTTCTCTTCACCTCAAAGCCCCAACAATCGCCTTCTTAGCCCTCAACCACGGGTCACTGCCAAACTCCCATGCATCCGTGACTTAAAAAAAAAAAAAATCTGAATCTGCAAAGAGAATTGCAATCAGTTCACCCCTACTTGTAACCTTCCAAAATCATTTTACACTCCTCACTCCATTTTTAGACAGTTGCAATTTTTTTCCTCACTTGCTTTTTTCCTCTTCTCTGCTATCAGAATATCACTGTACTTAATGTCAGCTTTGAGCATTTAGGACAGCTTTTTTCCCCTCTCTCCTGCTTTGTCCTAACCCGTTGAGCCCTCTTATGTCACTGCTCAAGCCACTGAGACGATGGTATAAGATGCCCTGTCCCATTATTCATGAGGCAACACATTTCAAAACCAACTGGCAGTACATGTCAACTTAAAACCCCATCCAAACACACGGACAAAAACACCTGCTGTTCCCTGTCCTCAGGCCATGTCATGTCTCGCCTGGCCTCTCTTCTCTCCACATTTCAATCCTTCTCTTCTGCCCTCATTCCTTTAATTTTCTCTCCCTCTATTTCCCCACCTGCTCATCATCTTTCTCTCTGTCTCCTCTTTTCTTGTCTCTGGTAAGGAGCGCCCTCCTCCCGTTCCTCTTCTCACCTTTTATGGCGTCTGAACTCTGTTATTCTCTTTGGTCTTGTCCTTTCTCTCTCTCTCTGACTCTCAGAAGACCTTCCAGCTAAAAGGTGAGAAGGAGGAACTAAGTGCTTTCTCCTGTCTATAAACAATGTCCTTTATGCCTGCGTTGCTCTAGGCCTGCAGGCCTGTTGGAGGGAGAGAGGGGAAATGTCTGCACAGATTTATCCATTGCTCAATCTCTTTGTTTCAAATTCTCTCGCCCTCTTTCCCACCTGTCACACTCAGGTAAAATGATGCCTAGCGGCCTACTTGAAGAAAGGACACTAAAGAGGGTGCAGTGAAACAAGAAACCTTAAGAGCATAGAGTTGACGGGGTGATTCTAAGTATTATTATTGAATGTGTCATCTTTTTTAAATCACAATCGGAGAAATCCTGGAAAAGATGTTGATTCATTTAAAGGTGTTTGCTGTTGACATGTCAAATGGCTGACCAGACATACTAGGGATTGACAATGCATCAGCAGTGCGGCAAAAAAAATAAAATGCCTGTGGGAAGAGCTGTTTGTAACTCTCAAAGGAAATACAACACTTTCCTACGGATTTCTGGGTTCTAGACGCTGCAGGCTAAGACTAGGAAATATAGTCAGCAACAGTAAATACAGTATAAAAATATTACAGTGTTTTTTCAGGTTAAGGAGATCTCCTGAGGTCTGCTTCAGGCGAACCGGAGGCTTGGACCATGAACTGGAGGACTGCTATGAAAGAATCATGAAAAAGCAGAAACAGTAGACATCTAAAGTACAACTTACCGTTAGGGTCAGAGGACAGAAGTAGTAGAAAACGTATAAAATGATCCATTACATAGTCCTCCATCCACATGCACCAAAAGTCACTGTCTGCCTTTTCTCCACTACATATATGACCCACTTTCAATAGATTCATGTTCATCTCCACTGGTAAAGTATTCCTTTAAGACAATGTATTTCCAATTATTCGAGACTTCACCTAATAAAATGTTAATATTTATTATATTTTAATAACATAATATCTTTATTATATTTGTGCGTGTGTTTCTGAGTACACAGTGTTCAGTGTGGCGCTGACATTTCATTATTAACCTATCTCCACCTAAAAGGGCATCGAGTGCAGCAGGAAGAGACAATTTATCAGTCAAACCGCTCATATCCCGCAGCTCTAGTCCCTCTTCACCTTTGCTTCTCCCAATTCTCCTCCCCAAACCACAGAGGGCCAGTCTCATCCTATTTTCTTCTTTTTCTCTCTCCCCTTTTATCTCCCTGAATCTCTGTCACTCTCTGCCTATCACTGTATGTGCTGCAACGGCCGGTGCCACTGCATTGGCTCTTCTGAGCATTTATTAAAGCGTTTCTCATAGCTCACTCCTCTCAGCGTTAACCTACCTGACCCTGAAGCATTGCTATTTATGTATTCTTGGGTGTGCTCCTGCAACCATGTCCTGGGTAGCTGCCGCTAATGGTCCAATAAAGGCCTAAAAACACTGGAGCAATACCCTTGATAACATTCTCATCTCGTCTGCTCTCTCTCTCTCTCTCTCTCTGAACCAGGTGATTTACACACATCCCCCATTTGTCAAGGAGAAAGAGGAGTTTGAGCTATCGCTATGGCAAGCCAGTGTTCTGACTGACAGCGTGTCAAGTGGGCGTCAACCAAGACGAGCCTGTAATCATTTCCGTAGCAATAGATGGGATGAAAGTGATAAGATCGTAGGAGAAATAAAGAGACAAGGATAAGTGAAAGGGAGTTGCAATACAGATATTTTAAAAGTTGATTTATACAAAACGTATACAAATCAGAGACACAATTTCATGCAAAGTCTAAAACATATGTTTTTGATTTTTGTCAGAGTCAAACAATAGAACCTTGTATTTTATTGCACTGAAAAAATGCAGCGAGACCTCAAGAGAGCAGTTTGTATCCAAAAAGCATCAAATCAAGTTTTTTGGCTGCTCTCTGCAGTGTACTTTATGACTCCTTTATTAGAGTGGGTAGCTTTCTACTACTGTGTGTACGTGTGTCGATCTGTGTGCACTCAGCAGATCTGTACTGTTTAAGAATCTATTGAGTGTTTTGTCCACTGGTCAAATAGTGTTTCACCAAGCCAAATGCTCTCCTGGGGGAAGTTTCTTTCAATCTTTATTCCCCAGTGAATAAAGTTGTTTGGTTCTACTTTGCTATAAGGGTGTGTGTGTGTGTGTGTGTGTGTGTGTGTTCAACAGTTGAAAAAAAAAAAACTGTCAAACTGACAAGGGGTTGAGATATGAAACCACGTCCACTTCTGAATGAAGAAAGCCTCGACAGTATCTACAAACTACAGTAGCTTGGAAAATGGCGATATGGAATGGGACACTGCATTTATTAGGGCCACGGGGCAATCGCACCGAGCAGTGGCCCCTACAGCTATAATTAGGGCCACGGGGCAATCGCACCGAGCACAAAAAAAGTCTAAAACACAACTCCGCCCGCACCGGTTCATCTTCCCCAGAATGAGGGAATAAATTACTTCCATAAAATGCTTCTTTATAAAAGAAAAATCCACACTCAGTGGATTTTTTCCTAGTTATTATTTTCTTTCCTACGGAATTTCGAGTGCCTAAAACTTCTACAGCTATAAGAGTTGTAGGACAAATTATATATCAAAACGTGCGGTTCGATCGGGATCGGCGTGCTATTGCTTTTCTTAGCCGAACACGAGTTTTCCGCGACATAAGTCGCGAAAAACCAACAAAATATTCCCATTGACTTGAATGGGAGGAGCGAAAAAAAAAAAGCAGAAATTGTAGCTTTTCAAACGCCTGCTACTCAGGCATACTTTCACCTAGAAACTCCATTTAAACTTTAAAACGTAGACACAAGTCTTGTGTCCTGGTGTGTCAATCCACGTTTCAATAGGTCATATAGTTTTTGATCAATCACTGTTCAATGACCATGATCGTTTTGGGAGAAATCATGAGATTATAATGGGTGTGTATTGCGTGGAACCTTCTGGGCTAGAGAGGATGACATCATCGCTTAGAGTGTGAGGGCTTCTCAGATTTTTTTCCTTTCCAAACTCCTCCCGGCCACAGTTTTCACTCTACAGACGTGATATTTTCCAATTTTGTAGACAAACTTGTCCTGTCTCTCACAATGTGCTCAAAAACTTTGTGAGATTTACAGAATTTGAACTAGCAACCTCTAAGCGCGGCCACGTCAGTTTTTCTCCCCATTGACTCACAATACAAAATGAGAAACAGATTTTCAAAGAAACCTGAAATGAGCAGCATTTCTAACTCGCCATAGCGTCCACATTTCAGACAGTAGGAAAAAATAAAAGTGATCAGTGTCTTCAGCAGAGTCTTGTTGCGCTAACGGTGTGAAGATTTTGGCGATAGGACTTTCGGTGTGAGCGTGGCAAGCTTTTGTTCGGACCCTCCGTGAAGCCAAAATGGAGCAATAGAGACAGGCTTGAAAGCAGTTACACACGCGCTAGAGGGCCGTTGCTATGGTGATGGCACTCTGTGGCTTTGATCTTGATAAGTGACAGCAGGTGTGCTCTGATTGCTGGACAGGAGCAGTGGACAGGAGCAGTCCGTGGGAAATGTAGTCCATCTTCAACTCAGCCATTCTTTCACCTTGGCCGTTTCTCAATACCCAGTACGCCAAGTTCGAACTCGTGAACTCCGGGAGTCTAGACTTGCGGAGTTCAGTTGGAAGAACGAACTCCCGGGGTACGGGAGGACGGGAGAACGGTGTTTTTTCTGCATTTGGAACAGAAACGTACTTGATGACGTCATCGTTTTTGCCGGTTGACGGCGTTCAACTTCCGGTTATTTTCACTGGTTAAAATAAAATAAACACTATAAAAAACAACTCCGTTTCATTTGTATATTTTATTATATATTATATGAGGATATAATATGATGTTTGCTGCCTTGTCACGCCGGGACAAGGCAGTCATCAGCGGGGTAGCAGTAATGCTAAGTGCCCGGGCCAACTTGCTAGCGGCTAGCAAGGTAGCTAGCCGTGATAGCCGTTAGCGGCGAAAACGTCGGAATAAAAACTACGTGCTACAGTAATAAATCACCCACAGCACCGATTTGAAGTTGTAAAAATGACATTCCCCCAAAAATACATAAAAACATTTATTCACCCCAAAACAGTAGAATCTTAAAACTTCTAACGTTAACTTTTGTGCGTCTTCTCCTCCGCCATTGCTTTATTGAAATGCATTCTGGGATACGTAACTGCCCAAAGTCCACACAAGTCTCCTCCGATGCATCCCCGGTGAAATGGGCGGGGCAAGAACACATCCGGGGTATTTGACCGTACTTAGCCAGATGCGAACTTTGAATTGGAACAGTACTCGGTCCGACGCTGATGACGTTTCTCAAGTCCACAAGAACAGAAGTACAGAGAAGAACGCATATTGAGAAACGGCCCTAGAAACTCCATTTAAACTTTTAAAATGGAGACACGAGTGGTGTGGCCTGATTGGTGGACAGGAATGTACTAAAAACTACATTTCGTAGTGGGAAATGTAGTTTTTTTAGTCAAACGTCTTCTGCTGGGGCATACTTTCACCTAGAAACTCCGTTTAAACTTTAAAATGGAGACACGAGTGGTGTGCCCTGATTGGTGGACAGGAATGTACTAAAAACTACATTTAGTAATGGGAAATGTAGTTTTTTCAGTCAAATGTCTTCTGCTCGGGCAGACTTTCACCTAGAAATTCCATTTAAACTTTAAAATGGAGAGACGAGTGGTGTACTCTGATTGGTGGACAGGAATATACTAAAAACTACATTTAGTAATGGGACATGTAGTTTTTTCAGTCAAACGTCTTCTCCTCGGGCATACTTTCACCTAGAAACTCGATTTAAACTTTAAAATGGAGACACGAGTGGGCGCTCTGATTGGTGGACAGGATTGTACTGCAAACTACATTTAGTAGTGGGAAATGTAGTTTTTTCAGTCAAACGTCTTCAGCTCGGGCATACTTTCACCTAGAAACTCCATTTAAACTTTAAAATGGAGAGACGAGTGGTGTGCTCTGATTGGTGGACAGGAATGTATTCAAAACTACATTTAGTAATGGGACATGTAGTTTTTTCAGTCAAACGTCTTCTCCTCGGGCATACTTTCACCTAGAAACTCGATTTAAACTTTAAAATGGAGACACGAGTGGGCGCTCTGATTGGTGGACAGGATTGTACTGCAAACTACATTTAGTAGTGGGAAATGTAGTTTTTTCAGTCAAACGTCTTCTGCTCGGGCATACTTTCACCTAGAAACTCCATTTAAACTTTAAAATGGAGAGACGAGTGGTGTGCTCTGATTGGTGGACAGGAATGTATTCAAAACTACATTTAGTAATGGGAAATGTAGTTTTTTTAGTAAAACGACTTCAGCTCAGCCATACTCTCACCTAGAAACTCCATTTAAACTTTAAAATGAGACACAAGTACTGGCAAACAGTTGAGTGGGAAGCACTCGACTGGTTGATAATACATTGTACCTAGTAGTTCTCAGTACTTGAGTCTCCGTAGTACTCGGTAGTACTCAGTAGTACTCAGTAGTACTCGGTAGTACTTGAGTGACAGCTGAGTTCGGTGACATGTACTGGCAAACAGTTGAGTGCGAAGTATTTGTAGTTGTATTTTCCTCTAAAACAACTCGGTCTCGTTTGAAATCTCGAAGAATCTCATCGTAAAGTATATAAACTCCGGCAGTAGCCCCCGTGGCCCTTTCAAAATTTCCCGGCGGGGGAATTTTCTAGTTGGATTTAATGTTGATCAGACCACAAATAATACAAAAATAAAATCTGCGGTCTCTCTGCCTCATTCTCCTCCGCCGAGAGACTTCCTTGCAGGGAGGAGAGCGGGCGCCAGCCAGCTTCAGAGACCGACAGTCACAGCTGTAAGCAACTTGAATCCAGCCAGCAAAAACCCTCCCGCCTCCGTCTCTGGAGCGGCCGTCTGCTCTCCTCCCAGCTGCAGTCTCCTATCGGTGGGGAACAGGGACCCAGCGCTGCTGCTGGCCACCAGCCTGCTGTTCCACTCATATTCCCATATTTATAACCAGAGTAATGTAAGATGGTGGAATTAGCAAGCTGACATCGACTTGCTCAGTAGCCAGCCGCCAAATGATAAAAATCATCACACTTCATCTACACACTTATGGATAGAAAAGCAAAGGAAATCACATTGCTAAGTGCTGATTTCCAGTACAGAGAAATGAGAGAACATGCTTTTTCTGTGCTGGGATTGTGCTGCTACAGAGTGGTTAATATGGAAAAAGTAAAAATGATTTTCAATCATGACATGCAGATGTTTATAAATCCAGTAAGAAAGCAATCAATGCATTTAATATTAACACCAGCATTAATGTTTTTCATCACAGTACAGCCAAATGATTTATATTATGGATTACAAAACGTGTTTAATTGTGCAGTTCTTCAGATCATATTCACTTTTCTGGCAAACAAACATGCAAAGCTGTCATCATGCCATTCCTGTCAAACACAGACTGAGGTAGAATGTAGTGCAGATGAACATGAGGCAGGGCAATTATTCTATTTAATCTATCAAACAGTTTTAATACTCAGTGTTGCAGTAATATGAAGACAACATGAGTTGCTTTATGTGACCACATATACGTAGATAAATTAAATTAATGCTGTCAGAGCTGAAAACCGTTGATTTCTGTGATTTGCTAGTACCCCTTATTGTGCATTTGGATATTATGTCCAACAAAGAGTGGAAACAGTGAAATCGGACTGTGATGCCAAGGACACTTCACTGAGGAATGTAAAAATGTTATCAAGATTCTAATGTGGGTCTATTCATATCCATGTCACAGTGAAATATGCCAAAACTACAACATTCTGTTCATTGTGCGTGCTGCACATTGAGAGGTGATGGGAAAGAACGCTGTTACTCCAGGAGGTCTCCAGGATGCGCCGTCTCACCTGGTCCAGCAATTTTTGAATGTGAATGAAAGGGAGTTGTTTTATTGAGTATTGAGGGCAAAAAAAAAAAAAACATAAAAAAAGCAGAATGTAGTTTCCAGTTGAAGGACAGCACTGCTTTAGAAGAGAAGCCACAACAAAAATAATTTCATGGTGATCTTTTTCCATCTGCAGTGAAGGACTGCCTTTGTGTGTCGAGAGAGAGACAGGAAGCTGGCTGTCATGCAGCCATACAAACCGATATAAAGACAGAGAGACAGAGGAGGGACAAACAGAGAGAGGCAGGGAGGGAGAGTGTGCTCTGGTCAATGCTCAGTAGGGGCAGGAAGGAAACCTTTCAATAGGGATGCACTTCTGATTACTATTCAAATGACACTTTCTATCTACTATCCAATCAACAGGCCTACCACCGACTGAGCATGCACACACACACACAGAACACACACACACACACACACACACACACACACACAATTCAAATCCCCAAAAGTCTGGTTGGATCTGGATTGTCCCCAGCTGTCAGCTGCTGGACCCATTAGACACACACACACACACACACACACACACACACACACACACACACACACACACACACACACACACAAAATAGCATCATATTGCTTCTTGTACAACACCAGTGTTGCCATGGATACGCCCCTCTCACATCCCCCTCTAACGTTTAGTAGGGAGGCTAATTGAATTGTAATCTATCACCGAATGTGCAAAGACATAGATTGAGAGAGAAAAAGATGAAGTGGGAGAGAAATATGAGGAAAAATGGAAGGCAATGTAAAAGAATTGAGTTGATCATCTTATTTAGCCATGACGACTACAGAGAGGAGGAAGGATACATCTAGTCGAGAAAGATGAGCAGAGGAATGTCAATGCATCAAGAGAGCCACCGTGTACTCAGTGGTTGTGCATGTGTGTGTGTGTGTGTGTGTGTGTGTGTGTGTGTGCGTTAACTGTGTACAGCATTTGTTAGAGTTAGATAAATGGGCAAATGAAGGGAGGATGGCAGCAGGAGGAGGGCTTCCAGGCTCCGAGTGATGGAACGACCTCAGAAAATGAGATGTCTTTGGTCTCTATGGCAGCTAACGAGACTGTGCTGTGCATTCACATCAGAGGGTGCACACACAGAAGCAGGAACATGGAAGAAGGGGGCAAGGGAAGAGGACGGGGTGTAAGGCTAAATGATGTTAGCCTCGGTTTCCATGGTGCTGATTGCAGTGCAAGTCTGCTTCGTGGGGAAACAGAAAGCGAGGAGGGCAGGGAAGCAGAGTGCAAGGAGAGTCCAATGACGTAGAAGATGGCTCTGTTGCTTTTTTTATAAACATACTAACATGACATCCATACTCGCCGTTGAGTGCAGCTTTGCCTTACTGCAAGATGTTGATTCGCGGATGAGGTTTGAAGTATAAACAAACAAGTGGTGTCGCCTGTTGGTTGTATGCCTCCACCAACCAGTCATTTACTCCAAGTTCTCATGTGATTTCATGAAAATGGGTTGGGCATGAGGTCACAGTGACCTTGACCTTTGAGCACCAAAATCGTAATACATCCTTGAGTCCAGGTGGACGTTTGTGCTAAATTTGAAAAAATCCCCTCCAGACAGACGTTGCATTTACGTATACATTTAGAGGGGGGTTTGAAGCGACTCATGCTATGCAGAGACATTGCGTTCCAAAGAATCCACCGCACCAGTGACCCACCGCCTACGGCTGTTGCCAGTGCAGTTAAATGAACAAGTTGGTTTGCAGTCATGCTTGATGTACATGACTATAGAGATGTTTGAACATAATACGTACCTTAGATTTAAAATGCTACCATAGATAAAGACTTATCTCTGCTGGCAAAACAAACTCACAGCCTGCCGGTTTTAGTGTTGGGTAAAAGGCTTCATGTTGCACGCAAGTGACTCACCAGCTTTCAGTTACAGCCAGAACACGGACGTCCAATAGAGAATACTGGAGCTATAAGAGTTCAATCAGATTGTAGGAAGAGGTATGACATGCTTCAACTGCCTCACAAAAGAATAATGGGCCTGTCCGCTGCTCTCAGAGTAGGGCAATTTTGTATCCGGAAGACTTCAGAGATTTGGTCTAAAGTATACTGGAGGTTTTAATCATGCAGCTCCCCATCTCTATTTTCAGAGCTTTTGCCAAATTAGTTCCTAATCAGTGGAGGTTATTTAAGAGAATGTGAACCTCTGTACCTGTGTCAAGAAGTAATTCCTCTAATGAAGTTTGTTGCTTTAAACCCTGGTGCTCCAGTATACTTTGGACCGAATCTCTGAAGCCTCTCCCGATCCAATTACATGGTCTTGGGAAAGCCTGAGGAGGCTACCATGTTGCTGAAACTATTTATTAGTTTCTGTCCACCATGTTTGAAGCCCACATTCTGAACTGCATTGAAAATCTGAGCGTAAACACAGAAACACTTGCCGACACAGTTTCCACAATTAAGCAAAAAGTAGCATAAAACCCTGCTACATACTTGAGCTAATTTATTTTAATGATAAGTTGAGTTTTTCAGATGTGGGAAAACCCAAGTACGTAAAACAGAAAATACTGTTTTTGCCACTTTATCTTCCCATTTTACCGACTTAATTCCCTTCCTCATAAACATAAACAGAACCAGTAAGCAGCCCAACTCCATTTCCTCTGAGACAGGTCATCAGAGGACACTGAATCCTCGTTGTGTTAATTAAAACAAAATGAAATCATGTTAATTAATTATTCATTATAGAGCCTACAGATTTAACAGGGGGAGTTGTGTAGTGTATTGTAAATATAATGCATTCTGTAACCTCTCAATTATTGTTTTTTTTATAACCTGCATTAAACTTAAACAAATATAAATATTAAACAAATAGTTAATAGCACATTAACCCCTCCCAGTGCTGAACAACAACTCTATAGCTATATGCCACGTTTCTTTTAGTTTTGTTCAAGGTCTAGAGTGTAGGCAATCATCTAGTGGTTGAGCTGAAAATTGCAATCAACTGAAACTTCTCCCTTGTGCAAAGTGTGTAGGATAACTACAGTGTTGACACACAAATAGGACTAGCTAGGGCCACAGAGCCTGATCTAAATAGAGTTTTGCAGGGATGACGTCTTTTTGGAGGTCAAAATAAGATGCACTTGAAGAGGGGTAATCAATTGTTAAAATCTCTTAAGCTTATTTCAGGCATCCAACCAAAAACCCATTCAATGAAACCCATCGACTTCGACTTCGAGACGAGGGGATGTTTTACACATTTCTGGGTTTTAGGACTAATTTCTGCACCACTCCATATCATCTGCAAACTCATCAGTGGCCAATGAACAAACACGTTGAACCAACACAAACACATGTGTAGTGCCAGTGTAAGTTGAGATCTAAGACAGTCTAAACATAGTTTGAACAAAGACTCAAAGGGCAGATATGATGCCATGATTCTTTATGAAGAAGCCCATATCAAGTTATATGTTACCAATGCTTAGTGCAATGTCACCAATCCAGTGCTTTGACTTTGCTGCCGGTATCAACACTTGTTCTTTATATTTGGCTTACAGACAGACTCCAACAGAGGAGGGGGGTCTCCTAAATCTTTTAAACGGCATTTTAATGTTTCATGATGAGGGAAGATCATCTAACATTGCAATATTCTGAGGAAAAAATCAAAATGCCCTGATTACGAAATTCAAGTGGTTCATTTCTTTGCACTCTGAATGAAAATCAGGCATCAAAAATAGATGAAGAAGGAGAGAGCGGGAAAGAGAGAAACATTCCAGTTAGATGGAGTTGATGTTTGGAATGAAAAGTGTATGTTCAATTGAATTTGAAGAAGCACTGCCAGTTTTAGTGTGACTTTCTTTTCTTTAATGTGTGTACTCATCAATATGACAAAGTCAGATTTGGTTATTCTCATCACGCACATGCAGTCAAGTGTTTCACACCCCTTAAGGCTTTTGCTTCATGCTGACTTTAGCACTATGTCACATCATGACTGTGAATCACAACGAGTTCCACTGTGTCAGAAGAGATCAATTGACAAGACGACACATCTTCTAAATTTACTTTCAGTCACTCTGATCCACTGAAACTTTAATTAAGAACTTAACATGGAAAATTGTATCACCATTTTTATACACATCCCTTTATTCATTAGCAGCCCTCACAATTAATCTTCAAGGCTACTGAAGCATTTTCTACATAATAGTTTGCGTCACATTTCTACAAGTTAATGTGTTTTTGAGGAAACCAAGTGATACAGAGAGGTTGATAAGATAATATACCTGGATGAAACAAATAGAAAAGGCTAACGGCTTGCATGCCTCCTCATCGCTGAACTTGCGCCACAATAGCCCATGTGTGTTGTCAAGCCTCGTTGTGATGGTTGGTGCAGTCCAATGCTCTGCATCTTCTGCAGCAGCACATCTAAATATATATTATATTCTAGAGATAATAATGGAAACAAATAATCATGATTTTGCTGCAGGACAGCAACTAACATTTATTTTCATTACCAATGAATGGTAATTAGTTAGTGATAGTGTGATTGTCTTTGACCAACAGTCCAAAATCTGTGTACAAAACAGAGAAAAGCAGCAAATCCCTAAATATGAGGGTAGAAACAAATGTTTGACATCATTGCTTGATAAATTACTTTTAACAATTATTACCGTTTAAGAATTGGAGGGATGGTATCTGAGACATTTGTACTTCGTCTGTCATCTACACTGTATGCAGGTATAATAGGAATGTATCAAGATAGGTCATCCATGTGCATACTTTGAATGGAATTATTATTTAGTGCATCAAATATTACTAAAACAAAACAGTTCCACATGTTTATGGGGATGCCCACATCGCACTTTAAGACAAAGCATAGAAACATCTAAATAACAAGTAGTTGTAGATGCTGACAGGGTCGATCAAGAATCTGATTTGCTGTTTGCACATCTTCGCTCTCTCTTTCTTTTCTTTTTTTTTTACACCTGTGAGTGTGTGCAGGAATACGGCAGTGTGCCCTGTGTGTCAAGACTAAGCGGAGATGAAAAATCAGCTGAGACAACTATTGAGTTCCCTCCCTCCTGTGGTCTCCTCCTGTTCTGCTTTCCCTCACCCCCCACCTTTCCATAGACTGTTATCCAATTAGGTGATCTCATTGCTTTAATCGATACAGACACGAACGGGCACACACTGACATGCATAAAGACACGCACACACAATCCACCCATTCCCTAAGTAATGTCGAGGCCTGTTACTATGGAGATCCAGGGGATAGGGTGTAGGTAGTGAAATGTGAATATAAGTGACAGGAGCAGATCCACAATTAAGTACCATGCAGGAGGAAGCAAGGGAGGGAGGAAGCGCGATGATATCCAAGCGCCTTTACACACTCCTGAGACAGTTTTGTAGACACACATGGCCCTCCAGGCAGAGAGCTTGGTGCATTCATTTGGCAGAGGCATTTAAATAGATAATTCTCTTTAACATCATTGGTATGGCTTTATTGTAATATCTGCATTGTTAGAGAAATGGCTATTGTGATGTGACATATTAGAATTACTCACTTTTCACTCATTTTTTCTTTAGAGAATGGAAGGCAGTAGCACTGTAGTGCTGCAGAAATGTAGGCTAGCTGGACAAAGATATCTGGACCGACAAGCATCCCTTTGAATCCTCTTTGAAGTGCCCTCAATTCCAAATGAGGAATAAATCTCTAAATAATAATCATGTAGGTACTAATTTCTTTTTCTGTGCCACATTACCCATGTATCTGTGCCTGATGGCGAACTGTCCTTTTGTATAAGGATCATGCATATATTGAGTAAATATGTGAGTAAAAAGGGGAACAGGTCATTCAATTACCCGAGGTCCACAGAATTTGAGAGGATCAGATTTGTGTAGTGAATCCTGCACCTCAAATGTGAGAGAACCATAACATTACACAAACTCACAAATAAATACAATGTTAAAAACTGATCTTTTTTTAACATTGTGAAAATACAGAAAATACAGGTGGGTGGAGTGGCGAGGTGTTTGTTAAACAAACAAAAAAAAGTTAATTAAATGTGAATTCTGTGTTAATTAAGATGCAAATCACTAAAGGCTAGAGTTACACTACTTCGATGCTGCATTAGGCCTCATTTATCTCTATATCTAAACTTTAACACCCTGCACTCTGAGCTGGACCTGCCGCTCTCTCTACCTCTCATACCCAACAGTTGAGGGGGGCTTTGTGTTGGGCACTGCTATCTTTAAGAAGCTACATTTTCTTTGGATGCAGGTTAATACATTATTTTGTTTTTCTGTGTAGCATTATAACAATATGATTTCGTTTCAAGTTTGATGATCTGAGTCATCCAACCACTGAAATGCACCTCAGCTCAGCTTTAAATAGAAGTGTCTAGGAGACCGTTCTCAAGTGCAAATAGCATAATGAGTGTCTATATAAATCTGGTGCTAATGCATGTAGATTGCCAGCACAGACTGAATCAGGCAGGCAAGGCACAAATTACCTTCTTCACACTTTATGTACATACGTCTAGCCCTTAGAGACGACATGTGTTTCAGTGTCACGTAAAAAGGTAACTGTGGTATCTACTATATTTTATAATGTAGAACTACTTGTTGGGATTTCTACAAATGCACACAAAGGGCAAAAATGTTAGTGATCTTGAATGATTATTATACTAAAAATGACTGACGTTGCCCCGCGGGTGGGCCAACTTTATGCATTTACTGAAAAGAGTACGGATACTGAAATCTATTAAATTGGTTGTAACCATGTGGGTTTCATTTCTGTATAAAAGGGCACAGAGCAAAGCATCTGGAACCTAGAGAGACAGAGACCAAGACAATTGATTTGCCAGCCAGGTTAGCAGTCAGTGAGACAAATCCACAGATAGACGGGCAGATAGAGAGACAGGCAATCCATTCACCAGGCAGCGAACTACACAACCAGAAGGGCAAACAGAAAGACTGGCAGGAAGAGGGGCAGGGAAATGAGTCAGCCTGTCTGTTCAGTACCAGGGAGACAGGGAGACGGGGAAGTGTTCATCGTACCTCCCACAGTCAACAGGCTAAAGGTCTTGGGGAGCTGCAGGAGTTTAATCAATCAGGGGTGAAAGAAGGAAAAATGGGAAGCAAGGCCTGTTTATCATTTAAATCTAGCTTGTTCAAGTGGCAAGAAAAAAGTATTACGTGGCATCTCATCTGTCCTTAATAAACCCAGCCAACAGATACTGTATGCTCTTGAGCAACTAACAGATTCTCCTCAAGAGCTTCCTATGGCAGCCATCAGTACTAGACTGTGGTGTGCCTGTCAGCTCCAAGTCATAACTGTGTCTAAATATATGACTGTGATGGAAAAGAATGTACAGCTGAGGAGAAAAAAAAAAACATTTGCTAAACTGAAAAAGGTTAAAAACAAGAAGATACAGAGTAATCCTGGCTTAAAATGTAAGAAAGGCTAACGATGTAAGGATGGAAAACGACATGCTGCAGGATTCAGGAACATGCTGCTGGCTCAGGCTGCTCAGTCGAGGAGCAATTGTTCAAATGCTGCCTCCTGCTGTGCTGTCGCGTCACCCTTTACTCACCGTCTGTATTTCACACAACGCTGATATCCTATATAAAACACTTGAAACGTAAGCTGCTCAGTGACCTCGAAATAAAGGAGAAAGAAACAAACAGGCACAGAGAGCTCAGGTAATAGAACCCGAATCAGGGTGGCACTTCAAAGAGTTATAGCCTCGCGACCAAAAACATGGCAGAGCTGTTATATCAAAGCAATAGTCTTAACAAGGCTCGTAGAGGTACACAAGCACACATACATTACATCCATGCAGGCCCTCTCAGCCAGTCACTGAAATAGAGATACACTTACATATTGGCCACCATTGTCTGCTACAGGCATGCAGCCTGATGACTGAAATGCAAATATGCATTCTCTCTCTCCTTCACTCTCTCAGCAAAAGCTATTGTAGTGTGTGTGTGTGTGTGTGTGTGTGTGTGTGTGTGTGAGAGAGAGTGCGTGCGCGTATTTCAGTGAGTGCACGGGTGTTGATAATGGGCCCTTTGTATTTGATTATCAGTTAATTAAATCATTGAAGGGATCCTAAGTTCTGACATTTTTCATGTTGCATATTTAAATCCATCGGTTTTGGTTTATCAGAAGACAATTCTGCAAAGAGGTGAGATTGATGTGTGATTAGCACATTTCACCAGAATCCTTGCATTAAGTGCTATAGTGTTTAATAGAATAACTTTTTTAGTACATTCCCACCATTAAATATGTATTCCAAACTCTTATTTTATTGGGTTATCTGTATGATTAACTTTAAGATATTCCGTTCTGAAAGAATGAGTGCTCATTGGACTGGATGGACTGCTGCTTCGCAGTGCAAGGTTGAGATTGTGCGTCTTGGAATTCGGCTGTGATAACACTTTTTAAATCAAAGGGTAGTTACTTACGAGTGTAAATAGTTATATGTGGTATAAAAGTTTAGGAGTAGTACTATTTATTTCTTATCAGGACTCTTTAATTTTGTTTATAATGGACAGGAAATGCTTGAGATGTCTATCATATGAGTCAAGAACTGATGACATACATTTTGGTGTTGTTTAAGTGAGCAGTGCATTTCCCCGCGGCTCATTGTTTTGTTTAATTCCCTTTTTATGCTGAATGAATTAGCTTGATGATTCCAAAAGGCAGCCAGCCAGCCATAATGGCTCACCCATGAACATGTATATGTAGGCGATGATCAGTCTATCGTCCTATTTTCATTGTGCCAGCATACTGGCTGCTCCATAACAAACGTGTGCTTATTGTGATATGCGTATCCAATGATCAGTCGTAACTTAATCATCGTAAGATGATTGTCAGACTAATGAGCTCATTCCTACTTGTCATAATTTTTATTGCATTAATACATCAATTTGGTGGTTACTTTTAAGCTATTTTGTGAAAGTCAATTTCCTACAAAAATGATGTCTTTAGAGTCCAGAGAAGTGTGAGTCAACGCTGAATGTTCTAAAGAAAACCATTACCATTACTCACAAAGCATCTAGAAGCAAATATGTTTTTTGGGACGGTTTACATTTTTGAAGGCTTTTGGAAGGCTGTCAAACCCCACCCCCCCAAAAAAAAACAAATTAGCCACTCGTATGCTGTAGTTGAAAAGGCCGTGTGACACATCCTCCGTGTTGTCGGATGAC
This sequence comes from Chelidonichthys spinosus, assembly GCA_029853015.1. NCBI lineage: Eukaryota > Metazoa > Chordata > Actinopteri > Perciformes > Triglidae > Chelidonichthys > Chelidonichthys spinosus. The sequence goes on from CM056831.1 coordinate 17,610,155, forward strand.
TCATTAGCCGTGCATGCAAATATGTGTTTTTTCATTTATTGCCACATTTTGTAATTTGCAGTATTTCAGATTCAAAAGATTTAGAGATAAAAGTGCCATTGAATGCTGATTGGTCGTCAGATCTACAGTCGTCTATTTGTTGTGTTTGAATATGTGAGAAAACGTGAGTACGAGTACTGTTCATTAGTGATCAATTGACTTCTTATCGTCTTTGACTACGCACTTTAAATGACTAATAATGCCTTCTGGTGTTGAAGAATAGACCTAATAATAAATGACTCTAACGTTCACTTTGATATCCGCACGAGCTTGATTGAATTGAAAAGCCATTTGTTGTGCTGTGCACAGCTGGCCTAATCTCCCGGTTTAAAAAAAAAGCAGCAACTTCTCTTCCTCACATTGAAGAATTGACTCCAAACAAGCAGAGTTGGCAATCTCAGATGTAATAGTAGATATGTGTGGTTTGTGATATCTGCAATACTGAATAGTACTAATTACTTCACAGTGGCATCAAATTAAAGATAACACATTGTAGCACAGACGCTGGATTACACATCTGCTCATTGACTAAGTTGAGCACCCCGTGAGTTAAGCTTCAAGCCTGCAAATTATCATCTAAGCTTCTAAATGTGACAATTAGTGTAGCAACATTAAGGCATGACAAGTATTATGCTATATTGTCCCTGCAACTTACTGTTGCAACAAAGGCTACTGATAGTAAAGATAGTAAACAGACCAGCCGAGTGAAGGGGAATTAACTCTCCGCAGGATAAAGGCTGTAACTGAATGCAGATTCTCCGAGGCAGAATGGGGGTGGCATGCTGTGACGACGACTATCCTCCAGCAGGGGATTTTATAAGGTGTAACATTTAAGTGTTGATGGCAAGTAAGACTTCTGCTAGCAGCTCAACAGTTGTGTACAGCACAAATAAAGATATGGTGGGTTTATACTGTAAATCTGGCATGTTCCTGTTATGAATTAACACAAAAGTAGCACTTGTAGCCATAATTCATGGAAAGTGTATAGACCAAACTGTTGTTCTGCACTTCTAGACATGAGAGTGTTTTGATAGATTAGTCAGATAATGACATCAAATTAAACATGTAGAGCATTTTCAGGCTATTAACCTCATAACATTTTGTCCCACGGCGTAAGTGTCCACTTAGAATCAAGGATGTTAGTTTTGGTTGTGCATGAGCAGCTTGTCTTCGACAGGCCGGCATGTTCAAATCTAGCTACACCTGGCTGCAAATTAGTTGTGTAGACTCCACTAGCCACTATTTTCACAAAATCAAATGGCTCTCAACATGAACATGGAGCCAAACAAAATGGGAAGAGGAGATAAATAAAATGCTGCCCCATCCTCAGCTCACTGTGTTATTCAGGTCAACTCAGAGGGCATGCAAGCCATGCATGAAAATCTAGAGAACATTAAAGACTGGGGCTGACTTTCTGCCAACTTTTGATTCTGTTTTAACATGATGAATTTCCTTGTAGCGGTCAACAAAACAAATAGACACGGCTGCGAGAGCCTGTCAGGCACTGTTGCTCCTGGGGCACTAATGTTAAACTCCAAGACAACATCGGATTATCATCTTACCTTCCTGCACAGCCTGGAAGGGGTTGTTCCCATCAACGAACTCCACAGAAATGGTTATCTTCTCGGTCTCCAAAATCTCGTTGTTCAAATTGAGATCTGCCACGGCAAGACGAAACACCTCGTCATCCTTCCGTGCCGACTCATCAAAGATGGCACCTATTGAAAAGGAAGGAGGCAGAAAGGAAAAGATGGTATTACTATTATTCAGTATACAAGGACTTCTGGAACAGGAAAAAAAGGATAGAGACAGTTATATGGCAATAGATAAGATTGCAGCCCACCAGAGAACCTAGGGCCAGGCTCCCACATGGTTTAGCTTCACAACAACCTGAATTTAATTATGCCTTATGGAGCATTTATCATGGCAACATTGCCAAACAGCTGACTGAAACAGTGGTTAATTGGGGTAAATTCCATGATACAGTTTACAATATGACAACGAGTTAATATGTATCTCATTAAAACACATTCCAGTGGATAACAAGATCAAACAGGTACTATACCCTGCAGAGGATGTTTTTCACTCATCTAGTTAAAGCAACATATTTACAAGTGACTGATGACCTCCTGAACACAAACACAACAGGAGATGGTGACTTTAACTACGTGGACATGAGAACAACAGTCCCAAACCTCCTTGAACAACCGACCTCCTTGTAAAATGTTGAGGGATTGTGGGGGCTGCAAACCAAATTTTGGGAAAAGATTTTCAGCCACATTTGGAGGAGCCTCTCTTCTGCTGTGCTCAACATAGAACTAGTACCAGCTACTGGATGTGGGCCCTGTGAATTGGGACCCAGCTTGAGAAAGAAAGAGTATGGGGGAGAAATGGGTCAACACTTCTGTTCATTCTAAGGTCAAATTCTGCCCCCGGGCACACCGACTCAGCCAAAATGGTCGATGCACAAAGGGACATGGACAAAGAAAAGACTGGAGTGTGCCAGTGTCTGTAGTGGCAGATAAAGTTCCCACCAGTCAATATTAAATCAGTCATCACAATAAATGTCAACCTGCAGTGCTGCTGAGACAGAAGACTGAGGGGATGAGGCGCATTCACTGGCTGGTAGTGATTTGGTCATCGCTTTGGTCCGTTGCACACAATTAATCAAGTGTTATCTAGTTGTCTTCTCTTCTAGCCTTCATTTCAACCATTTTATCCCCTCAACCCATTGGGCCACTAATTGTCTGTGCTGGTGCAGTGGTGCTTTGCTAACTGTAATTCCCTAACCAGAAAATAAGCACCATACTGGAAAGTGTGCGTTTTTCTGAGAGAGAGAGAGAGAGAGAGAGAGAGAGAGAGAGAGAGAGAGAGAGAGAGAGAGAGACATAGGTTGCGGATTCCATTAATAACAAGGCTGGTTTCATTGGCTCGAGGGCTGCTTTGTACCACTTTCAGAAGACCGTTGTGGTTATTTTGGTCTTGTCAAGTTATATGAGTTATGTTTTTTGCTCATACATAGTCTGAATCTCTACAGGGCCGGACCTTGCTTGAAAAATATATGATGCCTTGGTTTGCGCAAAGTGCAAACACTCTAATGGGAATATTGGTATTCTCATTCCTGAGATGAATGTGTAGCTAATGCCCTTTGTATGTTATTATAATGGAATTAAACAGTCGGAAGCAATAACTTGTTGGCTGCATTCATCTTAAAAATTGGAATCCTGTGTCCACACACTTATTTCATACTTTTGATAAAAGTTCATCTCTAAAAGACAATTAATTGCCTTCACACATTGGACAAATTTAAAAGCAACCAATGTTTTGAAGGCAGTTAACAATGGTATGCCTCATAATCAAAGGGCCTCATTAAGTATGCATCCTACAATTATTTGATCCATCAGCATTTGCCAACTGTAAACCCCCCCGGCCACCGATTGAGCCTTGGTGTTTCAATAATCATGCAGTATAGATGAGGTGAGACAAACAGGCCTGGACAAAGCGATAAAGAGTGGAACACAAAGATTCATTAAGTATTCCATTAGAGATTAATTATGAATGGGTTCCAATCCGTTTCATGATAACACTGCTGGGGAAGGCTCTGTACACATTTACAACTAGCTCTGCAACACACGAGGACAATGTTAGGTTGTGTATGTCTGGAGGACAAATGAAGAAGACACTTGTATTATATATATAAAACATTGTAATAGCTCCTTTAATCTGGGCTTCCAAAATGGAGTTCCCATAGTAACCTTGCTCCTGCTTTCAGATGTTAAAAGCTGCATCGTGCTTTACACCATTCTCTATGAGTCTGTCTGTCTTTTCACTCTAAAAATATCCAACCAGCAACTTGTTTGGGTCTCGTGGGAAAAACATTCACTAGAGGCTATCAATATGCAGCACTATTTGACAAATTTGAGATATCATTCAGTAATTGTCCCTCCTCCTTTCTTCTAGGATCTCTTCGCCACCCTATCTTTTCGTTTCATAGCTGTTGCACCTGAGCAGTGGTTCATCAGTTACCCGTATGTGATTAAAAACTACACCCTAGGCACTGTGAGCAGGGGCACACAGACATGAAATCTGACAGACATGATGAAATGGATGTTAATCATCACGTGACACCTCAAAGTGTCGATGAAACAGTAATCCAAACAGCTGAATCATTGTGAAAACCTTAAGCTAAAGAAGAGAGAGGAGAAGAAGTCCTCCGCCTTATTATTTTTGGACATCACTGTTGATTTAAAAACAACCCCCTCCCCCCCCCCAGAGAATCCTTGCTCTTCCTCCTTTCCACTAATGCGATTCTGAACGCAAAGGCAAACGTCACCACATAAATCAACCAGGGAATAAAAGCATTGAATTGAAGCCCCAAGGGCGGACAAACACACACACACACACACACACACACACACACACAAAGTCACCAACCTATTTCCAAACCATCCCCTCCATGAAAACAGCATCATCAACGAAGCAGTCAATTTGAATGGAAGCAGCATCCATAACTAGAGACTGCAAACCGTTTGGTTGAGAGGTATTGATCAAATGTCACTGCCACCGGTCAAATGTTTAGTATTAACTTCATAGTTTGTCTCTTAGGCTGGATAAATGATGCCGGAGGTAAAATATAAACTAGTTGGGGAGTGTGTTGTCACTGGAAAGCTATTTTTCAACTTAAGCCAGGGGTCAACAACATGATAGCTTCTTTGATGTTTGATGAGACCGTCTTAGACAGTTTCCAAAATGGCCAAACAATATGAAAGAAACAACAAAAAAATGATGAAGATGAAAAGATGATAATGGGTCAATATGTTGTCTTCTTATATCAGCTTTATTTCTAGCGTTGTATACTGAGATGAATGTCAAAATCTTCAAGATCAGTGTGAAGCATCATCGGGGAACTATGAGTATTACAATTCAAGGAATTCCATCCAATATTTATTGAGATACTTCACACAAAAACAACCCACACATTTGAACCTTATGGTGGGGCTACAGGAAAAGTCAGGAGATAAAAGTCAGTGTTTCCCTACAATGTTACAGGAATGGTGGTGCATCATTCCTATGAAACAGTCAGCAGGGCAACACTGCTTTTGAATATGAAGATATTGTATTGTTCTTAAGCTTCAGTCCAGCATGGATCCATTTTTAAAGGGAAATTATTCATATAGCTCAGCCATCCGAGTAACTACATTAAATCAGATAATGACATTCAGGCATTGTTGAATGTACAAACCACTGCTTAATTTCCTTATCAAATGAACAAATTAGGACGGCACATCATCCAATGCAGAGTTATTATGTTCTCACACTCCATGAAGACCCCGTAATTAAGCCAGCTCCTTCAGCATTCAGCACGAGTGAGGAAATTGAAAAGAATGATTCCACGTTAGCAAACGTGGGGGGCTAGCAAACAAACTCACACACCTGTTGTTGAGGTTGCAGCTGATGACAGTGATGTGACAGGAACACTGATGGACTGACAATGATAATGTCGAGGAACAGGCACACACACACACACACACACACACACACACACACACACGGATGATGTATTGCTGATATGTGACAAGGCTGGACCCAACAATCGCCGTCTCAATGTGATGATGAAAGCAAGGTGGCGGTGGCGCTGAGTGATGATGGCGGTGAATGGGGGAGGTTATCGTCCAGCAGAGTCAAATGGCCACGCACGCACACACACACACACACACACACACACACACACACACACACACACACACACACACACACACACACACACACACACACACACTAACACGCAAGAACACGCAAACAGGCTGTTATTTACAGCAGTAGCGTGAGACCCGGAAGGGGGTGCATTTTGACACTCAGGAGGACAGTGCAGAATTAATGTGTGTGTGTGTGTGTGTGTGTTAGAGAGGAGGACAACTAATTAATGGTTACAGGAGGGCATGGCAAGCCAGTGGTGGATGATAGGGACAGATGTGGAAAAAAAAATATATTTATCACATCACATAGGCTTCTGCAAGATTCACTCACACACGATGCCCATGCAATTTGCCAGGTGTAAGGATTAATCCATGTTGTGTGTTTGTGTGTAGAAACATAGCAGGTCAGCAGGACCAGGGAATACTGATGCAACCGTAGATAAACCCGAGACACTGAATCATCCCAGACAATCTGTGTTCATACAGCACCGAACTGTGTTGTAGGTTTTAATGTATAAACAATACATTTTGTACCTTATGGTCTGTTGGATGTGAGATTCATAGTTAGAAACTATTTGAAAACAGTTCTCTAACTTGTGATTGAGAGCATACTTTAATTGTGCGCATGCTTGATACTAGTAAACTTTGTTTCAGGTGTGTTGTGATGCATGAGACTCTGATTTATCGTCATGTGCAAAATCATCATGGTAACCCCATTCGTACATAACTAAAATGTACCTCTGTCCCTCCTCCCTCACTGCGCGAGTTTCATTATAGGCGTATAAATCAATTTGCTCAATCTTTAAGAAGGCGAGCAGCCAAGAGAATCTGTAGTCAGAGTTCACTCCGGTCCTTTGCCATGCTGTCACACAAAGCTGTGCCAAGGTCGTCACTATCTCAGGCACGTCTCTCTCCGTGCTTTGCCTTTTCCCCCGCGCCTAATGTAGACAGAATTTAGCCTGTTTACCTCCTTTGTAGAGACCGACTCTAGATATCCAGGACATTGCTGCCTCCTACACAAACGAACATACTCTGAGTAGGTGGGGGATTTGTTTTGTGTCTTCGTTCATTAGCCAGTAAGCTGAACACAATTTGGAAATAACCAATTCATCTAAGGCACATTTAGAGTCAGTCCCTTAGTGCGCATCCAGCAAAGTAAAAAAGGCGGAAAAATTGACAATGCAATTTTTCTTTTCTGCGTGTCTCTTCATGTCAGCTCTAGGACGTGTTTTGGCCAGGTCCAGCTCGTTTGCAAACCGCAGCTGACTCAGCTGTAGTTGGCCCAGGCTGGGATCTGAAAACAGTGCAGCTGGTGGCCGTGTGCCAGCCGTTCTAGTATATATCGAAGCCCTAGCCAAGGTATAAGTAAATGATCAGGATGATAGCAATGTACCTTCTAAATGCCCCGTGTTGTATATTCAGTGTACCAGTGTTATACCCTTGAAAGCATAGGCACATGAGTTCAAGCAATCCCTCCATCTTTGTCAGGCCTTTGTCCTTCCACCTTGATTCTCATTCCCTCTACGTTTCACCCTGCCTCTCAGTCTCAGCCGTTTTCTGGATTTTCTTCCTCGATCCTACTTTTTTCTTCTTCCCTTTAATCTAACTTTTGTACCTCATCTCACTCTCTATGTTCTGCTGTATAGTTCTACTCAACTTATTGTTCTAGCCATGCTCTCTCCCATCCCTTTTTACTCCTCAATCCTCCCTCCCTCCCTCTCCTCCACCATTTCGTACATCTATTCCTCCAAGCATCACTCAACTCAATCTACCGACTCTGCCCTGATCCTCTCCAACTCCCTCCTGCCTTAATGTGACGCCCTGTTTGACATTTAATCCAAGTAAACTTGCCCTGGCTTGGAAGGCCTGCATATCTCTAAAGACCAGTGTGTCTCTCTCCAGGAGAGAGAGACTGCTCAATACGTATGATCTGAAATTTGCTTACAATACAAATATTTGATGCAGATATGTAATCCATCACAAAAAACACGTTTTTGTATTTATTGTATCTTTACTTTCTTTCATACTCTGTCATTGTGCAGCAATGCAGTTAAAATCCTTGATAACTTGAAGGCTGTTCCCTGCTTTTACATCTAAGGGGTGGCAGGAAGTTCCATCATCTGAGGGTCAGGTGTTTAACAGCATTGCATTCATGCTATATCATCCAAAAAACAAATGTTTGACAGCAGGCAAACACTGATGTGATGATGTGCTTCAACACACTGATCCAACAACAACGTTCTGGCTTAAAAGCCAAGGGAAAGTGCACTTTATGCTGATTGTTTTATTCTTTGTTTATGGGGATACTGATTGGCAACCAAAGGGAAAAAAAGTTTGTAATTCAGAAAGTCTAACTAAAATGTTGGCAGTTATGTAAATGATTCAACATAACGCAGACAGTTGAAAATGTGTAAGTGAATATAGAGATCTGCGAAAGGAAGTGAGAGCAAATGAAACTGAAGAGAAAAAGCCAGAAGAAAAAAATGAAGGAAAACAAAAAAAGAGGTTGAAGAGAGCAAAAAAGAAAAAAAAAATGTGTTACTCATTGTCTTAAAGGTGTAAACATGCCAAACCTTATGGGAACAGAACCCTCAAATATGCTTTTAAGAAAAGAAGCCAATCTTTTTAAGCACCTTGAGTCTGAGCTCACGCTCCTGATTAATGCTCAACATTTGGGATGATTTTGCCTGAAGCACTGGTAAGAGGCTCCAGATTTGTACACATCATAAATGTCATATTTCAGGGAGGAATGGGATTATTACGATCCTTGCTCTCTTGCCCTCCTTCCCCCGGAAACTGCACGTCTTGAGCATCTTCAGACTTTTATATTCCTTGAGTGGTCCTCTTCAACCCTGCGCCACCAAATCCGATCCTCTTCTCAATTTCCTACATTTGTAACTCCAAAACTTCTGAACTCTCCTCCCCTTTGTCTCTCTCCCTCTCCAGCTTTCTCCTCCATCAGACTGCTCTCCTTCATAGCTGTTCTTTAATTCCATCATCCTGTCTTATCTTTATCCTTCCATCACAGACATGTCCTCTGCCTCCACATATTCACAAAACCATTTTCTCCCATTCACACCTGCTATCCCATGGCACTCCTACCCTCTCATACTTTCTGTTGCTCATTTCACTCCCACCCATCACCCTCATATGTTGCTTCCATCATCTAATCTCATCCCTTTTGTCTCCTCGCCCGCTGGCTCATTTTCACCCCCAGTTTGCTCCTCCCCCTTGCCCACCATCATGGATTCTGGTGGGTGTGCTGTTGATGATTACTCAAGCAGTTCACCCACCATATTGTCAAATTTCCCATCCGTGGTGATGCTGCTGCAGCCCCACTTCTCACCTCCGGCTGGGACTTAAAAAAGAAAAGCTTTCCTTCAGGTTTTAGTGTGCACAAACTACTGAACACATACAAATGCAAGCCCGCACAAGAATACTTCCAAAAACAACAGGAGAAACACTCATATGAATGTGGACAGGCACACACATACTCCCACACAGGGGCACAAGGGTACTGTTTTTCTCCTTCATAAATAAGCCTCCCTGAAAGAGGTAGCCGGTAGATATATGGAGCCTCTAAATAACCCCTAAACAGATGACCTATGATCAATGTAGCACAACTAATGCATCATCAGTAATGCACTGTGTGTGTCTTATCTACTTCTTTCTCTTTCATTAACTCTAATTTGGTTTTTGTCTGTTTTTCTAATAATCAAGCCATCCACCCACACACAGTAAAACAGAGATAAAGCTGCTCTCATCCTCAATTTCCCTTCACCACTTTTTCTCTCTCTTATCTTTCTCTCCATTTTATCTCTCTCTTTCCACACACACACACACACACACACACACACACACACACACACACACACACACACACACACACACACACACACACACACACACACACACAGCAGCCCTTACTACCCCTCTAATATATGTTCTCTAGCCCTCTTTCCCTCAAGGCCTCTTGTCAGTAGACTACCACCCCCATGGAATACTTTCTGTCCCAAACTGCACCCACCTCACATTCATTATACACACACACACACACGCGCACGCGCAAACACGCGCGCGCACATGCACATGCCACATTCATTACCAGCACTGTGTCAGTTAAAAAGTCATAAAGAGCATATTAAAGCCCCTCCATTTGCAAATCTATTAGCAGTGGGCAATCCTAGGGGTCACGCAAGCAAGCACAGATGCACTGTTCAAACACGCGATCATGCACACACTCATACTGTTCACACATGAGAAAGAAATGAGAAAAAACATGACACAGACTGTGTTTTCATGTGGGGTCGGGTGGTAATAATAAGCTTCTAATTAATGCTAGTGTTGCATTAATAGATAGCCTACTCATTACATGGACATCTGTCTCAATAAGTAAATAATGGATGGATGGCAAAGAGGTGACGTGTGTTGTGAAATTCCAGCAACAGGATTGAATAAATAATTGACCATAATCAAAAAATTCCTTTTTCCGATATGAGCTGTGAAAATTCAAGCAGTAATTAAAATCATAGGGGAGAGAAATGTGGTGCAAATTACCTGCTCTGTGTCTTTCATTTTGGGATCACAGAGAAATGAGAGATTTCCTTCATAATGGACTGTTTTAACCAGCATGAGAAGGAAGTGACAGCTCCCATTAAGAGTCACATCACTTGTAGACATGTACCCCACACGGTCTAATAGAATGAGTAGTTAATGTCAATGTGGCATGAAGAGTGACACAAGAACAATTTTAACGTATGAATATTTCATATTTTTTTTCTCATTGGGAGAGAAATAGTTGGATTGATACATCCCATTTCAATCATGGAACATAAAATGTGTGCCAATAACGAATTATTGTGGGATACATATAAGGGCTGATGAAAAACACCATGTCAAAAGTTTCATATATCAAAATTAAACTAAAGTTAACCTCCAAAATCATTTCAGATGGACGTTTGTGCCAAATTTGAAGAAATTCCATCCTGATGGTGAGATATTGTGTCATGAAAGAAGCAGACAGATAGACCGATGGGCCACGTGAAAACATAATGCTTCCAGCCAAGGCTGTCACCAGTCCAGAGGAATAAAAAAACTAAATCTGCATTCCTTTGAGACAATAATCTGCCCCACTCATGAAGGTAAATGAAGATATTTTGAATATTTTGTTGACCTCATTTCATCCCGAATGCTAACACATGTGAAAGATTAATGAAACCATATTAGTGAGTCTTGCTTTCTCTGCTATTGGTTCTTTTCAGGTTTACATACATGCATGCAGACAGGATTGCAAACAAACATTCACATCAGCCGGAGCCAGAAGCAGCCATACTGCCAGCCAAACAGCCAGCCAGAGGAGTTAATTTAAAAGCCAGCACGTCAGCAGAACCTCTCCACACGCAGCTCCTGTGTGGCTGTTGTTTTATTCATCACTGCAGTAAGGTAGGTGGCCCTCAGGATCCAACACCCACGGAGCAGCGTACATGAGGTATAGATGGCGGACTGTGTGTCTGTCACCGAATGTATTTATTTGAGTGTGTTCGCCATATATTTTCTAAGTGTAGAAGTCACTCCAAACAATATACAAGCATTACCCTGCTTTTAAAAAAAGTGTGCGTCTTCAAGTTCCCTTCGGGTTTCACTTGAGTCCAAATTCAAATAAAGAGGTTCTTGATCTTCACTATCCCACACAATGGAAGCTGTCTTATGTAAATGTATCCTCCTTGATCAGCCAATGTCTTTCAGTGGGAGGAAGGTAAGTAGTCAGCTATAGCAAAAACATATACAGTAGGTACCAGAAAACCCAGAAAAAAAAAACATGTTTCATCTTGGCTTTAAGGCTTACGGTAGGTAGCACCATAGCAATGTCAACAGAAGGTGCATTTCAAATGGAGTTGACGGATAGAAAACTGTTTGTACACAACAACCTTTTATAGGAAAATGCAATACCATTTACAAGATGCATTCAGGGACAAGATGCAGGGAAACATCGCATTGTTTGTTTGACATTTTAGGCTGTTGACATTTTCACAGGAAGAAAATTACTGTAGAGCACAGTTACTACAGTATATGCAGTGCAGCAGGAAAAAAAACATGCAATTAAATGCACACTATTTGATGCAAGGTCATAGTGCTGTCAGTGAAACTCGTAACATCCTCATCATTCTGCAAAATACAATTGAACTCGATGCACTGGCGGCCAACTCAGAACAAAAGAGTGAGTGAACAAGGGTGAGCATAGACATTGTTGTCTCTGTGCACATGAGATGCATACATGTGAGAAATGCCTGCTCAAATGCCTGACATTCAATCAACATATTGAAATCGCAGACAATAGCAACGAACAAAGGTCGATCCAAAATTGAAGCCGTTTCAGGTAAAGGCTTGGGTGGGTGTACTGGTGGCCACTGACCAGTGAGTAGTATTTCCCACCAGCAGCAGTAGATAGCTGGCAAGTAAGTTTAAACGAACTGATGTGAATGTGCATAACTGTGAAGTAGAGGGAGATAGGCTGATTGTAAGTGGTGCAAATTACTTCATGCTCCCCTATGAGCTCCATTCTTAGGCATCAGTGAAGAGATTCTCTACACTTATACAATAGAAGCAATACATATAATTGTATAATAAGGCCCCCAGGCAAATGATTCCCCATTATCAAGTCAGGCAAATTAGTCATGAAGTTGAGCACCCAGAAGAATGTCCATTTCGGGGCCAGTAATATGTGATGCAACCACCTAGGAAACTTCAAATTAAATAACGCAGTGCCCTTTTCCCTCCTGGTAAGACATAGATACAAACACACTAGAGAGAGTGGAACGCTCGAGCAAGAGTCTGGGAATAACGGAAAAAATGGCTGAAGGGGGAAGGAAAACGAAGAGAAAGGGAGTAGCATGGCGTTTGTTGAAAGAAAGAGAGGAGGTATGATGCAGAGTAATATAGCTTAATCCTTAAATGCTCCATTTCATAATTTAGGAGATAATCATGTGATACACATTGGTCTTTCTGAAACTAGGCGCCATGAATAAAAATAGTTGCTAAAAGCAGTACAGAGAGAAAAAATAAGCACCCTGTTTCTGCAACAATTGACCGACAGAATTATGTTGGGAGGCATATTCATGTTGAGATTAGTGTATTTTCACAGCAATCTGCTATGCACCACATGCAAATTAGTCCAGGAGGTTTGCATTAGGAATTCCAATCTGCTTTAACAATCTGTTTTGAGTCCGACTCTTCCAACACATTCAGATTCAGTCTTTTTGAGGGCTTTGATAAATTCCTTGACATATTACCCAGAGGAAATTCAGATTTAGTGCAAATGGTATCCCTTGAACTTGTCTTGTTAAGAGATCTAAGCTTACAAAGATGGTTAGAGGAGCTGGACATGCTTAAGGCACTCTCTTTGCCCTGTGTCCATGCAGAGAAGCAGAAGGGATCATGGGACTCTGTGAGCCAGTAACCTGAAGGTCCACATTAGGGTTAAATATGTGCAGGATTATATGACAGAAAAATCTGTTTGCAATTTAATGTACATATTCCCTGGTGGCACCCTGCCACCCTACAAATTCACCAACAAACAATCAATAAGAACCACAATTCTAACTGTCTTGTCTTGACGCCCACTTTAACCTTTAACCTGCTGCCTTGATGCTTTACCTACCAACTTTTTTAAGAATGTTTTTGACTGCCTATCAATAGACGTATTGCAAATAGTTAATAACTCCATTCAATCAGGCAATTTCCCAAAGGCCTTCAAAACTGCAGTCATTAAACCTCTTCTAAAAAAGCGGAGCCTAGATGCCTCTATTATCAGTGAGTCTTGCTTTCTCTGCTATTGGTTCTTTTCAGGTTTACATACATGCATGCAGACAGGATTGCAAACAAACATTCACATCAGCCGGAGCCAGAAGCAGCCATACTGCCAGCCAAACAGCCAGCCAGAGGAGTTAATTTAAAAGTCAGCACGTCAGCAGAACCTCTCCACACGCAGCTCCTGTGTGGCTGTTGTTTTATTCATCACTGCAGTAAGGTAGGTGGCCCTCAGGATCCAACACCCACGGAGCAGCGTACATGAGGTATAGATGGCGGACTGTGTGTCTGTCACCGAATGTATTTATTTGAGTGTGTTCGCCATATATTTTCTAAGTGTAGAAGTCACTCCAAACAATATACAAGCATTACCCTGCTTTTAAAAAAAGTGTGCGTCTTCAAGTTCCCTTCGGGTTTCACTTGAGTCCAAATTCAAATAAAGAGGTTCTTGATCTTGAAATCTTGAAATCTTCACTATCCCACACAATGGAAGCTGTCTTATGTAAATGTATTCTCCTTGATCAGCCAATGTCTTTCAGTGGGAGGAAGGTAAGTAGTCAGCTATAGCAAAAACATATACAGTAGGTACCAGAAAACCCAGAAAAAAAAACATGTTTCATCTTGGCTTTAAGGCTTACGGTAGGTAGCACCATAGCAATGTCAACAGAAGGTGCGTTTCAAATGGAGTTGACGGATAGAAAACTGTTTGTACACAACAACCTTTTATAGGAAAATGCAATACCATTTACAAGATGCATTCAGGGACAAGATGCAGGGAAACATCGCATTGTTTGTTTGACATTTTAGGCTGTTGACATTTTCACAGGAAGAAAATTACTGTAGAGCACAGTTACTACAGTATATGCAGTGCAGCAGGAAAAAAAACATGCAATTAAATGCACACTATTTGATGCGAGGTCATAGTGCTGTCAGTGAAACTCGTAACATCCTCATCATTCTGCAAAATACAATTGAACTCGATGCACTGGCGGCCAACTCAGAACAAAAGAGTGAGTGAACAAGGGTGAGCATAGACATTGTTGTCTCTGTGCACATGAGATGCATACATGTGAGAAATGCCTGCTCAAATGCCTGACATTCAATCAACATATTGAAATCGCAGACAATAGCAACGAACAAAGGTCGATCCAAAATTGAAGCCGTTTCAGGTAAAGGCTTGGGTGGGTGTACTGGTGGCCACTGACCAGTGAGTAGTATTTCCCACCAGCAGCAGTAGATAGCTGGCAAGTAAGTTTAAACGAACTGATGTGAATGTGCATAACTGTGAAGTAGAGGGAGATAGGCTGATTGTAAGTGGTGCAAATTACTTCATGCTCCCCTATGAGCTCCATTCTTAGGCATCAGTGAAGAGATTCTCTACACTTATACAATAGAAGCAATACATATAATTGTATAATAAGGCCCCCAGGCAAATGATTCCCCATTATCAAGTCAGGCAAATTAGTCATGAAGTTGAGCACCCAGAAGAATGTCCATTTCGGGGCCAGTAATATGTGATGCAACCACCTAGGAAACTTCAAATTAAATAACGCAGTGCCCTTTTCCCTCCTTGTAAGACATAGATACAAACACACTAGAGAGAGTGGAACGCTCGAGCAAGAGTCTGGGAATAACGGAAAAAATGGCTGAAGGGGGAAGGAAAACGAAGAGAAAGGGAGTAGCATGGCGTTTGTTGAAAGAAAGAGAGGAGGTATGATGCAGAGTAATATAGCTTAATCCTTAAATGCTCCATTTCATAATTTAGGAGATAATCATGTGATACACATTGGTCTTTCTGAAACTAGGCGCCATGAATAAAAATAGTTGCTAAAAGCAGTACAGAGAGAAAAAATAAGCACCCTGTTTCTGCAACAATTGACCGACAGAATTATGTTGGGAGGCATATTCATGTTGAGATTAGTGTATTTTCACAGCAATCTGCTATGCACCACATGCAAATTAGTCCAGGAGGTTTGCATTAGGAATTCCAATCTGCTTTAACAATCTGTTTTGAGTCCGACTCTTCCAACACATTCAGATTCAGTCTTTTTGAGGGCTTTGATAAATTCCTTGACATATTACCCAGAGGAAATTCAGATTTAGTGCAAATGGTATCCCTTGAACTTGTCTTGTTAAGAGATCTAAGCTTACAAAGATGGTTAGAGGAGCTGGACATGCTTAAGGCACTCTCTTTGCCCTGTGTCCATGCAGAGAAGCAGAAGGGATCATGGGACTCTGTGAGCCAGTAACCTGAAGGTCCACATTAGGGTTAAATATGTGCAGGATTATATGACAGAAAAATCTGTTTGCAATTTAATGTACATATTCCCTGGTGGCACCCTGCCACCCTACAAATTCACCAACAAACAATCAATAAGAACCACAATTCTAACTGTCTTGTCTTGACGCCCACTTTAACCTTTAAGCAAAATATATCGCGTAACTTGCCTTTTTTAATTTCAGGGAGTCCTGAAGCAACCTATCATCTGACTCATGCAACACAATATTGCTTTCTTTATCAAATGTATTTAGAAGCCTAGAGCAATGTCTTCAACACCTCATTTCAGTGTTTGAGAACTGTAGTTTAAATCCAATTTTGACCATTACAGACAGAATCTTAGAACTCGGTTTGTTGTCACACAAACAAACAAACAAATTCTAATGGTACTCCTTAAGACATTATTGTGCTTTCGACTCATGCAACAGTGCTAGTGAACACTGCATCAGTTATAGAAAGCCATAAAGGTGACTTTAGAAACAAACACTCACACATAACTTAAGCTGTCTGTTAACCGCCAATAAAAAACAGATTGAGCATTAAATGGAGATGTCAAAGTTATCATTCACATCCAATGCCAAAGACCATCTTTAAATAGATACGGGCGTTACAATCCCGGCATGTTGACATCCTGTTCTCACATGACCAAAGTTCAACAGCTAGGTCACATAGGGACACCTCTGGGGTGGGGAAAGCTAGTTAGTAAACATATTTGTCAGAAAGTTATTACAGTGAAACTTCAGGAGGGAAAAGTAATTTTATGGAGGTTAATATAGCGTATTCAGATAATTGCAAACCAGTGAAATAAGACTCTATTCAAACAAATGCCATCAAGGTGCAGTCTTTCTTAATGTAATTACTTACAAATTGCCTTGAGATAAGGAAGCAATTATGCTCTTTAAATTGGAAGAATTCAAGCAGTTTATAACCAACGTATAAAATCAATTATCTTTATATCTTTACCAGACAACACAGTCCTGTGAAATCACCTCCTTGTGTTCATTGTTTCACGTAATCTGATTAAAGAGTTGAGAACTTACATGTTTTAACCTGCTCTGCCTAATGTCCCATATCTTCCACCTCAGAGATTAAGTGGCGGGACCTGAACAGACCCTTTTCACAGCAGACATTTTTGACTTGCCAAAGCAGAAAAACTACAGGCACAATTAATGACATTAACAACGGCTGCATTCCATCTAGGTGAGTCAGTTCCAGGAACTCTGGTGTTCTGACTCGCTGACATGGCTTGCTGGGATACTTAATGGAATGGAATATGCCATCGTTAATGAGATTATTTACACCTTTGCTGTTTCTGCTTCCACAAACCAATGTGTCTGCTGTGAAAAGTGTCTATGGCAGGTGGAGTCCATGAACAGAGTGAGTGAAAAAGAAAATGAAACAGGAAGTGGGAGTTCAGTCTGTATGAGTTGCCACAATCGCTCTCTGGCTCCCTATATAAAATGTAAGTCCAATTAGTTTTCTAATCTTGTGTAATTAGTCACTAAGGCTTCAGTATCAAATATTTAATTCACAAATGATAAGGGCCAAAGTGTGTGCAAGAGAGAGTGAGACATAATTCCACTTGTGTGGTTGAAGTACAACAGTGGGTACCAGGTACCAATAAGGCTGACACGCTACTGGATATATTTCAGTCATATTTGTTTTTTGCCATTTGTCTGATGAAACACCTACATCTGTTTTAACCAATGCAGCTGTCTACAGCAGGCGCATGGCTTGCACTTTGATGGAAAGCCAGTTTTGCCACATTGTGTGTGTTGCTTCCTGCTGTTTTTTCTCAATAATCCTAATAAATCCTGGAACAGTGCTAACAGCTCAACAGATGCCTTCCGGTGCTTTCTTTGCTCGCCAGATTACTTCTTTCTACATTAGTAAAAAAAAAAAAAAAAAAAAGAAGGAGCAGCAGCAGCTGATTTGACATGGTGGTGCACGAAATGAGCGCTTCCTGCGGTTTGGGTCCAACCTCCAGCAGGTGACTCACTTAAGTGACAACCTACACAATTTATGTTGTATGGAAAACCACTTGCGCTGTGAAGACATGGCTGCACTTTCTGGGACTCTTGCCATAGTAAAACCCACTTGGTTGAAGGAAACATGCTGTAGCTGTTGGTTTCGGGAATTAATAAGCAGCACGCTTCTTAATGATTTCCCTTTTTTATTTTTGTAAATGTGGAACAAGGTCTTGATATCCAGACCCACTTTCCCTTGATTTACTGTCTCCATTGGTCTGCATCTCCCTTATTCCCCCCACACTCTGCCTTGCCAACAACAGATTAGTTTTGTTTCTTACAGTCTGAAGCTCCAGCACAGCAACTTTGAACTTGCTCCAGAATGCATGATGACTAGAAAGCCCTGGCTGACATGAAGGGACCAGATAGGGAAAGAGAGACAGTCACAATGAGAGGATGAAAGACAAAAAGAAATGTGAGCTGACAACTGGAGAGAGGGGAAGACAGGGAAATTATTTGTCTGTTGGTCTCCTGACGGATAAGAAACTGCATACTAGGGCTGAACGATATGGACAAAATTTCATATCTCGATCTTCATGCCAGATATCTCGATATCAATACGATACGATATGACTACGGTTCGGTGAAAAACAAATATTTTTCAGAAAAATAAAAACATCATAATACAAAAGAATGTGGAAACTGCAGTTTTATTGATGATAACTCACTGCCAAGTAAGTCACCAATCAAATAAAAAATCAACATTTTAGACTGTCTACACGGGTACCATGTCTTTTGCAATTATGTATGTTATAGCGTCTGTAATGTCTTTATGTCTGGTGGACGCCAACTCATACGGTGTAACGCTACTGAACGCATTGCAATACTCTCGGTGCAATTTTCGCCAAACACGACCTGCACAACACCCCGCTCTGGTTGACATCATCTTTATTAAATCCAAAATAACTCCAAATAATGGAGGATGATTTATGTTTTGGCACCAAATCAGATTCGGCACTGCCACCGGCCGCATTATCTTCCGCACTCGTCTCACTTTTCTTTCTGTCTTTTTGATTTCCCCGCTGCGTATGTTGCGTCTGTGTCTCGGTCTCCGTCTCCCTCACTCCCGCGGCGGGAGTCCCGCCCTCGTATGTTCGTCATTGGTTGGCTTCAGCTGTCGATCCACAGCAAGCATGAAATAAGGCTTGTGGTTGGCCTGCCGTAGCGGTGCATTCAAGGGCAATCGTAAAAATTATGTTTATTTTATTTATTTATTTGTTTATTTCGGCATGTCTGTTAAATCATCATCACACATCATTGTTCACACAGTAGAAAAAAAAGAAATAGACATGGCCGAAAGGGAAAGCGGGAGAAGCCAAGGCTTATCTGGTCCCGCCCCCATTACCCACAGGATGAAATCGTCATCATAATCTTTTCTTATCATTGCATTTTTCACTTGACATAACTTTTCCATTTTTACTTGTGACATTTGACAACATGTTACAGCAGTAGGTGTGACTGCCAGAGCTGTACATGCAGGGCGAGCGCGGGGGAAAATCTATATCGTTTATATCGTTGCTTTTTCGATATTGATATCTTGGATAATCATATCTCGATAACGATATATCGTTCAGCCCTAATACATACTACCATAGTGCAACATTGATTATCTTCCTCTTTTCCCACAACAAATGTGAAGGTCCAAGACATGGTGGCAAAGCAGTGAGGTGGAGAAGGAAAGTGGAAGGTAAAAAAAAAAAGGATCAGATTATGACAAAGACGCACGAGAAGCCAAAAATAAATTTGAAAATGGAGGGATGGACAAAAAGGAAAGACATACTGTAATATGAAAAGGAAAAATAAAGAGAGGCGAAAGAGGAGAGGCAGAGTAAGAGAGTAGGACTAAGAGTAGGAAAGTGGAGCCTGGAGAGTAAGAGTAAACGGGGTAAATGTCTTCAGCACTCACTCGGCAGAACATTTGTTGGAGGAAACATGAGTGGGGAATGGATCTGTGTATTTTCTCTTCAGGGCTGGTTGTAACCCCTGAATGATTAAACTAAGGAGAAAATGTCACCATACAGAAATTAGTAGCCAGGCTCACAAATGCTACTGAGAAAAGGTTCACAAACTTAAGACTACTTACATCCTTAGAATATTTTTTTTTATGTATACATGATATTTTCTCCACTGAGATGTATCAGCAATAACACACTAAATCAAAAAAAAAGTTCACAATTGTTCGGAAATAATTCAAGGACATTTTTCTTCAAAATAACAGCAAGTAGGAGACTAAAAAAAATAAAAGTATCTCTTGCTATTATTGAAGAACTGAAGATCCAGTGAGTCCTTGAATACATGGTTTGGTTCCATTTCTATCTTGTCTTATGTTTGGAAAATATCTTCCGAGCACTGACCTCCGTGCCGTTGATGATAATTTGATGGGTGGATGGGTGATATAGTCTGAGATTATATCATGAATTACCTTGAAATGATGGCCTAAATGGGATACATTATTTGTTCATTTCAATCAACTGTATGACAGTGAAAACCATAATCAGGCCAGGAAAAGTACATGTTACTTGCTGTTGAGCCATTGAGTGCCACAGCAGGGGGTACCAAAGCAAACTCTCAACAAGGGACATACAGTAGAGATGAAGCTGATGTCTGATCACTTATGGGACAATATGCAGACATGTCGGCATATTCCTTTCATATTGTTTTTTGTAAAATGGAAAGTATAACGACTTCGGGAGGTGGGAGAAAAGCTCCAGTGATTCATTCAGTGTACACTCGTAGATAGTTGCAGATCTACAGACCGACTCAACTCAGTTCCCTATAGAAAAACTATGTCTTATTCAGTAGCTAGACTGAGTCCAATCCCAAAAAATAGCATAAGCAAAACCAAGAAGAATGAAGTATCCCAAACAGAATTTTACATGCAAAGGGCACTGCAAAGATTGTATTCATGCTGGTGTTGATTTTAGCCTGCAGCAGAGGCACTTAATTGACACTTCACTCGAGACCGCAAATCCTACCGAACAGCTAGAGGCTCATTTGGAATATCCGAAAATGTGGGGTTTTTTAGGACGTAAGTCGGATGACTTTATTTCTACAGCCGACATGTGAGCCTGTCAATTATTAATGAGGCAACTTCAATGACATATCACACACTCCCGATGTGTTCATTTACCATTGGTGGTGTGGAAGTAGGTGGTTTCGCACCCTGTGTTTGCTTCCCTGTTGTCGACAGAATCAGGTGAGAAACGCAAGTTTTAATTCCCACTGGAACAAGCTCTCAATGCATTCATTCTCAGCCGTCCTCTGCATTACCTTCAGCTGTGTGTTTTAATGGCTGATGGTGCTCATGTGGAATGGTGCTGTCGGCGCTGTAATGATCTGAGTTGAGCGGGGTGTGTGGTGTGTGAATTTGCATGCGTGTGTATATGAGCAAGGGAGGGGGCAGGTGTGGGAGGTTAAATGTGTGAGTGACGTGGACCCTCTATATATGGTAAGTCGTTTCTGAGTAGATCCCCTTCTCGTATGTTTGTGCGTGTGATAGGGCTGGGCGATATTGCCTAAAAAAAAAATCCCCGATTTTTTCACAAAAAATCCGATTTACGATTTAAATCGATTTTCTCAACAGCCCTCAAATTCAGATGCAGATGACAAAGAAATAGTTCCAAAAAATACTTGTTTATTTTGATTTCTCCCTTGGAGTTAAAGTGCAATCAACAACAATTAGCCAAAAAGGCAATATGGCAGGCCCTGCCATTGTAAACTGTGAAAATGTAACATGACATGTAAACTTATTAACATAACATTCAACAGCATCAGTTATCTGTACATGACAGCATAGGGTGCTTTTTTCGAAACATTTCTAAACATTCTTAGCCAGGAAGACAAGCCTATCTACCACCTCTGGCTTTAGACATGCCCGGTGGCATGTAACAATGCCCCCCCCCACACTGAAAACCCTCTCTGAGGGTGCACTTGTTGCTGGGATTGAGAGGTATCTTTTTGCCAGGACACTTATCCTAGGAAAATTTGGTTGGTGGCGCTTCCACCACTCAAGAGGATTGGTGTCTGGGTCAACTTCAGGGGTCAATAAGTAAGATTTCAGCTCAGTCTCTATCTTTTCTGCCTCTGACTGGTTGGGAGATGATGACACTACATTCTGTTTGAAGAAGGCCGCTAAAGTCATCTTTTTCTTGGGTGGAGGCTGTGCATCTTCTTGGCGCACCTGCACAGCTGTGCCAGGCTGCTGTGGTGTACTGTTGTCGGCAGGAGCAGGTAGAGCCATCAGCTCAGCAACAGCTCTTTTTTTGACTTCTTCCACCTTGTCTGGGTCAATGTAGGTTGTGCGGAACCTTGGGTCAACCAGTGAGGCCATGTCCAAGAGCTCATCTTTTACAGGGTCACTGTATTTGTCGTCAAGGTACCGCATTATATTCCCTTTTATTGTTTTGGTGAGCTCTGTGTCTTCCTCCCCTGGCTCTAGGAGACTGGTTTTGAAGAGATGGAGCACTGGTTTAATGTATGAAACACTGACATAGGACTCCCCAGAGAGTGCATCAGTGAATTCTTGGAGTGCTTTCACAGCTTTATTTATCGACTCCAACACATCCAAATCTTGCCAAGTGGGCACAAGATGGCGACTTCTCTTGTCCGAACCCAGGACACGGACTAGAGCCTTCTCCTGTTCGAGAAATCTCTCGATCATTCTTTGGCGTGAACCCCATCTGGTCGGGGACTCCGTTATCAGCTGATGAGTGGGTAGACCAAGCTCTGCCTGTACTTCTCTCATGTCTCTTCTTTTTTTCCAGCTGTAAGAAAAGGCAGACACAGCCTTTTTACATACCCCAATAGCACGATTGATCCGTGGGTCCTCCTTCACACCATTCTCTGCAGTAAATGAAAAATACATAGGCCTAATCAAAACACATTTTAGGGGAACATACCACTACATTCACAAACTTGTCTTGCTTCAATTTCTGTACAATATGAATGCACATGCACAAAGGGCACATACTCACTCATTCATTCACACACACACACACACACACACACACACACACACACACACACACACACACAGCATTTATACCATTATGATTAGATAGATAGATAGATAGATAGATAGATAGATAGATAGATAGATAGATAGATAGATAGATAGATAGATAGATAGATAGATAGATAGATAGATAGATAGATAGATAGATAGATAGATAGATAGATAGATAGATAGATAGATAGATAGATAGATAGATTGATTGATTGATTGATTCTGGGGGAATTCCAAAATTTATTAATTCATACATTGTGTAATAATATTGGCTTGATGCATTAATTACATGATGCATTACTTAGATTGTCTTGCTAATGTATAAAAAAAAATGTCACGTGATGGATAGACATTAGACTTACCGATAGCATTGTGCAATCTGTGACCAAAGCACTGCAGGTTCGGCCACGCATTGTCCGTCAGAGCTTTAATCATGTTGCTGCCGCTGTCAGTAGTCATGCAAATGAGCCGGTCTTCGGCAAGGTTCCATGAGTTGAGGGCATCTCTTAGCCCCTGGGCTATTATTTCACCCGTATGGTCCTCTGGGAAGTACGCCGTTTGAAGGCAGACGCTCCGCAGAGTCCAGTCGTTGTTGACAAAGTGCACTGTGAGACTCATATAGGGTTGCATCGTCCGACTTGACCACAAATCGGTGGTGGCAGAGTAAAAGGACACTTCTTGCAACTCGTTTGTGACCCGTTGTCTTGTGGTATTGTATAGATTGGGCAAAGCAACGTCGGAGAAGAACTTTCGGCTAGGTAGCACATACCTGGGGTCCAAAACTTTAATCATGTTAATGAACCCCGGCTTTTCCACCGTATATATTGGCACCATATCCTTTGCTATATACATAGCGACCGCATCTGTTATGGCTTTCCAGCGGGTCGAATTCTTGTCGTACGGGATGCAGTTTAAAAACGTTTGTGGTACGGTGGACTGTATTTTGGTGGCTGTGCGTGAGGTGCTTGGGGTGCTGCTGTCTTTTTCATTCCGCTGCGCGCAACATTTCTCCCATTCGACAGGATGCTTTTGTTTGAGGTGCTGTAGTAAATTTGTCGTACTGCTGCCTTTGCTAGCAACAGACTTCGAACATACTTTGCAGCGGGGTGTTGTCTGGTGTAAATCTGACCTCGCGAACGCGAACCAATTCCAAACAACGGATGACACAGTGCCTTTCTTCGGAACGAGTTCTTCCCTGCTCGCTGCCATGTTGTCACTCACTACTATTTCTATCACTCACTATTTGGTAAATGCGCGCTCTGTGCGGGGGCGGGGGGGAGGGCGCGCTCTGTGCGGAGGCGGGGGGGAGGGCGCGCTCTGTGCGGGGGCGGGGGGGAGGGCGCGCTCTGTGCGGAGGGGGGGGGGCTCATTCTACGGGAGGCCAGAGGGAAGTGTTAGCGGATGTTAAAGAGAACCGATTTTCATTCAAACAAGTCGACGTGAACTACACACTCGAGTTAATCGATAAAATCGGTTTATCGCCCAGCCCTAGCGTGTGAGCGTGTGCATGTTCTTGTTCAAAGGAGGCAGTGTTTCCGTTTCACAGGAGCTCGACAGGAGTACAAGCAGTAAGGCTTTGTCAGGAAGCCAGGCATGTTCTCCCACACATAATGGCCATTCTTTGAAGCGCTGACACGAACACAGCTTTTCCCCCAAAAGACAAATTCACATTATAAAGCTCTTTGCGATAATGATGTGTGTTGACGTTAAATGCTGAACGTGGATGGAGAAATTCACACTGTTTTAAGGGTTTGTAATCTTTCCAAAAGAGAAAACGTTTTAATGCAACGTTAAAAGTTTACTGCGCCAAAAGTCAGAGTTTGTTGACCCTGCAAACTCCTGTGTCGAGCTTTAATAATGCAACTAATGACTGTGGGCAACTGTTAGAAGATTTACAATAGATGCCGCTCACGTTTGGAAAAGCTAAGTTTAAGTACATTACCTCATGCATAAGCAGACTGGATTTGATATATTGCCACCAAGCATGTTGAAGAGGTTAAATAATTCACTGTTGAAAGGGGTGCAAGTGTATCAGGATCTTTGGTTTATCACAATATGAATATGAATGTGTGAACCCTTTCCCTCTCTCGTTCTCTTCCTACTATCCCCCTCAGTCACATCCTCAGCCCAGATTGTACTCCTTCTGAGTCATGCAGTCTGACTTTCTGCTAGTTTCCTCCTCTCAATCTCTCCGTTTCTCCCTCTCCGTGTCTCGTTTGCGCTCGTCGCCCTCCACTGTCTCATCTTAACACAAGGATGAGACAGTACTGTGTCATGATACAGGTTGGAGTGTGCGCTAAATTCCGATGAGGAGGACTTTTCCATTTGTATCACCAAGGCACAGGAGAGGTGAAAAGAGACCTGACCCATTGAGGCACAAGCAGACACATTCATGTCAAACATATACTCTATAAATAGCATATATAACCCTCACTTTTGCTGCATTTTCCAGACAGTTTTAAGTATAAATTGTAAGTATCAGTGCCACACAATCACTTGGTCATTATGACCAAAATAGTAGCCAGAATGATCGTTTCCCCTACAGAGCCTGAGAGTCGGTTTTATTTATCGTTTTTAGTTATGTAGTTTTATTTGATTTAAATTGTAATTATTAAGGATATTTTTTAAATATTTTTTACACTGCAATTCCAGTGTGAATATTCTTAAGTATTAAACTAGCATGTCTCTCTTACAGGGTGTACTTGTACTATTACACTATACTATGCTAGTATATGATCACTGAAATAACGATAATATAGAAAATTAGTTATTGTGACAGACAGTGTGTGAGTTACAGGCATTCCCTATGCTTCCTGTAATTCCCATGTTATATACAATGAAACGTGGCTACTAGTGTTCTTCCTGTAGCCTAACTCATGATCTCTTGTACTGTGAGAGAAAAGGAGTACAGTGGATCAAGGTGCACGAGTGTTCTGTTATCCACCTAGTGAAGTGTGTCCAGCCCTATGAGTCAGCTTCCAGCTGCACACTGGATCTCCCTGTCGCTATGGCCCAGAGAGCTATTTTTAGCATCACACATCCCACCATCAAGCACAAGCAGCGCGCACACAGACACACACACACACACACACACACACGCACACACACGCGCACACACACACACACACACACACACACACACACACAAACACACAGTATACGCATACTCAAACACCGATGCACACACACACACACTTAGTTATACACAAGCAATCAGACACCCTAGATCCCTGCTGCTGACAAACAGATCCAAGTCCTATATTGGCAGACAAAGGAAGAAATTGAAACAGACAAGAGGTTGATGGAAAAATAGAAAGAAAGTAAAACATACTGACATGAGATGAAAAGCTTAAATATAGAGATTGACACAGACCAAACTCAGTGTGTGTGTGCGTGTGTGTGTGTGTGTGTGTACATGTGTGTGTGTGTCTGTGTGTTAGATAGAGAGAGGGAGAGACTCGGTAGGGGATAGCCCAAATTCAGGAAACCCTTTTGGGTATTATACGACAGTTGTAACTTTATATGGCTGCTGTTCATGTAAAAGACTGGGCAAGGTGAAGCAGGGGGCCATAATTAGTCAGTGTGCTCAACTCCACTGGAAAGCAGAGAGGGAAGGGAGTCAGGGGGAGGACACGACCAGCTCATTTAGCGACAGACTGAGATAAAACATTTCTAATTAGCTGTTGTTATGCACAAGGGCAAGACTTGTGAAACTAGATTGCAGTAGATACGATAATGGCACAATTCTCGTAAATATGAAAATATAAATAGTCTGAGTCTAAATAAGGTCAGGATAGTGAACCATGCTGGACTGCAGCCATGAAGGGCATATGAAAATACTACCATTTTATTCATGTTTTACAATGCAAGGGAACATTTTAAATTAATGAATGAATTAAAAAATATGGCGTTCAACTGCTTGTGATTGTTTCATTATAATAATGAGAATAAATTTATGTTTGGTCACATATATACATAGTTCAGCTAAGGGATACACACAGGACCAATGATCCAACTTGTTTTCCTCTTTAACAATAAAGTTCTAACATGCTCCATGTCCACTCTTCCATTCTTACTAAATATTACTCAAGCAAATACACACAATCTGGAATATTAGATAGAAGATATCTCAAAGAAGATCAATACATGTTATTTGAGCTCTAACAGGCTGAATGGCTAACTAAAATCACGCCACGCTGTGTAACTGCTTACTCAGTCATAATAAGCCCAACTGGTAACATCTCCCTCCAGATTTTGATTTAATAGGCTGAATCTATCAACTTAATCAGAGTTCAAAGAAGTTCCAAATTCCCCCTCCTTCTCATTCAAAAGAGAGCTAGATGAAATATCAGTCAAAACTTTATTTCAGTGTGTGTGCGTGTGTGTGTGTGTGTGTGTGTGTGTGTGTGTGTGTGTGTGCTTGGGAGACCTTAGGCAAAACATCCCAGATGATGTTTCAGAAACCCTAAAAACCATTTAAAAGTAGAAGGCAGCTCATTTTCTTCCTTACTGCACCGCAGAGAGAGAGGGGGGGAGTGAAGAAGAGTGAGAAAGAGTGACCCAGTTAGAGAAAATTTAAATAGGGATTCCATTTAGAGGGCCACATTAATTGGAGCAGATGCCTTCTCAATTATTAAGAGGCCTCCAAGGGTGTTAGCACGAGCTAAATTTATCCCACACGGCTTTGACTGGGCTTGTCCAATCTCATACAGCATCTGCAGACAGAGGGAAGAAACATGCATGGTGTTTCATACACCAGTGTGTGCACACGTCATCGGCATCATGCTCACACTAGCACACTGGAGACTCAACTGGTAGGAGTGATCTTTCCATGCGTTTGCACTGATATATACACAAATCGCTGGAAAGCAACAGAATGAATACACATACAAACAACTGCGCTCAAAGTATTCCCTAGAGAAGCGACACGTTCTAAAATAATTTCCCAGTGAGTCAATGGTCCATCACCCAGGCTCCGTCTCTAGCTATTTGAGCCATAATGGCTTCCTAGTTTCCTCCAAGCTGCACTGTAATGGACCAGCAGGCAGAAACCAGCCCCATGAGGGCAACCTAAGTGCCCCAATAGAGCATGGGACAAAATAGGAGAGGAGGGAAAGGGCGTAGGGGAGTAAAAGTGAGAGACAGTTCTGCACCAATTCATGTATTAATAACACCTCCCTTCTCCTGTATCATGAAAAAAAGAGAAGAAAATCTGGAGAGATTTGGAAAAATGACAGGCTCAAGTCTGACATGAAGACGATGAGGGATTTTTGCTCCCCCTCTGACTGAAGATGAGAAGACGAGTCAGTTTGTGATTAATTTATTGTCTCAGGCTGGTGGCCCACAAGCTGGTGAAAGGAGCCGTAAATAGCACGCCTCCATGAGAAGCAATCTAAGTAAACTAGAGGCATAACTCCAGAGAAAATGCCCTGAAGAACACCAATGAAATTGTTTCGTTTCCCATTGTCCCCTAAACCATATTTTCACCGCCATCATGCACAAATGTCTGCATTTTAAACAAGCAGCTGATCATTCCTCCGTTGTGATGTCACTGTTACTCCCTGGTAATCCAAAGCCCATAAGGCATGGGTGTTCATTCAAAAGAGAGCTAGATGAAATGTATTAGTGTAGTTTCTAATACACCAGATGCCTCTGCTCGTATGATCTGGGATGCACTCAAAGCTGTTGAGGGGGCATTTGATACCATGCAATGCAAACAAGAACAGACACTCTCAGAAGAACCATAGGATCTGTCATCTAAAGTCCTAGATACAGATTCGCAGTATGCATTATCCCTAAACCCAGAAGTATAGAAAGACAAGAACTGAAAACAAAACGTCACCTCCTTCCTACTCCCCAAACACAAAAATGTTTCCTAAAAAGCAAAAGTATAGTTCATGAACATGAAGAAAGGCCGGAGGGCTGAGCAACACAAAAAGGGGAAATGTCAATTTAGAGAAAATCAATATTACATTTAAAGATGTCTCCACCCAACTACACTTCCAATTGATGGACATCAAAGGATATTCAAAAACTTTCTTGATGCTATATCAATCCCAACTCTCCCCCAGACCTGGTGGAGGAACTAGACGCACCTCTAACCCAAGCAGAAAAATAGCCCTAACCATATTGTCGATGCAATCTGGAAAATCAAAAAGAGATTAACAACCATTCTGTCTGAATCCCGTCAGTTGCGTGTAGCCCCTCCATCTCCAAATGAGGCATGTATAATTCCCAACTAAGAACGGGGAGGTTCTCTGCAGCATGTGCCTCGTATAGACGTATCTAGCGACTGAGCACAGATGCTAAGATTCCAGCAAAGGTTTTGGCACGAAGATTGGAAGAATTCCAAAATGGAGGTTGTCAAAACATATTTTCTACCCCATCTCGACACGACTCAACTTTTCAGAACTGGCACAGGAAAGGAATCAGATGGTTGAAAGATATATTCAAAGTGAACTATTTTTTCTTTTTAAAAAAACTGTCAGAGAAACGTGCCTAACCCAAAAACACATTTCTTTCGATATTTACAGGCCAGACTGTACACGATGTGTGCTCTATCTTACAATGTTTTCCTGGAGAGCCTGACACTAACCCTGTTCACACATTTATTTCTACTACCTGCAGTTGGCACTGTCAACATTGCTCAGAAATACTCCCAAGCGGACATGTCCACCTCTAGAAAGAACAAAAACTGCCTCTCGACAGTTCTGTCTCATCCTTGTGTTAGAAAGGAGACAGTGGAGGGCAGTGAGAGAGGAAAGCAAACAAGACAGAGGGGGAGAAACTGAGAGGAGGAAACTGGCAGAAAGTCAGACTGTATGACTCAGAAGGAGCAAATGGCTCGAGAACATGATTTGGGGCGTCAACCACTCGCTGATCAATGAGATTCCATCCTCACATCGATACACAAATCCTCACTCTGTGTAAGACACTGCGTAGTTCAATTTAAGGTAGTTCATATGGATCCTCAGCAATCTACCCACAATGGTGCTACCCTTATCTACATGAACTGACTGTGCCTCATTAGAGTAGGCTTGAGTAATATGTCGCATGGCCGTGGCTTAGGTGTGCATGAGATGCACAGAGAGGCCACTATTACTGAGGTACCGATTATTACGAGACAGCCAGCCCTTCTCCAAGCAGTTCCCAATGAAACGCTTCCGTGAAACAAACCATCTGGTGCGCCAGGTTAGAATACAGGGATTCTTTGGTGAAAATGTCAAGATTTTAAAAGAAACAACCAGTCCATAAATAGTTTAACGCTTTTCTTCCCTAAGAATTGTGAACATGAAAAAAATATGATGTTATGTCGTTAATTTTATGGTGTGACATTTAATTGTGTGTCCATTCTGATGTGGCAGAAGTTGTGGGTATCCAGCTGTGTCATGTGCCAAATATAGCAGTGAGCCAGGCTGTCACTATTTGGTACTCGGCATCAAAGGGAGGCATTGGGGTTACAGCAGACTAGTGTCATTTTAGATTATACTGGCTGAATGAATGAGAACCTTTGGGAAGCTCACCACACAAACCCTTTCAAAAGGGTCAAGTCAACTATTTAACACGTCTGAGTAATTCTACGTAGGACACATTTCCAATCATGAAATTACGCTATAAATAAAGTACACAATCCCATGTGCTAGATGAGCCTATTGAAAGGCATTAGACAAGCCAAGACAAAATGTCTGGGAAAAACCAGCAGCTAATCTAAAACAGCAAAAGTATTTGACTAGCATGTCAATGAATAAATTGCGTTCTTTGCTAATACACACCAAGGGGGGTTCTGTCAAGGTTATTACAAGCCTTTTGTTATTGATAACAAGGGAGGCATTAGAAATATTTTTTCAAAACGCGATGAAACATCTGTGCCTCATGCTGTTCTTATTCAGAAAAGGAGGTGAGCTGCCATACACTGAGACCTAGAGCACGATGTGCAATTTAATGCTAATTTTCCGCCTATCCTCGCCACACTGCTCATTACGTAGACAACCGGTACTCCACCTAGATTAATAGAAGCCAATTAATCTGTGTCAGGGAGGTGAACACAAAGGCATTGTAAGGGAGACGGGGGGGCATACGTGCTGCCACGTGAACACACAAGCGCACAGCAAGTTTGTCTTAGATGAGAGATTGCGAGAGCTGTGTTGGTAATGAGGCCGATGTGATTCGATGTCTGAATGCGGGGATCAAAGTTTACGAGGCTCTCTCTGGAAGCTGTTAAGGTAGCGACGGAGAGAAATGAAAGTATTTCACACTGACATGTTTGGCTTTAATCTAGCACACCCTTGTTTTGCCCCCCCAATTTTAGTATCTCTCATTTAGCTTTATCTACTGCCTCTCTTCCTCATCTTCTCTCTCTACCTCATCTTCCCTCTATCTCACTTCTGATGCCATCTAAGAGGCATACAGCAGAGGACGAGGTCAGCAAATATCTGAGCCATTTACCATCTCCGATTGCAATTCACTGTCCATTTTCTCCCTCAACACCTCCCTTCCTCCTCTAGACCTTGACCGGTCCCCCTCTGTCCCACTCTTCTCCCCCTCCCTCGTTCCCCTTATCCACCACTCCTACTTCCCATTTTGGAATGATTGATCACCATGATGCTTTGCTCTTGGGCAGTTTATTAACTTCGTGGAGCAGAGTTGGGCAGCAGGCCTCACTTCTCTCACTTTTTTTTTAATTATCTCCTCCTGTACTCTGTGCTTTGCCACTGTCACTCATTCTCTTCCTATCCTCCTTTGTTCATCAACTTCTTCTCTGTAACTCATTCTTTATCTGTGCCTATCCATCCTCCTTGGACAAAAAAAAAACAGCTAAAGACAATCAATGCTTGGCATGGTGACATACGTCTCAGCATATCTGTGTGCATGTCCTCCCCCTTTTTCCTGTGTGAATGAGTGGCATGGCTGTAAATTTGCTTTATGTTGTCATTACTTACTAGGGAGCAGCAGGCACACTTCATGGGAAGTGACTGTAACATTTAGGGCATGTGAGTTACAGCGAGGCATAAGATCACATTTCTTGACATTTAAATGCCTTGAATTTACACATGCCAATACACATGCATTCAGGTACACACCATTGGCCATGTAATGCCATGTTAAGGGAGACAGAGGTCGGGCTGACAGGCTGTACCGTAAGTACATGGTATTAGTTATCGTGTCCATTACTGCTTGTCCTTGAAACTACCAACCCATTTCATGGTGTGTGTGTTTTAGGACATGTGTGCTCACATGTGTTTTAGGATGTCAGTGAATCACTCTGATAAACAAGGGATGATTATGTATGCATGGGTATGCACGTATTACCTATTTGGCATTCACACAAATAGCAGAAAGCAAAAGTTATTTTTTGTAATATTTGCATGTCCGTGTGTCCTCCTTGCCATACAATCCTCCCGGAGCCCAGTAAGACGGCACAAAGACATCCTGTGTTAGTAGCTGTAGTAATGTCCAAAGCTGCTACTGCATCGTGGGCGTAATGGCTATGGTAATGGAGGCCTTATGGGCTACAGCCAACCTGACATACTACTGCGCTATATATTCTCCACGTCAGGTTGAGAGAGAGAGAAAAGAGTGCGAGACAGAACAGATGGCAGATAATCATTTGAAAGTAAATATATTTAACAGATTTACTTGGATAAAGAACAGGTATGAGTAAGAAGAGGAAGAACTAAAGAAAGAAATGAAGAGACCAAATGAATACATTGAAGTACGGCCAACATAAGACCCAAGAGTATAATGTAGTCATTGACAACTAGATCTTCCACTTAATTAATGTAAATCATCTTGTGACTATTATTGCATTCTGCACGAAGGTCTGCTGTATGTAAACTGTCCATCATGTAAAAAGACTAATGTATTCTTACGTAATTGAAACCAGCATCACATTTGAGGAAGTTACGTAAAACTGTCATCCTGCCAATGTTCAGAGTAATGGAAACGGAATGCGTTTATTTCAGTAAAAGCATGCCACACAGATGGAATCTACTTTCTGTTAGTATGATACAGGAGGGATATTGTCGCTGGAACACAAACAAGTGAACGCTGATTTTTATAGCAACGCCAAACCTTTTGTGTGTGTGTGTGTGTGTGTGCGCCCGCTCTCTCTCTCTCTGTGTCTGGTGTATCACCTTGGATTCTGTGGATAAAAGCTTTTGTTATACAATCAAAATAATTATATAATTTCAACGCATTAGGGGGATGGCAGGGTTGCAAGACAAGCTTGTGTTTTATGTCTAATCCCCAGATGGAGGTAAAAGTTCTGTGTAATAGAAAGAACCTTTCCAAGGCTTCCCATGTCTTTACTTGGTATGCAAAGGAAGAGAGAAAATAGAAGCAGGAGAGGGCAAACAAAAGAAAAAGTAGGATTCGGGAAGGATGAAGTGGGCAATTGAGACCAATACTTCTTTGGAGACTTTGCTCCAATGACACGACCCTCTGCTGGAGATCTCTTACACCCCTACCTCGCTCTTTCCTGCCTTCTTTATTTGTTCAGACTTCATTTCTTTCGTTCAGTCCATGCATCAGCACTTCATTACTCCATTTTCACTCTGCACAGAATCACTCATCTCCCCCTTTGTTTGTTCTTTCCAAATCTTCTTTGCTTTCAATTTCTCCTTCCAAATCCCTCACTCTCCCCTCTCTCCGTTTTACTACTTGCCATAATCCTACATTTTCTTTGTATCCATCTTCCCTGTCACTGTGCATTATAGAAACCTGTTATTTTTCTGCCCTTCATATTCTCTGCCTTCACTCTTGAGATAGTTTTGTCCTCTCATTTTCTGACTTTTAATCTCCTTGAGAATTTACAAAAACAAACTAAGAATTGAACATTATCGTTGATGTGTTTAGTTCATTACATTATTAAAACAATGAAAATGTGATGCTTTAATTTTCCAGGGTGAACTTTCCATTTTTTGCCTTCACTAGGAGGTTTGTTGAGATGTCGGGGCTGTGTAGTGATTAGTGTTGTCCTCTGAAGAGACCATTGTGAGATAAAAGTGGGGTTTTTTTGTATTATGTCCTTTGTTTCTAAAAATACATTGAGTCTCTCCCTCTATAATACTTTCAGTTGTTTGTGTCTATGATTGCACATGCTCAAGCTTGACTATCATCAAATTAACGGTTAAACAATTTCTGTATAAATGCTGGAAAATGAAACACGCTCCTCTGGTCTCAATTTCTGCTACTTTATGCTCAAATGAATGTCATATTCGCCACTACTTTTCTAATTAAATCGTTCCTAATGCATGTCTTTCCTCCGACAGGATTAAAAAGAAGTGGGGAGCAAATCTGTATGTTTAAAGTAGTGGGACATATTAGTGGTTTGATCTCCAATAGTCTCACTGCAGTCAGTGGGATTCGGCATTGAAAAACAATGAGAAAACATCCCCACCAACTCGTTACTGCTGCTCCACCTGACGTACACAAAGAATAAGTGTGGAGCTGAATGCTGAATTGAATTTGGCTTCATCGGGTATAGAGCATGCATTCTTTACCATCTTATTCTTACCTGACCTATTTCTGGTAAAATAACTGCATGTTAGGGGTGGGCGATATATCGAGTATACTCGATGTATCGCGGCTTGTTCTACATGAGATGTAGTAAATGACTATATCGCGAACATCGAGTGTATGTTGTTACGTCAGTTTCTAAGCCGCCGCGGCCGAGTGTGACTTGTTTTAGCGCAGCGCTTTCCTCTGTCCCGCTCACAGACAACAGAAAAAAAGTCACACCCACTAGCTCAACTTACGTCACATACACGCGCCCACACACACCGGCCCCGGCTTACGTTAGGGGCTGGGGGCGGGGTTAACGCTCAAGGCAACGGGGGAAAATACGCCGCTGCGGAGTGCGGAGTTTTACTAACGTTGCTGTTCCCGGTAAGTTTCAATTTTAAAATGTTTCACCTCGTTGCAAACCAACGACACATTTCTGTTTAGTTTACCAAGCTAGTGATTACGTTCGTAACAGCAGCAACTAGTGGCTTTGCTTCCTCGGGTAATGGAAGCTGACCGGCTAGCTAGCCGGCTAGCGGGATATTGCTAACAACAACGTTAGCATGCCACTTTCTGACTGCCGTTGGCTCACTAAACGTTACCAACGTGACTTAACATCTGTGTTCACGGCGTCGTGGACACGTTTGTGATTAAACCGCTGTTCTCTGGTTTGTGTTTGTAGAGCTGTCGGACATCGGCGATATTGAACGGTCCAACCTGCAGATGACTAAACATCAAACACTCCGATCTATTGATCACACACTGTTCTACACTTTAAAAAATGTTGTGATTTTAGTATTTTGTGTATTTTATTGTTATTGTATTATTTGTATTATTGTATTATTATAGAAATAGGCTACAGTATGTAGGCCTACATCATGTGGCATTATTTATTTTCATTTACCAGCTGCTAAAAGCTTATGTGCATTTTGCAATTGCCTTGAATAAAAACTGTTTTGTTAAATTTAACTTCGTTGTGATTTACCCCTTTTGCACACAAGTTTAAAATTGTTCTAATAGAAACCATTAATGAATACATTATAAATAAGAATGGTTTAATGCAGACATATGTTGCAGGGACTACTAGAATCATCATACTGGCGTGACTATGCATCAAAGGGTTAAATTAAGCATTTTTAAGTGCTTTAGAGTAAATGTCAAAATATCGAGATATATATCGTGTATCGCGATATAGCAAAAAAATATCGCGATATCATTTAGAGGCCATATCGCCCACCCCTACTGCATGTATTGCCTCTCTGAGCTGTAGTTCCTTATTATTCTTGCTATGCCTCCCTTTTCACGAAGCAGTTCAAGGGATAGACTGGGACTTTCCCCCCTTGTATTTCTTTATAAATAAAAACATCTTCCACCACCACAATGCTGTATGAATGCTATATAATGTGAGTGAGGAGGAACCTGCTTAATGAGTTCAGTCCTCATGTATGAATGCATACTAACACCTTAGGTGGCAGCATGGATGGACATGCTACTACATGTTACTCCCTGACATTCTTCACCAAGGGAGGAGCAATTTGAAGAGTTTTTTTTTATTTAACAATCTCTGAATGTTATTATATCTTACACCTACTTCAGGGTCAGTTACAGTTGCACACATTCAAACTTGGGGTCTTCTACTGTGGGCCACTTCTCCACCGACGCTGCCGAGGGTTAAATGACTTACTTACTCAAGGGCATCACAGGAGAGGAGAGCATGATTCATTCAATTTACCCACCCAAGAGATTTCCCTTGGAGATTTGACGCTTTCATACGGATACCTTCAAATTGCGAGCGTTCGACGTAAAATTGATTTCTCAACGGTTTGCGACAAAGAAAGACGGTGCGAATACCATCCAAAGCTTTCACATGATGTCATAAACATTAATGCCTCTTCTAAAATTGTAAATCACAGGTAGTCATGACAGAATGGGAGTTGCAAGAAGTAGGACTGTTGCCAGTGGGTCAATTCTTTAGACCGGTTAATATAATTTACTAACTATGAAGGAGAATCTCATCTGTCAAATATTCCTCACCTGAGGCTTGAACACATTATTAACTGCACAATTACCCCATCAGTCTCCATTTGACAGAAACTCTTACTGTGCTAGTCTTTGTGTCAACATGATGTAATCCTGTAACCTCCACAATGGAACGACTTCTCTGCCCCAAAAGCTCTGATGGCTAACACAGTTTGTGCTTTTAAAAAAAACAAGCATGTTTCTATCATCACAAAGTACACATTTTTAAGAAATATGAGATGTGTATGCCAAATCTCGCTACTTACCATTGGCCCCAAATATCCAGTATGGGTCTGGCTCTAGAATTTACTTTACTTTAAAGGCCTTCATCCTGGTAGCAATATTTTACAAGAGACACTCTTACACTGCAATTTCAAAGTCAAACTAAGTGATCAAGCTCTTTTAAAAAATCTGACTTTGCTTTACAGTCTTTGAACACCGCTGGAAATGCACTACTGTGTTGGATTTTTGTTCAGTCAAAATATCTGGCAGTGTCAAGGAAGAGCAAGCTTTGAATACTTAAAGAGGGTTGAAGATTCACGATTATACCTTCGAGTTGGTCAATTCCAATCACACGTCTTAAAGCTTGCTTGGTTCTCTAAAAGACATTCAGAGCATTAATATGACAACTATTTTCTCTGAAAAATATATAGTTTATAATGTCTACCTGAGCAGATCAGTCACTCTCTGAATGTGAATACCAAATTGTTGGCGGAAATGCAATTTTATTTTCAGTTCGACCCTTACTTATTGGCTGGGTTTGGTGAAGTAATTTTACAAAAAGTTAGAAGCGCATATAAACACACTCTGCATGACCTGCAATACAAGAACTATCTACCCAATCTGCCTGTCCTTCAACAGACAATCTGCAGAGACACCTTTATTAAACTTTTAAAAGCCATAATTTTATTGAAGTGAAAACTTGTCCTGTAGATGGCTTGATATTATTCCTCAATTCACCTGCTTACTGTACTGTGAAAAGGACCGTTTTTACTGCATGGTGAGTGCACCCATTCACACAGAGAGCTAAAACCAAAACATCCAAGACCTCTCTGTCTCTTCCTCCGTCTCTTACCTCCGACATCTCAACACCACAACACACAAACAAATGTGCATTTGCACATATTTAATAATACATGTCCATTTCCCAGACTTTTACCTCCAGAGCCATGCTTTCTGCTCCGTCCACTTTGACTATTTTTTTTGTTTCTCTCCGATGGTATCACTTTGTCAACCTGATCTTATAAAAGATTCACAGACCGTTTACATGCACCAAATCACACCACATGCATTATGCAGTGCAGCTATGGTGTAGCTCTCCAATCCCCTGCCTTGCTCTCTGCTCTCTTCCTTTATCCTTCCCCTTTTCTTCTCTAGAATCTATCACATTTCTTTCCTTCGCACCATCTTTACACTTTCATTGAAAAGTTGCTCTCTTCCCCTCTCTCACCTTCTTCATTCTCCCTTTGTCTTCACTCCTTTTCTGCTTCCAGTGACCCACAGCCTTTCAATCGTGCTCCTGGTTTCCTCTCCTCCTCCAGCTAGGTGAGAAGTTTGACTCCTTATACTGCTCCATCATAAAAAGCTTCCAGCGAAGAGCTCGACCACCCTTTGAGCTCAATCTGCAATTCTGTTTTCCCACTCTCACTCTCAGATCTTAAATCTCTGTCTTATCTCCGTTTTTCCTCCCTCAGCGCTTCCACCCGTCTACGTCGGTGTGTTCCTCTACTCAGTTAATATTGTTTTATATTATTTATGTCTCATACACAAAGAATATGTACTGCACAGTAACAAAAATACAAAGTTTATTGAAACAGATACTTAAGTTTGACATCTTTGGATGTATAACTGCAATAGGAGCTTGAGCGAGACATTGAGATTACATCATTATTTCATCAGTAAATCAATCTGAGGGTCATAATTAGATTATATTGGACTAATGATCGAATGCCACAGTGAGCTATGTCTATGAGCGGTGTTGATTATTGAAAAAGAACACTCCACCATAAGACAATAAAAATTATATCAATGCATTTAGAGTAGCTTTTACTAAAATTAGTAATACATTAATTTGTAATGAAATGCCGTGATTGGTAAAGGTTAGTCGTTAAAAATTTGTAATCATGTTGTTGCTTCTGTGATTGATGAGGATGGCAGATGCGATTGTGTTCGACTGCAACCGCTAATTCTGTCCTCCTTTCAATGATAAAAGCATTTAATGAAAAATATAACTGCAGCAATCATTTAATTTCATTGGCCTTGTCTGACCCAGAGAGGAAGGGAGGGAGAGAGAGAGAGAGAGCTTTCCCACCATCTGATAGATTGTGACCTTCTTATCAGGATTGACAGTACAAAAGTAATATAAATCATTACCATACAAATGCACAGACATATGGGGAAGCATTCCTGTCCCTGCATTCCACACATAAACATTCACATTTTGTCCTTGGTGCAAAATACATTATATAAAACTCTCAATGGGCAGTCCTAAACTCTCACTCACACACACACACACACACACACACACACACACACACACACACACACAGCCCTAGATACCACATTGGGTCATAGGAGCCCCAGATAAATGCAAACTGCTAATCAGGCCAACCAAAATAGAGCTCATCATCTTTGGGTTGAAATGAGGTTGAGACCGTGGTTTATCTTTGGCTTTCCTGTGGGCAATCTCGGAAAAATGCATTGCACTGCACCGGCGGCGCGTTGATGGTGTCGTGTTCGTAATAACGTATACGTGCTGTGGCTCATAATTACATGATGTGTATCAAATTGACAATATTGCAAAAGCCTTGTACACCTTGGGAAAATAGCTAAATTGCTCGAAATTGAAAACTGAGCCAATAAGCCAAATCGTAAATACAGCAAAAGAGAAGACAAAAAGAACGCTGATCACACTAAATTTGTCAGTGCAGGTGAGGAAGTGTTTACTTTGAGCAAAAGCCCTTCTAGTTCAACAGTTTAATTTAGAAGATGAACGAAAAAAGTGGTTGTTTGTCTGACCAATGTTTAACAGCAAAACATGAACATATGAGAATTGACTAGAAA
Organism: Chelidonichthys spinosus; assembly: GCA_029853015.1. Taxonomy (NCBI): domain Eukaryota; kingdom Metazoa; phylum Chordata; class Actinopteri; order Perciformes; family Triglidae; genus Chelidonichthys; species Chelidonichthys spinosus. The sequence goes on from CM056831.1 coordinate 17,649,590, forward strand.
TATTTCTAAGACTTGTTGTGCCATATGCACTACTTTTCTGTACGATAGGTTCAATAGTTACATAAACTGCAGCAACAAAGGTTTTCAAATAACTACTTTTGTTCTGAGATAACCCACTGAACACACAAGACATTATTTAGTCAGAGACTTTTCTAAGCTTTATTTTCTGTTAAATACAGTGCCACTGTGCTGACGATAAATAGCCTACAGCCTTTTAAATGGCTAGAGACGAGCCAGAAAAGGGCAGCAATGTCATGAGTGTAACAAATAGGCAATTTATCACCATTATGCAACGTATAAGCGCACACGTAGGCCACATAATTACACTGGAAAGAAAATAGTACGGAAGAATAACATGATATGTCACTGTGCTCCAATATAGACATAAAAGGCTGATGTATGAAAAAATAATACACCACATCCTTACGATAAGACCTTTACAATGAAATACTCATTTAACCTTTAATTTGACAGCAAAACTAAACACCATGAAACAATGACCTTAAAGTGGTCCATGAAACCATAGCCACTAACAAACAGGAGCGACAGCAGGAAAACGGAAATGCGTTACCATTTACCTACAAATGTCTTCACTCGTTTTATATATTCCTCTAATAGGCCAAGGCTGAAACTAAGTTTCCACCAGCAGATTCACATGTAGCGCCACTGATATTCTGATGTAATTTCAAATGTGAACAAAATGTGTTTATACAACACAAAAACTCAAATAGCTTCACTTTGATACAACTGTTTAAACAAGTCAAGTGGTTTTACATGCACACGAGTCAGCGTTGAACCCAGCCTCCTCGTCCCATCTCCTTTCAGAGGAGATTGGGACGGTGTGATTTACAACGGGGCTGTACGTCTTCTTTATGTGCTCTCTATAAGGAGAAATGTCGGCGAACGACGTATGTAAATGAAGGATAGGAGGTTGATGGTGAAGAATGAAGAAACGGATGGAGGGACCGAGAGCGGGAAAAAGGAGAAAAGGGAGGCAGAGATGGGAAGAGCAAGGGAAGGAGATGTACTTAATGATAGGGAGGTGAGGAGACAACCACCGGCAACGCGCTCTCAAAGATACTCTCGGGACTTGCTCCACAACCTCGTGTTCCAAATAACACATGTTCAAGGCTCTTAAGCTCTTTGCTGCCCTCACACTCACACTTTCTCTCCCTTCCGATTTCCTTCGCTCTCTCATCGCTCCCTCTCTGAATTGTGTTTTTTTTTTTTCTTCCTCTAACACCAAATAGTGATTCATCTATCAGGATTATTGATCAAAATAATCAGAGAGCAACAGAGAGAACAAGAGAAAAGGGGGGAGAGAGAGAAAGAACTGAAGCATGCTACTGATGCCTACTAATCTCCCAGACAGATGCATGGATAACTTCCTCCACTAAGTGCCTGTCAGAGTTGAACAGGTCCTGAACTTATGAAAAGAGAATCTATAACCCAGTGAGGCAGAGCCATCTAGAACAGAAATTATTGAATATGTGTTTTAAAAAATAAACATGGAAACAAGAAACTGTAGCTGCTCCGTTTTGTTGTCATTATTTGTGTGTTTTTAAACTTGATAGCTATGTGACCACTTATATTTCTTTGGAAATTTCATAAAGTAATGCATAATTTAAATTTTTTACCTTGTCAGAGATTTTATTTTTCTTCCCCCCACAGTGCAGTGTTGCCAGTACGCACAACTGAATTTGATGGAAGGTCCAGGAAACACTAACAATGTCAACCCCCTCAGAGAGAAAAAAAAAAGACTTTGTTGTTACACGTGTGCATGTGTGTGTGTGCACGTTTGTATTGGACTATACAGAGATAGTAAAACAACAGGAGGCATGTACAGACAATATATATCCCAGTTTGACTGAGTGATAAACCTTTCAACAGGCTGCCGTGAATAATCCATCCCATTAATGTTCCCTCTCCGAGCCCAACAATGGGCCTCCTCAACTATGACCAATAGAACTTCATTACTTCCCATTGTGAGAAAGCCAGGCTTCCTATAACATTACAGCAGCATGACCTTGACATCTTGTTAGAGCTAACATTAAACTTTATGGGCACTGCCTATGGTGTTTAACTATGTCTGAGATATATATGGAGTCTGCTCATATGGATATGGATGGGAAGAGGGGGGATAGGATGTGCGGGAAGTCATCAGATCTCACCGATAGTGGTATTTGGTTTAGCTGGTGCAAAAGACTAAAAGGTGTGCCGCTGTGTGAAGAGAAATCCTATTTGTTTTAAAGGCTTACGAACCACTGAGAAGCTGTGAAGTGAATGGTGCCATAACACCCTGTCAACTCGCCCGAGATGATTGCTCTCAGCCACAGCCACTGGCCAATACTCCAAACGCTATTAGCATCATCGTGTTAAACTGCTCAATAAAAAGTTGTTTTATTGTTCACATGAATATAGATTATGAACACAAGATTTACAGATTGCAAATCTATCTGGGACAAACTTGTGTTCTTGGGCTATATAAATAAACTGTTCTCGCTAAGAATGTACACCACACTACATACACTGTAAATTATATTAATGTGTAGTTATAATTACACCTCAGGAACGGTCATGTTTTACTGCAGCTAATTTTTAAAATCATCAGGCTTATGCCACATTGTGTTACACAGAATGATCACAGCCTTGTATTATTTCCCATGCCTCAGTCCCACTTGTTCACAGCAATTAGAAAGTAATGTTGGCCTGTGATTAGGGACCGACGCCTGGAAAATTGAAATGCCAGCACTGCAAACCAGTAAGAACACTCTCCGATTGTAAAGTTGACATGCTATAGTACGTTTATCATAAAGTGCCAGGGCTTATGAATATTAGATTTACAGAGAGAGGGAAACATGCACTTTTGTAACATCTCTGGATTAATACTAAACCCACCTGTGGAGACGAAAGCGGGCAACGCTGCAGGTGAAATGTACATAAAGACGGTCATCAGCCACAATGTGCTCATTGAACCAATAAAGACTAATGTATTACAAACCACGATGGGAACAGAGCTAAGTAAACCATGGAGATGCAGTACATTTCCAAGCAGTTCATACTTTCAGTGAACCCAAAGGCTAACGTTGCAGAGCATCTGTGTGTTTAAATGAAAAACAGCATTTAAGTCCCAGAGCTCCCATGAGGTGAGGTTGTGATTGCAGAATTGACTGAAGAAGAGAGCAGTTTTATTGGATATTCAGAGCAGTGGCACTTCTGTTTGGGGAACTCCTTCGCCATTTTGTCAGCGGTGTCAATTCTTAAGGACCTAATCTTCTTCGTCGTCTCTGAATATAATTTATACTGTGATGCACTGCATAATTTGATCTTCTGTATTATCTTCAAATACAGGATATACTTTTTATACTTCTTCGATGGTGGTATGCAATTGTTAGTGGGTAAACACTTCCTCTGATGCTATACAGACTCCATTTGTTTTTCTCTCCCCCTCTGTCTACACATCTATCCAGCTCTCTGTCTTGTATAAAGCATGTCTCATGAGAATAAAAGCCCCCGAAGGACACTAAAAACTGCATACATTTAAATGTCTAAAAAAATATATGAAGTATTATCAGCATAAAAAGAGGAATTGTATTCCGAGTGAGTAAATGACGAGCAAGTGATCCACGTATAGGAGGGGGGCATTAATTAAATAATGACAGAGGTTAAAAAAAAGAAACACACACACACACACACACACACACACACACACACAGCCCTACTTCGCTCTAGATGGCAAGCTTTTCTCAAAGAGCCTCGGGTCTTATTGAATTAGATTTAAGCGAATACACGATTTGACATATTTGGATTTGGTTGGAACAGAAGTGCACATTTTACTCAGGCATTCTCTCTATCCAAATAGGACGTGGAGACCAAGCGAAAATTGGGCACTGAATCCTCTAAATAAATTCCAAACGACAATGAAATGAGGGCCTGCTGTCTTTTTTAGTTTTCAAAACCCAGTCACTTATGTTTAGACTCCCCAACTGTGTAATCTGGGACTGGAACAGAGGGATGGGAGATTCTCCACTGTTTGAGCATTTATCCCATCCGTCTGAAGAGGAGATTTGGTGAATTGTGAAATGTGAATCGACTCATAATTCTTTTAAATGCCTTGTTTATAAATAAAGTAACACCACTTGATTTGATGGCTACGAATGCTTTTGATTGGTTAGTTCAGGGGTGAAGTGTTCTTCGTATTGTAAATGATTCGCCATCTGACTGAGCAATAACATACAGTATGCTGTCCCGGCCTTTTTTAACAAGCAACCCCTGATTTGTAAGTTCATCCAATGTCAACACTGGCATTTGTTTTCTTAAGCATACACGCTTCCTGAATAACTGAAGCTGATTAAATCGGTCTCATATTTCCCAATGAAAGAGCATTCCATCTCTTACTGCTGCAGTGCAAAGGGAAAAAGAATCGAGAAATTACATATCTTCCATGACTGCTAAATGTAATGGGCAATATGATATTCTTGCCTCATTTAATACTGGAGGTAATTTTGAAGATTTGTGTTAGAGAGACTACACTTTCAGGATAACAAACTACACCGATAAATGCAAATCCCACAGTCTCTTTTTCAAAGTTTGTGACAATTTCTGTATAATGTCTGTTATTTACACAGCCTATATTTTGCAAATGGGGCATGAAAAGAGACTTCCAAATACTAAATCCATATGATCTTAACTATGTCATGACACCTAAGGTGATGCACTTTCCTTTTTATTACATAATAGTCTAGGTGTCTGTCAGCATACACTTGCAATGAAATATTTAAAAGGTATGAAAGCATCCCACTGTTTGAAATGAACTGCTTGACAATTATTCGTTATTAGTTAGGGGAAATCCTCGGTACGATTCCTCCAAAAGGGAATGCACTGTAGCCGTGTTCTAAAGAAACCACTTTTACTGTGCTTTAATACTCACTTGATACTTTTGCTTTATTGGAGTACGCACTTTTTCAGCATGTAGCTTTCACCGTGTTTATTGACTGTCTTTTTTTATTTTATTTAAAATTCATGTGGGAGTCGTTGTGTGATTGTGTGTTCCTGCGTGTTTTGGTTCACTGCATTTACAAGCATATGCAGTCAAGAGTGCAAGAGTGCAAACCAATTTACTGACAATCAATGCAGATGCACTGCTTTTTGTTTCTTCGATGTCACACTGTCTCTTGAGAGAGAACTACATGGCACATGCACAAATGATTTCCTGCTAAAAGGGACACTTTTCTATGAATATGTTGATATGGTGGAGCCAACATGAAGGGGATCAGTCCATGTAGGTTCAATGTCACTTCTTAAACACTTATCCATTATCCACCATGACATTGATGGTTCCGTGGCTACCCACAGATTAAACATACAATATCTGCATTGAATATCTACTGCTGAAAAAAAATGTCACATGTATTTACTGCAATGTAATTTCCCCAGTCCACTGGTTCTCAATTAGGAGTCTAAATATTAGCAGGCAGATTCAGTGGCCATCATTTTCTCTCAGCATAATGTTTTGGCTAAATTATTCTGTTGAATCTATATCGTTTCATTCTATCTGAGGCCAATATATTTGAATTCATGTTAATATTTAACAAAGTGTTCCCTTCAGGTTGGCACAAACTATTAAGTCGTAGATTTTAAGGACTCATGACGTGAATTGGAAAGTGGGAAATCCACAGTTGAGATCCTGTATTGACTTGAATGGGCTCTGGAAGATCAACAAACCATATAGCGGTTGTAAGCAGCACAAAACAGGCCCGGCCAGTGTAGGTTTCATTTCGCTAGTCTCAACAGAAGAGGAATGGCCAGATAAAGGGCTCTTCCCCTTGCACTCCATCACTCTTTTGGCTTTCACTTGGAGTGGATGCGTTTCTGCAGTACTTACGTTTCTCTCTCTGGATGTGTATGATTAAGCTGCTACAGTACCGCTGCTGACACCACTGGCTAGGAGGATTCCCTATCTCGTAACTGTATAGAGGAAGAGAACACCTTAGTAGCCGAGTGGTACAGCACATGCTATAAAATAGCAATGTCCCGGATTCCAATCCTGCCTCTGGACCTCTGTTGCACATCATACCCTTCTTTCTTTCCCACTATTTTTACACTCTGTCCAAAAGGTGGAAAAAATATCATTTTAAAAAATAGTACGGAGTAAGCTGAGTAAAATAGGTAGAGATGCACTGTTGCTGCTTTCAAAGTGTGAGCTAAAATCAGCTACTTTAGTTTCTTTGATGCTGCTGCCCAAGGTTGTAAGATCAAAAGTCCATCTGAACCCTTTTTGACACGCGTTTATACCAACTCAATTTTTTGGTCTTTTAACTGATCATTTTTGTACCAATGTTTACTAATCACCTGGCTTACATAGATTGGTTGTATTAGCAGGGGATCATTTTTGTGAATCTGTTATACAGACACAATTCTATCAAGGTCTTTGATGAAACCTGATCCTAAAATTCAGCAAAAGCTGCTCAAATTGCCTCTCTGTTAACATTTTTTTGTTTACGCATGATGTAAAGCTGAATCGACACCAATGTATTTTATGTACTACTCTTTTTTACGTTTTTAGTCACTGGGTGGGGGGTTGATTTTCTTTTCTTGGTAATCATTGGTGCAGCCCAACCAGCACCAGACTGAAAAGAGCCAAAATCAACATTGTGTTTTATTTTGGCAGGTTACCACAGAATCATGTTGAATACAAAGCAGTGTTGATTTTTACAGTGTGTCAGTGTTTAATCAATGTGTGAATAACACTGATTGAAATAGCATCGAACATTGATGGCGAATCAATATTACTTTGTGGGTGCAAATGGATGTTAAATAGAATGTTTTTCTCACTCTGTTCTCGCTGATTATACGTTACTCTGCTCGTTTTGACACACAGCCCCTTATTCAAAGCCAGCAGCAACTGAAAGCTCAGGCAAAGTGTAGAAATGCTTTACAAAGATAAATAAGTGTGATTATAAGAATTTGGTTGGGTTGACGTGCAAAGAATTTCACTAGAGATGAATAACAGAAAGAACAGCTGTATGTAAATCAGATGAGGTGTGAAGTTATGAATACCTCATTAGTCATATGTGGGCATGAAATACAGCCATTACGGCTTACATTATAAGTTATGTGGGTGAGATTTGTGGGTTGACAGTGTTAACAGAGGACAAACGGATTCTAGATCTGTGCCAGTAGGCAGCCTTATCCCTGACCCCAAATATCACAGTGGGATTTCCCATAAAAAAAAAAAAAGAAAAAGAAAAAGTGGAAACTGTCACAAAAAGACCAGTGGGTCACAGCTGCAAGCTTGAGCAACGGTGAAAATTCCTGCAGGTCTGCTGAATTTCAGCAAAGCACAACCACAGACAATACATCGAATGCATGGATGAATGGATGGATGACCGATCACACATTTTTTAAGTATAATTTTCGATACGTACATATCCCACATAGGCTTCAAAGACATATAGTTTTCACGGAATGACAAATAATTAGACAAAGGCAAAATATGAATTGATAAGCTCATGGAAACAAAGCCTGAATGGTTATGAAATCAGCTTGGATTTTATTTTTTTTATTTTCAGGAACTAAAAAAATGGAACTAAAAACAATTCTAAAGAATGAATGTCATCCATTTGAAACAATAACTTGTCATACACATTGCCTCACTCTCTTCATCCCTCAGGATCAATATGGCTAAGTATGCCAAATATTACACAATGTCTCTTTCTCATTCTAGTCCTGTTGAATTGTATTGTGTCTGGTTTTGTTTAGTGATGTCTATCTCTCCATCCCTGCCTCTACCAGTCTATCCCTTTTCTATCCATCTGTTCCCCCTCTGTTTCTTATTTAATTTTATCATCCACCTCTCATTCTCTGATCCTTGGTTTTATCTGCCTATCTTTAGCTCATGTACACTCTGTCTATCCTGTCTGTTTTTATCTGCATCAGAAAGCAAGGAACCGCAATGGCAAGTATGGCTCTCTCTTTCTGAGTATCCATCTCCTTTTAGATGCGACACGCTCTCTTATCTCTAGTTGTTTAAAGATTTCTTTGTTCTGATCTTTCTTTTTTAGGGGTGCTCTGTTTCATGTTAAGTGTGTCTGTTTCAAGTCGGTATTGCACTACTGTGATGGGTCACATTCAATTCTATAGTCTTCTCATGTTCTCTGTAAGTTTTATTGCCAATTGTTTCATTCAAATATTAAATGAAAAGTGTACTGTGTGCAACAACAATCATCCATAGGTGTGAATGTGCGTGTGGGTGGTTGTCCGTCTCTCTGTCGGCCCTGTGAAAGTCTGGCGACCTGTCCAGGGTTTAATGTCTTCTCCCAATGTCAGCTGACATCAGTTCCAACCAAAACAAGTAGTTCCATTAGACAGCGTAAACCATGCATTTAAATTAGGATGTTAAATAAAACGGTCATATATGTCATCTTGGGGGAGGTAATTGGCAAACAAGCTATTCTGTTGTTTGGATGATGTGTTATGGAAACCAAGGCTCCATCTGTGTTTCTTTGTTGAAAAAATAATATAAACTTACCATTTCAATAACAAAAGACCCATCTGTGTTTCTGGAATATTGAAACTGACGTTTACCATGAATGAATATGGTAGTGGTGTCTGAAGTGTGTGAGAGAAAAGATAAGGTCATATGTATCCGTGTTGCAGCTGTGAACCGGACTTCCTTCCCTCAACCTCTCAAAGAGAGGAAGAGACACATAAAATAAAGAGCTAGACATAAGCAGAGAGACAGAAACCGACTGAAGTGGTCAGTCAAACTGCTGTGTCATGTAGTCGAGCCACATTACATGGACCCTGCCGTTCGCCTTTGCAAATTGTCTTGGTCTCTTGTCCCATTTGTGTTCTGTAGTAAAATTAAAAGCCCTGTAATATGATGGAGATGCAGCCAACTCCAGTCATCCCTCTGGCTCGGACAAGCAGTGAGACAGGCAAGCATCCACCCAGGAAATTACAAAAACACACATGGTGAATAAGCAAAGGCAGACCAATGTTTGAGCTGATTAAAAATGTCTACACATTAAAATAAACACCTTTTTGTCATTCAGAGATAATTCTGCAATGCAGTATAGCAGAAACTGTTTTCCTCTATGTGTCAGTGTGATGATCACTTTGCCTGTCGATCTCTATATCCAGCTATCCATCTATGACAGATGGGAAAATAAAAGAAACCTAATTAAACTATCGACCATAAAGTAAATTAATATATTATGACAATGAAACGCTAAATTCTGAAGACAGACCTACGTTGTGCAACTTAATTACCATCACTTTATCATTTTAATAATATCATAAATAAAATGTACGTGGAGGTGGCTGAATATCCAGCTCTATCAGAGATTAAAAACAACACAAATAACACCAGTTCAAGCTCATATATCTACTAAGGGACCAGGATGGAAAAAAGTGTCTGCACATTGTCATGTTTTATCCTTTGGATATGTCTGTATTCCAAATAAATCAAATCAAATCAATTAAGAGAAATACACACAAAGCAGCAGTTCAACAAAGCAACTGGGGAACAGAGTTCTTTATTTTGATCTCAGAACGATCTTAATGTGATAGTTTCCATAAACACTTGGTCCCGTGGGGATGTCTAGGCCTGCACACAGGACAGTGTCATCTCAATCTGTTCAAGGTTGTGACAGCGGCTCAGTCTGAGTTGACAACGTTTGTCCAACGTGTCAAATTGTCCTCCTATTATACCACATCTGTTGTCTTTATGTAGCTTGTATCTCTCTCTTGACAATTTCATTTTATGTGGATGCTTGTAACTAATCCATGTGTTCAGGAGTATGTGTGTGTATTACTGACAAAATGCATCAAAATGGTGGTTAAAACTGGTGGAACACGAACTCTAATGGGACTAAGAAGACAGAGGAGGCGGTGACAGTTAGATTGCCAACTTGAAAACTAAAAAAGTGCACCCAAACTGTCACAAATCATAGAGGAGCTGTCATTAAAAGGACAGCAATCAATGAGGTGGATTAAAAAATATAATAATAACCTGGAGTGACATAAAGACAAGGGACCAATATATATGCTGAGTTTGAGCCGGGCTAAAGGAAGAGAACACATCTACAACAATGGCCACCACCTCCTGAAACTTTCTCCTCATGTTCCCTGGTGAGCAAAGATGAATGACACTGTTTGATAGACCCCATCTTGTCAGACAATGTGCTGTTCAAGGACAGATCTTGGATGGATGGCTCGAGACAAAAAACTTCATAATGACAGCACAGCGACTGAGTGATGGAGTCTCCCCTGGTGGGGAGATCTTTTTTTTTTCCTGACACACAAAATGGTACAAACTCACATTTCCCTTAAGACAAACAACCCATTCCAACTTAGCTCTGAAACAGCACTCGGTACTGTATTCACTGCTAACAACCGTGACCTGAATATGTCACTACCTATCCTCAAATTGCGACAACAACTGGCCACAGAATGACAAGCCCCATTCTAAAAGTACAAGCTCCAATCATACAAGAGATGCTGCCACAACTGCTGCTCTAAGTGATGCTGCACTGCGGGAGGAAAGTTCTCTTTTCATCAGTGTGCATAGCGGTATTATTACGATTGTCTTTACAGAGTTGCATCAGCAAGCCAACAGCAAAGGCCACTGTGAGGACCCTCCTCACCTCACTTACTAACCCATTGACCTTCAAAGCATTTAACTCAACTTCAAAGTCAAATTGTTGGGTGTTTAACACGTATATCAACTAGTATGCATCGGTTCATGTATGTATTGTGTGAAAAGGAGAATATTGTAGTTTTACCTTTCTAAAGATGCCCCGGACCCCCTGCTCCCCTCAATATGAATAAGTAGTTCAATAAATGTAGGCATCCATTTACGTGTATGTCAATGTTGAAAAATAAGCCCTGAAACATGATGAGGTCATCGCAGCCACCAACATCCACCCAAAGTGCAACTTCAAGAATGACAGTGAGTGTGAATACTGATGGGATATATAGGTTCAAGCAGATCAACTAGTGTTTAGTGAGTGTGTGATAGGGTATCTATTGGATGACTATATTTATCCCCCCCCCCCCCCCCCCTCAAAGCTGTGACGAGGCTCAATTCCTCTGTGCTTCATTTTAAATGGACTCTTCTAAAAGAATTATCTACTGTCACTACAATTTCCTATGGACCCTGAAGACCGTATAAAACACTTCATCCCTCATACAACCACACACACAAACACATGCATCCACACACACACACACACACACACACACACACACACACACACACACACACACACACACACACACACACACACACACACACACACACACACACACACACAGTCGAGGTGTTTGCACACACAGCAGAGAATAGAGTACACATTCAATGTCCAAACTGTTTTTCCTACTATTCTAGAGGTGAAATAATTCAACTGATTCAACGTGTATCATCAGTGCATTTGGTTAGCACTGTATGCTCACGATGATATACACTTTAGTAGGGGTGTAACGGTTCTGAACCGAAACGGAAAACCTCGGTTCAGAGGACTTCGGTTCAGAAACTCATTCTATCTTCCCGAACCCGCCCCGACCGCACACGTGTGTCAGGTCACTCAGGTTAGTTTCATTTCTGCAAGATGGCTAATAAACCTGAGCTAGCGGATCCCCCGTGTTTACACAGCTTCTTCTTCATTGGTGTTTAATAGCAGTCGGCGTATACCTGGCTGTTTCCGTGACGCGAGTTCTACGCAAGGGTATGAAAAGGTTTCGCTTATTTTTTTTTATTATAAATGCTTATATTATCAGGTCGACAAGCATTTATAAAAAAATCGGCAAAACTTTTTCATACGCTGGCGTGAAACTCGCGTCACGGAAACAGCTGGGTAAACGCTGACTGCCATGAAACACCAACGAAGAAGAAATTGTGTAAACACGGTGCTGTCTACGCAAACAGCGTAGCTTTAGCAGTAGAAGCTATCAGGCAACTCCTGGTGTACTTACAAACTTTAAAATGCCTCGTTTTGTGAGTACAGAGCCTATGTGTACTACTGCAGACGTTTGGTAACACTCCATGCATTATTAGTGGGGACATTTACGAGTAGGGCTGCAACGATTCATCGAGTTACTCGATTAACTCGATTATCAAAATTCCTCGAGGCAAAACATCTGCCTCGAAGCCTCGTTAAATTCCTATGACGCGCCTATGTGCAGGGATCCGATTGTTCAGGAAGAACACCAGTGCGTCATACACGGTCATTCATTCTGAATTTAGTTGGCGCGATGGCGGAAAGTCAGACTCAGAATGTCCGTAAACGACAGAGTATCGGGGCTAAACAACGGTATCCTGCTTGCCCATGTGAGCGATTTATTTCTGACAACAAAACAAATGCGTAAAGTAGTAAAATGTGTGACTAGATGTCTCCTCGTCTCCGTGGCGCATTTCTCCGTTTTGTTTATGTATATCGATCACTTCTCATTCGCCATCTTGCGAGTGACGTATAGAGTTACGTTTATGCATCGGACGCTCGTATTGGCTCCCGTAGCAGCATTTACAGCCAATCGGAGAGCCTGATTTACGCTTGGCTGTGAGTTGTTGTGTTTGCCCAAACGGACGGAGGAGTTCAAAGCAGAGAAACGAATGGTCGAACAGTTACTGTAGTGATAGAGAAAGCTAAATATATAAATGGCACAGAAGAAGTACACTATATACACACATATTTAGGGCAGGGAGAGGAAAGGGCCATTGCTGGCAAAACAAAACGTAAATTAAATGTTATCCATGTTTTATCCAAGTTGATTTAACTGTATTGTTGTTAAATTCTCACTGGCACTTAATACATGGGCTTAGTTTTGGAGCCAAATTTTGGAGTTGGAATGAATACCTGTTTATTTTTTTTTAGAAATGCTTGATCATTTTACAGCCACATCATTTTCGTTATGCATTATTTGTTTTGGTTGTTTAAAAACGCAATTTTTTTATCCGATTCCTTGATTAATCGATCGATAAAGTGCTAAATTAATCGATTACAAAAAGAATCGATAGCTGCAGCCCTATTTACGAGATATACTGTAAGTACCATAGCGCTATTACGAAGCCGTTCGGCTGATCGCCCTATCTTGACCACTGCTGACCATCGCTAAAAATGCTTCCGAGGGGGTGTTTGGCGGGAGGTCTTGGTGGAAATTACCTAGGGTCCATTTCACTCCGGACCTACACTTTAAGAGAAGTGCTTTTTATTTATTTTTGTTATACCTCAGACTTGAAGTTTTTCATTTTTACTTTATTTAGACAATGTAGACTGGTCTTAAGACAAATGTTTATTTTTTTGTATTCCATAAGAGATTAATAGAAGTGTTTAAAAAAAAAAAATTGTTGTGGACTTGTTTAAAGAGAAGTGTTATACTTGTTAATATAACGTTCATGTTCTTGATATATCCTTTAATAAAATCCAGACATTTTTTCTGGAAGTTTTCCAAAAGGTTTTTCAGTATGTTTTTAAAAACCGAGGTTTGAACCGAACCGTGAGTCAAAAACCGAAGTCGAACCGAATCGTGGTTTTGGTGAACCGTTACACCCCTACACTTTAGACATGCACCTCTCACTGTGCAGCTCTGCAGTCCGACAGCAACCATCTCCACTCTCACTGCAATTTTGCGATAAACACTGAAGTTATGTCTTCTGTTTTGTGTTGCTTGTTATGACACGTTGTCTGAGTTCACAACCAGCTAGCCTGGACCTCTTATGCCTCACAGATAGGATTTAACTGAGACAGACAGACAGACAGAAAGTGAGAACCACGAGGACAGACAGACGGAAAGCGAGAATGATAGACAGACAGATGGACAGAAAGAGAGGACGATGACAGACAGACCGAAAGAGAGGATGAAAGACTACAAGGGGAAATGCAGTGCAGGCTGGAGAGTTGGGTGAAAAGAGACATAAGACAGAGAAAGCAGGGAAATAAGAGAGAGAGAGAGAGAGAGAGAGAGAGAGAGAGAGAGAGAGAGATGATGAAGGAGGGGGAAAAAACCACAAAGAAAACAAATAGCTGATGTTGTGCTTACATTTCCGTCTCTCCATTTATCAACCCCTGGCATTCTCCCACAGTGATTAACTTTGTTCTCTAATGCTTTGTAGTTCCTCCTGTAAAGCATTTCCTTTTTCACATTTAGAGCAAAAAAAAAAAAGGAAAGAAGAAGGTGATTTTGATGTTGCTTTCTGTTGCTGTTTGCCCAAAGCTGGCGACCTTGGCTTTGAAAATTATGCAGTTGAAAATCTTTGAAAGTAAACAAGAGAGACTAACAGGGGAAAGGAATAGAAAACAGATGCCGGGACATGACAGAGGTGCTGAATTTGGCTTCGGGAAACAAAAACCTTGACATGTTGAGTAGAAGGTTGATACGGTATAATTGTGGAAGACAGTTCCACATGGATTTACATACAGACGCACATAAACAGAATAATTGCTTGAAACCAGCGAAGACAAGTTCTCACACACACACACGTAATTAAATTAAAAATGATCCCTCTGCCATCAACATCAATCACTATTCCAAACCAAGACTGGCTCACACACCTGCATTAACAGAACTGAAGCATGGCAAGGAATCCTGTGCAAACTGTGTAGAGAATCACAGTAGCTGGTTGGGGGATTGTCAGAGACACAAGAGAGAGAAATGAAAGGAGAAAAGAGGAGAAATTCAGGACGTTGGGGGAGATGAGGTCTACATTTACACCTATGCACACACAAGAAATCCAGTTATGGGGAGAATCATGTAGACTGCATAACATCGTAACAAATTAAACATCTGTAGTCATGACTCATGATATCAGCAAGTTTATTTATAACGGTATTTACATGTTTCAACCAGTGATATCTCATTCTATCCTGCAGGTTTATGCTTTTTAAATGGTGCAGAGGACCTCATAAGAGCCAATGACAATCCCAAACAATGCCAGACATGCTGAACTCACCCTTCAGACCAGTTAACAAGTTAATGTGTTCAAAAGTGAGGCTCATTGTCAAAGTTTACCAAGAAGAGTCCAAATATGTGCTCTGCTGCGTTGTGTATTTAGACATCATTCCTGTATTTTTCTGGCATGTAATAATGAACTTGGCCAAAAATAATTGCAATTCACGATATCATCCTCGATATTCATCGAAATTTGCTTAAAACATCGCACATAAACCTTTTTTTTTATGTCGATGTCGAGATGATCATGAACCATAAGGTTTCCCTGTATAAATAAATAATGAATACGTAAAATAAATGGTACCATTGTATTTTTTAAATAAAGGCTCTAAGAGCCAATTTAACAGTATAAAAAGTCATAGGTCATTCAAAACACAAACCCTCTTTAACTCTTGTGTTTTATTTACTGCACTGCAGCAGTGACCTCTGTGAACACTCATAAACAAAAGCAAAATATATCCACAAAAACACATGTACTCAAACAAGGAAAGAGCAAGAGGTTGAGAAACTCAGCAAACACACAGCGGAATATTCTGGCCGAACTAAATAAGCTGTCCAAACATTGTGTGGTAGGGGTAAAGGGCAAGGCTTGTCAAAGGAGGGGTTTTTGTTTTGTGATTCTAAATATCTTAAATACCAGTTTATAATGGTAAAAAATGGTGTTCTAGTATATGAGAGTGCTAATGAGCAGTTAACACTGACGTTTTAGAAAATATGGAAACACATATGATTTAGTGGCCTTAAGGGACATTTAGACGTTTAGCTCATGAGCGTTTGCTCACCAACATGTTAAGAGTTAAGTGATTTGACATAGTATTTATCAACAGGAACTTGTCTATTTTCTGTTTACTAGATAGACTATTGGTTTGCTGTTTTAGAGAAGAAACTTGCAATTCATATGCCCTTCCATCATGTCTCACAACCTCTTCCATCTGGTGTGGGCCTCATTAAACACCAGACCTGGTGTTGCAGTGAGTATATTCATGTTTGGCTCCCAGCGGCACCTTCAGCAGCAGACTGGAAACAACTTTATTCTACTTTTGGTGTCTGTTGCTGGCTGGGCTTCTCAGGTTGTGCATTCGCCATGGTACCACAATTTAAGAGTCTCCCTTACTTCTTCCTTCCAAATCTGTCGTTATTGGCTATTTGCATGCAATAGTCATATAGTCTGCAGGTTAATGCACTGTAAGAATTGTTTCATTGGGTGTTGTTGTGCATGTTTTGACTCATGCATGTGAATTTTCTGTAGAAACTGGGTTTTCTTTTTTCAGTTTTGTGAAATGATAGAGCAAACTGACACAATATATTCATCTATGTTATAATTTTAATATTAATTTGTCTATTTTAATATTAATTAATTGATGACTTATTCATATTAAGTGACCTCGGTTCTCCTTAGATCTTTTTAACTTTCCTTTTTCTCATTTCTCACTCCACATTTCTTCTCCTTACAAACCACATTTCCCAATCATCTCAATGAAGTTCACAATTAACTAAAGGAAACTGAATAAATTGTCAGGTATTTAAACCACATTTCACCACAAAGGCAAAAGATAACTTTAAAAAATGAACTTAAATGATGCTGATTATTTGGCACTGTTGCTGTTATTTATATTGGAAATTACATTTACATAACGGAGATTATATTGTTGTAATTTGAAAGCCAAATGAGGTATCAGAATCTAAATCTGAGAGAATATTTAAACCTTTCCTACCTATTGCTGACTCTAAAATCTGACAATTCCTATCCTTTTTAATGTCAATTACAACTTTTATTTTGCCTTAACTTGAGATCGAATTTTGTCTTGCTCATAAATAACAATATCCCCACATCCATCTATTTAATTATTACTTTGGACTTTATTCTAACTGTCTCCCTTTCCTTCCCCTCTCATGAGTCACTTCAAGCACCACTTGTGTTGCTTACTTATGAGATTTAGCATCTGCATAGCACTAGAGGAAAACAATAAGTGGAAATTGCAGAGGATACCAAAAGTACTTAAACAAAAGTATGCAACATAATTCCACAATTACAGTTTTGCATGGTTTCAAGAATGGTACATTTGTTTGTTGTACAGTCAATAAAAATGTCATCCAGCAGTAAGAAAGCATGGTTAAAGCCCGATATTTTTTCCCCATTGCCATTGCACATTCTGTGCTTACATTTAGTGTCATTAGGCATGTCACACAGACATACAAGTTAATACAAATGAAAGGTTTAATAGTTTTTGGCAAGGTTGTCCATTGAGTACAATCTGTTTTTCTCAAAAATTCTATTTAATCTAGTTATTATTTTCAGTAACTCCCGGTGTTCACTCCAGGGACATAGTTCTATGCGCCTTTGGTTAACAATCAATTTATTCAGCTCGGCATTAAAAACAATTCTCAGCAGTATTCGCTTTTGAATCAATTGAAAGTATTGAAGGCATCCCACTGATCAAACTCTGTCTGGCTTTCTGCCCTGTAGCCATTTTCACTGAGCCATGCCAGTGGAGCAACGTTTCCAGTCCAACACTGCTTTTGAGAAACTCTGCATCCTGATGGACTGATGTTATTGAAAATGACAGCTCTTCTTATCTCCATACTACATCTGACATCAGCAAAGTCCAAATCTATATCTTCCATTCTCTTTGACATAACCTCTACTTTTTCTTTTTCTCCTTTAATTTCCTCTTTGCAACTCCTGGCTGGGTTTCATTGCTGTATGTATCACTATAACCAAGCAATCCTTCTGTGCGAGTAGTCGTGTGGCTATTATGATGTACAAAAGAAAAGTTTTCAATGAGAAGTTTTCAAAGATAATGAAAACTAAATCTCTCATTGTTTCCCTTTATTTAAAGAACGGCTCTCATAAATGTCTTATGAGCATCTGCCTTATCTCAGCAATGCCTGAATAAGAGCTGAAGAAACTGGTAAATTATTGCTGATGTCTTCATAAGGAAAAGAAAGACCACGTAGCTGTATATGAAGCAAATTGGGGCTGTGGATTGTCGGGAAAGTCACGACACTGTTCCACTTCAGTACTGTTGGTTGCATTATAAAAACATGTGTGGCGATTTGGCGCCGACACAAGGGCAAGTAAGGGCAATATGTTGTATTACAATAGTACTATTGTAATCCTATGAGAACAATGAGTGCCTGTGGCCATGTTCTCCTTCGGTGAATTGAATTAAATGTGGTGGTGTCTACAGTAAAAGACAGAAGTGCATGTGTCAGCAACGTTTGTGTAGTGCAGAGTTCAGTGTTTTCTGTCAAGGATCACCTGGCTTTGTACCTGCTTTATCTGCCTGCTCAAACCATGTCAATGTGCAGTCGCATCCTGTGCTATCCCCATGTCTCTATCAACACGCAGGCACACAGAAATTCCACTCAAGAAGTGTGGAATCCTGTGGTAGATCTCCTCTGGACATTTTTAGAATGAGGTGATGTAAAAACATTTTCACAGCATAGAGAAAACAGCAAATTGATTGGCCATACCTAATATATTCCTTCTAGACACTATCCAAGTCCCACCAATGGGCTGCAATTTTTCTGTCCATCACAGTGTTACACAGTACTAATTCATAGCTGCGGTTCTGTAAATATCTGTCTAAACCATGATACTGTGCGTCAATATGTGTCATTCAATTTTCTCTTGCTCGCTCTCTGAGAACTTACAACAAAGTGTGTTTCATCACAAAGTCTGGTGGGAAAAGAAAAGATGGGAGAAAAAAAAGGGAGAGTGAAGTGTTAAGATGTTAGACAGTGATACAAGGAAAAATCTAGCAGACAGGTGATTATATTCCTAGTCATGTTCTTCTGTGACCTCATATTGACCCTATCAAAGATGGTACGTTACAAGATATACTGAAGATAGGTAGGACTTACCTGATAAACGCTTCTTCCCCCCACTTCTCTTTATCTCCTCTTTTAACCTCCGTTTCCTTTTCAATGCCTTTCCCTGCTAAGTTGTTTTCTTTTGCCATCTCTTTCATAATAACACAAGACCAAAAGTAGTAAAATTGTCAATATGTCGCAAACAACAAATCCCCCAAAATATATTACAAATGTGTGTATCAAAACAGTTTTTTTTTTAATTCTTTCCTCTCCCGAGAGCCGTAAAACTAGGGATTCACCTGACTAAACAACTTAATTTTATATTACATTGGAGGTACAGCTACAACAGTACAATTCTGCAATTTCAAAAGAAAACATTCAATATGGATCTGTGTTCCTCTTTTTGATTCATGGGAAACATGTGTCCTCTAATTGCTGAATTTCCAAATAATACAATCCAGTTAAAATGATGGATTATTGTGGTTGTGTGTGCCAACTATAGTGATTGGCTTCTGAGAATGATGAAACAATCCCATTCTGCTTGTACCATTTGTCATCAAAAGTCAAATAAGGCAGATCAAGCTGGCTCTTTTCATCTCTATCACGCTCGATGCCAATGACGAGTGCCAGCAGCCCCTAGCATGTATGTTGGCAAAGCAGGTAGCTGACAACACCTCATCAGGTCCCATTAATGTCCTGCCAAGACAGATGAAGGGAGAGACTTAGCAGCCTCAGGAAATTCCAGCCATTGGCACTGGTGTTATTTCTACTGGTTTTACTTACTGAACCTATGTACATCAGTCAGGATTTTTCAATGGGAATATATGCTCTAATAAAGGCTAATTAACAATTTAATTTGAGATACACATAAGTAATTTCAATATCAAATCTCAATGCTGACTGTTTGTTGTCCTAATAAGTAAAGAATGCACCTGTCCCTACAGCTACACCACAGCTGAATGTGACTTGAAAACCAAGCACATTCACACTCAAAGCCTGAAGGATTAACTGTTGTATAGGACTCAACATTTGATTTATCGTTTTTTGGTTCTCTGGTTCCTCTGGGAATTACACAACACTGAAATGAAACCATTAACTCAACATTGATATCAACTCATAATTGAACCATTAAATGACTTATAAGTATCCTCAGTGATAAACATAATATTTCAGCATAGCAGTGGTGCAGAGCAAACGTAAGCATTAGGTGAAAGAGGACTGCTCATTGCAAAAATGCTTAGTATTTCCACCCAACAGCACGAGCCCCGCTCAACTGATATGAGATAGTGGTGCTGAAAAAGCATGTACTCGTCCATTCCTGTCTCGCTCTGCCAAAGGCATTCCCTTCAGATTACAGTCACTATCCATTGCATAACAACTTTAAAAAAAAGCATGCATGCAAACCAGAAACATCCAACCATGTTTTAAGGACACAGCACAAACATGCTGTTGCTCCTTGGAATAAAGTGCAAGTATGTAATATAATAATATCCACTCATTTTATTGCTGTCAATGACGTTTCTCACCTTCCTCCCACTGTGTGCTTACAATAAAAACAACAGAAAACCCTCCCAATATGTGCTGCCATGATAGCTGTTACTATATGTGCATTACATTAAAACACATTGTAAGACTGGCCTACTTCACAAAGAAGGAACTGCCCCTCTTCTCCACTATACAAAGTGTGATATTATTGTTCCAGGATGTATTTCCTGCCTAGCATTTTACTGCCACATACAGTAATAAGCATCACAGTATTGAGATGATCAACTAGAACATATACATTCAAATTGATCTCAGGCTTTTAGTCTAAAAACGTACAGACGCATGCATGATTGGGTCGTTGCATGCACTAGCTTGATTGGATGAGGCTAATAAAGACAATATACAACAAAGTGTGTTTTTCAACAGCATAATCCAAGTAATGATTATCATGAACAGTCTTTCAAATTTTACAATTTAATAAAAAAAAACGAATCTGTGCGTATACGTCTGACTATATTTCATAGTAACTGTGTGATGTTACTGTGTGTGGATGGAAATGTATCATGCAACACGCATGTGTCAATGCAAACAGGAAAATAATATATGAATGACTATGACAACTGCTGCAAACACCTGACATCACTGACAAAGTGGAGCCATTCACTGCCTATGGCATGGACTGTAATTAAAGGTCATTACCACTATTCACTGTTAATTACTCTGAAAATGACAATGTGTCAAGTTCAAACAGCTGTATTAACATCTCTGACAATTTGGATGAAACGTGAATGAAGGCAAATCAAATAAAAAAGGGATTAGCGGACAATTTAAACATTATTTCAAATGAGCGGACTACATAATTAGCTGCTGTTTAGACACTTCCCACTGGAATGTGCAACGTTGGCTCACTTCACATTTTGTCTAACCTCTTGCTTCTCCTATTTTTTTCTCTAGCAAAGCTACATTTCAGCAGTGTAGTAATTTCCCCCCTTAGGAAACTAAGGCCCATTACACATTACACAGCTTCTCCCGTGCATGCTGCATCTATTTTCAGACACACACACGCAGAGAAAAGTACTGTATACATGCACACACATACCCACACGCACTTTCATAACACATTCAGACCACGTGAAGACAAGCAAGCACACACACACACACACATTCAAATATACTGTACAGAGCTCCGTGCACTTAGGTGACCCTTATATCACACATACAGTATGAGAGCATACAAACACATCTGATTTGGTTTGACTGCAGAGTAATGCCCTGAGGTTAGATGGCTGTCCAGTGTGCATGACCCTCAGCAAATACATGGAGATGGAAAAATAAGACTGTCTGTTCTCATATTCTGCCTCTCTGCTGAGCTGCACAGCCAGACAGGATGGGTCTCAATAGGAGTTTCTGTGTGCGTCTGTGTATGTGTGCATAAACAGCTGACTGCCTAACTCGACCACATTTAGTGTGTACTGTACGTCTGATATATATTTATTCAGGCAGACACACAAACACAGGACCTTTGCAGTAGTGCTTTCACCATCCCATATAACAGTTCAAGTTTAATTCGTGAAAACCCATTCAAAATGAGTTTCAATCACTTTCATCCCATTTGGTTAAAGTAATTGGCACTTATTATACGCACATCAGATTTGGTGCTGCAGCTGCCAAATGAACTGTGCCGTAGTAAGAGTGGATGTATTGATACAGTCAATATTCTATAACACCAATGTAAGAAGGAGTTATAATGTGAACATGCATTAATGTCACAGATCTCCTATGTTGTCCAATGTCAATTACTAGTGCTGTTGACTTTGGACTCTTGTTGCCTTGTGGCCACAATATACTAATCCAGTCTTTTGCTCCCTCTCACTGCTAAACCTTTCCCTTAATTACAGCATTGTCCTATTGTGCTTCTCCTGATCTAAGCTCTGCTAACTTCCCTCAATGTGTGTGTGTGTGTGTGTGCGTGTGCGTGCGCGTGCGTGTGTCAGTTTGCTTTTGTGTGTGAGAGGATGTGTTAAGAGTTTTGGATAATGACGGATAGATGATTTGGCAACGGAACACAAATCAGAGTGACCTTTCCTTACAGGCATCTATGCACACACACAGACAGCGCCAACCCACTCTGTCCTACACAGACACACACACATGCACGCACACACACACACGCAGGTCACCGGAAAACAATGGAATTAATGGGACCAAAAACAACAATATCCTGACGATTAGAGCTGGGACCTTTAGACTAAAGAGGATTTGCAGCTTAACTTTTTTAAGATTTAGCTACAAGACTTTTGCTCAGGACCACAGTGTAATTGAATAAGACATTTGCATAAGGATTACCAGTACCCAGTTCTAATTCTTTTTATTTAATACCGCAAAGAGATATTTTCAGTCAAGTGAATAATGGTTATAAATACAAAGAGTGCAGGTGGCAGTCTCTCTCTCTCTCTCTCTCTCTCTCTCTCTCTCTCTCTCTCTCTCTCTCTCTCTCTCTCTCTCTCTCTCTCTCTCTCTCTCTCTCTCTCTCTCTCTCTCTCTCTCTCTCTCTCTCTCTCTCTCTCTCTCTCTCTCTCTCTCTCTCTCTCTCTCTCTCTCTCTCTCTCTCTCTCTCTCTCATCTGCAATGTGCTTTTAACGGTGTAGAGAGTAAGAAACAAAAAAAGTCAAATTACACGCATCCAAACATTGACTTATGACTAATATTTCGGCGCCCTAAAGAAGATGAAATTGCTTTAGTGATGTTACCTGGTGCGGTAACATTTTAAGGGTCCCATCTCTTCATAAACTAACACACTGCCCAAAGTTCATAGTTTGTCCTGAAGCTATACAATGAAGGCAAGGCTGCCCCTTATAAAATACCCTCTTTTAAATATATTAGTCATTCTCAGTATATTTTGCCATAAACTTGTTTTCATGGCAGACAGAAACACAGATGAAATGAATTACACTGATAGTGCTTGCATCCAATCCCAGGGCCCAGTTATTGTGAATATTGGCTCACTGGGATTTCTTCCTGGGACACTTAAATAAATCTGAGCAATTGTTAATATGAGTTCCACCAGGGCTTTTCCTGCAATTACAGGACAAAATGTCTGCCATGAAAAGATCCAATAACATCTGTAACAGCACAAAACATAGAAGCAAGTGAGCAGAAATGCAACTGTATATTCCGATTTTGATGAGGCCAAAATTAAATAATTTGACTAATCATTTAAATTTCATTGTACTGACACTTACAAGATTGATAATGTACTTCACCGATTGCTGCTCAGCCAAACAAACTTTAAACCTTCCTTTCTTCCTACATAACGAAACATGTGTAATATCAAAATGACAGTATAAGTAAATAAGATGAGAGAGGAATATGTGTGCAGTAACAGATAAATAAATAAATGAAGCCAAAACAAGACAATTTACTCTGTATTTGACACTCTTCCAAATGAAGACAGACAGGCAAACAGTCCACTGTGACAGCAAGTTAAAGCAGTTGAATTGAAGAGGAAGAGAAGAAGCTTAAGTCATTAGTTAATAGATTTCCCCCCCAAAAAAAGAATGAGCATAAGAGGAGCAGAATCTACGCTTGATGAAGAGAAAATCAGAGGTGAATTTTCCTTTGGTTGTAGGGGCGACGGCAAAGGAGAGCGGCTGAGACACAAGAGAGTAAAGGAAAAACAAGTGAAAAGCAGAGGCCAGCTTTGAGGGCTGTCCACGGTCAGAGGTTCTAATGATGCTGTCATAATAACAGATCTTATTGTGCAAGAAATACTGGTTGTGCTCGAGTGCAGTCTGAAGTAAGAGGTCTCTTAAGGGGTTTCTGGTTTGGAAACATCCCTGTGTGAACTGTATATTCGTACCAGACATTTCCGGTACAAGGAGGTTTGGACCCAAACAGCTGTGAGTTACATTTACATTACAGATATGTCTATGATTAATTATTGTTATTTGTTAATTATCGACAATATGTCACTATTTAGGTTACTTTAACTTTAATCAACATAAAATGTTATTTTCTGCATTTTTTCTTTGTCTTCCTCATTGGACCGAAAACTTACCAAACCATGAACCAAAAACTGGAAACACACCAAAATGATAATTACTCCCAGTATTTAAACTACATCTGGAACATTGCACAAAAAAAACCTACCTACAGAAGGCTCCTTAACACCCAGCCCTTTTAATCTGGATGCTGACACCATCGGAGTGACTGGGTAATCAGCATGAAATTGCAGCCATAATCAATATGCTAGGCTCCTTGCTACCAGTCCCAATGGTATGCAATGCTGTAAATAACAATGAGGTTTTTATTCGACCTGCTTGAAGAGACAAATTTGTAAGCTATTATAAAGCTGTGAATTATGTCACATTGGGAGCAGCTGAGAGGCGAGCACTTGTAGATTTATTAAGAGCTACACACCATGAGCGACACTCTGAATACGTGTCCTGTGGAAAGTGTGAAATTACTTCCTAAAACTATGTACTAAAACACCGTCGTTGGTCAAATCTGCATTACTTATTCATGCGCCTTTGAAAAATTAGCTGTAAGCGACCCCATACCACTTTACAACTGTGGGATAGTGGAAAAAGGAACAAGCATGCAGTACAAGTGCACCTGTGATGGGCCCTGGAGTAATACAGTCAGACCTACTGTGTATCACATTCTTATCACTTAGTGTTGTTTGAGTGGTCAACACAGTGGACTCTGGTCTGTCTAACACATTTATTACCAACTGCAACACCGATGCTGGTATAATTTTCAATGTGGTCCTGGAGAGACCTCCTCTAACAAGAACTACCACACAAGTCATTATGACTACTTTGCCACGTGTTTATATTTCTATACAATATCAGCTGAATACAATGATTGTGTGGATACTGCTGTCGTAGGTGGTAAACAGGGTACAGTGTATTATATTTCCAATGTATTTGGATGGATTATATTATATGAGTGTAGATTCAAACTAGCTCTAGTTTTGCTTCCAAAGCAATGAATGTAAGAATGGGCATTGTTGTTATCGCTCGTTCCACCTGAATGAGCAAATAGATATGCGGTGATTTGTGTTCAAAGTGCATATTCAAACCCAAACCTAAACAGGCATATTATGTATATTTTATGTCAAAAACACTATGTCTCTCTCTTACACACACACACATTCTTGCTCTAAAACCTCCAGATTGGTTTGCACTTCAGAGGGCTAAAGGCAAAAAAAGTGTGAATGTGTTTCAGAAATTCTATTTCGCTGGCAGCAATGGGCAATTTAAGGAGGGTTACAGCTATAGAGGGAGGCTAAGGTCAGTGATTCAGGTCACGACTAACGCAAACCGATGTACAGTACACCACATTCAATTAATAGTAAAGAAAGATAACTATTAGGGTCTCAATTTCCCTCTCATTGCTGCTTAAAGATGTTGGTTAACAGAAGTGACCCAACCACAGTAATCTAATATATCAGGCCTGAAATGCAGCTGCTTTTAATTAGTAATGTGGGCAAGAACAAAAGTGGTCAGTTGCTCCATCTCTTCAAGCCTAGGAAATGCAAACCTTATGCAAATGTCTGCTTTTAGAATCTGTCCCACCTGATTTGTTGATGTTTTTTTTTCAGACCCTAAAGGGACACTAGATTAAACGCTATGATCCAAATGGGCTAATGAAGGTGGCTTCGTGACATGCTGCCAAGTGTGTCAGACAAGCAACACACAAACGGACCATTGCTATTCCACAAGAGTGATTTCCAAAATGCCAATTCATTCCGATGCCTCTTTCTGTACTCATTGCAAACAATCAAGAGGGAGGAAGAGACAGTAAGAGACAGGTACGGAGAAAGAAAAACAGTGCATTTAAGAGATTCAAGTAAAGACAAACATTGAGGCAGGGAAAAGATAGAGAAGGGATGAGACGTTGACAGAATAAACAAATCCCCAAATATGACTTGTTGTTCCACCTGTCACTACTGGACTATAATGGTCTAACAATGAAAACAAAACAGTGAATTTGTAAAGCACCATTTAAAAATAAAGGGTTTTGTGCATTAATGTTGCATTTTTTTCCAAGCCAGAAACAATGAACCCACCACCTAATTATTTGTTTTCCATGCTTTGGTATGCAATTTGGGATCGTTGGGTGGAAATTAGCGGTGAAGGTGTGATTAGAAATCTGCCATAAATTGAGTCCGTCTCAGTAAACAACATGTATGATTTGTGCAGTGATTTCTCAAGGAAGTGAATCTTTCACATATTGAAACACAGGGGTCGAGAAGTATGCAACACATGACACACTATTGTACACAACGCAAAACAGCAAATGTGTCATGTGGTTTGATGTGCACAACGCCAGATGGTCATTTTGTTTAGTAAGTATTCTGAGGCTTTTACAAATAATTACTTTAATTGTACGACTGAATGATTGTCCAAAAAACTACTTCAATAAACAATGTTATTGTCATTGTAAGAACTTCTTTTTATGCCATTTTATGCCACTAATATAATGAATACAAAAGCATAGTAATGCAAGTACACGCCTTTAAAGTGCAATGAACTTTGAATATTATCAAGGATTGTAAGACATTGGAATGTGAAAAACAATAAAACATCTAAAATGAATTAAATAAATTCAAACCACACAACCAAAACAATCAATAAAATGGACTTTCAGGCTCTGTCAAAAATAATTGCCTTAAATACATTTTAAACATTTGGCACATGGGCATGGATTCACCCATTGGTTAAGAGGCAAAAACATGCCATTACCATGCTTGCTTTGTTTTACAATGCTGTGAACGGGAGCCTGCCCATGATTGTAGAAGAGGCTGAGAAGACACTGCAAGCAAATAACTCACAGACACAGATATGCATGATGAAGCACACATTAAATATACACACATACACACTCACACCCAGACTGGCATGCACCTTTAGAGACAGCAGTCATGTGCTCACAAATGAGCACTCTGACATGCATGCAAAATGCAGGCAGTCTGCACACAGCTTAATGCATGAACATGCTCACACATGCCTGAGATGCTCACACAAATACAGCATATCCAGAAAAGGGGTCATTTATGCACATTCAGGGCAACCTCTGCCCCAGTGAGACACCGCTCAGATTACTGGAAGACTAAAACAGAATGTGTGTCAGCAGAGACAGTTGACAAGACCATGAAAGAGAAAGGAAGAGAATGGAGAGGGCAGCATTAAATATTCACTTTGCTTTGCTTTACATAGAATGAATGAACACACTATATGGACACTTGAACACAATTACACATCATTGAAATGCAAACACATGCACACACGTGGTCATATTAGTCCTTATGCCTTGACTTCTTCCCTTTGAAGTTGCTCTCCTTATTAGCATGATGACAGACCTAACGTACATCGAGCATTCATCCCAAAAGAGACTGCATATAAATGGTTTTATTCAATTGAGTTTCATTGTTTGCTCAACGTATTTGTATTTTGCTCCTCTCGTGAATAATAATTAATAAATAGTGTGATTACTTCCAAAGTGTGAGGCAATATGATTAGCTAGAGAGTTTTGCATTCCTGTGAAATGTCCAAACTGGTTTTGAAATAACCATAAATGAAGATCATCATGCATGAATGTCTCATGTGCAACAATAGTGAAATATAATGAGCAGCTGCAAAATGCACCAAGTCTAAAACATGGAAGGCCTTTCTGGATACATTGTGAGATTTAAATCGGTTACATTATATTATAAAAGTCAGGATGCATTAGTCCAACGCCAGGCCTCCAGTGGCTACTATTTTATACAAAGAGCGAACTCCCAGCCACTGCATGACCTCTGCAACCAGCTCGCTTCTCCCTCATCTCCAAACCAAACACTGCCCAGAACATGTTCAAATATCTTCATCTAAAAAACAATCTCAGGAGTACAGAGCCAGAGCCACAGCCTGGCCTTACATGGTCTGTGTGTGTGTGTGTGTGTGTGTGTCTGTGTGTGTGTGTGTGTGTGTGTGTGTGTGTGTGTGTAAACATAGGCATAAATGATTGTGTCACAGATAGGACACACAATTTTGAATGAATATTCTTCAAAACAGATAGTCAACATCTCGACCACAAATCATAAGGTCTCCCTGCAAAAGTAATCAATACATGCATTTTATGGGGGAAAAATGCCAAAATTGTCTCAGTCTGTTTTTATTACATTTCCTGTATTTTTTTTTAAGATCAGGCTTATTTTTTCACTTGCCTACCATGATAGTACACGTACACACACACGTACACACACACACACACACACACACACACACAGAGGTTTGAGTCAATCTCCACAAAAGCAACCTGACACGTTTGCTGGTGAACAGCACGGTTCTTATCCTCAGCTGACATTATGCATGTGTGTGTCGACGGGATAAACACAAACGCACAATACAATCATCTGGGAACAAGGGGCCTCTGCTGTACAAGTCCTTCCCAGGCCATCTGGTCTGTTCTACCTGCATCGCTGACTGCTGCGGTGAGATGAAGCACCTTCGGCAGGGCAGGGCTGTCTCTTCTGGCCTACATCTGCAGTCCGCCTCAGACAAGTAATCATACTCCTTCTCACAGCTACCTGTCAGTCCATCTCAGGCTTAGAAACACACTCACACACATTCCTTCTTTCTGTCTCTGTGGCCTGGTTAAAGGTTCTGCCTCAGTGACCAGGTACAGACGTCAGCGCCGCTGTCTGTCTCTTTCGTCCGCAAGACCTGCGCATCAGCCTCAAATGCCACACAAACCAGACATATAGTTTGCACCTGATATGAATCCAAAACAAACATGCATAAAACACTGAAGTTCAGTCACACAGACAGACACACGAGGAGCTAAATCCTCCCAGTCAACAAAGTACGGACCAGCACATCTTCCAACACTCGTATCTACATTCATCAAAAGATATGATGCATTTCATTTCATACACAGTGCTTTGCCCACCCTTCTGAGTCTGTGCATCACTTCAGACTGAAACACACACACACACACACACACACACACACACACACACACACACACACACACACACACACACACACACACACACACACACACACACACACACACACACACACACACACACACACACACACACACACACTGAAGTTGATAGTTCGGAAGAGGAAGTGGCGTTGACAGCTGTGAAACTCATAGACAAAACCAGGCAGGAGCAGCCATTCACACGCACACTGAGATGTTTAGAAATCCTTCTCCATGGAAAGGACCAGAATAGCACCAACGTGAAAGAAAAACCAGGCCGTGCCAGGACAAATCTCCCACCCTGTCTTCTCCCCCTTATGTCCTCATCTCACAAATAATGGAAACCTCTCATTCTGTCTTTCAACTCTTTCTATGTAAATGACAGAACACACACACACACACACACACACACACAAACACACACACACACACACACACACACACACACACACACACAGCATAGATCCAATAATCTCTCTGTCCATCCTCATCACCTAAACTGAATTGGGTGTCCAAAGGATAATACCGATTTTTTTCCCGCCTGTCCCTTTTATCTCAATCACATGGGTCTCCCATACAGTAGCTTAGCCAATCCACAACAGGAAGGACATTGAGAACTCCAGAAAATAAAAATGTATTCCAACAAAAATGAAAATAAATTGTGTTGACAGACACTTTATAAAGCATTTGTTTGGTCTATATTTTTTATTGTGCCTCTTAAAATGAACTGTAAAATGCCTAAAATCTGCATAATCTAACATTCGTTGAATGTCATTCGTGTTTCCATAGATGTTGAACAGCCCTAGACAGCTGGAGCTGGGATAAATGGATCTCAGTAGACATGATGTCAAACGCATTGGCCCAATTTTAGGAGCACGTATGCTGGTTTTTGGTAGAACAGAGAAACACAACAAGTAAAAAGGGAGTTATCTTACATATATACAGAATACACTGTCCATTCTACAGACGATCACACCTTACATTTTTATTGTCTTGAATACAGTTTTAAATGTATTATATCTTGACTCTCTTTTACTTGCTCATCAATTGACAGAGAGACACGGTGTCTTATTCTGCTTTCTTTTCTGTGCTTGGAAATAGAGCTTTTGGTCCTAATTCCATTTTCCACATTGTAGTAACGTACAAGTGAAATGACAGGGAATCGAAAGGACGGGAGAGAGAGAGACACGAGCCACAAACAGCTGTTTCTACGTGCCTCCCCCAGCTGATTTTAGAGGATCATTCAGACGTTTTTATGTAAGCCATGTTATTCATCAATGATCGATTGTTTCATAACCACATTTCATCATCACTGTGACAATTCGATTGTGACCCTGGAGGATGAACAAAACTCCTTCGATGGAATCATCAAACAATCGACTAGCCAGGCTCCCCCTAAATGTTTCTATTGACTGCAGAAGTAACATCCAATTCTCCCCAGAAGAAAAAGAGTTTCTGTGGGTTCTTTTAAAACCAGTATATCTACATTGCCACGGCAAGGAAGCACTGTATGTGTGTTGCAAATGTGCTTTTAAATGAGTTGACAGTATTTGAATTGAGTTCATCAATGATTTAAACAAATTTCTTGGCAAGATGTTATTTAGTCAAAACGCTTACAAAATGGTAAAACTCAGCAATCACCGATTTACATATGAAGCGTTCCCTAATATGCCTTTTCACACTGTGTGTAAAATTTTTATGCTGTACTGCAAGATAAATGAAGCCCACTGAGTCTGCTATCATTTTAGGTAAAACACTGTGGATGGAGCCAATGAGCACATCGCATTATTGCAGGCCACGTTGCAAAGGCAATGACGGAGCAAATCAGGCATGACAGCGAGGAGCAACAAGAAGAGACACAGACCTGAACCACAGGGGATCTATAAAATGTGGCTGTTACATCTGAATCGTGTGAACAACTATGCATCTGTAGCTCAGAACTAGCATTCAAGCTCAGCCAGGACAAATGGAATAAACTGTGTCTCGGTGATTGGTGCAGGAAAAGTGTGCGACTGTGCGTGAGGGAGAGCAGTGTACCAATGTTCAACACATGATTTGAATCAGGCTCATTTGCTAGCCTCCTTCCCTCATCTGTGATGCATGGGGAACCAGCGGATGCACTCTGGCACACGCAATGGCTAAAAACCAGTCCAACTCCTCAGTGAGGACTTAATCTGGCTGCATAAATCACTGTGACTTTCTGAGTGTAACTAATCAGGATAACACACAACCGCACATACTTTCATGCTCTCTCGCTCTCTCTCTAACGTGCACATGCAGAATCCATATGAACAGCCCTCATAAAGCAGAGAAGGATTGCCATGCAGCACACGATGCAGAGAGGGCCGAGAGGCAAACGGACTCCCCTCTTCCTTCTGCATGCTGATCATTAGATAGATAGAGGCGGCGCGAGAGAGATGGGGAGGGAGAGAGAGACAGAGAGAGAAAGTGAGTGAGAGACAGAGAGATGGTGGGAGGACAGACAGGGGAAGGGCACAGGAAGAGAGAAAGAGAAAGAGACAAAGAGTGAGGGACAGAGAGAGACAAAGCAGTGATGCCAACTCCCCAGCAGCTCAATCACAGTTAATGCCTGAACAGCACAAGATGAAAACGTCTGCTGCTCACTGCTAATATCATAGAAATAAAGGCTGCTAAGGGATAGGATAGCACAGGTTTCCAGTACAGACAGCTAAAAATGGCAGAACAACATAAAGTCCACCTTCTCTCCCCGTCTTCCCCCTGGTTTCTCTGTTTTATGGTCCAACTCCCATCTTTCCTGTCTGTGATATGCATCTGCTTCTGCCTCACTCTCTCTGCGTTTCCCTAATTCCATCTTTAGCAACAACAAAGAGATTAAAGAGGGATTACTTCTGACATGTCAATGTGATGTTACTGCTGGGCGTGTACACACACACACACACACACACACACACAAGTGAGTGTGTGAGGGAGACAAGTCAGTCAGCATTGCAGGAGTTGGAGAGATGATGGAATTTAAAAAACAAAACAAAGTCTTGAGGGATATAACTCGTCTCCTCTTGCAAAATGCAAAGTTCTGACATGCAGCATTTCCTCCCCCTTGAAACAATACCCTCTTATGTGAGAGAACAACAAACAATTATAGCAAATCACATTGCTCCTTCCTGTATTTGTTTCCACCGTATCCATACACAGGTTTTCTGCTGTTTCCAAGGTCTGCTTGAATAGGGAAGAATAATGAGGAATGAATGAGGAAAGTGTTAGAGAGTCTGAATGAGGGGAAAAAGTACTGTTTTTGGAGCGATAACCCTTGTGTTTCAAAACACTTGTGTTCCCAGCTGGGAAGTGAACTATTGAGTAGAAATAAGGTGGAGAAGAGCGAGTGAGGGGAAAAACGAAAATGACGCAACCAGCACACATGGATTCTTTGTCCTTAACACTTATACACTTGCATCCACATGCGTGTTGAGGCCAGAGGAAAACCGACCAATGACACGCTTCTTACCCGGGGTTGTAACTAACCAGGAATAAATCCAGTCAACCAATAAACTACACACTGCTTCCGCTGTCTGTTCTACTAATTGGAAACCACTCACTGGCTTGGTTTGCACGACAGGGTCAAGGAGGAATAGCTGGGTTTTACCATGCCACTAAATTTGCTCCTCATACATATATCTGGGATTTGTATGGATTATGTTGCAAACTGGAGGTGATTTGAGAGCTTCTACTTCTGTAAATCCCATATCTGTACAGGCTGATTTTATGTCTACCCTTCTCTCAGATAAACACAAACACTGACAACTACCAAAGGGCTGCATCCATTTACGGCTGATGCTTTTGAGTATATAATCTGTATGGGTAGTATTTCTGGCCTAAATAAACTGCTTACAAAGATGTTGCAGACTCATAGTAGGGTCTGATATAGCCATATACTAAGTATTGTTATTCCCAGGGTTCAAATTGCACAGTGGCTTTCGGGGAAGCTCTATTTTCTTGTGTGCGCCATGACTTTTTCAAGTCACAAGCACGCATATACATATACGTGGGCAGCAGCGTGGTCAATCACAGGTTTATTGCAAAAAACATTACATTAGCAGGCAGTAGTAATGCCGTTAACATTTCATATACACAATAACAATAATTGTGCAAGACGTTTAATAGCCTAATGAGAGCAAACAAAAAACATAATCACAAAGCAGAGGAAGGCAGGTAATATCGTTCTGCTTCTCCTACACACCTCTTCAAGAACAACACATTAAAACACACAAAACAAAAGCTGAGCATTATTTAGCAACTCGTTATAACCACAGCAAAATAAAACAGCTGTCTGCGGCACGCAGCTCCCTCTCTCTCTCCCATGAGGAGATTCACCTGGCTACGTAACTGTAGAAATAAAGTGCAGCGCCGCCACTCATGGATGGCCACCGCAGGAATAAACACAGAATGGTGTTAATTAGTGGAGACAGATGTTCGGAAAATGGGAAATTAAATATAACCTAAGTGGACAATGTTTTGCCTTTTCCAGGGGAGCCGAGCATCAAACAATGGTTAATCCTACTCGGTAATCAATACCATGGTTCTCGCCAGCATCATCAGTTAAGTCATTTGAAAATTAAATGAATCGATATTTTCAGAAATGTTCACAGACTGCTTCAGAAAGAGTAATACCATTTATATGGCATGTCTAGAGCTGTCAGTGCACCAGAAACCTCAAGTATGCTTACAGGTTACTTGTCAACCTCTTGGAGTCTACAACACAGAGCTAGAGCCAGTGAGACACCCTGTCTGAAAAGTACAGCCCCAGTTGGCCTAGATATAAAAGAACAGAACCCATTTGGTGTACATATAGAGAACCTTGACCCAGATCCAGTAGCTGACAAGAACATCAGTGCAGCTAGCCTACATAGCTGAAGATCCCTGTTTTAGTCTTGGTAAGCCTGAAACTGTCACATTAGTAACACTCTTATCTAAAGAAACTAAAAGTCAGTGAGCTGAGTTTCAGGACTAGATTTCGATTTGAACGCATGTGCGCCTACTTTCGCAACAAGCACGTAAAAACATGGAACGGTATTTTAAATCCTGAGAACAAGAGTGGTCACAGACATTATTGTATCTGCCAATTATTTCGTCTCATTTCGTGGTTTTGCTATACATTACCAGACATTCATTTCTGGTGGACCTGAACCTCGCCTGTGCCCTGTTGTACACTTCCTTTTTCTTGGTTCGCCGCTTTATGTGCTTTTTTGTGCTTTTGTTTTGTCGTTTCTAGATCGCTGTTAGATTACAAGCAGGCCCATTCATTGTTCTTTTAGAAGCACGTCAATTATGCTGGAGGGCAGAGTATGCGCTGGTTGCCCGGTGGCTGTCAGGTTTGATAAATACTACGTAAAATGAGGAAGCACAGTGTGCGCTGTTTGCGAACTCGCAATAACAAACGCAGCGCAAACTGCAGTCTTAGTAAATCTACCCCAAAGTGCCTTGCTGTGAAACACTTGTAAAACATGTGGCTGCTGCTGTGATCAAACCCTCCAGTCAAGGGTGATCTGTCCAACCACTGGATTATAATGCCGCCCCGCAGGGTCAGCACCACAGCCTGCAACACAGTATGCTACACACGAGTGACTTTACTGATATTATATCTTAAAACAAAACTCCATGACAAATAGAAAGGCAGTTAAAACTATTAGTACGAAACAGACATCATCTGTAATGTTTGCTTTCCCTAAAAAGAGGCTTCATCCTGGCTTGATTGGTATACAGACTGCATTTTTATGGTCTGCAAATTAGATAATACACAGTGACTGTGTACTTGACCCGTGTAAATCTCATTCATTTGGCCCTGCTGCTGTTGTAAGTCTGATATGAAGCATCAGCTTGGTCTACAGCCCAAAGAAGACCTTGGACGGATCCAGCTCTTGGCAAATTGTGTCGAGGTAGCGGCTAAATTGGCCCTGAGGTCTGCTCTGTAAATCAGCTGGCCAGGGCCTAAATGGATCTAAGAGGCCAGTCCTGCCTCACTGGCAGCATAATGCAGTGGGCTAGATTGGCTGCTTATAAGGTGTAACATGTGTGTGTGTGTGTGTGTGTGTGTGTGTGTCTGTGCTTGTGTTAAAATATGGATGTGATCTTGGCCATGGGCACGCTGCGGTCAAAAAACAGTTCAACGTGGACAGGTGCTTATCTTTCTGCTGGTGTGTGTGTGTGTGTGTGTGTGTGTGTGTGTGTGTGCGGTCATCACTCTCATGCACTTACAGGCTGCTCTCTCTGGTCTATATTCTATTGGAGGCCACCAAGCTGTGCAACGATTATGTGTGCCCACCACCACCTTGCGTCCTCATCCCATCCTGCAAGATCTCCCTCTCCCCGACTCTCTCTCTCTCTCTCTCTCACACACACACACACACACACACACACACACACACACACTCTCTCTCTCTCTCCCTTCCTCTCCCTCCCTCTCAGCGCTGCTACATCGTCGAAAAGAATACGCTCCCTGATGTCGACATCACACTCGACACAACAGTGCCACACACTAAGCCGGTGGTGGTGGAAGGCGAAAAACGTTTTTTTTTTTTCTCTCTCTCTCCCTCGCTCTCCATCTCTCTCTCTCCAGGCACTGCAGTAGGCTAGGTCACGATGGAAGGTGGTAATGCCATTGTGCTTCAGGAAAAACCTATAAGTAGAAAATGCGCTGCCATCCTGGGTAATCCCTCTGCCGTGCAGGGCAACATCCACCCTGAACCACCTGTTTTTTCGCGCATCCAGTGCGCACTGCCATTGTTACGTATGGAATTCTAGGGACGCGTTGCACGTCCGCCTTTACTGCTCAATCCAAATGGCAATTAATGACATTCGTCACCGGGAATTAGCATCTTAAAATCATGTATGAAATGTTAGAGTTTACGCAATTGGTGGTCAACCCCCCCCAACCCCCCGCCCCTCCCCCTCCCTCCCAACTCAAACTTCATTTGAACGATGATATGGCGTTAGAAGATCGTTATGTCAACAGTAAAAGCCGATTAAAGAAGTGAAGGTGCCACATCGTGAATGCAATAGGCATTAACGGCGAATCCAGCTTAACACCACGGTGCGTCAAAGGAATCGCAATCAGCGTGATTTGAGCAGGGAAGCCCACATCGCGGCTGAAACCTCTCGTCTGTTTCCTGAGAGACGCACAGAGAGCATCATTGTGGCCGCGGATCAAGAGGAGAAAAGCGCAGGAACTCACCGATGTGGATGATTGAATCCGAGAGCGCCGACTTCCACTCCTGGCTCCAAAAAACGGCGATGAGGAACATAGCCGAGATAACTTTCATGTTGTCCAGAAATATATCTCCTCCACACACAAAAAAATAATAAAAAGAGAACAACCACGGCTCTCTGAGTGAGAGCAAACTGAGTTAAAATCCCGAGAACCGAAGCTTCTTCTCTCTTTTTTTTAGTCCATCTGTAGGGACGGCGAAGGAAATTCCCTTTAATCTCTTCCTCGATATATTCTGCTCTCGTCGTCAGAGTCGGATGCTTGTCTGCGGACGAAAAGGAGTAGAGATTCCCGGGTGGTCACAGACTGGCACCCTGTTGAAATTCCGACCAACATTAAATCATATTGTGGGCAAGCGAGAAGACGCTGAGCCGCAGAGAGAACAAACCGCATCCAAACGTCGCCGCGTTAAAGCTCGCTGAGGGGCTGGATGATGTGGCCGCTCATTTAGATCGATACATCTGGAGCCCTTCGACAACATGAGGGAAAAAACGAGTTCTCTTGAAAAGCGGCTCCTGTTATAATGACCTGTGATTCCCTGCCTTTCAGACTTGGCGACGCAGTTTCCCCCCCTGCACCAATCACCAGACCAACAACAGCAGCAGCAGCAGCAGCAGCAGCCTCAGCGGACCAAGCCAACGGGCAAAACTTCCATTTTACCCAGGGGGGCTTTTAATAATTCTCTCACTTAGAACCCCTTAGAACACGCGGACGAAGCGAGCGACTTTGGTCGGAGGGGAAAGAAATGGCAAATGACGAAAAGCCTTGTCACATGGCATTAGCGCGGAGAGGTGCCGTATTCCGTAAATGTGTCTAGTTTCCCGGAGAGATGAGAGAGACCGGAACGGAGAGAGGGCTCTTGCGCGTTCAACGAAAGAGAGCTCCAAAGACACACTTCTGTTCCGCGTCAGGGAGGGGGGGTGACGGCTAGGCTAGGAGGAGGAAAATTAATCGTGGATGCGCGCAACGACACTCCGCGGTCCGCACTCCGTATGCGGGTACTCGCGTCAGCCCCAGCGCGCACGGTGGCTGGTGAAGAGGTGGTTTGCCGCGTCCGTGTGGGAGAGAGAGAGAGAGAGAGGGAGCGAGGGACAGAGTGAGAAAGGGAGGGATGAAGGGAGGGAGGGAGGGGAGGAGAGAGAAGGAGAAGACTCAAGAGAAAAAAGGAGCGAGAAAGAGGCAGCAACTAGGCAGCAGTTTTCAGCCTCTCTAGTCTGGAATTACCTTGGTGGTGGTGGTGTGTGTGTATGTGTGTGTGTGACAGACAGATGAAGAGGGGCCAATCTGCCAACCATACCTCTGCCATGGTCATCTGAAGCCGCCAGTTGGTCATAACATTAAGGACGGGTGATGACTGATTTTTTATTACATTGGCAATTTATCTCCCGCTCTCTCTAATTAGTTCTATTGTTTCATTACTCTCAGCAATTATTGGGACATCCATCTTCCAAACATTTCCCTGTATCAGTCCATCATATGTCCATCCCTCTCCATCATATGCGAACGTGCCCCCCCATCCATTTATCCATCTACCCATCCATGCCTTCCTGAAGGAATGGAGTCCCCAGGGTTCTTCTTAATCTGCCCTAGACTTCGGATTAGGGATTAGGAGTGTTGGAAGCCTTGGGCCATTGGATTGACTGTTTTGTAGACATTCGAGGAAGGGGAGATTAAACTGACAGTGATATGGATGCAGTGAAAGCGGCTCTCGCTATTTGACGCTATTGATTTATTATTGAATGTTTGTATAACCACTCACGTTGAAGGGAACATCTCTTGTTGTAGCTGAAAATACAGAGATAAGAACCAAAATGGAATGTAAACATACCCCCCCCCCCCAAAAAAAAACAATAAGAGATAAAAACAAGATAAAATACCTCAGTATACAGTTTGTGCTCGCCTCAAAATGAAATACTACCAAAATGTGGTCTGCATATCAGTGATATTGAAAAAAATGATTGACTACTGAACACAGAGAAAGTATGCTATTTATTCTTCACTCTCGAAGAGGCTTGTGGTTCTTAACCATATGTTTACAGCAATCACACTTCAAAAAACCATCGCAACGATAAATAATATACCCACCCTGGGATATCGTTTGAAACACAATTTGTTTAAATGATAAGTTAGGAATTTTGAACTTGGTCTGCATTATGACAGGACTCACAATGAGGAGATGGTATTAATAAGTGCTCATTGACCTTCCAGGCTAATTTATACAATTAATATTGTGCATGGAGTAAAGATGAGCCAGGAGAACAGTGGCAGGACTTGAAAACACATTTAAGATGTCAAGATAAAAGATAATGTCAAATTAATAATTTTATTAATAAAACTGTATTTCCTTTAAGATGTGTGTTCTTAAGGTTTAAAGAACTTTTCGAAAAAAAATCCTCGCCCATAAAGTAGGCTAAAACCTCACTGCGGATGGCTCAGTGGCAGGAAAAATTATTTGGTAAAAATAAAATCATCAATGGAGCAGGCTCAGCTTTCTATTAAATTAATAAGATTTTCTCTCATAAAATAATCAGTAAAAAAGTAGCTTCTTCTTTCCGTTGCAAAGCCTCATGTAAAATAAGATCTTGGACCCAATGCTAACAAGTTGGAAAAGAAAGTGTAACCTTAAACAGCAACTCTGCACAACACAGTTCATGTATTTCTGAAAATCACGTGTTAGAAGGATATCTGGCACCAAATGGGCAGTGGACACTCAGACCTCCATATATATCCAGGGTGTTTGAAAAAGATGGCTCCTTCACTGTAATCCCTCCATCAGTGTTGTGCTGGAAGCCAAGGACAGTGTGGATACTGATGAATATATGACCCCACGCTGAATACATGTACACATGTAGTGTCTGGCACTGGTAAGAAGGCTTATCTTTTACATGGATGTTATTAATGTCAGGTAACAAGCTCCAAACTGTTGATTAAGGATGAGGATGAATATGAGGAGGATACAATACAAATCTTATAATCATATATCAACTTTGGACCCTGTCAACTTTGACATCCACAGACAATGGAAATAATTTAGTGATTTTCAAATTGTAGCAAAAGTATTGTCTACAGTATATGCTAGTCCTTTGATTATTTACAAGTCCGTTTGCCTCCTTTTGGACTGCGAATATATTTTCACAAAATAATCTTTTGAGAATCAAATCTCACCATAGCACTCCTCCTCAGTGTCTTGTATCTGAGACCATTTGGGTAGAACAAGTTTTACACTCTGTTAATGCCTCGCAGCATTGTTTTCCTCTTGCTTGACTTTTTCCACTGTGTATGTACTCTCTTCCCTGGGGATCCATTGTCACCACTAGCAGTGAGAGTCTGTCACCACTCACTGTTGATAACAGTAAACACAGTTAAAATGGCACTGTGTAAAAAGGGCCATGCACACAAAATGAAATCAGGCAACTCAGTCACACATACGGACTGCGAGCGTTGCACATAGTGCGCCCACAATCAAAGTGTCTCATATGTCTAGTTGTGTCAATCATGCAACTACTAGGCTTTGTGTCATTAATGTGATCTTTTTTTCATTAAAACTGTTCATTGAAAGATATGTGTAATAAAAGGAAAATATAAGCTCCTGCAACTCAAGAAAGAGAAAGGAAGGTCAAAATGACACTAGTGAAGATGAGTATATGTATAATAAGGAAACAGATGTAAGAAAGGTGCATTGAATGTATCTAGTGCAGATCTCTGCCAGGTGTGTCTGGAATGACCACTGCCGGGTAATTGAATGAATACAATTCTCATTTGGCTACTCCCCCCATCTATTTAGACACCAATGTCATGGCATCGTAAAACACACTGCGTTCAAACTCGAAAAATCAAGCAAGGATATATGCGCGCTCAAAGTCGCCGTGTAAGACATTTGATACAATCTTGCCAAAAAGACAAAAATTAAACCCGCCAAGCTGTCTACCCACACAGCAGCGGTTGAGCGGAAAAGATATACTCAGCAATGAGTAATTATGTCAAGCAAACTGTTTTTCCCCACTACGAACTGTCAATCACAACAAGGTAAGCCCAAAAGCATACCCTGCTTTACTCTGGTTCGTTCTTCAGTCCCTTTTGGAATTTGTTTTGATTTTGCACTTTTATGTGTCCGGTGCTTTTATGAGTCCAGGGATACAGTGGAGCGAGATTTTATTTGGATGCAATAGAGCATTCATTTCCAAAGACTCAGTACCCACACAGTACCCACAAGTGAGTAACAAGAGAATGTATTCAATTTGGAGAATTTTCTCCATAAAAGTTTTGTACATTGTGTGTGATTTCTCAAAAGTTTATCTTAAAAATGGCTGGTATACCTGTTGATCAAATAAAGGTTATGCAGGAATGGCAGGAAAATTGTCAGGGACCTTCATTTACACACAATTATGATTTTCTCCCAATTTATAGGCTGATTGTGAATTAGTCATACGGATAGCAGGAGAGTACTAACCCACACGAGGGCTTGAGCAATCCGTCAATTATAAAGATACAGGGATTTGCATCATCGATGCATCACAAGAATGAACCCAGTGCGTCTCCCCTGCTGGAAGCTGCAGCTAAAACATGTTTTTGAATGTGGTCACATAAAATAGATTTTCATGGTCTATTATCTTGCTTTATTTGCTTTTGCTATTTATTCCGGATGTATTGTTTGTTATATTAAACAATAGAACACAGTGGTGTGATGTACGTTAATGTTAAGTGTTGGGTTTTTGGGGTTGGAAGAAATTGTTTGGTGCTTAGAATTGGGCCACATATTAGAGAGAGCAACTACCACTAGAAAACTAATTATGGCATTAAATCACACATCTAAACACACCACACAGAAACACCATTATCCTCCCTCCCCGCACACACGCAAAACTCACCCATCTTAAGTGAATAATTGATACACTCAAAGAGTTTTACTGATGCAAGTATGGAGAGACTTCAGGAGAGGGCAGACAAGTCGAGACAGCCAAGGAAAGTAAAAAAATGGTTCGGTGAAAAAGGCAGAAGAAAGAAGGTTGTCTTCATATCTATATATGTGGGAATTGGGGATTTCCTAAGG
The DNA here is from genome assembly GCA_029853015.1 of Chelidonichthys spinosus. Taxonomy (NCBI): domain Eukaryota; kingdom Metazoa; phylum Chordata; class Actinopteri; order Perciformes; family Triglidae; genus Chelidonichthys; species Chelidonichthys spinosus. Next base: position 17,691,106 of record CM056831.1, read on the forward strand.
TGTGAGAGAAGTAGCGTGCCATGTGAGGATAAGGGATCATGGCTTTCACCCAATTGTTTTCTGTGTGCATTGTGTCTGTAGTATTCACATTAGAACAGCTGGCTAGAATCTTGATTCCCCACCATTTTGCCTATCTTTAATTAGTAAGGTGTTCACCCATCTATCAAATGTCTTGAATTAAATAGTCTTCTGAAGTGAGCCATGCAATTTTATCCCTTTATACCCTTTATTCCCCTTAACCCAGGAGATAAAGAAAAGACGTATGGTGGGGAGAACTGGGAGGGTTGGAGTGGGGGTTAGGAGGGATGGGTACTGGCAGAGATTGATAGATTAAGAAAACATGAGAAAGGCGAAGATCCTAGCCTGGGGCCTAGGTATTGAACTAATTCAGGTTGCTGAGAGGAGGTTCTCAGGGGTAATTATACAGGAACACACCTTTTATCTACCCCTTTCTTTTTTTCTCCCTCTAATCACTCACTCCCTCCCTCTTTTCCCTGTCTCCTTGTATATCTAATGGTTAGGACTGTCAAGTGCAAATGAGGAAAGGAATATTTCCCCATGGCGGTAATGTAATGGTGGACATTTGCAGTACAATTGACTATGTGGCTATGTGACATCTTGTCTGGTTAAAAGACCCACATTTAAACCGGCCAAGATGGTCGTTAAATTACCAAATCTTAAGTGTTTTATTTTACTTCTTATATGTCTTACTAAAAAGGATGCTTTCACTCAGAAGATAAGCTGCGAATTAAAATATATAAAAACACAATTATCACAGAGTTACAGTCTTTCTTCAGTGGACCAGTTTGGGAGAGCTGTCCAAAAGTAATGGTGCTCAGCATTGGAGCTGTCCAGGGTGCTGAAAAGAATCTGAAGCACATCAACAACTTTTTGTATAAAGCCTCATGTAACAATTCCAGCATAGTGTATACCAAGTATAATACAGCACAGTATGATATCAAATATTGTATTTCTAGTAAAGATCTGTTTACTGGTAAAATTTTGACTATGCCTCAGTTTTCTTGTCAATAATTCCTTAGGGCCTGTGTGTACATAGTGTCTTTCCCTGGCAGAAGAGTAGCTGCTGGGCACTGGGGAGTGCTTCATCCCAGCATTTCATCTAAAAAGCACTTAGTGCATTTTTAAAAAAAAACATTCTGTCACAACAATATATGACCACTCTAACCACTATTGCATGATAGACTAGCGCTACCCCTTTGCTTTTGATTACCCATTTAGACTACTATTTGTTTGACATTGTTTTTTAAACATGTGCACCAACTGGAGGATACTTTATATGGATTAGCTCGTCAGCGCTCAGTCTGTGAGTCGTAACAGTAGAGCAAGGAGGACAATCCATCAGAGACAACGCGTACAGCATACATACATAAAACCACAACACTCACCAGCAATAATCTGTGTCCGCCTGGCCAATCTGCTCCCACAAATAGGCTTTTTTTAGTATCTGTCAGACATTTAAAGATCAGGATCACAAAGCCCAAGCTTCTCTTCCATTGTCTGCAGTGATGTCACCAGCACTTTTCTGTTGAGAGATTGTCAACTTGAAGTGCTCGGAGCGGCCACACAAAAAAGGCAGAGTACTCATAAAAAAAGACACTCACACAAAAAAAGCTCAGGAAAAAATGCTATGTGGACACAGGACACACACCTTACCCTGCCACATGAATGCATTTTTTCTTGGAAAACATTAAGGGTTGTCCAAAACCAGTGAGAGGGTGGGATGAGAAAAAAATCCTGTGTGAATCACTGCGCAGCTTAACCATATTCCACTAACCCTACAAAAAGGCACATATTTTGCCATGCACCTAAACCCTTTTCTGTACACTGCTTTATGATGGACATACTGACAACATGAAGAAAAAAAATACATATTTGACTGCTTTAATATTTTGCTACCAATACTTAAAACCTAAAAAGACAGGAAAAGTAATGAGATAATAGATGGCACAACATGAAACTCAAAATTCATAGGTTTTTTATGAATGATATGTATTATTTTATTATTAATTTTATTAATTATTATATATAAAATATAAAGTATGCCAAAATCTGATGTCCCGATGATACTTGAGTTTGTGATTTCTTTGATAGGTCACTAAATATCTTCAACCAGATATTATTTTTGTAGAACTGGTTGTATTTTCGTGTGTGGTAAAATGCTGTCCCCACCAGCGCACAATAATTCTTCCAAAACAAAAGAAGACTGTGCAGCAGTCATGCGTTTTGTTTACTCAATCCTTTTGGTTTGAGCACTATCTAAATTATGGGAGCCGGTAAGAGAAAGAATGAGCAAGACCTGGTGTTCCGAGTGAGTACATTGCAATACGAAACACACAACTATTGTTACTTCAGGGAGATATGTCACTTGTGGGACTTACGGATGGGTAGTCTAATTTTTTCACAGTCTTATACTACAAAATGGACGAATTATCGTTTAAATTGAAAAACATCATGTGGGTACTTAATGGCCTAAATCAAATGGAATGGTACAATTATTTGCCTCTCGCCTTATGAGTACCATCCATTTTTTTCCGAAATAAGGTCCCTCGAGGCACACTCGAGTCATTCTTGGGAAATGCGGTTTTGTAACATTTTGATACCTTTTTGGTGTTTGCTCACTGTTCTATATCAGGCTCACTGTCATGTGAAACATCGCGTGGGGAACATAATAATAAAATACAATTACAATACAATTATAAAAATGAACAAGGTGTCAGTAAAAACGGTGACACCCATTTCCCATTTCCCATTTCCCGTCAAGAATGGCAAGTCCCACTTTTAAATTGTTTATTCAAACCCTATTCTTAAGTGCTCTCTCTCTGCAAGTGACCCATGTGAAGTGACACTTCACGATGGAGTGCTCATTCAGCCACTAATTTGGGAAAAGGCCTCTATAGACCTCACAATGATGACTTGCAAAGATACAATTTAGCAATGCTAAAAAAAGAGAGATGTGATCCATAATCAGGAAAGGTATGGACATGTAATATGCAGTGACTTAAACCAAGTATGAGCAAAAGTAACTGAGTGACTAGCTGCAAGCTAATTTATGCAGTGTAAAATGCTATTTGCTATGCTATAAGCATTTTGGAAGTGCCCTGTATTCTATGCCCGTTAAAACCTAATTTGTGGAGACAAATGTACTACAGAAAGTGATAACATTTTTTTGTGTGTGAGATATTGCTGTTTAAATATAAGCTATGTCTAGTATTTGTTCTAAATGGCCTGAATTATGGAATATCAACAGACACCCAAACAAAAGTTAAACGCTATTTGCATGGTAAGCTAAAAGTTTGAGCATGAAAACGGTTAAACTGGAATGGCTCTCGGCTTTAGGATATAGGACTGACATACACAATATAGATACTCTGTCTCTCACTTTGCTACCATCTCCGCCATAAGCCTATTATTAGGCTCCAGCAGTTAACAGCATGAGACATATCAAATATAGTGTTATGACTGAAGTGTTCACTCTGCAGTGTCAAAAAAACTGGAACTTTTTATCAGACTGCGTCAGCCCAAAGCATTTGAACATTCCACTGCAGATGCTGTTCATGTCAGGAGTGCTACAGTTCTTCCATTTAAAGTGACATACAACACCATAAGTGCATACATTTTACAAATGGTGCCCAGTGGGAATGAAAACATACTGAACAGCATCAGTGACTTGCTGTGCCTTTGGGGCACTGCTATATGAATGTTGACTGCATGCTTTCTATCAAACCAAACGTCCATCAGCGACTGTCAGGATCTATTCAATGCACACACACAAGAAATTTGACTACCAACTCAGCTTAAGTATATTCAGCATATATTATACCATGTAATTAAGAATTTGTCGGGAAGAAACTTTTCAAAAACATGTTGAAGTAGCCATCCACCAAGGGTGGGAATTTAAAACCACATTCAGAAAAACAACAGAGAGCTGCTCACTCATTGGAGCTAAAATATGGTAATATAGGCCATTAACATGATATTTAGTGGATGTGTTTATGCTAAGAAACTTATAGTTCCATGAGTGTGAATCTTCTTAAGCATGAGTGACCCCAGTGGGAGTTAAACTCCTGAAACTAAACATGCTATCCAGTAAGATACGATATTTCTTACAAACTCAGAATAAGTTTTTCTGCTCTATCCAAAGTCATTAATAAATGATTAAGTAAAGATAAAGAAGCCCAGCAAGATATGTCTTTGGACTGTGGGAGGAAGCCGGAGAACCCAGAGAGAATCCACGCTCACACGGGGAGAACATGCAAACTCCACAAAGAAGGAACCCGAGCCCAAACCAGGAATCGAACCCAGGACCCTCGCTGTGAGGTGTAGAAGAAAATGTGTTACCTTTACATTTTGTTTTAAATGTTACTTTCTCTCAGGAACCTCAAATGTCTTGCTGAGCTGCATCCATTGTATGTAAGCCTTGTCATGTTAATGAAAAGACCCTCTGATCTGTCCCCCTTCCTGGACCGTCCCCGAAACACCTTCATCTCACATACTTGATCAAGGCCTTCATGAATGGCCCCTGTTGTGACACTATGTAGCAAGAACCCAGCTTTTCCGAGGGAAGTCACACCTTTATGTTGTCTCAGGACGTCTCTTCTTGGTTTGGAGAGATGCGTATTGAATCTATGTAAATCCACTGTTTAGACCTGCCCCTTTAGTTCTGTGTATAAAGTCATCCCTCACCCCACATATGGCAGAATGGACTGTGTGGCAGCGCGACATTGTCTTTTCTCCACTGTCAGTGATTAAACCTCATTTGAACCAGCCACAGAATTGGACCTGAAGAGTTCCACAGAGGCGACCCCATTGACAAGGCGCAGGTGTTTCCCATTTCTCTTGATTGAGAGGGTCCCAGTTTCGATTACTGGTTTGGGTTCCTTCTGTGTGGAGTTTGCATGTTCTCCCCTTTAGCGTGGGTTCTCTCAGGGTTCTCCGGCTTCTCCCCACAGTCCAAAAAACATGCAGGATGGGGATAGGGTAAGTGGTTGATGATGGATGGATGGATGATTTGGAATGACATATGCTGCATATCAGAGCACAAACCAAGCCATGAAGTCGAAGGAACTGGAACACAGTGGCCTCACAAATTCTTAAATGGGAGAAATTAGGACGCTTCCTAGAGCTGGCCACCTGGCCAAACTGAGCAAACGAGGGAGAGGGGGACTTGGTAAGAGTGGTGACCAAGAACCCAATGGTCACTCTTGATGAGCCCCAGAGATCCTAGCTGGAGATGGGAGAAACTTCCAGAAGGAAAACAATCAGTGCAACACTCCACCAATCTGGGCTTTATGACCGAGTGGCCAGATAGAAGCCTTTCCTCAAGAAAGACACAAGAAAACCCACTTAGAGTTTACAAAAATCTAATGAAACCAAGATGGAAATGTTTGGCCTAGATTCTAAACATCATGTCTGGAGGAAACCAAGTACCGCTCATCAGCAGCCCAATACCATCCTAATGGTGGTGGCAACATCGGGCTACAGGGGATGGTATTCAGCAGCAGAGCCTAGGCAACTAGTCAGGGTTGAGGGAAAGCTAAACGGAGCAAAGTGCAGAGATGTCCTTAATGAAAACCTGGTCCAGACCGCTCAGGACCTCAGACTGGCCCAAAGGTTCACCTTCCAATACACCAATAAGACAGTGACCCTAAGCACACAGCCATGACAATCATGGCATCAAACATCTCTGGAGAGACCCGAAAATGGCTGCCCACCAACCTGACATAGCTAGAGAGGATCAGCATAGAAGAATGGCAGAAAATCCCTAAATCCAGTTGAGTAAAGCTTGGCGCTTCATACCCAAGAAATCTTGATGCTGTAATCGCTGCCAAAAGTGCTTCAACTAAGTAAAGGTCTGAATACTTACGCCAATTTGATATTTCAGGTTTTCCTTTTTTAAACATTTGTGCTAAAAGGTTTTTAAATTATGTTTCCACATTATGATTTATTTGGTGTAGATTGATAAAGGGAAACATAATTTAAACAGTTTAAGCATAAGCCTGCAACAAAACAAAATGTGAAAAAGTTTGAATACTTTCTGAATGGACTGTAGTGTAGAAGGATGCAGTACAACTATAGGTTGAGTAAATTCAAAAACCGAGAGCAATTACTAAATTGTCTATCATTGTCAAAACCATTACCTGTTTAGCAAGATGTTTCCTAGCAACGCAAGAACAGGAATCCGGAGGATCAACTTTATTGTGATGTTTAAAACAGAAAAGCCAAATCAAAATGAATGTATGCAGATTAATGTTATGTCATTTACTCATTCTCATATTCTCATATTGTTGGCAAGCAGGCAGGAGCCGTAGTGCGGGTAAGATAGGCCAACAGCCGCCCTGAATCATGTATTACAATGCAGTACAACTTTTTGGGTGTTATCGCTTGCATATGTCATTGTCAAATGATGAAATATGTAAACAATTACAATTCATTAAAAAAACTGTAATAGTAGATAATAGTCAATGCACTCATTAAGCCCACCTTTCCATGATTTGCCCATACTGTTTTGTAAGATACACTTCATTATTAAATTAACTTTTCAAAAATATATTAGTGTTGCATTAACCATTAAAACTATTCATCTGTTATTAGGCATGGTGATAAAACTGAATGTACTCAGATTCATGAGAGCACAGAATGAGGTTTACTTTCTTTACCTGCTTTTGTATTGCATCAAAATTACTACTGTCACCCAATCTGCATTCATACAAGGAACATTTATTAAAATAGGGCTGGTAAAAATGTAAATTATAAAAACTTCTTGGTAACTGTTCTGTCTTCTTGAAGACTTTGGGAAAGATACGGTGCACCTGCATTGCATATGTTCTCAACCAAATGCACTAGGGGCTTTGTTATTGCTGAACCTGACATACAAAGGTTCAACAATAAACTGATTTACGTGTTGAGTAAATAGACATTCTGTCTGATAAGCCATTTTATATCAGTACTGCTCCATTCAGAAGCATTACAAATCCTCCCCTGTTCCTCTCTGTCATAGCTATATTGCTTGGGTCTGTTTTTATCTGATCTAAAACCTATTATCACATTAAAGCAGCTCAGTGCACAGACCGAGCCTATAGAGATAAAATACACTTTATTTCTGAAATTCCAGTGCATGCTCAGTAGGAATAACTGCTTTGTTACTGTAACTTTAAATGCATCATAATACATGCAAAACAATACTGACACACCCTTACCTTAGTCCTAGAATAGCACATTTTGAGAGTTATTTATATTTTCCACTGCCAACCCTATTGAATATGGAAATTACCTTAGTATCCCGGCACTGTGACTGCTGAAGAATTTTCAAATCCAGGACACTACAAAAGCCAAGACATCAGATACTGCCTAATGTAGTGTGATATTCAAAAATCCAAAGATGTGTGCCCTAATTCATACTAGTATCACATATCAAAAAAGTAATTGTGTAATGTGGAAAGAAAATGTAAACCTCTCTTACGTGACCAAAAGCATCACTTTCTGCCAGTAAAAAGCATTAGAGTCGCCTACCGTGGCTTGTGCATAAGAACCTGACTGACTGACTTTGTCTGTCTGTCTGAGCGATATCATGGCAAAATATGGTCCCTGAGACACGTACTATCGCAGGAACTACGCCAGAAGTGGTGTTAAGTACATGCCAGGAGTTTGAAAGTCCGTCTGTGGACAGATTTTGTCAGCTTCATAGAGTCACAACCAGGCAAGATGCAGTCATGAAACTTTGCAAGTGGGTAGTTTACAATTACATTAACAATGTCCATTCAATACATAATGTTACAGACCAAAGTGACCTTGCTGAATGTTTACACGAATAATACAGGTAAATATTACCACATGTTGAAAAACAGTTGGACATGTTGGAATCAGGCACCGAAGTTAGACAGCATACTGATTAGTAGCTTATGTATTGATTCCTATTGGACAGCCCGCTATTCCACCTTTCCATCTGTGCAGTCACACTTTGCTACTAAAATGCCACTCGTTTTTTGTTTACTGTAATCACAGCTGGAAACTGTCCTCTGTGATGTTGATAAAATTGGCATTGTCCAGTTTTCAAAACCAGTTTCAACCTTCTCCTAAAACAGTAAACAATTGTGCTGTGCAGTATTGTGCAGAAACCCAAACCTGTCTGTATAACACTGTCACAATGGAGAACTGATATGCTATGAGTGATGCTGAAATCTGGAAGTTAGTTTCAGCCACAAAACAAAACAAAAATAAACAAATGACTTCCTTACTCTAAAGGCAACACGTAATATCAGATCTATGTTGATATAGGAATGTTTAGCCATAAGTTGCCCATGAAAATGCATTTGCTCATATGTCGCCCAATAAACAAATTAATAAGAAAACACATTGTAGCCTATACATTCATAAAGGCCATGAATAAAATACCTGGCTTTGTTGAAACTGTTTATCGAGCTGTGCCGTGTTTCAGCACCTTGGACAGCACACGAGAATAACAATGACTAATGTTGATTCACCGTGAGTAATGTGGGATTACTATTCCTCATTTCATGTACTATTTGTGATTTTAGGGTCATGCATATATTAATAAAAATAAAAGATTAATTCAAACTCGGACGTCAATTTTCATGGCAATGGCCAAGGCAACAGGACACAATAAGTCTGTAGTCCTGATCCCCAGTATCTACAGTAAATTTGCAGAATTTTTACTTACTCCTCACAATACAAAATTCATCCTCAACCACTAAGATCAAAGCTACTCACTGGATAGGTGGCTTTTGAATGTAGCAAACTGTGAGATGTAGTTAAGTGAAATGCACTCAATTTAGAAAGTGTTTACTATAAAATACTAATGTATTTTGATATGAAGAGGCATGTCCAATTGACAATGACAGTATGTAAAGTGTTCTTTAGAACTATGATGAATTCATAATAATTCGCTGAACAAAGACCTTGTCAAAGGGTGTTATCAAAGAAACGTGGTAAATGTATGGAACAGTGAACAAACACAGGTTTGCAAAGATCGGGGCACACAGATTGAAGCACATTTTACAGTCCCTGCCCGACCCTATTGCATGCCGTTAATAGCAGACTGCCCCAGCTTTAGCCCAGATGCGGCCCACTTTCCCTTTCATGTTGTTCAGAAACAAGGTCCTGCACCCCCTCCATCCATCCTCCAGCTCTCCCGATATATTTTTCTCTCTCACCCTTTTCATATTATCTCCTTTTCCTTCACTGACCAGAGAGACATTTCTTGATATAATGATGGTTATGAGACAAGGTTGTTAGAAAACGCTACAGGAGAAAAAGGAGCCACTGTATTGCAAATAGCTTGAATTGCTGATAATCACATTAGGAGACACAAGAACAAACTTTTGATTTCAAACAATGTTGGATAAATGTGTAACCACAGACTATAAACAAACATACCCTGCTGTCTTGGCCATTTTTTAAACAGCCAGAAATTAACTATTGTGATCGGACGCTGAGGGACTTTCAACACAAATTTCTTTTAGGGTCAATCTCATTACTCACTTCCTCTTTACAATATTTCCATACAATCCTTTAAGGCCCTGATATGCCATCAGTAGTCTTTGTCTACAGCAAGTGTCCCAGCTGGCTAGCCAGAAGCACTGGTATTATACCAGTGGATGGAGAATGGATGATAGATGGGGAGTCTACAATAATATATTTAGCAGGCTGCAGCTCAGGTCACCGCAGTGTTTAACAGTGACATCTGTGGTTTGGTGAGGTTGATCAAACCTTGCAATGTGAACCACACTTTATTCCCATGGTTTTGCACTCCAATCCCACGTTTTTTTTTTTTCTTGTACATTTATCACATCATATCAGTTTTACTCTAATAATCTCGGAGAATATTGCTTTTGTTTCTCATTCATATTTACATGTCTAAATTATATATTAGAGTTAAAAACCTGATTTGTTTTACATTTATATTGATAGCCAAGTCTCTGGGCTTTTTTTCAACTAGTACACTCTAATGATAGTTGATTACCCTACAGGGATGAGGTGGTGAAACCAGTTGCAACCTATCATAGCCACTGTTATTTTCAAATCCCGATATTGTTTGTGAACCTCCAGTAGGGAATGATAACAATGTTTTGACAGCCATGTGAATGCAAAGCTGATGACTTCATCAATTGTGTGAGAACAATGTATTCATACTTTCCCTCAGGTGTATCTTCAAAGGATTTCTTATAACCTTTGGTAACTGTCCAATAACCTATTCTTAAAAAATAAACCCTAGGGAACATGTTTCCATACTTCACTGTCTCTCTCTGACTTTCTCACAGTCTCCCTGACCCTGAGATGTTGAGAGTTTTCTCACTCTTCTGACACAATTCTGTATATTTGTATTTTTTCTTTAACTGTCCAAATTGGATGGCAAAACTTGATTGGCAACCTTTTCTTTGACAATTCAATGCTCATATCTGATCTGCTCATACCTTATTCCACCATGTCTAGTAGTTATCCTTATAAATGTGGAGGTAAGACACTTGCATGAAGCTTAATCAACATGCTGGTGATGCAAAAGTAATCACTAATCTCGACTTCACCATGTTGACCCATGTAGCCAAAAACACCTACTGCAAGATGATGTTGTGTTTTTGTCTTTGGGTTCTCATCATATAAACCAGCTAGGAATTGCCATTTTGTCTAAACACCATATACAGTTGCAGGGTCTAGTATAAACAAGCATTAAACAAGCAGTTTCTATCTTTAGTAACCTGTAGTACTTTCAGCCAACAGCAGATGACTCTGTTCCTGCTATTTGTCTGCCTTACATTCTTGATGCTGGTCATAAGAACTATTTTAGAGTTCATCTATAGAGATGAGCTGGGGGGAACCTCTTTGTAAAGTCTATGAACAACGATGCCTGTAGTTTTCACCGCAAAACAACCTTTAAATTAGGTATGATACCTGAGGAGGAAAACTGGTTACCCGAGTACTACCTCATTTGTTAAAACCGAACACATAACCTCCTGCAAACATTTATAGAAACAAGGATTCAAGCAAAGGACACCAAACATTCAAAACACATTTTCTCATCACCAAAGGAGTAAATAGAGGGCTTTTGAAATTATCTACAACTTTGCCCTTTCATGTAAGCACTTTGGATAAATATAGGTGACATAAGAGGGTGCCAAATGGCATATACCCCGAGAAGAGCAGAAGGTGTTGAGCCTCTTAACAAAGCCGATATAAAGTATGTGCGACAGTTCTGTGTGCTCCCCCAATCCTCCTCTTTTGTTTTGTGAATTTATACAAATGCATTTCTAAATGCCAGCAATACTTGATTTACATTTACATTTATGGCATTTAGCAAATGCTTTTGTCCAAAGTGACTTTACAATTTGACAATAAGTACATTTGTCGAAAGAAAGAAACAACAACATGTCATTGCCAATAAAGTAAGAGCTAAAAAATAGGTCCTCGTCTGAGTAAAGTAGTAGCTGTTCAGCAAAACATATCTTAAGAGCAACAGTGCTATGATCAGAGTGCTATAGGTGCATAGAAGTGGGTTGCGGGGGTCATGCTATGCAGAGTCGAGGTGAAGTCTGAAAAGGTGAGTCTTGAGCCTTTTTCGTTAGATGGCAAGTGACTCTGCTGTCCTGACATTGGTCGGGAGTTCGTTCCACCACTGAGATGGTGGTACCAGCCAGCCAGCTGAAGTAGAGGAGCGAAGTGCTCGCATCGGGGCGTGTGGTTTGACCAGTGTTTGAAGGTAGATGGGTGTCATTCCTTGAAGGCCAGTGTAATCGTCTTGAATTGGATGCGTGCTGCAACAGGGAGCCAGTGGAGGTCACGGAGGAGGGGGGGGGGTCACATGGGAGAATTTGGGTAGATTGAAGACGAGGCGTGCTGCAGCGTTCTGGATACGCTGCCATGGTTTAGTCATGGTTTAGATTTGTAGTTTACAAGACTTATCAGAGAAATATGATATGGTCACATGGTAATAATGGTAAAGGCCAGATATTATAGACAGAAATAAAACCTATGACACAAAGAGAATGCTTTACATTCAAAGCAGTATTGGATAATACACAGCTTAACAAAACAATCCCTCTGCAGGGGTAAGCCTTTTAACTCATTTCATTATAAGCCGTTGTACTTAACCTACTTAAATACAATATAAATAACAAAGTCCCTTGATTGTAAGTCCATTAAAATATATTAATGGACAAAATATGTCCAGGTGAGTATATTTCTTGATTCCTAAAAAGCTGCTTTTAGAGGTACAAGTTATCGTCTGACAGCAGAAATATGCTGACCATTATACATTGTGCGCCTATAAATTCAAAACGCCTTTGTACCACATCCATTTTCCCTTTGTTTGTGCCACAGTGAGCTAGCAGATTGCTAAAAATAATCCTTGCAATTTGTGGCAGTACCTGATGTTCATTTGACAGCAGGGGCATTATGAATGGGTTCCAACACCTCGGCCACAAAGGCAGAGGAAGGAAAGGGAGGGACCATGCTGTGCCAGTGTTGTGTACAACATATTTTATCAGACCACCTGTTAGAACAAAAGGCTTTTAAAAGTCGGGAGGTGGATTTATGTCACTCTTAGTATAATTGGGATAAAAAAAAGTTCATGATTCTGTTGGATTACTTGTTTTTGTTTTTTTAGGGCTTCTTATATCCATCCGAAAATATTTGCAGTGTTTGTATCTGAGACTTGGGTTCTGGTGGTAAATTGTATATTTTTAGGGGACAGTTCTGTTTTTCTGTTGTTTACAGGCCAGGGCTCGACATTAACGCTTCAGTAAAAGTACATAAGATGCTCAACATTAATGTTTTGTAGTTGGCAATCCCGATAATGCAACGTTGTGAACAACAAATCTGTGCATAAATAAGCAGAAGGTGATCTAGTTAACGTATACGATGGTAGGTTTTGTCCTGTTTTTGTACATGTTTTTTATATTTGTGTGTTCCTTCAGTGTTCATGTAGACCTGCCTAGTATGCCCATTTTGTACACCTGATTTTTATGTCTAGCCTCATCAGCCCCTTCTTTGTATTGCCAGGCCTCATTGTATTGTTTCCCAATCATAGTGTTCCCTTCCTTATTCCCTGCCCACAACAGCTGCACCTCGTCTTGTGATGAGCAACTTGTGTATTTATACCCGTCTGTTCTTTGAGTTCTTTCTCAGTTAATTTGTCACCATTCCTAGTGTTGAAGCCAAAATGCCACTTGTGTTTTGCTTATCTTGGTTTCCCCTCGGTTCTACTTTCTTTTCTAGCTCTAAAATTAATAATTAATCATTTAATTCCCGTTTCCTGCCTGTTGCCATCTCCACATTTGGGTTCACCTGCCTGCCCTAAATGCAGCCATAGTATGAATTAGGGCATCTTATGACATCTTCTACTTGGTTGTTTGGTAAGCTCTTCAGACCAAATTATGAGTGGGCGAACAATCACTAATGTTACTTTAATAAGAAGAAAAGCTCTTCTGTATACATCATTTTTGGGAAGTAGTCTCTTTTGGGAGATGTGTGCGTGAGAGAGACATAGTTCATGTCTTTAATGAAGAGTTACTTGTTTTACTGCAATTCAACAATAAAGAACAATGTAATTCTAACAGGGGAGGGGAGTAAGATCGCTCCAGCTGCTTCCCCCTGGAGGACCATGCACTTCGGTGAGCACTCAATGCCTCTGTTCTTGTCTCCAGTCCTCAGTCCCGACAATGGTGCTACTCTAATGCATTCATTTGGCACTTTGTGTGTCAGCTTTCGGTGATTAATTAGCAAGAAATTATAATAAAAGACAATGTATTTCCTGAAATTTGTCAGTAATGGTTGAAAGGTGTCAATTCCTTGACCCACGTCTAAATTGAAAAACAAATTTACGTTTCACTTCACTAAACCATTACTTTTGTTCCTACTTGTGAACAAAATTAACATAACTTAATACAATATTCATCATTTGCTACTACTTGTGTGCTACTGCAAAATAAATGGAAATTGTACTTTGTTTAAATGAAAGAGCTCCTACTGAAACAGACCTCGCTACCTTGAAAAACTGGGAGTTCCTTGAACTACTGGAGTGTAGAAAACCGTTGGCTTGTAAAATAAAAATGAATGTGTATTATGATGACCCTGATTAAGGCCACAAGCAAGTAGGTGAAGTTGTGCAAGAAATCCCTAATCAGCTTCTACAGAATATAAAATCAAAACACCTCGGATCTCATTTAGGTCCCCTTCGTCTGCACTGCAGTCATGTACCGGCATATAAAATCATTCACGAGGTATAATCCCATGTAGACTCTCTCTTTGCCCATCTTTCATTTTTTTTTTAAATGCCAATGTCTATGCAAGCTAAATGTTTTATTTGACTAGAAAAAAATAAACTGCCCATAAGCTTTGGCAACATTGTCAAACTGTACCCTAAAATAGGGTTGTGTGGTTAAAATGTCCCTCTGCTAATATGTAGTATGTTATTTTTCATGTATTTTGCATTCACATTGAGGATAGCTACTTACTTTGCAAGTGCTGTTACCACAGAGACGGTCTCTCAGAGGGGGCTCACTTTCCACCCACATGCATGCAGGCAAACACACTCAATCACAGTCACAAAAGCAATTGTGTGACAAAGCCAAGGGAAGGAACCTACTTCCTATTTAACTTGTTTCTATGCCTTTTGCCTACTCAATGGCTGGCATGATTAATGAGGCTTCCCCAGCTCACAATCATTCAGGTGACTGTGCAGGGAGAGTGTGTCTATTTGCACGTATGATGGACTTCCAAAAGCACTGATCCTGAATTTAACAATACAGGTAGAAAATATGAGATGGAAACAGATAGAACTGAATCTCCATTTAATGATAAGCAATTCAAATTTAAAATCACCAGCCATTCATTTGAAACCTTTGCAGACTGTTCTTACTAAGGGATTGCATTTTCTTCATCCAAAAAGTTTCATTGGAATTGCAAACCTGTTTTGCCTTCCCCTGATATATCAAACTGTGACACCACAATGAGAATTAATAGCCTTGACCAATGAAAACAGTTTTCATGGATGTTCATGAAAACATTCTTGTTTTCTTCCTCCTCGCCTCGGACCATTGCCTTCCTTACCCCTGTGTCTTTCTTCCCCAGGTCACAGAGGTGTTTGTGGTATTTGGTCGACCTTATGGATCATAGGGTGGAAATGCAACCCAGCAAAACAAACTGCATCACCAGCTATTGGCAGGAAGAAACTGTACCAATAATTTGCTTATGGTTTGCAAATTAAGGGCTGAATTTGCTCCGAGCTTTATTCTGCATCTGTTTCTTCTTTTCTTTTCCCCATCCCCTCCTCCCACTCGACGCCATTTTGCCTTTCTTCCTCTGTTTTCCAGAAGAGTTGCAAGGAAAGTAGGCTATTAAATCCTTGAATATATGAGGCAGAGAGGGTATCAAGCGCTCATGTAAATTATCCCAATATTTGCACCTGGGTTTCATTGCAAAAGAGTCCCCACCATTTCTACAACCCAATTCCAATTTCATCTAGCGGATAATTGTCAATTCAGAAAGGAGTGTAAATTCTATCAATACCACCCATCAATCCTCCCTCGCATATATGGTCATATTCTATCTCACCCGTTTGTTTGTCTGAATGACTTGTTTCAGTGAGAAGGAGGCAGGTGATCCGTTTTCAAAATTTACTATTCTCATTGCCGCCCCTGCTATTTCTCCTTACTCACAGATGAGATTAGCTTTGCCTTTCCAAGCTGAAGGCAGAGGAAAGGAGTGGAGAGGAAACAAGAGGAAAACTAGATGTGAGGAGAAATATTTGTGTTGCTGGTTAAATCTACGTGCCTATGTATATAAACCACCAAAATGCTATAGAATAATATGGGCACGAACGCACCATATTAAAATCTTCGCCATCAGGCCTCTCCTCTCCCCTGGTTGTTAAAAAAAAGCTCCAGGCTTACAGATAGCTCTATACGTCGTTCAGATCTGCTCTATTACAAGACTATTGAAGCCTGAAAATAGTATCCTCTCGTGTCCTTGTACTGCTCAACTGGTAGCGCCGACAATGACACATACAATGCACACCCACACATATACACTATGTCCTCAGCCGATAAAGAGGCGGCTTAATTGTCCGTCTAGCCAGCTGACCCTGAAAGCTAAAGGAAGTGAGGAAGGAATGGCAGAAGGAGAAGTGGGTGAGCAGTAGGGATGCAACGGTACAGTTTTCCCACGGTTCGGTATGCATCACGGTTTTTGGGCTACGATAACGATACGGTTTCGATATTTTAATATACAACTACTCAGACTAGCAAAGGCAATATTGCAATGTAAAAATAATTAAAAGCAGCACAGATATAATCAAACCACAAACTTTATTAAAAAACAGTGATCAGATCAAATTAAACAGCAAACATAAAACCACACAAATTAAATATTAAGTTAAGTACTAAACACTACAAATACAATTAAATGTAAACATGACAAATTGTAGAGCAGGGGCTCCGCATGATGGATACGGCACGTTGAGTTGACGGCCCTGTCGCCGTATGTGAATTTGCATAAAGTTCGATAGATTGAACTTTATGCAAATGACGTCCGTCCAACGCAATGCCGCCGGCTCCAGAAACTTCGTTCAAACTATCAAACTAGTCAGTGTTGATCAAATATTAATCCAGATTCTGTTACTGCACTACACATTTCCCGCCTCAAATGTTTTCAGAAACATGCTTTAGCGTGTAGTTTAACTGTAAAATGAGATCGTTTGTGGCCCGGCCGCCATGTTGGAAACGGCAGAGCGAAACTCAAGTCCCGCCCACTTCCCAGGACGTCTATCCAATTGATCCAACTTGAACACAGAAGCGCCCACTCGCCGGTGCGTTCGACCATCCGTCGAACGCACCGGAGCCTGCTTTGGCCTGAACAATGTGCTGCGGCTGCTCTCAGTCACTGCTCCCGAGGGACAGACACAGCATGCGCGGCTGCACAATGTTTTGAAAGTTTTTTGCCAGGGAAACGTACCGAAAATACCGTTGTTTGCCGTTGTGCATTGAACCGAACAGGGCGTATTGAACGGTTCGGTAAAATACCGAATATTGTTGCATCCCTAGTGAGCAGAGAGGGACATAAAATGGAGTCAACTATCTTGTCTCTATCTGTCTGGTGAACACACTGGGAGCAGCAGAAATCATGGAGGACTCAATGACACAGACAAGAATCCCTACCACTGACAAAGTTCACTTTTACTATTTATTAACATTGATTGTTGACGTGGCGGAAGACGAGATGGAGGTGATACGGCACTAGATTCAACAAATGTGTTACAGTATTGATTGACCTCCACATACAGGTCAAAAGGGCAGGCTCAGCAATGAAACGTGTCGAGAGACTGAAAGACACCTTGATATACTGATAACAATGCAGGACTGACTGGTATGTTGGTTGCAAAGTAAAGCAGAGGTGCACCAATAGATCGGCTGTTTGATCGGCTGGTTTTCAGATGATCAGATTTCAACGGCACTACCATTTTTACTGATACTGCTTACGGATCTAGTACTCATGTTTCAGCCTTTGCATGCATCTGTGGGTGTGTGTGTGTGTGGCGCACAGTGCAGAAGAAAGTGAGAGAGCTTCTGCTCCTCTCATACTTCTCTTTTGGATTTGGAAGAGAAGAGCTGCATCATTGACGAATGTCTTGATCAGGAACAGAGTTGGTCAGATAAAATGTGCAAGATAACTTTTATGTAGCAATAACAATTAGGAAACTTATTTTCTTAATTTCCCCCATACCGATCGCAGAACCGATAAAGCCAGCGTTTATTGAAACTCCAGTCTTTCATGATTTAGCCCCGGGGCCCGTTTTTATACCATCCCCATTCCAGAGTTTTGCCGTCACATTTACACAGAGGTGCTGCATGATAATTTCTGCCAGCACACAAGGTCACAGCCACACACAACGTGTCATCGGTATGGATGTTCTTCAGCATGAGTGAAGACAAAGCTCACATCATTTATCGCAACTGCAAATCAGAGAATAAGCCGTGGAGGATCAACCGTAAAAACATTAAGAACAACTAACTTAATCAGACACTTATTAAAATTCCTTCCCATGCACGCTGCTCAGAGTAATCAGAGACCAGCTCATCTGCAGACAGCACTGAATCTCTCTCTCACACAACCCTGCATCTCTCACACACAACCCTGCATCTCTCACACACAACCCTGCATCTCTCACACACACACACACACACACACACACACACACACACACACACACACACACACACACACACACACACACACACACACACACACACACACACACACACACACACACACACACACACACACACACACACACACACACACACACACACACCAAAAGTTTGTTTTGGAGGTGAGTGAAAGACAATAACTTAAAAAAAAAAAAAAACAGGTTAAGAAACCTGCAAGGTCCAAATAAATCAACAGCAGGAAATTGCAAAACATGTAAAAACATGATCATGACACAATGCACAAACAACCAATCACGCACACAAATGCACACAGGGAGATAGACAAACACTAATTCACTCACACAGACACACATCAGATTAGTGGAGCCACAGGCTCTAAAGCCACTAACAGCAGGAACTTAATTGAAGCAGGCAGGAACCAAAGATGTCCCGAGCGTGTCAAATGCTTCCCCCTTGCCACTGCGATTGTGACACACACTTCTGAACCAATGGGTCATCATTATCAAATAGATGCATGACTCAACCTCTCACACTATCTCCATCCCACTCTTGCTTTGTTGCCCCCCCCCCCCCCCCTCTTTCATTATCAATGAGACACATGACTGCTCACAGCTGCAATGCATTGAGGGAGCCATAAAATACATAAAAATAAATATTTTGCAGACACACGCTTTAGACACAGAATAGGATAGGCTCTGATGGACGGGGGACAGAAACAGGTGACGCAGGAGAGAGAGAGAGAGAGAGAGAGAGAGAGAGAGAGAGAGAGAGAGAGAGAGAGAGAGAGAGAGAGAGGGAGATAGAGAGAGAGAGAGAGAGAGAGAGCAAGTGTTCATGAAGGTGGTACTCAATTTGTACCCCAGAGACTTTTTCTACAATTTTATCATCCAAGTTGTGGCTTGGAGAGGTAGACATGTGGACAAAGATGAATCATTCTAATCACTGACTGCAGTAGAAAATTGGTCTGCGAGTATTATGCCAGCTCACTCTACCATGATGCATACAAAAGTACACATGCAGGGCGTCCGGGTCTTGCTGTTGCTGGGCTGTCAAATTATCTGCACTCACATTGTGAAAACTCTGTTATCGTACGATTGCATATTAATTTAGTTTGATTATCGTATGGGGTAATGAAAAGGGTTGCCTCTCAGATTAAAATGTAACATTATGGAAAGCGTTCTGTGACATTAACATCTTGAACCCCAAAATAATAGCCAATATGTTCAATCTTTTGACATAAATGGGGGAAGAAAGCAGTGGATATACATTTAAGCATAATATATTATTATTTATCTTGAACTATATTGTTGACATCTTATTTGTATTTGGCCTTTATTTTTAGTTGGCAAATCATTTGCCAGAGTGATAAACTGTTTGAAATGTTATTAAATGGACTATAGTGGAGTATTTTAGTTCATTTGCTCACATCTGTTTTCCATCCAGATGCCTTTTCAAGCCAGATGCTGTACAGTATGAATATTTCCTTCTTGCACATAGTATAGTTACACATTTTATTTGTGACTGATACAATGTCATATAATGTGCATAAGCTACTGATTGGTCCTCTCATTGGAAGAGAGCTGCCTGTGTGTTTCAGGTCTGCCATGTCGGTTCTTACTGCCTGGATCACTCACACATTGTGTGCCTGATTACCTGGACCTTGTTCAACAATCAGTAGACCTGCTCCCCCCCATATTCAGTGTTCCTGATCCCCACCCACAAGCAGAGAATGTCAACCTAGCTGACTCCATGCTTGCACTGGCTCTCGCAGAGGAAGAGTCCTCCAGAGTCTGCACCTCCTGAACATCGTCTGTGACACGCTGACGCTAGTTTGGCTAAAGTTTTTGCAGGAGCGACAGAGGTAACAGAGGGGAGAAATTAACATTCCTTCTATGCCACAGACGGGGTGTTGATGCAGAAATGGGTGTCCCTACCTATGTAACAGCGGGAAGGAATGGATGAAGATTGGGGTACAGTGTATCAAGTTGTTTTTACCACTATTTACTGACAAAATATGTTGGAAGTGACACATGACTGTCCATGTTCTGGGCACATAGGAGTCACAAAAACATGTGACTGTATCTTCCAGCATTTTTTGGCAAGATTTGAAGGCTGATGTGTTTGCCAAATTGCTGGTAAGCCTAACCAGATGGTACCACCTGTTCCTCTCATACCTACACCCGCTGTTGGTGAACCTTGTGATTGTTGATTGCGTTGGGGCATTGCCAAGATCACCAGAATTTCTGTTCCGTGTGCGCGAGAGGTAATTGCATACAATTTTTGTAGTTGATGAAGCAAGGGTCAGTCGCCTTGATGATGCCAGGACATTGTGTGACCAAGCTCCACAGTATGAGGCCGTCTCCTCTCTCTGTCCTTGCCTATCGCATCTCCACCATGTGATGGGTCACACAAGACACTCTCTGTTCAATGATGAGGATTGGTGATTTCTCAAACAAGTATAGACACACACATACAGGATATGTACAAATGAACTAGTGAAGCGAAAAATCTGATCAATTTTCAAAAAGAAAACACATCAACAATATTTAGGCTTACTGTGATTGTCACAGAAAACCATGGCTGTAGCTTCACAATTGAGAGCAAATATTGAGAGAAAAGTTAGATAAAAATACAACTATGTGTCCTCCTGAATATTTTGACTCTGTTATGTAACATTTTGGCTGCTAAAATCGAGATGAGTGGGAAGCCCCACATAGGATTGTAGCGCTGTATTTGGTCAATCTTCACAAGACTCACCTTAAATATATCATATATCATCTAAGCTTTAGTATTATTTTAATAACTTCTTATTTATCATAACATCTGTGTGGTATGATCCTGCATGATGGTTTGTGCTGTGCTGTGGTGTGTGTGTGTGTGTGTGTGTGTGTGTGTGTGTGTGTGGGGGGGGGGGGGGGCGCTGCTTGCATGATCTTGCCTGAAGCACTAACAATGCAAGGACCACAACATGGGCGGTGTTGCAGGCAGTGTTGTTTCTGTGACCGTGTCTGACGTGGTTTAATCATGCTCCAATTTTTTAGCAGCTCCCACTCTGACAGCATACTGCAGGGTTGGAGGAGACTCTTGCCCAAAGAAATCTACTGTATGCTGGTTCTGTTTATAGATATATGATGCCACAGTATTGGTATTTTGGTATTTTGTTGCAGTAGCTCACCTGGCGCTATTGCAAAAAAAAGATGCTATATGGACGTGAATAGAAAGTGGATCAGCCTTGAGATTCTTCTCCCGTCTTCACTGAATCAGAAATGGAGGCAAACAATATTGTAGTCTGTGGTCACCCAGAGCTCTCACATAAGTAGAGACCGAACAAAACTATGTGTATAAACCAGAGACAACGCCACTAAGTTTGCGGGAATAGAGCTAGTGGTGTCCTCTTGTGTCTACAGAGCAGCAATTAACCATCAACTTGTGGAACACCAGAATGGACACATGTGAGACTGTTTTAACACCATGTGTGATACTCATCCCTAGTGACCAGCTGGCCTCAACATGCTCCGCTCAAATTAATTTATTCTGGGTTGCTGTGACATCATACAATGAGCAGTTAAAATAAATTAATAAAGCTCATCCTACATGTCATTTTTTAAACTACATGAGAAAATAAAATGTTGGATAACAAGTTTGTGGTATAAACAACCAACATTTTTTTTTTTTTTTTACTAAAAAAGGGGGAAATTGCATTCATCTGCAAAAATGTATGGGCACAATTGATGGTGTTGTCAGTGGCTGCAATCCTTCCTTTGTGAATCTGCCTCTGAGGCTGGTGCCAGATAGTTCTGTAGGTTGTCATAGAGGCAGTGTTTCCCAAACCATGGTCACGATGTAATGGTTCAAAATCAACGGGGATACAATTAGTTAGATTGTAGGTCTATCAAATTCAGTCAACCCAGGACATTTGTTTCACTCTTCTCTGAAGCGTTGACTCAAATACACAATACTCCTATTCTTCTTGGCTGTAGCATCTGCACTGTTAATTTAGCTGGTCTCTCGCTGCCTTAAAATGAAAGTTGTAGGTGTTTAACATGTATTAGCTCCCTTCTTGCTGTCTTTTCATTCATAGCGAATGATTTGTGTTTACCATTTCTCCATACCATCCCAAAGGATAGGAAATGAGAACTTGAATGCTTAATCACATTAGATAAGGAGTGTAATACATTCAATACATTTTTAAAACATCATGGATTTCAAATCAGTCTGCTGTTTACATTGGCTCTTGTAAACGCAATTGAAAACAAAATATTGGAGAAGATAAGACTGGCCAAAAAACATTATTGGGGAATAAAGAAGCTAGCAGAATCAGAGACAGTGATGCAAAGAAAAGCAATATTTCACTGAGAATGGCACTATGATGACAAAAAGAAATGCAATATCCTTTACAGCAGTTCAGCCTTCTTGTCTTTGTCTTCATACACATAATATCTTTATGCAGCTTTTGTTATATTATACTTACAATATAGTAAATGGAAACGGTTGTGATTGCATTTGACTTTGGGACAAATTGAGAATTGAGTAGAAAGTAAGACAGACAGGGAGAGAGAGACTGGTTCACTGGTTTAACCCTGACCTATCAGTGTAAAATTCTATGAGGTAAAATTGCAATTAAAACTGCATTCACAATCTGTTAGCTTTTTACAATAGTGAAAAGGTAGGCCTTTCCATTTTTTATTATAATGAAATAAGAATAGAATCATGGTGTTTTCAGTCTGCAAGATGGAGAAATCCTAATTTAAAAAGGACACAACACTATGTGACCACATACACACATGCATGCACCACTGTGTTTTACACACATCAAAGCAGAAGCACAAGAGCCTGCAGTCCCACTCTTCTTTGGTTCGATGCATATCAATGTACATGTGTATGTGAGTGTATAAGTGTGAGTGCATGAGTGTGAGTGTGCGTGCATGCTTGGGCAAATAGGTTTGAGCAGGTGTGAGGGATTTTCTCATGTCTCAGTGGTCCTCTCTAGCCTGAGGCTGGTTCCTCTTTTCAAAAAAAAAAAAAAAGGGGGGGGGGGGGGGGAATAGTCAATCATCTTTAAGAATTTCATGGATTCCCTCAGTTACCAGACATATGGTCATATTACACGACCACTAGGGCTGCACGATTCTGGAAAAAATGTGAATCACGATTTTTTGCTTAGAATTGAGATCACGATTCTCTTGCACGATTTTTTTCACAAAATGTTTATTGCACTGATGAACTTTAACAAAACAAAAAAACGTTTGTTGCTTTGGCAGAGGCATAGTAGTAGTTCTATCATTGGAAGATAAGTAATTTTTACAAAAGTAAAAAAACAAAAAAAACATTTTTAAGTATTGCAGGCTTGGTGGGCTGCCACTAGAGGATGATTGACAGGCGCTCTCCTTCATACAATCACGCGTACACTTCATGGCTGCACCTGATTGGACGATCACTTCCACAGCTGTCCTGTCTGCTCCGGAGTTCACGCAGACCAACATGGCGGCTCGTTTGGAAACTTTCTCTTATTTCATGGAAATAGTTCAGCGAAAGGTGTTTCTGAAAACATTTTAAGCGAGAAATAAGCTATGCAGTTGCTGAATCTGTCTTTATTTTAGATCGACAACATTCAGTTTAGAAGATTTTTGCGAGCGTTCCCGAGGCGGCGAGTCGAGCCCGGCGCAATGAATGGGCCGCGGGGAAACACCGCTGCCTGTGGACACGTACCTTCACTCTTTCCAAACACTCAACTGCAGGCGGCTTCCTCCACTGAATCACGTGTCGTAAAGACGCTTTACCATATGTTGAGGGGCGGCAGTGCTGCGTTTGGGGGCGCTTCAAAAAATCCGGAAGGAAATAGGAGCATTTGTGATGCCGCTCGAGATATAAAATGCTTCAGAATCGCCGTGTGTAGAAATGAGATCACGTGTAAGTGTGAATCGAGATCGCGATTTTTTAACGATTTTTTGTGCAGCCCTAACGACCACATAGGTCGTGTGTCAAGCACCGAATTACGACCATATGTTACGTTTCAAAATAGCGCGCCCTCTAGCGG
The DNA here is from genome assembly GCA_029853015.1 of Chelidonichthys spinosus. Classification (NCBI taxonomy): domain Eukaryota; kingdom Metazoa; phylum Chordata; class Actinopteri; order Perciformes; family Triglidae; genus Chelidonichthys; species Chelidonichthys spinosus. Next base: position 17,715,340 of record CM056831.1, read on the forward strand.
TCAAGTAAATATCGACACTCCGGTGTCTGAGACGATAGCCCCCCGTCAATCATCGGCAGAGACCCCCCCCCACACGTCGACCTAAACCTAACATTTGGTTTGGATGTATTGTTTGAGTATGCATCATTTTTTAAGAACAAAGGCAGTAAGCCACTTCAAGGACATGTACTTTTAATAAACTAATCAATAGTTTAACAAGATATTGTACCGGCCCCTGTTATATAACATGTTTTATATATGAATGTGTCTGTCTCAAACAACACAACATATCACCAAATTAATCCAACTTGGCTGAGTAATCTCTCATCTGAACAGTGCAACAGTGTACCCCCCCGTGACTTTGCAGCAAGTCTATGTGAACTTTCCAATCCATTAATCCATAATGGATTACTGTGGTGGTAGCATTGATATCATTACCCTAGATTGAAAGCAGGCTGTTCTGCTCAGACCCTTCTGTTAATCTCTTTGTCTGAGTAGCTGTCTGTCAGCTTCTCTGTCCACCAAAATCCCCCACTCCACGTCCATCTAAAAGACAAATACCGCTCCATTCTTTTGTTCAATCTGCTCGAGTTGTTCCGATACAGACACCACCATCAGAATCAGAAATACCTCGGATACAACCTGGAACGGTGGATGAGCTATCACCTATTATGCAAGTCTATGCACAGATACAATATCACATTATCATATAACATCAGCTCACACTACACAGGAACAACAACCCATTTCACCATCTACCTGCTCCTTTGATCCAGCCCCAGCGGACAGTGCAACCAGTGCTAGCAAAATGTCAGGCAATATTTTACACTGGAAAATCCTCGATAATAAGAGGTTATTATTTCAGCAGCTTGGGTATCCGAGTTGCTGTTTGGCACATATACACACACAGAACAGTCAGCAAGCCTCTCAACCTCTGGGGAAAACTTGCAAGTCTTGGTGCTCAGCTGGGGGCTCATGAGTCTTGATCTTTGACTGGCCCCTTCCCTCGGACCATTTTGCCTTAGGAGACCCTACCAGGAGCTGTTACCCCTGACAACACATCAAGGTGGCAGTGGTTGGAGGGGATGTATTGATATTGGATTTTTTTTTTAAATTCCATAACATCAGAATCGGCCCCAAAAGTCCCATATTGGTTGGGCTCTACTTTAAACACATATCAAACAGCGTTTAATAAGATGCATTTAATAAAAAGCTTTTTTTTTTTTAAACAGCGTTCCCGTAACGGTTCAGGTGAGGAGTGGTACTACCGACCCTGGTGTGTAACAGCCACAATGGGGGAAAAGAAATGTCAGTGGCAAGAAATGTCAGTGGCAAGAATAGAAATAATATATTTTCGTAGGAACATATTTGAACTGGGTTTTGTAGTTTGGTGATGGCTCTTCTGTTATCAGCAATGTTTTTATTTAGACATGACTTAATCTTGATACTTGACTTAAATAAATAAGAACTTGGTGATTATATTTTCATTCTTACTTGTCCCACTTCCTACTCAAATATTTATTGAATTAATCTTGAACAATTTGCGCAGACAGTTGCTATGACAGTGCCGGACTGTTGGTAGTGATTAAGATTTCTCTTTCTTTGTCATCTGCTCTGTGGCTTCAGGCTCAATCTAACTTGTGTTATAATTCTCTCCCACACCCCTACACACATCGAGAGCGAGAGAGAGAGAGAGAGATTCTGAACTAGCAGAAGCCATATGGCAGGTTACTGGCCTGCATAATTGGCTTAAACAAGAAACAGTGTGTGTAGTGTGTGTTAAAGGGTGTTCGTAGGCAGCCTTTCCTCTCAGTCGCAACAACCCCATCGATAATCATGCAGCAAATGAGCCTGCTGTCACTGCTGTGGTCCCTTGACACAGCTGCTGTCACCCTGCAGGTCTGCACACACACACACACACACACACACACACACACACACACACACACACACACACACACACACACACACACACACACACACACACACACACACACACACACACACACACACACACACACACACAACCAGATGACACCTTCATTATAATAGTAATACTGTAATACAATACTGTACAGATGTACTATATCAAGGGGAAATAACTGTTGTAAACATGTGAGTATATTTAGTAAGCAATGACAAATGTTTTTCCAACATAAAATGTTCTGTTCTGATGGGACAGATTAACTGAAGGTCATGAATATAGGATTAAATGATCAAAAGAACTTTTGATTAGAAATGATTACCCAAGAGATAAAGTTTCTGGGTAATATGTTTTTTTTTGTTCGTTTTTTTACAAATCAAGGGACATGGAGACATGGACTTTGACGATAGCAACTGGACAGTTTAGCAAGTAAAACTTTTGGGAATTTGCAATATTGCAGCTGTAATATCAACCAATTGCATGTATTCCTCATCGATTTTCACCGTCAAACAAGTTTTACACGCTTCATCAAAGAAATGTAAAATACAAGTGCACAGTATTATTACATATGGTAATTATAACACAATGGTTATTGCAAGGAAGCAACAAAAGATCACACATCCATTATGTCTGTGGCCAACTGTTGTTCTCAACTGCAGTGATTCAGAAGCAATTATAACTTTACAAAATGTAATGGTATTGTTCAATAAACCTTGACCCACCCCCAGCCAAAAAAAAATGTATTGCATCTGGGAAATAAAAATCTCCCACACGTATTTATTCAACTGTACAGGTTGATTGATGGATTCAATTATTAATTTACTCTCTCATTCAATTTTCCATAAGTGTGGATATGACCACTCAGTGGGTATAGGCTAACGGTTGCTTGCTGCCCTTATCCATAAATCCATGCATGCATGCTATAAAGTTGCTGGTTTATTCCAGTTAATTACAGGTATTGATTGACATTACTTCTTCAGTCCTCCACATTAAAAGGTTTTTGATGTATCCAGGCTGTCACTGCTTGATTCAAATGATCAAGAGCCTGTTCAATGGATTTCAAAGGATAACTTGGCCGGAGGACTTGAGTGTTGCATTGCTGTCTTGAATGTTTATGTCGGTTATGAAAACTTAGTGAAAGGTGGACTTTTACTTTTACAAAACTTTCTTCTTTGGGGGGGTGAGGAGTAAGTCTCATGACTTCACCATTTCTAAATGCTAAAGAGAAAAATTTGAAGATCGTGTTAAGTGGCACCAGGGTTAGGGATGTCTGGTTGACTTTGCATTTGATAGCCAGACACCCATTAACTGGTATCTAACCACTACATTTCAAGAGGCACTTTCCTTTTACTTCAATCCAATGACTCAGTGAGCTTTGCCACCAAATTTTGAAGCACTACAACCATCCAGTGTTCATGTTGTGTGTTATAATCAGTGTTTTTATCAGCTCATATTCGTTATAAATACACTCAACAAAAATATAAATGCAACACTTAACAAAGGCCGATCAGAAGATGATGCATTACTTTCCCCGCCACGTTCGCCTGCCTGAGCCATCTAGACCATAAATTAATGTTATGACCATAAACAATGCTCTCACATAACCGCCGACGCCCTTAACTTGGGGTTTTCTCTTAAATCAGTTATCCATTATTCTCTTCTGTCTGAAATATGTGTTCACAGAAAGCTGCTGCAGATGGAAACTACAGTGAAAGTTATGTCTGTAACTGTTGATTCACAGTATGCCAAATACAGGAGCAAGAGTGAGCTAGGGGGATGAAGGAGTAGAGGGTGAGATGAAGAAATTAATGGAGAATGTTAAATTAAGCTTTTCAGTGTGCCAATTTCTCCTTAAAAGCCAAAGTGGTGCATTATGTTTAACATTTTGAGGCTCGATGGAGGAGGAAAAGAGCAGAGATGTGAGTGGGCCGCCTGGAAGAGTCATCAGTGGTATCACAGTATCGTCAACATAATACCCAACCATCTGCTTCCTGTAAAAGCCCGGGCTAAATTTGTCTTGTGTTGTACACACGGTAGTCCGGTAGCAAAGAGCAGAGAGACACTGAGTGGGCAACACCGCAGAGTGCATGCCAACTGTTTACGCCAACTGCCTGGTTCAAAAACACAAAAAAAGCCAGTCTAAAAATGTCAGCCAAAATGGGTTGTGTGTTCCTCTGTATTTGGGAGGACAGCAGAGCAGCAAAGAGTCAAACAGCGCCTCCGTGTAAAGCGTTGACCCTTTTCAGGATAATCTCTCATTTCACATGTGCAGGACCAGAGAGGGAGAGTGGAAGAAAACTTGATTGGCCGACGGGGCCAACAAATGTCAAGCGCCATGCAAACCATCCTGAACTCAGCGCTCAGGGTGATGTTGGTGCACGACAAAAATTAGGAGGGAACGAGTGTACAGGGACCACCTCGCTCACAAGCACCTCAATGTCTGCATTTGATTTCACGAGGGCGGACCGCAGGCAATGAGACGGCATTCAAACCATTGCAGTCATCTTAACTATTGCTCTCGCTACCAATTTTAGCTGCTCTGTTCACTTACTACTGGAATTAGGGAATTAACGACATATCTCATCAGAAGAGCCAATTAGATAACACACACATTACAGTAGGTAATCAATACTTTAGATTGCAAATATCTTTTGAATTAGATTAATACAAAAATCAATTTCCAGTCGTTTTGTAAATGCTTGTGTAGCGTACCCTGCTGGATTTAATTGAAAAGCAGTGACTATCAGTGACTCAACATCCCAAGATCCCACCAATGTAAATGGAGAGGAATAAAGAATTCTGGTCAAAACTACAAAACCAAAGACCTATTTTGTAATAAAATGTTCCTTCAAGGATTGCTTTTCTTGACCACTAATGTTTGACTGAGATAAAAAGGGAAACCGTTCCTATAATGACCTTTATATTTATGTTAGAGCTTTCTTCGATGCATCATATTCCTTGCACACCAGTGAGAGCTTGGCTCAGCATAGTACACGTTTAACAGTCTTGCAAGATTGATGGACTGCTGTTGGTTGCATGTGTATACCAGCCAAAATGACTCATTACTCCCAAGGACCACAATCATCTCTCTCTGCAATAGGTATGCTGACGGCAAAATGATCATTCTCGCTTCTACTTCAAATCTCACATCTTGCAACACAGGAAAGGAAACCTGGCCAAGAGATTACAGATAGGCATCTTTATGGACATCCATCAGTGACTTAAAAAAAAAAGGAGGCAAATGAAACTCTAAGGGAAGGCCGAAAGACGGAAACAAACTATTACTCAAACAGGGAGGGTGGATGTGATAAATTATGGCAAAATTGTAAAAGAAATAGTTAGTCGAAGTTTCTATTATATGAATTCCTGCATAATTAATGATCATCTGCGATTTTATGTAGTGGTCACTGTGATATTGGTTCCTAAAGTGCAAGTTATGTTTGAGACTGTGATCACAAAAACTAATCTACTAAATATTTTATAGTATAATAAAACTATTTAATTCTACTGGCAAAATATTATTTACAAAAAAAGGTTAACGCTCCTTCCTGCTTTTGAAACATGTAGAAATATATATATATATATATATTTTGTAAAGTAATTGCTTTACTTTAAGGGATCCCCTTACACACCTTTATAAGACACATTTATAAGGCAGCCTATCCATTTTTATATAATTGATTTGATTTTTACTTCCTAATTAAAATGATTTGCTTTTATAGTAGTCCCATTTGTCATATTTCCAGATGTAAGGTAATGAACCAACATCATGTTCTATAGAAGTCGGTTTGAACTTTACCAACAACATTAGCAGCAGAACTACTGTGGGATTTATTAATTTTAAAAGCACAATGGCCAATGGTGTAATTTCATCATTCCCTCAGCCAGTCAGTGACTTCCACGTTTATGGCTTCTGCTTATGGTCCAGCCAGAAACAGATGGCTCCTTTGTTCCTCTTTGGCAGTACTTTTCTTGTGTTCACTATGCCGATTATAACGCAACACTTCTGCAAAATGGCGCAATTACACCAAAAGACAGAAATCCAGCAAACGTAGTGTTATCACAGATTGTTGTTTTGAATGAAGGGTCGCCTCTCTGTGTCGTCTCACATACACCAAAGCTACATCTGTAGCTGCCAGTAGCTCCTCACAGGACGTCGATTGGTCTGTGCTCTGGCTTAACCGACTCCTGTCATTGCGAGAATCCAGCTTAGTACATTATCTACGTTTTTTTTACTCGACTTGGGCATGAAGGGTTGGATGATTCATCTCGTAGATGTTGGAACACATTCAAACTGTTGGAGCCCTTTGCACTCACTTTTCAATGACACACTTTGCAAATTGGATCTCAAACTTCTGTTTTGTAGATATCCAAAATGCTCCCACACTGCCAATTTAAGGTTCTTTTTTGGTTGATATAGAGCATGAGAGTGAAATGGGGGAAGAGAGGGGGACGACATGCAGAAAGGGCGACTGGTGGTATTCTAACATGTGGGCGCTGCAGTGAGGACTTAGAGGCCGTCCACTAGGGTTGGGCGGTATGAGCAAAATCTTATATCACGGTATGAATAATTTCATATCACGGTAGCGGTATATATCACGGTATGGTTTTCCCCCTGTAAATTCAATTAATGGCTTAAAAATAACCCTACTGTCGCATTTGATCATTTTCCTCTTTTATTTTAATTTTCTCACAGCAGCATAACATTATTTATTCTATAAGAAAATATAATAATATAATAAATAATAAGCCACAAAGAATGTGCAAATGTCTGGTAAACATTTGAACTCCAGCTTTAACTTAAGCTATAGTGTGTGTGCAAATGTAAACACAGAGCTCCATCTTATTAAGAAATAAAAATAACAAATGAGAAAAAGTATGCGTCGTGATGGCCTCCGTTATCTCCGTCCATCGATGTGATTTATTGTCATAAAGGGGTGCCTTTGGCGAAAGACTCATAATACTGCTTCGCATGTTTCAACTTTAAGTGGTGGAAGAGGTTACCGGTATTTCCACCTGCAGCAGCAACAGTCGCGCGACACTCTTTGCAGAGTATCGCTTTTTGTTCGTTGTCGGATTTTCTAAATCCGAAAAAGTTCCACACAACAGACGTAGCGCCCTTTTTCGGAACGAGTTCCTCCTCTTCGTCGTGGGTGGGTCGCGCTGCCTCCGTTTCCTCGTGACGTTCACTCTCCGCCTCCGTTTCCTCGTGACGTTCACTCTCCGCCTCCGCCATGATTGTTATAACTCAGGTAAAGCTGTTTCTTCTTCGTTGTGCTCATGCAACCACGCAAGCAGTCTGTTGCAATGCCTGCAGTGCCCCGTGTGACGAGGCGGTGTAATTACAGTGACTCAGAGCGATGCCGCAGACATCTGCGCTGTCTCCTGTATAAACGGTATTGCAAAATCTCTACCGGTAGACACTTTTATACCGTCACACGGTATAATACCGTCATACCGACCAACCCTACCGTCCACACATACCACAACTCTTTTTTCCCCCGTTTTTCCTTGGCGTCGTTTCAAGAAAATCTGCATCCACATGAATCCACTGGAAACGACTCAGCGTGCGATAATACACCAAAAACACAGAAGAAGAGACGGAGCATAGGGAAGTACACGTTGCTTGACCGGATGTTTGCCGTTGTTGTGGCAACAAGTGAAAGCTAAGGCTACTATCCACCCGACCGCCCATCAATAAACACCCATAGGATGACAATTTGACCCGTATAAATAAAACCAACCATTACCATCAACCTTAATGAGGCGTTGTCACACGTTAAAAATAAATGTGACATTCATGGGACGCTAGCTAGCATAAATGTCGGTTGTTTGTTAGCATCTTAAAAAAAGTAGCAAATCTGCAACTTTCTTTCTCTGAATATTGCCCCTGTCTCTCGGCTCCGTTTTTTTCATACAGCGGCCGTAATACACCGTCTTACAGAGGAGCAGAATATCTGCTGCAGCACGATCACAAGCACGTAGGCTGCCATTGTTGTTGTTGTTGTTGTGAGACGTCGCGGGTGAAGAAGTCAGGCGAGAGGGTCGAGGGGCGATGCATTCGCCGTCTACATGAAAACAAACACGAAACGGAGCGGCGCCGTTTTTTTCTTTTTCACCCTAGTACCTGGTTTCAAAAAAGTGTGTTTGCAGGCACCGAAAACGCCGGATCCATGTGGATGGTCAGCCTTAATGCACAAGACTTCTGCCTTTACACACAAAAAAGGTTTCTGTGACGGGGCCTTAGCCTCGGTATGTGGGGCACCGTCTCTAAGGACTCAGCTATACGGCCCCCCTCTGACATTTTTACAGATCACTTTGATTTAAAAGAGATACCAGTAATCCAAATCCTCAGCAGTTTGCCACCTCATTTATGACTCAATTTCATCTTATCTACCTCACTATTGTTGCTCAGTGTCACCACATGACAATAACTAATATTTCACTGACCAGCAAGTTATAAGCCCCTTTTACACAGACGATTCCGCCCAAATGGCGGAAAGGCGAGTCAAAATATGCCAAGTGAGACGTCCGACGGCGTGGCCGCGGTCTCTTCGTTGGACTCTTCAGCCGTGTGACGTATTCAACTACCTCCATTGCCATCTCAGAGGGGTAATAGTCTGTTACGCCATTCCGCCTCAGCGAGCGTTTAGACTGACGACGGGGCGGAATAACAACGGAATACTGCCGCCACGAAAAAGGCTGTCTAGATTCAACATCAGATTCTTCTTAAGGGAAGGTTTTCAATAAGGTTTTAGTAGTCCAACTGGCTGTTCAGCACCTGCATTAGCTTGCGTTTTGTCAAATCTGACCATACTTATGTTAGAGCAGGAAACCAAACATACAAGAATTGAGCATGACTTTCAGTAAGCTCAGGCTGGCAGTGTCTGCAATCTCTGTAACTTCAGGCAAGAGAGAGAGAGAAGGCTGTGTACCTAAAGTGACTGGCTGCATGCTGTGTTGTGGGTCTGACTTTGCTGCAAAGTGAGCAATGGAATAGCCTTCTGGCCATGTAGTGTAATAATAAGGTTTGTTGATTCGGACTGTTAGGGGGGACAATAAGACTGATTTGCTCAGAGAGACTGGGGTGTGGGGGGGCAATGACAGAGAGACAGATATAGAGGGAGGGAAAGCAGCAGTGCAGGCAAGAGACAGATGGGGGACAAAGCTAAATGGATCCAACACATCCAGACTGATTTTGACAAATGGCACAGTGACAGAGAGAGATGACTGGGAAACAAACTATGAAACTAGAGGCATAAATGATCAGGTGTCACAATGACAAAAGTGGTTTAAATCCAAAGTTGTGTCGGAACAGTAAAGTAGACTCAAGTGGCAAGCAGTATTACACAATTGCATACACACACACACACACATGCACACACACGCACAGACACAGACACCCAGACACAAGCATGCATAAAAACGCCCAGCTACTTCACTCCAGGCTTGCAAACATAAGGGAAGCATGGTTCTCACAGCAAACTAAGCCAACTGCTGGAAGCAACAGTCTGGCAGAGTGGTCGGGCAATGCTTCAAAAACTGCTATTGATCGGTCTTTAAGTCAAGTTGTAATAATAATAATAACTTTATTTTTAAAGCACTTTTCATACATTTGAAAATGTAGCACAAAGTGCTTTACATGTTTTAAAAACAACCCCCATCCCGCCCTACCCCACCCAAGGCCCCAACCCCAGCACATATAAATGCACACACATGCACACACACACACTCACACACACACACACACACACATACAAATAAGATTGATCTTAAAAACATGTGGCTGAACACAGAGGAGCCAGGTCAGGAAACGCTGTCACAGGAGGGCATCTGAACCAGGGGCCGCCCACAGCCCAGGCCAGGACACCTCCTCTTAGGCGCCCACCCAGCTACAGGCCAGTGAGGGTGTAACTAGAAAGGTACAAGACTAGTTAACGTTGCATGCTACTGCTCGGCTTTTGCTACTATTACCGTCTTTTAGCACTGGTGACATACATAATGGATCCACAGCCAACAGTTGAATCCTTCCTTCAGATACTTGTGGTCTGTTTACACTGCCATGCTCTCATATTTTACCTCACAATAAAATATGCATTGCAATGCAAGCCGAAAAAAAGGGTCTAATGGAGGACAGAAGACTTCAGCAAAATTACTTTATATCCTTCATACCATAGACAGCACTTAAGTGGTGTGGGGAAAACAGCAAGCATTAAAAAAAAAAAAAAAAGAAGCTTGAAATGTATGTACATTTTTTAATCTGAAGTCCTATCACACTCACAAAGATCTTTCGAAGACAAGACCTGTTTTCCAACCGCAGGATAATATATTAACATATTCACATTCTAATCAATATGAAACAATGCACATACATTACACATGACTTATTATCTTTGCACGTCACAATCCATCCAAACCATAACCGCCCATGCATGAATCAAAAACAACACGTACTTTTATCTGCTGCATACTAAAAAAACATAATTCCTTACAGGTCTATTAATTCATACATGTTGTGAGCTATTAAAACCTCATTGTTCAAAACGCAGCACAAGTTAAGTGCAAAGAATTCCAATAAGCAGTGACTACAAATCTGCACAATTACAAACTATCAGTTACACATAGACATATTTTGACTTAATCGTCGGATAAAAGCCAAAGGTGTTATTAATTAAAATGATAGCTCTGTTCCAGTTACTGAGGGTGTTTTAAGTTCCAGGTCTCTGGCATTGTATATGCTGCCTAACTGCCATGAAATTAAATAAAGCCATCATTGACTTATTAATTAACGGTCTGTGCATTTCCTGCAATAACGTATCAAACAATATCTGCAGCGTGATCGCGTTATAGATTACTTAAAAACGGATTTATCAACACTGGAAAAGACCCAGCTTGTGGCAATGTGTGTTACGTCATTAACGTTATTTACAAAAATCAACAACGTCAGCCCAGACTATTGCTGCCTTCATGTGCTAGTCGGAAAATCCTACTTCCCACTTGGAATTAGGAGAATGTCATGTTCAAGTGCTTTGTTGTCGAGACGAATTGAAAATAAATGGCGGACATAAGGTTTGCCGTTACCTGTGTGTTGGGAAACATACTTTTTGGATTCCGTTATGTTAAAAAAACGTACCAATCTCTACTGAATCTGTGCACTTCTGGTCACCCCAACGTGGATAATAAAATGATATCCAAGTTTCCCACCCGAAATGACGGGGTGCGTTCAAGAGCGAGTTCCGAACTCGTATTTACCATGATTCCAATATCACGTGAATGCAGCATTAAAATAACAACACAGCTACATTCAGGAACAACATTTACGTGTTACCTTGTATCCTTCAGGAAAACAAGGAAAGATGATTGAAAGAGGAGGGGAGTACTTCCCTCACTTACCGGTATCCGCAGGTCCTCCTGGCGGCGGCGGCGGCGGCATTGTCCAGTTTCCCGCCGGACTTCAGGTCACTGAGAACTCCGCTGATATTCAGGCCAAATGTCCAACTGTCCCCTGCCGTGTGTAACGTTCCTCCAAGCCAGTCCTATTTTTCTACTCGGCCACAGGTCCAGTTTCGAAGTAGTGGTACAGCTAACGTTGCTAGCTGCAGTTAGCGCTACATCCGGTTGCTTTGACATAAACAATGTTCAATATTAGCTTCGGAATAACCGCTGACACAGTGAGAAACGACAGAAAATTGTACCAACTGCGACGTAGCTGCTGTTTTCAAGTGAATCAGTTGCTAAATGTGGGTGGTCCAGTTAACATGAAGTTTGGTAGCTCTCCTCGTCAACCTGACGTCTCGAAGTTTCTAATTAAGTGGCTGTCAAAACACCCGCTGGGGGCAGAAACACTTGATTAACGAGAACGAGACGAATAAGCACGAGCTCCGAACCAACGGACGTCTTGTCATGCCCACGCAGGCGCGGCGCTACTATTGGGCCTGGTGGGCCTGGGCCCACCCATTTTAGGCCTGGGCCCGCCCATTTTGACTCATGCCTACTGATTAGTGAGTGATTTTCTTTCTAGCTGTTAATCCAATAAGCAGCCTGAGGAAAGCTTTGAGTGAAAGCTTCTCAGCCAATCAGCGGCTTCTACCCCGTGTGGACTACTAAGCCCGCCCACAGGCTGCATCGTCAACAGCAAGTGATCCAATAAAATGAATGACTTTGGCGCGCAAGCTTTGAGATGAGAAATCTGAAGGTGCGTGTCCACAGGCAGCGGTGTTTCCCCGTGTCCCATTCATTGTCTATGTGAAAAGCCGTGCAATGCATTCTGGTAGCGTTGCGGCGAATGTCGAGAGACGGCGCGCGAGTTGGCCGCACCACATTTGCCTAAAGTTGAGGTCGAATCTACTTTATGCTAATCAGAGGCGCCGGGCTCGACTCGCCGCCTCGGGAACGCTCGCGAAAAATCTGTTGTTTAAAGGAGAGCGCCTGTCAATCATCCTCTAGTGGCAGCCCACCAAGCGATCAATACTGGGAAGCGGCGCGTCCACACGAGTTTAAAATCGCCCCTGTGGACACGCACCTAGACAGAACAGACCCCGTTTTTTTTTTTTTTTTTTTTTGGCTTATTTTAATTGGCCCATCCACTTTTCTTGTGGCCCACCCACAATCAAAATCCTGGCGCCGCTAGTGTGCCCACGTGACGTTTTTTTTTATCGAGGTCAGGGAAAGGTGATGATGGTTAAATAAAAGAAAATTGCTGTTCTCAGAAAAAAAAACTGCACTTTCATTAAGTTACATGATTATATTGGTACCGGATTAATGAGTGGCTCTGACGTGACGAAGATGGAGATGGACGACACATTAATATGCCTCAATGCTCATACTTCGCCCCTACGTTGTTGGTTATATACACAGTTATTTCGATTAAAGACTTTTTTTACTTACTTATTCTTGCTTTTTTTTTTAAAAAAACTGGTGCTTCTCTATATCCCCTTTACTGCTGTAACACTGCAGTAAACTAGTAAAGTCCTGTCTTCAAACGTGGACAACCAGGCCACAGCAATTAGCCTACTTCATTTCCAAGGTTGGAATTAACATTCGACACAAAATAATACAGTTTATATGATAAATTAACTGACTTAATTGTTTGAGTTATGTCAAAGAGATAGTTTGCTTTATTTGCTTACTAGGCAACAAATGTAATTCGTTTTTGTTTTGTTTTTTTACTTACCTGTAACATTCCAACGAAAAGAAATGGTTTATCACTGTCCACTCCATATTTATCTACACAATCAGGCTGGACGTTTTGATTTAAATGTTGCTGCTACAAGGAATTGTGGGTTGCACTCTCTCCTTTTCTTGAGTAAAGGATGGTTTGATAATATTTCATTTTATCATCATTGTATTCAAAATAAATAATTCTCTTTTGTTTCATCTTATTTTGTCATATTCAGTGTAGTCAGTGAGCACATACCAGCATCCAGCCAGCTAAATAACGATCATGATTTACCAGAATGCAAAGCAATGCCTTGAGGATGTACGTTTTGTCCACCCATCAATCAAAACAGCAGAGAATCCTACAGTGTGACAATGATCCTTCTTCAACAGCATTAATACACGTATTCTACTTTTGTACTTCAAAGGTCTGTTAACATATGGTCTGTCATATAAATCACATTATTATCAAACCCTGTCTTCTAATCTCTTCTTCTATGTGTTTTTGTGTGCTAGTCAGCCAGTCATAACCTCACCAATGCTAACTGAGTCTAGAAATGGGGAGCATACACAGGTCCTCCCTCAGGGGTAAACACTCAAACATCCCACACACACTCACACACACACACACACACACACACACACACACACACGCACACAAGTCAATCTAATGTAATTGATTTTCTGAACACTTCCGTACTTTATAGTCACTGCCAACTGAAAACTTGCTGAAATAGGTTGGAGGCTGATGTCAAATGAGGTAAATGTACTTCTATCTGCATAGGCTGCTGTGTATACGCTTTCAAAGTCCGCTCAAATGTTAACAGCTGGAAAAAGTTTTCCTCAGTCAGTCTTTGAGGGCGACGGCCCTTAAGATTCTTTATTTATCGCTTTGTTGTACGTTCTACTTTCACTCTTTGATTTTATCCATTCTTTTCTTATGAGATTTGAACCAGGCTCGGTCCCAGAGATTCACTGCTCCATTATTCCACTGCTCTTTTTTTTTTTTTTGGCGGGAGCATTCATTGTCACTGCTTGAATGGGTCCCAGTCATTTTATCGATGCACCTTATTTTATAATGAAAAGTCTGAGCGATGGAAAATAAATGATCATATAAAATACATCTCATTAAATGTTGCATCAATTTTATTTGTATTAAATATTAACAATAAGGAGACGGTGGAGTAAAATCTTTTGATAAAACATTTCTCATGTGAACAAACAACTGCGAGAGTGACACACAAACAAATAACAGAATGTGAGAAAAAAAACTGAAGAGAATCATTTTGAGTGAACACACTGCAAGGTTATTTTTTTGACCAGAGATAAGCCCATCAAACAATTCCTGACCAACAGATACAATTCCAAAACTGTTCAGAAGGATGGTGTAAAGTGAAAACCATCTCTACTGAAAAAGCTTTTTTTTAGTTTGCTCCACGTATGGGTGGCTTATCCCTTCATCCTCACTGAAAAAGCAGCTTTAATAGACCATCATCCACTTCTCTGACACAGTTAAGCAAAAGTTTGCAAAGTCATGTCTTCCGAAGTCATCTGGAGCAGAATTGGTCACAGTGCAAAGTCAGAATTTCAAATAGGGGAAAAGTTGGATCAGCCAACACCGATGAGTAAGTGAACTGGTTGTTACTAAATTTAGCATCGGACCCAACTTTAACAAGGAATTCAAGAAGTTGATCAGATTTGTTTTCTGATACGTTACTTTAGCCTTAAACACTTTGGTCATAGCTCAGACAAACGTTTTTGTTGTTTTAATCTGTTACGTGCCAAGATATGTGAACCCTGCCCTTAAGTGTCACATCGTGTTCATGAAAGGTGAACATTAATAGATAAAATTATTTATGTACAATTATACAGCTCAATTTCATTATTACATTAATTTGTAAAGGAAAAAAAATCATAAATACAATAAGCACATTAAAAAAAGCTAGAACAGTGTAATATCTGTGATTGATTAAAGTTATAATAATAACATTGTGATTATTATAACTGTCACTTCATGACCACTGTCTGCCAAGATGCTTTTAGGAATCTGATTCTGGCAATAAATATAAATAAGGCAGAAAAACAATAAATAACTTTCCCAACAAAAGGAACGTGTCTTAAATGCACAACATGCTGCTAATTCAAATGAACATTTGAGGATTGTGAGGTTGTCCTCACTTTGTGATTGCAGACAAATGATTGAAATTCAACAGCAGGTCATTCTTCCAAATACACAAGAAAAAAAAAAAATCTTCCGGTGCCACATTTGAACTACCATCTCAGATGTGGCTGTTTAATGCTGTCTCATGACAACCAACATACCTTAGTTGAGAAAAAAGCACAGCTGTTTGAAACACTGTAAAAAATGTGCTAAATATCGGTGGGGGCAGCGCAAAACAGCCAAATACTCCCTTATGACATTTCACATAGTGTCAACGCCATTATGATGCATTCACATGTAAAACGTATTTCTTAGGTCAGCCAGCGACACAGCATCATCACCCTCTACATGTAAACAGACCAGGCAGTGAATATTAGTTCACATTACAGCTGCGGTTCTCAGTCCTCCGGAGCCACATCACTGCTGGGCGTCTACGCTACCAGGTAGTTAATTCCATTCAGCAGATGTAAAATGACTCCCCAATTAGACTTAGCTGGAATCAGGCCCCAACGGCCAGGACTGAGAGCCACTGCACGGAAGTCTGTTGTAGATACACTCTATGACAATACAAGCCCTGGGTAAGTACGCTAAGCAGGGTGGGGAGATGTAAGGGAGGAGAGGACTGGGAGATGATAGTGGGGGAAGGAAGATAACTGATTGAAAAAGAGGACAGGAACAATAGGAGCGATGGAGTTTGCATGCAGTGGAGTGGGAAGCTGTGAGATAGAGGGAGGGAAATGTATAGGGGGTATTGAAGGGGAATGAGGAGAGGATAGATGGGGAAGGCAGATAGATGGGGTTAAAACGAGAGGAATTAATGTGCAAGTGGAGCAGTGCAGAGGGAGAATGATAGTTTCCACCAGAGGCAGCAGAACCTTCAGGCACAATTAATACAACTTCCCTATAGTTAGGTGCCGTTTAGAGACAGACAAGGTCAACAACTTCTCAGAAATGTTTTTTGTAGCTGCAGGGAGCAGGGAACTTCAGGCCTGTATTTAGCAGTGTGGGCTGCCACCTTGACATAATAAGATTTGTTCACTCCAAAAAACCTGTGTGGGGAAAAAATGGCTGTTTGACAATCTATTCGGTTGAACAGAGCAAATATATTTAATAGCGGCAGATTGAAGAGATCATGCAGTTCAGTTGTTCACAGATCTGAAAAGGGTGGGAGTCCTCACTTATCAAATTGCGAATAATGTTGTGCGACTCAACAGGTCATGGCAGGTTTCAAGAAATGTAAATCTCGCAGAAAAACAACATAATTGCTAGCCTTAGAGTACCAAATGCCATCGCGATGGATCAGTTTTATAAAAGATAACCGACACATCTGAGATAAGGGAGATAAAATGAGGCTAGCGTGTAAGGACTGGGAATCAGTGGAAAAACTCTATGCTGATGCGTAGTTTGTAAAAACATGTTTTCTGTTTCCTTCTTTTTCATTATTTGATAGAAATAAACAACTTTGTGTGGGACATTATGCTCTGTCGCAGAAACAGATTCTACTAAATTGATGCCTCCGTGAAAAGATGCCGGTTCATTTTCATGCCATTATTTGAAACATTTTTTCTTCTGAATCCTAAAAATGGATATTGATTTTGTCATTCAATGCACCAGTAGGTCTCCATGGTCAATACCCAGCCCTAAAGAAGATATGAAGTGCTTCATTCTAAAATTTGATACTTTTGTTTTCCCATTTTGGAATAAAAATACACAATCCTGGTTGTGTCAAATCTTAAATTCTTGTTCTGCTTGATCTCGTGGTCTGATGTGTCTGATTTATTTAACTATGGGTTGAGTAAAGTGAGTTTCTTGTCTGTAATTTGTCAAAAGTGGCGAATTATTTAAATTGCAAATATCTCATTTCAGAATGAAACTCTTCCTTTCTGTACTTCACTAATCTAACTGCAGATACACATTGACTCTTGTATATAATGTGGGTAATATTGCAACATTGTACATGATTTCTACAAAAACAGTGGTCCGGCATTAAGCCAAAAGGACTTCTAAAGTCTTATTTATATGAGCAGAAGAAGAAAAGGGTTCAGGTTCTTGTCTTCGAGGTTCTGGCATGTTTGATTCCCTTCTTGAGGTGAGAGTTGATCCTGAAACATTGTTAAAAGACTTTATAATTCACTCAGAACCTGCTTTTTGTTGCAAGTACAAAATGTTCATCTGTAATCTCATTAGATTTTATAAAGCATGCAGTAAAAAGGTCAAGGGTGTGGATGTTCATCGAAAACATTTTGTCTTTTTATCTGGACTTCTGCAAGCAGACTTGGAGGAATGAGTTGATCTGATGTTGCATTTGGCAATGTGGGAATATATCCTCACTAGAACAAATGATGATCAGTCCCATGGTTCACTAAGCAGCACATGGTTGAACTTTTAAAAATGATCAAAAAACAAATCATATATTTAAGAACACAAATACAAACCTCATCTCTGTGTTCAGGTTTAATTTGTGCAGATTGTGAGGTAAAAAAAAAAAGATATCACAGATGACATCTCTGTGTGAGTGTGTGTCTCTACGTGTGTGTGTGAGTGTGTGTGACTAGCTGTGTGTATGTGAGCATGGGGTTGCCAATCTCTGTGCACTTTGTGCATCCGTAGGCGTAAGCACAGCTAAACTGTCAGCGTGAAACAACGTGGGAGGTCTGATAGACGGGTGAGTGCCTTTCTCATACTCACAGCCTGATATGTGTGTGTAACCTGGCATGTTGGTTAGTGGGTTTAAGCTCGGAGCAGAATGTCAGCAGAGGGTTTGGTCTGGATTTGCAAAGAGAGACGAGCACGATTGGAAGCATGTGTGGTCGATGATTCGGGGGGGAATTGGGAAAAGGAGCCCGAGCAGCTTGAACCGAAGCAGCAGCAGTCACACATTTTCGTCGAAGTAAGTATGGATGGTGTAAATAGTCGTGTGCCCTCAACTGTCTCTTTGCGTCAGAGCTTGCAGTTCAGCAGTCTGTAGGGAATGTTGGAGGAAGACATTTTTACGACTGTAGCTATGCAGAGACAGAGGGCCTCTAGGTGGTTGTCCTAAACGACCTGTAAACGTGGAGGAGGAGGAAGAGGAGGAGGCTGGGGACGGAGTAGGAGGTGGAGGGGAGGCTTGTATGGACGATGAGATGCTTGGAGAGGGGCTCCCTCTGCTTGCAAGACTGTGGAGGCTTGAGGAGGCGCTGGTCCCAACCACACGAGGGATGTGGCTAGGGGGGTGGTGCTCTCCACCTCCTCCTCTCCTTGCTCCACCTGACAGACTCACTCCTCCTCCTCCTCCCCCTGGAGTTAAGGACTCAGAAGAGGAGGACACCCACTCTGGCTGCCTGGAGGAGAGAGATGGAATTGCGGCGTGATTAGCAGCCGCTGATCCGGAGCCTGAGCATTGATTTGGACTCGGGGCCGGGTGAGAAACTTGAAACTGGCCTGGAGTGTTCAGTGAGGCTTGGGCTGACGCCGTAGACATGGCACAGGACAGGTTAGAGGAGCCCGGAGCGGGGTTACGAGCCGTGGACTGGGCCAAGATGCCCTGGCAGTGGCGCTCCTCTCTGGAAGCGTGTCGTTCGGGTGCAGGAAGACGGCCGTGCAGAGGCGGATAGTGGTTACAGTGGTCCCCTCCGAGTGCTGCCGACACTCCCCGCGCTACCCTTCGGTCCCTTGAAGCCAGGCTGCTGCTGATGCTGCCTAGTCCTGACCACCGGCCTGGATGACTGGCCTGAGGAAGACAGAGAGAAATAGGAAAAACACATTTTAAAGAGGCGGCGACACAGGCCGGCAATGATAAACAGAGAGACAGGCTGAGAGGCATGAGAGAGAGAGCACCCTTGAGTATAGATTGTGAATTTGGGTGACATTTGGAGAACGGTCTCCCTGGGCTCCGGCAGCTTGTTCTAATTGTTTCCAAACCAACTGGAACCCTTCTCACACACACACACATGCAGAAACACACACACACACACACACAGGTACAGGACAACCTGACACATACATGTATGGAGATGTGCGCTGAAGGTGTGGTATCTCACTTTCTCCGTCTCATTCTCTCACACACACACACACACACACACACACACACACAATGCTTAAGCTAGATGGCAGAAACAGGAGCCACCTGTTCTCTTTCACCCTCCACTGAACCCCCTTATGCAACATATCTCATCACTGTCCTCTCTCTCTCTCTAGTGAAATTGGGCGCTTCACTGCAAGTGGCACTAAAAGTATGTAGCATTTTAACAACATATCAATGTTGAGGGATCACCGATAACAAAGTACCACATAGTTGAATATACATGTTGTGATTTGACCTTTTTCAGACATTTTTATTTTAGGTAAGTGTTATAAAATGCATGACGTCGCACATAAAGCGGCCACCGGCGCAAAGCTATCACATATTTTCTCCCCCTCGAGATGTATACCTTGCTAGAAAATCAATACAGGCATTATTCCCATCAGATGGTACCGACCAGCCCCACCAGCTCACAGACTGGTGTGTGTTTTCCAGATGTCTAGGGGAAACACACATTGGCGGCAAGGCTACACACCTGCACCTCTTTGACACACATCCTTACGAGTTGACATTGGTCATTGTGTCAGCCTTTCATGACTGTCCTATTTCCCAGAGTGGACGTGCACCAACACTCAGGGAAAGCAGCAATTCACTCCCTGAATTGTCCCATCTCGCCCCCCGTAATTTCCCTCCTCCTCACGTCTGTCAGACATGTCCAACATGCTGCAACACAGCCGGTATGTGTTGCACTTTACAACGTTTTTGTGAAGCCTTTTTTGTGTTTTGTGGTTTACATTGAGGATCACAAATAGTGTCCCACGAACATATTTGGCTCAACACCTTTTATACTGCTGGATTTTAAAAGGAAAAAGATAGGTATTTAACGGAAGTACATGTTGGGTAAAAACATATAAATTCAGACTCTTTTTGGACACCTCTTTAATAGAGTATTTGGACAGAAAGACTATATTTGATACAGTAGTATACAGCATAGGCTATATTAGCAGTAAAAAGGGTTTAGCACTAATTATATATATGGTTGGAAAATCCTGTTGGTGCAACGGCTTGTGAAAGTTTCCAGCCCCTGAACACCACCAGACTTTTAATATCTTAATGTGAGGTGCTATTTCTAGCTTTTTTTGCATTTCAAAGTATGAAAGGATTCTATGAGGATTTAGCTGCTATGCCAGGCTCTAATTCAGTCTGAGGTGGTATGGAGTACAGGGTGGGGTAAATATGATAAGTAAACAGTGACCTAAGAACAGTAGGGGAAACAAACAGTGAACAGGGTCAACCTGAGCCTTTCTGTTGTTGATACTGATATTCATGATTAGGAATTACAAATATTTTCTTTACTTTAAAGATAAAGTGCTTACCTCTAAAGGAATACAACTTTGTAAGTGTGGTATAGCTACAAAAAAGGTTAATTACAGAACAATCTGCACTTAAAATGCTCAGTCTCTATGTCCTTTCAAGCCCCCCCAACAAAAAAAAGAACCACTACAGCGCTCTGCCAAAACATCAAACAGTGTGTCGTTGTCTATACAGCTTACTTAAAGAGCTTGGGGAGTGTGTCTCTGCTTTCTAATGGGCTCTAATGGGTGCATAAACACTACAAGACTTCTTGCAGATTGCTTGATCTAATTAAGAGGAGTGAGAATTTCCATTTATGCCAAATTTCCTACATAGGGGCGCTGTGAAAGAAAACAAGGTCATTGCCACGGTGTTGAATATCCACTATGGTGGTGTAGGTTTATGTGGGATGGCTTAATTAGGGCTAAATCTCTTCTGTAGTGTTTTTCCACCCTCAGACATTTGAGAAAACAACACAAGGTAAGGCGAGGATAGTAAGATACAAATTGGCAGACAACTTTGAAATAAATAATTACCAGGCACAGTACAAATAGTGGGTTGTAGAAACATATGCTCTGTATCAAACGGGAAAAGCTGATCCAAGTTTGGAGGAGGGAAAAACAATAGCCTTACTCTAAAAATGGACGAAGAGGTGGATCGTTGTGGAGCTGAGCTGTAGCAGCTAGAGATCTGGTACCGCTCCTTCGTATCATTCAAAGCAGCCACGCCCTCAATTATGGCTAACTTTTAGCCTTAATATAATTGAAACTGTATATATTCTGCTGTAAAGATTAACATTTTAACATGAGGGTCTGTTGGTTTGACTCTAGTCAGCTATATTGTCTGCCAAAACCAATTTTTAAATGAATTACTAAACAAAAAAGGGACATACTTTAGCTATAGCGCCTCCCACTATAGCTAAAGTAGAACATCAGTCTTTTTGTAGATGATCGCAAGCTAGTTAGCCAGTACCCAGCCAGCATGTCCATGTGGGGCCCATAAGGTTTAAATTTGGGCTGCAGATAAGGGTCCCAAGTGGGTTTGTCCGCAGTTTCCATGGTGGCCCCACCTGTGTTTGCCCATATGGGTTTCAAGTTGGTTCTGACTGGGTTTCAGGTGGGGCCCAAATTGGTGAGTTGCACAGGACCCATGTAGGCCCCATATCTGTGCCCACATGGGCATGAAGAGGGATCAGACTGGACCTTAAATGGGTCCTTATATGGGCAAACGCAGGTGGGGCCACCATGGAAACTGCGGACAAACCCACTTGGGACCCTAAACCTAGATACAGACATGACAGGATGAGTGCAGATTAAAGAGTTACATTTACAGTTATAGTTAAGATAACATATGTTTTGGACAATTGCTGTAAACTGCAAAAGGGAGATAAGAGGTATTTTGCCTATCTTTGAAACTGAAATCAAGCAGGGCGTTTGGATATGTTTCTGGAATGAGGCCCCAGAGTCCCAAGCAGTCTGAAAGGGATACGACTATCAGCAGAGGAATATAGTCATGCAATGTCAAAAAGGGTCAAGAATGAAAGAGATTAGTCTACGAATTCAGAAAAAGGTGAGAAAACAGGTACAAAAACAGAAACTGGTTAGAGGTTGGTTAAAAACGGTGATAAAGGACATTTTTGAACAACAATAGAACATGCAGTAAGGAGCAGAAATAAAGGAAACAGGCCTGATTTACACACTCAGGTGTCCTTTCTCAAGTACATGCTCTGCTACAAACAGGCTGCCTCATCTCCAGTGACAGAATGGCCTGTGTGTGGGCAAACACTCTGGAGTCTCTTACACACCGTCCTATAAATACAGTCACACACACACACACACACACACACACACACACACCCGGGTAAATCAGACAGATTTAAGGGGGCCTCTCCTGCAACCTTAGTTTTTATTGGGCAGTGAGGAACACAGCAATGTGGTAATGGCCAAGTTTGCATAAAAGAGCTCCTTAAAACGCTAAAACATCCCTATATAACAATTGCTATTGCCTGTCTTAGTCATTTTATACTGGCAGGAGAGAGTGGGTGGAGGATTTATTTCCTGACTTTACTTCTTCTCAAACAAACTAATTACAGAGTACAGCAAGGTATATCACAGACTCAATATAAGCCAAACTTCTACTGTAAGTACCATCAATAACACACCATGGCTCAGTATCTCTACACCCACACGGCTAATGTTAATGAAGGCCAATGCAATGCATCGGACCTCCAAAAGTCTCTTCAGTTAGATTGAGGTAAAAGTTTGTTAATGTTTATTCTCCATACTGTATGACAACCACATACTCAAAGTGAACAAAGTAACCAGGTGGTTCTTTGAAAGTGTGAAACGCCGGCGTGTTCAGTGCAGCCACGCAGATGGTACTCAGAAATTCTATTGAGACTATAACCAAATACACTGTTCCAACTGTGATGTGTGAGAAAGCGTATCCGCCTCGTCCCGTCGACCCTAATCTTAACAGACATTCTCATTCATATTTGTTTGCATATGTATGCCCAGTGTGACAGAAAGGAAGAGTTGGCAAGGTACAAAACACTGCTGCCCATTGGTTATAATGAAAGTGACAGAAAAGAGGCAAAACAAGACGAGAATAATGAAGTCAACACTCGAGATGCCCACGAAGCTTCATTGCTCTTGCCCTGAAAGCATTATGCTCTTGCCCAGAAAGCATTATTGAATATTCACAGCTAAGGTTCGTACAACGAGTCTCCCACTTGAACTGAAGGCATGTTTTGCCAGATAAATCTGCAACAATCAAACAAGGGGTGAAAACGGCAGCCCGAGTCTGGTATCTTAAGGCCATGGCATACCTTTACTTTGAACTTGAAGGTTTTCATCAATACACAACCCCCCATAGGAAGTGAGCCTCCCGTTCAGCCTGTAGCAGCATCTGTGCTTTCCCCTCCCTCACTCCATCTTGACTTTGTTGTATTCTTCCATCTTCATCTCCGCTCTATTCCCTGTACGGCTTTCCCTATCTTTCTAACCGCCGTCTCACTGTCTACCGTCTCACCGGTCTCATCGATTTTTGTGTGCGAAATTTAACATTATATAGAATGATACAGGAAATCACATTTTCATTCAGGAAATACAAGAGCAGTAAATCTGCAACCGATGAAGACAGTCACTTCAAACAGGGACAGGACAAGGTGGCATGCAGAAAAATAAGTAATGTTCAATCATTCTATAGGTAACTTTGCCTCTTACTTAAGCTATGTGTGTTTGTGTACATTCGAAGGCTGATAGGATCCTGCTTTTTACTGTCTGGGGATTGAGAGTGTTACCTTGTCTCTTGACAGCCTCATCACAGTGCTTGTTAAAATAATAATGAATATGTGGTTCCAAAAACTCCCACATGCATAAATATAGTCAGGAAGTCTGCTCCCCTTCCCAGTCTGTCGGCATCGATTCCCCCCTCTTGAACTCCCTTCTCCTCTCATCTCTCACCTTTTCTGTCCTTCTTGACTCTTTCTTCATTATGTAATTTGGAGCTTAAGAATGCCAGCAGCAGGAAGGGCTGAACAGACCCTGACAGCTGCAGGATTGATGCTACACTACTGCAGTCTGGAGACCAGACAGACAGAAAAAGAGGGGGAGGGACTTTTTTATTTATTTATTTTTTATTTAGTGGTGACAGTTGGAGTTGGTGTTGGAGATGAGATGATGAAAAAGGATGGATAGGACCAAAGTTGAGCTTACGTCGCTCCAGCTGTCAATCCAGCCCACACTGCAGCAAACTGCCAACCAGCTGGCTGGATGTCACATCCTGGCCCTTCCTGCTGGAGGCACACACTGAGAGGCAGGACACTAATGTGATGCACTGCACAGCTAATGGGCTCACAATGCTCCCAATCTTAAATCCTGTCACTGCACGACTGCAAATTATCTACATTAGGCTGATGTTATATTGAGTAACTGCAGCCAAACACAGTAACCTGCTGCAACCCACAAGTATCAAAGAGGGTTGTGTGTGTCTCTAACTCGATAAATATTTGGACTTACAATACCTCTGACAGGGTATCTCCACTGCATATCAATGTGGCTGAAGGCCTGAATATATTACAATGTCTGGGACTTCATGTCTGAGAGTCATATCTTGCCTATTTCACTACAAACAAATTTGGAAAAGAAAAACAAACTTATTTACAACAATAGCCGTGGGGGTGGGGAAGTTGCAAATATTATAACTATACATGCAGCACATAAACAATCACATGCACTCCCACATGTTTGAATTTACCCTTGGGCAAGAAAGACTCTAACCCTAACCCTGTGAAGGTTAGTACTTAAGACGCACATTAACCACTCCTGCCATCTTGATGTCTCTGTAATATTCCAAATCTCCCAACAAATAACAACTGTCTGGATGTTGGTGCATACAAAAACAGTATACTCTTTTTTTGTCTGGTCCAAGGAATTTTGATTCAAAGCACTTAATACACACAGTGCAGCCCTGTTCTCTGCTGAGCACCTGGGGAGAGCCGGACCAGTGCGGCAAATACTGCATAATCATAATGCAAATGGGTCCACTGTGTCCTCTGATGACTTTTACTCGACAGTGAACTATCGCTTGAATGGACAAGAAGAATTGAACTAACAACTTGTGGTCAGGAGCGCATTTTGAGCCAATGGTGTACAACTTTTGGTCAATTTCACTGACCGCATCAAAACAAAGGAGTAAAGCCAAATAGCGCCTTCTGCACGATGCTTGATACCATCTCACACAGCTTAAATGAACACTACTAGACAAAACTCCTCATTACGACCAACAGCACAGCTGTTCACTTCAGTATTGAGGCTTCCATTGTGATCACTGCTTAAGACTGGAGCCTCTGGACTTGGGTCTGATCAGTGATTCTTAGTCACTACTTATGACTGACGATGTCCAATTGGGTGGCAAGCATTCAAGCTATGTGCCATGCTGTGGCCAGTAGCCCTAATGAGGTTTCTTGAGCAGCTCTGATGGGCATAGACGCTGAGAGTCTCCGCATTGCTCATCAACTACCATCCCCAACAGGCCTGTGTGCACACGCACGTCACACATGTGTCTGTGTGTGCGTGTGTGTGTGTGTAATCATGGCGAAACTCATCGACCACCAGCCTGTGCCAATATGCTCGGTGAACATTGGCCGGCGCCACAAGCAAGAGGAGTGGGATTGAAAAAGCAAGGTGAGTGAACGAATAAAGATGAGGCAAGGAAATGGGAGAGGTTGGAGGGAGACAGAGTGTGAAGAAGAATAACAGGAGAGGAGGGGGAGTAGTAGAGGGGAAAAGGGAGGGCAAAGATGCAAGAGGAGGAAAATGAAAAGGTAAAAGAAAGTGGGAGAAAAGACGAATAACATAACAAGGGAAAAGAGTAGGTCAAAGAAATAAAAGGAAGAGGGTGACACAGGTGATAGTGAGATAAAACAACAAAGGAGAGGGGGGAGAGGATAGATAATCAGATGGGTGAGGGGAACGCTCAAAGTGTGAGCTTAAGGTGACGGCATAGACCCAACGTTACAGAAGATGAAAGAGAGATAATTAGAAAGCTAAAGTTGGGGATGAGGAGAAGTGGAAGAGAGGTAGCATCAAAACAAAAAAACATGCTTCATTTCCCAATGAAATTCTGATAAAATATATATTTGCTCCCAGAAAGTTCAGCACGGCTACGCCCCAAATCTTTATAGGTACAACAATAAGGCACGTTTATTGCATCAACAGCGACACAACTTCTATTTCAAAGGATGGCTGGGAATTAAATGCTTGTCACGTGCTGCTGCTGCTGCCCATTTTTGCTCAATGGGATTGTCTGCCTGATTCAATGCCTAATTTAAGTCATAAAACGTAATTATCCACAACACAATTACCCATTTAGCTTCAAACATCCATGTCACCGTGAAAATAAAAAACAACGCCTATTGCAATCCAGCATTTCTCTTTACAGTTGAATCCCCATAAATAACATCCCCATATCCATAGATCTTTAATCTGTGTCAAGTTATAGCGTTTTTTTTTTTTTAAATACTACTTAATGATATGGGATATACAGTAGTCCAGCTGACTACTTCTTTTACAATGAAGGAGATGGTGGTTCTCAGCACTGTGACTTCTCTGAGGAGAGCGCCGCCACGCCAAATCTGTCTCATCCGCTTTCCTATCAGAAGACAAGCAGGTCAAGGCGAACTGGAAACTATACGTGGCCTGAAGGTGTGAATGTGTTTGTCTGTCTACGTGTGTTAGCCCTGTAATACACTGGCACCCAGACCGAGTGTAAACACCTCTAACCGCATGTGTGCTGGGAGACTGTCCAGCCCCCCTGCGACTCCGAGCAGGTTCAGTTAACGAATAGGGGGATGTATAACCTGTGAAACTGCAAATGAAAAAAAAAAAGACTTTAGCTCTACATTGCCAGGCTTTAGCTCCACATTAGCACATCAGGCTAAGTACCCCTCCTTGTGCACTTCAACTGTAACTAGATTGATTGCTGCACCTGGCAGCTCCCCTAGGTGTCAACATGGTCCCCACTGGTGCTGTCTAATTATTGCAGAACCTGTGATCCATGCTGAGTATTACTCCCTGCCTAATATGTTCCTGTAAGCTGTCACGTCGGCTCGCTATGTGGCCATAACCAGTAGGTGATTTTGTTCATTAACAGGGGGGGGGATGGTTCACTCCCATCGTTAGCACCACAGATTTATCAAGACACCGCACAGAGAGTGTCCCATCTGGTGGGAATTGATACGAGGGGATGGAGAGGGGACGGTTGGCAGGTCAACAAGATGATGCATTTTGGTGATGGCATCCCTCCTGATTACATCTAGTGTATCTGCTATTCCTCTGGATTAAAATGTGCTGTAGTGACGCGCTGTTCGACCTAAAGCCCTGCAACATCAGGGAAGCTTACAAGAAAATATCACAGGACCAGGTGGGCGGGTCAAAAAGTGACGAAGCAGCGTTCCCAGTAAGTTATTGCAATAGTCCACCTTCCACCTTCTCTTCCCCCCTCTCTCTCTGAAACACACAAACATGGCGGCTGCGTAATAATGCAGGAATACGGTGGTGTGCGGGTCAAGTTCGGGGGTTGATCAACACATATTTTTGCAGGTTTGGGCAGTGCAGATTGGCTCTGATAATGAGCTGGCTGGCTGCGGGGTATTACACCCTGACCCGCAAACCAGTAATCATCAGTGCTAACCTTCAACACCCATACTACATTTCAGAAATGCACTGAATACTCGAATCTGACACTATAACTCCTTTGTGAACCCCAATTGTGTTGAAAGCATTGTTTACTAGGGGTTATCCTCCCAATAAGGCCACTCCCAGAGCAGGACTCTTCTCAGTGTACATTCCCTTGGCCTGACATTCCTTGTCAAGCTGCGACCTGGCAATATACCTGGGATTATTGCACCTTAATCAGGCTGCCACTGTTGGCTGGTTTCTCCCTCCACCAGTCTCACCCTCCAGGCTGCGGGGGCGGGAAAGCTGTGCTGTCCCACTCTATGCCCAAGACTTCCACTGTAACCCTTAAATTGCCAGCATGCATGCCCATTAATCGCTGCCTTTGCGCAACAAACAATAGTATTGCACTTTTATGTAACTTCTCTAAACTTTGAAACTCTGGTTATTCCATGTCTCTCCATCTGTTTCAAGTCTGTGGACATAATATTGATTTGGCTCCCTGTCAAGCCATGACAGAAAAAAAAAATAAACTTGTTATTTTATTTAGACTTACTGTCACTATATAACAATGCACTCTTCCCACAGTCCTTCCAGTTCCACATAAATAAAACTTCTCAAGGACTGCAAGTTTATACTCTCAGAATGTCTTCTGACTAGAATATTATGAGCCCATCCTCTCGTGACTTCCGGCAAAATTTTGTTCCAAAACTCTGCTGCCTGAATTTACACTCGTGTCATTTCCTCCCGTACATGGCATCCATCCTCTCCCAGTTACGCCCCACAACCTTGACGATTCTGCTCCACACATACCTCTGGCATAAACCGCAGCCCTCTACTTCTGTCCTCCATGACTACACCCAAGCCAATGCTCTCCAATGCCAATGCAATCCTCTCCTTTCACCATCTGCTCTGCAGGCACCCAGAAACACGCATTCACCATACAACATAATGCACCAATTATCACCATTAAATATTCATTGGATTGGAAGATTATAATATCTACAGTGCAGCTGAATTATAAATGCTATCAAACTGTTTTGCAAGGTCGACAGTTTCAGTTTAACATAATAAAAAAAACTTGAAATGCCTTATATTCCCTTTATATGGTATTATATGAAACAGACGCTGCATTGAAATATCTAAAGCACCTCTGACAACAGACTCAATGGAAGGCTGTTATTGGAAAAAAGAAATAAAGCAGATTGGAACACAGTCGGCTGCATGAGAGGGTTCTTTTTCTGAGCCTGTGAGGTGGCGGAGTGCTCTCATTGTGCGACTGTGTGGCAAATGTTTACTCTTCGCTATAATACAATCAGATGTTTTAGTGTCAAAAACAATACGATGCTTTGACTAGAAAACAAAGACTGAAAAATGAACGGCGATAAAGAAATGCAGAAGAAAAGTGAAGAGAAGAAAATCAAATAAGTCAATTTTTCCCCCATCAGATATCTTTGAGGCCTAATGATAATGTGGCAGCTGCCACCTGTGTCATCACACTGTTAAACGACTGACTGCCCTGCTGCACCCACATGCACTCCACTCAACAAGACAGAGAGGAGAGTTTTCCCATGATACAGTTAAGCAAGATATTTAACACCAGCTGCTTTGGCGAATCCCCTTGGCGACGAAGAGTTCAATGCAGATATTACTGAAAAAGGGTTTGATTGTAGGGCATTCCAACATTCTTCTTTCCTTTTTGGGCTGGTCGGTGATGATATTTTTGCTTTACCCACAGTTAACATTATAATTCATTATCATTTTGGTGTCGGTATGCAAGCAGCTTTCAGATTGAATCACCATACAGAAGGCTATAAATTACACTGAGCAACAAATGTTGGCAACAAAAGTCGCCAAGCTTGATTGCAAATAGCAGCCCAAACATAATCCCCCGGAGATACAGATGAACATTTTGCTTCCAAGCTCATGTTTGTTGTTAATATGATATTTAACACATCAGTCAGTGGCTTAACAGAAATGATCTATTTTTCTTATCTTGTACGGCAGCTGGAGTTTGCAAAGTCACAATATCCCTCGAGAAAAGCAGAATCACATATCACAAGAAAATCCATCTCGTCTGGCTTCAAGTAATGCACTTCCATCCGGCACCCGTGCTGGCGTCTAGGGGCGTGGCTTGGGTTTGTGTGAGGCGACGCAGAGAGGCTGTGCATTTTAAACAACAGCAGCTCCTGAAGCAGTTATCTGCTACAATAGCATCAGTTATCACAAGTGGAGAGTATTTCCTCTTCGAAAGAATGGCAAATAACGCCAATGTAGGCCTTTTTTTGACAGAAATATGTTTTTGCTCATCTCCTTATTGGGTTTGGCAAGAGTTTGATTGACAGATGTTTGTTTATGTGGCTGCCTTTTTCCCCAACAATTTCCAATGAAGGCTTCATAGATGGTTCTGTGTAACAAACCATCTGGCGCATCAGGTAACTCTAATGCAGCGACCTTGTACGAGCAGTTCTTTCTTCTTTCTTTGGTGACCTTCCAAACAAAACATTGGTTTCCTCTTGGGTGAAATTGGCCTGGATTCTCCCCTCCATTATGCATTTGTCATTGTAGCATGACAGGGAACACAGTGTTTTTTTAAAAAAGAAAATAAGATTAGCTGATTTTATTGGCTACGACTGTTGCCAACTCCTAACAAACATACAATTAAATCTTCCTAATTCAACCCATTTTACATCGATGCCTCCGCCGCGTCAGCACCTCGAGTCATAAAGGTACCAAGCACCTGTTTGTCACGGCTAAGCGAGCGTGTCCTGTGAGCTCACATTGTGGGCTTGTGAGACAACATGAGTCTGCACCTTGATTCACCAAAAACAAACATTTAGTCAGTTTGCTTCAGAAAAGTAATCATATTTACAAGCAATAAATACAAGAAAGGCAACCGAGACAATTTCTTTTGTAGAAAGTAGTTCCAATGAAAACTGTTCAAAGTTAAGTTATTCATTAATATGTTTCAGTGTTGTGAGTATCTAAATCCATTCACCTCCACTGAAATGTGCCAGATAAAAGTATCTGTGTAGCTAGAAGAAAGGAAATGTTTGGATAGAGAACTATAGGGAATCCGGTTCTGGATCGCTTAGTGAGTCTGAATCCTTTATCGAATCTTTTTAGGCAGTTTGTTTGCTGGAGAATTAAAACATCTCTTAGCTACAAGAACATTCATTAACCCTGCTCTGTGACATTCATTAACCCTGTCCCGTCTCATTTTCCTCCTGCTGCAAGGGAAAACAGTGTTTGCTCCCCACTGATGGGCTGTGCTGCAGAAGCTGAAGTAAAAACAACACAGTGGTAACATATTCACTCCACGTTATCTTCCTTGCTTAAGTACAAGGAGAAGGAGACAATTAACTCCTTCTGAGTGCTGCAAAGACCACGGGGGCTATATTACTATGAACTTAACAAAACAAGAAAATACCCATAAATTATACACACACAGACTTCCGTGACTCTTCGATTGTTTAAGACGGAGGGGCATCCTGTGTCAGCCTATCCAGAGCAGCCAAACGCTGGCACACAATCAAGAATTGATTCACCGAAGGAAGAAAGAATGCGGCCATACTACCATCAGTATGAATTATTGAATGCAACCAATGTTTTTTGCAGATTCCTGGCAGGATTCTGTTTCTATAAACACCAACTCTACTACGATAAGCTGAGCAGCATTGCCCTTGTGCAGCTCCTGGAAAGAATCCAGAAAGACATAATTTTTTCCAAATGAGACACATTTTTCAAATGAGGTTGGGCACGGAAAATGAGTTTGCAAAAGTTATTTTGTTCTAATTATGTTTTAATGAACTATTTTTGTTCTGAATAATTGAATCTTTTCTAATATAAAAGCCACAGAGATCATTAGCCTACATTCTACATTGGTATTGTCATTGTTTCTGCACGGCGTCCCATTTTTAGCCTTGTTATCGGCGGGCACATTAAAAGGGCGGTATTTAAATCACTGCTCATTGCCTAGCAGCGAGGGTGGCCACATACCAACCAACCTCGCTGGGAGGATTATCTGCAGAGAGCTACAGTCCAGATGCTGCAAATACAAGTCAACCCGAAACAAGAGCTGACATTTTTTTTTGGGACATGGAAATAACAAATTATGCTCCATTTATCCAAATGTGAAAATAGAAAAATACAATTTCAGACTATTTATCTGCCATGTCAAAATTAGTGGGTTCATTTAACAAATCTGAGAGGCTGAAAACAAAACTGGTGAAACATCCAATTCCATATGAACAATAAATTACTATTCATGTTATTACACTGGATGCCTCCCCAATAAGGTAAATTAAGTAGATAACCATTGAATCGCTCAGAGGGACAAGAAGACATGCAGAAAGAGAGAGGAGATGAATGTATGGAGGGAAGAAAATAGATTTCTGTCCTTCATGGCCCTTGAGGGGGATCTATCAACTGTAACTCCTGACATGCCCGATGAACGTGCTGCACATGAAGCTTTGTGTGTATACATCCACGGCCACACACACACGGGTTTGTGTGTGTGTGTGGCGACGCAGTGTGTTATCAGCGAGTGCAGAAAGTGTCATGTCTCATATCTCCGAGTACCTGAGGGCCTTGAGGGTCCGGCACCGACTATCTATCCGTCTGTCGCCCTCCCTAGTTATTAAACACCAGGAGAAACAGCAGCGAAGAGAACACAGACTAAGGAGGGAGGCAAAGGGACAAGACAAAGATAGGACAATAAAGGACATGAGAGAGAGCAGGTTTATGTGCATACAACCTGTATTGATGTAAGAGAAAGAATGAGAAAAGAATGGAAAGAAAAGATTCATTCTATGATTAATTGTCCTCATTGTATCCTTGAAAAGCGCTGAGGAAAGAAAACTGTGGGAGCTGGAGGAATACACAAAGACTTGCATACACAATCAAAGAGGGGCCACACAGCTTTATGAAAGTTTGAGCAGCATTTCTGAAAATTCATTAAGTTCGGAGGATAGGGCCAGAATAACAGAAAAATCATAGCTAACATTTCGGCTGAGGTCAACCGCCTCTCAGTTTATGAGGTTATTAAATATACACTATGTGTAAACACTATTTGCTTTGCACAGTCTGAGTCTTGTTATCTCTCATGAAAACAAACTATACCCACATTTGATTTTTGATAAGACTGCCCCAGAGTTTTAAAAAGCCAGTATGTGAAGGCATAAAAAGCTGCTCACAGAAAAGCTTTCCCACACTCACAATCTCACTGAAATAGATACGCACACAGAAAACACACACACTTCTCTGATTATTCTTATTTGCAGTATGTTATGGAAATTGCCTCATCACGTAAGTTCATGTGTTTACATGCATGGACTGCAAATATTCAAGGAATAGTTTTACATTTCGTATTCAAATTGGAATCCAGATGGTGACGGCGAACACCAAGAAATATACATGTACCACTTGTTGTTTTACACTTTAAAATCAACAAATTATAACTTGTTTATTGTGAGCTTTAGCGATGCTTGAAGGCAGGTTTTTTTTAACTTTTGGACAAAGCCACGTTTCCATCTTTGTGCAAAACCAAGCTAACCAGCTGCTGGTGGTGGCTTAATATTTAGCATACAGACCATCACAAAATATCAAAGTATTCCTTTAATTAAATAGAAATGAATGTAAGACTGGAATGGAACAAAGTGATCCGGGGGGGTTCAGACTTTCTAACATTCTGCAGTTCAACTTTAACCACCCACACACGAGCTGCACAAGCATTATCAGACTACTTGAATCAGCTGAATGGGAGTCCACATACATCCAAAATGTTTCTCTTGAACACATGAAACCACCAAAGAAACACGACCGAGTGTGTTTGTGTGTCTGTGTGTTTAGGAGTTGCCTTGCTCAAAGGGCAAAATATGAGACACCCAGACAATTTCAGATTTCATGTTGTCACTGAATATTCATTTGCAATATTTGTCGGTGAAATATTCCATCTTTGTGTTGTGGCTGTGTGTGTTTGTGTGTGTGTGTGTGTGTGTGTTACACTATTTTGCCTCTCGGCCATCCGGAATGTGCAGATTCCAAAAGAATAGCTCATCAATATTCATATGAGTTTATGCTTTCATTAATGTTGCAGCAAATTGTCTCAGATCAAACTCACAGCTTGTAACTGCGTCCACATTAGTGTATCTCACAGACAGCGAGAGAGAAAGTGAGGGAGAGAAGGGGATAGAGAACAAAGAGAGGGCTAGAACTGCCACAGATGGCCCTATGTTTCCAGCAGATGAAAAGGAGACTTTGAAAAAAGAAGGGAAAAGATCATACAGATGAGGGGAGAGCGGAGCAAAGCAGGAGGTCAAGAGAAGAAAGCGACAAGAAAGTAAGGGAGAGGAAAAGGAGAGTGGGAAGGAGGAGAAGAGCGTTACGTTCTAAAGGTATCTGTCCTACTTTGGTTTGACTAATGAACCCAAAGTGTCCTGAATATGTCCTGAATCACCGGAGGCCCAGTTAGACCACCCTGTGCTGAGAGTGTGGCAGAGCTTCCTCCTGAATGTGTGCAAGAGGCATCGTGATGTGTGCCTGTTTTAATATGCTCTCTACTGCATATTGAAGCTGTGTGTATGTGATCTCAATGCCCTGCATGTGTCTAATGAACCACTGTCCCTTCTAGTCATCTGCCTTCATACCAACATATGCAAGTGTCACACACACACACACACACACACACACACACACACACACAACACACACACACACACACACACAGATAGCAAGATTATCCAATGGCCACGGGAAAACAGACACATATATGAACACACAGCTCAAGTAACCACTGAGGGATATTGCTGCGTAATAGCGGTAACACGACCAGCGCTGCCTATCAGCGATTATGTGCCGTCTGTGCGCATCCTTTAAATAAACAATCCCCAGCGCCTTGACATGTTTCTGCATGTGTGTGTTCGTGGTTAATCGCTATTCTCTTGGAACCCCATGCACGATTACCCATGTTCAAAAGGGGACGAGTATGAGTTAATGAGAGCCATGTAATTGGTTTTTATATGCTAGATGGGTATATGTAGCTCAGAGAAAGAATATGCGGGAGAAACTAATGGTATTGGCCTGGTTTTCAAAGTTTATAGAGTGAGTTAAGTTTATAAATACAAAATTACCTTTGACAAGATTTCTCAAAAATGTTGTTTTCTCGGGTAAATTATGAAGAAAAGGGTTGATTATGTGTGTCATTTGTGGAAAAGTTAGTTTTTTTAGGTGTTAACGATTAAGTTTGACAACAGAAAATCCATTAAATTAAAACCAATCACGGAACAAAGTGTACTTTCTGAAAAATTCACTCTACAAAACCAACAAATGTATTTGCTGGTTTTAAATAGATTCAGATTGTTGTATGTAAAGCATTCAAGAAAGAAATAATAACTTTCTAAGTTCTCTATACAAAGGCTGGAGGAAAACTGGCTTTAGCTGTTTAACAGTAGCAGGCAATTTGTCTTCTTCTGTGTCCGAGAGATGTATTTTTCATGTGGATTTAACATACGTCTTGCATGTCGTGTTTCCTCTGCTGGCCTCTCACAAGTTCTTTCCACCAACTTACGCACACCTTGTTTTTGATGATCATCGCTGTCGGGCCTCTTTACACAGACATGACATCGTATTCTCATGAATTCAAATGTATGGAGCCTATATTCTCTCCTCTCTCCTTCATATCCTCCTCCCGACTTCTCTTTCTATGCTAATATGTAACTCCCATGGCTTTTTCTCTGATCTCAAAGATGAAGCTCAAGCTAATTGCTTTTTTAATAGCTTGGAACATGGTTTGTTTTCCGTATGTCCCCAAGTGTGTTGACTGTATGGGCGTGCAGATGTGCAGCTTTACAGTGTGTTTACTGTACATTGTGTAAGATGCTGGTGGAGTGGAAATGTTTCCTCATTTCTTTTTTTTTACATGCTATTTGATGTTGCTCTAAAGCCTCATTGTGGTGTTTCCTAGATTTATTTAGCTCCTTGCCATAAGAGTGAAGTGGGGGGCATATCATTTTTGTTTTCCCACTTCTAATTTTTACAAAATTATTGAATGTAACTCCTGGGGATGTCAGTGTGGTGGAGTGGAATGAAGAGCATAATAATATGAATCATTTTTTTGTTCACGATTTCTTAGAACTCTTTTGGGCAATATAAAATCTGTTACTTGTCTTAATGGATCTGACTTTAACAGAAATAATGAGAAAATTCACACAAAAGTCAGCACAAACATGTCAGACAGAGGAAAGAAGTACTAATGTGAAAAAAATATCATTAGGGAAGGAAAATGGGAGACAGATGAAACGGGTGGCAATGACAATGAGACACAGCCCCATGTCAATTTACAAAGAATAAAACATATAAATAAAACATAAGCAAGTTTCAAGATACATTTTTTAAATGACAAAAAAAAAAAGATTGTGGTTGCAAGCGGTATGTAGAGCAGTGAGGAGCTCTGATATGGGCCGCTCTTCAAAGGCAAATGGCCTTTCATCTGAGCCTGCAGAATCTCACAAGCACTTGTACGCACACACGTCGTGCCTATAAAAAGTATTCATCCCCTTTGGACTTTTCTGTGCGTTCATGTTAACAAAACTGGATCACAAAAGATGTAGTTATTTTTCGACACATATTTCAAATGAAAGATTATATTTCTCCAGGGGAAAACAAATCTATACAAATTTATCTGAATGGAGAACAAATAAAACACAAGATAAATCATTGCAGAAGTATTTGCATATTCTGGCTGATTAGACATGCAAGTAATCTGTATGTAAAAATCCAGCAGAATATCTCCACCTCAAAGATTTACTTAATACTTAAGTTGCAATAAACGGGATTGAGAGCATTATGAGATATACTTTTCTATATAAAGATATAGTGAAGCAGAGAATTAGTTATTGTTAGCTCTGTCTGCATATTTGCTGTAGTTACTTAGCTTTCAAAATGCTCCCAAATTTGAATTGCACCCTTAAACTAGTTTGATGACATGGCCTTGTTGGCTGTGGTGTTTTTCATTTTGCCAAGAAAGTAAATTCCCTAAAACGCGTCTTCATTCTCTTACAGCACCTCGTTCTTCACTGCATTCTTGCATATTTAAGGCTACAATTGAGGTTACAGTGATGCTGAAGTCTATCTCATTGTAAGGCAGAAGCCAAGAAAAGCTCTTGACAGATCCATCAATCAATCATGTGGCGAACACCCAAAAAAACCACACACTCATACTTCCATAGCTGGGTGATTTACCTGAAAAGCACATCTTCAGACAACGGGAGGAAATCTACACACAGAGAAAAGTACAAAAGCCGACATTTGAAGTGATATAAATACATCGGAAGTCGTGTAATAGTACATTCTGTAGCTTTTACCGTTATCTGTTATATTGTAAACCTTCGCCTGCCCTGTTGGGGGAATATGTCTGAGGGCCTTCAGGTTAAATGCCCTGGAGAATTTCTACAAGCACTACAGTGAATGCTCACTCTTAAGGGAGTCCGGTTTCCTTTCCGTTCGTGCCCATGGCAACTCTGAGATTCTCTGTCTCTGTCCCAATTCTCCAGCTCTTTCTAAATATGTGTCCTAAATTCTCCTCCATCCTGACAAAGTGTGTGCCCTGAATTACCTACACCGCTCTTGTTTTATTTCCAACAAGCGCCCCTCTGTGCAAATCTTTTTTTGTGGGGCAGTTAGTAAAAGTGCCTGACAAGTGCAATCTCTTTGCAGCGTTGCGTCTTTTTAAACACAATAAAATAAACAACTGAAACATGAAATACAAAGTATTCAGACGAGGACACGCAACCAGTTGACTTTTATAATTGCTAACATTGCTGCGATTCTACCTACATCTTTGGCCCACTTTGGGTTCCCTTGAGGACACACATCATTCCTCTATTTATCTATACAGAGATGACTTTGAGACCAAGTTTATATGATTGGGGCCGTAAAGTAGTTTGTGCACATGGATGCATGCGTGTTATACATAGTCGTTTCTAAGTACTGTAATGGTAAACAAGGCTACTTGATGTATGGAAGCAAAAGGAGAAAGTCGACCATCTTTTTCTTGTTCTTTTCTCAAAGTCACACGATAACTGCCTGATAGGAATATTTATTATTAATTGCTAAATTCAGTCAATTTTCTTTTTCTTCATCTTACTGTTAACTTACACAAGTTTTTCCAGACCAACTGCTGACTGCAGCACTTTTTAATTTAAAGTTGGGGATCTCTAATTTTAATTCAAGTCAATTCAACACGCTTTATTGGCAATGAACAAGGACAATAAATTCATAAAATCTAGAACATAATAGAAACCAATTAACCCTTGTTCACTCTCTCTCTCTCTGTGTATTTGTGAGAGGCTTTTGAAGTGTGTATTCATGCTGTTGAACACACACTTCATGTCTCAAAGGTGTGCTTGCTGTGTCCATGTTTTGGGGAAAAAAATATTTCATGATATCTAAGAGTAAAGCTGTTATTAATGAAGGCGGAGAAGCATGATCACATGCAAATACACTTCAAAAGGGTTCTCTGGCAGTCATGTTTTTTTTACTACGAATATCAGTGTTGATCTGACCTTTTGAATAATTTCCCATCCATTGTCTACAATGAAAAACTCATTAAAACAGTTGAGGCCTATTAAATAGGGAGCTTAATTAGGTTGTTTGAAAGACCCACAGCAGCCAATGCAAACCAATGAGGACTGCACTCATTGCAGTGCATATTGCATCACTTAGAGTCACATGAAAACAAAGCAAGTACATTTACATTTGAAGATACAGTAAGCGGTACTTCACACTTAAATAATTTAAATGGATGCACAGTAGCCTACTGACAAGTAGTACTGATCCAGGGCGGTTAATTTATTTTCTGTTATGCAATTTAAATTTTTTTAAATCAATCCAATATATTTATATCTATGTAATTATACAACACCGGGATCAGATTGTTGCTCTGTATCACCCGATAACAAAAGCCCAGGTGTCACATTGGGTATCAGGACGGAAAAATCTCAACTAAACATCAAACTGCTCTCAATGAGTCCTCTTTTGAGAGAAAGTTGCTGTCCACTGACTCTAAATCTTCCGTCTCTGGTTGCTTTAGAATACAGATACATCAAAGTTGTTGCATCAAAAGAACAAGAACTCCCAGATTACTGAGGTTAGTCAGGTTCACACCCACCAGAATTCTTATGAGCTACCTACGATCCAGGCAGATGGCCTGTTGTTGAACAACCGTGGGGAGACAAAATCAAATATTTGTCCTGAGTTATTGTACCTTTGCTCAAACATTTTGACATGCACAAAATCAGACTGACTAGAGGAAAGAAGAAAGAGAATATGACGGTGTCCCACTATACAGTATGCTACCAGAACCAGTGCTGCTCAGCTGGCTCACTGATCTTAAAACAAGTTGCACCAATACTACATAATTAAGCCATCCACCCCCTTAAAGCCTCCCCCTCAAACTGACGGAGAGAAAGAGTTCAAAAAGGAGTAAGACAGGATTACTAACAGACCTCATGTGTGACTGAGAGTGATGCAAAGCAGCTCGACATCACTTCTTTAACTGGAGCAACTATCTGTTTAGGATCAGTTATCAACTCTACTCTTCCTATTTTGGCAAGGTAAAAAGAAAACTATTAAAAGTTCAGATCTTCAGATCCAATTTGAATGCACCAACCGTGAAAGTTAAAATATATGTAGATTCATAATATACGTGTGCACTCACATAAATGTATTATTTATCAAATGTTGTACATTATCCTGCGTAAAAAGGATATAAATGATGCCTCTCCTTGTCTTGCTCTTTCACTCCATTTCACAATTATATCTCATTTGTTTCAAAGGAGGGTCGTTGAGTTCATTGTCATCTTGAGAGGAAAACAAAACAGACCCCGTGTGGATTGTGACGGATTTTTCAAGCAAAGTCTCACGATCTCACGATTGATTTTCACACGATGTTGGCATAAACTGAGAACAATGCGTTGCCAAAACGTTGTGAGCGCGATGTGTAAACGTGTCATTTACAAAACGTAGAGAGTGTGAAATAAATGATTTGTAGTGGGGCGAGAGCTAACGATCATTTTCTTTTTTTTAATTAATTTGACAAATGTTTTACTTAATACACTCACTTATTAACAGGACAAATTGCTTCCTCAGAACAGTATCTGACAGAGTGGAACAATCGGAATGCATCAGAATGAAAATCTGTGTGTGTGTGTGTGTGTGTTTTTGTACCATGATAAAAAATGAAGACTGACAGATCAAAGGTGTCTGAAGGCTCACCTGTCTGGGTCGCACACCTCTACACTTTAATGCCAGCTTGACTGCCTCACACTCATCCATTCATCATTCCTGTTAGCCTAACCCTAATTAATACCCTTCCTCCACCTGCTTCTCTCACTCTCTCTCATCCATCTATCCATCCATCACCCTTGCCGACCTGCCCAGGTCATTACCCGCTACGATGATGGTTTTGTTGCTCTAATTAGCCTAATTATAGTTGTCAGTTATAACCTGGTCCTCTGCAGGGACCTTGTGATCCGACTGTGACTCTACCCGACCTTGGCCATGGAGTGTGTGTGATCCCTCTGTGCCAAAGACTGACCTCAACACTGCACTACTCACATTTTGCACCTCTCCCAACTTCAGTATTACTTCCCTCGTCTTCCAGTTGATTTGATTTGTTTTCTCTTCTGACCAAATCCATTATTTCTAACACTTTACTTTCCCTACCACCTTGACCTGAAATCACTAATATGTGATGAAAATAAAGCACAGTTATACATTATTATTTCACGACAAGCCCATTGAGTTCTACTTTGTTCCAAGTTGCTTTCACATATTATATGCTCTCTTACCTAATCTGTATTATTATTTCTATTTGAACGACTAGAGTGAATGCAAGCTGTGAATGTCCGGTTCAATTTAATATAATTTTATTCAATAAAGAGCTTTCAGGAAACATAACACACCCACGATAAACTATAGCGGAGGCAGTCAGGTCTTGAGTATCAATAGGTGTGAACAGCTGACTGCATTTTTTTTTTACAATTACAAAAGTTCTGCCTCCACATAATTCAACGGATGGTAAATTATGGTTATTAAATTGTTCTGTTCTTGTCGTTCACATATCTGTTCAGTGTCAACGTGACGTGTTGGCGAACAAATGTGCCTTGCCTGTGTGGTTGGTGTTTTATACTGAAACGTTCAGTGACAGAAATGTGCAACTATTATACAATAATGAAGATAAACACTTTGATTTAAAAAAAACCCTCTCCAATCAGAAGAGGTAATTAGATGAAATGTTAACGCAATTATAGCAGGAATGACAGTAAGTCATGCATTTAGACTTCATTAAATCCTTGTGCAGCAACTCTACACATGATGGTTTCTGGTTACCTTGGTTAAATAAAACACGTCTAATTCTGTAAATCTGTAATTCTGAGATCAATCAGGTCTGGGTAAACCTGGATTTGTGTGCAGGGCATCGCATCTGAGCAAAAATATCCAGTCCTTGTTCACATGACCCAGTAGTTTACACTGTGAATGCGCTCTTAAAATAGAGCCCCTAATATTATTTAACCCTGTCACTCAATTCATCCGACAGTGTTTTACAGATCAGTCTTTTTCCCGTCTGCACGAACCCTGAACGCATTTCTCTGAACTCCAATTCAAGCTAGCCTTTTATGTTCCCTGTGCTTTCAGTGGTTCCACTAATCCTTCATGCTACATGCCATGATTATGATTGATGAAATGCTTTCCTACTTCCGAGCAGTGTGTGTGTGTTTGAGAGGGGATTCATGTCTGTGTTAGCTCCTTTGTGAAATATGTGATGTGTGTATGTGATTTGTATATGTAAATGTAGGGGGCGAGAGAGCAGGGTCCATTTCTACACTGCATCAATCTTTATGAAAAGACTCTCGTCTAAATGCCTGGCATCTCTTCCTCGTTTTTTTTCCCTCTTGCATTTCTGTTTTCTTTTATTTTCTCTTACTTGGCCTCAAATTCCCTACAACCACCCACCATCTCTCCGTGTCTGGCCCTCCCACATTCTTGCTCTCTGCATGTGCTCCTCTTTAGAGCATCTCTCCCTCTCCCTCTCTCCGAGGCATCTTCCTGCTCTCATGAAACAGATGTCCCTTCATTAATAAAGACCTGCTCTACCACAGTAATGAAGGAATGAGCGAGCATGCACAGAGGAAAGAGGGTACAGAGAGATTATATTTCACATGTATGCGGCGTTGCCCTGTAAGCAAACACACCAACAGACACATCGGCTGGCTAGTTTCAAACAAGTCACTTCATTACCCTCATTAGTTTCAGCACTATTATTATTTTCTATAGCGTCTGGCTGTTACTGAATGTTGGCGAAGCATTTCCAAGCCCCTCGAAGCGGAACAAAACATAAACTTGGGAATTATTATTAAAATTGCAATATTGAGCTACATTGCGGGACTGCCCGGCTGAACACTAATGTCCAGGACTGGAATGAATAGCCAAATAGGGCATCGACCTGAGGCTGAAGCAAAAGCGAGAATCCCCCATGACCGTGCAGGAAAAGTGTAGTGTAGCTAAAGGAAGTGCTTGGTTATTTTCAAGGAGCGTTTAAGGAGCTGCCTGTTGTGCTCCGAAGATAATCTCATGTCTTTTCCCCTTGAGATCCCACACGCAGCTGTTATCACACCAACACACACTCTTCTCCAATACGGACGCCAACACACACCTTCCCTCCGGCAAATGCACACGCCTTTTAATGACTGCCCATGGAATCATCTGCATATTATCTGCTGTCTACTAATGGAGATGGATCAATCAATCCATGTATGATTTCCTAAAACACTCAGTGACTGATGTATCTTCATATGGCTGGAGCAAATCAACAGCCTGTGAACCGAGGAGAAGGGTGGGTGGAGAAGGGGAGTCAGGGGAAACCGAGAGGCCTCGAGGCCCACCAAACTCTCAACTTGATATCGTGTGCCCTCAGTTTTTTATCTCCCTCTGATCCACTTTAATTCTAAAGAAGAAAATCCAATGTTTTCATTTCAAACAGCGACTGAGAGCCGACTGCTGTCTACTGTATGTTTGGTGCTACACATTGTTCTGATGTCGCATTCAGACAACAACACATCTTTTGTCTAATCATCAGCAGCGCAAAAACATGTCACATCATTTTCAAAGGGTTTCCTTCCATCCTGTCAAATGCACTGGAGACGAACCGAGTGACGTCGTCCTCGTGTTCTCAGTGGTGAAATATGTGCATCAGAGGCAGACTCATGCAGGTTCCAAACCCATTACGCCACAATCTTCCATGCTTTCTTCATTACATCATTTGCCCCAGCATTGGACTGTGTCATGACTGGCCAATTTAAAAAACGATATCACACTCACTCGGACAATTTACTCCGATACAGGCTAATGTTTAGCAAGACCACTGTTATCTGCCTGAGCTCATTATCGAACAGTGCATCCTTTATCCTGATGGAAAATGCACGAGAATAGGCTCCAAAACAAAATCTCCATTTAGTGAGCCGACTCTGTTGCAAAGAACTTTTACATTGTACCTCCGTTAACAGTGTGATCTTCATTACAAACACAGCATCTTCAACATCATTAAATATATGGTGCTACAGCCGAGTCTCACTGGGAGGGAAACAAAGATAATATGGAACAATAACACTAGATACATATCAACTTCTCAAGGAACAGCACATAATTCCTTTGATTAATTGATGCGTTCAGGTAGAACAGATACACAAATAAATGCGGCATGATTTGAAAAGCGCAGTTCGGCGACTACTTTTGATTTACAAACAGTGTCAGTTTGACTTGGGATGAGATATGACACCCAATACTGCCATCAGGGCAATTCAATCACAGCAATGCAAATCACCTGCCATCACTCAAAACAGCAAAACCTGTGGCTTCACTCAGCATGAATTACCTGTGGACAGGTAGTTAGGGCATGCAAATCACTGCTGATTCATTTCAATGAATCAAAAGCAAATCATGTACAGTGGGCAACAAATAATAAATGCTGATTAGGCTTGAACAAGAAATGATTGATCTTGTTTGTTTTCTTTATGGTTATTTTTAATGCATTATTCTTTAAATCACCAGAGCATCTAAATATCATTTTCACAACACATTATGAGATACAGCCAATGAGGTTGGTGTCTAAGTGAATAAATCTATCTGTAAATCTTTTAAGCTATAAAAAGACAATTTTCAACTGACATTTATTAGTATGGAGCCTGTTAAAGACAAGAGTCAGACTAGAAATCAGCGTCTGAAAGGCATTACATCTTTTATCCTTTTACAGTTCGAATCCAGCCACTTAAATCATTCCTCAAGTGAATGAATATAAAAAAGAAAAAGAGTGTCTCAATAGTCTAAAGTGGCTGTCTTGCTAAAATCCATCACTGTCTTTCGTTTTCTCCTCTTTTGCTGTATTCTCACACTGGC
Source organism: Chelidonichthys spinosus (assembly GCA_029853015.1). Lineage (NCBI taxonomy): Eukaryota > Metazoa > Chordata > Actinopteri > Perciformes > Triglidae > Chelidonichthys > Chelidonichthys spinosus. The sequence continues at coordinate 17,759,547 of CM056831.1, forward strand.
TGTCCCACTATACAGATGAAATTTGATTTCCATGTTTGAGAGGAGAGGAGAGGAGAGGCTTGGCAGGGATGTTAGAGCCACTTGAGATCACCGAGACCTACATAGAATTAGATTGCTTTGGAATACACCCATGAGGTCACATTTACCATAACGAAGGTAAATCAAATATTCAGCTGTCTTGATTGGAGAGAGAAACAGGCTAAGCAATGAATGGCTGGATAAATGATGGATAGATGGCAGATGGCACATACAAACCTGGGCCAGTTGTGAGCTTATCCCTGCCTAGAGGGCGAATAGACCATTACATAGTCTATGGCCTGCCAGGCTAGAGCAATCAATTACAAAAAAATAATGGAAAGGTAAAAAAGTGCAAGATATTGATATATTTTTTCATATCTATGACGGTGCCCTTCATAACAGATCTGATGTTAAATATTGAATATATAGTTAACAACAAAAAATATATAATTGGGGGAAAGCAATTTCCAGACCCAGGTTTGTAGTTTGACCCAACACAGACACCCATACCTGTTTCATTCCTCCGTCATACCATGCTGGTTACTGCTTCCGGACAAATGGAGGTAGACGTATGGATGGAAAAACATAAGAGAAGACACAAGAGAGATGGTGTAGTGAGATGAGTAAGGTGAACATGAGCATGGAGTACATACAAAAGAGTACAAGCACATGGATGAACATAGAAGGGGAGGCACACGAGGGAGATGCGTTTCAGAGGATAGGAAACAATAACCAACCACCAACTCCTATAACTCAATGATTGACGTGTCTCCGGAAAAGATAATTCATAAGCCATCTGAAGAGTAAAATAAGTGTGAGTTGAAGATGAAAATGTTTCTGTGAGGGAATAATCGTTTTAGTTGCAATAACAGAAGAAGTCACACAAAACACCTTTCATAAATATAATAAATATTATATTATTATAATCGCCCACAAAGAACAATGCATTTTCAACAAGGCTCTGAACAGCATGATGATTCTCAGAAGAGTGTTCAAGAGAGTAAGTGTATTTGTACGAGAGAGCCCTTAGAGATCTGTGATTGCTCGTTTGTACTTGTATGGACATGTGCCATAAAGACAAAATTAAACAGAGCAGCCAAATAAAATGGCATGTGTTAATCACATATTTAAAAACTTACCGTTACCCCCAAGCCCACCACACTCAGACACCCACGCAGAAGAACATGGATGCAAATAGTATATTCACGCAACAAGCACACAATTAAATACACCATAGTAATTTGCAAAAGGAGATGGGACAAGAAAACGGAAATACTTAACGGTGATCTGAAAATGGAAGTGGGGAGGACAGAGAGAGAGACAGAGAGAAAGAGAGAGAGAGAATCCATGAAAGAGAGCAACATTTGGAGAGGGCGCCAAGACAGTAGGAGGTCTGGAAAAGGGACAGAGAATGGTGGCAGATGAGAGGAGGATCAAAGACCAGGACGGCAGGATAAGGAATGGGAGATGCCAGTTCAATTAGGATTTCTGAAAATGGTCTCCTGACTACTCTATCTATAGGTGATGAAACATGCTTGGTGCCTTGATAAAAATAATCAGCAATGATGTCACATTACTGGAGCAAAAATGCACTGGAGCTACAACAAAACTAAAATGAAATACATGCATGTTTTGTGAAACATACTTCACATATGGATGAATAGGAGAGATGATTATCCTGCAGGGGTTTTGAGTTGTTGTTACTCTGAAACTGGGTTGTGTTTGGAAATCCATTGCAACTGGAAAGCCAACCAGACTGCAGCTGGCATCCTCCACAATGGAGCATCCTACAATATTTTCAGTGCAAATGAAATAATTAATTAAAATTGTATTTCTTTGGTAAATAAGAGAGATCCTTTTCCATTGTTGTACCTTGCTCTTGTTAAAACATAATTAATTTGATCAAATTCAACCCTTTCATAAATATAGCCCTGATAGTGCTGCTTCGATCTCAGTCAAAGTAGTGTATAAGAAAAAATACTCTTTTTATTAGAACGAATAGTCACTTCTGTGTGATGTTTCTTTGTTGCCCTCAATTTGTTTTGATAAGTGTAGAGCTGAAGAACATACAATGAGGACGGGAGCCGTTATGAATTAATCCTCCAAGCTGAATGCAAAGAAGGTGGCACAGACCACAACATATTAAAGAGAAAATATGGCATACAATTAAGTTCCGATTTAAGGAATATTATGAGCAAAATATGACTTGCTATGAGAACATTATACAAAACATAGGGTGAAAATGAGCAAGGAGCGAGGAAGCCAAGGAAGGAAAAAGAGAGGGAAGCCTCTTAACGCCTGAATTAAAATGTTAATCTGGTCTCAACCTTTTGGAACATATCTAAAGGGGCTGGGAGTCAGCAGGCACACACACACACACACACACACACACACACACCTGCTGGAGTCGAACTCTGGGCCCGTAATTATGTTAACGCGCTGCTCAAATAAATGAATTTGTGACCACAGATACAGTGTTTGGTACCGAAGGCTGGGGAGTCGGGAGGAGCAGGAGGGAGAGAGCAAATGATGGAGAGGAGGAACGACAGAGGGGAAAAGAGAAACAGGTGGCGGATCAGAAAAAATAACAGAGTGGATGGTTTTGAGAAGGAGGAGAGGGAGATGAGAGGCAGGAAGAACCTCACCATTCATTCCTGATAAGAGCAGTTATAGGGCAGTAATATGACCCACACCGGAATGCATATATTATATTATAAATCAAGAGGTCGTCTTTTTATGTCTTGTTTATCATTTTGAACACACTTCCCCCAAATTCTGCTTGGCATATTTGCTAAGTTTGGTAACACACACACACACACACACACACACACACACACTGAATATGTCGTCCTTCTTACACCCTCACAACTTTGTCCTTGAACAGAGTATTGCTTTCATTTGTCTTTCACCTCTCCTTCCCATGTACAGTATCTGACTTCGCTCTTCTTTCCCTCTGTCCTATCTTCATAAATCTATATCCTTCACCTTCGTCTTGTATTTGTCTGAACTTGAGTCCTATTTCCTTTCTTCTGATTTCCCACCGTAACCCTGGCCTTACTCCTCTTTAACAGCTCCACACGTAAATCTAAAGGAGAGGTTGTACAGAAGCTCCTGCACTTTGGCTACTGGACTTCAAATCTGTGGACACTGAACTCAGTAAAGTAGCAGCTAACGATTTCCCTGCCCTTTCTTTGTTTAGTTTTATCATTCTCATATGGTGTCTGTAATCCTTGGACCGCTGCCACAGGGAGAACATGCAAACCCTACACAGAGGGAACCCGAACCAGGCCTCCAAACCAGGGTCCCCTCTAGCTGTAAAACTACAGTGCTAACCGCTACATGCCAACAGCTATTCATTTTATGATTAGTTTATGGGAGCTCGTACACTTTATTCTTTTCCACAGTCCCCTTCTTTATGTTTTATTCGTCTTCCATACCCCCTTTGTCCTTGACTTGATTGCTTCTCCTAGTTTTCTTTCCCTCCTCACCTCCCTCACCCCTTCCCATCCTCCCTGTTCCTTCCTTCCAGTCACTCCTTCTCCTGGCCTTCTCAAATCCTCTGCTCATCTTTCCTTTTTCCTCATGTCCTCCCTTTCAGTCTCCTTCTCCTTGCCCGCCCCCCCTTCCCGCTCCGGTGTACCCAGTGTCATTGTTCAGATAATTATTTATTAACGTGTTTATGTCGCCACCGTCCCTGTCTGTTGCTGCCATCTGTGCCCAGTGAGGTGCCCGCCTCCCTGTGCCGTTCTGCCCTGCCCGTGGGGGGAGAGAGAGCCATACATGGGGCACGGCTCAAGAACGCCCACACAAACACATACCCACTTTTTCTTCTCTTCTTCTTTTTTTTTCGGCACACACACACCCACACACACACACCTTCTGCTGACAGCCCCCTTCCTCCCCCGCGCTGCCCCTGGGGCTAGGTGGGGTGAGCTGGGATGAGAGGCACGCAGCAGTAGCCACCACAGTCCCTTCTGTCCTGTCCTGTCCACTTCTGTTTGCTTTGTTCTCTTCTGTCAGCACTACGTATGGATGAAGAGTGGTTTTACCTTGATAAAGTTAACTAGAGGACACAGGAAGAATGCGTGTAATAGACAATGCTAATGATAAAAGTACAGCTGTGAAAAATATGTGTGCTGGGAAGCTGTAAATAGCTTGTTCGTGGCTGGGCTATCTCTCAAAATGATGAAATTCAGAATTGAGGCTTCTGCTTCTGTTTCGGGTGTTTCACGAGACAGTACTTTTATTGCATCGAACATATTGCACTGTGATGTATAACGTGCAAAAGTGCCACCTGGGCCCAATCCTGAAGGATTTAAGCATCTGACTGAAGCCATCTTCACCATGTTGGGGGGGGGAGACAAAGAGAGAGAGGAAAGAAAACACGGAAAGAAATAAAGGAGGAAACAAGGGGAGGGAGGCTGACAGAACTATAGAGGGAGGCAGAGGAAGCCCATGGGACTGCAGGGGGATTGTGATCACGCATCCTGGATCTCAGTGAGTAAACAGAACAAATATTCTCCCCTTCGTCTCTGCTCTTCTCACAAGTCCTTCCAAGTCCCATGTTGTCCATTCTCTCATCATGATCTCTATCTGTTGGCTTCTTGGCAGTCCGTCTTTCTCATCCCCTACGCTCCCCATGGCAGCTTTCTTTCATCCCCTCTTTTTTTTGCTCCATTTCTCACTGCATTTCTTTAGTTCTCACATGTCTCTCAGCATTTTTTGTCTTTACATTCCTACTTCTGTCTAACTAAGCTTCATTTTGTCGTGTCTGCCTGCCTTTCTCTTCAAGTAGAAGACTAGGAGGGAGGCTGGCAGAGGCGGTGGCCCTGGTAGCTTCTATCAAGGAGTGGTGTTGTGTGGGGGTACCTCTCAGGGATAGTGCCTCATTAGTGTGAATGGTGCACAGGAGAGCATGTAGCGACTGTGTGTATATGTGTCTGTTTGAGTGCCGCCGTCTATAATTAGGAGTCACAGCGAGTAGCGTCGCGGATCAGAGTTAGATAAGTGTTCTGGCAGCTAGCCAAGCCGGGAGTTAGCCTCATGTGTGCTCATACAGACACACACGCAGACAGACAGACGGACAGACAGATAGCTCCCACCTCAAAGGTTCTTGGGCCAGTTGGATGTATCCAGTTTTACCTTGACAATATCTGTTTCTAGCTGGACACCACACACAAACACACACAAACACATACACACACACCTGTACTTCATCATCCGCCCGTCCGAGGCAGGAAAAAAAGAGGCAATCAAAGGCATGATACAGCCACACATGGATGCACACACACTGAGACCCTCAAAAAAGGGAATCACTCTTGCCCTCAGTCGACCTGAAGGGACAGCTCACACACATGTGCAGAACACACAGATAACGCTTCCTGTGGCATGCATCCTCCACCTGGGTAAAGGCATCTTTCATCTCAGCACTGACAGCCACTGGGCAGGCTTGGATAGCCATGCACACAGCCAACGCACACTTTTTCACCCTCCACCTGCTACCCCAATCCACTATGTTGATAAAAGAAAACCACCTCCTCCACGCCACTCAAACACATACACAAACGCTGACTTGGTAACCAACAAATGGAGATGTTTACAAGGCACTGAATCACAAAGAGTCGATGTATTTACAGTTTAAATTAATTCATAAAAGTTCAGAAAGCTCCCATCTGTCAGGCCTTTATGGGGCACTGCAAAACACTTCACCCTAATGTAACAGTTTACGACTTAAGTCAGAGTTTAAGACTGTAGAATAGATGTGTGCCCGGGGCTGCTTTATGATGCCCACACTTTAGGGTTTAATAGTGCCCCATTGATGTGTGTCACCAAACTTGGTGGAGTCTGAGAGTAGTTCATCTAAGTGAACAACAGGAACGCACATGCGGTTTGTCACTGCTTGACAGGCAAATTTGGCCCAAAACATACTTCTCTTTAACCCTAATGACTCCTTGATGGAGCTATAATTAGCAAAATTGGCATCAAGACGCACATAAAACGGTGCAATTAGCCATTGCTATGGAGAGAAACACAGATTTTATATTTCTAATGGGGAGTCAGGGGTCTTTGCTATTATTAACTTTTCTTTGTAAGTGAGTATTTTGTGCATCAGAAGAACTGCATCATGAGGCTTTTCTGGCTTCCGCCCTCAACCAGCACTCAGACGTGGTGGTTGCCACTTGGTTTCACCTTGTTGAATAAATGGGGTTTGGCTCATTAACGTTGTTTGTCCTGCAACAAGTCCAGAAGTGACTAATAATTCAACAGCACAGCATTACTGTCAGTCCTTGAGAAGTGTAATGAGCAAAAATAATCAACAGGACACACACACACACACACACACACACACACACAGATGATGAGGGACCTCTTCCAGCAAATCTGGATGTTTGTGTAAAAAGAACTACACAGACAAACATACAGAAGGATGGAAGTGCGTAGGTGCCCTTGTGCAAATCGAGCAAACAAATGAAGCTCTAATGGCTCTTATGGGCTCTTTATGCATTGACCTTCAAACACAGCGGCTATATCTCACAGCACATGTGCACACACACACACACACACGTGCATGTATGAATGCCTGTGTCTATGAATGTGTATGTGCGTGTGCTTGTGTGTGTGTGTGTGTGTGTGTGTGTGTGTGTGTGTGTGTGTGTGATATAATGTGCGATCAAGTCTGGTTGAGTGGAGGGGGGTCAAAGCCTGTCTGGATAAGGTCACAAGGCACATGGGTCAATAAAAGGTTCGATAGTGCTGTGACAGGTGGGGTTAGAGTTCACAGTGCAATGGCAGACGGGGTATAAGTTCACAAAGGAACAGAAAGAGGAAGGCAGGGACACTGCATACACACAGTGGTGCTCTTAATGCTAAAGCATGCCCAACTTCAGTACAAGTGTGGATAGGTGGGCAGGAACCAGGGAATAGACATGAGAGAAGGGTACACTTTGTTTAGATTTCCTCCCCTGAGGCATTTTAAACTCATCTGCAATATAATATTTTCTGTGCAGTGAATCAAAATAAACTCATTTCTGATTTATTTATTTTTTGTGTTCGTTGGAAGGCTGTTGCTGAACTTCTATAGGTGAGAATATCTTTGATTGGTTGGTTAGGTGTCAGAATGCCACGTGCCAGTTAAATGTATAGAACTGGACAGTGAAACCAGCATTTTATAAATACAGGGTGTATGAAAAGGGTTAGCATATTGGAGCAAAATACACATTTTGGTCCTCTCAAAGAGCTATAAGCTACAGGTATGCTTGATTTGGCATTTTAAACACTTGAATGCCCTGAAACCAGAGTGTTCTTCACATTGTTCAATATCTGAAACCATGTCATTTGTCAAGATCATTGGCTTATAACAGAAATTATGTGCACCATCGAATTGCAATATGAAATAAATTATCTCTACCACTGACTTCTGCTTCTGATTTTTTTTTCTCCCCTCTGACTTAAACCACAGAAAATATTACATTGATTTTACATTGACTTCCAACAGACAGAGCTATTCTGTACACTCATTTAAAACAGAAAGAAAGACATGATCTTGGCTCCAAGATCCTTTGGGGTCATCATCACGTTGGGTAGGATTGTGTCAGAAAGGTACAATAGGCAGCATTCTTGTCTTCATTACAGGGCAAGGCAATGCAGGTGGCATTCTTATCTCAGAGGGTCTCCATACCAGGATTGATTAATTAATAAACTGGCTCGCTTTAACCCATCCATTATCATTTCACTTCACATAACCAGCAATGGATTTGGTGACAGTATCTATCTTTTTTTCCAGTACATTCCACTAAAATGAGTCATTAATCAAGTGTATTAAGTGTGTAAAACCCCATTATCACTACAGAAAAACAGAGAAACTTGAGAAACGAATGGAATAGGCACTGTTTTAGCTGATTTGTGAAGTAAAACAACTGCAGACGGGAGTTCAATCGGCACATAGAGCCTTGTAGATTAATCAAGCTTCAGTACCAAGACCCCCTGTTCTCCCATCTAGTACAGAACATTACAGCAGACCACTACAAGACACGGTCACGTCCAGTCAGGTGATATCATAACAGAGACACTCACTCAGTGGTCTCCTTGATGACAAAGTGGCGCTCCCATGCGCCTTGATTCCCTGGAAACAGAAGACATGTTGTACACAAAGAGCAACCAATAAAATAAAAAAATAAAAGGAGGGGACGAAGACAAAGAGGGACTGTTGTTAGATCAGAGGAGAAAGCAATTCTTTACTTTGGCTTATTTCAGAGCAACCCTAAATCAGGCTCCAACACTGCCTGCCCTGTAATGTGTATTCATCAGCGGCAGATTGTCATTTCTGTGTAAATTACTGCCAACAGGTATTTCCAAAGGGAACAAATACAGTGTCATTGTTGCAACGCAGCTTACAAAGTCGAATGGTAAAATGTCCATGTATCTTCCCCACAAACTTCATCAATTCATGCATTCAATCAATCAATCAATTACTGCTACAGGACATGTCTGCTAGTGTCAAATAAAAGACCTGGCTATATGCACTATAGCTGCACACTGAATGAGGCATAACTTGCCTCCTTTCCCTAATATTAAAAGTGCAAGGTGAATTTGTGCCACTGACACAAAATAGTCACACAATAGTGGAAGACACGGCAGCAAAGTATGATACAGGTGGTTCATTGCCACACAGGGTTGATCTTTACGTCCCTAGACAGCCATTTACCTGATCTATAAACTTGCATTTTAATGATGATTTGTAATCCTTCTGCCGTGATTTATTTTGAGGATTCAATTATGAAGTCTGCATCTTGCTGACTGCATGGTTAATGGGCCAACAGCACTTGCCCTTTAGCCTCAGTATTGAGGTCTGTTCAGGAGCTTAGCTTTAAGTGGACATTAAAGGACGCCATATTGTTAATCTTACTGCCTTAATGTGTGGATGTTTTGTTATGGTAATATAGTTAAATGATCTAGAGGAATGTGTTAGACTTAGTAGTTATTTGAATGTTTTATGACTTAAACTATAAATATATGTCAACATTAAAAAAGGTATAGTAAACAATAATAGAAGTTTCTCACTGTGGCTATATCAACATTATTTATTTAAGCATTTTAGAAAAGACACATGTATGCTTCCTTGCTTAGAGTTAAATGTGGAGATTGATGCAGCTCTGGAGCTTAGCTTCACATGAAGATTGGAAACAGGGGAAAGCAGCTAGCCTGGTTAGAATCTGCCTACCAGCACCTATTGAGCTCATTAGTCGACACAATATGTCTTGTTTGTGTACAGAAAAACAGCATGGCTCCTGCATGACCACCTCCTTTACATCGAGCCATCAAACCACATGTAGCATCACCTCCACATTTGCTGTGTGAAATTGCCTATAGGAACCAGACACCCACAGAGAGTAGCTGGCATCAACTTTTACCTTTACAGCGAACTTAAACAACAGAGCAAGAACTGAAGTGGATAGGCAAATAAACAGGCATAAACACCGTACAGTTCTTACGAGAAGAGTAGAGGGTTAATAAGTGTTGGAGAGAAACTGAGGATGAGCAATGACAGGGAGGGGCAAGGCAGGGCCAAAGAGTAACAGCAATAAAGGAGAGGTGGGAGAAGGGGGAGGAAGGGAATGTGAACAGGGAGGTGTACAGGTGAAAGGCCGGCTGAAGAGAGGAGAATAAAGGAAGGAGGGGCGAAAGGATATCAATGAAGATATGGGCAAAAGAGATGGACGATGGAAGGGAGTAGGAGAAATAAATATGAAAAAGAAAAAGAAAATGTTTGAGAAGGTCATGCAGTCTAAAAGCAAGAATACCATTTGGAAAGGGGGGATGAGGATAGAGGACAGAGGGGGAAAGGTAGTAAGGGCCAGAGACAGAGAAAGGAGGAGCAATTTGAAGAGAGACAGATCAAGCAAAGAAAATGGATGCTTAAGTGCAGAGAGATAGGGAGGAAAATCAAGGGCATTTTTATAGAGGGAGGACAGAGAGGAAGAAAAGAAGGATTAGGGAAATCATAAAATTTATAGAAGAAAGGGGAGAAAGATGGAAGGACAAGAGGACTGACAGACATAAAAAGAATGTATAAAAACTCTAAGTAGGGCAGAAAAGTGCCTCTCTTGTGCTCAGCCTCCATCTCCTCCTCTTTCTCTCCATCTTTCTTATTTCTATCCTTTGCAGCACCATCGCCCAGTAAGGACTACCGCTGTACAAAATGATCTAGTTTACAGGAAAAGGAGTTGGAGACCTACATAGTCACAACCAACGCAGGACTGTCCATCCTCCTGCTTAAATTGGCACAGCCGTTGTGACGCACGGTTCACATGATCTATGTCATCATGTATATTGATTCAGGGTTCCCCGGCCCCCGGGAAGACACGTAAAGACCAACCGATGGCACTCATTAGGAGTGCTCTCCACACAATCTGTGTCACCACCACCACACAGCAATAAAAGACCAAAGCCTTCTTTTCCCCCTGACCTTTTGGATCAATAATCCCAGACAGAAACATCCGCAGAACAAAGGCACAGAAAAAGAATCGATGGCTCATGTGATTTAGTTTGTGATCATTTTCATACACCCAAAAGGTGGCACGAGTTAGCGAGCTCGACCCAAAGCAAAAGCTTTTGTAGGCAGTTAATGTGGACTTTCTATGGAAAGACGCTACCTTTCTCTTTATCCATGGCCTTTCCCTGTGCAGGAGCACCAATGCCCCATGTTGCTGATTATCTGGAATAGTATTGTTTGGGTCGGTCTGAGACATTTGATTTGTTTCTAGGGCTTGAACACTTGCTTTTTTGGACAGCTTTCCGACCATGAGGAGATATTTGCTGAATCAGACAAAAAAAGGCATACTGGATTAGAATTACTGACTGCCCCTTTGACAATAAAGAAGCATTCATGGAGATGAAGCAGGGCTAAACTCAGATTATCTACTCTTTCATTTGCATTATCCTATTTTACAGGTTTAAAGCCTGAAAACCCTTCTTTCCAACCTTAGTTCATATGTCACACTACTACCAAAGTGATATTTACTGACAGTGCGAGACATGTTCGTGGGGATATTAGTCATGAAAATTTGCAAGTAAAGCCTTTGTAGGTAAGAAATGTATAAAAGTATATATAATACTTGCTATAATCCTTAATGTTGCACAATTCCAAAATAAAAGAGCACAAAGATGAAGAACAGACAAAGTGAACAGGACATATCAGATGATGATCTAACCAGAAAAATAGACTGGAAAGAACATCCAAAGTAAAAAGTTAGTTCTCTCAGATGAAAAATGAACAGCTGTTTTTTTTTCATACAGATGTTGAGCACACAGTCCATTTTAAACTGTAAGGAAAGCGCAGCGCGGTCCTTTTCCTGATAAATTTGCTTCTTCATCCGGCACAGGGATTCGGTATCAGCATAGTAAACATGTCCTCTGCTCAGACATCTCAACCTCATGCTGTTTTATAAAGTCCCACAGGGACATATCTTATTGGCCACTCTAGACTTTTACTGCCTTGTCTTGGCATTAGCGGTCACTTAATTTTGGCTTTCTTACATATATAATAAGTCATCCGCCACAGCTGTGAGCTGTCTTTGACATAATAGAAACTGATAAATCTGCAATTTAAAAGAAGGACTGGTGGTAAAACCAGGCATACAGTAACTCATAAAAGTTGGTTTTACTTAATGTACCAATTATATTACTAATTGTATTCATGCCAAAGAGTAGCAGCAACTTAATACATCAAATGTTTGTCATTTAGCTCTTTTTCTGTTCTATAAACAATTTGATGACACATCCGCAAAATACATAGATTAAATTACTTAATATACCTGCATAGTTCATGTTTAATAATGGCTCATCTTGATGTACAAGCTGTCAGAATATGAAATACTTCTCTAAACCAAATTGATGATTGCTCATAAAAAAAAAACCCTCCCTAAACTTGTTTTGAGATGAAGGGAAGAAAAGCGGTTTGTGAGACAAAGAGGGAACAATATGTGTGATCTACTTAAATGTTTCTCCATTCAAATGTAATAGCCCATGAACAGACGATAAACGGTCCTGAACTATCTCTCTGCTCCTCTCACTCCTTTCAGAAGCTACGAAAGAGAGGGGTGGGTGTGAAGCCAAGAGCAAAAGAGAGAGAGAGAGTGCAAATTCACAATAGCATCGACCGCGTACACATTCACACACAGACAGACACAAAGTGCATCGTAAACACACTTGACCTCCATGCCAAACTTCAGCGTCCTAGGGCCAAAACTGTGGGGATGTTTTTAGTGTGGCCCGACTGAACAACCAACACAGTGAGCTGTAGAGCTGCTGGTCACGGCTCAAAAAAGGGGAGGCAAAATGAAAAAAGGAAAGTTGCACAAATCTAGGCTGCATAGAAACAGAGAAGAGTGAGAAAGACGGAGCAAGGAAGGGAACAAAAGTGAGCTCACCATCAAGAGCTTTTGATTCTCCCCATAAAATGTTCCTTTTAAGAATGCCCATGAAATTAGCTCGCTGAAAGAAAGCAATCTGAATCGATTCAATCCACTCTAAAAAAACTTTCAAACAGCCACCTTACCTCCAGCTCTTAAGAGTCTCTGCGGGACATAAAATAGATTCTCGACTTTTCTCTCTAACCTCCCCTGTCCTTTTTTCCTCTGTCTTACTCTTTCTTAGTTTCCCTTAGACCTTACCTTCCATCTCTACATTGGCACACTGACAGAAAGAGGAGAAATCTTTAAAGGCAGAACTGAGAAATGGATGCTGTCCACACTCAATTTGTTTTCCGCTCTCACATTACACTTCCACAGCTTCAGTTGGATATCTGGATCTTCTTAAATTTGCAGCATTCTTCACACGGTGCCAGAATATCATGTGTATGTAAGTAGAACCCCCTGTTGTGCACATAGCTAAAGTATGTGACCTACAAAATAATAATAAAATAATTTTCCAATGCCTTTGAAAACCAGTAATGGGAATATGTTGTATCTGCTGATAGATGTTTTATTTACATTTGAAGATTGAACTTTTAAGTAAGGTTGTAGATCACATTCACAAAGCTTTATCGTGCATTCACTTTATCAGCATTCTCAGTAATTTACTACTGTAATTTGCTGTCATACCAAAAATGAAAATCAGGTCTGGCTTTATTTACAGCAGAAGAAGGTCACAATGACTGGACTGACATTTAGTAAATTGAGAGGCCCTACCATTTTGCACAATACTGCATTTTAAATTGGTTTATCCATGCAGAAATCAAGAAAATAAATCACTGTATGAACAATGGAGAATATGAGTGTGTGACAAAATGGACTATTATTCATGATAGCTGTGAGAACAAAGTCAATTTTCATTTTGTGACTGCAGATATGACAAAAAACAAGATGATCATGGCGGGTAACATTCAATCTGAAGTCAAAATTATTGCAAACAATAATTTGAGAGCACAATGTGATTGATAAGTGACGAGTGAGGCATAGAGCAGTCCAATAACTTCTGCTTTCCTGGACCCTTGGGGGGGGGGCGGAACCAGGACAGGAGAATCCCTAATGGATTCCTGGAAGCCGCAGAACCTTGGTGAGGTGAGGAAATTAACTTCTGAAAGCTAACTTCTGCAATTTTTGGGATCAGCGAACAAAAGCAGGTAGTAGAAAAGGAGGAGGACACCTGAGTGAGGAGAAACAGGAGGACGTTCCAGAAAAGATAGAGAAGGAGGTAGAGGGGAGTGAGATGGACGACCTCGTGATGTGGCAGAAGCAGTAGAAATAGCTGCCCCACTTGTGGACACACTTTCTGTTGCTAGCCGATTGTCCTCGATGCGCTGGGGTAGCTAACCTATATAGGCCTGCTCCACGGTGCAGCATCACCCACACAAACACACAAACACACACACACACTCACAGTCTCACTCACTCTCCCTCTAATACACACAGGCATGCACACATGGGACGGAAAAGGGGGGGAGGCTAAAATCAGGCCACACATGCTGAAGCTACTGCTGAGTTAAGTCACCTGTGCTGCTAGCCTAGCTTGCTAGCGGGCAGCCAGCTGCTCCTCTAATTAAGAGCTCAACTACTCAAGGGGCCTGAGCATATGGAGGACTCTATAGCTAGGAACTGGTTTTATAATAGATAGCAATGCCATACGGTTGAGTATCAGCCAGAATTCCTAAAGTTGGACATGCTGCATTAGGAGGATAAGGATATTGTGGTCCTGGCCAGACGCTATGCATTAAAGGAATTTAGGGAAACTCTACAACACTCTGAGACAGTGATGAGCTTGTTCAGATTTCCTTATTGTCCAATTCCTTTTCAGAAGTGTATATCTGGTATGCTATATCCTGCTGTTTTCTCCCTGCAGAGCAAATGAAACACTTAGTGGCACGACTTGAATTCTGATGATTACCTGCAAATTAATCAACCCACTTCACCTCAGAGAGGTGATAGCATTGAGCGTATCTCTTCAAACATTAAATCCCTCCTCACATACACAGAAAGACAGAGCATCTTTCTCACTTCCCACCTCATGAGGCAAAGTGTCTGAAATAAGCTTTAATAAAAATGAATTGAAATTCATCAGAATGTCAGAACAAAATATCATAACTGAGGGTCTCAAAGAATACACAGATCCCATATTATACTATTTTTCATCAATTTCACACAGCTGTCAGAGGTCCAAAAACACTGTATTGATATGCATTGCCCCAAACCCATCCGTGGTCTTGAATTTCCGCTGTCTAAAAGTTGCTCAAATGAGCTCTGCTGAGAACAGGCTGTTTCTGTGCCTGCACCTTTAAATGCTAATGAGCTCCGTCTGTCATTGCCTACTTGGAGAGCCACGGAGACGATAACGCTTACGCTAGCTGTAGCATGCGCCAGTGTTTACGTGGATGTATCACTATGGCTTGCCTATGTGGCTCAGTTGAAGTAGCTGGGTCCCGTATGGTTGGGACAGATCCTTTTACGAGGGTCAGTGTCGAGGCAAAGCCAGCTTTGTATTGACCCTCGTTACTGAAGTAGTCCGATATGAAGTGGTAAGCACACGCATACAAGCTAACACGAACCGTAGCCGGCACATTGTCATTAAAAATGAAATGCAAGAGACTAGTTTCGGACCATCGTGCATGGCGCTCTGTCGGACACGCGCCCCCGGGTTCCATCTGACCGGAGGCAGCAGTGAAGACGCACCAGAGCGCGTGAGACAGAGGGAGGATTGTCTCCAGCTTCACCCCCACCGGGATTTATTCACGGAGCACCAGCCGGATCACCCAGCTCAACGACCGGTAAGTTGAGCTGCGCTCCTCCCTGCTGTGTTGTGAAACGCCACCTCTTGGATATTGCCTATCGTCGCACAGAGGGGTTCGGCCTACGCAAATGACTCCTTTCCTTACATAACAATGGGAGCTGTATCTGAACAGCCTGTACGAGTGCCATTGTACCAGTGGGTGGGCTGCAGAGACCATGCAGGAGTCGCTTGTTTTCCTCATCCTGAGAGTTGACAGGCTCAGGGAGGACCAGTTTATAGGTCTAGAGACGTGTTTTTCATAATATGGGACCTTTAAGTAAAACAAAGTAGTTTGACTAAATGCATGCTCTATTTGTGGCATCAACATAGCAATGAGCAAATTAAACAATGTGAGGCATGATGATGCATAAAAACACACAATCAAGCGTAATATTGAATGAATGATAACGTCTGAGGTTTAAATGCAAACTATTTGACTTATGTTACTTTGACACGTACAACGGCATTTTTATTGACTTTGCTGTCCAAAGCCAGGAATAATGGCTGCTTCAAAAAACATGCACACACATGCACAAGCACACTTACATGGTCAGGCACACAGGGAATGACAAACACATGGGCAAGGCGTGCACATCCACACACGTATACATCCTGCACACACAAACCCACACCTTTGCTTGCTGTAGCCTCCAGTACTGAAAAATATAGAATTATGTGAGGCCATTTCAGGCTACATTATGAGAAATGCATTAGTCAGTGATGGCAAATGAAGCAGGGCGCAGACATATCTAAGGCTGTGTGTGTGTGTGTGTGTGTGTGTGTGTGTGTGTGTGTGTGCAAGGAAAAGGAAAACTTGAGAGCAATAGTTGAAATGTAGGAAAAGGTAAAACTGATAAAGGAAAAATGCTGAAAGTTATCATAAAATTATAGGATTGAGGGCTGTAACTTTCATAGGCAGTCAGCAAAGTGGCTTTCTTGTGAGGGACAGTGAGGCATTTGCATTTGTATACAGGACTCTCATGTCAAAGTAGGTGTCACTAGCGATCCAGTGCTGCCATGTCAATTTTGGTGTCAAGATTCACCATCTACAGCCCACCTGTGTGGACATGGGAATAGTACGAGGCACAAAGTGCACTTAGATCTGTGCCTTCTTTAATGATATCAGTTGGAGCTCTCTAAAAACCACACAAACTTTGATTAAATTAAGCATGATTGTTTTACTTTTATTTTACATTATTTTAACAATAGACCCATTTACTAGATATTGAAAACTACAATATAGATTTATTACTCTATTATAATAATTCCTGCAGAGTGAAGATTAACATCTGGTTCTTACCAGCAACCTTCATCCATGACTGTTAAGGCCTACCCATTCGGCTGATTGACCCCTGCAGCACCATTTGATCTAATATGATCCACCAACCCAGTAACCAAACAAATTCCACATACCGCACTAGTCTGTTTTAGTTCAATATTCTGCACAGGCTGCAATATCCTGGTGTAAAAATCACGACAGGTTTTGGAGCCAATAATACTGTCAAAATGAACTGGATAAGAAATGTTCACTTATCCAATAAACAATAAACCCTGTTGTATTCTGTCAGAGAGCACACTCTGGACCAACTCCTTGTATCTAAGGGGGTCAGACACAAGTAGCACCTGAAGCTGAGTTTTAGCGTCAATAGACCCGTGACTGCAATGAGTAACTTAGTGTGGATACGCCGAATACCAACTGTTGGTTTATAGTTACAGTACCTGACTCTTACTCACACCTTTTTTAAAGGAATAAAAGGTGACAATGTGATGCGATGGAGCTCTAGCACATTAATGAGCATATGTGCAGGTATCAACAGATACATAAGAAGAAATAATAAAGGTCCGCACACTGATTAAAGCTCCCAAACGTGGATTTATTTAGCACGACGTTTCGGACATGGGGATTGGGGGTTGCAATAGGGTTTGAGAGAAAAGAGATTGCACTTTTGATGAAGGACAACATGTCCGAAATGTCGTGCTAAAGTTTGGGAGCTTTAATCAGTGTGCGGACCTTTATTATTTCTTCTTAGTTACTTTTTTGGTCCAGCACCTGCACTCCTGTGATGTGCACGCACCCCTTCTTTTCCTGATCAACAGATACATCTCAGTGCTGTAAAGATAATTTCATTCTTTTGTCGAAATCTC
Organism: Chelidonichthys spinosus; assembly: GCA_029853015.1. Taxonomy (NCBI): domain Eukaryota; kingdom Metazoa; phylum Chordata; class Actinopteri; order Perciformes; family Triglidae; genus Chelidonichthys; species Chelidonichthys spinosus. The sequence continues at coordinate 17,776,971 of CM056831.1, forward strand.
TCTATGTGTAAAGAATATAAGTGAAGCATACAAGGAAGTGCTCTGTGTAGTCTATAATTAAATCACAGTAGGCAAGGCAGGTTAATTTATACAGCACATTTCAGCAACAAGGTAATTCTAATTGCTATCCACTAGTATAAAGGTTGGTGTTTGGCAGATTCCTTGTTATATGCATTCATTTTGACACTATATGAGTAAAGTCAAACATAATTTGTTTGCATGTGTTTGTGTGTAAGTCAGTGTATGTAGTGTAAGTGTGGGTATCGTGTATCATGCCCACACAATGATACATTTTTCCATCCCTTTTAACATTGTTTCTTGCCAACTTTATATGCAGCAGCGTTAACGGTATAACAGAACTTTCAGAGAGGAAGTCGTGTTTAAAACAAAGAAACAGAGCAGCCAGGCAGCCATTTTTAGACAGTCATCCATTAAATCTGCTGCGTTCCCATACTGTCAGCCCCTAGTAAAGCCAAAGAGGCCATGTCGAGGGCCGAGGTAGGAAGCAGCACAGCATCCTCTCTCTCAGCACTGTGGGGATTGGAGGAAGGAGGGGTGGAGCAGGTAGTGGACTATAATATGAATGTCACTGCAGTACAACAGCTTTAGAATGAGTAAGATGGATTTGAGCTTTAGCTCAATGTGAAAAGATGCTCTTAAAGAGATAGGAAAGGAGGAGGGAAAGGTGGTGTGGGGGTGGCAGCTGTGGCTCGGCATAAAAAGACATTGCCATTGGACAGAGAAGGAAGGGGCTTGCAGTGAATATTTGTATTCAAATGTAACGTCATTAAGTGATCGTTATAGATTGGGGCATTCCTACATAAAGCTAATTTCCAGTGTTTGAAATGCAGTGCAGAGCAAATTGTTTGTGGCTGTTTTGAGAGAGAAAGAAAGGGTGTGTGTGGTCCCTATGTATCTCACCTCTGGCCCCATGTGTTCCGTCTGTGTTGCACGGTCAGTCATTTGGCAGTCTTTCATCTTCTGGGCAGCTCTGGCACTCTCCTGCATACAAAACAAACACACACCCATCATCTGTGGCCAATTTCACAAAGAAAGAACATCAAATATGAATAAATCAGAACAACTAAATTCTCTCCCAGTAGACTTATGCCTCACAACACTTAGTATGGTTTGCTTCTATGCATAACTAAGTAGCAAAAGGATACTAAAAGTGCAACTCGAAAGAACCTCAACCAAGCCAAATCCTTTCCTCCCCTTCAGCTGCCTCTCCTGGATATCCGAGAGGTCATAAAACAGCTGAATTGCTGAAGAACTTTTCAAGGGACAAATATTGAAGCAGAGACCCTCCTCAAAGTGCACCAGTAAAGAGGAATTCATAAAAACTGACGGCCAGTACCGGTCAGTCTGCTAGAAATGTCCTTCAGGGAGATAATTAACAGGTTCCCACTGGCAGATTTACAGACGGATGTGTAGAAAGCAATGTGTTTGTCCTGTCCTTTAAAATGCAGCACTTTTAACATGACCAGGAACCCCAAAACTCCTGCAATAATGTAATTATTTTGAAAAGACAGGTTGCAAGTCCTCTGAATGAGAAGAACCTTGCACTATTTCCACCAGGAACATTTTATGACATCGGCACTAATCATTCTGTCACACTCGCCCTCTGCTCATGGGCCAGAGAGCAGAACATGTTGAAAGTTGCAGTGGTTATGAAATATTGAGACATTCATTAACCTTGATTAAAATGAATCACCCAAATTAAGACAAGGTTTAAGGATGGGTTAAGGAGAATGAAAGAAAGTTAATTTATGATATAGCTCTAAACCCAATACGCTGTCCTGTGTAAATCTAGCAGAAGCTAGCTGACAGATTAGAAATCTGTTTTCATTTTGGTCATGCCCATGCCCACATGAAAAGCAAAAGAGGCTTTCCACAGCTAAATGTTTCAGTTGGAACATGGCCCTTCAACAAAATGCGCCAGTAGAGAGAGGAGAAAACTCATAAAAAGTGACAGCTAGTGATGACCAGCCAGCTAGCAGGTCCTTCTAGGAGGTAATTAATAGGTTTTCACTGGCAGATTTACAGACGGAGGCAGAGCGAGGAGAGCGTTGGCTATGAGCTGCCCTTTCCTTCAAAATGCTGCACTTTAACTTAGCTGTGTCAGGCAAGGTATCCCTTTTAGACTCACACAGAGACACATATACACCACCACAAATGTTCCCAAGGACAGCACGCACAACTTCATGAATCTAGTATGAACTCCGTCCCAAGGACATATGGTGCAGTTAAAATAGGGTTAGGCTGTGGCTGCAGTAAGGACACAGGCTAGTATTAGGTCATTTATCAAGAAAAAAAATCACATAAGCATGACTGGAAATCAAACCAGGAGCAAAAACATCCCTGTCAGAGAAGAGCCAAACTGATGAATACATTCATACACGCAGGCTGAGGAGTATCTCTGTGTGTGCATGCACAAGTAACTGTATGGCCTAAAGAGTGATTGATGAGTCCAGAAAGAGGAAGAGGGAGGGAGAGATTGAGGGAGAGAAACAGACGGAGAAAGAAACAGACACATAGGGGTAATGCTAAATGGAGCTTTCTAGCTAACTAGCTACTAAAGGCGCTTCACACTACATTCAGTCAGTTTTACCCATTCACACACATTCATACACTGATGGCGGAGGAGCTGCCTGCACATGAGGATCTAACTCATTCATACACATTCATACACACACCCACAGCATTGGGGGCAATTGGGGGTTCAGTATCTTGCCCAGGGATACTTCGGCATGTAGACTGGAGGAGCTGGGATTCGAACCACCAATCCTCCGATTGGGGGATGACTCTAACTTTTCAACAAATCCTAAACAATGATTGAATTGTATCTGAAGCCTGATATTGTGTATCTTATTAATTATGATTAAATCCTACATACACCACCTGTAAAAAACCTATATTACAAATGCACTTTTTTCTCTTTCCCAGGCTAAATGCGATATATAATCCTTCCAGCGTATTCTGGGTCTACCACTGGGCCTCTTCCTAGTTGGACATGCCCAGAAAACCTCTAAAAGGAGGTGTCCAGGAGGCATCCTTATCAGATGCCCGAACCACCTCAACTAGTCCCTTTCCACGCGAAGGAGCAGCAGCTCTACTCCGAGTTCCCACAGGATGTCTGAGCCAGCACTATCTTGAAGGCTGAGACCAGCCATCCTACGTGGAAAACTCATTTCGGCCACTTTTATCGTCAATCTCAATTTCTCTGTCACTACCTAAAGTTTGTGTCCAAAGGTGGGGTTCGGAATGACATAGATGGACTGGTTAATCGAGAGCTTTCCTTCTGCCTCAGCTCCCTCTGAGCTCTAGCCCAACTGCTGAAGCCGCACGAAACTGCCTGTCCATCTCACTCATGAACAAGACTCCCTAACTTGGGGCAGTGTTTGGGGTGCAATCCACCAATTTCCTGCAGAGAACCATGGCCTCAGACTTGTAGGTACTGACTCTTATTCCAACTGCTTCACACTCGGCTGCAATAGCACCCGAGTGCATGCTGAAGGTCGCGATCTCAAGGAGCCAACACAATCACATCATCTGTAAAGACCAGTGATACAATTCTGAGTTCCCCAAACCAGACACTCTCCTCCCCCTGGCTGCACCTTAAAATCCTGTCCATGAAAATCACAGAATCGGTGAAAAGGGATAACCATAGCTGAGGCCAACAGCCACTGGGAACGTGTTTGACTTTGTGCCAAGTATAAGGACACAGCTCTCAATTCGGTTGTACAAAGACGAGTTGTAGCACCGACCCTGGTACCATGCATTCCCACAGTAACCCCTAAAGGACTCCCCAAGGGACACAAAACACATATAGACTGGATTGGAAAACTCATGACCCTTCCAACAGATCTGCAAGGGTAAAGAGTTGGTCCTTTATTCCACAGCCAGGATGGAATTTGCATTCGGCCTCCTGTTTCTGAGGTTCAACAATCGGTTGGAGCCCCAGAAAGAATAATCTTACTTAGGGAGGCTGAGCAGTGTGATACCCCAAAAATTGGAACACAATCCCTGGTCCCCCTTTTTCTAAATGGGACTTAGTAGTTAGGTTTAAATGTATTCCAGTCGTTTGATCATCTTAAATCTTCTAAATCTCCTTCTATCACTTCTAAAATATAACATCTGCTGTAGCAGCCTCCAGACAAATCCATCAGCCTGGACTATAGACTGCCACACTGAGATAAAAATCATCCGTAAAAAAGGACATACAACGAGAAAATATTTCTTCTATAACTTCTAAGCCACTAATTTCAGAGTAATTTAGTGTTTTATTAATTACATTAATGAAATGGAATTATAATACAATGTAAAATGCATTATAGCCGTTGTGTTGATATTGAAAAGATAACTAGCTACAAAAAATGATCGACTGCAATTAAATATGCGTTTTAGCATGCGAGTATAAGAATGTTACATCGCCTGTAGACAGATAAATGATTGTTACATGTTTGAGAGTGTCAAATCAAAATCAGTATCAAAAATCCCACAAAATAAACCCTACCCTTCTATAACTCCATATTACATGCACATGATGCTGAATGCAGTTCACATAGAAAGAGGAGAGCGGAGCATATGTGCTGCTAAGTGAGAAAAATTAGAAATGACTGCTAAAAAGCCATCAAACAAACAGATGCCAAATGAGACTGAAGTCACTGGGTTTGACTGGCGTCTCTCACCATAGCACCATAACGGCGGTATGTTATCCTGCTAAGGACTGGCATAATGCCTGAATGCTTTGATAGAACATGACACATTATGGATTTCAAATGATGAAAATGCATTGCTGTATGAAGAAGTTTTGCACAAGACCCAACATCGAGCTTCCAAAAGGGTGGAAAGAAACATAGACAACACAAAATATGTAGCATTTGAATCCCCATATTTCAGATTTGGTTATTAATTTACGCAACATGGAAATTACCTCATGCTTACCATCCTTGTTTACAGGGGCACATTTGTGAAAACAGTATACTTCTTATAATTGTGCTGTTACATTAGATTGGTGGGAACAAGCAGTTTACATTGATCTTTATGGTGCCACACCATGTGACACTAATGGTGTGACATTGAGCAAACTATAAAACCATTCTCACGTTCATTTCCTCTCTTTCTGTGGTCAGTCCTTCCATTCACTGTGCTCTGTGCTGTATTTAGTCTCACACAGTAGAACATCATAACAAGCAGGAAAACTGACAAACTCTTTGGCAAATTCAAAAGTAAAACTTTCCAGTTCTTTGATTATATTTTTTAAAGCTTTCTAAAAAAAAAAAGGACTTTTTAGTGCTTAAAAGAGAATGAACAATTGTGCTTCAAAGTGTTTAATTATAAACCCATAAAACAAATAATTCAAAAACATTCAAGATGTTTTAATTATTAATTTCAAAATTTATAAGAACAGAGACTAAGAGAAAGACACTGTCATGGGAATAATATTATATGAGCAAACCTTCTATGGATCATTGTCTAAGAGCTGCTTTTCTTATTAGTTACAAGACTTCACAGGATTTTGGGAAAACATTTTTGCTTTATTAGTTAAAGGTATCGTGATTTGAAAAATAAAACAAAAACACAGAGATTTTTGACTTTCAATGCATCGGCGTACTGGAGAGGTCCTAACCGCTTCTCCCCCAGTATGAATGAACGTGCGCTGACCGTAATGACAAGTACAACACGAAAGGTCGCTGGGACAAGGAGGAGCACAACATCACTAGCTGACTTGTCATTCACAAGTAAGAAAACACATCATCATAATAAACGTTAACTAACATGGCTGTTGTTGTTAGGCCTATATGTCAAGCTAGCATGTTAGTATTAGGCAATGTCATTGAAAAGGGAGTTCCGATGCAGCAACTTATTGCTGGCTAGTTAGCAACATTTTTTTTAATGTCAGGAAGTCATAATGGAACTGTCATATTCTTTGGTAATTGGTAAAAAGCCTTTGAGAAATCTGGTTAAGTAAATACATTTCTGCATTTTATTGTTTATTTTTTTTTTACAGAAGCCTAAGTGGTCCTCTAAAATGAACACACGGCCATTTATATTTTGTCTTGCTGACTTGTGTTCTAATGCAAGATGCTGAATACTGTCCAGTGATTACTGCATTCACACAAACTAACCAGTTCAGTGTGGAGTCGGAGGATCAGTTCATCTTTCTCTCTCAGCTGTTGCAGCAGGGCCTCCTCTCTGACGGGATCCTAAACACAAGCAACAAGACACAACATTACTTAGGACAATGGAGGCAGCAGTGATTTATCTAAGGGACCAAATTCCCGTAAAAGCAATACAAACAAAGGTGTGCGTGTGGTGTGTGTGTGTGTGTGTGTGTGTGTGTGTGTGTGTGTGTGTGCATGTAATAAAGTTTCCATGCATACAGGATGCATGGTGATCTCCTATTCTCTCTATGAGTCGTTGAGAAACTTGGGATGTCCTGTGGTGGCACCCTTTATTATGGCCTTGTGAGCAGCAACAGAGACAGAAGACAGGAGAGGGAGGAGAGCAATAATACTAATAAAAAAATGTATTCTTATAGCACCTTTCAAATTAACAGTAACACAAATAGATTGTTATAAATGATTCTTAAAATTGTGTGTGTCACACTAAAATGTGTTGTTGACGTTGATGTTTGTGACTATAATGGCGTTGCAATTATTATTTAAGTCTCATTTATCCAAAGAACAAATGTAGTTACTCAAGTTAAATGATTTGACATGATTTGTGTTTCAAAGCTACTGAAATGAAAACAGCAAAATTTAACAGGTTTGCCTTTTTAAATCTCAGTAATCTAACTGTCAAACAGCCAAATGGGAGCTGCCAGTGGATCTCAGGCTACACACTCTCTCATGGGGAGGTCCAAAATCAGGCTCTAGACCTAGCAGTTTTGATTAAAATTTTCAACTTCATTCTAAAACTGACAGGTTGCTAAGTTGTTCACAGTGAGAGTGATACAGTGAGAAAGAGAGAAGAACAGGAAAACGGAGAGGGAACAGATGACAGACCATCATTACCTCTTCAAGGACATACAAGCAGAAAAAAAGAGGAGCAAGATAACAGGAGGAAAAAGAGGGGGAAACGGGAGGAAAGGGGGACAGTGATAGAGGGAGAGGACAGAGAGAGCCCGAGGCTGGGCATGATGGTCTGAGACCATGGGGAGCCATCTAGCTAAAGGACAGACAGGGTCAGAGGGAGACCACAGGGAACCATATCGCTACAACACCGTCCTTTAAATGACCTCTCTGATGCAAACACAGAGAGTTAGCCTGATACTTAAGTCATATCAATAATCAGAAAGGCACAAAGGTAACCTGTACAGAGTTACCTGATGATTCCCGTAAAAAGATAAATAAATAAATTGTGTGAGAAATGAAAAAAGGAACTTAAAAGAGAAGTTTAAATTAGAGATGCACCGAACAGAGTTTTTTCTTAAAACAAAGACACACTTGCCCTGCCTCTGCACACCTGGATATCACGGTGTGAGGTGGGCTCACGACTCAGATAGTCGGTTTCAGAAAGTGTGTGTGTGTGTGTGTGTGTGTGTGTGTGTGGGGCGTGCAAGTGTCTCAAAAAGTTTCGATGGGTTGTGTTTTCTGGCTCCTTCATTTTACAGGTCTAATTGATGTTGAGGCCTGAGTGGGGGCTTTACACAAGAGCATGATAATGGTCAAAGACGACAAAGCCAAAAGCTTCGCTAAGTGCTTCCACGGTGATAAAACCTCTAAAAGAAAACCTTTCCCACAAGGAAATAGAAAAACAATTAACAAAAACAATACCAGCGGTATTAAATATGAACGGACTCTGTTTACCTGGCAGACAGGAGAGATGCCGGTATTCATAGATAAGGGTTTTTTTTATTATTCTACAACCAGAACACAGCACCAAAGTAACTAACATGAGATTTGGATGGGACTAAAAAAACACTAACATGCTGTGACAATTACTACATTAGTCAGCCTCTAAAATTAATCTCATCCCGAATAGGACTGAAGGCTGTTCTAAATGAGCTGTCTAGCTACAACCACGCAGTGTGTGTGTGTGTGTGTGTGTGTGTGCATGACACTGCATGTTCATCAGTCGTTGTGTTTCAAAAGTTCAGAACCGAACTTATGACTAAATCCACATAGACTTTTAATGACTTGCATGGTTTGCTTACAGGTCAGACAAGACCGTAAGAGTATAAACAGAAAGAAAGAGAGGGAGACAGGTGTAAGCTGTGAGAGGAATAGAGGAAGCTTGTGAAGAAGAGAGAGAGAGAGGGAGAGGGATAATGTACGTCAACAAGGCCACGCAGATTTAAATGCCAATGGACTAGACATGGTCATATGACCACAATGTGATGAACAATTAAAAGAAAAATGTGTACTGCCTTACTTTGTCACTCAAACCCTACCATGTATTATCGTATAAAAAACATTCCAAAACCAGAAGGTCATTAACAAACATAAAAGCAAAATAAGAATGTTATTCTACTTGCTGAAAGGAGCACCACAATGTGCATTTAGTCACCCATCAGGTGGCATTCCAACCAATTGTTCAAGGCTGAATTGAATGGAAACGGCTGTGGAATAAAAACAGGACATGCAAATTTATTTCTAATGTGATTGGGATAGCCTCACTGGGGATAAATCTGATCAAAATCATTGGAGTGCATCCACTTTATGTGATTTTCTATAGAGATTGAGGCCATTTATTCTTGCAATCAGCAGCAAGTTGAAGAGGGTATGGAGATGAATTACATTCCCCTTGTTACCAGAAATTATTCAATTTGTTAAAACATTTTTTTGGGGGGGGGGGGGGGGGGGACACTTTTGAGAAAATGTGAGGGTTGTTTATTATTTCAACACCCCTCTTCCTTCAGTTTGTTCAACAAATTGCCTATTCCTTGAAATTATGGATAGAGGTGTGAGAAATAACAGCCTGATTAAATGCATTGTCCTTGTTTTTTTTCTTTATACCAATTTACCAAACACATCCATCCATAACTTTCTACTTCTTAGATCTAAGTGTCACCTTGAGTTTTAAATGTAGCCTGACTAATGGACAACAATTCTTCGTCAGAAGATCTAATAGAAAAGGCATTCACATAGTGTTTGTTAGAGAACCCAAGTAAAGACCAAATACTCTGCCAGAATGCAAACAATTGCGCGATTTTTTAGTGTGTGGCTGATAGACTATTGTCCCAAAATGCAATGCAGGGGGGAAATTAAATCGTGAAAACGCGTTGCTTTGATCCAGCAACCACTTACAACACAAAACAAAACAAAAAAGTAATGACTCGTGACATTACACTAGTTTTTTTGTGTGTGAATTTGACTGACTTTCCTATCTGAAAATTGACTCTGCAAAGAGCAATTTTCCAAACCCTTTGTGTGATTTATGTCGATTAGCACATTTCCCTTTGGTACAAAATGCTAAAGCAGTTAAATTCTGAAGTGCAAAATGTTAATGTTAATATCTTGTATAGAGCTGGAGCACAAACACTGAGTATAGAAAGTGCCACAATATACGCTGCTTAAGCCAATTGAACACTGGAAGAAAGTTATACAAGTCTAAATTCAACACATCAGTCCTTTGTGAGATTATACCGGTACGTTGTGTCATATGGCTGCTTGGACCACCTATGACAAAGTATCTAACTATACTCATGGCAGGATTATACAAAAACATGCACAAACCTGTGCACACTGACCCAGCATTAAGACATCCCCATGAAATATTTGCCCGTCTCTTTATCCGTATTTATTTCTGTCTACTTGCTGTCTGTGCTTATCTACTGCCTGTCTGGCTGGCTAGAATTAATTATGACTTTAATACCATACTATTAATGCATGCTGGCAGAATAGGGCAGGAGAGGCAGCTTAAGTGCAAAAAAAATGAGAGGAGCTGATGTATATGTGTCATTTGCATATACAGATACCCTATCATGCCTTCAAGAATGTACAATTTGAAACTGTGACCTTTGTCACTTGATGTGTATCAATTCACTCAGCTATCAGTAGACTTGAAAGATCACATCCAGACCATTATCTCCCAAGTATGCTACGATTCAGCAGCTTTGAAAATAAAAAAAACAACTGTGCATCTGGACACGTATGATACACGATAAGCTGCAATGCTGTAACGCTCCTGTATAAACCGGACATGCTGTGTCTGGTGAGCAGTCAGGTGATCCTATTGGTACTCTATCCCTCCCAAGCACCTCAAAAGGCAGTAAAGCTACAAACTCGCACAGATACACTCAAGCAACCTGTCAAACCAGTTCTGTAATATTTAGGCCGTTTGAAATAGAAGCGAGATGTCACCTGTCTAGATGTCCTAAAAATATAGCAGTAGCCACTGAGCTGGGAATGTCACTGAGACATATTAAATATAGCATAGGAGGTCGTAAAATGACGCTAATTAAATGCAGTGAAATACTGTACTTTTACAGTATTTCATTTTGGTGAGACAGGAACTCAGAGACGCATCGATGATAATAAAAAGTGAAATATTAGAGGATCAGAAGCACAAAGACAGGCAGTAACTATGGCTAAATAGTCAGACTTCACATCTCATTCTTGAGTGTTTCAACTAAGATTAATTGCCTGTGTTCTGATTGAATTAAGACTCTTTTGAAATTGAAAAGCACAGCCTTTTAAGTTGCTCCGCTTCACTCGAATCAGCAGAATACATATGCCTTCTGGAATCGTTTCAATTGTCAAAAGTTGTACTGAGAATATTTAAAGCTGAGTCTTGTGGCAGCAGAAATCCAATGTATGCATGATTCTATTTATTTCAGAAAACACAGTTGTTAAGTGTTGAGATGGGGTAGGGTACTTAACTAGCATTACAAACAAAGGACTTTCACCCAGGAGATTCATGTTCTGTGTGAACCCAAAAGTCAACATTGACTTATTTTAAATTATGCACATAAGCATAAGCATTTACGGACATAAAATACTATAATTCACAAATTCAATGGTTTTGAATTACATCACGTTACTTTAGTTATGTAACAAATATCTTATTTTAAACTTAAGTTATGTGTCCAACCATGTGTTTAAAACCTTTCACTGGTACTCTCCAACGGTCAAATATGTTGTTTTGGGAGTCATAACCAGATGGTATGATTTTGTGCAGTAAATTTCACTATTACATGTTTTGATTTGATTAACTGAACTGTTATGGAGGAACAGAAAATATGAAATTCGAGGCAGCAAATCGCAAGATCTCTTTTGACCACCTCTACCTTGGTTTTACACACTTCAGTGTGTGAGAAACTGGCCTTGCTGTCGTAGGAAAGTCGTATTACATGACAAGAACAATGTTTGGGGAAGACGTTACCTGGAATATCAGAGCCAAAAAAGAGAATGATGGGGTGAGAGAGTTACAGTGAGAGAGTAGTGTTTAAGCCTGTTTAGTTTGTGTGTGTGTGTTTGTGTGCCCATGAAACTTGTATCTACAAGTTTTCCTGCACACACATGACCTCGATCTGCAGAACGATCTCTAATTATGAATTTGAAGTCATTATAACTATACATTATTCATTTCTCATTATGCAGCATGTGACATAATGATAAACGTTTGACTATAAAAAGAAGTTCCTCTACTGACACAAAGGTGAGTGTACACAAATGTCAATTAATTATATTGCAACAAAAGTTGCTGTCTTAAGTGTTTTTTTAACACACTTGAATACACCTCCGGCAACAACTCTAGTGAGAGATTTTTTACTTCAGTCTTCTAAAATACAGTAGAATACTTTAACTGGGACAAAATCCTGTAAAAAAATCATGTCATATGCATTGGGTCTAAATTAAACTGGGGCATACTGTGACACTGCAGCCTCTCAGGTGGCTACCGTAGATTATTTTTACACCCATGGAGTCGCTTTCTGGAGTGCCAGGATAAATTCTCCTCTTTTCACTCCTCCCTCAAACCCTCTTTTTTCCGTTCCCCATCCCATCCTCCTCCTCAAACTCTTCCCTCGTTTTCCTTCTTTCACTTCCATCTCTTGCATGCCTGTATTCATTTTCTCCTCTTTCACAAAGTTATCTAACATGTCTTCGAACTGAATGCGTTTCCTTTGTGTGCACCTCAACAACAGCTTCCATATTTTCGATTTCCCCTAAAGATCCCCCCCCCTCATCTCCTCGCACCTCAATCTATTTTACAGTCAAGTAGAACAATGTCTTATTCTCAGCATTGCAACTATTCCCTCATATTCTCCTGCAATATGCCTTCTCATTCTTTACGTTGATTCTTTTCCATGCCTCCAGCTCTGTTAAAGGGTTAGCCTTTGCCCCCTGCCTTTTTACTCTTACTTCATACACACACGCACACGCACACGTGCACTTACGTCTACATGTTTCGATCTCCTGCCTAACCTCAATCCTCCAGCTCGTGCTGTTTTCTCCCTGCTCTTAATATCAATCTCCAAGCCGCTGCCACTCAAGTCTCTCTCACCAAAGACCATTTCAAATTAGGTAAAGGGAGAGATTTAGGATATTTAAGATTAATTAAAAAACAAATCAGAGAAAACCCAAATCTATCACAGTTTATGAGAACAAGTTTTCACATAGTTCTAAATGGATAGCAGCTAGTGCTCGTCCTTAACAGCATGTTTAGAAAACAAGCATGTGGTTAATATGGTGCATATAGCTTCCTTAATAAAAATGAAGTGAAGAATCTTTGAAAAGTCAAAATCTTAAGAAAGCAGTTTCAATATTGTGGAATATGTTGAAACATTCTGTTCATGGAAGCTCTGGTCTAAAGCTCCAGATAACTTATTGAGCCTTAGTCTTGGAATATCTTTGACATATCTTTGACACTATATTGTATGTGTCCCCAAATTCAATAATGAACCTTCGTCCTCATTTCAAACCAGGTTGAATGACTGCAATACCTTTAACACAAAGACTGTCGACCTTCAAAATGCAGTGTAGATTTGAGATGGATCTGTACACAGCAATACTATAAGCCTTATTCAGACAGAGTCATTTCAGCCTTTAAATCCATCTAAATGACTGGATGATTGATTTTTTTTTTGCTATTGAATATCAGGTACAAATCAAGTCTTTATAGTTGTGGCATGTACTGTTTATTCAGACTTAGACAACTGGAAGAGTTAAATGGGGAGAGGTTAGAGAAAATAGGGCCCGTCTGTCCCTCCCTACATTCACGAGGGAGTTTGAGCCAGAGGTGCCGTCTTCGTGCTGTGTCCCACCCTACTTTTTATATTATTTTTCCTTATCATTCAGCTGCCACTGATCCTCCATGTAGGGCAATAAAGAGAGCATGCACTCACACAAACCTTTACCCTCTCTCTCTAAAGACAAAAAATACTCTATGAACCCCAATGTAAAAACACATACACAATTAGTACTCAATATTATTGGCACTGCATCAGATACTGAGGCCTACGTTTGTGCACGACATTTAAAGGAGCATGTATTGTTCCTCTCCATACATGTGAAGAAAGGGGGGATTTAAAAAAGCAACACAGAGTTGAGAAGTCTTGTCCCGACTGCTCCTCTCTCCTTTACCAGTTTAACAAGAACTCTGCTGCCATCCAAATAAATCCCAGAGAAAAGCTTGACAAAAGCCCTCCCTTGGTAAACCTAAACCTTGCACACACACACACACACACACACACTTGAGCACTCACACTCCCAGTCGCTGCATTATAGCGACTAGATCTAGATCGCATAGCTCTGATGGACTAGGTTGACAGTGGGGGTCTGGGACCCGTCGAGGCAAGCAAAGCACTTTGCCCCTCTCATCCAATTTCACTGCACCTCTCTTTTTGCTACTTGCTTCTTTATATTTGCTGTCCTTCTCCCTCCCTGCTTTGCTCCCCTTTCTTCTATTTGATGTCTTCATCATCCATTAGTTGCTGGTGTGGCAAATAGGATGTTAATTGTTCTGATGAGGGTATAACTGAAGGAGACGCATGGATCAAAGGAGGATTTTTTTTTTTCCCCTTTCTTTTTTTTTTTTTTTAAATCACAGTCAGACTGCTGAATTCTTTTAGCTGGCTCCACGTATTTGATTGTTGAGTGAGTAAATGTTGCCCAGTTTGATTTGTAGCTACCTAAAACACATCAACAGAGCTCCAAAAGAATACTTTACTGGGGTTGATGCTGTTTTGCAATGATCACTCAAATGTGGTCATCAAACACTTATAATATACAAAATATGTGGTAGAATGAGGTAGAATATTTGACAGTTTAACTAAACGTTTCAGTGCATCCCCTACCATTGCCTGAAATATACTGAATATTTGATTTGCCTATTTTATGTGCACTCATTTTATTTCAGCTCATTGTAAGGAGTCTTTATGGTTTACCGATTTGCTCCACTGTGTGATGTGTCAGTGGCTTCAATTGGGAATTGTCATTTTTGGGCTGGTTTATATTTTTGACCATTAGTGAGGTGGCTGTTACATTTCATGAATCCAGCTGTATTTTGCAACTGTGACAAGGCCTTGGTCCTCTGTGTTGTATAACAATATACCAACGGCTACCACCGTTTCTGAACTATTCTGAAAGCACACATGTTTTCTGCCAATGCTGATATATCTGCAAAGGCTGATGGATGAATCGGTCAGGACCTAGTGTGTATAAATTGATTGCATGAATTGTATTTTTCTGTAACTTTAGAAACGTATTGGACACTTTAATTGGCACTTCTGCACAATCAGAACCTGCAACTTTCGTAAAACTTCTACGGATCAATCGCCCCGGCCATTACATGCTCAGTCCAGAATCCCCAGTCAGTATTGTCCACTGACAATTCCAATTAAGCTTATTCAAACAAAACAACCACATTCTTAAGAATGCTGACAAAAAGCAAGAAAGGCTTGGTTTAGATGAAGACAAATATGGAGCTACAGATGGCTGAAAGATGAAGACATATGATGTCTGTTCTGCAGAAAAAGTTCATTTTTATATTAGAGCAGTCTCAAGGCTACAGTTTTAGCCACAGCATGTACAATACCATCCGATAACATTAAAAAAGCCGACCAAAATTCCTGACCTGCCAGGAATCCATCTAATTGTCTGAGAACCAGATCAATGATCATTCAGGCAATTTATCAGACAACAACCAATCCATCAAAAGTTTGGCCCAGTTCTAAAATTAGTCAGGGGCAACCAATTCGGGGCAATATCTGGACAAACAGGCTTAAAGCGTACTTCTACCAGTGTTAACAGTGGACTTCTACATGCTTTTGGTTAAGAGACACTAAGGTAAAGTGTGCTTACACTCAAACTTGTCGACAGATGTCAATAATATTTGGGTAAAAGTTATCATGAGCCCTTTTCTCTCAAATGCAAAGATACAAATTCAGAATTGTTCATATGCATAAAGAAACATAACATGTTCTGCTTCAGGGTACCTTAAATGGAAGGGACTTTTCGCTGCAGGGGCTGATGGGTAGAGACTGGAGGCTGCTGGCAGGACTCGTCTCTGTGCTCTGAAACAGACAGAAGACAGAAACATTTACATAAAAATAACATCAAGATGAGGTTTGTGATATACAGTATATGCTGATAATCTAGTGATGTGCACAGAATGAAACTTTGAATTCTTGCAACTTCAATTTGTTCAGCAATATCTGGCTATTGTAGAAGAAAATGTGTTACCTTCCAATTTGTTTGTTTAAATATTACTTCCTCTCGGGAACCTCAAATGTCTTGCTGAGCTGCATTCGTTGTATGTAAGCCTTGTCATGTTAATGATGAGACCCTCTGATCTGTCCCCCTTCCTGGACCGTCTCCGAAACACCTTCATCCCACATACTTGATCAAGGCCTTCATGAATGGCCCCTGTTGTGACACTATCTAGCAAGAACCCAGCTGTTCCAAGGAAGTCACACCTTTATGTTGTCTCAGGACGTCTCTTCCCCTGGGTGAAACGCGTATTGAATCTATGTAAATCCACTGTTTAGACCTGCCCCTTTGGTTCTGTATAAGTTGTCTCTTGCCTCACATCAGGGCAGATTGGGCTGTGTGGCAACCGCGACATTGTCTTTTCTCCACTGTCAGTGATTAAACCTCATTTGAACCAGCCACTGAATTGGACCTGAAGAGTTTTCTTCTACACTAGTCATTCAATAAGAAAATAGTGAGAGGTATAATTCCACCCAGATAGGTGCTCATTTGAGCTGCAGCATCCTGAACCTTTGTGTTGTCATTTTCTGATGAATATCTGCAGGACAATATTACATCTAGTCTGTTAATCTAGGTCTGAAGCACCTTTGGTTCATTTAAATGTAGGACAATTGCCTGTATAAATACAACTTCATGTTGTAACCTTTTTTCACCTGGTTTCTTACATAATTTCCGTGTTTTCAAATGCCAGCTGTGATCAGACACATTTTGGCACATCACCTCGACACAGGTGTCTAGTGGGCAGACATCAGGGGCAGCTAAAGGGGGCTCCAACACATGCACGCACACACATGCACTCACACATGCACACACACATTCGTACACTCACACACACCTTAAATAAAGTAGACCCTGGTCTAATGAGGGCGTATGATAGGACACATGGCTGCTGATATTTATATAAAGCCACATGGAAAGGGCATGACAGTGGATATGACAAGATACATGACAATGACATGACAAGAACAGAGGAAGGTAAAGGGAAGTAGGTGGTAACTACACGTTCCACACATTTACCTTTCTGTGAGTGCTATTTCTTGCCATCTGCTGCCCTCTTGCAGATTTATATGCAAGCCTATCCCTCTGTTATTCGAGAGAGAAGGCAATAATTGCAATCAGGGCACCTTGAAAAGGTGCTTTTTCGGCTAAAATCCTGATTTTGTTTGTGCATACATTTTGGCCTACTTTCAGGTTTTGAAGGTAGCTCTGAGAAACATCAGAGCCCAAATCTTTGCACAGCATAAACTGGATTGTTTATTGGTTTGGCTGACCTTTTAAAGAAGGATACATCCATATCAGAATTATAGGTGCGCTATGGCGTCAGGTCCTCAATGTGTCACTGGTGATCAATGCCTTTCCCAGTGTGAAAAGACAGGCGCACGTTCGCTGACACCCAAACACTCTCTTTTCTCTCGAACACATACACATTCTCTTTAAGGTCACCTCTGTCCCACAGGCCTTAACACACAACTGTCCCCACAATTAGATGTGGTTCAGTAAAAAGGCTTTCAGATTTGAGAATGGGGAAAGCTGCCAGCCAGTTTTGCATTTAATGACTTGCACTACCCAGAAGCTAAATGTCTAAAGATGATGAATGGCCTCAGAAGGGAAAACAGGTTTTGTAGTTTCATACACCCCTTTAATCACATTTACACATCAGTTAAATCTAGAAATGAAAAGCTTCAAATAACTCAGGTTGCATTGATGCACACTCTCTCTCATTGGCATTTGGCTTTTTATTGGAACGCGGCAGCATTAACAACATTCTGTCATACAATTTAGTGAGTTCTTTGGAAAACACAGGCTGAATGCTTTAAATTTAAAATACCAACTCTGCTCGGGTGTTGTAAAGGTTTTTCCTGTTTGTTTTTTCCCCCAACCCTTGGCCTCAGGACTTCTTGTTAAACTAAAACTGTAAATACATTGTTGGGCTTCTTATAAAACACTGGTGCAACGATGGCTGCAGAGATGAATGCCACTGCCTTAAACAACAATAATGACTAACAGCATTTTCAACTATACTTTATCATACTGACAGCTATCCTTGCAACGACACTATGCAGACACACTGCTGAAAAGATTTGGTGGAGGCAGCAAGAATAGGCTGTTTCCACGAGGCAAAAGGCTGCCTTAGAGCTAAGATTCACTGGAACGGACAGAGGCGCTGCAGAGACACAAGTAAAACCAGGCCCACTGTGAGTATATGGTGTAACAAATAGGACCGTCACAGTTTTGCTACAATCCATGGCTGATATTGACAAATGGGGATCTAAGGCAACATTGATGCACACATGGACAGTGGCATTCTAGAAATGTGTCTTCATGCAGCCAACAGGACAAACTGCTGAGAGAGAAATTAAGCAAGGATGGACGAGTCTCTGTAGCTGCCTTAAATATGGTAATCTGACAAATATGACGCACAGTAAACACAGGAAATGATATCTGTACAGGGTTGGAATTTCATCGTTTTAGGGGCAAGGCCATTTGGCCTTCACTTTCCTTTTTTTTTAAGGGGTTTTACCTTTCAGATTAATACCATAACATCCTAATTCATAACAAAACATGAATTATGGTGGTGGTGGTGGTTATTTTGCCTGTTGGCCATGCATGTCATGTGTAATAATATTCATTCTTCTATGCTTTGTGTAGCTCACATTTATGTCATAGAGGGGGAGAGAGAGGCAACTATAGCTCCCAGGGCCGAACTTAACTCGGGACATTGAGGTTTGTGGTTTGTATCATAGCCGCTTTGTGTCATAACCCTTTGTTAGAAACTGAGAAACTGGAATTACTATTTATCGTTTTTTCACAACTGTTGAGCTTTATCCATAAAACCAGGTAACATAACTGAACTAGCATAGGCAGTAAAGCTAAGCAATGTCAAATAATGAAAAAGTCTAATGACCAGTCTGGCTTAAGGCATGATAAATGATGTATATTTTGTAATCATAAACTTTGTAATTTGAATTTGTTTCATTTTACTTGGTTGTTAAATGATAATGACACATTAGTGACTGGTATTGTGTAGAACAGATGAAGAAAATCTAGAAGATGATGATAAATATTATATTACTGTTTTTTCCCCAGTCTTTTCAGTTGTTTTGAGGATGACTGGAAAGGCACTGCACAATGCTTTGTGTGACATACAGTATAAAGCTGAGCCGTGTTTTGCATGACATTGAATGGCATTAGAGAAAAGAGGAGTTAAGTTAAATAACACGGCAGATTGGGTTGAATACCAGAAGGTCAAGCAAATAAAATGCAATGCTTATAGACATGCAGTGTCACCCTCCCCTTGCTAGTGAATGGATTACATCCTTTGATGGACGGTAACAAAATTTGCAAGTTAATGGCACAACAGAGCAAGCAAAGAGGGCAAAGTAACCCCTCGTTCATATTCATGTTCTGCTGCTGTGTACCCTCTCCCTCCATCTCTCTCACTCTCTCCCTCTCTCTTCCTCTCCACTAATTACTGTCTTTTCTTTTTCATGTCTCCCTCACAGTTGTCCTGGGAGGAAAAACAGAGAAATGAGAAGTGAAGAGAAAGGGAGAAAGTCATATACATGCCTCTGTGGACTGTAATTCACAGAGAGGTCCTCACAGCTAGCTTTGATCTTAGTTTAGAGATACTAATAGTGGGGTATTAGAGAAGGTCTGGTCACCCTTTTATATTTCTTTTTGTGTATTTGTGAGTTTGGGTCTGTATAATATTGCTGCTGCTATTTGGTAAGGTTCAGTCACCCATGTAGATTACAAGAAAACAGCAGCCAGACATTGCTAATGGATGTTCCATCAGCTCAACTTCCAGAGAATATGGTATTACTAACATCCCTCTTTGGTATGTAAATGTGTCGTACATTTTCAAAAACATCACGATAAAGGGTATCAGTGGAAATATGAGCACTGTAATTCCAAAACAAAACATAGACAATACAATACATTAAGCACCAGCAAACTGTATACTTTATTAACTATTTTTGATCAGAAAATAAAAAATGTGACTTTAAAAAAAAAAGGCTAGAAAAGTATTATGTTGTTTTTCCATTCTGGTGTAAAGTAGTCCCACTGTTGTCCCAAGACTGCATGACTGCACATACCATCAATATGGTTCCCTGGCTTTTACAGTTAAACCTTGTGCAGCTATTGCAACGTGTCAGTGCTTTACTAAGTGACCATTACAGCTAATCACGTCTGTAATGGTGTGAATGTAATTTTACCAGTTTCCCCGGCATTCACACTGAGAAGGCCTCATAGCCTGAGGTAAAACTTTAGTTTCAAGCAGGCTAAAGCATTTAAAGAGCAGAGTGATACTCTGAAACAGGAGGATTAGTGTGTGCGAAGTGCGAGAGTGTGTGTGTGTGTATGTGTGCATATAAAGAATATGAAGGCAACTGTTCAAATACGCCTCCCAGTTTCCCCCTCTAAATGTAGAATCTGATTAAATTAGCAAAACAAAGTGATTACAGAGACATTATAAAAGGCGGAAAAGCATCCACTTTGAGATTATTTCATGGAGCTGAAATAGAGCCTATTAAAACGGAGAGACACATTTGAGTACTGCACTGTTTTGGTTGGAAAAGCCAATTGCTCCATATTAT
This sequence comes from Chelidonichthys spinosus, assembly GCA_029853015.1. Lineage (NCBI taxonomy): Eukaryota > Metazoa > Chordata > Actinopteri > Perciformes > Triglidae > Chelidonichthys > Chelidonichthys spinosus. The sequence goes on from CM056831.1 coordinate 17,797,228, forward strand.
TTCCTAACCTCTTACCCTTACTGGTTTGAAACGATTTAATAGATTTATAACTTCATTTATAAATATCAAAGAAGTAATTGTGCTACAAGAGGAATAACAATGAATTCTGGCTTCTTGTTGGGTTATTCTTGTGCTTCGGAGTATAAACCCATGTAAGAAGAGTCAGTACGCTTGCGTCTGTATGTGCATGTGCATATCTCACCTCCTGCAGTGTCCGTCTCAGTCTTAAAAGCAGGGTTTTGACAGCAGTACAGTCCTGCTGCATGAGTCGGAGAGGAAGGGTCTCCAGCCCCGGAGGCAAGGGCTCATCTTCCCTCCCCAATCCCAGCCCCAAGCTCCAGTCAGCAGGCAGCAAGCTGGTCGGACGACTGGGCTCCCTGGAGGAAGAGGTAGAGTGAAGGGAAGGGAAGAGATATGAAAGAGATGAAATGTTATTATGAGTCTGTGTGACAATGTGATCATTGACCTGTCTTCACTGCTCCCAACTGGCAACCAGTGGAATCTCATCCTTGCCTTTGTCTGCTACTGATGGTGTAGATATATATCCGCTGCTTCTGACTATCCTCACTGTTCCCAGAATCCTACATGATATCATGTGTGGCAAAATAAATGCACACATGGTTCTGCCTTCAACACAGCAATGATAAAGATTGATAAACACAGTGTTTTCAATGTTGGAGTTATATTTGAGCCACTATGTGAAGATATTTGCAAAAACTACAAGAGAACTTAGTGAAAGAGAAATACAGAAGAGAGATATCAACACAAGTAGGAAACTAGATGGGACAACAAAGGTCGGATGGAGACCAAGACCTGCATCATAGCAGCTGCTCCACGTGTGTTTAATGAGCACTCACTTCTATAATAAGTCTCTTTTACCGTAAGATGCTTTAAACTGACAAAATGAGGTGATAACTCACTCACAAACTCCCACACAAACAAAATGAATGCACATACAAATGCCTGCATGTGCAGACACAATAATACATTCAGAGATCAAAGAAGCCAAAGCACAAAAGTCCATCTTCTATTCCTGTGTATCAGCAATCATTATCAACTCAAAAGGATACTTTATTGTCAAGAGCTTTGATTCATTAAGCCCATCACAGCTGTGTGATCTTGTCCATGTGTCCTTAAAAAAAAAAAAAAAAAAGTAGTGTTTTGTATTACTGGATGTCCAACTTTTTCTTCTGCAAAAACAGCTTTGTGTATGCTTTCGTGCATGCAGCATATCGTGTGTGTGTGTGTGTGTGTGTGCAGGAGAGCTCGCAGTCGGGGAGCTGCATATCAAACACCTTTCTAATTAACAAAGCTTTCCACATTAAGCAAAGCAGATTTCCTGGCTGATTGACAGATAGAAGGGATGAAATCCCTCTCAAAAAGGACAGGTTCAGAAGTCACCATTAAAGGTCTGATTATCAACAAGCCTTTGACCCAATGTGACTTTATTCCTCTACACACACACACACACACACACACAGACCTCTGTGCTGTGTGCCATGGGGTTGGACTCAGACACATAAACACAAACACAAACAACAGGGGGAGATCAAACAAGGCACTGTTTTAATTAACTGTCCCATTTGAGAACACAGTCCATTAAGCAGTAAACAGGCCCCTGGAGCAGTATCTCTTTGGTCTCTGGTGCATGGCCTCTGTTCTTTGTCTCACCTTCAACACCTATTTAGTACAGCAAGGGACAGACATTGGGAGGAACTTTCAACATCAGTCAGTTTTGCTCAATGTCACAGCTTCCCTGATCCTTCTTTGCCTTCCAGCCAACACTAAAACTCTGCTGAGGCACCACAACTAAAAACACTGACCTTATCTATAAAAGCGATAACTTCGTTGTCATTCATTGCTCGGGGCCCACTTTACTTGTTGTGTCAGTCTTTACAGTTTAACTTTAACCAGAAGAACGTTTTTTAACCATTTTCTGAAAAAAATACACAACATATTTTAATAAATTCCACCCAAAGCAAAGGTCAAGCTCCATTTAAAAATATTATTTGACCATTGTTTTAATTTGGTCTGCTACATCTTTGCCTGGCTACTCTTACGTTCCAAAAAAAATAAATGTACCAGCATATTTTATGTTTGTGCGTTATGAATGGAATTGCAAGGCTGTATGGTTGCTGTTTAGTTGTATAATGTTAAAAAAAGATACATTCTGAAGAGCCAATCTAATTTTAGGTTTGTCATTTACCTTTGGATATTAGCTAGGCAGATGTAGTACTCTTTTCCCTCAGCAATAATGACAAATTACACAAAGTCTGGTCTGGCTATGCTCATGGGAAATGTTAAGAAACAAGTTATTTAACATGAATAGATGTTTCTTTAGTTAAGGAATAAAATGTAGAATATCTAATGAAGACAGTGGCAAGAGCATTCCAAAGCATCAACATGCAAAAAAATATGGTGTTTTGCACCAAATGTGTATTGTGTATATGTGTGTGGTAACACAAAGTTCCGTAAATGCTGAAGAAGGAACCTTCAAAATTAGAATCCTATGCAATTAAAAAGCTATTCCAGTCAGGCTTTCCATCAATACAAATGTGGAGATGACCCTTACTTGGCCCAAAGAGATTTTTTCAAATGTCAAAACTGGGGACATAACAAAAGCTTGTTGAATGTTTAGCTTCAAGGCCAATGTGCTCTGAAAGAGTAAAACCATTACCAATGAATAGATTATGTTTCTCACAAGTGCAGAAGAAGTAATTTGACATTCGTTTTGTCACATTTATTCTGAATTGGCTGCAAAGCCTTCTTTCAAGTTATCTAATTGAATGCTAAGTAGGATGACATAATCTATAGTATAGGGGGCAGACAAATGTAGCTTATCTTGTGGAATTAATGTAACTATAGTAACATGATAATGCTTTAAATGCAAGGCACGCTTATAGACAGTAGACCATTTTAGGAAAGCTGCCTCCATGAAATTCAAAACCCTCCCCCCACTAAAATTACCCAACACATTTACCAAATGTGTTTGAAAGTTAAGTGCAACATTTTTCTCTGCCAAGTTTTGATATTTTCATAGAAGTGCATAAAGGGAGGGGCACTGTATCGCACCTTTTTATGGCATTTTGAAAAGGTGAGCTGAGAAATACCAAATCATGCTTTCTAAAAACCACAAAGACATCCAGCGAGTTCAAGGTCTGCATATCAAGAAAGGGCGGAAAGGGGAGGGATGGCAGTGAAGAGAGGCAGGCATAGACGCAGAAACGAGGAGCTCTTTATCATCAAGGGACCGTGTTCACTTTGGGTGATAGCCATTTAGAGGGGAGGTGAGAGGAAATTAGATGCCTTTAGTCCCATTCTCCCAGAAAAATCACCAAGTCAACACTGGCAGGGAGCATTAAGTCAGACGGCAAATTCTCCAGGAAAAATGTTCTCTGGGCAAAACAAGATCATATCACTAAAATATCAATCAACATAAGCCACTCCAAAGGCTTCTCATTGAAAAGGTCAGACTGAATTGCTCCCCAATTTGCCCAAATATTTTCTTGTTCACCGTTTCCCCCATCCCACCCCAATTTCCTCTTGTCACTATCACATTCATACTCTCACTATACCTTTCCTTCTTACTGCCTTTCTATTCATCAGTCATCGACCCTTGACCTCTGTCCGCCCCGCTCAAATCCACAGAACAAAAGGAAAATGAGTGGGAGAGGGGTTCAAACAACAGTCATCATCCCCTGAAACAATAATCCTCGAAGTGTCATTATGCAAGGCATTTACTGTTTCAGGAGACAAGAAGTAGAATATTTCTGGATGGACTGTGTTTTTAATGGAAATACCACTAAATCTTGCCATTACAGACATGTCTGGGTTCTTTGTCATGCTGGCTGCAGAGGCAGAAATCATCATCATCGAGTGGGGAATTTGAAGGAAAAAAATGGAGAAAAAGACAATATTATCTCCTGCAAATAACACTTCAAATAATCTGGAATAGACTTGTATTGTATATCCAATATGTAATATTAATGCAGATATAGTTAATGTAGTGCAGAGCAAAGTAAGAGTGTGAAATTTAGGACGATAAATGGGCACACAAAATCCTTGACTTTGACAAGACTTTGAAGTTTATGACTCATTGGAACTCTATGGAAAGTAATTTTCTTCTTTACATTTACAACAGTGTAATATGACCACAAAAAGCCTTTAAAGCATACCACAATCAAGCTTTTGTTATCACAAGCAAATACTGTAGGAATACAACACAACATGACAACAATGGCACGATATGTGCAACATATTTGTAAAAGAGACTTGAACATTAGGGCTGGGAAATGACCATTAGGCCTTGTACTGGCTATGTATCACACAATAATAAACATTGGGCTGCATATGATTTGGTCCAGTCATGAACAATGAAAACCAGTGAAATAAAGCTCAGAATTTACACTCGGTACATTAACATTCTTCCTAGGAAATGTGAAAACACTGTAACTTTTTCTGCACAGTCTTGCACCCTTGGAGTAACAAACCGGTCTCCAGTGTGTAGAGTTGAGCACAAGTTTATTCGAGTAAAAGCAACTTCTGAATCGAATGGGTGACCATGTTTTTGGTGGAAATCACGGAACAGGATATTTGTGTTGACCTTGGTGTGAAGGGTTTGAAAGTGAAGAATCACAAGAGAATACTGCACTTTTGTTTCATTTTTGTCTCCAGTGTGAAAGACTTTAAGACAAAAAAAAATCCCTTACTTGTGTCAATGGGATTACAAAGTGACATCATGTGTTATATTAGGCTATACATATGACAATAATGTTGTTAAGTTGTCATTGCCATGCAGGATTTGGCTGGTGAGAGTGGGATGACATCTGGACATGTGCCACCTGGTGGTTGTTGGTGTGCACTGCAGGTATTCATAATAAATCATTTACCACCCTTTACTGCCACCATTGCATTACCGCTGCATTACTGAGTTGAAACATGTTACATCTGATGCCTATTGTGACCTGTTGCCTTTTGGCAAAGTGTTTGGTCTTACATTGTAATACAGAAGTGTTTGAAATGTTCCATATATTTCTTTTTAATAAACATAGTTTACAAAAGTTTCTAGTGGGAAAAATATGCCCCAAGTAAGAGGATTTAGTCTTACTTCTTGCAATACTGTCTATTAAAATGAAAAGAAACGCATCCTTATGCATTTGTTTTTTCCCCCCGGTGTATCAAACTGAGCACTAAACTGCAAATCCTAAGTCGGGGTATGAACCCAACCGTGACTTTTGCATGTTTCACCAGAGTCGACAAAGTTGTGTTCCTGCTATGCAGTCTCATCTGCATACAATTAACCCGTACGTACGTGGAAGAGCTAACAAACACACACACACACACACACACACACACACACACACACACACACACACGCACACACGCACACACACACACACACACACACACACACACACACACACACACACACACACACGCACCCCAGGAAGTGCACGCGAGGTTGAAGACAAGTCTGTTCAGTGGTGATAGATGTTGTACAGGCAGGGAGGCCGTTCCTCTACTCAGGGTCATCTGTCTTTTCGCTGTCATGAGCCGATAGCCAGGCACGCTCACTCCGTTCCCCTTTAAACAACTTGCTCTCTCTCCCTCATACAAACATATACACACACAGTCATGGACACACACACTGCACCCCTGAACAGGTTATGTGCCAGGATGTGAGTGCAGGATAAAGGACTTTGTGATTGTCAATTAGAAGATAAGATAAATGGACTAATTTGAATTTATTAAAGCGCTCACTAGTGGATGAAAATGGTACTACATGGCCCTGTCAGTGTAAAGCTACAGTAATTACAACTGAATACACAGATTAGCACGCAATTAAGTATTTGTAAAAAGAAAGACTCTCTTTTAAGCCTTTCAGAGTAATTACACAAAGGTAAAAAAGGTAAAAGGATTATAAAAAAAGGCCCCCTTCTTCAACACTGTATTCTTCTGTCTGTCGTCAAAGTACGTATTATCTTCTATTCTCCTGGCATTTTCTTTTCTCTTATTATTCTATTTTCTCCTCTCCTTTATACATGTAATTTTCCTCTATTGTCTTTCTCTCCCTTAAACTCTTTCCATCCTTTTAACTGACGCCTCTCATCTTGGAAGCCATTTCTCAATAGCAGTATTAGTAGCGATCCATTTCACTAACCTGAAAAAGCCAATTATCTGCCCTTTTATGACTTTCATTGTTTTACCAATCAAAATGTATTAGTAGTGGGCCGTTAGCTCCCAGCACTGACAAATACCTGCACACCCACACCAGCAATAAACTACACACTCACACGAAGAGGCAAACTTTGTCATATGCACATTTAGATGTCTAGGTTTACATACTGTTCAGTTAGCGCAGTAATGAATAATGCTCGTCAAATAGATTATGTGTGATTGAAGTGCATTATCCTGAAGATGGAATGGGCTGCATCCTTGTCAATCAGCTATATGGAGACTGCGTTGTCTCAGGGATAATAATGACAACTTAACACTGAGACGTGGCTGTGCAAATCTGTACCTCATTGCATTTTTATTGACAACGAGAAACATGGTCATAGGGACGATCCGGTATGTTCTTGTGTCATGCAGACATCTGTATCTCGTGTGTGCACTCGTACCCATGAACAAGTGAAGTGTAACAGCATACCGCAGCTATTGAAGAATGATCGGCCTCATTTGTCACTCCTTTGCATTTGACAGGCACAGTGTGCTCATCTGCATTCAGCACCTGAGGCTACGGATGTTTAATGCTGCCATTAAACTCATCTCCGTACATAAAGTGCATCTGTGACTAAAGAGTGAGAACAAGCCAAGCTTCAGGCAGTGAATCTAACGGCGAATTCAAGTCTACAGACTCAGAAAGGAAGAGAACATAAAACAAATTTAATATGGCAGGGGGTTACTTTCTGATTAATCTCATTTTCCTCTGCTTTACTTTAACTCTGAATCTGAGCAACCTGCCTCAACTTTCTCCAATATTTTCTCCGATATTTACTACTGCCTCTCACTGTTTCCCTCTCTGACTTAGTATCTATGGCCTCCTGGGTCTTTAGCATCTGTAAGCATCATAATGTTACCCTCACATAAAAAGGCTGAGAACATCCACACTAGCTTTTAGTGGGGGAGTGACCTTGGGGAGTTATCAGAACACACTTGCACTAATTACTATCAAAACTTCTTGTTGATTGGAGAGATCTACTTAACATCAGTCCCATGTGTCACAGTAAAGTTTCCTATTCCAGAGAATATGACCAAGCCGCATTGCCCAAAATTACTGAAAGTAGTATTTGCTTACCTTTTAAGGACAAAAAACTCTATGAGTTCACAAAGTCCACGACAGAGTGACTGCCTTCCTTGACATGTTACTCTTTTCAGTTTACAGTGCTATGCATGCACCTGTAATAGGACTTCTTCTACTCTGTAATGATCTTCCTGCTTATTCATAAGGAGCTTTGCTTGTTTGCAATGAAAGCCAAATGTGACAAATAGATCACAAAAGCAACCACGTTATAAACTTACATCAACAACTAAAAGAAATGGAACTTCCCAAACCAGGAAGAGTTTTTCTTTGGAGGCTACAGTATTCATTACTTAAGGACATGATCATTTCAGTCTATTTAATCTCATGCAATGATAATAAAGGTCCAGAATACAAATAACCTTATGATGTGAAGTGATTGTGTTTATTCAAGAAACCTCAGCTTCATTAAACTTCGGCTGACCCTGCAGCTACACGAAGCTAAAAGTGCAGAAGTTCAGGTGAGACTTTCAAAAGCAAAATATAAACTGCAGTAAGTGCATGATAATTAATTTTTAGCTAAATTTGCTAATATACTCCCAGTTGTGAAAAGATAAGGTTATACTGTGGGTCCAACAGTACAATTCAACAGTGTGACATTGAGCTCATATTGTTACTAGATGCATTATAAATGTTGGTTTTCTGTAGCAAACTGTGAAAAGAAAACAGGGGGGCGGATCTGTACACTTACGGGTACTATAAATTCCCAGTCTGGGATATGTTTTATGGTAAGAGGACAAACACAGCGTGTTACTAATGTTTTATGATGATGGTCTGTAACAACATCAACAACATTAAAATAAATTTAAATGTTGACTCTCTCCTTTTCATCTCATTTTCTCTCCTCACTGTCAGGCTGCCTAATTCCCTTATAGAGAGCCAGACATATTGTTTAAGAAGAGTCATAATTCTGATTTTTTATCTTGTAATGGCATTGTTGTCATGACAAAATGATATCCCAGCTGAACTAATGTTCCCATACTGAGTCACAGTGCACAGGGTTTACATGACAGTGATCCTGCATGCACAACTCTATTGTGACATCCTCTGCACATAAATGTTCACACTAGTTCTGAATAACTGTTAACCAATATCCCCTAATTAGGATGACTCAAGTCGGATTAAAGCTTGAGGAAGCAAGTATGGAAAACCAGCAAGAGTAAAGTCAATTTTGAAAGTACTCATCTGAAAATCTCAGCCCCTTCCTGAGGAAGGATCTTCGTCATTGCTAACCGTATCCATCTCCTTCAATTAGCGTACTGACAGAGTGCACACAGGCTATGTGAGTAAGTAGGTCGATAGTCAGGTAGGTCATCCAAGCCAAATTAAATGACTGGCCGGGCTTATTACAGGCCTGACACAGCCACCGGATTTCCTTTTCTTTCTTTTTTTTGTCAGAGCATTTGATTTATGATTGCTGTCTGGATGTAGAGAATTTCAACAAATACAACAAAAAAAGCTTTACACTGAATTGTCTACCCTAGCTTTAACTTTAATGGAAATTTCCCAAGGTATCTGCAATAAGCTTCTATAATCCACAACATCAAAAAGCATGCATGCTCTTCATGTCCAATCCTTCAAAAGCGGTTTCCATGGCAATACTGAAATAAACACACCATATAGTCATCTATAGAGGAACATTGGTGAGCAGGGCGAAGACACTAAGAATGGTGCAATTAGCTATTAAACATATAGAAAGCTAGAATGAAAGCAAGTGGAATCTTGCTTTGATTGTTTACTCAACATGTAATATAGTATGAGATCTTCCTGTATGATGCAAATCTTTCACCGAGCAGCACCTCTCATTAACATGTCTCTTTTGTTTATTCCACACATACACAGAAAAGTATAAGCAACACTTATTATAATTGTTTCTCTGTAAACAAAAGTTCATGCTTACAGCTGGCACTTATGCATCATCTGCAGCTATAGTATTGGTTGGCAGACGTGTTTCAGTGAGGTTTTATACGTTTCAGCGTTTGGTCTCTGAACAGGCAAAAAAAATGGCCAAAACGGTACAACATCACCGTGACGACAAGACTTGGATGCTGTGCACAGTCACTGTATCCAGCAATTGTTGCCAAGAAATAGTTACAGCACGTATCTTCCCCTGAACCACAAATCATTGTTTTACATCTCTGTTCTGAGGCAGGCTTGCTGTCTCCTCCGGCTTAGGATAGAGGATAAACATCTCTCTACATGGTGCACAGATACCAGATTGAACAATCGTATCGTCTAAGTCTTATAAAAGCATACATCTTTCATATCTGAAATATTGCATTAAATTTGCCACGTACTAAGCAACAAAATAAAAAATGTAATTGGAAGGCTCTGACTCAAAAAGGCAGAGTTTCGACAAGACAACTCCACACATGCTTTGTCTTTCATAGCCTTGTTTTGGTATTGTTGATAATAGCTACCACAGACAGCTACTGTATGAAGCCCAAACATGATGAAGGGCAGTTATGTCAGCAACAAAATCTCATGAGAAATATTAATTTTTTTGCTAAGTATGCTTTTTTTGTCGGCAAAAGTATAAATGTTAGCATTTTGCTGTATATTTTCTTAAAACCGACCATACAGTCTGTATAAGATCTACAGTGTGTTGTAGTCCACCAAAAAGAGACAAGATAAAGAGATGAGAGTCAGAAAATGCATGAAAAGCCAAAAACAAAAGAGCATCCTGTCTTTTTTTTTTTCCACCACCAGTGTTTTGCAAAACACCAGTAAAAAAAAGGTTCAGGAAAACAACCCCCATGTCATGTCTCACTATCTGCTAACAAAAGGATAACAGTGCATACCACTTCAATGGAACAGATCACCAGTCCAGACCAGGTGTAATGAAAAGCAAAGGAATTACTTATTCATTGCCAATCTGTTGATGTTTCCACTCAAATAGGGAAAAATGCATGCCAACTCTAATTAGTCTCCTGGTGTTGAACATTTAATAAACGCAATTGAGTAATAAAAATTAGAAGCTCAACAACAGCAATGACTAAACATGACAACAGAGGCAGACTAGGGTATTTTAAACATGTTAGGCTTATTAGGTTAGTCTGAAAATTAAAAATGAGAGTGAGAGCATGTAGCCATGGCCAAAGCTTTTCCTCTGAGGCTTCTGAAGAGCATGATACTTAGTTAGTAACAAGCCAGTAAGCAATCTGTGGGCACGAGTTGTGAGAAAAATTAAACTATGTCCTTAAAAAACATGGAACACAGAAGAATAACCAACCAAATTTCCTCTGATATCAGGGCTCTAAAGTAAGCTGCCCACAGTTGCCAATGGCAACCATTTTGAAAAACATTGCAAACAATTATTGACCAGCAGTGGCAACCACTTCTTAAAATATAAAAAGTATGGAAAGGACACAGCAAAGCATGAACCCAAATGAATGAAATGTTTTATATATTCGTGCATTAATGATAGTTAAATGTTAAATATTGCTGTTAGCAGAGCCAGGCTACGCTGAATGTGCTTTGCTGCGTATACTCATGCATCTAGAGACGCCGGTGAAGAAAATTAAGTTGTGTTCTGTTGGGTGAAAAGTTTGACAAACCTGTCAACATGCCAAACAAATGTGAAAATTGATTAAACTTACAAAGAACCAGATGGAATTGAATGAAAAACAAAAAGGACATTTTGTATGTCTTGGGAGGAGAAATAGCTCAGCATCTTTGAGCTGGGTGATTACTGCAAGGCGTGTAAAAAATTCATGGCATGCATACGTGTCACATTTTCACTTTTAAGCTGACATAACATAGCATAGTAATACTCATAACTCATTAATCCAACATAAAGCGAAAAAAAAAGCCAACCATGTTTTCAGTCTCGGCAACCAAACTGCCAACTACTTTTGGTCCCTGTGTAATGTAAAACAATCCAAAAATGCACCAATTAATACAAGATAAAAGACTTGTTTTGACACCACTTGTTGAATTAATACATTTCTGTGTTCTTATATTTCAGCAAATAGAAAAAAAGGCTGGAAAATCTACTGTCTTCCCTTCTACTCTCTCTGTATGCTGTGAAAATTCATCTGAAAATCATGCGGCAGTGCATTTTATCTGTCCCCAGCTCCACTCCAAGGCTCAGCTGGATTCTTTATGCTCGTCTATTTTTATAAATGTGCATGCGTACATTTGAATGAATGTTTGTAAGTGTGGGATTTACTGTAGGAGGAGACTTGCGTGTTATTTTTTACTGACTATATTAAGTCAGGTGGGATTAGACAACTGACATACTTTATGACTCATATTAACATTAAACAAATTTGTACCCCGTTTGCGTGCGTGTATGTGAGCAAATTCAATATAATCACGGATTACACGTCTCTGTGGGAGAGTATGCACCATATATCACCATGCACCATATCTACCCAAATGTGACAGGAGGGTGTCTTTTCAAATCGCAAGGCACCTTCTCTACACTTCTCTTCGCGGCTCAGTTCTTCCGTAACTACCCAACGGACTCAGGTATGACAAGAATGAGTACGCCTTGTGTCTTACACTTTCCCTCTCTATGACGTGTTTAAATCACAAAACCCCGCCGATTCTCTTTCAATTGCTCCTCGTCTCTTACATTCTAACAAACACAAAGTAAGAATAATAATAAAATCCCCAACGACAAAGTGAGAGTGGAAGTGACCCTGTATAGCTTGAGGCATGACGGGTATTCATGGATTTTTTTGGTAGTACCCTCTGTATAATGTGCTAAATGAGAGTCTCAACTGTGTGATGTAATTCACTTTGAAGTCATCTTTTATTAAGTTTTCATTGGGTAGGTTTGGTACTTGTCCATCCAAGAATGTTGACATTTTTCTAATTAGTTTTAACTATGCCAATGCAAGAGCATGTGAACATTATATCTGCAGATTAATCCTCAAACCAGGAGTGGAGCTGAAGGGTCCACTGCATATTGACAGAAAAGGACACCTCTGAGTGTATGCATCTGCTCCCCTCAGAGTACCTGTCTTCTGCATAGTAATCAGCAGCAATAAAGAGTTGAAAAAAGTGAAAGAAAAGAACAAGGCAAGAGGTATACTCAACAGAGAGACTGCAGTTACCGTAGCAACAGGAAAGCTATACCGCAACTGTCAGAATTTTATTTCCTCTGTGTCTTTTTCTATAGGAGAGACCAGGGAGGAGTGGATCTCTTAACACGCGCCATTAAGATATATCACACAAACAAATATTCAGTATTCACCTGTTAATATGCCCTGCGCCTCCTTCTTCCATCAACCAATCATGTCATGGAGTGAAGATGGGGAATATTAGCTACAGCCAGTGCTGCAGCTGGCTGAGGTGCACTGACAAGGGCTTTATGTAACACATGCAGCACATGAAGTTATGCCAAAAAAAAGGTATTTTTGGCCCACCTACCTTCTGTCAATATCTGTTGATATTTGAAGACGTCACCTTCAGCTCTGGGGAATTGTGACAGGCATTTCTCACATTTAATGAAACAGTTAATCTCTTCAATATAATCAGCTGATTACTTGATAGTGAATCAATGACTATGAGCCCTGGAAACATCTACTAAAGTGGTCTCTCTCTCTCTCTCTCTCTCTCTCTCTCTCTCTCTCTCATTACGAAGTTATACACACGGAGAATTAAATATCATCAAAATCATAAAATCATCCAACTGTCATACATCAAAGAGGAGGTATGCGTGCAAGACTGTGTGTGTGTGTGTGTGTGTGTGTGTGTGTATACAGCAGATGTTCTGTGCAGCCTGTCAGACAGCCAGCAGTATCCTGCAGCTGATACTCTCTCTGGACAGGCTGACTGACTGACAGGTGTACGTGTGTGAGTGTTTGTGTATGTGTGCGCGTGTGTGTGACTGTGCGCCTGCATGTGTGTTTGTGTTTACTTGTGTGTGAGTAGATGGGAGTTAGCTTTGCCTCCAGCAAATCAATGTCCCCTTAAGGGAATGTGGAACCTGAGACAAAGAGCGAGAGAGTCTGAGAGAGAAAGTGCAAGCCCTGGGCAAACACATTTTTGCTCTCTTTCCCCTCTCCAATCTCAGCTCCTGTAACCAGTAAAAATCTGTGAGAAATGTTCTGTAAGAAGAAGACATTCAGATGTTGAACTACAGTGAGAAATAACAAAGGAAACTTGTTAACTTGGAGGTTCATTTATTTCTCAAATGTGCTGTTTAGGACAGGCTGCCTGCATTTGTGTGTCCAGGCATCCATCTGCATGAGTTGCTGTGGTAACTCCAGTAATTTGGTATGTAGCTACCAGAAACTTCTCTCTGCAGTGAGAAGCGCTGTGCTGTCTGCAATGCACTGACTGGTGACAACATGTATGTATGCATGAGTGATGCAAAAGACACTCTGAAATCCAAATTGCCTATCAAACCATCTCAAAATGTCGTTTGGACCCCATTTGCAAAAATCACATTTTACATGGTTTGTCAATCTTGATATGCCAAAAAAGTATTCCAAAAGTGTTAAAGTATAGTCCAAGGTTAGCTACAAAAAACATTTCTTTGCTGTGTAGAAATTAACTGAACACACAGTCCCTACGGCCACTATATCATATCAACGTCTCACTGTCAGCAGCACACAAGTTGTGCAATGTGTCTACAGTCTTTGAGAACAGACTGTTGGGTTGTTAAAGATGGCATATTAAAGAGTAACTAATTAAGTCATCTCTCAGGCATACAATGACTTAAGTGTCAATATCCTGAATACAAGTTTGATGCTAGCATGGCTAGTTTCGGCTAAAAAAAGATCCATCTACAAACTGAATCATCAGCTCACAGCAACTCAAATAAGGTATCTGAATGAAATTTTAGCCTTCAATTTGTATACAGAGAGTATATACATTTGTGTGTGTGTGTGTGTGTGTGTGTGTGTGTGTGTGTGTGTTTGGGTGTGGACATGAATGCTCCTCTAGTACTTTCAAAGACAAGTGTGACTTCAGTTTAAATTAACTGTCCGGGTTGAAAAGGTTGATTCCCGACTTGTATGATTCACTGACACTGTCTAGACAGAGAAAATGTAGCCCTATTCAGCGCAACATTCAAAGAGTACTGGAAGCATGATAACAAGAAGCCAAGGCTAAATCCAGTGTCTCAATGGTGTAGTATAAATCCTTCAACCTCTACTCACGCAAGTTGACCTGCATGGTCTCTCTGCAAAACAAAAGAAGCTCAGAGCCAGTTTCATTAGGGCAAATATGGATAGATAGTTACATGTGGATATAAGCAAATTCAAATACATTTCAACCAGCGAGTGCAGAGAGGAGCACTGAGAGTATAATCATCTGCTTGCTTGTCAGACATATCAGACGGTAGCACTGGTGATACAACCCTTTCATTACACATTGGCTCCATAAAACCAAATAAGCCCTATCCACAGAGCTGGGTGTGTATGTGTGAATGCATTTTCGTGCAGATGCGTGGGCCTGCATGCATTTCTCCGTGTGCCCAGCAAGACCTATCCCGATTCCCGAGCGAAGACGAGAAACAATTGGCCAAATCAAATCAGATAAGGAAAGGAACCTTGGCAGTGGTGCTCACACGTACAAATAACAACTCTTAAGTGTTCTCTTCCAGTCGTCAGCTACAGGCAGAAAGAGGAGAAGAGACAAACAGCCTGCGTATTTATTCGAAGATTATTTCTTTCTTTATTTACCCTCCGTCTTTCTGTGTTAGAGTCCCGTCTCATCTCCAAGGGAGGGAAAGGCATAATACATGTCACGCATTTACAGGGAACATTCAAGATCAGCAATTCCTAGAATAGGCAGTGCACTCTCCCTCTCTCTCGATTTGTCTCTCAAGTGGCAATGCAGTATGTGGTGTAAAAAAAAATCTACCATATATATATATATATATATACAAATATAAAATAACTTGTATTTTATAAAACGATTTGTCTTCATTTGATCTGTTAGACTGCAAGACAACAGTGATCAAAATGTTTTCATGTTTGCCCATTCTGTCTATAGTTGCATAAGAAGAGCGCACAACACATTTGATTAATACAAATATAGGTATTTACCTCTGGTTGCTTTCTCTCCCTGGGATGCGATCTCCTGATGGGTCCATGGGGGAGGGCAGCAGGTTCAGACAGGAGGCCAGGGACTGGCTGGAGTCTTCTCTGGACACTGTGCACACACCCCAACACGCATATACATTATAGTCATTATATCACATTGATTTTCTAACCTCAGTTGGTGCTTAGAATGTGCCAACCCGGCCATCACATATATTACTACTCCCAAATTAAATTAGAACTATAAAACATCAGTCATGTTACAAAGTAGCTTCTTAAAAGATTCACTAGTGGTAGGTTTGAGTAATGGCAATACTATCAGTTACGACAATATTACTTCTTTTAATTGAACATTTGAACATTGCAGTTTGGAATAGTCTGGAATAAAATACTGGTGGTGAAACAAAGATTTGGCATTTCTTCATGTCTTTGTAAAGGTCTCACTGTCTCTCTTTCAGTCCCCGTCTAATTCCACAGGGCATGAGTCACAGTTGGATTAGGAACACAGAGCCCTATAGCCGAACACTGCTGGCCATAAATTGCTTTAAAACAGCTTGCTTTTTAATAAAGGCTTCGACAAGCCCACTTGAGAGAGGTAAAAAATATGGAGTGCCGATGAAAGTGTCCGGGACAGGTGCGTGTTCAGTCCTATGTGTCTATCTATATATATCTATATATATCTATATATATATGTGAGCATGTATCTGGTGTGTCTGCTTGTTATGTATACTGCTTGAATAAGTGTGCAGGTGTGCAAGTACTGAAATTAGCCCATTTAATTTGAGTGTGTGGAAGAACGTTGACAGCACGACTTCGTAGTCCCTTTACTTTATGAGAACAATTCATCAAACCTTTAATTTCATGCTACAGTCTGCAAACCATTAGGTCTAATGACTAAGCATGCCCGCTTATGTACTACTGTGTGTGTATTAATGATGGTGCCTCCTCTTGCTCTGCACCAGCCAGTGCCTTTAGAGGTGTTTTAAATCAGTGTGTGTGGTTGCGTGAGCGCAAACCCGCCCTCCCTCCAAAAGCTCTCCAACCCCCATAAGCGCAGGATATTCCGTTCAATAGAGCTGAAGCTCGTGTTGTTATCTTTATTCCACAGTGCTGCTGAGCATTTTACTTTATTTGATTGCAACTGTAATATTCTGCGAGTCCATCTGGGACTTAAATGCAGCCTGGGGTAGAGGTGGATGAATCTAACCTCACATTTATATATAGTTTAACTCTGAGATCAGTTGGATAGCAGTCAAGGCTAGACGTGCTCACACACGATGAGAGTCAAGCTGGAAGTAAACGTACCCCGTCTTTCTATGTTTATATATTTATAAGAAGTCACAGTATCTGACAAGCACAGAAATAGGTAATCGCAGTTCAAGCTCATATTCACCCAGTTGAGCTATTATATTCATGAATCGTATTCCATACACCAACTGTCCAAGTCGATGTGTTCATTTTGTGTCTTCGCAGCTTGATGTTTGTTATAAGAAGCATTTGCAATCAGAAACATAATCAATGTTGACACTAAGACTGACTTAGAAAAGTGGTTGCAAATGAAATCAATAATTTCACTTCATTCCCTGTACGTTCTCAGCAAATTCTTTCTTAAGATACAAATATGTTGACAGTTTACAAAGTGAATGTGTTAAGAAAAGAATGCCCCTCCTAACGCATGCACTTGTGTTGTGGTTTAAACCACCCACCACACTCATTAAATATAACCGTTTCCTTAAGTGTTATATGAGGGGTGGTTACTTGGGGTTACTGCATTTGGCACTTCATGCAGCACTATGGCAGAACACAAGCAATAATTCTCCTGTGACAGTTCATTTTTAACCATGAGGTATGTCAGGAGGAGTGTGACCGAAATGCCAAAACAACAAAGGAGATAAATCGCTGTAAATGAGGCAGCTACATCAAAGTCATGGCACATGTTAAAAAAAAAAAAAAACAGGGAGAGTACTGGTTTCATATTTTGAGGTGATGGAGTGGAGGTGACTTAATGAGGAAAAAGACAGACAGTGAGGAGAGGAAAGACAGCAAAGAGGGGGAAAGTGAGTAAGAGGGGGGGAGAATCAGTGACAATGAGGAAAGGAGCAGATGTTCACTTGAATAGTAGAATAGAAGTGATAGATAAAAAGGTGTGTATATGACAGATTTTCTTCTTTCTTGATTTGAACGGTTTCTTTCCAAGAAGCTTCCTTCCACAGGACCAGCTATACAATGATTTTGGAGAAATGCATCCAAAACTAAAAAGTAACAGACCTTTTTTGACCCATCTTTGTATCGTGTTGGATTATACATTTGACTTTAATCCTAAACAGACAGTATTGTGTGTGCTAATGTATGAATATGTATACACTGATGTGTTGAGAAGCAGATCGTAAGGAGTGAAAAAAATGAAATTACCATGTCGATGCCGTTGATCATCAGAAAGATCCAGGTCTAACATAAGATCATCCTCGTCCAGCTCTGACGAACCCAGGTTGTTTAAAACATCCTGCAGAGAAATGGCAAAACCCCAAAACTTAAAATAAACAAATTAAATATAAACATCTGACAAAGATAATAAGAAGTAATTAGTATATTATAGTATGATTATGTCGTTTTCTTTCTGTATTCACACGTTATAATTAAAATGTCAGTCTAAACAAGTCATTTTGATGAACAGTTTTAATTAAAAATAGAGTAATCCAGGTGGCTCAGCATGTTCAGAAAAAGATTTCCTATGCCAACATTCCCAACGTTAGCAATAATAATGTTATTATTTTTAGGAAATGTGATTGATTTCATTCACTTCGTCTGCACTTAACAAGATATTTTGTCCATCATCACTGCATTCAAGCCGATGAAAACATATTTATAAAAAAATCCACAAAAATCATTTCGATTTTTGTAGTCTCTAAAAATTAAACTAACACAATGTGCCAGTGACAATGTTAGCAGAAATCCTGCAATAATAAGTCAATAATGCTATAAAAAACAAACATGTTTACAAACCTCCTCCATCCTGGGTAGCCCTGGATTATCAACAGTATTCCAGCTCATATTATAGCTTTAATATTTATTGAGAAGTCCTTAGATGTGAGTATTTACAGATAGAGAGAAGTTATGTTTCACCACGAATGCCTACAAAATCTTCAATTGTAATCTTTCACTAAAAGCTCCAACGTTCTTTGCTTTCTTATGAAGTTATAATGATCCCTGGTGCTTCTTTAGATTTAGGTACATTTCAGAAGTCAATGCTGCCATCTAATGGCCACCAAAGGGAAACCCACTGCAGAAAAAGGATGCAAATTCTAATGACTCAAGACCTAAAAGCACTGTGGTAATATTGGCAGATAATTCAGCATCAGACATAAGTTCAAATAGACCTAAAACACCTGGTAGTGATAAGCAACGGATTTTTTTTTATTTATCTCATAAAGTACACAGAATTGTCCCGATGCAGCAAATCTCATTAGTCTGATAACCTCACAAGGCCAAAAAAAGTAATTATTCACCATGAGTAGTGCTTTCACTTAGTTTGAATAAGTTGAATTACCTGAAACAACCTTCCAGACAAAATTTTCCAGATGAAAATAAGCAATATTGGTTGAAAGACCTTGTCTGAACTTCTGTGCAAAAATGAGACACTTAAACCAAAGCAAAAATCAGGAAACTCATGGAACAACCTCACAGCAACACTATGTATTGATCTCCTTCCATCTGAGTACAAGAATCTCAATGCTCAGTGACTTGCCTTACTGTAGAAAGGAATTTCCCAACAGCTAAAATCAATGTTCTTCAGTGCTATACCTACGCGAAGCCATTGTGGTCCATCTACTGTATGAATGCATGACACTTTATTATTGTTTTTCCACCAGCTGCTCGGCGCAGTTAACATGGAGCAGGATGCTTTTCGGTGTAATGCAATTGAACAGAAGAAGTCATTTCAGACATTACAGCTAATAGCTAAAGGTAGTGGAAAATAAATGAAGGCCTATACCGTGTGAAACTATTGCACACAGACTTCATTTGAAGCTAAAGTACACGTTTTAATGCACCCCTCTAACCACAGAAATGTATTAATAAGATTTTACAACCCTGAGATGTCACCTTTTTACCTCGCTTACGTGATTTGAGTGAGTGTAATCCTTGAGTTAATAGAGATAATATCAGATTCAGGTCTCGTTAACAGATGGCTTCATCTCATAACTGCCAAGCAGAAAGACATCCAAGCCAAGGATAAGAGGAAGCAAGGGGTTATTTCTGTCCATTAAAATCCACTGGTTTCTGTTCACACTCCGAGGATCTGTGGCTCTGGGGTGATAAATGCATTAAGATCGAGATAGCGAGATTTGGCTTTGCAGGTAGGTATTATGGCTTCCGGCAATGGAAAATACATGGGCAAATAAGTTTTATTCTGTCTGAGCAGATGCTTCACAGCCAGATGTGTTTACAATGTGCCTAAGGGAAAAACGTCCAGTCAAATCAGAAAATCTGTTTGTTGAATGAAAAGAAACTGATTTTTTTTACCCACACTATCTCACTTACATCCCCTGCATTTATGTTACCTACCGGTACTCAATTGTTATTAATAATAATAACAATCTACTATCAATACAGAATAATCACGCCAACATCTCTTTCATATTTAACACACAATGCCATTAAAAAGACACAGATAGTACAATCCCAGTGCTTTATACTGTTGACCTTCTTAACAACAGAATGCATATTTTAACTATGACTGTACATTTGAGGTTCATATATTAATTATATCCAATTTACTACTACTGTAATATGTAGTCATGAAAATTATTTTGAGAAGAGTAATTACTTAATAAGTACATATTGGAAGTCTTTTTTATGTTTAATTTTTACCTGCAGAATCATCAGGTTACAGAGAGGGGTGAGGTTGACTTCTCACATGGGAAATATAGTTCATTCAATTCTTCTTTTATATCTGGATAGCACAAAAGACTAAATCTGCAGAGAAGGCAAGGCGCTGCTTGGCTGTGGTGAGTGCAAGAACAGTGACAAAAATAAAAGAAAGCGATGTGTTCGATAAGAAATTGTAGAATTTATAGAGTGCTGTTGTTTACTCCCACTAGCCATGCTCCCTCATTTCTTCTTACAAGCCTACCCATGGTTTTCTGCTTTTTACCACACTATGAAAGTATAGTTTGCCTTGCCAAACACAGCCTGAAAGCACCTTCACTGGGACACACCATCATTTTTTTTTTTATTATTTGTTACACCTGAGCTTTTTCTTCAGTGATTAGTCAAAATATCTAACACGAAAGGGACAAATTGTTGTCTAGAATGGTCACAAATGATGGTATGTAGCTTAAAGATACATCTTGAGACTAATATTTAACTCCATAGAGTCTTACATTCGGAGAGTGCACATTAGAACAAGGTACTGGCATAAGTTATGACCGCACATTACCAGTTTACAATTAAATCCGTCCTTTTTAGCCACATTGCTTTGGATGAACAGAAGTTTCAGTGACTACAGTTCTACAGCAGAGATAGATATTCCAGTCCTCGACAGTTGGAGTCCTGCAGCCTTGTGTTCCTCTCCGATATCTAATGAGCCCCTAATTGACTATCAACTCCATTTTTCCAGGTACATTTATTATTTTATTAGCCTCTACACTGATCAATGATTTAAAAATGAACTCATTTGGCAAAATGAACAAGACGTTATCTTGATATAATCACCATGATCTATTAAACATAAGCTGATATAATAAGGGCCTTTACCTATTGAATGCAATTTTATAAGCTATTCATTAGTGTATGTGAACATGCGGGTATTCCCTTTACAGAAGTGGTGTTAATATGAACTCCATATCTCTCCTAAGAAGTGTTTTCTCCTTTAGAAATGATTTTCTTTGGTAATATGCAAATAAAGGCATCATGATGAGTGTTGTTTATAAGAATAAGCACTACACACACACGGTTGTTAACCACATTAATTGCGTAATTTACTTAATTCCCTAAACAATTGTTTTCATTCAGAAATCAATCGCATAATATTACTAGTGCAGTTAATTTTACAGCATCTTGGCTTAGCTATTTGGGCCAATAACTATGAATGGTTATGTATTAGTCATGAGATAAATTTTTTTTTTTTCATCGGCTTTCTGAGCTTTATTGCGTGACCAGTTGGCATTAAGAAACCCAGCCTTCTAGAAAATGATTTGAAATTTGATTTGATGTGTGTATGGTAATTGTTACTGCTCTGATGTCTTTGGGCAAATTGAGCATTCAGTATCTATATTATACAAACATCTTCATTATTTTTCATTTCGAAACCCAACCGTCTGGTTGCAGGTTATTAATGGCTAATGGTTATTACAAATTCTGTCTGGGAGAGGAAGTGAATCTTTATCTGTTCAATGATTAATACAAGTGTCACTTATGATATCTAGCCTTTACAAGGTAGGAATCAGACGGGAGGATATGAAAACAAGAGACAGCCGGCATTAAAACACTGTCTAGCAAACAAGCTGCCAAGCGACTGTTGATGTGCATAAGGAACAGTCAAAGTAAAGTGGATAACAGTTGAACTATTTTGCCATATGTATATCTCAATCAAACTACAAACAAAAGTATCAAAGCATGTTCATGTTTAAAGTTCAGCATCTCTCTGAGAGGAGAGAACATTTCTTAAGTTATTCTTTTTTTGTCGACTGGAATTTAATGTAATCACTGTCAGCCTGCAAAATATTATCACAGCTGTCGTTGAGCAACCCACAATGTGTTTGCTGGTAAAATAAATATCTTGCAGCATCCCAAAGGGATATCCAAATAACAGTAACAACTGGAATAAGGACCCCAATGTCTCCTGGCAAACACAACCTTGCTTCGCTCACAGAGGCACCACACAGCTTATCTCTGTGAATTCAACAAATTAGTTATTTGTCATTGCAGAACAAATCTTCATTTGCTCTATAATTGTACTAGTCTGGGCTGTAATGAGACGGCAACAACAAAGCACCTCACCCACTGTTTACTAGGGTGTTACTTAAGTCTGTCTCTGTTTGGCCCTGAATTGTTTCAATGTCCTACCAACACCTTTATAAATCTTTACAAAACCCTCATCGGCTTTAGTTATGTATTTACTTACAATCTATTTGATCTATTCTTCACTTTCTGTATTTTAGTTGTATTTAAATGTCCTTTTATAATGTGTTTTTTCTGTCTCATTTTATGTAAAGTGCTGAAGTGCCTTGTTGCTTAAATGTGTGAGATGAATAAACTTGCCTTGCCTAGAAAAAAATACTTTTACATAAGCTTTAAAAGTGTCTGTTAAACTTTTTATCAAGCTAAAAGGAAGAGGCGAAGTGGTGGTACATAAATGAATATATTCTGCCAGGCTCTTGCCCTTTCTGTCCAACTTAGGCCCCTGAAGGGGACGAATGGAACGGAGGAAGAAGAGGAAGAGATTACACCACGTTTGGTGAAGTATGTGCCAAGACGCAGATGCAGTCGGTAAATACATAGCAACGTGCTGTGTACTGTATATCCCTGCCCTTTTCTAATCTCTTAGTAAAAGCCTATAGCCCCTGGTGAAATAAATGGGATTGACTTAAACTAGCTTTCCTCCCAAAGAGTTTCCTCGTGTGTGTTGTAAGAAAACAAACCCATACACAATAGAAGCTATAGGCTTTCCCCAAAAACAAATGTGGATATGCAGCATGCATCAACAAAGACGGGTATAATGCTAAAATCCAACGGAGGACTGAAGTTTGGACTGAGTTTTTCAAAGTACTTTATCCATTCACAGTCACACCGAACTACATTTAAGGACTTCGCCTCAAACAACTTAAAATATAGGGAAGCAGACTTTCATTGTTATACAGTATTACCTATTTACAGATTCTTATGCATAACTTGAGCTGCTGAATATCTGTACTCAGTGACACATTAAGACTTGCGGTGCCAGTTTGTTATGTTTAAGTCAATGCAGCACTGTAGTTCATCATTACATTTGCCATATCAATTTCTGAGATCCTCGTTTAAAACCCTAGCTCTATCTGTTAACAGGAACAATTCATTTAGAATAAACCCTTTTTGTTTCGTTTTTAGTTTTAATCCCAACTGTTTGCAGCTTTGACGCACAAAAATAGGGTTTTTTTAATTTGCAAAGTGCAGTCTAGTGCACTGGGCCTGGTTTTGCTCAGGGCAGACTGGAACACTTTGGTATTTTCGTGGCCTGAGGCATAGGTACTGGGTAAGATTAGAAAGGATCCCTTATCACACAGTAAATTACATAAGGTTTTTTGTTAGCAGCGGGTTACAATTCTGATCAAACATATTTACTCTTTTCATCCCGAGGGCTCTTCCTGAAAAGATGCACTAGCAATTTGGTCATCCATCCACACATGCAGTGGAGTGTGAGTACACAGAAACCTGAAAAAAAAACTGCTAAGGGTAGATGATGGTGAAGTTGGATTTAATTTTGTGGACATATTAAATATTAATCCGTGTGTGATTTAGCAAAAAATTCCCACATCTACAAAATACCAATATGTAGTCAGGGCATTATTTTTGTCACTATTCTGCTCCACACTTCATTGTACACAGTGTTCAGTGCAACTTACAGTAATGTAATGCTAAAAATAATTTTAGCATTAAGAAAGCATTGGCTTCTTTGATGCAGTTGTATGTCCTGTATTATATTTGAGGCAATGTATTAATTGATTTTACCCTGTAATTATTATTATTATTATTTGGGTCATGGGTCAATATTTATTCCCTCTTATTTTCCTGATCTATACTGTATGTTTCATACGCACACCATTAGTGTCTGCTAAAGTGTGATATGGTGACAACTGAGCGTGACCTAAAATCTATTAAGTCAATTATAGATATATGATTAACTTTAAAAGCACTCAAAAGACTATTCAAGGCATAATCAAGGGGCTTTGCCCAACTGAATCTGATAAAATAACACACACACAGCTCAAGACCTACCAGACTTCCCAGTTTGGATGATGAGGAGTTGTTTCTATGTTTGAGCAGACCACATCCCTCCATGCCTGGGGTATCTCTGTGGTTTCCATGGATACGAGGCCCACCAGCCCCCTCAGATGAGGAGCGAAGACGCCTTTCCATCCGCATCACCTCATGATAGGGGCTGCCACTGCTACACAGAGAGGCTGGAGGAAAGAAAGAAAGTCAAATAGACACAAGAATGAAAACTGTTCAAAATCAATATATTATACATTTTGGAAATGTTTGGTTGTTTTCATGAGAACTTGGCTTCCCTTTCTGAAACTATTCAGCCATATTTTTTACGGGCAAATAGTATTCATGCCCATTTTGTAATCATCAAGATTTATACACCAAGCTTATGTTTAATAATAAAACTAAAGAATTAGTGTGATATTTCAGGGGCAATACTCTTCATTTAGACACAGAATATTTCTAGGTAGCCCTGTTTTGACAATAGATGTGAAAAGAGACAGACAATGCCATGTCCCCTCATTGAGCAAAAAGTTCCTCTTTCGCTTTCACACACACACTATATGCACACATCCTTGTGTGGACACATTTTCCCCTATGAGGATGTGTGTATCTTCTGTCTTTTCTTTGTTCTTCTGAAAAAATGACATTGGATATTTGCAGCTATTTTTTATTTTGCCCTGAGCAACAAATCACTGAGGAAGCCTCATGATTACATGTCTCTTTTTGTCTTCAACCATTTTACTATAGACTCAGAGCTTTTCAACAAGAAAGCAAAATCAGACACAGGGGCCCACATACCAGAGGCCTGTGGCACTGTTATATAGAATATAGTGATAATATAACAATCTAATCCAGTTATAATGTGACTACTTATAACAATATTTTTATTTATACCGCATGTCCACATTCAATACTTTTACTTTGATATTTTGATCATGATTGAATCTTGATGATATTAATTAGCTTCCACCTCAAGCAGAGCAGTAATAAAGTGGTATTTGAGTATCCAATAAGCAACTAAACTCTATTCCTAATCACATTTAGTAAGTGCAAGTTATACACTCCTTATGGGTGAAAATGATCTTTCTCTTTTTCCTGAAAGGGTAATAAACTCGGCTAGGAATTACATTTTTTCAGTGTCTGATCAAAGTCGGGCGCAACATAAACAAAGTAATGAGCTGCAGATTGAGAAGCCTCGGCTCAAAGTATCCTTTGCAATATGTTACAGCAGCTGAAGACGAAAGTGGCGAGGATAGTAACAAATCCTCTTTGGCTAAGGAATAAATCGACAGTTTCATTACCGTCAACCCACAACTTGCATTTATTTATTAGACTGAAGGTATTTCTTTACAGAGTAACTGATAGTTAGTAAATATCCTCAACATTTATCGTAACTTTGAGTTCACAAAACATGTGGAAGTGAGGAAAACAAGATATTGTCCATGGTCGTCATCAAGTGGAAACAAGCTGAATAAAACTTAGCCGGGTGTTTGCACCACCTCCAGTTCCCGGAATTCTGGGGGAAACTCTTTGAGAGGCTTCAATATGAATCCTCAACGAAGGATGTAATCGAACCCAACAAGAAAACATGGAGAATAGTAACAAATGTATGAATGTTTCTAAATTGAATTGGTAAACTAAATTGAGGTCATTCACATGATGAGTGTTTCAGTTAAAAAGCAAGTAAAGCAAAGAGTGAACGGAATCAAAAGCATATTTGCACATCTAAGACATGCGTCACCAAAGGAACTAGCGAGCAGCAGGCTACATATACAGCAAAACTTGACTGTGTATGGTCGCACACATCATCACTGCACAGCAAGAAGTCAAAACTGCTGCTGCCTTGGAGATAACATAACTGGTATGATAGCAATTTAATGGATCATAGCAAAAGAATATCAAACAAGTATGGAAGCCAAGTTTGTGTCTGTGTGTCTCAGTTATCATTCGGGATCAGCCCGTCTGACCTGCTGTTTCAAATTTTCTTTCATTGACAGCAAAGTTGAGCTGAAGTTTTTTAATTTCAATACCTTCAATACTGCGATTAACCTCCAAGTGTTTGCAAGAGTGTCATACCTGCATGTGGTTTCCTCAAATGAGAAGACCTTGGTTCATGGCAGCCACAGAAACTCCCTCTTTCTTGAATAGAGCGCACATTTCTTGCCCTCCTTTCCGATTGCTCTGGGTTGGATTGACAGCCCTCACTGCGTACCGCACATGCCTCGCTCTCACTTGTGGTCTCCGTGTGGTAACCTGCCTTCCTCTCCTCCACCAACTCCTTCCTCTCCTTTGCTGACACCTCGACCCTCGTTTCCTTTCTCTCTTCCTCACTCTCTTCCTCCCTCTCCTTCCTCTCTTCCAGCGATTGTTCTCGTAACGGTAGGCAGGGTACAGCTGTCTCGGGCTCTGAGAGGGAAATGGCAGTCTCATAGTCTGTGTTGTTTGCTGTGCTGGTGTCAGGGAGTAATGGTTTTTCAGCGCTGGACTGGGCTGGAGTGAAGAAAACCTGAGAAGAGGACATTTAATTGAATATGTTTGAAAATAGAACATGCTTCAGTGGTATTTTACAATGTTACATTACAATACAAAGAAAACAGAACATCGATGAGGCAAAAGGAGACGAGAACCCACTTTAGCATGCATTTAGTGTGTGGATATTTGTGTGATGACATGTCACACAAAAATCCATCTTGTCAGGCTTCAAGTAATGCGTTTCACCAATCAGCTTCCTTTGTGGAGCTACTAGCAGCTAAGGAAGTGGCTTAGGTGTGTGTGAGACGACACAGGGCAGCGGCTGTTTATTATAAACAACAATGGTTGAGGGTCGGATATGGTGCATATGTTTGACCCCCTGGCCTAGATGCTGCAATAGCGTCAGTTATATGATAACTGCACAATTTTTCTTCTCTGATACAAGAGCAAAGAACAGGACTGAAGGATTTCTCAAAAGGAAAAAATGTTTCTGGTGAAGGCTTCGGAGATGGTTCTGTGTAACAAACCACACTCGGCTCAGGTTACTCTCCTGTACCAGGAAATAAAACAGAATTAAGTTCTTTGAAGGAGGAAAAGTTGTGAGCACAAAGGCGTGAAATGTGGAGGGCAGTTCAGACATGCTTGGGTTTTCTTTTTCATGCCTTAGCACTTTCAATAAAAGGACTTTTTATGCCTGATGCTCAATTTTATGCCACATTTAACAGATTCCACACAATGGTCATAAATATTCATCCTTTATGGTTTTTGTTCTAAACATCCAAGGGCACCTGTAGTTAAACTGTCTATCCCTGAAGCAAAAATAGTGCCGTCTTTTTAAAAAATAATTTCATATGCTTGTCAAAATGTTGGATCTTGATCTTGAAATTATGCTCTTGTACTAAAACTGTTTTTTTGTTGTTTTTTTTTACGTGAAAAACAACTTTTTAGCATAATGTTTGTTAATAGTGATTGGCCCATTGAATTCCAAAGCACCAGCGATGGTTTCAGAAAGACAGAGAAAAGAGCATTAAACAAGCACACTACCTGGGAGGTAGAGACGGCCACGCTGAAGTTCTCTGGAGCAGGTGAGGGTTCAGGTGGAGCAGTGTCAATAGCCGCCCCAGGCACAGAGACAGTTCCTGGGGCTAAACCAGATCCTGGGCTAGGAGCTGGCAGAACATCCACCTCAGATACAGAATCCTCTGTGATAGGGATGAATTCTGAAGGGGTAATGGCTGTGGTTCGGTCCTCTGATATCATAGGGGACTGGAGTGAGCTTTCACCACCAGCACCAAGCAACTCTCCTGGCCATGATCCCGGGGTGAGCTCTCCTGCCCCTGGAGTGATCGTGGTGGAGCTGGGTGGTTCCAGATTCACTTCTGGAGGTCTGTGATGATCGGAGGTCCGGGAGAAACGGTGGTGAGCTGAGAAAGATTTGGGCAGCAGCTGTTTCTTTCGCGATGACCGCTTGTTGTTATTACTACCACCACCACTGTAGTCATCGAGAAACCCGGAGTCGTCGCCTTCATTGGCCCCTGAGCCACTGATACAGTTTATAAATACATTTCGATTGGTTGTGGAGGAGGAAGAGGACGCTTTGTCAAAATCCTCGGTTTGAGAGCGCGTGATTTTCTTTTGCTTGCTGCTGCCAAACCCAAATGAGTGGCGTGACTTGGGGCGTCCACCACCTTCACTGAACCCTGTGGACAATGACACAGTTATTGTCTGCTGGTTATTTCCATTTGCATCGGTGCTCTGTGTCAGCGGGGGGGTGAGATTTAAGTTGATGGGCTGGACGCGTGGCTCACTGTTCCGTTTGGCAGAGAAACTGAGAGATGGAGCTCGGAAAAGGCTCCGGCGTTTCCCGGTACTACCGGAGCTGGAGTTGGTGCTGGAGGGCGAAGAGGTGTGGACGCCATTGCCCTGTCCACCTGAGGACGGAGAGGAGGGAAGAGACTCCTGCCTCTTACTGCTGCTGCGGCGGAAGATTGGCAGGCGGGACACAAGTGTGGAACGGCGTGTGCCCGATTCACCCATTTAGAAGCAGTGGCGTACTCTGAGGGAACAAACAAACACAAAAAAAAAACATTTAAAAGATATAATAGCATCAACATCAATTCACATTCAACATGGACCCAGACAAAACCTTGGCCAATACTATTAGATCTGTTTTTGGGTGACTTTGAACGTGCAATATGTTCTCTCATGTGGCAGATAAATATATATATATATATTTGATAAAAATTCAGTGTACAGACTGTTTGAGGTGAAATCTCTCACACACAGATCACATTTCCCTCAATTAATGAGTCACAACAAGTTGCTGCTGCAGATGCTTCTGTTGCAAATGTGATTTTTGCTCTTTAGGCATTGATAATTGTTATTTAAATAAAAAACAGTGTTGTTAACCATGTTTATTCTCTAACTCCATGTGAAGTTTGTGTGATTAAAAACATTTCGGAATGCAACCATCTGAATAGGCATATAGGTGTAACTGAAAATACCGAGCATACCAAAAAATCCTATCTGAGGTGCAGTTTTGTTTCTCGTACATCCTTTCATAACAAAAACAAATTCAGCTTCTAAATTTGCTTCCAGTTATTCCACACAGTCATCACAGTCGTTTCTTGTATATTTATGATGAGTTAAAACAACATAATCTGCAGAAAAACGAATACATTTGCAGCGGAGATCGTATATTTTAGTTCAGATTAAAGATGAAAAGAAAGTCTGTTCATGCATGTGATTACCGTAGGCATGACCAGGAGGGTTGACTCCTCTTTAACATGCCATATATTACAATTAAAATGTATCTGACAGCTAAATCGCGAAGAGACAGGACTCACCCAGAGGGAAAAATCAAAGGCAGACCATACAGTATTTACTATGAATAAGTGCTTCCAGAGGCTACAGACCTCTTAAAAGAAAAATATGCCAAAGAACCTAAAACGCAAAGTGGGAGCTTATTTTAAGACATTAAGACATTAATGAATATTAATTGTCCATCGTCTGGCCTCAACTTCCCCAACTGTCCTTGAGAGTAAAAGCGTGTGTGGGTACCTCATAAGCTTTACAAACTCTTTAAGAATTTACAATTAATTGAAATCAGGGTTATTATCTCACTGCTTATAAGAACTGACTGAAGTTGCAAGCGT
Organism: Chelidonichthys spinosus; assembly: GCA_029853015.1. NCBI lineage: Eukaryota > Metazoa > Chordata > Actinopteri > Perciformes > Triglidae > Chelidonichthys > Chelidonichthys spinosus. The sequence continues at coordinate 17,827,122 of CM056831.1, forward strand.
TGAGTCACAGATTTAAGGGAGACTTTAATTTTAAATACTCATGTATTAATTGTTTTCTGCAATCAATTAGTCAAACAGTGATAATTCAGTGGTCCTTGTAACGTTGAAGAGGCTGCCTCTGTGAGAGCCACCAAAGCCTTTTGTTTTCAACATGTGAAATAAGCTTACATTTACACCCTTTACTGAAGTGGCTTATGAGTGTGTCATCTCCTTGAAAGTAAATTTGATCAAGTTAATGCTAAATACACAGTGATGCAGTTTCTATTTTCACACCAAGTTAGCTCAGCGTTATATAAAAAGGTCAATAAAACCTTTAGGGTATTGACACAGCAAACAATGAATTGATAAACACATACAACGTTTTGTTACTCCTGACAGACAGACACATCTATCATTCAAGTTGTCTGGGGAAGTAGAAAATAAACAGCATCATCAAATCAAATTACATTTGAGACTTCCTGTTTTCAGTTGAGCCAGCAGTTTAGCAGCGCTTACTTGCTTATCACCAGCACACAGTCAGTTGACCAGTTCATGGCACTCTGACCTGGCTCATTACGACAAAGTAAGCATCCTCAAACTAATAAGATGGAGATTAAAACAGATTGAGAACACCTCTAACCAATTGGGTAATACAAAAACTATTTTGAGTGAGGCCGTATGCGTCAGGCCTGGTGAACACACTTCACACCGGCATTAAAATACAAAGTCACGACTTGATAAAAACGTAGGCTAACTCACATGGCGCCTGTCTACGCTAACTATAAAAGGAGGAGGAAGACAGGTCGAACTGCACTGAGGCAGGTTCTTACTTCCTCACTGCTCTGCAACTTCCACTAGAAGTGGGACTACCTATGTTAGAGAAGCAAGACGTCCCCTCAGTTCCTCTTCCCTTGGCTCCATGCTGCAGTTAGTGCTGCTGTGTTGAATAACAGCACAGAGCGAGCACAATTTCATTTGTTGCATGTTTGACTTCCATTTGGATGTGAACTCAGAAATCAATTGAAATGAATGAAGCACATTCAGAATGAACTAGACTCCTCTTCTTCTGATTTCTGAATATTTTTTCCAAGTTTCATTTTCAAGCAAGATTTCCCAGAGAGTCAAAATGATAAAATGGTCACCAATGGAATGCTGCTGCTATGAATGGGTAAACAACACATGGCTAATCATAACCACAAACGCCCTAACAGGGTTTGGCTGGACATTAACTAGAGTTGTTGATCAGCAATTATTAACAGCCATCAAGTTACAACAAAATTCACTGCCATAGTTCTTAACGTGCAACATGGGGAAAAATATATTTCATTCTGATTCTGACCAGTATTGGTGTTGTTTACATCATCATACACACACACTGTGATGCAATGTTAATGTATAATACACAAAATATGTTTGTAATGGATCTTTTTTAAATGAATAGCTCTAGGAGATGAGGGGGAAACCCCTGCGATGCTCCTAATGATCACAATATGTTAAATAAACCAGCTTATTCCTGCACTGCTGTGTAGTTTGCCTTGTCTTATCACCACACTTTACAATGAACCTACACTAGTTATATAATAAATCAGAAGGCTAATGTATGGGTCCAAATTCCCATTGTTATGGACTTTAGCAATGAAACAGATGATTATCTGTTGGTTTGAAAGAATAAAAGGTGTGTATGGGGTGTAACTGCATGCTTTTTAACAACAATACTGTAACTACACATTACATGCAAGCCATAATCTTCTGTTACATGTAATGTAATATGAGTCAGCAGTTTAGTAGAATATCAACATTACATATGTGCTACTGACTGAAAAAAGGCAGTATGTAGACAGTATGTTTCATACAAGCTTCCTAGTTTCCTGCTGACTGACATTTTGAGATTACTTTTACAAATGGATGGTTTTAGCTTGAGGGTTGCTTTTAGAAGATGTGCCTCTTCATAGAGGGAGTTAGCCGGCTTCAATGACTGGGTGGATGACATTGTCAAAACTAAATATGACAATGCTTTATGCCAAAATGTACAACATTTTTAGGGAAAGCAATGGGAATGTGGATAGGATGACCAAACAGATACAGTATTCACTGTTCATTTAATGCATGTACAACATTCTGACAAAAGTAAAATATCAGGAAACACAAATATAACATATATACAAATCACAATACAATTAACAGATTACCAGATGATAGCTAATCTGTTATCACTTGATCTACATCAACATATCACGTATAGATTCTGTGACAGATGTAAGCCAGGACATGTGATCAAAACAACAAGCAATCTTGAGCAAAGAGGCTCCTTTTTAACCAGGTACCAAATAACAAATGTAATCTCTCACCTTTGGCCCAAGAGAAACATTACTACTCTCAACATATGACAACCACTCTTGTTTGGGGGCACTAAAGAGACACAAAACCGCAGACTAAAAACCTCTGCTAACTCTGCACACGCCATAATATGAACATAAATTTGACATTTGGACACTGCGTGTATTAACAATGAAAGCTGTGGTGACCTCGAGTAAACACATGCAAATCGATAAAACACAAGCAAGGACTTTGACAACACATAGCTTGCATTTAGTAAACAAATAAGAACCCAGGCAAACTAACCGAGAGTGAAACATTCACCAACACGTAATGGCATAGAGAGACACGCTGCAAAGTGCTAAAGAAGACAAGGCTGGGATGGAGAATTTAAAAGATAAATGGAGCAATCAGATAATGACGATATTTAATTAATATAAAGACATCTATCTTATAGATGGTGGGGGACACACTCATTTTCATATTAGGATAAATCTGACAATATCGAACTGATGATTTAGATTCTTGTTGTTGCTTTTGTGCATCAGTGTTTCTAGCACACGTCAGCTTAAGTGAATATAAAGAATACTTCATGCTAAACAGGGTAAGGGTTGCACCCAGACTTTACAAAGCTCGCTCCAGACCCATTTTTACTGATGTTTCCACAAACTGAGTAACAAATACACAGATTTTAATGTGTTAAATCAATGGGAGTGTTTCCCCGAAACATGTTTCTTATATTGACAGTGGGTTGATGACATAGTGGCAGCTTGTAATGATTGATGATTGCGGGTTAGTGTCCTACTCCACTTCGTCTAATGCATCAAAAAGTCAATGAATGGGCCTTAGCATGTTGTTACTGTGTGCTTGCAATATGTTTTTAAGACTGCTCAACGGGCCCGGCTGTTATTTCACTCAGTCCACAAAATTAGCTATAGCCAGTTTATCTGATAGCACAGTTTGGAGGGGGGAAAGATGACATGCAGCGTTGTAAATGCGTGTATAATCAGCGGCTGCCCAGCGGGGCACCAACAACTGTCAAACCGAAACGTCAACAACGCTGTGATTAGCGTGCCGACCTCACAGCCACACAAGCTAGCTGGGTCGATTCACGCTCAACCGTTGACGTGTAAGACGACATTACAACAAGAAGAAGAAGAAGAAGAAGAAGAAAGCCGGTGTGTGTCGCTTCCTTCGGACTGTAAAGGTCACCGGTGTTCAGAGGTAAAACCGTAGCAGCTTCAGCCGGTGTGGCTAGCAGGCAAGCGGACAAACATAACCAAACGTCACCTTTAGCGGTCTCCCAGTGCGTCTCCTTCCCGACGCCGCTCTGCGCCGATAGATCTTCGTGTTTGCGGTCACGCGAGTTGCAGTAGCCTGCGCGAGGACATCTGGAAGTGTACAGTGGTACTGAAATTGTACTGAGGTAGCACCTTGCGTCGCACTGACGCCAATGTTACACCTCAGTGACGTGGAGTCTCTTTTCCTCCTTCGCCTCTTCCGCGTTGCAAACGACGACAGGCCGTGAGCGTGAACAGCGTGACGTCCCTCCTCCTCCTCCTCCTCCGCCTCCTCCTCCTTCCCATCCGCCCACAGGGAGCTCAGCATCCTGAAGCAGGTGGATGGATGGACAATACATACCTTTCTCTGGCGAATACCATCAATAATTCCATTCTTAATCGATTCCTCTCATCCATAACCCATAGATATTAGGATTTAAACTGCAGCCTCATATTGGATTATTTGATTTCGCATTCTCTTTGTATCCCCAAAACAGCTATTTGTTCTCCTCTGGTATGTCACCAGATCATATGTTATGTTTAAGACATCATTCATAGGGAATTGGGAATAGATCAAAAAAATAGAACACACACAAAATGAAGTATGATATGGAACCATTAAAAATGTCTAAATACTGTAGGCCTACCAAATATACACATTGAAACAATGAAGTGTATTGTGACAATATAGTCGAAGACTGAAGATACAAAACATTAATTTATTTATTAACACCTGAGGAAATCCTAATGCAAGAATAGAAGGAACATTAATGGCTAATGTTTAGGGGTTACCCAAGGACTGCCTGAATGTTTTTACATGCCACAGCCATCGATTTAATTAATTAACCAGACAATTGCCCAAATATGTGAACAATATTAAAGACACAAACATGATTTAAAAGCCACACTAATTTTATTTGATATTCCCACACAGCACATTAAAAAGTGTAGCGTTTCCACTAATCAGAGCAAAGAACAATATTTCCACATCTTTACATACGACATACAGAAACCCATCACTTACGCACCACATCCAAAACCTCTGGAGAAAACATAGGGACAAATGCACTGTCACTAATTTCAGAAAAAAAAAAAAAAAGTTCAGAAAAATTTGAACCAAAACCCCCCCAAAAAAACAAGTTCACAAGTCAAGTAGTCGTTAAACTTGTATCAAGGAAAAGCCCATTTAAAACCACAAAGTAAATTACAGTGCAAATTGTCTCACAAGGCCTATGTCTGTCTACACGGTTTTCTACAGCCCGTTTAATTATATTGCACACACACACTTATTATATACACCTGCAGAGCCAAACACTGCTGACATGCTACAGATTTTTAAAGTGCTAGCTTGGAATTAGATTGAGAGCCAGCCTGCTAAATATTTGGTTCTAAAGTAATTACTGAAAAGCAGGCTATAGGCATTTTAATTAAAAAAAAAAATCAGATGGGATGCTGAGATTACAAGCCGTTCATCAGATTTCTATAACTACATAAAACTGTACTGTGACCCCAAGTGGAACAAACCAACATAACCCCCCCCAAAAGAAAAGAAAACCCAAAACAACATTCAACTGTTAGTTCTGTAATTAACAGGAATACATTCTGTGATGGAAATAAAACCTGCCCTGCAAATATGTGAATGCATAGATGCGTTTTAAAGATGTTTAAACAGTCCATTTTCAGGTCTGTGACCTGGGAAAATTTAAGTGAATATGACAAAACACATGCAAGACCAAATATGCATGAGGTCAGGTCACACAGAAAAAAGGAAATCAATCTAAACATTTCTTTTAACCTGGAGATCTTTTATGTCCAGCTACATGCAAATGTGAATTTATTAAATGCTTCAACCCAAAACAAAAACCCTTCGATGTGTTCCACACTATATAACCAAAACATTTAAACTGAATCATCAAACCAACACCACAACAAGGAGGAAGAAAAGGTTGTTAGTACCGTTTGAAAAACACTCCCTTGACAAAAGGCAGCCGAACCAGATAACATCTGCTTACAATAATATTGACCAACAGTGATACATATGTCTTTCAAGTCCAAGCAAACACCAACTAATAAACGTTTAAGATGTACTTTATTTCACTGAAAATAATATACTCTGGAGTAATATATACATGGAAGTTAAATCAAACATTTTGGGAAAGAAAAAAAAAATCAGCTTATCTGACATTGAAGAGAAAGCAGAGATATTGAACAGACTGCTACGGACAAAGCTGTAAATCAAACCCAATTTGTTTCTGTGAGGAAAGGTACAGTAGTTAAGGTTTTCCAGGCCTGACAGATAGAGGTAGGTAGCATCGGGCCCCAATCAGGGCCAGAAACCTGAGAAAACACATCCACCGATTACCGTAACCCTCCAGAAACTATAAATGAATGCGCAAACAAACCCATGCACAGGCACATATACAGTTTAAGTCTATACAAAAAACCCAAGTGTGATTGCCCAGCAAACGGTCCGTCTAGTGTGCTGAATATCTGAGCTAAATTAATCTAAGCCAATCAACCACTTAGGTGCTCTGTCTGATAGCCAAACTCACCGGTGACATACACTTTGTGTCAGAACTGCATGTAAACAATGGTATCGATAGTAAAACGGTACTGAACAGTGTGTTTCGTGATAGCACTTTTTAAAGAACCTGAATAACTGTGTTTTTGTTTTCAAACTATGTTTAAAGGCTGCTAGGCCACAGAGTGGTGTGTTGCACTTCAAGTCAGCACCGGAACCAACACACTTTGGCAATTAGTGACTTTGCAGTTGTCAAAACGGACGTTGACTACAAGTACAGTGTGTTGTGGTACCTGGATGATTGGATGCGTTAGTCACATTCAGTGCTGTGCAAACAGTGAGAGGCTTTAAAAATCCAAGTAGCTACTACAGGAAGAACGTTCATGTTAGTGAAATGTGAACGTTTTTTGTGAGTGTGACGCTGTGAGACGATGTGTTGATCATTTCTACATTTAAAGTGAAGAAACTAACTAGGTAGTGATCGAAACGCGATGATTGTTAAGTCTATTTATACGTGAGGCTTCGCTCATTATTTTGTGCAAAAAAAGCATGAATTCAACCGTGACAAAAATAAAAAGTAGTGTTTTCTGTGATAAAAGTCGAGAGGAAATAGGCAAGTATAATTAATTATTTTAACTGTTTACACCAGTGTCTGTGATCAAACTTCCTACAATAAAACCCACATACAGTATTTACGCTAAGTATTTCCATAATGCTTGTGCAATAACACCAATATCTGCTTTCTAGAGCAAACTAAAGAACCCATTTCCTAAAAAAAAAAAAGGCACAAAGGCGCTAGCTTTATAGTAGCTACAAGGCTCTCAGGTCCACCAAGATTACATCTAAGCCTATGCTGCTACGTTTAGACAAATAGTTACAGAAAACAGCCAATTAAACAAAGATACCTAATTATTAACACACACACACACACACAAATTAATCTTTAAACATATATCTGGCAAAATAGGAAGTGTAAGTGTATGCTCAAAAGGCGTTTCATGTTAAAACAAAGATTTAAAGTAGCTGCACATTAACTTTGCAGACGATTCTACTACATTAACAGCTGATTACAGCTGGCAATTAAAACCAGGTCAAATGCAATTAACAGATACAGAGACTTTGGTATGTAGAGAAGACCTTTCACATACCATATACCAGCCTCTGAAGACCCTTGTATGTGGACCCTCATATTCAGCATCGTACTCTTGTGTACGGATCATACATTATACATCACAACTCTAAATAGGCCAGCCTCTGGCTGAGATCTCACTTTCACATTAAAGGACCAAAGGCCCTGATCACATCCGCCTCATCTGACCTTTAAGAAGAAAAAAAACTATTTGGATTGTACTCCATCACCCTGTCAATAAAATCTGCTTCCAAGATCATGCCAAAGACTAAACAGATGCAGGTCCTAATCCATCACCATGCTCAATCCCTCCTCAGAAGGTCAGTCTCTTAGCAGTGATGAACTCTTCCAGTTGAACCTTGCCACTGCCCATGAGCCCAAAAGCCGGATACATTGTTCCCGAGCAATCCACCTGCCTCTCATAAAGGCACCTCATGGTGTCGGCATCGTAAAAATACACCCGGCACGCGTCGTAATCTAGGCACACACCCAAACGCTGTGGCATGGGAAGCACCCGGTTGCCAGGGTCGCTGGACTGTGCGTTTGCCGTGGAGACAGAGGAAGATGAAGTCTTGGGGATGAAGAGTTTGCCCATGCCCAGGGTGAGGAGGGTGAAGGGCTGGGATAGCTCATAGCACGTGTCTTCACTACCACTGTCATGCCCACTATCATGGTCATACCTGATGGGGAGGAAGAAAAAGATAAGAAGAGGGATAGATGAGCACAGAGACATACGGTCAGTACAGTTTGTATCAAATGATAAACATAATCTGCCCCAACCAAGGCTACAGCTAACAATTCATTTTATTATCAATTTATCTGCCGATACGTTTTTCAATTCATTGTTTAGCCAGGAACAGAAACAAAGGGCCTATCACAATTTTGCAAGTTGAGGTCCAATTTCAAATTCATTTTTGGCAAATAATTATGGAGAGCAAGCGTCAAGTTCTAAAATAAACAAAATATATTTTGTACTTACTCGTTAAAAAAGAAAGAAAGAAATAAAGAAATAAAGAAAGAAGGGTTTATGATGTTTCAGGCACTTTCTTTTGGGGAAAAATCATTATCAACTAGTATTATGACTAGTTGAATGCTACCCAGTGTTTGTTACCTCGCATGCATTATGTAATTACCATAGGATTAAAATATATGTGTCCCTTTACATGCTTTTTACGCGAGTTGATCCAGTGATACAGGCAGGCTTTGTCTGGGAGTAAGCTCTTTACGAGTTTATACTGGTCCTCTTACATCACAGGATTAGGTACGTCTCAAACACACTTAACTCTGCGCTGAGGCTGTTTGTGTCTGTATGTGCGACAGTCAGGTATGCAAAGCTAAAGATTACACAATTTCTAAAATGTTGTTTCAATTTCACCACAGGACTATTGATTATGGACAACTTGTTGATGATAGCAGTCTGTTATGTACGTCGACGTGCTGCGTTTGCACTTACCTCGGGCTGCTGGTATCTCTTGGATTGTGAAACCATTCAATCAACTTCGAGTCAGAGGCCACTCCAACTTTAACCATGTAGGAGTACGGCTCCACCTTGAAGGCCCAATAGTGTCTGCAAGACAAATTTATGAGTTACATTTATTACTGCACGACTGGAGTTTGTAATGACCAACTCAGTCATTTGTCCTCTTGACAGCCCTGGTGCAAAAACCCCATGGTGACTTCCTCAGTAGAGGCTGAAAAAGGCAGTTAAGACATTAATAGTCCCACCACCTTGTGCTGAAAAATAAAGTTCCATTTCTGCTTCCTCTCGTGCTGAAAAATAAAGTTTCATTTCTGCTTCCTCAGATATTTAATATCCAGACAGCACCAGACATTAACAGTCTAATGAGCACGATACCAGCAGGCATACACATTGTGTGCTACACTGCCTGTATTTTTGCATAAATTTTACTAATTGGATTATGTGTGCAGTTCATACCCTTTTTTCTTTAGACAAAACTTACATTAGTTACGTAGCAAATTAACTAAACTGTTAGACAACTTCTTTGTTCCAAGTCCCAGTGTTGTCAGTGATTAGCATACCTTCCCTGAGAGATCCCCGTGTCGCCAATTATGTAGTCTAGTCCAATGTAGCTGCCTGTCTGCACACGGTCTGCTGCGAGGAGGAAAGCCATGCTTGCTACGCTCTCCACAGTGTCCCGTCGCTTGTTCAGAATGAGGCGATCCGTACTGAAGCCACACTTGTCGCTGAACAGGAATCCGAAAGCTGCATGTGAAGAGATATGGGGTGAATGAGCCAGAAAATAGACAAATGGAGGAGACAGCAAGACAGAACAAAACAGGAGGAAGAAGGTGGAAGCAGAACAGGTTGACACGAGAGAAGAAATCAAAAAGGGTAGGAGAAGAAAAAACAAATTAAGTTCTGAAGAAGAAATATGTATTTTGTGAGTACATATACCCTGAGCAAAAGACTGGTTTATTCCCTCTGTTAGGGAACCCGGTAGGTGACAAGAGCTGACACGTGAGGGCGCTATTGCACAAGCTTCAAGAGCTACACAATGACCTACTTGCTTTCACCATCATTACCGTCACACCATGAGGAATAACACATGAAACTCAACATTTCTTACGTGCAAGCAGCATTCATATTAATTATCTGGGCCTGATTAAGTGCATTCTATATATATATAGTTTATGGGCCAAAGGCCATGATAACAATTATACAGGATATAGGGTGAGATGATTATGCCTGTTCACTCAACCTTCCCATGCAATCTGGAGGTCTTCACTGGGAAGGACCAGTTCATGTGCATGTGTCTAGGGAAGTCCTTCCAACAACTAGGCCAATATAATGCTAATAGTATAACCCTGCCCAAAGGGTAAACAGACTACAACACTGCAGCATTATGTCGACTTGTATAGAAGGGATGCACCAATACCGACAGCTGTCTTTTCATTTTCAATATGACACTATGATAGTGACATCCATGTTGTAAAATAACCTATGATGCCTGCCTGCAACTGTAAATTCATTTTAATTCATATAATTAATAAAAGAAAAATTAGGGCAAAAATAATTGATGCAACATGAAATTAGTCCCAATCGTGGCAATATTTTAATTTGATACCCAGATTAGAAGTAGGACTAGATATTAATAGTATAAAGATAATAATTTAACAGTGAGTTGATGATGACTTTGCAGCACAAACAGTCCCTCTCAATCACAACCCAAACTAAAAATCTGTGGATTCAAGAGCAATGTGCTTTTCACACAACCAGCAATAAAACATGCCATTTCCATGTTGGGCTTGAATGATGAAGTGAATGATATCCTAAAATGCTGACAAGCAAATATCCAAGTGCTTACATCTGTGTGTGTGTGTGTGTGTGTGTGTGTGTGTGTGTGTTGCCTTTTGCCCTGGCCTGAAATTTCACCTCATTACTGACGCACAGTGAATCCATCCACTCATTCTTACACGAACCAGAGAGCACAGGAATGTGGAAGCTCCAATCACAACACAAATGACAAGGCTTGTGCAGGACAGAAATCAAAGCACGGTCATATCGGATGAAGCGGGCTCCTGCCATGGGAGGGGAACATGTGGAGTCTGAAGTGTGTCAAAACTAAGTGACAATACCACAGAAAACACATCTGCAAATCCCAGAGTATGAATAATCGGTGCAAGCAGGCCAAAGTAAGGAGTGAAATGATTGCCAAGTACAACATAAATCATAGTGACACAGTTTCATATTAGGAGAAAATGATTTGAATTCAAGTGGATGGTTGGGGATTCATTGTGTTTAATTAATTCCACCTTCGTTCATCATGCTTAACATGCATGCAACAAGAGGCAAGCGCAGGCTCCTTTTCTAAGCTGTCGTGCTGCACAACACCCTTCCCTCCCACACACTCTTACAAAAACTATATTGGTTTCAGCCATCTGAAACACAAAAGCCATAACCATGGTGATAAGCTAAAAACACCATTGCCCCATCATGAATGCTGCACAAGAATTCGAAATTTAAGAGTGAAGCATTTGTCATCCGACAACATTCCCAAAAAACAAACGCAAAACACTCAGACGTGCTTTGAGAAGTAAAGCCGGCCAATTAATTAATGCACAAAACAGATTTAAGTGAAAAGTGATGCCTTTTTTCAAATCATTAACACTCTCTTCGGGAACTCAGATATTCACATTACCTCAACACCTCCTTTTCTTCTATTCCCAATTCCCTTCAACTCAAGCATCAAACTGACAAACCAAAGCGCACACCCATCATGACGGGAATAGGGAACAGACATGGGCAACAACTTATCTGGAAACCGACCTTGTCCTCTCAGGCTTACCAGGTGCAGGTGGTGTGTGGAAGGTGACCTCAGGGCTGTGGGGGCTAAACATGGTGTTCCTGCAGCTTCGGACCCGGAAAGAGTACAGGCTGTCAGGGTCTAGGTCACACACCACAGTGCTGGGACCATACACCCTGTCTGTAGCCCTCCAGGCCCCACTGTCCTCACCGTCTTCCTGGGACGGGGACTGGCTCGGGCCATTGAGTCTGGAGGGGGAGAGAAAAAAAAATTAGTCAATAGATTCTTCTCTTGCCATTATTTCTTTGTATGTGTGAACCCACCTGCGGTATTCAAGCACATGGTGATCTGTAGGTATGTGGTCATCAGACAGCCTCCAGCAGATAGAGGCCTCGTTATAGACTCGGCTATTGGACAAGTCAATCAGAGGAGGGTTGGGAACTGGAGGAGTAACAAAGCACACGAGGAAAAGAAAAATAAGATAACCAGTAAGTAAAACATAAAGCAGAGATGGCAAGACTGTCAACATTGTTGTACCAAGTAACCGGTAGGATCCAAAATAGTGTAATGCAGACAATACATCGGTAGGTGAGTACAAGAAAATATGAATTTTAGGGCTCAATTTTGGCAAAGCATATTGCATATGGGAGAGAGAAAATTCACTTTGAAATGTTTTGCAACATGCAACAAACGTGTGCACAAATAGAAAAACTACAGTACTACTTAAACGCCATTAAATTCTCTCGCCTTAATCGTGCTTAGCATAGTGATTCAGCTGAATATCTTGGGTTTAAGTGAATGCTGTAGTGCAAGTGTGGCAAAGATTAGATTGGTCAGGATCAGGTCTATCCACTCAGGACAATGGACAAGACTCTCTTGCATAATGGAGCCTGTTAAGAGGTTTTCACATAGACTTACTGCCAGGAAATGCACTTTGTAAAACCCCCACCACCAACACCAGCTCTCTCTTCCCCTCTCCCACTTTCACCTTCAATTTCCCCTCTTTCATCTCTTTACCATCTCCGACCCCTTTACGGCAGTTCCCCTTTCTTCCTTTACATTTCCTCATCGCATTTATGGCCTTTTTTCCCCTCCACTCTGTGGTTGTAAAGACTCCTACCGCCTACCCCGACCTATGAAGCATCAATGTTTACAGTCACCGATATAAAAACAGCCCCCTTCCCATCCATCCTCTCATTTATGTGGATATAATCCACTCCATTCACCTATTCATATACTGCTCCCTCTAAGCCCAAAGCTCGTTTTTCTCCAGAAACAGAATCACATTACTGCATCATGTAGGTCAGTGGCTTTTCTCTAAGATCAAGTCATTTTCCCATTTTCTCTATTTTTTGACATTCCCAATCTCTCAATTAAAAAAGAAAATGGACAGCTTTCTGCAACTTAAAAGTAACTTGGTTCATCCTCAGTTTCCAATGTATTTTGCTCCCAGGCTTCATGAGCTTGTATCCTCATATCTTTGTGTGTTTTCATCTGTTGACCGGGTTGGACTCAGAAATGTGTATTTGCAATGGAGACTCAATACTTTAATTCTTTCCCTCTTAACCAACGTGACAACATATTTAAACCCTGATAAGATTTTCCGTTTTCACTTTCCAACAGACGGACTAACGTGAAAAAAAAAAAAAAAAACACAGGCAGTCAGCCATCCATCACAGCAGGCAGCAGTCCCAAAGTTCAGTGACTCAGAGAGAAAGAAAAAGTACCATTGATGATCACATACAGTACAGGCTGTTGCCAGACAAACCGCAGCAGCAAAGTCAAATTACACTGCAGTAAACTGCTTTCGTGTCCATTTTAATTCCCCTCTTCCCTCTAGAAATGTGAGAGGACCGCATATTCAACTCGTCATATCTTCAAAAGGGATGTTTATGGAATTAACATTTTGACTGAAAGTGGAAATAGTTGATAAGTGCCGTTCTTAGCCTGACATTTTGAGGAAACTCCAATTTGCCCACACATGGGGCATTTATACTCGACAACACAGCCTTTCAAAGCCTCTCAAGAAGCAGAGCACGGGGTCAACATTTGTAGAAGGGCAGCTTTTAGAGAGCACAAACATAGCGTTATCCAAGAGGGAAGGGAAGATATGATGAGGGAACATTGACAACCTTAAGGCATTCAGAACGATCCCACACATACAGCACTACACACCTAGAAGATGGCTGGAATCATTAAAAACTTAATATATATTAAATTGTGTTTTTTCAATAAACATAATGTCTTTTCAGTTTCCTATATAATCGATGTATATGAAATTGAGGCACTATGCAGTGATACTATAATGGTTTTTCACTGCTGCATCATCTGCCAAGACGTAAATTAAATTACTGCAGCGTATCAATGCCCCTATAGCTTCTTTTCCCTGTCAGCTCAGACTAAGAGCATCATTAAGTCCCACAGGCTACTTGGATTAAAAAACAAACATCAATCTTGAGCAAAATGCTGCATGCAGCACTTCCCCAAAGGGATGCAGCCGAGATTCGTTTAGAGTACATTTTTAAGGGAAAAACACATTTTCTCTAGTGTTGTGACTATACTGGTCTTAAGAAACAAACTGATGAATATTCAGTCTTTTTGAAACGAACAAAAAAGACCCACAGCCTGGGATGAGGATTGAATAAATTATCTTTTTGATAGGTTTTTCTCATCATTTAGCCAAAAATAAAACAGCAGGATAAGAGACAATGAGACTATAAAATGATATACAATATATAATTTATATTGCCAAATAGACTTATTTCCCACTAACACATATTTACTTAGTAGATAGTAAAGAGTGTTTGGTTTGCACTGTAGACGAGTTCATGACTTAACTACAACAATGAGTAATTAACCTAAACACACAACACAGAGACTATAAACAAACATCACAGATTGTGAAATCAATGTTATTCCAAAGCTTTAAGCTTTGGAATAACATTGATTTCACTGTACTGGTAATTATGATATTTAAAAATGAACTATTTACAGAATGTTAATGCATGATGTTTAAATAATCCAGCACTTCTTGAAATCATTTTATATGTACAGGTATGGTAACAGAGTCTCTCTCTACACTCATATTTTGAGTGCAATTAATTTGCTGAATGACACAAAAACACACAAATATGGTTAAAGATTATTTGATATAAATCATAATCTTTCAACCATAATGATGGTGTAGTAAAAATCTGATTTCTTGACAGCCCTGTGCACAATGTCACCAATTCTGAGAAAGGTTTCTCATTATAGGCTTTTTTTTTTTTTTTATGTATCCTATACATTTGCTGCTCCAATGACTGAATTTCCAGAAAGCTGTTCAAACATGGAGACTTCCTTCCATCAAACCTGCCTTTTCCTCCATTGTTTCTTTTACTTTAAGTGTGACCTTACAACATAAACACACGTTTATCGAACACTAGTTTTTAAAGCATTTATCCAACTATCAACTAATTAAATGGTTATTCAAAGGTTTGTTCTTTTAATGAGTTGTAGAGAAAGTGCTCCATTTCTAGTCCACTGGTCCGTGAGTCTAGAAAGAACCAACCGTAGCCTCAGAGATAAATCTCACATCACTGATTTTAAACAAGCCAATAGGGCTGCGCTCCAGCAACAAAAGCCCACAGCCACAAACTCACCAACAGTCACTGAGACAACTGTCAGTTATTAGTGCATCAATTTGAGGGACGATGGCTCCATGCCAGAGACCTCCGCTTTGTCTACAATGTCAGCAACATTTAATCCCCTCAATCATTTTAACATATTTTGAATGCTAACGTCTGGGAGCACAGCTGCCACTAAAATCTAAACCATTTACTTTGTGTCGAGACCAACCATCTGACCATTTACATAGGGCTTTTTTTTCCAGGATGCCCCCAAACACCTGTCAACTCTCTCTGGCTAACTATGTCTGAGAGAACTGTCACAACTCACCATCACTATCTGCAACAGTGATATTCAATACTTCTCCCCCACAGTCACTGACACACACAATGTGTGTCTGCCTGAGTCACATTTCTAACACATCCTTGTTAAGTCAATTGTTTTGGAACTTGCTCATTATCTGCAGACTTTTGCCCTTTGCACTTAGAAACCTTTATTGATCATTTGTATTTGTGTCTGATAACATTTTTAACCTACCTAAATTTTCCAGTCCTTTATGGCTCTTTGAGATTCAGAAGAAATAGTTGTCCATATTCTGATGAGCTCAGTTACAGAAAATTTGGAAATTAATGTCACCTGCACTTTGAACATAATGCAGCAAAGCACTCACTCAACTGTCCGATGCATGCATATTCCTGTTGGCTGAGCATCAAGATCATTTTTAGTTTTATTTTCACTTCTCATGGCAGTTGATCTAAAATAGCGTGTTGTAATTACCAATTCCTTATCTTAAAAAGAAATTAAGTCTCATCCATGGGAAACTTTAACCTGAACCAGCATTGTAAATCAGCAGACCAGAAACAAGCTTCACAGAGCAGTAAAATCCACTATAACTGTGTCCAGGCTTGTATCTGTTTATCCCACACATGACCTCTGACCTCTTAGCACAGCATCGTCCACAGGGCTGTGCATGTGATGGACAGCGGATGACAAACAGCTTATTCTGACCATGTCTGGGTGTTTAAAGTGACAACTGTCTTTGTTACAAAAGGGCGTTTTGCCACAGTCTAGAGGACACATGAACAGGACTTCATTTTCAGAGCTGAATAGAAGCAGAAGTTGTCATATTTTCTTGCCTTGAAAGTCAAGGACATGAAAGAAAATGTTTCAGTTAGACAACTTGTGTAGATAAAATGTCCTAAATGAGAACACATTAAAACAGGGGTCACAAAAAACCCTGCAAACATGACAGGACTTTCATTCAGGTTTAAAAGTAAAACATTTGAAAGAGGAAAAAAAGGTTCCAAAATGTAACCTGCTTGTTTCATACAACACTATCAGAGTGTAATAGTAAATACTGTATCCAGTGAAATAAAACTGTGAGGCCTTTGCTCACTCATTTAATTGAAATAAACTGGTTGTACCTCCACCAAAGCACATCTCTTTGAGCAGAGTTTCTTCCCTTGACGAGTCCAGCACAAACTCATCAAAGCAGGGATCAGATGCAGGGTGGAAGGTCCTGAGAGACTCCGTAGCCTTCTGGATCCTGAAAACACGTGAGGTGGACAAGAAACATTCAATAACACTCAATGATGGAGGCTCATCTTGATTAGCTTAAAATTCTTACTGTAAATTCAACAAATACAGTACCAAAGGCACAAAACAGGGCCATCCTCTAAATTGTGTTGGTGTGTTGTACCATATTTTTATTAAGGCAATTGAGTCTATATTTACACTCTTTTTTTATATTAAAAAAGGGGGATTAAAAACCAAGTTGTTGATGGCGGGAGAAAAACGTACAGGCCACAGTATCATGCTCGAGAGTGAAAAGGTTACCCGATTATCCAAAAGCTGCTAACGGAGATCAATTAGTCAGCTTAGAGCAGAAGATTCAGTGTTGACTGGACACTGCGGCACAAGTCTTTCCGTAACTGCCCTTGAGATGGCTAACCCCCAACACATAATCCGATTGATGCTCTCAACACCAACATAAACGGACCAAATCCACTGGGAAACTGGATGGCATCGCTAATGACAAACTGTACGTGTGCAACTCAAATTAAGTCGTAACACACTGACTGCCGAGCTTGTTAAATAATAATTAAGGCTTCTATAATTTGTAGGACATCTGTATCTGGTCATCACTACCAAGCTGATTAATTATTAATCTGAAAGTTTACGGTTTTATAGTCAGGGTTGTTAAAGTGGTGAAAGCAGTGAATAATCATTCCTGTCATGCATAGGCTCAGCTTTCCGTTTGCATTGGGATGAAGGAGCAAGGGTTCAAGAAACCATTAACTGGATGCTTAAGTGCACTGTCTGCTATATACTTAGACTTGTAATGTTAATTGCTGACTTCTTTCCATTTTACAGATTACAATCACAACTGACAAATACTTTGAAATGTTGTTTTGCAGAAGACTTACATACATCCTGGTATGTTATGTGTCTACCATAATAAATGGATAACCAAAGTTAATATACTGTAATGCATTAATGCAATGCTAGCCATTGTTATATTGTGAATGCCCCACTCCATCTTTACATCATATTAAGTATTCACAGCTGGATAAGCAACAATTACATTTACATTTTTGGAAAAACATAAATTGGTATCACTTTTAAAATTATAATAAATAAAATATAATAAATAAATCATTGTTGGCATCACTCTACCTGCTGTGTAGCTGCTTTGCAGTCTGTACAAAGCAGGACTGATCCGTCTCTTTCAGAACCTCCTGAGCGTAGCCCACTAGACCACTGTTCTCCAGCATGCCCTGGTACTCCTCCACCTGGGAAATATTATATATATTTTTCAGGGCATTTTAATATTTTATAATTTATGAAAATACCTGGCATCCTCATGAAAACCAAATCTCATAATACAAAGTTTTCACCCTTAATCAGACATCAAGAAAATGATCAAGGGAGTACTCCAAGCATGATTTTGTTTTCCTTCTACAGGTAGGAATATAATGAGTAAGCATGCATGTAGAGGATACTCAACAGAAGTCAAACTGGTATTTCATACTTGAGCCTTGAGTTGGTCCAGGCGTCTGTTTCGAGATTGTTCGATGGACTTCAGCATCTCAGATTTCCTCTCCTGCAGAGTCTCAAACAGACGGTCAAAGTGCTCAGTGGCTTCCCGCTCTGCTAGTTGGCCATTTTCCTTTAAGAATGAAGAAGATCATTTTGTTATCATGTTGTCCAATGATGACAGAATGAAGACAAGAGTGACGCTACAGTTTCACTGGATTAAACTTTGATTCATTGGCATCATGGTTGTTTTGTTTTAGAATTATTTTGACAGTATATTCTTAAACTTTTGCAGCCTTTATAACTTAATTTTGTCTGTTACCCCTTTCCTTTGGTAATATTCAAGGAATCAGTTTAGAAGTTCACATTACAAAACTTAAAAGTATCTAGAGAGAAGTATAAAAGGACAAAGGTCAAAAGCATAGGTGCATTTGAATACTACCCATTTAGAATCAGCATCAAAAAAGGGACAAAGGAAGGTCATACAGTAGGAAAACTAGTAGGCAAATGCTGCGCTTCGTTGTTTGTGTGGTTTGCATACTGTTTGTTTAGCGCCCTTCCTTATTCGTACACAGAAAATGTGCAATTGTTCCTCAACTTAACTGACTGGTTCTGTGAAAGGTATATCAATATTTGTATAAGAAAAGACAACATATTCACGTTAATTCTGCTTTTTAGGACTTTCAGCCGAACTAGATTTGAAGGGTGGTATGAGAAATGTGACTTGGAGAGCGGAGTGGGGAAAAAAAGGACTTGCAGCAATGGGTCAGCACTCTCACCTCAGTCTGATTGATGAGCAGCTCAATGTCAGTAATCTGAGTCCTGACTTGGTCTTCCTTGCTGATGAGGTAATGGATACTCTTGGCCAGCTTCTCCTGGTGAGAGAAGAGATCAGCAGCATATACAGTGAGTTTCACAAGGATTTGAAACAAATCTTTAAAAGGTGGCACTAACATAACATATGTGCCAATTTAAAAGGGAATAGAGTAAGATGTATCCATACTACTTTGTGCTCACATTCCTCAGCTCTGACACGGGCCACGGCATTCTTATCTAATATCATATTCACAACTGCAGCTGTTCATCAGTCATGAGTGTCCTATATGACCCTGTG
This sequence comes from Chelidonichthys spinosus, assembly GCA_029853015.1. NCBI lineage: Eukaryota > Metazoa > Chordata > Actinopteri > Perciformes > Triglidae > Chelidonichthys > Chelidonichthys spinosus. The sequence goes on from CM056831.1 coordinate 17,846,368, forward strand.
TGTGAGAGCCTGTTTCAGCGGGTGCTGTGTGTCGAACAGCATTCACTATCACAATGATATGACAGTGCATTGCTGTTCAAAGCATTGAAACCCAAACTGCTTCCTGGCTGATAAGGGGTTCCGGGACTGCTTAGGACATCCGATACATCTTCCAACAATTAGTAGAGACAACGCACACAAAATCATGGGGAACAAATGCCATTAAATATTAAGTACTGTGATGTTTGTGTCAACACATGCCAGCAGATTAACTTCCACACAGATTCTGCCTCCACTTAGTCGTAGATTACATTCAGCTTGTGTGCCGATAAAACAGAGTTGCTAAACAACGATCACACGCGAGACCAACTGGTTTTAACCCAGTGAGCCAGCAGGGTGTCAGTTTCCAAAGAAGATCAGGTCAGACATTGATATTACAGCAGGAGAGGAGAGATTCAGGGACCAGTGAGTGGAAGGAAACACCCTGCTCTTAAGGTTTTTTGATAAATATCTATGACTCAACACAAATCCCACTTTACATCAAAAAAGCTTTGACTCCATTTCCAGTTATCGAGTTCTGTAAATCTAGTGACACGAGGCTAAACTTCTGAGAATCAATCTGTTCTGAATATCATCACAAAATGGTGGTTAATGGAAATTTCAGTGTCAAAACATTAATAATTAAATAAGTCCAAGGCTACAATGCTTGGCCACAACTCCATTTTGTTCATTGTGTTCAAACTCCGCTTAATCTCTTTGTTATCATACCAGTATTGGGTTACATTCAAAATGACTCATTTCATATCGTAGATAGCAACAAAACAAATTTCAGCGTATTGACACTCGCACACCTTAAAACTAACCAACTCTTTTCTCAAAGAGTTAAAAATGTCTGAATGTGTTACCTTGAGGATCTTATAGGCACTGCTCATGGAGGTGACTTTGTGGTTGGCATGGGATCCTCCCAACTTGCATAGGTGACACACAGGTCGTCTGCAGACCTCACAGTACATGTTCACCTTCTCCATCTCGTGCTCTGGACACATGAGCACCTGAAATGTTTAACACAACGATAAGTTTAAAAAAAAAAGAAAAGAAAAATGACAGGCAGAATACATGTGTGCATAAACTGCATTTTAAATTCGATCTAGCTGAAGTGAAACAGGAAGATGGCCTGAACTTAAAAAAGCATGTAGACAGTTCTCTGTGAGCAATTTCCTGAAATGTCTAAAAATAGAATTAAAAATCAGCACTTTTAGCACCAATATCCCTATTAGGCCTCAAATACTGAAAGAATTGTAAAGATCAATACATCTGATTATTGCTTCCAAAGCAATTTAGCAGTCACAAGGAAAGATGTAGAGCAAAGTGTAATATATACAATAAATCCATATATTACGATTAGATTGTGTCGGGCACATTTATGTTTAAATCTCTATTGTATGATTGAAGCTATTAGGTCGGCTAATGAAGAAAGCAAACTATTAATAGGAGACATTCCCATCTTCCTGAGAAGATTTATTTAAAACTAAATGTATAAACATGAGTGTTTCTTTATAGTCCACCTGAGTGAAAATCATATTTGGGCATCTTTGACTCTTTAGGAAATGATGAAACGAGAAAAGAAGGTTAGTGATGGTGATACTTGCCTTGGGCCTAAAATTTGTGGTGGGACCAACATACTCGTGCTGAGCTTTGGGCGTTCCCCAGGGGTGGTGCAGCTTGAAGCACTCATTGCAGTAGCTCGCCTTGCAGTCCATACAACTTTTGGTAGCCTCCTGCTGTGGAGGCTTACAGATGTTACACATGATGGCGACGGCTGCACGGGCGGCCTGGCGGTAGCGCTCGACGATGTTCTCCAGGGTGAAATTACGGAACAACATGCTGATGCCGCGCTCTCCGAGGTCGATGTCATGCTGGCAGCCCGGGCATGGGATGGTGGTGACCCGGGGAGTCACAGAACCTCTACGCCACCCTGGGGACGAGATGGAGCCTGGAGTAGAGCAGAGGAGGACAAGTGAGAAAAGATCATGCATAATAGAGATTCTTTTCCCCCCCCTCTTTCTTTGAGTCACCCAGTTTCAAATCTTGTCTGAGGCCCTATTTGACATGTGAACAACAATGTCCTTTGATTTCAAATTACACTGAGGCATAGTTTTCAAGAAAGTCCAATAGGGGCTTTGAAAAAATGTGAACCCCCATGTGTGTTCAACACATTCTGGGCTGAGATTCACAAAAAGCAGTATTACGTCATTCACACAATTTGCCAAGTATGATCTTAAGGGGGAAAATGCCTTTGATAACGCTTATAAACCTTCATAAATAGGGCCTCAGTATGCCTCCCTTTGTGCTTTATTTCCACAATGATGCTTCTCCATAAGGACATGGATGTATGGAGCAAAACATCAGTACAGGCAATGTATTGACTAGTTGTCATTACAGGGAAATAAGTCCAAGAAGAGAGACTTTCCAAGAGTACTGGGAGAAAATGAGGACATTCGGGATAGTCATAGGGAGGATGGCATCCTTAGGGCTTATAGAGAAAACACTGCATGAGACATCCGCTTTACACTGCAAGTCATTTAACATACCACAGGGGTGAAGAGCACGTAAGTGCACACAATGATCTGGACAAAAGGAAATCATTTTCTTTTCGGAAAATGAGTGATGGACAAAAAAAACGAAAATATGAACAACCACAAAATAGTTAAATCAAGCAATGTAAATGAAATACACTGTGTGAAGTAAAACTTAAGTAAAATTTGAAATAAAAATCACATGTCCAGTTCAATGCATCAACACTTATTTTCACACGACAACAAAACTCCTCTTAAAGCGACACAGCTTTCAAGAGTTCCTCACAACACTGTGCTTGTTACTGATGCAGCAGCAGCAGCATCATAACAAAGCAGCTACACAGTAAGAGGAGGAAAAAAAAGGAATTGTCATATGAGGTCACACCACAGACGCAAGCAATGTGGAATGTAAAAAAGACTCAAGCCAGCAAACTGAATTCACTACAAGGCAAAATAAAAGGACAAAGATATTGCTTCACGTTTTTGGGGGACAGGGGAAGCGAGGAGTGCTGGATTTATCTCATTACGCAAGCCAGAATTTCCACTTCGTTTCCGAGGACCTGAAAATTAAATCAAACACTCCTCAGGTAAGCACAATAAAAGGATACTACCACTTCATCACCACACTTTTGCAAAAAAAAAAAAAAAAAAAAAAGGTGCAGCAGGGGGAAAAGCAGTGGCAGAACAGCAAACATAAAAACGACATGACATGTGTAGTCATATGCATGCCACATGTGATGTGAGCAGAACTGAAAGCTGTGAAGTTGCAGGGACAGTTTACTAGCTGAAGGCAAAATCTGTCCGATTGCTGAACTTTGTTTGCCAAACATTGATTACCCTTCCTACCTGTACGCACATGACAGAAAATAAAAGTAAACTTACTATAATGCGACATTAGAATGAAAAACGGAGGTCGACAATGGTCATGATGACGGTGACATGGTCTTGTTAAGTGAAATCATTGGATGAGAGAGAGAAGTATGGCAGAAAGCCTTCACATTTGCACCAAAGAATAAGAACTTTGAGTGCATGTCTGTATGCATTACTTATTGGGAAATGATTCAGGTTCTGTGGTCAGGAAGTAAACAGGAGTTGCCTTAAGTGCCAGTGTGTGTGTTGATTTGTGGATCTGCAGAGGGACGAGTGAGAAAGTTGAAAGCAAAAACTGACGAGTCACTGCGGAGAAAAAAGGGCCTTGCCCCCCCTACACAATTCTTCAGATGTAGTTCGATGCAGGAACTGATGTTGCATTTTTAGGCATCCGACATCTATACTATAAACAAGATCATGTTTAAAGACCCTAAAACGCCTAATGATAAATAGGAAATCCAGAGAGTTTTTGGATCCAATGTTAATTCACTCTGAAAGGGTTAAGAAATTGACTTTTTATTTTCTCTTGCAGTTCTTTTTTAAAGATACTATTGTTATTGTTGATGCTACATCTTCATTGTTTGCTACCATCTATTTTATTTCAAGGTAACTCCTATTAGTGTCTATTCTTGCAGGGCATTGGTTCTTAAAACATCCACTGAGCATATCAAATAACTGTAGTACTTGGACTAATCTGACAAACAAAACTAGTGTTTAGTCTTGTTTTACTTGGCCGGCATTATGACACATCTAGTCATGCCCAAAATGATTAGAGTAGGCTGAAACAGGTCTGCCTTCTCATGAAGCGAACACTAATGATTGTCAAGTGAAGCATAAACGGTACCCTCAAGGCACACAGACATCCGCCAGGAGAAGCCAGTTAAGAATCTTAGCAAGTCCAAACATATTGAAGGTTCTTTCAGTATGTGTGCGTTTAAATCATAGACCAACTCCTCATATGCTGATTCAACATTACTTTAAGGTTCTCCCTATTCCCCTTTAAAACATAACCTTTCCTAACCAACTTACAAACTTAAAAAACTAAGTTTAAAAATAACCTTTAGTGTTTTTCCTGTTTTACCTCCTCCTTTGAATGTCTTGTTAATCTGGATGCTCATTTGACATTTAAAAAAAAGGGGTATATGGATTTTGAATTCAGCTATTATCTGGCATTAAGTGTCTAACAAAGAATTAATGTCACGCTTTACGACAACTACAGTAATTCTCCCTAAATACAATTTAAAAAATGTCTTACCCTACCAGTCGTGCGAGTTAGTATGGTCATGTTGACAAAGCTGAAGTTGTCTAAGTAGAGAAAAGGTAGTACCAAACTAGGGTTTCACAGGGGTTCTAGTAACACTGTACTCACTACTACAGCTACTCAAAACACGGAGCCCCCGTCTACCTCGACTTCCAAACGACCTTCTCACTGTGGCTGCAAGCAATGAACAGAGAAGTGAGGTGAGACCAACAAGAAAAAAGAAACAACATAATGTGAAGTGATGTGAGAAACCAGTTTTTGCTTCAAAACATCATGACATTGGTAGTCTGGTAATGCACATCAGAGTGAAATACAAAACAGAGCGTTTAACATATACATACAGGATGTGAACAGTCATTAAAAGTACAATTAACTCTTGATTTGCCCAATTAGTAGCCTTCTAGATGTTATTTTTTCCAAATACAACTTAACGATTTAACAGATTTCTGGACTAGACAACCATTTTAGAAAAATCTGATTGTTGTACTCATCAAATTCTGGGATATTTGCTTTTTTGCAAAATATGACCCTAGAACCAGGAAATGGTAAGCTTAGCTCAATTATGACTATATACTAGCTCAGCTCTTTTCAAGGCTAAAAACATCCTCCTTCCAGCACAATACTACCCACATTTTAAACGTTTTTGTACAGAATAAAAAGATTCCACACACTAATTGAATTTTACAAAACCCATCCAAGTGGATGTGCAGCTTTAACCTCAGTCAAATTATGATATCTTCAAAGTTGAAGTCCCTTTTACAATATTCCTATTTGGAAAAAGGAGTCATCTGAAAACCTTAGTATTTTAAAGCAACACACGAGGCTACAGTTCGCTTAAATGGCTCGCTTGCTTTAGCTCATAAAATCTGCCAGTCATAGTTGTCATTTCAGCTCTCGTAATAAAAAAATAAAAAAAAGAATTATGGTTGGCTGCTTTTGGCTTCCACCATCCAAAATGAAGAACCCACTGTTTCAGGTGGTAAATCTGCCACCGCCCTGCGAAACAGAACAGAAGGCTCTACAGCCATAGCAACAGTAACAAGCGGGGCTTCCATTCATTATGCTAGGCTAAGCAAACCATCTCCAGGCCGTAGCTTCATATTAAGGGTTCATATTTAGCATATATCCCAACGTATCAAACTACTCCATTAAAGAGCACATGTCAAGAGTTAACTGTTGAACATAAATGCATCATGCTCCGTGTCGAGCCCTGGCAACGGAAAATAAGATGAAGTTGAAGAACAATGTTGATGAAGTTTTAGTAACCGCCTTCCCTCCGTCCGTGCACAGCAGGGCCTGTCCTAGCTGCACACTGATAAATATAGCCCTAAGTCTTTTCTTTCTCTCCCTTCCACCTAATCCTCCTTTCATTCCTTACAGGCACGTTGTGTCACCATGGCTACCAATGATCTGATCTCCCAGGGTTCGAAACGGTTTGCAGAATTACTTTATTGTTGTGTTTCATGCTTATTTCCTAACAACGGATTCCTAAATAACTTTACCACACAGAATGTGTTTTGTAACCTGTTGATTAAATGTGTTTGAAACTAGATTAAAAGTAATTAAAGTTTTGAAGTGAATTCAAAATAAGTCCAAATAAGAGTAAAGAAATGAAAGTTGTCCAAGTGTACACACTGGGTTTCAGCAGGGGGCAAGATTTGATTCCTCAAAATGCTGGATTTGAATATTTCCTGTGTCAACAGATGCTGTCCGGCCAGTGAAGAATAAAGAACTCATTCAGGTTGAATGTGGAGGGGGGGGGGGGGGGGGGGGTGTATGAGGACGGCTGTGTTTGAGGGCCTGCTTTCTGTGGTTTTCAGTGATGAATGGCTATACAGCGCCCAAAAAAGTAGTTCACCTCACTGTACTGTAGGGATCTCTCAGGCTTCATGGCATTTTTGTTAAATGGACACCAAGTTACACCAAATGTCACTCTGTTTCATAGTGTGGGCCTTTCATCAGATACATTTGTCAACTTTTCTGACTCAAGGAAATGGTTCTATATGTTCCAAATCCATACAAACTATATACTAGTCTCGAGTATACCAGGGTTTTTTTTCCTGATAAATAACTTTGCAATATATGCACTATACTTGCACCATCATGCGTCAAACTGCAGCCTGACTCCTACTGCCAATTAAACTTCACAGAGACTTATTTTGCTTTCTGTGGTGTTCCTTAACACATTTCACCACCATCCACAAATAGTTGCAATACCTTTTTCAGATTTTCCCAACATCAACACACTTTTAGTATGAAGACTTATATTTTAGGTATACTTGTGTGTGAGTGTCCAGCATCAAACCCAAAAGTGTATTTAAAATGTTAATAAATCAGCCATTTATAGCCATCAAGTGTGTCCTAATCTCATACAAAAAGTATCTAAGTCTAAGTATATTTATTTTTTATAACAAAATAAAATTATATGTGCACTGGTCGAACATCACTATCAATTTAACTTCAAAAATGTTGTACTATCATTTTTCCTCTTTATTTTTTAGGAGCCATGGCACCATCATAGAATAGCACCTTTATTTCCTCTGTGCATTGCATTGTGGGTAGTGTCCATCAACATGTAACTCAAATATCTAGTTTCTAGCATGCATGATCACCATTTGAGTATGGGAGTCAGACACAACTCTGGTTGTCTCAACAAGCGTAGACAAGAGTACAAATGAGACAATGTGTTTGTGGAAACAGGAGGGCAGAAAGGTAGCCTTGTGTCCCACCACGCCATTTTCACGGCTTAGACATTGACCTGCTCACGCCTGGCTGCAGCAGTGCCATGTGTTCAGCAAAGAACTTAAGAAATGTTGTGACAAGTTAATTTAAATACCTGCAACCCCCGTCAAGCCCAGCTTTCCCTCCCTCCAGCTCAGCACGGTTTTAAGAGTTTAAAATATCTTAAAAGGAGCTTACAGATGTGCTTTGTTCACTCATGTGGACACAAGACCCACACACATGCCTGTATATCCGATTAAAGGTGGAGTGAAACCGATAGCCGCTGTGTTCTGCTATGAAAACAATTTCAAATGAATGCACAGGCTCTTGCATGATTGAAGGGGATGTTTGATGCCCCTGGGCCATTGGAGGCAGACGGCGGAGACAATTGAGGCTTGAGAGAGCTTGTCAACATTTCTTTTCTCTTGGTAGAGAAAACTTGCTCCCCTGCCGTCTCTTTAATGAAGCCTGTAAAAGCAGAGAGGATTAGAGGAAGAAGTGATGGCTGACAATGTGATGGCTGTGTGGTAAAGTTATTAAAATATTTTTTTTTGTGTGTGGGTGTTTGTTCTTGTTTATCTAGGACAAGAGAGGGAGGGGTGGGGTGTCTGTGCCACACTAAATCCCAGATATCATACAATAAAGCTTTGGGCCCATTTTTTGAGTTTCCATTACCTTATTCTCTAAATTTGGATTAGCTCAAGAATTACTCTTCACAATGGAAAAACCCTTATTGTTCATCAAATACGCCTCTCTGTAACCACATATTTCCTTATTTGAGGAATAGTGTCAAGCCTTTTGTTCTTCTCTACAGGAGGTACTTCCCCGGGCTGCAGCCATTGAAACCTGTTGAGTGCAGCTTGTGAGATGACAGCAGGGGGAAAAAAAACAACAACAACTGAATTTAAGGGAGTTGGGAGGAAGATAATGTAACAGGAAGTTGGCAGGACTAATATGAGACTCATATTGCACTTCTTGGAAGCCATCATAATTGGACCAAGATGCATTCAATACTTGCACTTCCTGTTCAACGATCGCTTGATTATTAGCTTCCATCAGCTCACATAATCGGTCCTCCCAACTATTTAGCACCGTCACTGTTCCTACTAAAGCCCTCACATGCTTTCAACCTCGGACAAATGGAGCTCTACTTCCCTGCACTAATCCCTACGCAATAAAACAAACCCTTCCCGTAAAGAACACATTTTATTCAATCTAGAAAGGAAAACAAATATTGGCGGCTCCTTACCCCGAGACCCACCTGATCTCACAAGCCTGTCCAGCCTCTCCATGGAAGGGGAGGGCACCCTGGACCTGGGGCTGCCCGGCATGGAGCACTCGGAGCCGGCATCAAAAGAGTCCTCGTGGTTCAACATCAGCAGCTCTCTGACACACTTGTGGCAGACGCTGTGCTGACATGGCAGGATCAGCGGATGGGTGAAGAGCTCCTTGCAGATCGGGCAGATCAGCTCCCTCTCGATGTTCTTGATCGGGACCTGGAGACAGAGACACGTTCATTAATACAAAAATACTAAATGGAAAAGAATGGAGGCACGGCCGCAGCTGCTGATATCCTTCAAGGCACAAACAAGACAAAGAAGAAACAATAGAACAGAAGGCATCACGCATCAGTCTTAAATAAAGCTTGGCAACTCCATACTCGGGGGGCAAGGATACAGCCGTCTTTGATTCTGGGAACAATCACCTATTATTAGGACATGTCAGATACAAAAATAGCCCCCCCATTGTCTGCACTTCAAGCTGTGAAAGCAGCATTTTGCTGAGACAGGGAGATGAGATCATAGCTGCTTCAGGTGGGGTACAGTCAGCGTACTTCTCAATCCCACATACACATTTAACTTCTGTTTGCAAAGCAGTGTTACGGCCACAATAAAAGCTAGCCACGGTGTCTTTACCATGTTTCTGATACATTACATAAGAAGGGATTAAGCCCAGCTGGCTAAATATAGACAAACGGTTAAAAAAAAAAAAAAAAAAAAGGCAGCTCACGTTTAACATTTAAAAAGACACGTCTACGAGCTCCAGGGCGAAACCTGTCATGCCGTATTTACCGACTGATTAGTGAATTTATTGCAGGTGGTGTGGTAAAAAATCCCAATAAAGTCTGCCTCCCTTCTGCTTTGAGTGCACGTGCTAAAAAAAAAGACAATGCCCAGAAGGATAGAGGAAGTTTAAACAGAAAGCCCCGAGCATGTTTAAAGCTTAGTTTCATTCAAAATAAATTAAAAACAGCGACTCGAAACATGAATGAATGGACACACGCCCCCCCACCACCACCACCACTTTATATGCGCCGCGGAGAGGCTACAGGCTGTTACAACAATAACGAGGCGAAGTGTTTCGTTTTGTTGTTTTATCTCAACTCCTCTCGTCTCCCACTTACCGCGACTGTGCTGCTGCTTCGCCGCATCTCTGCAGACATGGAGAGGGAGAAAATATCAGCCCGCGAGAGTAAAAAAAACAACAACTCCTCGTCCGGCGTTTTTCCTTTTTGTCGTTTGTTCGGCCTGAAAACAAAACTTCTCGGACGAGCGGAGAAGATGCCGCAGCGGCTGCTGGGTGAATTTAAATAGAGTGACGCCGCTGAGGGAAGCAACAGCCAATTCACTGCAGCAGGGGGAGGAGAGAGAGACGGGGCGGGGGAGGGGGGGGGGGGGGTCGCCATAGGAACTAATGCTGCCTTCACGTGCTGCTCGTAAACTTTCCTCAACTCATCAACTTGTCCATTCGGTTGCTTTTATCGCGCACTATATTGCATGATTACTTTGCACTTATCTTCCGTGTTTGATTCGGGAAATGATCTCTATGTAAAACAAGACACAATAAAAACGGGTTATGTTAATATGTGATTTGAGCTAAACGTGCAGATGTTTAGCGGGTAGGTTAGCATGCTGACTTTTGTTAATTAGCACAAAATAAGTATTTGGTTATAAACCAATGTATGGGACGAATGTGACCTGACGGTGGCGCTAGAGGGGTCGCCACATGTATTATATTCATTTAATCCTGAGGGCAACATTTCCATCTGTACCACATTTTGTGCAAGTCCATCTGGTAGACATCACATTCCAGTGAAAAACCTTGACCTGCATGTGGCACTAGATGAAAAGTCAGCAAAGTCAGCAAGGTTAGTCCTCTGAGGAACATGAATGTCTGCAAATCTTGGCAATACATCAAATCAGTTGTTGAAATATTTCAGCAATTGACCAACCAGTATTGCTACCAATACACTTGAATATGCCTCTCATGATACTCTCAACAATACTCACGAATATGAAAAGACAAAGACGTTGCAGATCAAATGAAATTTGAAAATAACGACATATGGAAATGGAATTGGGTGGTGGCTTAAGTGTTCTGTGTCTGCCGATGTTGGCAGCCTGAAATACTGTGAATACGATTGTAGCACAAGAATTAAAAAGATCCACACCATCCTGCATAGTGTTTACGGCCTGATGGTAAAAGCTTCCCTATTCGGCATAAATTCTGTAAATATCACAGTCGCTAATGTCAGGGTCTCTTAAATTCATTCAAGGGATTTCTGCAGTGGCTATTGGAAAGGTCTGCAGTTCATTTAATTGTACGTTGGGGCCCCCTAGCAGGTCGACCCTATAATGTTTTGCTTTAAGAACAAAATGGACCATGTAACAGCTTCTTTTTTTTAAAGAGGGAGCTGTAATATGTGCAGGAGGTCAAGTGTAGCACAACCCTGTGCAGCAGCACAGAATGATGTGGAGGAAACGTTTGAATGAATACTAGCCAAAGAGTGCTGAGTCACCAAAGGTGGCGCAGGCATCTTGAGAACTGTTGAGTCATTCACTTTTCAAAGTGCATTTGTTGGCAGGAAACCATGCAGCAGCTCCACAGCATCAATCTCACTGGAGGTAACAGAGGTTTCATCCTTGTCTAGATTTCTATCTAATATCTTCTTTCTGCTAACAGAAAGTATGTATTTTGGAGTGTCTTTTACTTGAATATTCGGTAGCTGGTCGGGCCCTATTGGGCCCATGGGAGTAGAACCACAGGGGAGAGGGGATGCTAAGTGCTTGTCTGCCAGATGGCTCAATGCTACATCATTTTCAGAATATAGGCTCAATTTTCACTCTCAGGCCAAATTGATCATTATGCATTTTCAATGTATGCAACAAAACATTATAAAGGAGAACTTTAGGTATATTTAATTTAAAAATGTACATTTCCACAGACTATGCTTCTCTGGCTCAAATCCACTGAATATATTCCTGTTTCACACATCTATTAGATATTTACCCATTATCAGCAAAGCGGTCAAGTGAAAAAGGATGCTTATGGTAACATAATGTCTGTGTACAGTGTCTAGTTGTGCTGTTGTATACTGAGGTACTGTAACCTAAAAGAGAGCCAAGAAAGAATCTCTCACCCCTGTTATACAATTAATTGTCCTTACATGTCCTTTTGCTCTGATTATTCTGCACCATTAAATTTCAAAATATCACTGAATTCAGCAACTTTAACTGGCTGGTGAGTCAGTCTTGTGCAGTCTTTTTTTCCCTTCTTTTTACCTTTTGCATTCAACACATGAAACACACACACAGGTCATGGATGAATGTCACAGATTGTGGGGGAGAGATGCATTTCAACACACAACTGTCAGTCTGAAATGGGCAAAGACCCCCTCCTTGTGCGCATGCACACCTCAGTAACCCAGTGCCCTGTCTCACCACACAGCTGCTGCCAAGTGTCCCACATATTGACAGGAGTCTGTGATCTGCCTGCAGCACTATCTGTACTAACAGTCTCGGAGACCGAGGCCTCTCATTAAACTCTTTATGTTCACATTGGTTTCCCTTTAAAAATAGAAGCCTATATGCCTTAAAGCCACCAGGCTACAACATAGAATAGAATAGAATAGAATAGAATAGAATAGAATAGAATAGAATAGAATGTGTGAATATATGTAGGTTATTCAATTCTTTGTTAACAGAATAGGGACATATCTTCTTAAAATAGCAGAATATAGTTATTGTTAAATTATTATAATATAGAATTATTGGGGTACACTTAATATAATATAAAATAATATAACAAAGGCTGGCTAAATAATATCAAGGATTTTGATAGATAGATAGATAGATAGATAGATAGATAATAGATAGATAGATAGATAGATAGATAGATAGATAGATAGATAGAATATTTAATTGGATTAGGGACTATTACTCATTACAATGTTGGAATAGATTGGTGTGGGTGAAGGCAATCAATCGAAGAGAACACATTAATAGGCTACCTCATATCATGTTACAATATCATAAAAGATAATAGTGTGATGTCAATGAATATAAAGTGTCACAATAAGATACAAATAGACTATGATGGGAATAGAATAGGCATCGTCTCCACCCCCCTGACAGCCCTGCAGGCCGGCTCGGCGCTGCTGCTGCCGGCTGCATGATGACAGACATAGCGCTGCTGTCAGAGGGATCAGAAGGATCGTACATCATCCGGACGAGACTCACCTCGCCCCGCTCGATCCGCTCCACGATGCTGTAGAACTCCGTCATGTCCTCGGAGTCCGACATGGCTGCGGTGATCGCGGACGTTCACAGCCCACAGACCGGTCAGCAGACGGGGATGTAGAAAATGTAGAAACACACACACGCGAACAACAGCAGGGGCTTCAACAAACAGCAGTCAAAAGCTCCACAGTTTCACAGGGGAGGTGAGATATCACCAAGAGAGGATCCGCTCCTCAGACCACATCCTCATCTCCTCTCTCTCTCTCTCTCTCTCTCTCTCTCTCTCTCTCTCTCTCTCTCTCTCTCTCTCTCTCTCTCTCTCTCTCTCTCTGATGCGTTTGTCCGTCGAATCCACAGAAGCCAATTTTATTTTAGTTCACCTCATCTTGGAGGGAAAACCCCGCCCACGTCCAGGCTACTGTACCATCTCCCTCCTTCCTTCCCGACATCATCCGTCAGCGGCGACGTCTCCCCGGATCACACAGCTCTTTGTATCCTCCGCGCAGCCATCAATCCGTGTTATCCGTCAGTCACTAGAGAATAACCATAATAATCTCAGGTTGAAGATTAAAGGGGCGTGGCGGGGCGGGGGGGGGGGGGGGGGGGGGGGGTCGTATGTCCGTTAGCAGGGGCGCAACTACCCAGTGTCAGAGGGGTTTGCAGCAACAATTTGCCCCCCCCCCCCCCTTAATCTCATCTATAAATTAAAATAGATTTTTTTTTTAAATAGATTTTTATTAAAATATTTAAAGAAAAAATAAATGTAGGGCAGAATGATTTAGTATACTGTTTTTTTTCAACCATCGCTTTGGCGCCACTGTCCTTTAGCGCTGCCTTCGGTCAAACTGGGCATTTACCCACAGCTGGCAGCTCGCTTAAGTGTGCATATGTTGCTTTACATCGGCTGATTTCAGCTCATCGCGACCCAAATGTGTGACTGCAGCTCCGCGCTGTCGCAGTGGTTTGTTCTTCTGTAGCTGGGAGGATTGATTCTGTCATGACAGATTTTAAAATAGAGGCCCGTTTCACGCACAAACCGGAATGTGAGGCGGCGACTGTTTTGTCCTAGGCCGGATTAAGTTCGTTTTTCCATTTTTTTTCTCTCTCTCCAGGCATTGCCACTTGTTTCGCGTCACCAGATGGCCTCGTGGCTTCACGCAGACATAATTCAGCCCACTGAGCATGTGGAGGAGGAACAAATGGGCAGGCTGCCCCGACACAGCAAACGATGCATAATAAACACAATAACTCATCTACTGAGTGACTGCTGCTTCTAAAAACACTGAGTTAATCTCTCTTTACTGCAGTGGACCAACATAGCTTCATTTGGGGAAAGCTGCCACCGTTACAGCCAGATGGAAAATCTTAAAATTAACATTATTACCTTGAAATTGGGATGGAAATTTTTCCTATAAGGCATAAATATGTTTTATATATTGTAGTATGTATTGTATCATTACAAGTTTTGGGTTGCCAGATTGTGCCTGCATGCTGGCATCTGAGAAGCTCTACTTTAGTGCTTTGCTCACAATGACAGCATGCTGATGTTCATGACAATGTTCACCATCTTTGTTTAGCATGTTAGCATGCTGATAGAGCTGAGGTTGATGGGAATGCAGCCTTATTTGGTCATAAACCCAAATGTTTGACACACACAAAAAAACTTGATATACCAAAATTAGAATTTAGCCCGAGAAATCTATTTGTTAAATGTCACAGGAATACATCGGGTAGTTTTCACTCCAAACCCAGATGTGACCCTGATGATGGTACTCAATGTATCCTCAGGAGAGAAGTAATTAGGATTCATCATCTGGGAACCATGAATGTCTATCTAATAACTGATCTAAGCAATCATAAATTAACTCTAAACCATGTATAAAGGCATTAATTGAAACAAATGAACCCTAAAGCTCACTGCAATGTTTTACCATATGACTCACCGGTAAAGTGCAGCGTCTGCGATGGTTGTTTATAACCATATGTTTTATGGCCACTTCAATAGACTCTTGGGGCGAAGATGCACAGCGCTCATGAGTAATATCTGTAAAGATTACATGTGAATGCCCCATAAAGAGCCATATAACTGAGCCTCAGTGCCCTCCATAGCCCGAATAATCAATCAAATGTATTGATTAGTGGGTTTTAAGCAGGATAGATTCAAGTTAAATAACACATCCTCCGAGGAGCTTGTGGATCACTAGAAATCAGTCACTTGTATTTTGATGTAAAAGAGGAAACACATTGTATTTGTTTACTCGTGTGGCTGCAACAGCTCCATTCAGGGAAATATTGTTGGTCAGCCCTATCTGCAATGGAGGGCAGTCAAAGTATATGTTATGTGGAGTCGAGGTGAGATTTGAACATTTTCTTCCAGCCAGCCTCTTCAATGGGGTGGCAATATTAGGTTACATGTCTCATAGGGAAGTCTGGTGCCACCCAGGTGTAGGTTGTCTGTTGAACTATAACCACACCCAAACTACAACTGCAGCTGGCTGTCGAGGGAGCATCTCCAGAGAGTTGTAATCTGGGATGGGCTGTATTCACAGTGGATGAAAAGAACCACATTACCCCCCCCCCCCCCCCTCTTTTTAAAAAAAATGCTTTCTCAACTTAAAATAATAAAAGTGTGATCAAATGCTGTTCCAAATTGTATTTGACCTTTACATTGAAATTAGACATCAATGTGCCACAGGGCTACGTTTGGATTGAATTACCTCATCGGTGCCAACTGTGAAGTCTGACTGTGCTATGCAGCTCCCAAGTGGGACTCTATATGTGTTTGCATGTGGTTCCTGTATCAAGAAAAACTCCCCTCCCCCCAATGCTTTTAATTATGTCTTAGTCACTGACCTAGTATGAAGAGAAAAACATCACCAGACTGCTTTACCCTAAAGCTCCTCCTGTGTAGGATGAGAAATGAACGGCAATTGAGGCAAATTAGGAAAAATGCTGACCAGTTGTCATCTTTGAAGTTAAAAATACAGCAGCACCAGTTTTGAGTCATTCAGCCACAGAGGTTTTTTTTATACATAAACTCAGCTGTTGTAGGGAATCATACATTGCCCTAATTTTCTGTTCCCAAAAGGAAAGACAAAGTACTCCACCTTAGTCTACTTACATTTTTAATTGGCAGATGAAAGGAAAACCCCAGCTAAGCCTGAAATAAATGCCATGTTTGAACCAGGAACGACAGATGGACGTGATACAGAATTTCTGACTAACAGTGGTAACAATGTCTGCCTCTGATTTTAATTCTACCTCTCATCAGAACATAAAACTCAATTAAATTTTTTTTAATTCGGTGAATGAATGGCCTCCTCCAAACACCACTGTTAGGACAAATTGTCCATTTATAAATGTAAAAATATATTAGATATATCAAAATTGCTTTGGACCGACTGAAGGACATCACAAACTATTAGGAGAATTGAATCTTTGGATCACATTCATGCTCCTACGGGGATAGAAAGCCTTCGACTGTAGGTCTTCAATACCCAAAGCAATCCTGCGATCTCACACTGAAACCACAAACAACTGTAAAAGTTAGTACGTGTTTTTTTATTCACCATAAATACAGTATGCATCGCCAAGCTAGAATCAACATGAATGTCCTTAAATTCAAAGCTGAAATACTACAATGCATCACATATCAATATTTGCATATCCAATTCCTCTAACCGTCTGACATAGCTGTAAACATTTTTTTTTCATCTTGAGCACTTGACACAATAGAAGTCACATATTTATAGACATTTACATATGTATCTCAATCTCTCTACAAAGCATAGAAAAAATAAATTCCATTGCATTTTTTGTTACATTATTCATTATTACATTATGTATATTAGTTTATAGAGCATGGGTTGACCACGTGTGGCATTTTGGCTGCATCTCAAAAGATATTTCACATCTCGGGACCATCTAAACGCAACTTTCCCTGCAAAGCAAAGCCTCAGTCCCATCTTTACATGCTGCGAGATTGAGGGCACCGAGTGCAGCATGATGTAGCAAAAAGGAGACGCAATATAACATCTGCTGAGATGCAATACATGGCATATCACCCAGCCAATCCTTCATCCTTTTTAAAGCCGCGTATGCAATTATGGGGGCTCTCTCTAAATAAATTCTTCTGCAAATTCATTATCGGTCAGACATGAAGGGACAATGACAGATTCTGGTAATGTGACCTCTGCCAGTCAGCTTATGTCTGATTGGATAAGTGAACTCTACAGAGGGAGGAGGATAAATTGTTTATGGAGTAGGTGTTCCACTTCTTGAATGTTTACTAAATTCAGTGCCTTCAGCCCATTTTAAGCATGCTGATTAGGTAGTGGAATCAGAAAAGGAAGAGGAGAGCATTGAGAAAGCATTGACCCCGAACAATGAGGCACCTTTTTCAGTCAAGTTTGAGATTTGCGGTCTTGCATTATGTACACTTAGGACAAAACCCAGCCGAAAGATGGACATAAAGTAATAAAAGTCACTTGAGAAGATGCATGGGAGACACGGCCATTCTCTTTCAGAACATTTTTGACTCAGACTTCGGTACAAAAACGTTTGATACCAGATCATATCAAGGTGAATAATTCAAAAACAAACTTTATTGAGCGTGTATTATATCATTATGTATGTATACGAGGCTCAATTGGTGCAATGAAAGTCATAGCTGAACTTTCCCGAAATTAAAATTCTGTAAAATATTTTATGGTTACTAACAAAATGTTTGTAAACAAAATAGCAGGAGAGAAGTCAAGAAGAGTAACTGCAGCAAAGCCTATTGTCTTAGGCAAAGCAGCAACGTAAAACAATACAGAATATAAGATGCAGTTGGCTAAAAAGCAATAGCTCTAGCACCAAAATAAGGCTATATAACACTGGGGGTTTGTTGGGGTTCGGGGAGGAGATTCCAGCCTCAGACGCTTCACTTTTAATAATAGATGGCTCACATTATTTATTCAACTCTCCTCCTATCTCCTTTCCTCTGTCTGCTTGCTCTGTTTCTAAGTCTAAAAAAGAGGGCAAGTTGGCGGGAAAGGAGACAAGGCTCAGTACAGCTTCATTTTAGATGGTGGAAGGAAAACCACAGAGGTGATATTATATTTTATATTTCCAGTCGGAACTGGTGCTAAACACAGTAGACCCCCGCAGGTAACACGTTGCAGACAGGCCACTGCATTTTCGACGTGCTGTGATATTGTCTCCACCTCACTCGTCATCTCGGGGAGCAGGCGTTTGATGTGACAGCGGTCTGATAATGGAAGGGTGTGGCTTCAGCAGGGGGGTTGAGGAACCCGTGAAACTGGAAATGTCCCCTACTGGGAATCAGAGAATGGACATGATGAGGAGGCTAGCAGCTCAATTAGGACTTCAGTGCCTCGGTGTGTCACCACCGTGTTAGGATCTTTTTAGGATTTAAAATTACATTTCCAATTTGTTCGTGTTTTTGAGGGCATAATAAGGCTGTGGGGTCCCTCATGAGTTACACATGGGATTTTAGGATTCACAGGATTGTGCTGTGTTGGATAGCAGTTATTTCTGTTACCTGACACATTCTGCTCACGTGCATTATTCTTTGTTTTTGTCCTGCATCCTTTCAGTTCTGAAAAAAAATCACGTCAAAATCCAGCACAATTGTAAAAAATAGATTTCCCCAAGACATGATGCCACTGTTTCATCTTTCCCCTATTGATTTTGAGCTGGTTAGTATCTTACAACAAGTATGGAAGCTGGTGAAGGAGGGTTCAGGGTTCAGGAGTCAGGGGTGTTGGGATGGAATCTGCTGCTAAAATTTAAAGGTACTACCTCAGGAAATGAGGGATTTACCCTTTAAAAAAACCCCAATCAATTTAGCCTATGAAAAATGTTAATAAATAATATATTTTTTGTGATAGGAAATTTTAACATTAATAATTGTAACCATGTTTGTTTTCTCTTGTCATAAATTTGCTTGTGGGCATCGGTTGTTAGCTCTTAGCTGCCTTTTCTATGAATTTCACCCCAGCAGTTCTATTACCACTTAAGTCTCCTGTGAACAGTGAATAATGCCTGTAGTGGTGAAACTGAAAGGAGCTGAAGTGAGATACATTGGAGAGTTTCCCTTCCAGGCACATATCACCTTTGGGATTGGAGAGTTGGAGGCTTTGAAGGGGTTCAAGAGCAACGTGAGGATGGAGATATTAGGAGGGGCAGAGAAGCAAAAAAATACTGTATAGAGAGGATAGTGCCTTGGGTTTTTTTTCTATGGAGGTTTTACAAATGTTAAACCATTAAATGTGATTTTTTTTCTGAACAGTCTCCAAATTCCATCCCCCATATTTCCCATTGGGTTCATACTGGCTTGTGAACAAAAATGAGGAACTCATTCAAACAGGGACATTATTCAGCAATTGCAAATGTGCATCCAGTTGATTAAAATAATAATAATAATACCAGCCCATTCAAAAACGATCAGCTACTTAAACCACCAGTTACTGCAGAACCACGTAAAGACACATTTTAGATGTTCTGAGCCCTCCTTGGGATCTCAGTGAATAACTTATAATTTCAGGATATTTCTTATGTTGATGTGAAGTTATTCAGTTCATCCTCGGGTAGGAAGGTTAACAGCAGATTGTGTTGTTGACTATGAAGAGCAGGAAGCTTCTGAAACTGCATCTAAAGGTTTTGCAAAATCGAGGCATCTGAGGCATCGGCAGTGACTCAAATTTGGCTTTGTGGCACATGATTTCATCCACACAAACCACAACGCACATTGTTATTCACTACAGTCTAAAAATTAAAAAGGC
Organism: Chelidonichthys spinosus; assembly: GCA_029853015.1. Lineage (NCBI taxonomy): Eukaryota > Metazoa > Chordata > Actinopteri > Perciformes > Triglidae > Chelidonichthys > Chelidonichthys spinosus. Next base: position 17,866,082 of record CM056831.1, read on the forward strand.
AACAAAACAAGTGTGGCATGTATCACTTAACAGAAAAGTCACTTTAGATCAACTTAAAATTAGCTCCTTGAAGTTACTACAGTCAAACTGGGATGTTAAAAATCTTCCTGATTCCTGAAATCTGGAGGATTCTCAGATGAGTGTTCACACGTCTTCAAGACACACAGCAAGTCCAGTCCAGTCGCCTTTGACTGACTACTGTTAGATGTTCCTGATTACTGAACCTGTTCAGTGAAAGAGCTGTGGATCATCCTGCTGTCAGTGCTGTCTGCTACAGCTGCCAGTGCTGTCCCTCCATGTCTGCTGCAGCTGCTGGACGTGCTGAAAGGCTCTCTGGGTGATGTTAAGAGCTGGGTGAACCTTCCTCAAACTGGGCTCTCCGATCAGAGACAAACCACACAGCCCTAAGTAGGCATGGAGAGGGTCTGGTGGAAATATAGAGGGGGGAAATAGGGAGCATAGTGAAGGATGAAAGAGTGAGAGAAAGGAGGGGAAATGAGGGAAACTAGGTCAGATATGGTTAAATGTATCACAGTAGAAGCACCTGTATGTGACAAGTCTGTAGACGTGGTCAGAGCTAAGAAGACGTTAATGTTCGTCACCTCGTTCTCCGTTACTGGAGTCAATAAAACTCAACCCAATTTCCCATAAAAAAACACCACTATGCACAAGCATGGTTTTTGTTGTGCTGCTCCTTCAAAAATCTATAAATAATGCATATTGGCTGGCCCCATGGCCCTTTACCTCCTCTGAGACCAGAAAAGCCACACAGGCTTGCAAATGGACCGGTAATTGAATTATAATGAAGTGACAGATGATTGGACTCGAATCAATCAAAGCAACATTAGCTGCATCAATCAGGATTCATATGGACTCAAACTCAAGGCTGTCCAGAAGAAGAACCATGTCTGGATTAGTCCAAGGCTAAATTAAAAAGGATATTTTTCAATTTAGAATTATATGATACATTGTGATATATACAGCAATCAAATAAAAAATGACATGAAATAAATAATAAGGGCCACTTTTGCTGAAAATATCTCCGGATAACAATCATATATCACAAATATTACTTTTTCACAATAAACATGCTACTATTGGGGCAAGTCATGCGTAGTCACAACTTTGACTTCAAGTGTTATACAGATGATACAAAACTAAATCTCCCATTAAAGCCTGTTACCATCAAAATGTCCTGCCCAGCTGAAATTAGAAACTGGATGTCAAAGTTCATGTGTAATACACTGCAACTGATTGATTCCAAACCAGAAATAATAATCATTGCCCCCTATAGCCTGAGCAGCATCCACCATATCTGCTCTCATCTGGGTGACTTTTCTAAAAATGTATGCAACAAGGCCCAAAACCTAGGTGTAATTTTTGACTTTGACTACAGGCAGGGATTTTCAAAGTAGAAACCCATTAATCTAATAAATACAAAACTCTTTTCAAGAGCAATGGCAACTGCAATTTTCTTCATTATATTTTGATCTTAGGTCCTCTATTGGACAAGGAAAAGAGCTGTGGATCTATTGGGTTAATTACAACAGATCATCTTATTGAGACTCAATTCAATCAATCAATTTGAGCTGATATTTTATCCGTCCTGTCGCTACATAATTACAAATATTCCCAACATCAAACTGATGACGATGTCGACCCAAATTCCTTCTGAAAGAGCACTTATGCAAAGAACAAAGCTGTGTCAAATGATAAAGGGCAGTTTGACAGACTGCTAAACAAATACACAGCACTTTCTTTTGTTCCATGTTATAGTTACCTTCCTATCTTCCCAGACCTGATCCTATACATCAGTAGCTATGCATGATAACTACACTGTTCAAGTTCATGCACATTCAGTGATATCTGCTGCAAAACAGTCCCTTTTATTTCCTAAAACTCTTTTGTTGCGTAATATTGACAAGGCTTTGTCAACGCAGCTTCTGTTTTGCCTCATTGTTTCTTCAAGCCTATCTTTCCTGCCTTGTTCCTGTAATGTGAGAAGGTCCGGCTCCTATGTCCTCGGGCTACCTATGAACAATCGCCTCATCAATTACACATTATAAGGGCGAGTAAGAACACAACACATACACGCACACACAAGCATGTGCACTATTGAAGTTTACTATTACAAAAGCTTTTCCATTGATCTTAAGTAAAACTGCCAGAACTCCACACTGACCTCTGTGCACCTGTGGAAAGCACATTACAAACTGGTCAGCCTTCAGAGAAACTGAAACTGCTTAGTTCCAATGTCCTTTTGATCTTTGAAGCTACTGAATAATTAACAACAGCAATAGGAACAGCAACCATACAGTCTATTTGTGTTTCCACCACATGGACAATACGCCATTCAACCACACCACTCTACTAATCCTGTACATGGGATTTGTGTCACTCTTACTTTGACAAAAATCCCCCATACAGATACAAAAAAGAGCAGCACTAACCCTAAATAACCATGGCAGTATTCTGTAATTAGCTTTCCTCCAGTGTCGCTGATGACTGTGAGCGTCTACTGCAAGATTTTCCTGTAAAAGCCACCTCTGCAAGTCAGATCATTTACCTGGATGGCTGTCCGGCCACTTGGCAAATCCCCCCACCAAACGATCCTGGGTGGACAAGATGAAGCTCCTGTTCTTGTCAAAGTTTGAATACTGGAACACATCTAACAGCTGGGAGGCGGGTGGGCGAGAAGTGTGAGAGAAAAGAAGGGGAATGACAGAAGTTTTACCACAACATTTGGGAGCAAAACGAGACAAATATATCTAATATAAATCAGCGATTTGTTAATAGGTTCAAAATGCATTTTCAATTACAAAGATGCCGAGCATGTTCTGTTTAAACAGTGAGATAATGTTTGTATCACTGCAATCTCCATCTATACAGCTAATAATGAAGGAAAGATCAAGGATTAACTCTATGGTTTGCTCTATACAAATATTTGGTACGCATGTGCACATTTGCCCCCATGGCACAGTTTTGACCCAGAAATTCACTGGTTTCCTTCACCGTGTTTGCTTAGGTGCGTGTGTGTGGATGTATTTGTGACTCATAACTAGTGTAGTTTAGCTCAGTTTTCTGGACCGTGTGTGCTTGTATGTACCTCGAGCATAAGTTATGACCCACATGCGGAAAAGTTTGCTCACAAGTTCTTTTCGTGTTGGGTGAAGGGGATAAACCCAGGTGCTTTGACAGTGCCATTTAAAAATTGTTGCATGTAATTTATCGCATGCCGGTACAATTTTTTAAAACTTGAATACATGTCTGAGTCGGTACCTCTAGTGTAGCTCCCACCCAAAAGGAGTAGCATGTGTCGACAGGTTTGTTGGGGCGCCCGTGGAAGCCGCTCTGCTGCCTCATGATACACCAGCGCCGGATCCTGTCCAGCTCCCGCTGACTAAGGGCCTCCTCCAGTCGACCCATTAGGCACAGAGAGGCTATGGCGCAGTATGTCCAGCCACCTGGACACACAGACAGTGAATTAGGCCAATTCATAACACAAATGAATCCAATTAGTTAGGATTACACATGTCTGGCAATGTATTTAAATTGTAAAGTGTTTCCAGTGGTCCATGAAATGTTTTGATGACAGACAACTAGATGATTACAAGAGACTGCAGTAAAAACAAAGGGTGCGTCTGAATGTGGGCTCTTTTACTGCCAAATATTTGACAGCATGCAACTACTTTCACTTTACACCTTTCCTTGGAAGTGATCACAATGTGGAGCTACCGTGTGCTTCGTATGGATATAAAATGTGTGCTAGTAGGGAAAATGGCTCTTTATGCTGCCTTTTTAAACGCTTTTCTGCACAATAATCAAAAACATGCAATAGAACCTGAAGAGGGAGTGTTTACAGCTAGAGTCATGCAAACATGAATGTGTTCATCGATTGACGACAGGCTTTTATCAGTACAACTACAAGCAGCAGCTATCCATCACTTTCTACAATCCAACAGCCAGCTCCTTTCATTATCGCCATGCTTTTAACTCATCCCTGAACATCACCTTCCATTCCCGGCTGTTTATCTATGTTTGTGTGTGCTCATGTCAGGGGTGTAAATCGTGTCTCATCAAAAGGGTGTCCAGCTCACTATCTGCTGGAGGCACAGGAAGATCAGGTGGAGGGGGGGATATAAATCTGAATAAAACACAACTATGGGAAAAACATTTTATTCTAACACCAGGTTAGGAACAAATATTCACACCTGGATTTTACCATTTTCCTCTCACAGGAAGGGCCATAGTAAATTATTCATGAACTGAAGTGAATGGAAACAGAAGCACTCTGTCTTCAGAAAACAAGAACATATAGCCTACAGATGATGATGTAGAGGAAGCAGTCAAAACCCAACCACACTGAATACAAAGTTTATTACCCTGCCACATAGTTTCTGTAATACCATGTTTCCAAAATTGAACTACACGTTGGCTCAAACACAATCCTCTACAAAAACAGTGCAAGAGTCTGTGCACATTTAAAACACACACAGCAGGAGGTCTTGGTGCTGTACAAACACACACTTCAAGGGTGGATGGATAATAGGCATCTACTGTATATCTCTACTGATGTGTAATCAGCTCTCAGACAGACAGTTGGCTGGTTTGGAGAAGAGAGCCGAGTCCCACTGAAGACTATAATCACAGAAGTTTAATTTACCACAAAGAGGGGAATTACCCAGATGAACTAGGATCAAAAAGGAAAATGCAACCTCTACCATGTCAAATAAAAAGTGACTACAGATATGCTTCAGTGGCAAATATGAATCGTGATGATTTTCATAAATCAGATGTTTATATCTGGGCTGACAAGGGTACATTTGTACTTCTCTCTTCCATTTACCAGATCACCACCCTGATTTGCATACAAATTTCAGACATTTCTGACCTCTGGAGTTAAGTATAAACCATTACAATAAGGACATACTCACCATGTGACTCCCGCCCGGCTCCCTGGCCAAACCCATTGTCGTATGACTGTATAAAGGACAAAGTAGAACTATTTAATCACAAGCAATATTTCAGCAGTCATGTAAGGCTAATGTGAGTGTGGTTAGAGATCAGTGTCAGAAGAGGCTGAACAGTCGTGTTGTAATCATGCGTCAGCAGTTATAAATAGGGATACACCAATACCACTTAACATTGGCAAGTAGTGAAATGTACTTCATCTGAAACAGAGCACCATTATGAGTACATAATAATACCAGTTCTAACAATTATTTTGAAAACAAACATTTGATCATTCTTTCATTTAACTAAAATGTTAAAAATGCTGCACAAGAAGGTCCCAGTATTATTTCTACTTCCATCCAAACCAACATTTGTTATGCAACAGAGGAGCTAAAAATGAGGACATGGTTATTTCTGTTCTACAGAAAGAAAGGGAAAACGGTTTCATCTGCAAAATCAATCTGGAAAAGTTGAACACTTGCTTTAAAACATATATTCCCTAAAACTGTGACCAGGTTCAAACAAGGCACCTTTATGGGAAAAACAACAGCTGATCATGAGCAGCAGTTCCTACAAAAATACACAAGTTCAATAACAGATGGCAGTCAAATGAACAAGGTTGAGTCCTTGTCTGTGTGTGTTTGGTCTGGTCTGACCAGACGAACCATAACAATAATGTTGGTGAATGGACGCCTGGCGCTATCCAAATTTAAGTGAAACTTCAGTGTTGCTGGTAAACTTGTCTACTGTTCCAGGGATCTTCAACACAAAACCAGGGTTCATTTTTTACACTCACCAACAACATACTTACATTTCAAAAGACATTTTGGACTCCACATAAATCACAGTTATCTGTTAGCTCATTAACAGAGCTTCCCCTCTCCATCTCTCTTCGTCTGAGAGACAGAAAGGGAATAAGACTCATGTAATGAAACACTCTTGTGTTAAATATCTCCAGCTTCAATAAGCTGGAGTTGAGAGGTGAATGGGACCGTCTCTCTGGTCTGGGGACTTGAGTTGTACAAGAGACTGAGATGAGGGGCATGAAGAAAATACCACACAAAGTCTGCTTTGATGAGTCAAACCCATGTCTGATAGAAAAACAAACACTGAGGCTAAAGAAATGGTGAGTTAAAGTATCACTTAAGCGCCACATCACAAAATTGGAACATGTTTTTCTCCTGTTGAGGGGAAAAAGAATTCTGCTTGAGGTTTAAGACCAGGATCCCCTGCTCCTCCCCCACCAACCCACATACACACATTTATTATAAATGAAGTAGATTGCCACCTACTGAAGGTGGGTGGCCTATTATCCTCATTCAAGAGCTGAGGCACTACTTTGAATGGTGCAGAACAGAGGTTGAAACAAAAACATTATATTCTCCCCACAGTTTAAAGCCTTGTTCTATGTTTTAAAATCCACTCACCAGACTTCCTCTGATGTACTCAATAGCCTTTTGGATGTCCATGCCTGACCAGTCATCCAGGATGTAACAGATACTGGCTGCACAGTAGATAAACCGTATGTCATTTTCACTTCCTTCTGGCACTGCGTAGAAACTGGAAGCAAGAAGACACAAGGAAAGTCACAAAGGCAGGAGAATTATACATAACAGTTGAAATTGTTTAGAATTTGTAGCATTTAAGTCATATCATTCAAAAGCCTGTCAGCTGAAATTACTAAAGGGTTAACTCAAATATATTTAGATCTGAAGATAGGGTTATCTGCCAGAGATGATATACACAATGTATGTGTGCCTGAGTGCTTATGTATGTGTGTAGACAAACCGTCTACCAAATGCAAGTTTTTGTCAGTCCGCATTAAGGCTCGCGTTTACATGACCTGAGGTATATTCGAGTCATGGTGAAAGTGCTGGCAAAAATCAGAGTGTGAATTTGTCTATGAGAGTATGTGCGTAGGCTGACCTGCCGTCCTCCAGCTGCAGCGCTCGGAGACCAGCCAGACAGGCCTGTTTGTTAACCCGGCTCAGGTCGTCTCCCAGTATTAGCAGCGAGCACAGCCCAGTGTAGGTCATGGCTACATGGCCACTGTCATATGGATGGAGCACACCTGGACCCTTAAGAACATATCAAAATAAGATATTATTGATACAACTGTTAAAGACAAAAAACAAGAGATTATGCTAGTAATTAAATGAAACATCTAGAGAAAAAGAAGCCATTAATAACATAACGGATCAAGTATTTAGCTATACAAAGGAAGCTCAAATAGCCCTTTTTTGGGGAAATTACATCCACAACTTTATCTCCATGGGGAAAGATAAGTAATGCCAAATGTGACAAACATGTCTATTACAATGACACATGGTAATATTACAGCTGCTGAGATGATTGATGATGTAATGCATTCCTTATATACATGTACAACTCCTAAAATCTGAATATAGTAGTATATCTTAATCGGAATAAAGTTAATTCTGAATATCCAAACAGAATATCATGTTTACAGAACTCTTTTCAAATTCCTGATGAACACAGCAGTGAATTTGTTTACATAAAATATATCTCTTAACTGAAGGTTTTATATATTTTACAAACAAGTCATCAAGTCAAAATTTTATTTAAAGTAAAAAAATGGGATCAGGCAAGGCAGTACCTTAGTGCTGTAAGGAATTCCAATATGTGACGATCCTCGAAACCCACAACGACTAAGGTTAGCTTCTGTAAGTAAACAAAAGGAGAAGAAAAGGTAGAAATGTAAGGAAGGAGTATGCAGTGGTAAACATCAAGAAAGAACTGGAACAGGAAAGTCATATTCTGTTTTATTGTCTCACAAACTAGGTCTTGTTCTATTTGTATTGACCTTCAGCAAAGTACTGCAAAGATGATCAGCTAGCAAAATATAGTGTACTGCTGCCACCTACAGGCAGGTAAAAGCATTAGACACAGAACCCAATTAACAAAATGTCACCATACTGTAAAGAGTGAACAATATGCTGCAATCAGTTTCATTATACTGCATGTCAACCAAACTAATCTGAGAACAATACTTGGTCATATCACTAGGGGGTACACAGTGATGTAGTGGGTAGCACTGTCCCCTCACAGCGAGAGGGTTCTGGGTTTGATTCCCGGTTCAGGTTAGGGTTTCTTTTAGGCGGAGTTTGCATGTTCTCCCCGTGTGAGCATGGGTTCTTTCTGGGTTCTCTGGCTTCCTCCCAGTCCAAAGACATGCAGGATGGGGATAGGTTCATTGATGACTCTAAATTGCACGTAGGTGTGAATGTGAATGGTTGTCTGTCTCTACACTTCAGCCCTGTGATTAACTGGCATCCTGTCCAGGGTGTACCCCGCCTTCACCTAGCTGTGATCTGCTTCAGCCCCACCACGACCATGAATACAGGATAAGTGGTAGACGATGACTTTGAAAAGCCAAAAAGTATTAGATATTTCACACAATTTGACAACTCTGAAGCTCTCGTGCCGTTTCCACATGAAACTGCAGAATGGTAAGTGTTTCTTGATGTGCATATTCAAACACCACCACCCAGGCCACTATATGTATGCCTGTTAGGACAATAAAGAGCATTGGTCTGGCACGTTTTCTAAGCTAGATTTGTACAACTAGTATCCATTCCTCAAAGAATTTTCTGATAAGAGTAATTCTTTTTTCTGTCTTCCTCAAAAGCACAAACAATACTGGCATTTCCTAATCCCCCCCCCCCCAAAAAAAATCCTAAATATTTTTGTTCAATAAATTACTCAAGAAGCTCTTTTTGACAAATTATGTTTTGAAGTCCTGCGTGTCTGAGGTGACGCTCCGTCAAACTTAGTCAAGATAAAGTTAGCTTCTCTGACATCAACCTTTTGATTTGCTGCTTCATGCAAACCTTGTTACGTTGCTCTTATTTACGATGAATACTTGTACTGTACCTTTTTATTATCTTATATTCAATCAGGTGTGAAAAAGTGAAAAGATATGAGACTTACGGTCCTCTGTGGGCAGAACCTGTAGTGAGTAAATCCACTCAATCATGACATTCCTATCAATCACATCCAGAGCGTCCAGCACATCAAGACCAGACAGGGCAAAAAATATGATTGTTAACCTGGAAAGAAGGTAGATAGCAATTTTATTAAGGTTTACCCATTTAATAGTGATGGACAGAAAAGGCCACATATACAAGCTACAAGAATCAATGCATGGTCACAGCTAAGCATCAAATCAGAGGCAATGTAAACGGTGGCGTTATTCAGTCACATTAGATTACCTTTATAAAATGGCTTGATTTACTGTAATTTGACCTTAGTTATGGCGTAAATGCAGATGATAAACTAGAGAGATGTTTGTTAAGTTTACAAATAAAGACACTGTCACATTACATTTTACCTGGACTTCACTTTCAAATAAGCCGTATTCTTATACTAATACTAACTCGTTCAATAATAAGTTTAACGGCGCATCGTGGCCCGCTGTACCACCAGTTTCCTGTTTTACTAACATTACAGCCAATCTGTCATAACTTCCCTACCAGTTCTAATATTATCAGGACCGCTAAGCTAAGTAGCACTAGCCTTCATTCAAAACGGTTGAAACACAGCTAGCTTGAATGCTAGTCAAGTTCTTCAGCCAAACATATAAACTAAAGCAACATTTTCCATTCCAGCAAATGTACCTGGTTGTTTCCAGCGATGCGTATCTCTCAGGTAACACCTGCAGTGTTCTCTGGAAGAACCGTACATGTCTATCTCTTAAAAAGTCTATTTGCTCAAATTCTTCAAACTGGCTCTCCTCTTCCGCCATCTTTGCATCCGCACCTATGAGGAATCTTTTCCGGTACGTGTTTTTCACAATAAAAGCTCGGAATACAGAGCGACGTACAGATAGGGCAATTCAGACGTTTTATCTATATTGAAGACACAACCAATGCATTTTGGATATTACTTTTGCTGTACATACCTAATAACACTGTTACCAGTACACCATTTAAACAGCAAACACAGACCAACAGAGATATGTAGTTGTGAAGTTTAAACAAGCTTTTATTTAAAATAACAGTTTTTTAAAAATGAAGGTCAATTTTATTCATAGAATAGATTCAACCAAAGGCACAAAATCTGGTGTTGAGGTCCGGTGTGTAAATTCCCATTTAATTCTTCAATTGTTGCTCATCACAGGCCTTGTCTCCAAGTGGGAACAGCTCTGCAACAAAATGACAAAATACTTCAGTTATTCATGAATCATCTATTACCCACCTGACCTAATGATTGTATTGAATCAGACCTGTGAAACATCTGTGGCACAGGACCTCCCCCTGAAGGTCCAATGTGTTTCATCCGCTCCTCCCATCCCTTAGTGGGACGAGTAAGCCTGGATGGGTCTCTGCTGATGCGACCATCCACCTAAATGAGAAACAAACAGTAACCTTTTACGAGACCAACAACCCTGCTTATGAAAGATTTTCAAATGTTGTGATTCAAATGTTTGCAACTTGTTCACTGTACAACCCTTACCTTCTCCTTCAACTTAGCAGTGATTCTCCTCTGTCTTTCCTCTCCCTCTTTTGCCCTCAGATATTTCTCCTGAAGCTTTGCCTCCACCTTGTGAAGATCCTGCAGAAAGGCAAGCTTTGTATTTTACACATTATAGTGACTTCTCTAACACTAGCTTTGTCATTTATTCCAATATATGGAAAACTGGCAAAACCTCCCATCCCTTAACTACATCACAACCTCACAAAGAAGTTCTCCAGGGAGAAAGCCTGGCCTTTAAAAGTGATAACACCAAGCAAAACTGACAAATAGTGGATAAATAACGCAGATGTTGTACCCTTTCTTTAAAGAGTTTGATGGCCTTTGCTGCCTCCCTTCTTCTCTCATCTAGTTCCCTCTGGTCCTCCTCTCTTCTCCTCCTTTCCTGTTCCTCCTCCTCCTCTCTCCTCAGTCGTAGCTGCTCCTCAATGGTCAGCTTCACTTCCAGCTGCCGGCGGCGCTCTTCCTGATAAACGGAAATTAGTGTGATGAAGATAAATATTGGTCAAGGGCACCAACCATGGACCTATTTATATCAAAGTATGTATCAATTTTTTATGCTAAATGAATTCAAAAACAATACAGAAGCACTATATTTGATGAATCACAACTACACACACACACACACACACACACACACACACACAAAAGCACCTTTTCCCGTCTTCCCTTTAGTATCTCCTCAGCCAGCCTCTGCTGTTCTTCCTGTTCTTTATGCCTTCTCTTCTCTTCCTTCCATTCCTCCAGCCGTCGCACTGCCTCCCTCCTCTCCTCAATCCTGAGACAGAAGAGAATAAGATACACTAAAGACATGACATCAAATTGACAGTAACAAAGACTGAGGAAATCAAATCTCCAAATTCACTTATAATTAATTTATTTAAAGGTGACCAATAAAACATTATGGATGCTTTTCACTGCTTTAGCCATGGAATAAATCAGTCATCTTCTCTACCTCGTCTTTGTGTGTTTTATTTTATTCTGCTCTACTTCTGAATCACCTGAGTTGGTGGGCCTGGCTTTTGGCCTCCTTCTCCCTCCTTCCTGCCTCCTCAGCCTCCTCTTGGCTCTCTATTCTGGTCTGGCGTTCCTGCTGCTTGCTGGCTTTCCACCGCTGAATAGCCTGCGTATGGAATAAAGACAAGTTGCGAAAAATGGAAACTAATACATTTTTTAGAACACAGTACCACAGCTCCTAGGAGCTATTTTGGAGCTCCCGGGTTTACACAGATTAAAGCCTGTTGTTAAGTCTGGGATAGTTGAAAGTTGATATCGGGAGAGAAACCGAGGAAAAGAGTTAATTTGGAGCCCTGCTCTACCTCTCTCTTGTTGTCCTGTAGGTAGATCATCTCCTGATGCCAGTCCTCGTGTTGCTCTATCTCCTCCAGTGTCTTTCCAGGCAAGTACAGTTTGGCCTCTTTCCTGTAGGCTGGTTGCCCACTGTGCTTTGTCCAAACCTGTAAATCAAACAGATTACAGTAGATCAGACAGGGAGCTTGTGGCGATCAACCTTTGACTTGGCATCTGCTGCAGGTGCTGTTGTTGTTGGCAAAACATTGAATGCTGTTAGTCTAAGGAGTGGCTTTTAATGATTGTGTGCAACGATCTGCAAGTGGAAGATGAATTTTTCATTAGAACAAGACAGAACACAATAATGTCTTACTTTTAGGAAGGCCTGGTGCTCATATTGGTCCCAGCCCCCACACGAGCCTCCTGTCTTCAGCAGGAAAGCTTCCAGTGCTCTGACCTCTGCAGGAAGGTCTCTGTCTGGGGGTTTGGTTTTCTGAAAAATTTAATGTGTTGAATGAAATGCTGCATGGGTAAGATTTCTGGATGCGTTTTCACTTTGTAAAACAGTATGAACAAGAGCTTAAACGCAGCAACATTGTGTTAGATTTATTTATCACACTAATTCTAGGAGTCAATACTCAGACAGAAACATGGCTCTCCATCCTCTTTCTGCCAAAAACACAGAAAGGAGGAAGATGAGGAGAGGCAGACCTTAACAGTGGCGACTGTGTGTAGTTTGGGGTCTGATTTGAAAGCAAGGCTCAAGTTCTCCATTTTCTTCTCATAAGCAGCAACCTCCTGTTTGCACGTCCTCTCCTCCTTCAAAAGTTCCTCAAAGCTGAGAGGAGCAGAGAAACACAAACGATGGCTAGTGGTAAATATGTATCGGATGCCATTCTATTAAATGGTGGGTTTCTTAAATTGCTCATTTTGAGTTGTCTATGTATTTAACTGAATCTTATGAGTTAAAAGTGGTATTTTTTAAAGGGCTATTTTATCTGGTTTTCTATTGTTACACTCAAAATTTGTCTCATGTTGTTTAGTGTATCTTGTTACCATGACTGCTGTTCCTCTTTGAGGGTGTTAATTGAGATTTCCACTTCTGACATTATTTCCTTCAGTCTTTCGATCACTGAAAACCCAAGTAGAAATGCAGAAACATTAATAACAATCACCGTGCTTTTATCAAGCAGCGCACTACTTTACAATTGCATGTTTTTAACGATATAGCAAAATAGTGATATATATGATGACAAGAAAATATTGAATGTTCCTGCATGCTATTGAATGTCAGGGTAAAACGGTATGTTGTCTTTAAGGTAATATAAAGAAATAATGCTGGGTACAAAACTTACACTCAGGAGTTGGCTTCACATCTCTCAGCTGTCTCTGAAACTTCCTCACACCATTATGAATTTTCACGAGATGCTTTTGAAGATTCATCTCTAAAGAAAATAAAAAGCAAAGAACATTATGAACAGCAGTTTTTTAAAGTGTTGTTGTTGAGGCTGGATGTGACAGTTGGACTCTACTTCCAGGGATTAGGCAGAAGAAAGGAAATGGATATATATCTTCCCAGTACTTGATACCCCATGTAATAATGAAATATCTGGAGGAAATATTAGGATAGTGTACTGCAAAGAAACACCCACTCTCAGCATTTCTTTCTTCCTCCAGCACTTTCTCGTACTCTTCCAGTTCTCCTGGCACATCTGTCCAGCCATTTTTCCTGCACTGAATGCTCAACGTCCTCTCTTTCTCGAATTTCTCGATCCTATGAAAAAGAGGAGAAAAGTTAAATAGGTATATTACATTATTGACGATCGCAGATAGACCAATATTAAGGTTTAAAATCATTGCATAGATTAAGGATTGATATGATGTACAGTGGTTTGGTGATTGGTTTCATAAATACAGCATGACTAAGGAATGGACGCTTACCATTTACATTTTACTGTCTACTGTTTTACCACTAGACACTTATATCTTCTTTATATCTGTGCACTTCATACTTAAATTACTATTTAAATTAAATGAAAAAAATATTGAAAAAAAATCAGCATGGGAAATATTACATGTTGATAAATGCTAAGTAGCTAAAATTCAAACATGATAAATCCCCTGTCTGGATAATACTTTTTGAAATTCCCTGATATTCCAGTAATTCCCTGAGCTGTCGGAACCCAACGAGTAAGCTTCACTTACTGCCTCCTGTTTTTCTCGGCTTCCCTGAGAAACTGAGCAGCTTTCTGCCTCCGGTCCACGCCGTCACCGCCGCTGACAGGAGGAGGGGACGTGCAGAGCGGCTGGACGCTGCTGGAGTCTCCGTCTCCCTGCTCACAGTTAGTCAGTGGAAAGATGCAAAACACAACATCTTGATGTACATTTAATCGATTTTTGATCGAACTTCGTCAACGTCGCGTCCTATTTACAGTTACCTCACGTAACGTAACGTCAACAAAGGAACGCTAACACACAATGTAATCCTTTTCACGGAAGCTAGCAGGAGTGACGTATCCTCTTACAAAACACCACACAAACACGACAAAAAATAATGACAAGACATGTACATCGGACGACGTTAGTTAGCTCCCTCTCCTGTAACTAGTTAACGTTAGCTCGATTTGGTTAACGACCGCAAGCTTGTCAGTCGTCCAACAGTACATGCGCCATATTTCCTGTTTTCTTTGCAAACTTTGAAGCTTTAAGATCATTTAAATATTGTCAATTTGAGCCCAAACGTAGTAAATATATATGTGATAGCTACCGAGCAACGTTTATCACCGCGTCTTGTGGTTGCTAGGGTGGCCATGTTTGAGGGACTCCGTAAACAATAAACTTTATTTAAAAAAAAAAAACGTACTGCTGTAGTTACTAGCTGGCACCAGCAGAGTTCGCTGCGTATCATTAATCGATTGTATTTGTACACATGAAAGACTGGACTTGACACACATTTTAGCAGGTGCTGCTCCCTTCAGAGCTGATGGTCAGGCTACATGGTGGGAGAAAAACCTCATATAACCAGGTGACCGTAACCATGACGACACATGACACTAGTGTCCTCAGCGGTGCCCTGATGATCACACTGACTTGCTGTTTGAATCGCTGAGATGAAGAAGGGCATTAGGGTATCATGAACTACTTCAATGGCACTCATGGCCAGATAATAAAATAAGACATTTAACTTAATTAAATAACAAATACAAGTTGTAAGACCTCGAAATTGACATACACTTTCTGTGATCCAGTTCCTCAGGTACAGAAATATCAATCTGCCAATCTGCACCCTGCTACGACAGTTAGATACCAGCGCATCTCACTTTGTCAAATAACTGTCTACCGAGGCCGTGGTTTATTTCTATAACAGCCTTTTTTATGATGGCCTACAACTATAATTGTGGTGATAGCTGGCTGAGTGACAGTTAGAAAGAAAAGACAAGGGAGAAAGATAGTGCGAGTATAAATAGTAACCTGAATCCATTATTGAGTGCAGATATTGGGGATGGTCTCTCCCATGAGTGCAGAGGCAGAGTTGTCGTTGCAACATAAGCAACCACTCTCCTCGATGAAGATATTTATAATACATCCTCAGCCAAGGGACTCACAATCAGATAACATTCAGACAATCTGACCCAATCAGATAACATCTTGAGATAAAGAGTAGATTTTCTTTAAAGATTGACAAGGAGATAATTGTCATCACGTGACCTGATTAAATGGTGATTGTAAGACATAAGTGATGCCAGAAGAAGTAAGTAAGAGTAGTAATACCACAGTGTACAAAGTAAAAGATCTGCATCCAAACGTTTACTTGAGTAAAAGTTTAATATCATCATAATATAGTAAAGTATAAACTAGCATAAAATAGAAATACTCTTGTAAATGTCAAAGTATCCTTAAGCAAGACACAGCTATACAGCAGCCCACTGCACCTAATGCTTGAGAAGGATCATAGAGGTCACATTTCATTAATACACCTGTATTTATATGTCCGTGGTAATTTATAAACAAGTACATAAAAATTGTTGTCCAATCACTGCACAAGATTTATGTCACATGATGAAACCAGCCAACTCTACCCCTTGAAGTTCTCAAGATACAGTATAACGATCTGGATTACTTATTTTTTTAAGACAAACTAGCAATTAATTTGGTTCTTATCGACACTTTCTTTCACATCAGTGTTTCCCATCAATAAGGAGGACAACAAAAAAGGAAAGGAAAGGAAGGCAGAAAGAAAGATGTGACCTTTGACCTCTTCTTCAGAGCTAAATAGGCTGTTTGGAAATGTTATGAGACATGATCTCTGTAAACCGAGAGGTCAGTTTTGCATTCGTGCAGCGGTGGAACTCTGAGCTTCCCTCCTGTCGTTTCTTTGAATTAGACATGCTTATTTATGTCTAATTCACGGTGTGGATGTGTGTGTGTGTGTGTTTCCAGTGGGAGACGTACACACTGTGACAACACAGGTGTGTTTACGTGTGTAAACCTTCTGTCCTGCTGGCTGTCAGCCTGTTAACGAATGACAGTGTTTTCAGTCAACATGTCAGTTTTAATTAGGGTTAACTATGTGGACAAACACTAACGCACATAAACAACATGCACAGACCAAAAGGCATACCTGCTTGGACACACACACACACACACACACACACACTGTTCTGACACCTGACTAGTGCTGTAATTGTATATGTGTTAAAAAGAAACGTGATCTGGCTACGTCCTGCACATGTTGGCTATGTTAGACTCACACTCAGACAGGCAACTGCACATGCATGCACATGCAGTCGTGTGTGTGTGTGTGTGTGGTCAGGCAGGGGGAAAGCGATCAGTCTAATGGCTTTTCCTGCTGTGCTTCAGACTCGAAACCCATCTCTCTTTCTCTTTCTCTCTAGTGTCGTCAACACATCAACATTTTTCCCGAGAATTTTGGCCCTGATTGAGCGTGCCACCTGTACTTTCAGCTAATTTACATGATGACCTACACCAACTTATGAATTTCCAGAATGTCTGGCAGTTAGTTTCCTTTTCACAGCAATTCTATATCTGACATTAATCTTTGAGTCCTGAGAGTTTTGGGACCAAGGGTGAAACTTTGGACTGGAGCACAGGTGAAGAGAAAGCTGCGTTACCATGACATTGAAGGAGAAAACAAATATACACATTCAAGTGTTACTTTAAGTTGTTGTAGGGCAAAAAAAGGCTGGTGATGACAAAGTTGAGACGGATTGCCATGAACCTTTGGCAAAGGCACCCTGATGGTCCCCAGAGTTAGAATCCTGATTGCTTCGGTGACCTTTCATCGTACACCACCAGCAGGTCAACGTTTCCATTTGTTGCATAGCTTGAAAATGAGTTAATGCACATTCATATTGCAACTGTTTGTGCATTTGTACGTACTTCTTTCATGACTTCTTAAAATTATGATTATGTGGCATTTGTATGTTGAATATGTTGGAGACCATTTAAAATATGAATAATTGTTGGTGTAAGCATCATTATAGAAAATGAACAGAAGCTTTACTAGAAGCTTAACAACAACAGCCTGTCAGACCTCCAACCAGTATGACACTGATTTGGTCGATTTGATCAGGAGGTCCACAAAAATAGATTCTGTTTATGTTAGACCTCATGAATCTGCCAGCACCTAGCTCAGCTCTCCGCTCTCTTCTGGCTGGCGTTTTACTTTTATCATCAGCCAGTGAAGCAATGCTCTTGTCCAGAGTGCCACTCACACATTCACTGTAACATAAGTCCTTCTCTTACCCACACATTCCATATGGTGATGTGCAGTGGAGGCATTTCACCGCTGTCCTCATGTGACCTGCTGAGAGAGTTATACTGGATGTTCTTACTCCACTGCGTTAAACGTGGCAAGGTGGGATGTCTGTCTCACATAATATAAATATATAAACCTGGAACATCTTGAGGTTCAAAGTTACCTTGGTAACAATATGTCAGATGCACAAAAATGTACATTTAGTTCCAGAATTTTTTTTTTCATATAAAAGGCTTTTCCCTTTGTAATAAAATGTCTATATTTTGCTTCATGACATGTGATTCACCGTATTCATGAAAAAAAAAGGACATGAAAAATGAGTCCTTTTGTCAAAGACAACTTAACTTTAAATCCATGTTAATTCTATGCGTTACGTTGGTTATAATTTGATTATCGTTTGACGTTATTTGTCTGAATCTATAAGTGAATTTCACAAAGACAAGAAGACATTGCAAATGGGTCACCACTACTGTCAGAGATTATTATTATTATTACTGTCATGGGATACACAGAGCCAGAGTTTAGATTTACAGATATATGTAATATTCTGATATATTTAAATTGCAATGCTTCCACTTACACATTTTGTTTTATTGAGATTACCTGAGGTTGAAACAAAACAACAGCAAATCTGAGATTTCATGAGATTTAACATTTAAGATTTAAGATCAAACTTTTATCTTTGCTGCGACTCACTGCAAATTCTTCTACAGAATAGGTGCGGGAACGTTTAAATGCATTCCTCCTGTAAAGGAATAGTTTAACATTTTTGAAAATGTGCCTGTGTTGACTTTCTCATTGAGTGTCAGTAATGGAGATATGTAGCTGCAGCCAGGAGATGATTAGCTTAGCATAAAGAACAGAAACAGTCTGTCTGCCAATCAGCGACTCTAAAGCTCATTAATTAAGTTAACACATCTTGTTTGTTTAATCTGTACGATAACTGAAGTGCAAGATCTGCCAGTTGTTGTTTAAATGGGGCTTATGTCATCGACTATTTGCTGGCTTATCTAACTGTGTGTAAGAAAACAAACAAGTGTATTTTCCCAAACAAAACATTTAGTCCTCAAACTCATTTTGTTGTTTAATGCGGAAAGGCCTCAACTGATTACTGTATACCGTGAAATACTTTAACATTTCCATTTCCAAAAAACAAGATGACTTATTTTTGTCTGTACAGGCTTATGCAAATGCATTTATTTCAAGCTCATATAACGTTATCACATCTGAACATCTAACCTAACCGAAGGAAAAAGAGATATCTGCTGCAAGTTCAGTGAAACTTCATTGACCTGTAGCTGGTAAATCAAATAACAGTAAAATGTCACGGCATCTGTTAAATAATGAGAGGCAGCTGTGGCATGGCCCCTCTCTGTAAGTCCAAGTTGATTAAGCATGAACTAGAATAAGTGAATGAAAGCTCACGTGGAGTCTGGAGTTGAGGGGGGGGGGGGTTACCATGCAGTTCATCTTCTTCTTCTGAGAGAGAGAGAGAGAGAGAGAGAGAGAGAGAGAGAGAGAGAGAGAGAGAGAGAGAGAGAGAGAGAGAGAGAGAGAGAGAGAGAGAGAGAGGCACTAAAGTTACAGAGATGACCTGCAGTGGCTAAGAGAGGAGTTGATTGCAGACATGCCGCTAGGGGTTCACAGGGTGTAATGCAAGTGTGTGTGTGTGTGTGTGTGTGTGTGTTTAATGAGCATGCGGGCCACTCTAAAGTCCATGGCTACTGGTGTCACCCAATCCGTGTTTCAATTGGAGCGATAGCGCTCCAGTCATAGCAAGTTCCTCTTAAAGAGAGAGAAAGTTCACTTCTCCAAGATGATTCTACACAGCAAAGAAGGACACTACTGAAGGTTTTGTTCTGTTATTCTGAAAATGAAATCATCACCATGTCCTGTTGAGCTTGTTTATGCTTTTTCATGCCTAAACTATTTCCATGTCTTGGAAAGTGCTCTGACTGACAGATGCTGTGATGGGGATACTGGGGTTTAATTCTGGCACACCCATGACTTTCTGTGATAAAGCATTATATGTGACAGCGTGATACAATGCAGCAAAACCAAAGTTATGATCCTTTTTATCCCATACATTCTTCTTCCTTGCCAAAACCTCGCTCGCCTCAAGCTGAGATAAGGAGTGGAACTACATACAGAGGTCTGGAACGCTCACTTCTTTCTAGCTCCACACCCCAACTTTTTTATGTATTAAAATTGGTCTCCTCACGTGTTTGCATGAGAGAGCCAAATTTAGAGACGAGAGAGAGTGTGAGAGAGAGAGAGAGAGAGAGAGAGAGAGAGAGAGAGAGAGTAAAGGCAGGTATCAGCTGTGATCATGAGTAATGGACACCAGCATGGTGGAGCATCTAGTTTATCCTCTGAACACTGGATCTGTTCCTTTCTGTCCCTGGCAGCTCAGGACCGGAGCAAACACCGTTTGTGTAAATTATCAACCGCTGATAGGTTCCAAGACAAACTAGAGAGAGAGAGGTGTGTTTGTGTGTGTGTGTGTGTGTGTGTGTGTGTGTATGTGTATTTTCACACATGCAGGTCATTACGGGCCTGGACACTGGAAGCATGTCATGATTGTAAAACAGGCAAACTAGACAATAGCAGACACAGAACAGGAACAGGAATAGAATAGAATATAAAATAAGTCCTCACCTTGTTCTATAAATAAAGACATTTGAATGAGCTTTGACAAAAATCTGCATTATGTGTTATTCAATCATTTATTGCAAGGCTGCAGTTGTGTCCATGACTGCTCTTTTATCTGCAACACGTAGCGCCCACATACTCCGAGTCTGTATTTGATTGCAGAGCCACAGTGAAATACTGGCGAAGGTATAGTGCACGGCGATTCAACAGAAAAGGAGGTACCTTGTGGAAATGGTGGATTCTCAAAAGAGCGTGGGCAGGCCTGATGAGTCAGTGCGGCAGATGGTTTGGCACCGGCAACAAATGTGGGCACAGCCAAGCATTTAGAGTGATCAGAGGAATTGTTGTACTGGGTGAATACTAAATGGGGAAATGAGAGCATTTCTATCCTGGTCCTGTAAGAAATGAAGGAATTAACAAAGACGAACAAATGATGGAATTTATCTTTTCAATTGATTGGAGATAAATACCTACGCATGTGCTTCTGTTGTTACAGAATGTGACCGGCCCTTTTTTTTGATAAGTTATCATGATAAGGCAACAAGCCCAGACCATGATATATATGTCCCCAGGTTTGCTGAGTCATATTACCTGCCTCTGACCTTACAGTAAATGAAAATAAAACATGCTTCCTGTATGCTAAATATAGCAACCTCATATTAAGTACTTTACTTACTGCATGTCTGCAGCTCTAAATGCATCTACAGGTACTAAGATGATACATATCTGTGTAAAACAACATGCATTGCTAACATAGAAATAAAAAAACTCACTTTCAAATTATTGTGATAAAACAACAATCTGACAAAAGCTGGACTGCGAGTTGACCACAATATTCAAAACAAGACAATTTTGTCTTGATGGTTTAACCATTATTTCCATGTCCCCACGACCTACCTCAAGTTAGAATAATGATATAAAATAAATGGATTACTGTAGATTTTCTGCTCACCAATCTTGAATCACCTGTAATTAAAGAAATGCAGTCTTGCATTTTTGCTGGACTCAATGGGGCATTACGGATGGTTTATTACAATATTTCAATAAGATCTTTAACAGCCTTATTTATATTGGCATAATTTAAATGTGAATGGGAAATGGATGCTATAAAACCGGAGACACCGTTGATATGAGTGATAAAGTACATCTGAGGCACCATGAACTTTGGTTCGAAATATCAAAGTAAAAAGAGCTTCACACACTGTGAATGAAGGCCTCCTTGTTTCTGGATTGTGAATTAACAAAATTCCTGGTAATTCTGTGAGTGAAATGTTGACCGTGTTTTTCAGTGATGCTGCTGCCAACTGTCACTGCCTTGAGTTTCAGGATGCCAACTTCGTCTCAGTAGCTACAGAGCAAGAGAATGAGATCCATATCCATATTTATTATCCCCTGAGCCGACTGGAGTATCTTTGGTAGAGAAGTGGTGACAGACAGAAGGCCAAATGAGGCAACAGAGTCTGAAAACACATTTTCTCAAACAGCTTCTATATGAGGGATGAAATCACATTTACTAATTCCTTTTTGCAGTGAAAAATAATGCCAATGTGATTCAAATGTATTGTTAACAGTCTGTTGTTACTAAAAATATATATTTTTTTTGTTGCAGCAGGCTGGAGGGGGGTGCTGGTGTGTTTGTAATAAATATACATTTCTCCATTTCGGTATCAAATTGTGGTTCAAGAAGATGAGAAAACTTTTTCATTTTAATTGGCTGTGAAGTTTCCAGGGGCTTTGATATGCAACAGCAAAAAAAAATGTGTAGCCCTATATCAAAATCACAATCACAATAATTAGACTCCACAAAGTTTGACAGAAAGGTCACTGGATAAGTAAAAATGGCCAAAATGGAATATTGTATTAAAAAAATGAGTGCAGGCTAATGTAAGATTTAAATCGTTTGGGCAAACTCAAGGCTACAGGAATAACGTGGTACTGTTACTGGAAGGACAGTTTAAAATAGACCGAAGAGAGGGAGTCCTGCTGTTGGTGGAGAACCATGTGACAGGGACGTCAGATGTTGCCTTCACTTTTCTGCCTGCAACTTGACTTTACTTTACTGCAAAATACAATGCCGATTAATAAATCTAAAAAAAGTGACAAGGAGTGTGCATGCGTTTTGAGTGCAGGTGTGTGTGTGTGTGCGCTTCGATGTGCATGTGCATACTTTCTGCCCCAGCTGTCTTTTCAACACTGTACATTAATAAGCTTGAAGGACCACAACGACCCGCAATCAAGAGAGGATCTGCATGTGTGTATTGAATTTGTATGTTTGTTGTCATAATCATTACCATGCCAGCTAATTCTCCCTCTATTTATATGAGTGCTGTTATGACAGCTGACTCAAAGTGGAAAGTCTTGATGCCAGAGTACTTGGAGCAATCTTGCTGTCTCTCGCTCTCTCTCTTTCTCTCTCTCACACACACACATGCACAATCAGAGAGTGTGAATGTGTGTGTGAGTGAGACAGAAAGGTAAAAGAGCGAGGCAGAGACTGTGGCGTCCAGTCCAGACCAGTATCAGATTCAGACCACAGTGATCCCCATGCTAATACCCTGCCTATCTATTTTAGCTACAGGGGGTTCTTATGTAATGGTCACGTTTTCCCAGCGCCACTTTCTCAGTCATCGCCTTCTTATTTTACTTTCAGCAGGTGCTCTTCTCATCCGCAGTGACGCTCCGCCAGAGCATCAAAGTAAACAAGAAAACAAAGTGGCGATCTGGTGAATCGGTGCAGGTCCGTCTCCATTTCAACTCCGCTTAAGAGTGACAGTGTTGATGGACTGGAACTGTCACTGGACTGGAGGGCTGCAAGGGAATTAAGATTCAGCAGTGTCCAACACAAATCACAGGCTATGTAGTGCAGCATGTGCTCAAGGAAGCTGTGGAAAAGTACTTGATCTCTGGAGTGTTGATGTGGGCAGGTGGACGTCATCAAATTGGTTCAGCACTTAAAAGTTGCACTGATTAAAGATTAAGTGGCTATTCCGTTCTCTTCTATTCCATTCTACTGATTAAAAAACTGAAATGATTATTATATTACGATTGATTATTGACTGTATATACTTGTATATTTAGAAACTAAATTGAGATAAAGTGGGCAGGAAACAAATTAATTAATTGATTGTGAATCCTTGTAAATGAATACGGTAATCCAAAGTAGCTCTCGTCTTTATCCTGTCCCTGTGAAAAAGGTCACCTTTTTGTCGTGATTCAATAAATTGAGATTGAGAGCAGACAGCAGTCTCTCCAGCTGCTGTGGCGACCAAAGGCAGAGAGATAGAGAAAAGGAGAAAAGATAGAAAGTGATATCAAAAATATCAAATAAACCCTTCTTTTATTATTAACTCAGTGTCATTAGATCAGTTTGTTAGTTTAAAATCGTATTTTGTAGTTTTCACTTTCAGAACATATAATAATGAATTCAGTCTTTTAACTGAACAGTTGATTATCTGAAGAAAAGATACAAGATGCTGCATCTTCCTATTCCGTGCTGTGGATCATGCTATGGTTACAAATAACTTATGAAACATTAACTCTATGTGATCTAATGTAATGTGACTACAGTTACAATCTGAAAACAATAAGTGGATACAACATAAAAACTTCAACGCAAGTAAAATCCTTTAGTTTAGTAGTTGGATGGCCAAACATTAAGAAAGTACATCCTACAAACAAAGTTTGTCGCCTTAGAATGGACTTTTCTCCGTTTTTTTTCTTTTCCAGTGTGGAGAGGCACGTGGAGACAGACGGAGGCACGGGGAGAGGAAAGATGTCTGGTGACTGAGGCGAGTTCACCTGCAGGTATTCAGAGACAGAGGAGCACGCTTAATGTAGGACAGCTTTCCAACAGGGCATTCTTCAGCCCTAAATATAGACAGGAGAGAAGTAGGCTGAGCTGAGAGCACTGCCAAAAGGCCACGAAAAATAAGTCACAATATGAAACCTTGCGTACAGTGAGCGAGGGCTGTGTGGTGTGCACTCAGACGTCAAACCCCAGTGTTTGGTTGACTTGAATCTGCTTATTGTTTAAGACCAGATATACTGCAGTATTATATGTTCTGCTTTTGTGAGGTCAAAATCCTGTTTGGAATTCCAATGAATAAGGAAGTTGAATGTATTAAGGTTGTAACGTTTTATGTAAACGACAAATGTGAATCTTCACTGACAAATCAGGTGGGTATCTGCCATATTAACGCATTATCTGTGTGTTTTACATTCTTCCTGCCTCTTTATGATATCCACTGTATCATGTCCATTCTACCTCACCACAACAAATAACTCTTTTGGGTTTGCTTCTCCCTCAAAGTCAGTGTGGCAAGGTAGATTCTCGCCAACTTCAAGGGCAACCCTCTGACTCACTACACCCCCTTGTGATGAGTGTATGAGGGATTTTTCGACAATATATCTTTTAAAACCCACAAAGACTCATTTTAGATATTCTTATTCCTCTCTCTTTCCAGGTAACCCCCACAGTCAGTAGAACTGGGGCTGCATCACATGAACACTCACATGTTTTTACACTGTGCTGTGACAAGCCTGGACTTGTTCCAGACACAGAAACACATCCACTTCACAATTACCGTCAATGAGAGCTACATTCCTGCTGGAGGAAATCTGAACGGAGATGACATGTTTGAATAAAAAACAAAAAGAGTAGTTATGGAGATGTTGGTGAAGTAATTATCCAACCGATGCAGTTCCCAGTAATATGTTACTCCTCACACTAAGTAAAAACAAATAACCATGTGCCCTCTTTCACATCATAGTAGTAGCGTGCTATTTTTAGCAGGTAATTCTAGGTGTGGTTATAATTCAAAACAGCAGAGTTCAAGGACACTCCTCAGAGTGGCCCTGCCAGTAAACCACATAACCTCAAAAAACACATGTTTATCCCTTACCACATCAATCGCTCTCTTTCCACCTGGTTGTCCAGGTTAGTTTGGCTCTTTGTAGTTATAGTCCCGTTTATACCACGTAACCCAAAGTATGGTTTCAGTCAGCTGTGAGATGTAGACATGTGATGGTTTAGAAAGAAGTCCACGGAGTTTGTAACATCCTTGTTTAAAGCTCACAAAACGGACCCACGTCCTACCCAAACCTGCTCTGTTCTACAGTAAACGTGACTCATCAAGAAATTCCCACTCTCCAGTTTGCTAGATTTTTGGCAGTGAGTCATCAGAGGATAGGTGTGACATTCAGGGGACCGACTACTGCTGCTTTGCATGTGGAGGAAACAGGTGGTGTGATCCTCACTGGAGGAAGGAGGCAAGGAAATATATATATATATATATATATATTCCATTGTAAATTGTATACGATAAATGGGTGACAGTTCTTGTGTCACCATAACTAGGATCATCTTAAAACCTAGAGAATATACCACAGCAAATGTTCTTAACAGAGAACAGCCAAATGCAAACAAATCCAATGAAAAGACTTAAGGTCTACAGCCATGCCGGTGGCTGTGTCTAAGCAGCACCCATGTTTGGTCATAAACCATATAAAAAAAATCATGGGAATATCATTTATGAGGACAGTTACGGTGATGTCTGTTCTCAACTAAAACTGGGAACTGTTCCTTTAATGTGGCGTACAGACTTGCTTAGTCCAAGTTCTACGCAGATGACCCAGTCAGCCACCGTTGTTCTTTTATTGCTTCAAGCAATGAGTACTGAATAAACAAGCCATAAATCAGCATGTTTTTGATCTGGGACAGTTCTTGGAAGCAACTGATCGCACAACATGAGCAACCTCCAGCCATGTCAAACGTTTCTCTGGACGCATTCCAGCCCAGCGGGGTCCTCCGTATACTCCCCACTCCCGGCTCAAGTATATGAAATGAGTCAGGGACTTGCAGTAAAAGCAACACGATCACAGACTTAGTCTGTAGAGAATTTAAAATAGACACAAAAGCAGGCAAACCAACTGGTTGAACAGAAATGTGTGGTAATTATTGTTTGCCTGAAGCTGAGACATTAAGTTGCAACTCAAAACAATATATTGGGGAAAATTTAATTAAAAAAAAAATGTGTTTTTTGTGCCCAAGTCAGGATTGAAAGCAGCAGTTTTCTTCATGAAAGGGCCAGTTCCTGATTGGAAGGATGTAGTTTGGCTGCCCTTCATCCTAAATGGGACATGGAAAATTGGCACAAAAGGATAATGACTGACCATTCCATCATCCCTTAGAATCATTAACATTTGCTGAAATTCCAGTCAGCGAAAGCCCCATGAATACAGACATAAGGAAATAAAGACGTGTTCACGGAGACAAGTGCAACATGGGTTTATTGTCAAACTTGTTATTAAGACATGAATTGATTAATGCCTATATCAAATCTTAAACTCCGCTGTAGTAAAGTGCAGATTCAAATCAAGTTGCCCTGGGAGTCCTCATACATTTTCTATGTCTGGTTTTCGAACTGTCAGGTTAAATAGACTGCAATATGAAAATCTTATGAATTATGAAAAGCCCTTTTTTCAACCCACACATCTAAAGCTAATGTGCAAACAAGATAATTCACAAAGCTTTACTATTCTGTACGTCAAGGCTTCCTCCCACACGTTTGTGTCTTCAGTTCTCATACAATTGGACGACAGTTGTACAAAATGAACAGAACTTTCCCAGCTGTAGTCTAGGAGTTCTCATGAAAGGTTTTCTTGCAGTGATTGGTTGGTTGATATGCTGCTGCTGCTGCACATGCACACTGGGCCAATGTTGGAAACCTACCTAGATTCTTTTCCTTTTTGATCACGATTATTAAAAGAAGGATGGCATTTAAAAGGTCGGCCATGTATGAACGTTAAGAGGTCACTTCTGTGTACAAGCCTGCACACTCCAGCAGTTGTAGACACAGAGTATGGCCGCTGTGGTTTTGAGTGGCAGTCATGTGCATTATGGAATCTCCATGAGTGCCACTCACCAAACTCTCGTCTTCAATCATTTGTGTAAGCTCAAAAACACTCTGTATACAAGAAACACACTGCGTGGCACTCACACACACACGTACACCATTTCTCAAATTCATTCACTCTTCCTACAACAATCAGTAAAATGGTTTTGTACCCCTCCCTTGTCTGGGTGAAGTTACAGGGACACTGAAGGAAACGGCAGCAATGAGGTAAACACAAAAACTCATGAGATATTGCACAGACAAGTGCCGGCACAGAATACAACAGTCTCTCTTTCCAACAGCCTAGCCTGTGCATAGGAAGAATAAAGCACTTATGGTGTTTGCAGACGTTAAACCCCTCTCGTAAAGCTTTGTTATACACTGAAGTGGGAACGACAAAGGAGTCTAGAATCCACACCTTTTGGCAGATATCCAGAGTTGCATGACGATGACTGAACGGTCTTTAAAAGTACAAATAAAAATAAAATTTTTAAAAAAGAGCTAATGATGACTGAGGAAGGGTCCATGACTGTTGGCAACAGTGGTGGGACGAACAAAAAAAAAAAAAAACCTGAAGTCCCAGCATATGTAGAAATGCCTCAATCCTTGCTTTGAGAAGAGAGAAGCAGGCAAAGTTGAGGCTGGGTTGGAGCCAGCATGGAGAAAAATCTCTCAAGTTTCATTCAATAAATAGCATAGTGGAATATGCAACCAAAAAAAGTTCTAATTTTTCAAAGCAAAAATATGTAAACCCTTTGCTCAGTTCATCCAGATACAACTGTGTTCGTCCATGTTGCAATCCCAAGATTAGGCTGTGACAAGTCAGAGCTCTGGGTCCATGATGGAGCAAACGGAGGAAGATAACTCATTCCTCATACCTCACTACGATCATGTTGCAGTTTCTCCTGGTCCAATGAGGACATTTTTGTTCACACAAATCGTTCATACTCTCCCAATAGTTTGAATTTGCAAAACTAGCCCACAAATGTGCATCTTTCAGCTTCTCAACACAATTTGTGGGTCAGACTTTGAACACAAAAAAGGTCCTCGGTCTGTCCAGTCCACTCGATGTGATCATACCTCCTCCTCTTCTGATCCATCCATTCCCCTCTACTCCTTCACAATCATTATCTGTGGAGCAAGACAAAGGCCTCCAGTTTTTCGGGGATGTTTCCCCGGTAATCGAGGCTGTGCTTGACGATGGCCCTGGCGGCAAGGCACTGCAGCGTGGTGTGGTTTATGGGCTGGATAATATTCCTCGACAGCTCCTTCTCGTCCAGGAGGTCGCAGGCCGTTTGTTGGAAGGCATTAGTGCTGTCGAAGTGAGTCCCACATGATATCAGCAGGTTCATGATGTCAGGGTGGCCATTGGATGCAGCGACGTGAAGGGGGCTGGTAGGTTGGAAGAGATAACAGATCCGCTATGATTATACTACAAAAACATGGCATCATTGGTCTGGTCCAACATGTTCATGCTTTTTGTTCAACTGCCGGCTGTCATAAGGGCACAGTTGAGGAACTTAAAGGTATTGTCATTTACCTCCTCAATGTACAAACCAAAGAAATAAAAAATGGTCGGCCGTAAAAAAAACAACAACTAATCAAACCAGGATAGTGAGAGAACAAACAGACCTGTTGTCATCTTCATCGCGGCTGTTCACGTCTGCCCCGCACTCGAGAAGGATGGAAGCGACTGTGAGGGAGGGGAACTTGCAGACGGGATAGCGGCCCACACAGGTGGTGTTGCGGTCGACTGCCAGGTGTAGTGGACTGTAGCCGTTCTTACCACAAGGCTGGAGCTTCAGGAATCTGCGAAGATGCAGAAAGCTGTCAACTTTTCAGGAAAGGAATAGCAACAAGGTGACAATAAATAACAACCATCCTGTACAAAGCAAGTACAGGACAGTGTACCAAATGAAAATGAGGACTTTGAACTATTGGAAAAGATTAGTCTTTCATTTTCATGTACATTGTAAAAAAAAATTGAACACATTGACTTTTACTTTGCTGAAATACCGGGATATAAAAGTCCCCACTACCATTGCAAATACAAGACAGGGCATGAGGATGTATTTTTAGAAAGGAGGTCAAAGAAAATCACTGCCAGAAAAAGTCAAAGTCAAAGCCAATACAAGGAATTTACACAGAAACTCACTTATAGATAGTTTCCTTCTTGAAGTGGTCCTGCTCTGCAGTACAAGGCACCTTCTCTAAAAGACAAATGAGGTGCAGGATGATTGACAGGGCCTTGCTGAGCTGTGCAGGGTCAGGAGGCATCTGTCCATTCTGTTTAACTGCCCGCTCGATCTCTAACACACTCTTGGAAAGGATCCCCATCAAGTCCTCAAATGACACCGATGTCCCCAGGAGCCCTTTGGCTCGGTCCTGAAGCATGAAGGAGAAGAGCTCAGCGAACGACAGCAGGCTGGAGGCCGTCATTGGGCTGAGAGGGTCCAGGTTGCTCTGCTGCATGTCCAATGCATACTTCCATAGATTGATACAGCGCTCAAAGTTCCCAGAGTCAGCATAGACAGCACCTCGGTAACGGATGTAATAAGACGTGTCTGGATGTTGTGGGCCGAGGATTCTTTCGCGGATGAGCAGTGCCTGCATGCGCATCTCATCCGGGTCAGATATCAGCCCGTCCAGCTCTTCTCCATTTGTTACCTAGAAAGGAGCATTACAATGTAAAGAGGCAGAGTGCAACAAATTTAGGCATTCATTGGGTTTCCATGTACATGTTTTGAGAAGCAAACTGCTTTAAGACCAGACAGCAGAGTACTGCAACAAGTTATGTGAATTATGCAGAGTGTATATTTATCCGTTTCCTTTATACCAGAAAACATTTTTTTTGTGTGAAAAAAAAAGGATGGTCATTAATTTCTGGTTCTGCCTGTGTCTCCAATACAAAAGACTAGAGTGCCACTTTCAAGGCTTTTTGTGCACTGTGAATTTAAAAGCAGTCACCCTCCTGCACCCTGCTGCCGTCTTTATGACCATGTTCGCAATAATAAAAAGTATTACAAGGAGCATTAACCACAATGTGGAATCACTCTGGGGTGGCTAAGGTGAAGAGAGCGGCTCAAATGAAATACTCACCTCCCTGGCGTAGTCGTATGCCATAATCAGCTGCTTGGGTTCTGGTTTATGGACAATGTTGTTACTGTCCATGTACCTGAGGTCCATGGCTCTCTTCCAGTATTTTAATGCTCCAAGCAGGTCTCTTTTCTTGTCAACAAATGTGGCTCCCAAGAGCTCCAGGGCGTCGACGCGCTCCGAGTGGCTTGTCTGCATTGAAATAAACACAATTTTTCATATATTTCTGCAAGATAAATATTCAATAAATCCCCAAAATCATAGGCATAGCATAACGGTCCATTGTAAGTGAGAGAGACACTGACCTGCTGGTGCGTCGTTAGGTCGTCTACGATGTTAGTGTGGCCTGTGACACTGGCTGAGAGCAGGGGCGTCATGCCGTAGCCGTCCTGCTCCATGGATGCTCCAAACTGTAGCAACATCCGCATGATCTCCAGACTGCCTGACTCTGCACAGTCATGAAGCGCTGTATTTCCTGTTAACAATTGACCATTTATGGGTAAATTTTCCACTATAGAAGTGATCTTGTTAATAAACAAATAATGCAAGATGATCTGCCGATACGTTTAATTGAAGATTGTACATCCATGCTGCTGGATGAAGAGGAAATGGCAGGAAGAAATATTATATTATAATATACATGTGCTGCCTGCGCACGACACATTTTCAGTGTTTCATGTGTAGAGCAAAGAGACCTTATGCAACCAGTCAAAGCCTTTTGGGTAACACTTAAACATATGGTTTAATGACAAGTAGGTTATATGTAAATGCAAAAGTCTGGAGTTAGAGGACTGCTATGCCTAGACATATCTTGCCTATCTTTGTCCTGCAAACTTCTCTTTCAAATAGGTCACTCAGCCATGGAAATCAGGGTCAATCAACAAAAACATTGTTGTCGTTTCATTTTTTTTGTTTGTTTCCACAACTGTTTTCCCCCCTGGAGTTCAATATGAGTAGTCAGTGTTCTTCGGATTGTTTATTTTATGACAAATTAAAAAAAGAAAAAAAAAACATACAAGCAAATGTCTTCAAGTAAATCAATTCAACATACCTAATAAATAACACTTCATGCCCATCCTTACCAGCCTATCAATTCAATGCAACACTTTTGTGTAATGCAGCTTTGCTTTCACTCTAGTGATCCGCCAGGGTACAGTAAGGTTAATCCATATTCAAGCAGACCAGACAGGGTTAGTCAGGATTAACCATTATTTATACTCCACAGTTTCTGCCAAAACTACAGCGATCAGATCGTTTTTCCATCATACTCTTGACATAGACAACTAGGGTCAGCAGGTCTTTCTTTAGTTTATTAAAGACTAGCTAGATTAATAACTTTGCATTAATATTGCTATTATGGTTTTGGATGGGTAAATGGCTATCTTGTTTGCTATAAGCATACCATTTCATCATCATATTGCCATGAATTTGCTACAATGACTCTTGGACCTTCCTAAATACCAACACCTTAATGTATTTGAATATGTTCAACGTCAATATTGATGGCAAAAATACATTGTGAAGGAAATATGTTGAGCTTTGCTCGCCTGGGTGAGAAATTGACTTCCACTAACAAAACAAATGAATCTCGAAGCTAAGGAAATCCTTTCCAAATCCAGGGATTAGTCTGAATGCTCATTATGTGCTTCTAAACAGAATTTAGACTACCTTAAGCCAAAGTGAGGAGGACACCTCACCAATACGTGTTGTACTTAGGGAATCTATTAAAGTTGTTGTTTTATCTGGAGAAAGACTGTTGACCACGGCTTTTAAAGCAGTTCAAATCAGCTGTGATTTTAGTTCCCAGACCATTTTCCTCACTTGCTTGCCTTCCTCGTTCGTTGGTCCATTGTTTTTGGAAATTTGCCACTTCATATCTAATATTACACATCTACTCCTTCCTGTCCCAGCTGTTATGGGAAAGGCAACAACAACTGCCTAGTAAAAGTGCTTTCCACCTCATTCACCACTCATGATATTGACACGGTTGCTTGTATGCAAGCACATGCATCGGTTTGTGCACAATAGAGCACCTGCCTCCTGCTCTTCTATTGGTCAGGACAACAAAGTGTCCCCTTTTTGTGGCTGAAATTAACGCATTTAGTATAAACCACAAACAAGCTATAACAGCATGGTTGCGATCAGTGGAGGTGGACACTCAAACGTTTACACCATAGAAATCACATTGTTTAAAGAGACCATTAGGAACACAGAGCTGGTTTGAGAAGAAGCGGACTTGCACATCTCCAGTGGTCAAGATACACTAAAGTATTTAATGTAGGATATCACTTTAATGCCTCTCTTCAAATAATTGTGTAGTTTGTCATCTCATAAAATACAATACCCTTAAATAAATGGATGCAGGTTTTCCCACAGTCACAGAATACCATCCAAGGAGAGCTCATGACACACCCACACTATCAGTCCATCTGACGTACTAGTCATCACAACAACTTTCCATTGTGAAACCAGACGTTATTACACCGTTTAGTCATTTCACATGGAAACACGTAGATACCTTAACCATTACCTCATATTGTTGACCTCTACAGCTTAGTATACATTTAGTGTGTGTAATCACCTGTTTTTTTACTCGTTATGAGATTGTGACACTTTCATCTATAATATAATTTGTTAATTGAGAGAGCCACTTACCTTTTACACTTTTCCTATTGACGTCTGCACCTCTCTCCAGCAGGTACTGAGCGATCTCCTTGTGTCCTTTGTAGCAGGAAATCATGAGACACGTGTGACCGTGTCTGTTGGCCACCTCTAGGTCAGCTTTGTGCTCCACCAGGTATTTCACAATGTCCAGGTGACCGTCAAAGCAGGCTGCCCTCAGGGGTGTGGAGTTGGTTAGGGTCGTGCTGTTGACGGAAGCTCCGTGGCCCAGCAGGGACTGGACCACCTTTAAGTGACCTGCCGCGGAGGCTGCCCAGAGAGGGGGCGCTCCCTCAATGGTCTCCCCGTCAAAGTTCACCGACCCGCCGACCTCAACGGGAGCGCTGCAGCACTCCAGCAGATACTCTACCAGGTCCAGGTGGCCATACCTGGAGGCCATCAGGAGCGGAGTGGCTCCATTTGTCTTCTCGCCCATCAACTTGGTCACCTCGTGTCCATCTTTGTTCTCCAACAGTTTCTGAAGCAGCCGGAGCTTACCGTCCCTGGCCGCGTTAAATACTGCCGTCTTTAAATCCATGTCTGAGGGTTAGTTTCAATGTTAAATAAAAAGGCAACCTTGTCCGTGAGACAAACGGTCGACGATAACAGAAGGTGCAAGGTGCCGCGGACAGGTGGAGCTCAGGACCCTTTGTTTACAACAATCTCCTACTCTCTAGCTAGCTCTGTAAACCAACTGACGTTAGCTAACGCTAGCGTTCTGGTTAAAAGCCCAGGGCAATTTGTGACTATAAACTTCAGCTATAAAACATGTGCATCACCAGTCTGCGGTGTAAGTGTTAAAATATATTAACTTAAACGTTTGAGACGACCCTTGGTCCAGTAATACATTTGTATCAGAGTTACCAAGGTGGCCAGTCAACTTCCTCGATCAAATTTAGCTAGAGCGACTAGCTTCGCTTAGCTGAACTAACATTGCTTTAGGCTAACGTTACACCTCTTTACTGAGCTTTCAAGCGATACTCATCCATTGACACGTCTCCCTCTCCGATAAGCTCGCCTCCATTAGATCTGCTTCCCGTACTTGTCATTTTGGTCACAACACACTCCCGAGACGTTATGTATATTCGATTTCCGAGGGCCGAAAAATAGAAATCCTCCCCCACCCGTCACGCCGTGTCGCTGTTAGCTTAGCATGGGAAAACGACGTTCGGTCTCTTGTTCGCCTAACAATCAGGAGACATCCCCCAGTGTCCGAGCCGTTTTTTCTTTCACACGCAAACACACGGACGTCGAGAAAAAAGCGAGCGTTACCCCCAAAGCGGCAAATAACAGTCGTCCGTGTAGCCACTCAGCAAACTGGCACGCCAGTAATCTCCGCGAAAGGGAAGGTAAATAGGGAAGGCTATCCACCCACGGCTCGGCCGGATGATCACGACTCGTTTTCTGTCAAACAGCAAACCCAACGCAGTCTTTTTTCTCGACTAGCGCAAGTGATTGACGTGTGAACAGCCAATCACCGTGCTGCTAGACTGTGACGTAGTCGATAATAGTAAAAAATTGCTGCTCTTGGGGAGCCTGTGACTTTATAAATAAATAAGTAGCCATGCAAAGACCATTCAACCTCAAAAGACATCTCAAAATACCTCCCCTGTATCTTCCACATTAAGAACTACATCTTTTTTCCCAATATTGTATGGGTGACTGTCATGACCTTGATTATATCTCTCCCTACAGGATCAAATAAGCATGACCAGAGGATACATCCAAAAACGGCATCCCTTACTGAAAAGCAGGTGTTTATCTATGATTAAATGAAAATACCTCGACATTTTAACAGAAAGTTTATTTAGCCATCTCAACAATTAAAAAAAGTTCCCAGATTGCATCAGAGCTGTATTTGTGTCCAAAAATGACCTGTCAGCAAATAAACCTAAAGTGTAAATGCCAACCTTGCACCACTTACCCAAAGTAACAATGAGCATTGTGTCGTGAGAGGGGGAAAGGAACAACCTATTTCTGGTCTTTTTGGCTAATCCTTGTTAATGGGTATAATTTCTGACATAAACTCCTGATATTACAGGTATTTGTCTTCTAACCTGGGTGCCCGGTTATGTTTTAAAATGGGGGACCAAATAGAATACTGAAAAAATATCGGAACTTAAAACAAGTTTTCCTTAACTTTTGGATGAAGTGAAGAATCAGCCATCTGCACTTGTCTTGATGAGTTAGACTGAGGCTGCTATGAAAACCAAGTATGCATCAAGAATGGTATACTTCCACCAAGTATGTGAACTTCCACAAGGTATGCGAACAGAGACATAAAGCGTGCATGAAACCATAGCAACTCACTCTCACTCTTGCATGCATGTGCATGTGTAAGAGGAGAGTGTAGCAATCCATTGTGTAGCAATCCATTGAGCGACCAAACAGGAAATCTTATGGGCTTTCTCTAACATTGTGGCCAAGGTTCTCCATCTGTGTTTTCTGGCAGGTGTATTCCTCGCTCTTTTGAACAAAAAACTATTTTGTTATGCCCTTATATTCCAGGTGATTTATAATTAGATGTCACTTTAGCTTGGCTGGCTTCATTGCTTTGTTAGTTAGCATTTTGGTCTCCCGTCGCTGTTTTCAATACACAATATGCTTGGTTTAGTGGCACAAATGGTCCCCATCTGTAGATGCATTATTTAATGATACAGCAAAATTTTGTAATTTATAGCAAATTATTTCACGGACCCCCAGACTGCACTTTATTACTATGGTCTTACTTCCTGCTGCTCGGTGCTACGATCAAACTTTGTCATATTATATAGAGCCACGATAGATTTAAGCTGTCTGAATCTTTCTTCCTGTTCTTTTTGAAAATGAATTGACTACATAGTCAGGGAATACAATTTCAAACTACAACTAAAACTCAAAGTTACTGTAATTAACTTATATTCAAGCATTAATTTGCAAAACAACATGCAATTCACAACAGTGCTGTATGAAAACAAGATGGCAATATCAGCTGACAAAATAAACAAGTTGCTACACTTTAAACAGCAATGGTATAACTAGGCTTTCACAAGGGAACCAGTAAAAGACATGGCATACTTAAAATGACTTAACACACAAAATGTATAATTTTTAAACAAAAGAATAATATCGGTATTTTCTTTTTTTTTTTGCTTTCAAAATTGAGTCACATACATAATTATTAACCATTTTCAGGAGATAATTCACCTAGGTGTGGTCAAACTGTTCCAATCAAGTAAATAGAATAAAAAAAAAAAAAATTCAAGGAATTGGGTCTTCAGAAACTAAGGGGAGGCCATCTGAATCTCTAAATTCAATCCAAATACAAATTGTTTCAAGCCAGTGTTAGATTGAAGGATGACTTACTCTCGATACAGCATAACTCCTCAGAAATGACAAAGCTGATAAAAGCACAACACAATATCTACTCCTTCTCACCTAATACAGTGAGGTTTAATAAAGATAATAAGCAACATATCTTTCAAAACCAAACACAACTTTTGTTGGGAAAAACTCTCTGCCTCACCAGTGTGGTGTGGCAGACCCAATGCTCTGCAGGTAAGGAAAACAAAACCATAAACCTTACATTATGAGTACATTCGGTCAACAATTCCACTCTAGGTTATTTCAGTGCACAGTTTTTGCTGAAAGATGGAACAGATCATGGAGAGAGAGTTTAAAACAACAGGGGTAGAAAAGAACACATAAGATAAGACCACATTTAGAAATTATTTCAAATATTTAAGGTTTGCTTTAACTATATGACCCTGAACTGCCTCAAATACACAGTTACAAGTACCACAAGTTACTATTTAGGCTCTCTTTTTTACCTCTCCAATACATTTTAAACACATATAACCTTTTAGCTCAAGACTAATTTGCATAAAGTCTGTAAGAATACCAGTGCCGAATG
This sequence comes from Chelidonichthys spinosus, assembly GCA_029853015.1. Lineage (NCBI taxonomy): Eukaryota > Metazoa > Chordata > Actinopteri > Perciformes > Triglidae > Chelidonichthys > Chelidonichthys spinosus. The sequence goes on from CM056831.1 coordinate 17,902,791, forward strand.
TGGATGAAATGTCAGATTGTATGACCTGGCAGTTTGATATGATCCAATTTCTAATGTCAGCACTGATATTCTAACTCAATCTATGCACAGTCCAGGTATGGATAAAGAAAGTGGTGAATCAGATCCCCGGGCTCACAGACTGTTACGATCCGACGCGTGTCGTAGTGGTCTTCTTATCAGAGAAGAAGCTTCTCAACAGGACCACCTGACTGATGCTGACCACCAGAAGTATAATGGCCTCGCCAATGGACCAGAATGCAACACGGGTGTTGAGGTCCTCTGCCCGACTGCGTCCCTGGGCCTCGCGGAGGCGGAAGTGAGTCTGGTAGTCAATGACTGACTTCAGGGCCTCATGGATAGACACGCAAGCGGATTCCATCTGGATATTGTATTTAAAAAAAGAAAAGAAAAAGGAACAGACCAACGTAAGATATTGATGATTTACCAAGATGAAAATCTAATCATTAATTCACAAACTAGAGAGAACTTGGGGAGCAAAAAACCCTCCAACTTGTAAAAGGACAAGGCATAAATGTATGCTGATCAGACTAGTAAACTAGTTTAAGGCTATACAATATTAAGTTTACGAGCAGAACTAGTTCATTGTCCACTGCATTTCGCACAAATATGTTAAGTTTGTCTATTAATCTTTTTAACATTTCACCTGTTATTCTGTCCGAGCAAACTTTGGGATAACATATTGGGCATAATAAAACTCAACTGACTATGGGTACTGAATAAAAACAATGATGTCGATCCTAGTTTTAACTCACTAGTGTGAAGCACACCCAAACAGGTGTCATTACAGCAGGTTAAACCTCTTTTCAGGTTAAAATTGGGTGGAGCTTGGCTTGGAATTTCAGGAGGTCACTAAAGTACATTTACTAATGGGAACCAGGCAATTGTTGTTGTATCACCCTAGGTGCAATGAAACCAACAGCAGCGAGAGGGATGTGGAAATGTGCATCATCTCATATTGCACCACATGCTGTCTGAGAAATGTGCCTTTAATTTCTAAGTCAAATAAAAGGTTTATGTCAGAATTTCACAAAGAAAATAAATGCATACAATTGTATGCCAAATCATCTTAACATTTTGAGAAACCGAAATAAACATTCAATCCCACACACACAACACACACGTGCAAATGATTAAGCGTGTGCATCATAGTTTACCTGAGTGAGAGCAGTGACTCTGTTCTCATTGGGGAAGAGTGGAGGGTCATCGCCAACCTGGAAGTCAAAGTATACCGTCTTGTGTGTAAAGGTGGAGAACTCATTACTGAAGCAGAACTTGTAGGTGCCATTCTTGGCTGCTGTGAATGTAAAGCTGTCATATTGCTTCTTCATTTCCTTGTAGAGTGTAGTGGCTTCTGGGTCCTCCAAACGACAGTCCACATCATAATGTCCACCTGTCACCACCTGGAAAAACATAAAGACAGGAGGTCCATCTATTCAGAAACACAATATAAATATATATATTTTCAAGTCATCATGCATTGTGTCAAGTAGGATGGAGACAAATCATTTCTAGTAATATTTTAACGAGTACACAATCCTATAAACGCTGTTTATGCCGTTACACAAAGACAACAACACTATGCATAGAGCATAGCTATTATATTAATAAATGCGATGGGCAAACAGACAAACGCTGCTGTGTTTGAAAGAACAGCACCAAAGTTTTTTTTTGTCTATATTTTATCACGTTTACCATATAGTTTCCAAATAGATAACTATTGATATAACAGTTAATTTATGAAGCCTTCTATTGTTTATCAGAAGACAGTCTAGACTGAGATCAAGACATTTCTGACCAGAGGTAGACATTAGGATGATTAACAAAAGGCTGGAAGGATGATCTTTGGCACGAAGGAAGACCCACGCACCTGAAACTCCAGTGTACACTTGGTGCCGATGATGATGTCTTCGTAGAAACACTGCTTGGCGTTGTCTGGCAGCTCAAAAGTTAGCTCGGAGCCCAGCACCCACACACAGAGCAGCTGGGCCGACAGCACCTGCAACAGCACCCGGAAGGATCCGTACATCCTGATGACCGACAGCCAAGCTTCTAAGTAAAACCCTGAGCGGACCTGCCGAAGTAAACATTAGCAGACATCAATCTAAAAGCAATAGCGAGGGAGGCAAAAACAAAAAAAAATGTGAAAAAGCAAACCCGGACATTGACATCAGCGACAACTTGTTAGCATAAAGCTAACTAGCTAACTAGCTAACTGGCTGGCTTTTATGTTTGAGAGACAGAGAGCCGTTAGGAATTTGTAACATTTTCTTGTGGCGAGTGAAATTGTGTATTGTGTTCGTTGAGGTTACATTTAATTAAACTATTAACATTTCTTAATTCATTATTTTTAAGTCAGCATTAGCTACTCACCCAAAAGTGCTCAGCCGGATGCGACAAATGCTAAGTCACGTATTACAAAACGTAACACGTTATTGGTTGTCCTCTGAAAAAAACCCGCCTTCCGCTCTCTTTCATTGGTCGAGGAAGAAGACGAGGAGCGACTTTGAGATCACGTGGGCCACGTCCACGAAGTAGAGAAACGTATTATTCTCCTTTCAATACACACCAACGTGGCTGCTGTTTAACAGACAGAGGTTTGGTAAAATAGACTACTACTTCCGGAAAATGTGTTTTATTAGGCAGGTTACACGATACAACAAAATCCACAAACGCAAAGTCTGACTGAGTAGAAGAAATCCAGAATAATAATCATCATCATTTGATATAGTTTTCATTTATGGAACAATTTATTGGCAGTGCCCTACCAAGCTTATGTTGGGGCACTGTTTTTATAGGACTTGAGGACATCTAAAGGCATGTGCTTGTAAGAACATAAGGGGTATCCGATTTTATGCTGTTTTTAAAGATGCTATCTATGAGATGGTTACGAGACAAAGGGCTGTGTCTTGCTTTCTAGATTCTAATGGAATCTTAATGGCCATAGGAAGCACGTGGTAAAGTGGGAAAAATGGTGGTATTATGGTAAGGTTATGGGGTTATTGTGGGACAACTGAGAACAGTGCCTCCCAGAAGCAGACATTAAGACCATCCTTCTTTTAGGGGGTGGGTGGTAGTCAATTATTTTTGGTCCCTTTCCTTTATGGAGTCGAGCATACACCCTAGGATGAGATTCCACTGGTCCGGCAGACCACTGCATAGAGAATGGTTGTTCCCACCACAGAGTGATTTAATGTCCGGTGCCCCAAATACACCGACCTTCTCCTCAACTGCTTTCTTTGGAGGACATTTGTGCTGTCAGACCTCTCCAGCATGTTTAGTTGTACAACCAGCTATTTGAAAGACTGTACATCAGTTCCCTGGAAGCTCACTGTTGTATGTGAAGTTGTTTTTATTTCTTTTCATGAAATTCAGTTGAATGTTTTGCACTATTAAGTTGTGGTGAACATAGGACATGAATTAACATATTATAATGAACGATTCTCATAACACCAGATGCGCGCTTAGTGCGTCTTCCTGACACTTGTGAATACACGTCTGACCCCGAAACGAAGTCTCGCGTGGACCAACAACCCGAGATTACAGCGTAGGGAGGGCTGCATGGAGAGCTGGAGAGACAAAACAAAAGCCACACATTTCAACCAACAGGCGCTGGTCGCTTTTTATTTTTTTTGTAAACCAAAAACACGTTTTATTTTCACTAGCAGTATCACTTTCCGTTTAACGCCAGCCTTGTAAAAGTTTTGCACCATGCCGAGTAGTACGTCTTTGCTGGAGGCCGACGAGGGAGAGTCCGACGTCCCACCGCCGCTAGAGCACGCTTTCGCCGGTATGGGCCTTGAGGAGCACCATGGCATCCAGAGCCAGACCCCCGAACAATTAGATGAGAGCCTCCCTTATCATCACCACCTCCAGCACCTCCAATCGGTTTCTCATTTCAATCTCCTCGGTACGGTCTTAGACTTGAAGCCCCTGCCTCTGAATCGGCCGCCCTCGGGAGATGAAGGGAACAACATAACGGCCGGCCCAGAGGACGAAGAGCCAGAAGTTGTAGCCGCCGACTCCTCGTTGCTAGCGCAGGCCCACCGCCACCAACACCTCCCATCGGGGCCGGGTATCTCCGCGATGCCGTCCGGAATGGAGCCGCCGCACATCGAGTCGGTCTTGTTATACAATGGAGACGAGCGGGATGATACCGGGCTCGGCACCAGCGCCATACCGCCGGCTGGCAGCATGGCTATGCTACCACCCGGCGTGTACGTGGAGTCGGGCTACGAGGCCGAGTCTTCGCTGTTGGCTCGGCGAAAGAGCGTCAACACGACCGAGTGTGTCGCGGTGCCGAGTTCTGAGCACGTCGCCGAGATTGTGGGCAGACAAGGTGAGTCGCTGTTGTGTGGTTTTGGTTCGATCCGTTAGCTTGATAACATTAAGTTGCAAAATGGGAGTTTGGAACTTGGTGTACAAATAGTTCACCAAGCTAAATACGATACACACAATAAAAATGGGTCAGTAAAATTGACTACATGAGTTAAATTATTACGACGGACTGGTCAGTATAAAGAAAACGCCGTGATGGTTGAATATGGCTGAGTAATAGTTTATTTTGTAGTAAACTGAGAACTAACGTCAACGCAGTTAGCCAACTGTTAGCTAGTAACTTTTAACTTATTGTTGTCACTAGCACCAGCAGTAACGAGTACGCGCTATTGTACAAAATGTCTAACGTTTTTATTTTTACAAGTTGCAGTGTTCTCTATGACCATTTGACTAGTTGAACGTTACATGAAACGTCAACGTTGAAACAAACTGCCATTTAGGTCAGCTTCTTTGGCGAGAACGGTTCGCTTGAAACCAGTTAGCTTAGCGCTACTCCTAAACTGGGTCAACAACACACTCTTCCAACACCCTCAACTAAAGTTTGCATCACAAGCTTTACGAACTAGCAGACCCCGTCTCATTGTCTTCTCGCTTCGACAGCTCGTTTGCAGTGTGGACGGTTCGTTTGTGAACCAGTCCCCGGCCGTGCCTTGTCGTGCTAAACCAGGCTTTTGCTTTGTCTCGGAGAAGATCAGTGTGTTGGTCACCATTGCTTTGCCACATCAGCTGTAGGTTACAGTTAGCGCCGTGACATAACCCAATAATTCTCAGTCCAACAAGATCGGCTCATATTTGGTATCCAATATCTTTATCAGGTCTTTTACACATTACATAATTCGATGTCAGGGTCGGCAGAGTTATTATGTAGTCTTTGAGAGACCAGTTTGGGGGGGGGGGGGGGAGCACAGACTGCAGTGTTGACAACAACAGGAAATGGCTCTGGTAATGATGCTGGACTCTCAACCACAGCTGAAAGGAATATCTAATGTATAGGCTATGCAAGTATGCAAGGGCACTAGTGACAGGAAACTGAAAATGTGTATGTCATAATATTTGATCAGTTCAGCATCAAAGTTAAATAATATGTGTGTAATATGGTTTAAAAAAAAAAAAGTGAAGCAGAAATGATGCGATCATTGACCTGTCTTCCACCTGTCCCTGGCAGGGTGTAAGATAAAAGCGCTTCGAGCCAAGACCAACACCTACATAAAGACACCAGTGAGGGGAGAGCAGCCTGTCTTTGTTGTGACGGGGCGCAAAGAAGATGTGGCCATGGCTAAGAGGGAGATCATGTCTGCAGCTGAGCACTTCTCCCTCATTAGAGCCTCTCGAAACAAGACGGGCCCTCTGTCTACTGCAACCGGTCCGGGGACCCCATCTCTACCTGGACAGACGACCATTCAGGTCAGCAACCTGTGTGATTATGACTCATAGTGGCCCCACAGTGTTAAATATATGAAAAAGACATTATCATGTAGTGAATCGCTTTTAGTTCAGTCGTTACAATAACTAAATGTTGTGTGTGTTGACACTATTTGTTTTTACAAAAGAGGCTCTCTCTGTTTTTATATTTTCCGTTGTGTCTCCTATTTAAAGTGTGTATAGTTAACCTGTGTCATTTCAACCCTTCAGGTGCGGGTACCATATCGTGTTGTGGGGCTGGTCGTGGGTCCCAAAGGTGGGTCTCTGTTTTTTTTTTTAATTCATCCTGTGTTCAGATATGTTATCTGCTCCCGTTGCTGGACATCCTGTTGTAAAGATAGTTCATAAGATTTCAGCTTTTGGCATTTGTTTTGATGGTGATATTTAGCAGGATTTGAAAAACAACAAGCTTGTACAATGCCAGCAAACACAGCCAAGTGCAGGTGTGCAGTGTGTTGGAAATTAAGTTTTAACTTTGTCTAATACAATGACATGAAACTGCAGCGTTGCAATTGGGCAATATGTTTTAAATGAGTTGACCATTTTCATACTATAAAATTGAGGGTTGGGGTAATGGGAAAAGTTAACTCCCAACACATGATTTTATTGAGGTTTTTAGTTTTACTATGAAAGTAACACTCTGCTTGGTTTCTGACTAGTAAAGGAAGCACATAGCTGAAGTATGACAACTTCTTGTTTTTCTGAGCATTTAAATTGGGAATTCTTTGCCCTAAGATGTTGAAGTCTCACAAAGTCTTTAACTCCCTGCCTTGTTGACATTACCACCTCGGTGTCAGAAAGTAATGGGGTTGATTTGTAAATTGAACGGCAGTGGTTCTCAACCAAGTGCCACCAGGCTGGGAAGTGGATGAGGTAATATGTCAAAATGACCAAAAAAATATAGTGTGGAAACGCTGTGCTGAATTTTAATATTCAACATTTGATGCTTTATGAGCCTTGCAATAAAGCATCTTTACTTGCCCATTTATAATGGCATATTCATTTAATCAATGCACTTTGGTTACCCCATCTTTCAAATATATAGTGTAAATGTTAGAAAAGGTTCCTTCTGAAGGTGTGGTAAGGTGGCACTTTAGGCAGCTGAGTCACCAAGAATCCCTGTAGTTCAGTGCTATAATTATTGCACTTCCAAATTCAATGCCAGATATTGTCAGGAAAAAACAAGAGCCTACTATTTAATATACCAGATAATTATGTTGTGTGTCCCAATACACAGTATGTCAAATACAATTTGCCAAAAATTACCAGGATGTCCTTCTTTATCTGCTGCATTTTGCAGTATGTAAGCCAGCATGCTTTTCAATGTGACTGTGCAATCATTATTACTTGGCAAAATGTTCAATTTGACACACTCAGGTCAGGCTGCAGTTAAGAAGCGACAATGAAGTGCAAAAATCAGTTTTCCAGCTTATGTATTCAGCACTTTTAATACATAACTACTATTTCTATCTTGACTCTTAACTATTGTTTTTGCTTCTTCGCAGTGCCATTTGTTATGCTCAGAAGTATATTTCTGAGGAATGGTCATATCATGCTCAAACTAAATTTAATGGTGAATTGACAGTCTTGTGACCAAAGCAGTTAAACTTCTCGGTCTTGGTCTGATCATATGTTTCAGGGGCAACCATCAAACGTATTCAGCAACAAACCCACACCTACATTGTGACGCCTAGTCGTGACAAAGAGCCAGTGTTCGAGGTCACCGGGATGCCGGAGAACGTGGACCGGGCAAGGGATGAGATAGAGGCGCACATCGCCCTCCGCACAGGAACCTGTGGAGGCATTGAGGCTCCTGGTGTGGACAATAATGACTTTCAATTCAATGGGACAGACGTCAGCTTTGAGAATTCTGCAGCAGCAGCAGCAGCAGCAGCAGCAGCTGGGTTAGTAGAGGCTGGGTGGCTTCATGCAGGTGCATCATCACCAGGCGGTGGTGGCGGCGGCGGCAGCAGCAGCGGTGGCAGTGGCGGCTTGCTGCCAATGAGCATCAACGGTACTCAGCGAACAAATAGCAATATTAACAGTGGTGTCAGGATGTCTTCCACCTACCGCAACAACAGCTCCAGTTCCCTGGGAAGCGGCTCTAGCTCAGCTGATTCTGTCTATGGCAGTGGTAATGGTAACCGCGTGGCAGATTTAAGTCCGACCTGTCAGTTTAATGCTAATGCTAACAACAACAACAACAGTAATGGCAGCAACACCAATTTCTGGTTTGGTGAGAGTTTTCTTCCTGTGGGGTCCGAGGAGCTGGTCAACCTGGGAGGTGGAGGCTCCTCCTCAGGCTTTGACCCCTTAACCATCTCCACTACCCAAGCCCCGTACCCCGCTGCACAGCCACAAGTCTGGAGCCCCTTTGTGGACCACCAAGCCCCCCAGGCTTTCGACGCGCGTCAATCTCAGGCAGGTGAAATTCAACAGATGCACACAGCTGTTGCCTTTTTGTTCTTTTAAATTAGGGCCCTTTTAATGTAGATGATAACATCTGTCTGTTAATATACATAAATCCTTTGAGATAATGAGCCAATATGATGTGAACCCCAACCTGGACACATGCACAGATCGGGGAGTGGGTAGTGCTCCACACATTTAATTAAAAAAAAGTTTAGCTTGTGGCATTTTGCCAGGCAAAGTCTGTGCAGTGACACTAACAGCCATCAATGACCCATAACATTGACTAAGAAAATTAAGAAACATTTGTTTTTCATCCAACACATGATTTTTTTTAGTAAGATGCTTTATGTTCATGTCATCTAATGACTGTTATTGGTGTTTCCAGACTAGTCAGCCTGGGACGCCCCGGCTCTCTCCAACCTTCTCTGGGACAGAAGCCTTGGAGCACCCACAGGCCCAGAGAGTCCACCGAGGGCCTTTTGGCTCGGCTGGGACCCTCGACGTCCACAGGTTCCCATCTTACAGCTCGGCCTTCTCCTCTTCCAGTGAAAGCACCGCCTCCTCTTCCTCCCCTCCTGAATCCTCCCTCTCCTATCGACCGGGGCTCGGATCAGCGGGGAGAGGACAGGAGATATGCATCCACTGTATGGAAAACCAGGTGATCGCTGCCTTGGTTCCATGCGGCCATAACCTCTTCTGTCTAGATTGTGCCACCCATATATGCCAGGGTCCAGATGCCGTTTGCCCTGTGTGCCTGTACCCGGTCACACAGGCCATTCAGCTCCGAAACATGTGATTTTAATCTATTTACTTTTATAGTTGATGATGGTTCAGCCTCCCCAACACTTCCAATTCATAACGTGTGGGGAAATTACAAAACTGACCCCAAATCCGTGTCTTGGTGTGTCCTCACCCCTGTTTTCTCCAAGCTGGTGTTTGGTTGATAAGGGTGAGAAAGAGTAGGTGAATTAGGAATGATCTGTATTTAGGGCATGGGTTAGGGGTGTCAGCCCGTTCATGTGCCTGCTATTGTGAAGTTTTCTTCCATTATTGATTGATCAATGGGAGGGTCGAAAACCCTCTGTGTAGCATTGGGTGGGGTGGGATATATATATATTTCTTTTTTTGCTCATTTTTATTTTTTCTCCCTGAAGCATCTAGTTATCAGTTTTGCCTACCTAATATTTTATCAAAAATGTTAAATGTACTTTGAATTCTATTAGATACGTAATGTTGACTTTTGGGTCAAAGTTTTTTTTTTTTTTTTTTTTTTTGTCTACATCTCAAAAGTTTTGTCCATTGTGGGGGTGGAAACGCTGCTGCAGTTGTTTTGTGTGGAAATATGGCCCAGCCCCTTTGCCTGTCAATTATTGTGCTCACAGCTAACTTTAGGGGGAAAAAAAGAACAGATCAGCTTGTTTACATATAGTGAGTCCCAATTATGAATACTAACGGTATTCTCCTGGTTGCCACAGAATTTGAATGCATACCACAGTAAACTGGATGTACACACAATCCATTATCCTGGCAAATGCCACAATATCCCACATAATCTGCTTAAGTATCATCAGGCCAGCAAATGGCATCTGTACTACTTTAAACAGGATACAATGTTTACATGCTCCGGACTTAAATCACAACTTATGAATATCGCTGATATTAACCGCACATACAAAACACACCCACAGAGGGTTTTAAACCAAGTGGGTCAAATCTGCTTCAAAGACGTTGCACTCCAATGGCAATCTCTTATTGCCTCAGGTTTCTTTTTTTCTCCCCCAGACTAGAACCAACAAATGCGTAACTCCTTTTTGTAGCGTACCGGAACAGGATGTTACACCACTTAAGTATTGCCATGTTGCTTTTCATTTCTACTTTAAAAAAAATTGTTTACGGTTAACTTGTGCCTAATTCCATGCTGAGTAAACAAAAAGAAACATCTGGTTGACGCACAGTGTTGCTCTGTCTTAAAACAAACGCGTGGCCTTTATTTTGGAAAGCCTGTTATTAACTGACAACACTATCTACAAATCCAGCTCTTGGCTCCAAACAACATAAGTTGACAGATTGGTGTACTCATCAAAGTTCGATCTCTTAAATGCATCTTGGTGGAACAAAGGTTACATCACAGGGATGTTGTCTTTTAGCCTTTCTTAGTTATTTACCACCTATTGCTTTATCTTTTAAGCACCAAACACTCCCATTTATTTGATTTGTGTTTCCATATTTTTTTTGCCTTTTTGTTCATTTCTCCATTACATCCTTGTTTGGGGAGAAAGATATGCACAGCTCGTCCCTTTGGAAACATTCCTACCCCCCCTGTATTACAGTCACTTTTGTAGATGGTATAATTATGGCTAGTTTATAAAGCCTCACCTGGGAGGCAAAAGAGATGATATTTTATGAAACCATTGAACGCAGCTGTAATCTGGAACAAATCCCTGACAGACTTTTAAGCAATCTCGACATCCACACAGCCATTGTATGTCCTTGTTCAGCAAAATAATTCCAATGTGATGCAAAATTGAGCTGGTGGCCACCCACGTCGTGTCTACCAGGCCTATGCAAAAATTATCTCAGTATTTGAACTACTCGAGGAAGCACTAGGTAAATTTAACTCCTCGGGTTTTAATTACAGAGCTCTAACTGTTTTGGGCTTAAACTTGCAGACAGACATGTCTCTTCTGTCATTACTACATTTCAGTCAGGGTTAACCTTCAATACTTGCTCTAATGCATTGATGAGACATTTCAGTGGCACACTCTATGCTTCTCATGCCTCATCAACTCATTTGCTATTGTCCTGTGCCCTACTAAGCACAGCACCCTATATCTTATCACACTATTGACGAGTTTGAACTCCAAAAACAATGTGACTTTTGTTTTTCCCTGTCTACTGTGTGCATCTGTCTGTACCTCCTTCCTGAAAAGTGAAGAACACGTACGAATCGGTGGCAATCATCTCAAATCTTAGCTTTAAACACCAGTGTCTCTAGAGACTTTGTTTTACAGGATTGAATGAGTTGATGGACATTTTGAAGGGGAAGCAGCTGGAATGACTTCATCTTGGACTGTGCTGACACTACATATGGTCAATACTGTTGCTTTACTCTGTGGACATTGGACTGCAGTTTGTCTAGCATTCCAGCTGTAAACAGTATTTGGGAGTTCCTTGATGCTTTGCTCTGTTTCTTAAATATTGTCTTCTTTCATGAATAATTGAGATTTCTTGAGGAAATGGAACTGATTAAGTCCCTAAATTGCAAAAAACCCATCTGCTTCTGCCCCCTCGGGTCTTCTCCGTCCTTTTATTTGACTTCTTTCAGCTCTACGGAGGGAGTGATCTCTCTGCTCCTTTCTTCTCTCTGAGGGAATGCAATACACTGTCGGCCCTCAGTTTGTTGATATGAATCAATTTGACATTTTTGTGTATGTATTATATGATATTACTGTTAATGACTGATAAATATACAGAACTTATTTTTATTTTGTTACATTTCATATATACATAAATATATCTATATTAAAATGTTTACAATAAGATTTTTACTTTTTTTTTTTTTTACTTTGAGTGATCATTGAATGAAGATTTGGAAATCAGAAAATGTTGCAGGAGGTATGTCAATGCTATCTGCTTGTAGTCTAGTTATTAGTTTACAGTATTGATGATAATAGTATTGATAACTGCCGTTTTAACCTAGTGGAAAATGGAATGTGCATCACGAGCATGTCTTCATAATGTACCCCCAATGTAACACATCACACTGCAACTGTACAAAGGCCATGGATTCAAGCTGCCCGTCATGTCTGTACGCCACCAAATTAAGAACGGTATACTGGAAAATGTATCTTAGATTATCTATCTATCTATATATATATATATATATATATATATATATATATATATATATATATATACAATATTGTTAAGATGTACCAACAGTTCAAAGTATTTGCTAATTTTACTACAATTTTGTTATGTATATGTAGGGGGAGTCTTATGGCATATAAATTCTTCAAATTGAGTCAGGAGTTTAAAAGCAGACTATATTTTATAACGGCCTTTTAAGTTATTGCGGCCAAAGCACTGATATTATATATTTGCTGTAAAGAGAATTTAAGAGTTTTATTTTTCTGATATTAAAAGTTACTTAATAAAGACGGTTTCATTTTAAGATGTCTGCCTGGTATTATTCATTCATTATGTATAACAGTGTGCTTAAGTTTGTGGTTGCACTCGTCTTCCATATTCTGCAGGAGCCACACCAGGATGTCACATTTGATCATCTTAAATAACTACAATTTATGAATACAAGAGAAACACTTGCTTTATAGAGTCCTGTCATGGTTTGAAATTATTCCAGGTGTTACACGTCTTTTATTATTGGTCCAAAAAATACTTCCCCAAAGGATACATGGGTGTAGCCACGCGTATACCACGCGTACTGGGGAAGTGGGACGTCCCTCAAGATGGAGCTCAGAGATCGATTTCAGAGAAACGGTCCAGGACCGACTCTAAGTGGAATGCAGCCATCATTCATGTTACTATATACAGCTGCGTTTTCCTGCTGTGACAAAGCTCAATTAGTACGTTGACCTTAGTAATTCCCGGCATAGCTCCTTCCAACAGAGGTGAGATCAGAATAACTGAGAACACCTGTGTGGGTTTGCTGGGCCTTTTAAGTATAAATAGTGTGAACAAAAACATTTCACAAGAGCGCAATGCATTGTATTAATTACAGAAAAAAAAAACAGGTCACCAATTAGAGAATATCAGGCCATGTTTAATTAAAGAATCTCACATAAGAAATACAGGTAAAATGTATATCTGCAATCTGTCATAGTAGTCAACATCAACTCAGTTCAGCCGTGTCTTTATAGGCTCCTATAATAACGGCAAGTAATATAAAAACTTCTGTCCGTCTTAAAGCACATCAGAACATAACAGATTATTTCTCCAGACAAAATTCAGCATCAGATATTTCAGTAACATAATCATAAAATATCCTTTTTCCTGCCATTTGAGCAATCGGATGCTTACTAATGTTAATACATCACAAAGTTTGACTCTTAGTCCCTGATATAGGACATTTTTAAACAATGCTTTTCAAAATATATTGAAATAATGATAATGAATGACAGAGGGGAAAGAAAGCAACTCATTGCTGCTTAGTTTTGCTTAATCAATTAGATAGCAACGTGGATAACTTCTAATGAAAAAAAGACCCCAAACTTTTTGGATTTCATCTGTACATAATCACAAATTTAAAACAAAGTATTGTCATATACAGATGATCCGAAATAATATAATATACGGCAGATTGGCGCAAAAAAAAGAGAATGAAACAGAAGATTCTCAATATGTAGCGCATAAGTGAAATGTGCATTCCTAATTGATTTGATGTATAACAAATAACAGAATGTATCACATGCAGTTGAGGGCAGAGGACTCATGTTGAAATCTATTTATTTCTGTGTGTCAAACGATCATCACTCGTTTCAGAGACCCACAACAGAGAAAAGATCATGCGTGTAACAACTGATGGAGTTACTGTATGCAAATTAGGTCTTGGGAGACGAGGTTCTTTCTCTGGGAGCTTGGCTGCTAAAAAAAGTTGAGTTTATATAATTAAGTTGGATCATTTCCATCAGTTATGACTGTAGCTTCCCTCTGTTTTCCTTTGTTCTCTTGAACAAACAACATACCACACAGCAGGTGCTGGTTTCTCTGTGTAATGCTGGACAAGTGAAGAACGCTATTAAAAAAAAAAAAAAAAAGGGGGGGGGGGGGGGGGAGATGGGGTCTATTTGCCATTCAAATTTCATGCAAACATTGACATGCGTTTCAAAAACAAAGTTATTTACATGGATCAAAAAGAAAAAGACTGCAACTCAGAACAACCAAAATTAAAACCCTACAAATTTGTGTAAATGCCTATATAGTGAAAGGGCAAAAACTGATTTAAAAAAAAGATGTTTAAAAAGAGTGTTACACACGTCTTCAATACAAATGCATCACAAAGTCGCCTCTGCTCACAGTAAAATATAAATCAACCTATTCACTCCCTTTATTGTATCGCAGGACAACCATCTAAAAAAATAAGGTTATTGAATTAAAAACAAAAAAGTAAAGTGCTAAAAATTGTAATACAAATCAATTAACAAAAGTAACAAAAATAAAACCAAGAAAATATACCAATATTGCTTAATATTCTTAAATTCTTGTATCCTGTCAGTAAACTATACACAAGAGACCTGGATCAAATAGTATATAATAGCCTGCAAGTCCAAAGATATTTAAGCACAATTCTCCACTAGTGTGTAGAGTCCGTCAGTTATGCTTGGAGATCAAATTTGATGTAATGAAATTAATAAAAACGAGCATGATTGACTTTGAAATTCAATTAAATAAACTTCCAAATAAACGCAACAGGGGCAAAGTCCATCAGCTGACTGAACATCTCACTCTCATGATCAAACTTGCAGTAAATTTCAGAGTAACTAGTACTTTGGTTTGCCAAAAACGTTTAAAAACCCTGTTCCTGAGAGTAAACTCTCTCTCCTCTGCTTCCTTACTTCAATCTTACTGAACCCAAAGCATCCCAGCGGTGTTCTTCTTCATGGCAGCATAATCAGGTTGATTTCCAAAAGCAATAACCATTGAAACGGGTGGGAAGCAACCAGACTGTAAAGGGACATGTTGAATGATCACTTCAATGAGCATCGTCGTCATCCTTATAGCTGAGCGAGTGAAGATATGATAATCTAAGTAAGCCAGTAAGAACAGATATATTGTATAATCGATGGGTCATTAAAACGTGTATGTCATGATGTCAGACAGATCTTCCCTTGCTCCAAAATCTTGTTTAACTGATAAGGTAAAAACATTTTTTTTTGTCGTCATTGGACACCCACAACCAGTTTTTAAGTTCCAAATCTTTACTTTAACAATACCTGACCTACAAGAGAACACACAGAGACTTGACCTTGTTTCAGTTTAGAGGTCGAGAGTCGACTTTAGGAGTGACGCACGTCATTTCATTTCCTGTGATATTTCGCGGATGGCCTGAATCGAAGCGAGGTGGTCCTCCAACCCTGTCCGGAATCAGTGTGCCAGTGTGATGTGGAGCAGTGATCCTCTGGTGTGCTGCTGTTTTTCTATTCAGCCTGACAGTTGGCTGAACTTGCTTGTCACCCCCGGTGTGAAGCAGTCTGCAACAGCTCGAATGGAAACCGGCACAATAGAAAACCAGCAGTAGTCTGGCGCCCAGACACTAGATATGAGAGCTATCACACAGTTGTACAACACTGCGATGTTCTTTCATTGTTCAGTGAATCTAATGTCTGTCAGTAGTTGGCGGTTTGTGGACTGAGTAGTCGCTGTACATTCCAGTTACATGGGATCTGCAGGTCATCTATGTGCATGTTGCGGTGCTTTGTTAACTGTAGTTATTTGCGATTCTAGTCTTACAGTTCATCATTCCTGTTATCACAAATCAAAGCCATCTATCAAAAATATAGATAAAGATATCTTTAATATATGGCTTTGGCTCAATTTCGTGTCATTCTTGCTTAAAAAAAAAAAAGCAAAAGTAGGAGCGACAGTGCACGAAGGTGCCTCTATCACACGTGAAAGTATTTTTCAGCTTCAGTGTCACAGCTGGTTCCCTGGCTTCTCCAGGCAAACCAGTTCACTGAGGAAGACTTTCCATGTTGCAGCGCGATGCTCAGTCCAGAGGTTGTGGGTCTGCTATAGGCATAGTGTGCAGAACCTCGTCCAGTAGCTGTAGAGCTCTGTGCAGGTGAATCTCGATCCAGCAGGGGGTCTCCTTGATGCTCTGGCGGGGGTAGTCTGGCCCCCAGCCCTTAACAAAACTCATCCTGAGAATACACAGCCTCCGGAGGTCGTCTACCCCGATACCGGCTGCTGCCGACAGACCTGAGAGGATGAGGGGGGGAGAAGAAGTCGCAATCAGACGCTGTATGTGAGGTGAACAATTCATTCATACTTGAAGGAATATTCAATGAATCATATGAACCCAAGATTAACAGCAAGTCAAGTGTGATATCAAATGATTCCTACAAAACCAATTGACAATTTATTGGCAAACTATTTGATAATTCCTTAATAGCTCAAGTGAAATTTTGGGCATAATACCACTGGTTGCAGCCTCTAAAATGTAAATATGTGCTGTTTTTCTTTGATGATCTTTGATATCTTTCAATCGAAGAAATCTGAATAAATGAAATTGGGTACTGTTTTCAGAAACTTTAAAAAGCAAATTATTTTATGATTTATCAAGAAAATCCCGTGCAGATTAATTGATAATGAAAAAAGTTCATTCTTTTAAACACTACCAATAATAATTAATATAAACTCCTACTTCTGTAATATCACATTTTATTATTATTTATTAGCTGGAATTTTTACTTGGACACAAATTAGGTTTAACATCTGTCTGAGCATTTCTAGTTATCATGTAAGTACACAGCCATCCTCACAGATGATTGGCAGCAAAACATACATAAAACTGCCTTTACTTCCTACTGTCTCTATGTGTGAATGTGCATCTGTATTTGCAGTTACAGTATCTTACTGATAGCTGGAGCTATTCCTCCAACTGATCCAGGTCCGGGTATATTTCCAGCCACAGCGGCTGCTTGAGCTGCAGCTGCAGCTTGAGCGGTAGCAGCCTGCTGTTGCATCTGTCTGTGGCACTGACGGAGGTCAAACACCTGGAAGGAGAGAAGAAACCTTTAATTACTGAACATTCGGCTGTGCTGTTCAAGTTGTATGTGACGCCGTTTTACGAGGTATCTTGGAAATAGATATTCGGAGTTTGCACCCAGCAGTTTCCAGAGAGAATGAAATGTCAACAGACTCATGTACTTACCTTGATGTAAGCACTGGGGTAGATTTTGTGAACAGCGTCTCCAGGGGCTCGTCCTGCCTCTCTGTCCAGGTAGTAACTCTGAACAAACACCGCGTGATCACTGAGGCATCGCACCCACACATCTCCCTCGCCTTTACACTCCAGCTGAACCCCTTTGCCAATGTGAAGCCTGGGACATAGGAAAGAGGACAGTGGGTGTATAAAGGAAACAATGAAAGAATGTCAGCTATAATAGAACCAATATGTTTCATGTCACAGTTGCCCTGAACGTTTTTAACATACTGGTAGAATAACAGAGACAACAACAATTCAGGCGGCTGCTCATGAAAGTGGTAAAAACTAAATCCACAGGGTACTTTTATAGTAACAGGAATGTATAAAAAGAACCAAATGTAATGATGGTTACATTATATTAAATCCATATGTGCCTCTGAGCTTTCAACTCATGTGTTGATGGTCCTGATATTATGGTAAGGTGGCTCAAAGATGGACAGAAATGGAAATGTATTTTCACAACATTTTGGGATATTTATATCTGCATCAAGAGACATCTAAAGATGACAAACGTGTTCCTTTGTTGTTATTGAGGACGCTTTGTTTCCAGTCAAAATGTAAAAGAAACAATGATTCTATCTCTATTTTTGCAGTGACGTTTGCATACTAGTGTCCGCTACCTTGCTCTCTCGATAGCCTCAGTGCGGTGTACGTTGCTGAGCTGGCCCAGACAGAACCGGTCTCCTCCTGAGGGGTCGACATAGCCATCCACTGTCACGATGGGGCACGAGGAGGGCACCTTAAACGTCTCCCCGACTTGAACGTCCATCTCAAAATAGGCAATGGAGCACCAGTAGTCAGGAGCTGAAACAGAGCAGAGAAACTCCTGATGTCAGTGGTAATTTTGGAACATGCATTACATTTTCTGACTTAAGTTTTCAAACTACAGAGCTTTAATTTCAAGGGCAGTACTCGGTGACTGAATAATCTCAGTTTGGGCAACAACGTGGTCCAGGTTTGACTGTGTGTTCTCACCTGGATGATTGGATATAGGAGGCTGAAAAGCGAGCTCATTATGCACGGGCCCTGAGAGAAACAGAGAGTAATGGCAGCGATCACCCACTTTGCAGAAAATGGAATTCAAGTATGCAATTTTGTCTGTGGATTAAGTTACAGCTGCGGGGGATAGTGTGTAATTACAGTAGTGTGTTGGATGTGGCATTGGAGGGTGGTGCTGTAGATGGCCATTGGTGTGGTGGGGTATGTTGGGGGTGAAGCTGTTGTTCCTAGACCAGGTTGCGCTGGCACCTAAGGACAAAATGAGAACAGAAGTCAGAGATTCATAATAGGATAGATACAATATTTCTTTTTTAAATCACAAATTCACAGCCATTGCAACAATAGAAGCAGAAAATGCCTTAAATATTGATGCTTTCAAGTGAACACATCCAAAACCATTCTCTTTCTGAAGTCAACATTATAAATTGAGACAAAAAAAAGCCTTTAACGTCAATTAAAAGGCACAACTTCAATGTACAAACATACACAGACAAATAATCACAAAATTGAATAAATAATGACTGTAACTTACTGCCTGATCCAGCAGCAATGGCTGGGAATGATGATGTTGCTGCAGAGGTGGAGGCCTCAGCAGGTGGGAGCAGGTTTGGGCTTGCAAATGGTTCAGAGGGGGCCGGGCGGCTGCCGGATGGGGGATGCTGGATGGTCTGGATGGAGTGCCCTCCGTCGATGGAGGGCAGACTCTGTGGTCCATCGAAATCATACTCATCCTTAACCATCAGTGCAGAGCTGGGACCAGAACTGGTCAGTGTCAGTCCTGATAAGTCTGTGGACCAAGGTAAAGGACAGAGGTGGAACAGGTTGCTGACGATGCCAACTTAAATAATCACCTGCGATACGACCTGGTGGTTTAACAGTGTGAATCTCTAACTAAAAAAGGCACATACAACAAACATACATTTAACAGATTTAAATAACACTGAGATAGTAAACTAACTGAAAAACCTCCCTGTTACTCACCTATGCCAGGCGACACCACTCTCTCATAGTGATAGGGGTTGACACACACATTGTCACACTTGAGATCAAAGGCAAACTGGCAGTATTTGACATGCTTCAGTTCATTCTTATGCAGGTCAGGCCATCGCCACAACCGGGCATAGATAACATGAGGGAACCCTTTACGTCCAGCCACCTGGGAGGAACAACAACAACAGAGTTAATTCAGTTGTAAAACACTGTCAATTATTGGAATACAGTTTGGTTTCCAATGTTGTGGTGAAGAGTGTGACAGTACAGTCATTTGTGGGTTGTATTCATTCAACCACACAATACACAATTTACCTGAGCTTGTTCATACTAATGTGTATAGAGGAAACCATCTTCATACGCCTGTGTGCATTATATTAATGAACAAGATAACTGTATCGTCCCACCTGCAGCCGCCCATCCAGTGTCCTCTGAATGGTCACACACTTGCTAGGGTGGGCCCCATTAGTGGTGATCGCTGTGATGAGGGAGTCAAGTTCGTCTTTTTTCTCCTTCAGCTTTTTCACCAGGCTCTCGATGGCCCGCTTGGCAAAGGTCTCGCTCTCACCACCCTGTCTGTGACACATCAGGCTGTGCACAATGCTCAGACAGGCATCGTTGCTGGTAGGTGTGTTGGTGATGGACATCCTGACTTCGGTCTCTGACTGCAGTTTCTGTAAAAATAAATACATAAATAAACATTTGTTGTTGACACAGTATACCTTAATCAAGTAGCTAAAGCAGAGACATTCTTTGTTATTCCTAGGTGCAACTAATAAACTGGCAACTGAGTGTGGCACTGACCAAGAAAGATCATTCAAAAATATATATGCTGTTTACCACCTTTTTTCTTTTGAGTGGAGACTGTCACTTCCTGCTGCCATGTGGCTATTGTGTTGTAATGTTGAACAAGTCCG
Source organism: Chelidonichthys spinosus (assembly GCA_029853015.1). Lineage (NCBI taxonomy): Eukaryota > Metazoa > Chordata > Actinopteri > Perciformes > Triglidae > Chelidonichthys > Chelidonichthys spinosus. The sequence goes on from CM056831.1 coordinate 17,922,834, forward strand.
GATGATTGATTAAGCTTTCTAGCTAAACCAGATAAACAAGCAAGAGGAGGCTTGAACCAGAAAGTGTAATGTGAAGACAAAGTTTCCAACACTACAATGACAAAGCTAACTCACCAAATACCAAATGGCATGACGAGGCAACAATTACTCGATTTGCATTTGAGTGTAGAAAACTCCGGAACCGTTTCTAGGATACAAAAACAATGGTTAAATTGTCCTCATGTGCCATTTGTAGCTAACCTAGCAAGCGGCGCCACTCTGGCTGTCTTTCGTCCAGGGAAGTTACTGCATACGGGCAACGCTACCCGGAAGTAAGCACTTCTGGTCTTCAAAATAAAGGCGAAACATGCCAAAGCTAAAAGACTAGACCAATAGAAAACGTATTGGAGATATTAAACAATCATTAAATACACGTAACATAGAGTGTAAAACGGTAGCGATTATCCGATATCAACATGAAGGATGGTTGTACAGATTATAGGATGTGCTCTTCTTTCTGTTTATTAAACCCGTATGATGCAGGCTTTAGGGGCTCTCAAATAGGCGTCTGCTAACTTGTGAGAAATTAAATGGTTACTGACTTCAACAAGTCATTTAGTCTGTGATTGTAAATTCAACAATCTAAGCCCCAAAACACACGTTACATGTGCGTATTCCAAGCACGTCCATATTTATGGAAAAGTGTGTTGTGAGCTTTGTGGGTTACTCTTTAAGTATGTTTTTTACTCTGGAGAACCAGGCCGGAAATACCCGTTTTAATTTAAACAACTTGGCATCGGATTGGCTCACTACCTGCTACTAAAAACATCAGCTAGCACCGATGATTGTTGATAGCAAGCTGGCTAACGTAGCATGCTACTATGAGCAGGCATGTTTGTTTATTATCACACAACGTACAAATGTGCTGACTTAGTTCGATAGGCACCGATACAAGTATAGTATGCAACTGTGGAAAATCACTGGTGGTAGCCAAATATATTATTACTGAAAACGAACTAAAGCCATGTAAATAGCTAGCGTTAGCACATTGAGCTACCTGGAGTTAGCTGCAGCTAGCAGGAGAGCCCTGCCTCTTGTCCCAAGTTACCGCAAGTTACCGTGCCGACGGTGTCCAGCGGTGGGGCGTGCAGATCCTGGACGTCTCCTCGAATAATCTGAACCAATTTCACCGACTGTTCACAAGAAACATGGTGAACAAAATTCCTTGTACGAAAACCGTTGCCTTACATCCTTAAACATAGAGCGCGGATCCAGTCAAACCTCTGATTCCGTGTCATGTCCCCGACCCACTTCACGCACTTCTCACACTATTTCCCTCAATGGCGCGTTGCGCATGCGTAACACGAGACGGTTGTTTTGAGTAGTCACACTTACGGTAACTGTTCCAGCTGCTAAATTACGTAAAAGTATATTTCGGTCTACAATTATTAATGCATGTGCTGGTATTACTAAAACCCACGACCACTAAGAATTGCGTCTTCTGAATCTACTTTTCTTTATTTTATGGCAACTATAACGGCTACAAATCATTTTCATGGTGAAAATGTTTTGTTTTTTTCAATGCTGCTGTAAGACTATGGTATGAAGAGCAGATAGATAGATAGATAGATAGATAGATAGATAGATAGATAGATAGATAGATAGATAGATAGATAGATAGATAGATAGATAGACCCAGTTGCCCCTATCCACTTATAGTTCAATTCCCTATATTGACCAGCAGAGTGCAGTATGCGCCTATAAACTCTGCTCTGCACTGCAGTCTTCTGAGCAGGGCTGTGATAATTTTATGACGACTTTTATGATTAACTTTGATGAGAAAAATATTTGAATTAATGTTAATCAAATTCAGTTCTTCGAGTTTATTATAAAAGTGAAAAAACTCGTGACAAAATGTAAGAAGTGACAGGTAAGAGAAGACAAAATTCAAGCAGGCCAACGCAAGGAGCACACACCACGTGAAGGAGCTAGTCTAGATACATTGGTCAAATCAAAATAGACTGAAACGGACAGTAAAATATAAAATGCATTTTGCTCTCATCCTGAATCCAAATCACTATTTCTGTCCTCTGCGACTGAATAAATCTTTCTGTAGCTGATAGCCAATATATTTAATATATAATATACATATTTTACTGACTCAAAACTTAGTATAAAATAAAACAACCAAAACAATATGGCCTTCAAAACACAGCTTATCTTGAAATACTAACTTGTTGGAGGTAGCTCTTATCAAGTATCTAGCATGTCAATGTTAAGTGGTGTTTTGAAGTCTTTTCCTCCCAAAAAATACTCAGTTGTTTCACTTCCTTATCAAATTCAACTAAAAATGTTAACCTTGAGGTACTTTTTTTTTTGGCTCTACTTTCTGGTAATAGACCTACAAATTGAATTTCATTAATTTTAGCTCCCCGCGTGCTTAAAGAATGACGGTCATAGGAGGCTGCTGGAATAAGTTAGTTTGAATTGATCACGGAGCGCAATGTCTGTTCTCCTCATGACTACCATTCATTAGCTGCACTAGATGAATTCTGTAGATGTTTATCTGGCGGTAACAATCACTTTCATTACTGTCATCTGAAGATCACATGAAAAAAACCCAGGAAATAACGAACAAATGTGAAGTTAGTCGCATTTCTCTCATGGCTGAGAAAATATACCAACACTTTAAAGGCTGATTACGGTTGTAGTGATGTTTAATTATTGTTGAGCAGCTAGCAGACAATTGATTTGGACTTAATCAAGACATCTCATATAGAAACACACAGAACAATGATTTTCACAGTGTAACAGCACAAAGTGAGACACTGTGATTGGCTGAAGCCAATTTTCTTCAGGGTTTCCACAGTGATGATGCTGAGGTTGATCAGACCATTATGTATCACCTTGACAACCATCCCTCAAAGGCAAGTCACATGACTGCTCCGTGTGTGTAATGATGAGTGTGTGGGCCTGCACTGTACATCTGTCAACAGAGTCACAAATGTAAATACAAATGGACAAGCAAGAGAGGAGCTTAACGGATGTGATGTGACTGTGTCACAGTCAGAGACTGAGGGGGGGACGTAGGATAAAGTGACAGCAGCTTTCCAACGTAACAAACTGGGACACGTGATCATAACCTCCTCACCGCTTCTTCTCTGTCGCATTTGACTATTTTCTCTAAATTCCCACCATTTTTTCTGCTTGTCTTCTTCTCCATCTGTTATCTCCCTTTTGCTTTACTTTTCATCCATTCTTATATTCTGTCCTTGTAATCTCATTGTGAGTGTATGTATTTGTAGATTTTTTGTGCTGTCTGTCCCCTCGCAGCAGTTTACACTGATAATGGGAGCACATTTGATTTGTTTTAAAATGATAAACAGTTAAATGAACAGTTAAAGCTCATTGATGGATTGGTACACATTTTTTCCACAGACATTCATGGTCCCCAGAGGATAAATAATAAACTCTGTCATCAGATCAAATTGCACCATGGAGAGCTCGCAAAAACATTTTTGTTCTCGTGATGCTGACATATGCATGATCGTTTTTCTACCGCTTATTCCCAAGTCCCCATGTGGGTCAGTTAACCATGTAGGAGTGAGCCCCTTAATTCTGATTTGTGAGCTGGGCAGGCCTGTGGCTAGACTCTGTAGTTTTATTAAGCATTATGTTTCACTTTTTACCTTACAGAGAAAAGAACCAAGGTGTTTGATTATTGTAAGGCTACATCAGGTAAAATTTGCATCCATCTACACATCTAAAAGCATTCCCAACACCTGCTTCTTCTTGTTCTTCTTGTTCTTCTTGTTCTTCTTGTTCTTCTTCTTCTTCTTGGTTTTATCTGCATACGCAGATGACTTGATTGTAGCAGTTAAAAATCAAAGAGACATCGATACGTTAATTGAGTTAACTGAAAAGAACAAGACTTTGTCTGCTGCAAAAATAAACTGGGGTAAAAGCGAGGCACTCGCAGTTGGGAAGTGGTCAGATGGCCTCCCAACACTCCCCCAGAACCTGGCCTGGAAGAGGGAGGGGTTTAAATACCTCGGTGTCTCCCTTGGAGGTAAGGCCATGGAGCAAAGAAATTGGGAGGGAGTACAAGAAAAAATTAGCGAAAAAATGAAGAAATGGAAGTGGCTGCTGCCACAGATGTCTTATAGAGGGAGAGTCCTGGTTTTAAACAACTTGTGTGCATCACTCCTGTGGCACCGCCTGTCCTGCCTGGACCCGCCCAGTGGGTTTTTAGCAAAGATACAGGAGAAAATTGTAAATTTCTTTTGGGACGGCTTACACTGGGTGCCACAGGGGGTGTTGTTTTTTACCGAGAGAGGAGGGGGGGCAGGGCCTCATCCACCTAGCCAGCAGGACGGCAGCGTTTAGGCTGCTGTTCCTTCAAAGGTACATGGCTGGCCCAGCAGACCTAGTGTGGAGGGGTGTGGCCAGCTGCATCTTCAGAAGGGTGAGTAATCTGGGACTGGATGCTGCTCTGTTTTTTACCGATTTTAAATTTCTAAATCTCAATGGGGTTCCTCCTTTTTATCAGAGTATTTTTAAGGTGTGGGCTTCCTTTGATAGCAGCAGGGAAAAAGAAAGCTCCAACTCTCTGTTTTGGCTGTTAAATGAACCCCTGATTCACAGAGCCAGGCTAGACATCTCCAGTGGAGCTACACCTGGGCTGATGGCGGCGCTGCTCCGGGCCAGGACAGTTGACCTGCGGAGCTTGGTCCTCGTTGCAGGGCCGGGCCTCATGGACTCGGAGGGCGTGGGACGTGTGTTGGGCCTCCAGTCCCGCAGGATGGCCCAGAGGCTGCTGCAGCTCTGGAGGGACAAATTGACCTCATCGGAAAAAAAGGCTCCTTAGGGAATTCGGCAGAGGGGAGGAGCCGGACCCTACAGACCGCCCCCCTGGAATCCGGCTCACCCCACAGACTGAACAGGAAGGTCCTTTGGTGAGAGGGACAGCATTCAGCCTGCACACAGTAAACAGAAAGACTCTCTACAGAGCCTGTGTGCAGGCGCTAAACAAGAAAACTCTGGGGGGCAGAGCACCCTGTGCATGGACAGACAGGTTGGGGGAGGCTGCTCCGCAGTGGAGAGTGCTGTACAAGCCTCCCCTGAAAAAAAGGACAGGGGACTTACAGTGGAGGGTCCTCCATGGTGCCATTGCATCCAATGCTTTTATATCTGTTTTTAATCCTGCTGTGTCCAACCCGTGCCCTTTTCTGTGAAATAAGGGAGACAACCTTCCACATTTTTAGCGAGTGTGGGAGGCTCTCAGCGTTTTTTAATCTATTGACACGTGTTTTTAAACTCTTCAACCAAACTTTCACAGTCACAATGTTTATTTATGGGGCGGGGTACAAAAAAGAAAAGAAGGCCATGTGGCAACTCCTGAATTTTATCGTGGGAGAGGCAAAGATGGCAATCTACATCTCGAGGAGAAATAAAATGGAAGGCCAGGCTGGTGTGGAGGCATCCGCAGTGTGGCGCTGCAACGTCCGCTGCAGGATCCGCCTCGAATTCTCGTTTTATAGGATGATGGGAGACCTGGGAAGCTTTGCCGACATTTGGTGCCACAACAACATCCTGTGTGCTATTTTAAACAATGAGCTGCATTTCACTAATATTTTAAACTGACGGAGTATCTATTTATTTATTTATTTATTCATTGACTGATTTGGGGTTGTTGGGATGTAAGTATGTATGTATGTATGAGTGTGTGTTTTATGGGGTTTGTTGTATGAATAGATACATCTGCAGTTGTGTAAAATGACTAGCTAATTTGTAAATAAAGTGTGATTGTAAAAATCAAAAAAAAATCTTCTTCTTCTTCTTCTTCTTCTTCTTCTTCTTCTTCTTCTTCTTCTTTTCCTTTGAACCCCTTCCTCTGAAGCCTGAGCACATCACATGAGATGGGGATGTATTAAACCTGAAATCTTTCCACTCCAGTGGGATTCAGGAAATTGTCCTCCCTGCGGGGGAAATAAATGCAGATTGAGGATATATGGAAACATGGAGAAACGGAAGGATGGGTAAAATGGATGGAAGGAGTGATGGATTTAGGGAAGGGACGACGAGTTAGATTGAGAGATTGGTAGGTATGCGAGTTATTTGGAGGATGGACGGATCGGTGGTGAGCATCAGAGACATGGAGGGAAGGATGGAAGAAGAAGGAGGAGAGAGACGGAGGTGTGGGAGAGGAGATGGCTGAGCTGTCTGTTTGAAGATAAATCAGAGAGGCAGTGTAGTGAGGAGGTCTGGATCCATAAACACACACACACACACACACACACACACAACAGATGTGTGTGTGCCCACTCACGCTTGAACTAGCACACATGCAAACACACACACAAATACACTCACTTACATAGCTTGTGCACACTCTGCCCCACGGCGAGGTGGTAAAAGGCCATGGCTGATTGGGTGCTGCAGGCTGATTTCGCCCCGAGTGGCAGAGCAGTGCATGTTGGGATGTTTGGATACAAATGCAGTCATCCGTGACGGCATGAGTTAGGTCACCCCTTCTCTCTCATCCTTCATTGCTTAACATCTCTCTCTCTTACTCTTACCTTCCATACATCATGCTTGTTCTTCTCTCCTTCACTGTTGTCTTTCTTTTCCCATCCTGGCTCCACGCATTTTCCCACAGGGTTTTCCACCAAGACACCTTCAAATCTGCCCTTCTCTCTGTTCCTATCAATCCAGCTTTCATACAGACAGTGTATTCTCTCTGGGTATTAACAGTAGCTCTCTGTTCTCCTTTCTTTCTCCTTCTCTTTCTATCGGCCTCGATTCATTTCCATCTGTCTCCCATCTCTCTCTCTCTCTCTCTTCATCTTTTTGAGCTTGACTCTCCCTCCATTTTTTCCCTGCCTCTGCAGACACACTCGCACACACACACACACACACACACACACACACACACTGCAGACACACATCCCTACAGTGTAGTGTGCTAACAGAATAATTAGTCGTGCTTGATGTCTCTGACAGTTCTAATCCTTCTAAATGGCCACCACATGCCTCTCCTCATCAGCCCAGAGCTAGACACACACACACACACACACACACACACACTTGCGCTGCTTGCAAATAGGCAGTTAGAAATGAGATTCTTCCATCTGTGTTCAAAGAAGTTTTTAGATGCTTGTGTGTTAAAGTTTTTAACAGTAAAACCGCTCCTAAAAATAGGAGTTGGTAAGATGAATACATTGCAGGTGAAAACCTCTTAAACTGACACTTTGATAGTGGCATTTTCAATAAATAAAGTTTGACTGAAATAAAAACAAATTCTTCAAACAGAGCACTATGCTCATACGGTTCATCTTAATTTCACAAATAAAATTATAATAATTTGTTTTTTTATTGGAGATTTTGGAGAGAAATTGTTGCATAATATTCCTTGACAGTTTTTTTTTGACAGCGGGCAGAACTGAAGTCACGTGCAAAACTCTTACTACAGTCTGCACAGCAGCAGTTCATGTGGACCGAACTCGAACTCCGTTTTCATTGCATGAATGCAGTTTTCAAAACTCTGCACACTTCTGAGGGTGCAACCCAAACTCAATATATTTTTAAAATAGGACCCAAAAGGAGGAAGAGGAGGATGCAGGAAAATGCTATTAGAGGATGAAAATGCTATTGTTGAAAAACTTCTTGTTTTACATAAAAAACTGATGTGTTATAAAATAATACAAATGTTCATGTGAAAGAATTTCACTCTTTTCTTTAAATAAAATATTGTTTTGTCACTGAAATTATTTAAACTGTCAAAATGAAAAGTGTGTAACTTCTGTGTTTGATGGTGGTGTTTTAATTCCCAGTGTGTTCTGAGTAACCGTGTGTGTTGTCCTCATGAGGATTGTTCACAGTGTTCGCTGCACTGAACCTGTTTTGCAGGTGATGTGAACTGTTTAGCTCGGGTGACTGAATGGAATGAGAAAGGAAATTCAACTCTGAGCAAGGTGACGAATCTCACCTCATCTGCTGTCAGAGGGATGAGCTGCATGTGGTTCGAGGCCAACTGGATCTCATTCAGGAAACTAGGTCTCTGAGATCTTTGTGCCTGGACAAATATATCTGTGTCTTTATTTGTCAGCATGTTTTTTGGTTTGGATATTCAATTTCCCATATCTATTTCGTGTCAATGAGTCAATGTGTGTGTGTGTGTGTGTGTTTGTGAGTGCTAATTTCCCCCAGTGAAACATGACAAGCATCATTACAGTGTTGCTGAGGGTCAACATGGAATAAATACAAACAAGACAGATGTTTCGCTCTATTACACACACAAACAAGCTGCCGTGATGCCAGCCTCTGTTACGATGAGTGTGTGTGCGCGGCCTGTGTCTTTGTGTTATTGTGTGTGTGTGTGTGTGTGTGTGTGTGTGTGTGCTCCCAGACTCCTGTAAGCACATGAGAGGAAACTGATTAGAAAAAAAGAAACATATACAGAGTCATGGGGGGGAGGGGGCTCTTCTGAAATGAGGAGACAGAGAGAAAGAGAAAAGAAAAGGAGTGAAGAAGAGGGTTGAATGAGGATGGATTTTGTCTGGGCTGGCTCGATGCTACGGAATGTGTCCACCTCCCAATACCAACACTTCAAGATGCTGTCACAGTCACTGTTGTGCTGTTTGCCAACAAATAGTTACTGCACGCAACTCCTCCTCAAATTCCAAGATGTTATTTCAATAATATTTCAATGTATGCAAAAATTAAACAAATATATAACATATATGTTTGCTTTGTTCACTTTGAACAGCACCGGGCTAGCTGTTAGGGATCCTCTCATCTCAAGCTTAGAGAGAAAACAAGTAATAAGCAAATAAACTAAAATAATTTAGCCGAGTGTGAGGACATGTCAGTATTAGCAAACACTCAAAACAAACAGAAGAAAAGATCAGGCTGAGCACATGTTATACATTCTCATGCTAAAACACACACACACACACACACACACACACACACACACACACACACACACACTCACACAGTCATCTTCAAATCCTTAACTTTCCTTCAGGACACACAAAGGCGGTCACAAGTTTCTCGTTTGAATATGTTGTCCGCTGCACAACATAGTCACGACCATCCATCATGGGCAAAATAATCCGATTCAGGCTTGAAACTCGTGGTGACCTGAACGGAACTATTCTTGGTTTCTTGTGGAAATGATGATGATGATTAAACCGAGGGGAACATGTTCCACTGATACGGTTCGATCGATGCTGCTCTTGTCAGTGTTAATGGTGTGAGGCTGCATGTTTGAATGATAAGATTGGACACTTTTGTACTGTATCGAGTCATTGAATGATTAATTAATGTACGAATATATTCAATTAAAGAATGTGATTACTGTACACACCACTCTATTTGTACACTGTCATGCCATAATACAAACTATATGGGGTTTAAAGTTCTTAAAGGGGTTATTGTAATGTAGCAAAATTATAGAAAGTATCTTGTACACACTTCCCAACTGGGCTAAAATATGCAAACCAACAATATGATCCTTTGAGTCAATCAATAATGTTTTGCTCAAGTATTGCTGTCTGTCTCTCTCTGTCTGTCTGTGTGTGTGTGTGTGTGTGTGTGTGTGTGTGACCATTAACATGTGTAAAGTGAACGTGTGACCACACGCACCGTGAGCCCCTCTGTGACTCAAAAAGCTTGAGATCAAACGCTTGTGCCGTCATATGGTTTGAATTAGGGTCAGTCTTCAAGTTTCATCATAAAACTTCAATAAAGTAAAACTCATACAACACACACACACACACACACACACTCACACTCAGTGTTGGATTTATGTGAGCAATATTTGTTATGATGTGTGTCATATGATCAGGGTGTTTTTTCAGTGTGTGTATGTGTGTGTGTGTGTGTGTGTGGTTGTGGTTCTGAACATTTTTTCCTAAACCGCTGACCCATAAGCTATGAGAGGTTGTGGGCTAATGGGCCCACCCACAATAAGGAAACACACACACACACACACACACACACACACACACACACACACACACACACACACACACCTGTATGTAGACATCTGATGAAGAATTACAAAGAGACTAGTTGCCTTTATATCAGAGAATCATCTCCCTGGTTGGGAGAATAAGATACATGTGGGTTTATATATTTTATGTGGGTTTATATATATATATATATATATATATATATATATATATATATATATATATATATTTTTTTTTTTTTTTCTTTTAATTGAAAACCTTTTGCAGTGTTGAACTCTGTCTTAGTTTGGTTCTCTTTTCTGTCTCCAGAGGTTCAAGGTAAACACATATTAGTGCCCTTGGCCTCTAAGCTCATCCTTTTCCATCATTGTTTGTCATAAGGCTCATCATATACTTTGGTTCACATATTTACCTGTGTACTTTGTATGTACACAAAGGATTAAAAAGCATGTATCCTTAGTTGTCACAAACAGCTGCATATTGTGCACAATAAATGCACATTGAACATGAACAACCCAGAGATGGGAAACTCTGAGTCTTGGTTCCAGAACAGCTGTTCTGAGTTACTTCAGTCAACTCTGAGTAGGTTAACTCTGAGTTACCCGCATGGAGCGCCGATACTGGGAGGCATGGGAACCAGGGAGAAGCGAGTTCCTCCTACTTCACACCAACAGTTAAAGAAAAAAACTTTGCATTTAAGGAGAGAACAAGCTCATCCTTGGAAAGCGGAGCATCATAGCTGCCTGGAGTCTGACTGAATTAAAAAATCAATCGATTTTTTTGAACTTAATGATATTTTCTTGTCATTTCCAGTGTAGCACAGTAGAGTAATGGTTAGCAATGCTAAGTAATGAACAGCAGACAGGTGTTCAATTCCTGTTGGATGTGACTGAATGGTATGAAAAGTAAAACTTTATTTTTCATCTGGCTACAGCTTAAAATGAAACTAAGAATATTGTACAGGTAGCCTCAGGCATATGGTTTTAATCATATTTCACATAAACAAAGTAAATATCAGTGGATTTTAACAGTTGACAAAATTTCTCATCATGTCTTTAGCAGGTCACTGTGGTGTAATGGTTAGCAATGCTGACTAAGAAGCAGGTGACAGAGGTCCACTACTTATGTTTAAAAGTCACCTAATGAAATTAGTTTTGATTTAAGTTCAATCCCACGGGCACAAAAAGAATGTGGTAAATACCAGGGGCTATTTCAGCTTAGTAGCTTTAACCCCCAACAGAATGCCACTTCAACACACATAAAGGTCCTTAAACATTTTAGAAAACTCACATTTGCAATATTGTTCAGATATGTGATAAATTTGTAGGAAAAAAAATGTAATAAGTAATCGTCAGGGACTGAAAGCACATCTCAGGGGTCTCAATAGCCTCTCGCTGCTTGATGAAGGTGAACTTTCTGCAGCTTCAGTCTCATGTTCTTTCTCTCTCTGCTTCTTTGTGTTCATCAGCCGAGGTGGACCAGAGGTTAAGGACAGTGCTGGCCGACGTTACTATGCAGGTTCGAACCCCGCCCTCACACAGGAGTGAGTGCGATGAGTGTGTGAGAGATCAAAACAGCAACTAAAACCTTCAAGCCGTGCGTTCAAGAGCGTTGTTCGTTGTGATTTGATGTCAACTCTGAATTTCCACCATCAACCAACGAGGATGGAGCAGAGAACAGCTAAGTCCGAGTCTAAGGGGTTGAGCTAGCTAGCGTACGAAGCCTTGAAAGGCTACTCTTTTTGTTTTAAATGACATTGAACAAAACAACATTACAAGTCACTACACATTCATTTGTATCTGAAATTAACTGAAGTTTTAAATTAAAACGATGTTAATTAATGGATAAATGAATGATGGGGATTTGAAAAAGGTGATACATCAGGAATGGGACACCACCTGGATACAAACCAGGAGTCCTGACCATTCGGCCATCTGGAAAATCAAGACTCTTCCCATGTCGCCCATGCCTAAATCCACCATCGCTATGTGTGTTTGCTTTGAGCCTTCCTTTTATAAAATTGTGTTTTGATATCATGCTTTGAAAGTACAACTCGGGCCGTGTTGAGTTACAAAGATAGAAAGATTGTCAGCTGGGATGTCAAGCTGATTCTTAATACTTAACATCTCAAACCGTATGATTTTAAGCTTGCAATTTGTCGGTGTTAGGATGGTGATATCCGTCACGCTTTGACATTCAGTTGTCTGAGCAACAACTTCCTTCTTGGAACAATTTTGGTTGTGGAAAACCAATGGATGTGGGCTTTTCTTGGCACCACTGGTGTCACATGCATCATTGCTAACCACTCGACCATCCAACCCCTCTGAAGTGCTTTTAGCTATCAGATTGTGGGCTGAGAATTGTGTAACCCCTCAAAATGTCATTTTTTTTGTTGTTGACAAAAACAAGAATTGCTTGTTATTTTACTTCGGTGCGATGCATGTGTTCATGTGAGTTCAGGATAAAGTCGAAAAATCCGTTTTTTAAGGGCGACAAAAGTCATTAGCACATTGTCACGTTACCTCACAGTCTGCCTTGGACTTTAGTCTGCCTTTCATTAGGCCCCAAATCCCAGAGGAGGGTTTAACACATGCATACACACATGTACACGTGCGTGCACACACACACACACACACACACACACACACACACACACACACACACACATAACGCAGACAGCCCCACTTAATGCGTCAGCAGTGTTTGCTGCCGTTCTCTCGGCCACTGTGCGGCTTTGTTCTCAAAATCTCCCTTCACCTACCACAAGTGCAATGGTCTCTCTCTCTCTCTCTCTCTCTCTCTCTCTCTCTCTCTCTCTCTCTCTCTCTCTCTCTCACACACACACACACACACACACACCACTGTACAGCTACTGCTCCAGCTGCTGCTTCAGACAATGATTAGGCAGCAGCAGGGCATAAATATGACACAATAAGCACATACGCTGCCTGCATGCATGTTAGAACACCAGTGTTTTATTAAAGCCCTGATATATTCCTAGTAGACGTGACACAGACAGCTGTGGACACCGCAGACACATAGTAGTTATTTTTATACAACTTAGGAAAATGCATTCCACACATGCTCAGTAGGTGCCCAATAGGTGCTTTGTAGCACCCTTGGACTTGTCTACATTTGCAAACTTTGTTGATGATATTTACATCACACGGACCCTTCTCACGGATATATAACATGGAATTTATCCTAATTTAGCTTGCATTCATTTCCTGCAGTATGCCTGGTTCTAGGCTGTGCGGTGGTGTAGTGGTTAGCACTGTTGCTTCACAGCGAGAGGGTCCTGGGTTCAAGTCTTGGGTCAGCTGATGACTCTAAACAATAGTGTGAATGGTTGTCTGTCTCTACATGTCAGCCGTCCAGGGTGTACCCCGCCTTCGCCCAATGCCAGCTGGGTTCGGCTCCATCCCCCCCGCGACCCTGAATACAGGATAAGCGATGGATGGATGGATTGGATGTCCACATTTTATATATTTCAGTCTGGTGCGGCTGCTCTGAGCAGACAACAGGGTGGAGGTCAGAAGAGAAGAGAGAAAAAAACTCAGGAGCTGGAGCGTTTTGGGCCTGGTGGATACTCCTGGGGGATATCAGCTCACAGTTACAGGAAGTCACCGGAAGCGAGCGGTGACTGTTTTTATAATGGTTTATATTACACACTAAAATTTAATTGTGTGTGTTAAGTCATGCTCTAGAACGACACGTCACAGTGTTTTATGATCTGGAAAGTGTCGTTCTTCTGCTTCTCAGTCTTTACACATTTAGTTCAGCAGTTGAAGTCACGTGAAGTTTTGCTTCTATTAAGCTAGGATTCCAGACTGCAGAAAACAACAAACGATTGGTTTATAATTGTAGCAATGGTGTGACTAATTTGAAGCATTTATGTGCGTGAAGTGCAATGCTCCAAACCATAAGGAAATTATAACAGACAGACATACGTACACACACACTTAGCAGATTGTCTCCATTGGCAGCACTGACACAGCTACTTATCCAAAATGCAAAGTCATCACTGAAGGCAGATGTCTAACATCTGTTCCCGTGTGTGTTAATGTGATTGCTGAACACTGGACAGTTTGGATGTTGCATGCCAACATGCTGCCATTCCTCCACCCAGCATGCAGGAGACTTGACTGGGGGTGAATTTCACCTCACAGTTCCTTTGCCTGTCCTGAGAAAACTGTCTTTAGTTTGTCTGTTTCCTGCCTCAATCCTCAGAAATAAAACCTGCCTTCCACTTTTACTTCTGAACTGAATCTGGGGGGTGAATCAAACTGTTTTGACACACTGCTTCACAGCGATACAATGGTGCTGCTTGTTGGCGTTAGCATCCGATGCTTTCCTACCACCACAGCTTTGGAAACGGGTATTCACAGTTTTACTGACTGCAGAAAATACTATGTCGTGAGTAACTGATCTCAAACAGCAAGCACACTGAGCCACTCTGTTCTCTTGTCATATCATGCTGATAACGCAGTGTGATTAATTACTGACATTAATAATCATCTTTTTCCACTTTTAAGCCTCTTTCACAATTTTTGCCATCCCACTGTTTCAACGTTGCTTTCCAATGACATAATAAACAGCAGTGTTGTTGTGGACGTCTTATGAAGCGTTTAGTGTAAGTGTAGAGTAAGTAGAGAGCGTTAATTTTGGATTGTGTAGTATGCATGAATATCGGCAACTGGTTCATGTTTCATAAGATATCGAAACATTTGTAAAGATAGCTTAAAGATAAATACAATTTCGATGTTATACATTCGGAATAACTTGCTCATCTTGTTTTGTTACCTCCTCCAGGGGCTGTAACAGAATCTGTCAGTCTTCCTTGAAGCGTAGTCACATTTTTTACACAGACTGTTTGCCCAATTTGACTATTTCAGCCTGTCAATTAAATTATGGAAGCTCAACATTTGACAAATCTGCCCTTGACAACTTCACGCCTCCAGGAGTTTGACAGGGCCTTTGGAATTGGACCTTAAACATGAGATTCATAGGGAGCCCAGGGAGGGGTCCAGCTCGTGCTCGTCACAACTTTGTGCACAGGGAGCAGAAACGCTTCCTGGTGAGGATGCTTTTCCACTTTCAGGTACTGATCATGTGCATGATTTGTACCTGCACAGGTTATGAGACTAATAAAAACACTGTGTTGTACATAGGCACAACAGTGCTGCAAGCTAAATGCTAACATGATGATTTTTATCAGCTTCATCATCTTACATATTCGTGTATTTACAATGTGCTTATTAGCCCTAAACACAAAGGCAGCTGAGGCCGATAGTAAATTGTTTTGCAGGTGTTTCCAGGTATATCCTAAACTGAAATAGCTGACAAAGTGAGATTTTGACCTTCCGACAACCCGAGTTCATCCTGAGGGAGACATGAATGTGTGCACCAAATGTCATGGCAATCCAGCCAAAAATTGTTGAAACACTTCACTCAAAACTACAGAGATGCTAATTCAGAAAAGGTTTTTCATCTGCTTCTAAGTCTTACAGCTCGGTGGCTCAATATCCTGTCTGAGCGAGAAGAAGGCCAGGAAAGGAGTGAGTCAAGGGAAGTGTGTGTGAGTGAAAAGATGAATCAGTTCTCTGATTTGAATGTGTTTTCCTATGTCTGCCACCTTAAACCATGATGTCATGTTGGTCGTCCAGTCAGTCTGATGAAAAATGAAGGGATTACCAGAGTTCTTATAGAGTTCACCCAGAAGGGAGCATGAATGTTGGTTTTGAATTTAATGGCAATCCATCCAATCACCGACAAAACATTTCACTCAAAAAATCTCAAATTGTTGTGGTTGTTCAGGAAATGCCAGGGGATCTCTGAAGTATTTAGGATACATCATCTGGGAACCATGAATGTCTGTAAGTGTGGGGATGTTTCACCAGATAGCCTAAGTGAACTGCTGATGGTGCAAGAGCAAAGGTGTTCATGTGGGTGGCCTCTATAGAGTGCCGAAGCGGAAGCAGGAAGTAACGGCGCCATGGGTCCTTTCGGAGCGAAAAAAATGAATGGTGTTCAATGGACGGAAAATAATTATTATCTGATCCCCCGGTCGTTATGCCTTGGATTACACAAATGTTGTTTATAGGCTTAAATTATAATTTTCCATGTCAAGAGTTTGACCGTTTATTGTGCAATTCTTCAGTTAAAATTCATTGAGAAAACACAATGATAAAGACTACATGTTGTGTCGCGTATGTGACGTCACGTCATCGCCCTTTTCCCTCCCTCGGCTCTCCACATGACCCGATTTATAGTGGTTCTCCCCCCTTTCGATACTTTTATTCTGCCCTTGGAAAAAAGCGGTGAAGTGGAGCAGAGAAACAGCCATCTCGGCGGACTTCGGACTCGGCGGGTGGTGACGTATATCATTCGCGACGAGAACAGCGAGGAGCTGTAGTTCACAAAGCGGCTCACACAAAACCTAACTTTATCAAAACTCTTCGCGCTTAATTGTCGTCTTCTTTGCGTGAAAAAATTTCTTTAAATATCACAAAGAACATATGTGAAATCCATGGCACAATTCAAACGGGACCAGAAAATAATTTGTATCTACCCATTGAATCGCATTGATATTTTTTTGCTTTTGAGGACCCATGTCCCGGAAATGGAGGGGCGGGACTTCACCACTCTATTAGAAACATTCCATAAATAAAGACATCCTTAGTTGACACAGTACTACACAGTACACAGTTCCTAAGTACTACTTATTGTGCATGACATAAACACAACCAAACATGCCAACATTTAAAAGTATGTAGAATTTAATGCCATCTAGCGGTGAGGTTACAGACCGCTCACCCCTCCGTTTTTAAGTGTGTTGAAGAACTGTGGTCAGGACGCAAAACAATTATGTTGCCTTTTATTGAAAACATACCATACTAAGTATGCAGACATTTTGCTGATCCATATACAAATAATGCACCAAACAGTATTGTGAATAATCCCAAGTAACATACATACATATATACTGCTGTAATTTAACATATATACATATATATATAATATTATATTACAGCAGTCATGACAGAATAATGTATAGCTATTCTCCAAATACTTTAATTTTGATTGTATATGGTTTATACATATAAAATAGAGGCCTAGATTTTAATAACACTGGATGTTGTTGTTTATCAGGCTTGTGACCATCGCCTAATGGATTTGGATGAATTCATCAAAATGCTCCCAGGATGTGATTAAGATGTGTAAACTCGTGAGAAACACTCCTTCTCTTTTCCAAACTCTGCCTGTGGCTGTTACTGTAAATACAAATATGCTGTCAGTTAACTGCACTGGTTAAATAAAGGGCTGAACATTTAGACTGTGGTTTTCCATTCAAAACCACAAAGCCGCTGGATTCCCTCCTCCATCCTTTCTTTCCCTCTCGTCTCGTCTTCCCCGTCCATCTCTCGCGGCTCCACATTAAAGACACGCAGCTAATTCAGAAAAGGTTTCGTCCTCTGCTTTTAAGTCTTACAGCTCGATGGCTCAATATCCTGTTTGAGCGAGAAGAAGGCCAGGAAAGGAGTGAGCTAAGGGTGAGTTTGTGTGAGCGAAAAAGATAAATCCGTTCTCAATCACTGGCCCGATCTTGTCTTTGAATGTGCGTTTTCTTTTATGCAAGTGTGTGTTCCCGTGTGCTCCACCTATGACCTAGCAGTCAGGTTCATCATCCTGTCAGTTTCCCTCCTCCCAGCGCCTTAAGTCATGTGACATTCTCCAAGCCTCATAATTGGCCCTCATGCGCTGACCTCGTTAAAGCTGTCTCAGTTTTATAATGGCTTTTAGCACGGGCCCTGGCGGGTCTACTGCCAATAGTGGGCATTAGCGCTAGGCTGTATTTACACCTGAGATCCCAATAGATGCAGGGATAGCCATTACACACAGCATTAATGCTAATCTGCCCTAATAGATTTAGCATTGATCTGTGAGGCTTTAAAGCGCTTAGCAAGGTTCATACAAGGTCAGAGGAAAGAGCTGCTCCAACGACGAGGTGGTTAAACATGACCTCAGCCTCCACATGTCCTTGCATAAGAACAGGCAGAGAAACATTCCTCAGTGAGTTTTTCCTCATTTTCTGCATTTTCTTTGGCGTTATCTCATTTTCTTTGTAGTCTTGTGTCTTGGTGCTGAATGGAGAACTGTTAATAGGAACGTACTTTCAAATTGCTGCAGCTGTCAGTCTTTTCATTCTTTTAACTATTAGAGGACAGACCAAAGTTGTCTTGTCTCTCTTTGTGTTTCAACTTTGTTATAGTCTCACCCTCTGTCCCACCCATGTGTTCGAAAAATCATTGCAACACACTTTACACCCTGAATTTGAACACATTTAAATATTTAAATACACATTGAATTAATCTAAACCTTTAAAAAACATTCAAATTCCCGCCAAAATTCTTCATTATTTTCCCATTATTTCATTTAATCCTTCTTCAGATATGTAATATTCAGTATTAGCAGTTTCATCTATCTGTTAAAGAAATGCCCTTTTGTCAACAGAAATTGCTTTCTGTTATGCAAATGTTCATTAGGCCTTTATCAAGACACAACAGTAGAATTGTGTCAACATGTGGTACCTGATGCACAAGAGAACAGCTGGGTGGGTTTAAAATTTTAATATGAAGGCATTAAATTCAGATTTATTCCCTGTTGAGAGTGTTAAAAGTACTAGAAGTGACTTCAACATGAATGTGACTCAGATGAGGCTGACATGTAGACTTGCACATTTTTACGTCAGATATGGTATTCTTGTCATGTCCAAGTCAGAGTCTCTCTCTCTCTCTTTCTCTGTGTGTGTGTGTGTGTGTGTGTGCTTGTACCTCCGCCTGTCCTACAATCATCAAATTAAATCCAGGTGCCGGTTCTTAGTCAGTCTGATTCACAATGATCCTGATCCCGTTATGCAAAAGTCAGTCTAATGTCCTACTGACACACACACACACACACACACACACACACACAGACAAGTATGTGTATGCTGGAATCATAAGCCTCTTTAACATCAGTGTTGAATAACTTAGTTACTGTAAATCTTCTTAGTGTGCTATCTCACTCACATCCTCCTCTCTTCTCTTCATCAGGTTGTCTTCTCCTTCTCCTTCTCCTTCTCTGTCTATACATTTTCACTCCTTGACCAAAACACACATACAACTTTATACGACTTATGCAAGTTTATACGACCTACATCCATACACATGGATGAACCTTCCACTGTCAAAAGCTTGCCAAATGAATCTCATTAAAATGACTGCCAAAGATTTTCTCTAAAGTTGACCCTTGCTGTTCCTGTAAGGGTCAACCAGCGCATCATATACAGTACGTATGTTCTGGCCCCGTCCCAAATACATTTTTTGTGCCTATACCAAGATGTTTCAAAAAGACTCCCACTCCCATATGTGCCTGATTTGGGATTTACCCCTGAAACTCTCCCCCTTAAAGGCAAAGCAACTGCAGTCGTAGCACTTACCTCCTTGACTGCCAGATGTGTCATTCTTCTCTCATGGAAGGAACAAGCACCTACTAACACCACAAGATGGATCAGAGGCTCTTTGCAAAACTTGAATATGTTTTTACACACTTTGATTTCCTTATAGATGCTCCAAACAAATGTATGGTGAGTTTAACGGCGAAGCAATAAACACAACCACCAGAAACATGGCTCTTGGTTTGAAACCACTGAAATGAATTCATTACTACAGGACAGAACAAAATCCCCCCACCTCCTCTTGCTCAAGGACACATAAGCAGGCTGGATGGCTGTGTGATGAGGCATTGAACCCTCTTTGTTCTCACTGCACCACCTGATTGGTCTTTGACGTTGAGGTCCTTAAAGTGCACATGTTCAAAACCGACACGGCCACATCTGAAAGGCATGGCTGGCTAAATACGTAAGACGTTGATTAGAGGTTCACGTGCGTGTGAGAGCGAGGCCGAGTGCACACACGCACACACACACACACACACACACACACACGGAAGCTTCTTCTATCTTTATCTTCTCTCTCAATATGTGTTAGAGCTCAGTTGTGGTTTAACAGTATTAATGCTTACTTAAAGGGTTGCAAGAGTCTCAGTGTCTAAGCCTGTCTCTTGGATTAGCAGGGCAGCACACACACGAGCGCACATGCGCACACACACACTCTCTTTTCTATTTGCATCAATAAGCGTGTGTCTACACACACACACAAACTTTTCTTCTATTTGCATTCCCATGACCATAACAAGCCTTTGATTACCACTCGTGGTGGGTATTTCCCCCAAGCCTGTTTGCATGGCTGTTAAACAAACTGGGGGTTGGTGTATCTAGAGAGGTATCTTTGTTCCTTTTTTACACAAAGGACCAGCCACGAATAGTTCACGTCCACACATAATTGTCTGGGAGCGATCGGTAAGAAAACACACACACAGATACACGCCCGATGACCTTGAATACACTCCTGTCACCTCCTTCCTGACACACACCGATAAACACGCAGCCTTGCAAAAACAAAACTCACCAATATGGAGGACAGTCTCGACAGCAACGGAGATGACATGTGCAAGTGCAAGCGCTGGGGCCGTGCCAGCACGCACTCAGCACACAACAGCAACAAAGAGAATGCTTTAAACGAGCAATATTGTCTCAAATTGAGAGGCTGCAGAAGTAGATCAGCTGTATCTTTCACTCCGTGCTCGACATAAAAGACCTCGTGTTTTTTGTGGCTGAGCAACTTGGCAGCTACGATTCTTGTTTTCTGCTCTATCCTTGTTAAAGTGAGGAGGAAAACTAGAGGAGAGTGCTTCAAAAAGAATACACAGATAAACGCGTGGATCAAAAAGACGGATCAGAATACCCCAGTGGTGTAAAGTTTGACTGTGTTTTAGACTTTGAACAACCCTACGTGCTGTTAAAGCATGAGATACTGTATGGAATAACATTATGTGAACATATATCGTTCAGACCCTACGAACAGTCAGAGAACATCTCGAGGCCTCAGCTTTTGATCTTGCACACCCTGGAGATCTTACACAACGGACGGTACCTGCCGAAGGACTTCATGTTAAGCACTTGACACGCCAATGGATATACAAATGTTAATAATGAGCCGTGTCAGTATCATTTAAAACCTTAAAATGGGGTATTTGGAAATTCCTGCTGCACGTATAACAAAGTAGTTCTGATTTACAGCCAGACACACGTGTCAATTGGGCTTGTGTTGTGGATACAAAGCAGAGGTGAAACATCTAATGTATCCTCGGTGATCAAATATGACAAAATTTAAGTGTTTGTTTAGAATATTGAGTAAAAATTAAAATAAAAATCTTTAAGACAATGTTTTTTGCCTTGATGGTTTCTCTCAAGTTTTCCTTTTATTTTTGACTTGTGTAACATTTTCTGACCTGTGCTCATCAAAAGAAGACCTAATTTACTAGTCCGTGTCTTCGTGCAGCAGGAAAAACAGCAGGAGTTCAAATCAAGGTGAAAACTGTTTTTTAACCGACCTGCTCACAATTCACTCTGTTATTAAACCACTGTTTTATCAGCTTCAAACTTGTGGATCTGATATTAATCAGCCTGTACAGTATATCTTGAATTTTAATGTCCCACAAAATAACACTCCCCCACCAACTCAGCCTCTTCTGTTCTCATACGCAGTGCTGTGCCTTTTTCACAAGTTTGCCGACTTTTCCCCATAAATAGAAAAAATAAAAAAATAAAATAAAATAACCCATTTCAAATACGCTTTTAGGATAAACCTCGTTTCATCTGAGAAAATCCCTGATTCCCTACATTGTTAGAGCAGGGCAATTAAGTCACCGTTACAAATTGAGAGCATGCTAGTCCATTTCGCTGACATGCAAACAGTGTTGCATGCTAATGGCAACCTTTCTGCAGAATCAAGCACTATGAATGTCACCAGATGTGGTTTATGCTAATCACCGTATGATGGCTACAGAGTTACATGACGTCTTCATTAGACTTTTTTCCAGCATTTAAAGTGATTTGTTATGTTTCATCCACTGTGATATATACCATAAGCCATGCTCTGCCCACACAACTCTTTGAACTTGTTCTTTGAGTGTGTGTGTGTGTGTGTGTGTGTGTGTGTGTGTGCGGGTGTCTTAATTAGCCAGCCTTTTGCTCAACCATCTGCTGTAGATCATGGCTCTTACTGCCACTACTCATGTTAGGACAAACAGATTAACCGCCAAAACGACTTCAAAAACATCCACACGACCCACGCATTCTTTACTCTCCCCTAACAACAATCTAGTTTGGCTTGTTGTCTTTGTGATCAGAGATGAAGACGGACGTCCTGGTGGCTCTGCGCCAAGGTACACAGCACACATTGTCGGTTTGCAACCGGCATATTGCGCTTGTTGCATGTCATCTCTGGCGTTCCTATTTAACTTTGCTAAAACAGGAAAACCATTAGATAAAACAAAGGGACAGAGCTGAAGAGAAAAGATCAGTTGCTCGCGCACCAAAGCGGGGGGAGCCAGAGCACAGGCGAGCAGGTCTGTCTGACAGACTGAAAGCCATCTGGACCTGATCTTCTCCGCAGCACCATAGCTCCACTCCACATGTTGCCTTTGATATGACTCCGCTCACAGCTGTACTTGATAAAACCGGAGGTTTTGTGGTACGTGGGTTTATGCGTGTGTGTGTGTCTGTGTGTCTGCGTGCTTGTCTGTATGTGTGCGGTTATGTATGTTTTCAAGCTTTTTTTATGTGTGCGTTTTCGCCGCCTCACACTGTGTCACTTCCACATCGTCTAGTTGCAACCCCCCCCCCCCCCCCCCCCCCCCACACACACACACACACACACGGCCCCACATGTTTTCCATTTAGGTTTTAATTTCCCTCCTTCTCCCCTTTTCCTTTTCGTCTGTTTAAACAGCCGGCAAGCTGCCTGTAAAAGCCCTGATCTGTTTACATGATGGGCTGCCTGGTGCTAGGCTGTTTAATGCACAGTCATAAATTATACAAGAACTCTGCAAACTGGGAATGAACACCATACTGCGGCTTCAGCAAATGCCAAAAACCTGTTTCACATATCTTGGATCCGGCACACTCTCAGACTATAGTATAAGCGGATTCTATATTCCCCCCCCGCAGATAAGACGAAAACAGTCACAATAAAGTAAAAATCCATGTCGGCTGAAATACA
Source organism: Chelidonichthys spinosus (assembly GCA_029853015.1). NCBI lineage: Eukaryota > Metazoa > Chordata > Actinopteri > Perciformes > Triglidae > Chelidonichthys > Chelidonichthys spinosus. The sequence goes on from CM056831.1 coordinate 17,945,956, forward strand.
GATTTAATAGATATGGCTAATAGATTGGCTATACAACTTATTATTCCTCAATAGTGTAATTATGATCTAAAGCACACTCCTTTTACTTCCTGTAAAATTAGATTGTGTTTGTGCATGAACCTCATGATGTTCTATTACATTTAATACATGTTAAATTTTAAGAGTAATATGTTCAATGAATCACTTTCTGTAATTGTAATCAGCCCAGCAAACAAACTATTAAATGGAGCATTAGAGTGTGTTTTTATAGTCTCTAATGCTTGCAGATTAGAAAGACATTAATTAATATAGACATGACCCATTATTAAAATGCTGACTCCTCCAGATTTGATCTCGACCCTTCGGCGAAGGTATGCCTTCAGGGACGAAGAGAAGAAGCTATATTAAATCCCGGTCAAATCAGAACCTACAGTGCAAATATAAAACACAGATAATAACGAGGAAACGGCACTTAGTTTGAATAAAATAGTGCAAGAAAAAGCATGACAGTGATCATTAATGGTGGTCATTTGTTCACATTTATGAAGGTAAAACCTAAAATATAGAATTAAAATACCCCCGACAGAGGCCATTTCTATCTGTTTCAATACTATTTATATAAGTTACAAGTGAAAATCTTCATTGATGGCATGAATAAACTGATAACCGTGAAATCCTGCCTTAATCCATGTTCACACATGTTATCTCCATCATCTATGATGATTCAGTTTTGCACAACGTCGTTGTCTTAAGGTTTGAAACCAGAGACGACGAGGTTGATGTCATCGGTGGACCAGCAATGAGCATGTGAAGACTCTGTGGACATACGATAGCTGTGATTTACTGGAGGTACGGGAAGATTTAGTGGAAAAGGTTCATACCTGTAGGCAGTGCAGTAAAACCCAGCAAGTTTGCAATGAGTTCACAGCAACCGAAGCTGCACTTCGTGAACGTTTTCATGAGGCGAACAGTTTATTGTAGATCAAAAATAAAAATGATTTGATAGACGTGACAATGCTAAAGACAGCTTGCTGTTGTGCACAGGAGCTCAGTTAAAAAAACCAAAGATATCTGGGACAAAATTTGAATGATGTGATAAGCGGCAAAAAACTTCATATTCACCGATACTATCACATTCAAATAAGGCAGACTTTTAGCTCATGAGGAGAATCGATGCTGCGTTAAATAATAATTTGCTTACGATGTGCTGTTTTCCCACAAAAACAATTACCGGTAGTCTTTTCATTTTTTCATTGCAAAAGTTGAACTTCCTTACAAAAATGTTCTCACATCACCTGTATTTGCTTATTCAAATTGACTCACAAACTATTTGCGATTTCACAAAAGATATTTTTATGTTCAGGTCATATTTAAGGTGAGTACAGAGAAACTATATCCCTTTGACAGATGAACGTGAAAACAGCCTTTTGGTGTCAAAGATGAGGGCCTACAAACTACTATTTACTGTGGTGAGGGACACAGTAAATAGTAGTTTGTAGGCCCTCATTGGTCAGTTGGTGTTGCCTTTGTCCTCACATGGTTTTGATCTTTGTGAGATCCTGCCAAATATTGAAGTGTGAAGTCCTTCATGAATAGGTAACAGATTCACACTACGTCTGCACAAAGGCAACGCCTCCTAAATAGAAATAATATCCCTTGCTCCTCCTCCTTTTCTTCCAAAGAAAAACAAAACAACTGGTGCCCCCAACTCCCTTAACCAAAATCCAGAGAAAGTGGCAGACAGGCCAGGTTGATGGTATTCAAACCAGGTCTTTGGTTGTCCATTAAAAACACAAGAGTCAAAACAAAACAAAGGGGCTCCGTGGGACGGCTTGGCCAAAACCCTCACGCAAATCATCTGCTGTTGACACACACACCACTTCATGACTATGAATACACTCTTTAACACCCTCTCCTGACACACACACACACACACACGCACACTAATCAAACTAACCAAATGTGCATGTACACACATTCAAATGCCCCACAAAACACATATGTTTGCATATAAGCACACACACACACACACACACACACACACACACACACACTACATCACACCAGCACTCTTCTTGTGTTAAGTGGGACGAGAGAGTGGGATCACTCCATTTGTCGTCCCACACAAAGCTGCTTGTTCAGTCATTATCTGGAAGAGCCTCTTCTCTCCTCTACAGGCAAGATGACCGGGTCACAGCTAAAATAGCCACTTCTCCCTCATGTCACTCCTCTCCCTCCCTCTCTCCACCACTCTCTGTCTCCCTCCACTTTTATAAACAAAGCACAGCCATTTGTTTTAGCCTCTAAAATCAGAAAGAAATGGGACATTTGCAAACCAAATGAGGCTTATATGGCAGGTTCTTGCACCTCATCCAAAGCAGAGGCTAATTGTGTGTTTCTCCACTCTAACCAAATGACTCGGGGAAAGGGAAAGAGTTCTGAAGTGAATAAAGGGATGGGCTATTTGTTAATGAAATCAGGAGGCCAGTGAGCTCATGTGAAGTGACCTATTTGCCTGGTGATTGTTGCTGTCTGATCACTAAAGCAGAACACAAAGTATCACTAAGAACGTTTGGATGTTACAGGTGGCACTTCTGATCAGATGTGAGACCTGTTACCAAAGAGTGCACGTTATATAAAACACAGTCTCACGCTAGTTCGTGAAAGGGTGTCATTTCCATCAAGTGATTATAGTAACATGAACAAAAAAACGTGTATTTCAGTTGTAACTATCTTTTTTCCTGCACCACGTTTGTTGAGGCAACATTACGCAACAAAACTAAGGTTCTGTTTAGGCAACATACCCACTTAGTATAGAAAAACATCATGGTTGGGATTAGAATAAGCACACAAACTTAGATTTAGGCAACAAAACCACTTAGTTAGGTTTAGGAAAACCGTCACGGACGCATCACTTTGCAGCAACAACAACACTTAGGTACATGCGGTCTTGAACAGCAGCCTCAGTGTTGTGATTGGACGTCCTGCGTTTGTTTAACCCATCTACCCACAAGTGGTCTTTCTCTATACGTCGCTAGCTCTGTTGCTTCGTCACGTGGATCTGTTGAATTTGTACTTCCACCACGAAAAGGCATCCTAATTGACTTTCCTTCTGCATTGTTTTTGTCCTGAGAAATATGAGGAAAAAAAATGGAAAGCTTGTGTCCATGCACAAGAATCACTACATTTCAATATCATGACTATTTCACAAACTGCCATGATCCTCGGTTATTATATGCCAAGACCTTAAGTGGGCCTATATTCTCTAACTGTCTAGGCCATTAATGGTTACCCGGAAGTCTACAGTAATCCTGTAATCGTACTGTACTCACAGCACAGGCCATAGTTTGGAATAACATGATATGGTGCCAACCTCAGAAGGCATTCTGAATTGAATCTGGCATTGAATTGGGATAAATAGTGCATGATAACTATTTTTTCATGACCTGTTCTTTTTGCTACCTTAGAACACACTGGCCCTTTAAGTGAAGTCTGTTATGGTGTTTGGAGCTGTAACGCTGTAATTGATTTGAAGGTCTTTTTTAACAGTATGCTGATGATGTAAGAAATACTAAAGTTTACAATATTTTATATCTATAAGCTTCAGAAATAAGTCTCGTTATGAGCAGAGAGCTCTTGTGGCCTCAGCGTGATTACATTTACATGATGATGCAGCCGTTTAACTGGGATACTGTATTTGAATTGCACAATAGGCAAGAACAGAAAACCCTGGTTTGTTGCCTTGCTCATAAAAAGTAGTTTAAGTAGCTTTCACTCTCGCTTTGGCAGTGAAATGTGGTGTTACGCTGTGGATTTTTTTTTTTTTTTGTGATGTCTGGTGAGTCCACAGCTACTGCACTGTGATGTGTAGCAGGCAGCTGTCTAGAGTTATTGTATCTGAAGATTGTTGCTTTGATAGGAAGTTTTGTGGTGAGTTGAGGACTGATGGTGAGGGATTTGTGTTACCATGTGGATTCAGATGATGTGTTGTTAATATAACCAACTGAACAAACAACAGATGCTCTCCTGTGGGTGATGAGGATACGGTCTTTCTTGTTGTTTGTTGTGCCAAGGTATTGTTCAGAGAACTGAAAAAGCATTGAACTAAAATTGTCAATGATTAATTTTTTTTTCTCTCGAAAACCGGAACACTTCAACACTCTCTGGGAGAAGTTCGTTGACTTAATCTGGTCCTAGCTGGGGTTTAAGTATCAGGTTCATTCGGGTGGTGTTGACAGTGCACCAGATCCCGATCATTATAAAACCAGATTGTATTACTGCATCTGTAATGACTCTTATTTTTTTTAATTTATTTTTTTTAATTTGAAGTTTTTGGGAACATGAAAGCTGAGGGAATTGGAATAGACTGGAGGAAATGAAAAGGTGCATTGGAGGATATTGTAGGATATTGGGATGATTCATCAGTGCACGGAAACAATTATGAAGTGAAAAAAAAGAAATCAAGGACCATAATGCAGGCAACAATTGTAGTGCATATAAGCCCTCACACATTTTCAAAAGTTCAGGCTTTGGAAAGTATCAAGGTACATATTATTTACTTAATTCCTTCATTTCAATTCACTTCATATTCACATATCATATAATAATAATATGAAATATATATATATTAATACGCACCACAATACTATATATATATATATATATATATATATATATATATATATATATATATATATATATATATATATATATATATATATATATATATATATATATATATATATACATATAATAGATGATGCTGTACAGGATATATATTGTTGTCCAGTTTATGTGAATGCTGCAACTAGAGGTAATATTTAAATGGTTTAATATTACAAGCTGATTGGTTCAGATTATGGATGTAAAGTAGAGTCAAGAAAACTGTGAACAAACACAGAGAAAGATAAAATGGAATCAAAGTCACACACACACACACACACACACACACACACACACACACACACACACATACACACACATGCGGTTGTATGTGCACACCACTGTGATCTGTGGTGAACAGTACCACCCACTGAATAGCACCTGTGTGTGTGTCTCTGTGTGTGTGTGTGAGATCTGGGAAAAAAAGGTCACGTCTGGTCACAGTTAGGAGTCTCTCATATGGACTGGATCAGCCGCTGCAGAGGTCAGAGGTCAGAGGTCACAGGGTAAGGGGTTGAGGCCTCTAAGCCAATCACAGGTCAGCGTGGGGCAGAGGGGCCTTCAATGCAAAGTGAGTGGTGCTTAGGCGTGATAAGAGGAGCACAGAAAAACCTAAGCCTGCTTTACGACCCCGTTTCAACCACCTCACCAATCACGATGGTCACTTCACCACATCTGTCGCTAGTCAGGCCCTCGCAAGCTCATTCCATAAGTTAATCAGCTGCTCAAGTTTGTCAGATTTTAATGCTGCTGGTTACACAAAAACATGACAAGGAAATGTGCTGTTACTCATTTGTCCTAGTTCTGTAGTAGTGATGCTACATCTGGATGTTTAAGCATACTAAATGTCCTACTTCACCATAGCATTGATAACACAATACACATAGGGGAAGTTTGCCTTCAGGCCAGTAATCCCCTTTGGTTTAGGCAACAAACCTACTGGGTTAGGTTTAGTAAAAGATCATGTTTTGGGGTAAAAATAAACCATTTCTGGCAGAAATGATGGAAGGTAAACTACTTCTGTGTGCTGGTATAATTCCAATACATGTTTGACTATGCATAAGCATTATGATGCTGTCTGAGGAAGAGCTCATGGCGTCAAACATGTAATCTAAAGTGGCTTCTAGTCAAGTCATTTAGGTGTTCCTGTTGCCTCCATTTATGCACAAACTGAGCATGTTGAAATTATTTTTTCACTCGCCTTTTCTCTGTTCACTGCTGGCCATTTGCAGCTGCTGATCCCCAGCTTTGTTTATGAAAGTCTCCTGGGACGAGATGCTGAACCCCAAGTTACTGCAGCGGGTTGTTGTTGCTACAGAAGGTCACTGCTCCTAAAAAATGCTTAAGATGGTCAAATTTCATGAACCTGTATGTTAAGGACAATTCTAATACAGTTTGGGAACTCCTATTCCCCCACTATCCCTGTCTGGATGTGTGTTTGCCACGTTAACAGCCCATTCTTTGAATTTTATCCCTATAAATCAGGATGCGTCCTGGCAAGTTGCCTTTCTTTGCATGGAAACAGTACTCATACTAAGACAAATGTGCACTTTTGAAGTGACATAACTGGTACCAGAATCTCACAACATTCCACATTAAAGTTGGGTTTGTCTCTGGACTCCTTGTGAACCATCACCATACTAAATGCAGATGAAAAGCAAATAAAATACTTGAACACGTAGCCGGCAACAGATGAGCATAATTGGATCTTTTTTACTTTTAAGAGAAGTGGAACACAAAGTGAGCCCTACTGTTTTAATTTGCACACTGTAAATGACGTAGAAAGAGAAGAGGAAACGGCGCTCTGAGTTGATTTGCCATGACACTGGTTAGGAAGGGTTCACAGCAGCTACCAAGAAAGAAAGCATTTATGTTTCTGTGTGTGTGCGTGTGTGAGTGATTGCTGATTCGTTTGAGTATCGGCGTGCATATGCGCGCCCACGTGCACGTCCACGCGCACATCCACAACCCCCACGCCGGTTGAGACCCACGTTTCTTTGATTGACAGGTGGGACTTGCCTTTACACGCCACACTGCCCGCCCTGCGCGCCTCCCGAATGGCAACTCCTTGCTCCATCCTGATTGCCCAGAATCCGCGTAGCTCAACCAGGTCAACAGACTCGGGGCAGTTTACCGAGCGGCTATTGGTCGACTGCATAAACCACATCACCGTCCCCACGTGGAGCGGCGGCTCTGATTGGTCCGGAGCCGTTTTGTGGGCCGACCTACAGTTTCGGTTAGCTGGGGAGCGTGAAACCGCGTGAGAAAGTTGCCATTGAGGTAAAGCAGAGCTAGACGGAGCAGTGCAGTCGCTGCTGTAGGGGGTTGTTGTTGTTAAAACTAACAACCTCTTTCCTCTTTTTTTGTGCGAACTCTATTTTGGAAACAGCCGAACTCTGCGGGGAAGTAAATATTTCTGTTTTTTGTTGACTGCTCAACCGCCAACGAGCGACCGCGGCGAGTCAAGTGGGGACTCTTCGCTGCAATTAACTTGTGTGGATTTGTTTCTGATGCTCCCACAGAGAGCCGGCAGTTTGCGGCTGTCTGTTGAGGGTCTACTGGCTTGACTTTTTCCACATTTGTTTGTCTCTCTGTACTCGGAATACATCGGATCCTACGCAAAACAAACGCTGGAGTGATTCAAGTGGCTCCGGCGTTTGCATTTCTCACCTGGTTCATACACCACCCCCCTCCCTTTAAGCTAGCTGCTTCCAGCTAATGAGCCGTTTCCCGTGTTTTTCCGGTTGATTTACGACCGCGCTGCTGGTGTAGCGGAGCAGAGACAACGACCGAAACATAGCGAGAGTCAGCGAGGAGCAAGCGTTCACATTAAACGGCCCGTGAACTCGGACGGAGAAGGCGGGGCGGTCGGTTTTGTTTGAAATTAACGACAGTTGGTCCTGATAATAACGGCGGATGGATTCGTGCTCGTGATCTCGAGCGCCCCACGTCCTCGCCGTGCCCTAATTTGATCCCCTGAAGCGGTTTTAAAAAAAAAAGACGGAACCGCTGCATCCTCCCGGAGACAACGATGTTTCCCCAAGGGCGACACCCGGTAAGACTCTTCCCTTCCTGCTTTAACAGTTGTTCACCTGGCTGTAGCCGGGTGTTCACAGCCAGGGGAATAACATCACCCCTTTGTCTGACCCGCGCCTCTTGTTGTCTTACTTTTAACAACCTTCAGACTGAGCACGTGCTTAAATTAGTCTCGCTGTCTTTTTCATATTAATCAGGCTCGGCATCTCCCCTGAGAAGCAGCGTGGGATAGATACTGTTAAATAACTGCTTATAATTAAAAGTTGTTGACATAGCACGTGATGGGAGAGGATCAGAAGCAAATTGTAGGCCACATAATGAAGCACTATGATGTTAATAATCCTCTTGTGTGTGTGTGTGTGTGTGTGTGTGTGTGTGTGTGTGTGTGTGTGTGTGTGTGTGTGTGTGTGTGTCAGACGCCACACCAGGCTCCAGGCCAACCCTTCAAGTTCACCATCCCAGAGTCACTGGACCGCATCAAGGAGGAGTTCCAGTTTCTTCAGGCACAGTACCACAGGTGGATAATACAAACGCACACATTCACATGGAACGCTCCCCTGTCTTCATAGGCAGCATGATGGCCATTTTTTTTTTTTTTTTGTTCATTGTCATCCACCCTATAATACTAAACCTCACCCTAACCACAGTCATCCCCTTTACCATAATGAACAAAACCCCAACCCTGGCCTCATGCTAACCCATAAACCTGGATTACACAAAAGCGCACACACATGCAGCAGACCAGGCATCGGGGTTGGTGCTTACACTGCGGTAGGTCTAAGTCTTGGTGATGGGTGAGAGCCAGAGGGTGGCGTGTGGGCTCAGGGTTTCATAAATCACTCCTTATTTTCCTGTGTGTGTGTGTGTGGTTGTGTCTTTGGAAAAGACTGCCGGAGTGTTTTTGCAGTTTTTCTTTGCTTGAGTGTGTGTCATTTTACTTATGTGTAATGTTGGGGAAGGTTAGCCGCAACAGGTGATATGCTAAAAGAGGCTGTTTTGGGTTCTTCCATCCCGATTCACACACACAGAGAGCAGGGTTGAAGCAAATATCCTACAGCCAGCCTGTAGGAGACTGGTTATCATATCTCAACAGGAAGAACAATCTTCTCCATTTCACTTTGTGCTCCGGGTCCTGCACTGTTTAGGTTTGTCTTTACATTTGTGATTGCTTTAATCAGTAAGCAAAAGAAATGAGGGATTGGAGGAGACTATATGTTTTACCTTGTTAATCATCTATTGTAGGAAAACAACTGGGAGATCAACATCATCACTGTTTGTTCTTAGTTTAAGTAGCTGTTTTAAACAAAAGAGGGACAGTCACACATCTGTTTACGGTTTATGTGCTGATATATATATTTTTTTTTATACCGGTGCTGGTTTACACTGACAGGCTTCGGGTGTTTGTTTAACTTGAGAAAAAATGCCAGTTTCTCTTGAAGTAAATGGTTTATTGTTGTGTTTTTCAGTCTCAAGATGGAGTGTGAGAAGCTGGCGAGTGAAAAGACGGAGATGCAGAGACACTATGTCATGGTGAGATTCACGTGACACTTGGTTAATTTGCCCCACAGCATCACACATGACATAGTGAGCTTTTACCCTGAAGTGTCCTTGAGGAGGATACCGTGTCACCACCAGCTCCATGTGGTCTGGAGCCGATCTTTCATCTTTCCAAAGGCTGATAACTGAAACATCTTGAGTAAATATTGAATTATTATCTGAATGAAGGATAGAGGCACAATAAAGACTCTGTACAGAAACATGAAAGTTACTTCAGACAGTGTCCTTGCTCAGACATGCTAATGAAGATGATTAGATTACCATATTAGACTTTATAAATGTGTGAGTTGGCAGCGTGTTTGTTTGACTGGTATTTTGACAAATTCAACATTTCGCTATGTTGAATGAATGTGATTCTGCATTGATCTTCTGTCTAAAGATCTGAATCTGAAACAAAGTTAAAAGTCAAAGGAGACCAAGAAACAAACATACCATTCTGAATCTACCTTGCCTCTATAGTATCATTTAATTAGGATGCTTACTGCAGTTTGATTGCTCCTTGATACTGACCCGGTGTGACACAAGATCTGCAAGCCTGGTTATTCCAATAACATACATGATAATCATGTTGTGCATATTCTTAGTTGCTTAAGATTCACAATTCCTCTCACTAATATGACTCTCTGTCCTCCTCAGTACTATGAGATGTCTTATGGCCTCAACATCGAAATGCACAAACAGGTATGGATGCTTATCCATCTCTCTCTTGTCTACTCTCTCTGTCTTCCTGTTGGTCTCTCTTCCTCTCTCTTTCCCTTCCTCTCTCTCATGGCAGGGTTCTGATGTATTTGGTGTATGTGCTTGTCGACGTGTCCTTGTGTGTGCACAAATGCATTTGTGCGTTCACTCGTCCGTGTGCGCACGCTTGTGTGTGTTTTACTGTATGCCTGTGTGTGTGGATGTGTGTTTATTCGTGATCGATGGGGCGCTGTCTCCATTTCCCCAGTTAGGGCTGGCCGGCTGAGCCCAGAGGCAGGATGAATGGCTCTGTAGATTGATTGGTGCTGTCTAGGGGAGCGGCCTGCTTTATTACATTAGAGGGGCAGGGCTGGGGAGGGCAGAGGAATCGATCATGGTGAGGACGGCAGAGGAGAGACAGTGGAGTCCCCCCCCCCCCTCCCTTTAAGCAGGGAGGAAAAACACACCAACACACACTTTAGTAGGGCAGGCTCACAAGTTTGCAAAAATGAAATACAGAAAGGACATTAACCTGTTGTAATGTTAGGCAAGGGCATTTATGTACAGCCATACAATAATGTAGGCAAACATTTGAGGACAGGGGCAATTCAGCACATACAGAGTAATGTACACAGACAATCCAACTTGTTTTCATACACGGACGCATTGAAAGGCAATCATCTCTCATGGTTAAGTGTGTAGACACATGGAAGATGCAGGATAACTCTCTTTCTCATGCACACAAACACGCATTTCCTCACGGCAGTGGTGCAGGGCTCAGAGCGTTTACCAGTAATTACCACAGCTATCGACCAGTCAGACCGGAGGAAATTGGAGGTGGATTGGCCTGGCTGCTTCACAGAGGAGTGGGGATGCTTCTCTGACTTTCTCATACTCCCCCGATTAGTCTCCCCCCCCCATATGCTCCTTCTCCCCCTCTCTTCTTGTGTTATTCTGCTATTTTTATAACCCAAGTGTTCTCCCTTTCTTTCTGCCTTCCTCACTCTTGCCTCTTCTTCCTCATGCTACACCCCCATCCTTGTTTCTTAGCTCCTTCTTCATTTTATGTCCATGTGAAGCTACTGTTCTTTCATTGTGAGGGAGATGCATCTCTTCCTTTTGTCCACACACATAAACACGCACACACTAAAGCTCCAGGGGAGGCCATTAGCTTGGGGCTGCAGTTGTCAGAGCAACAAGCTTCTGTAGGTGGGGGGGTAGGGGGATACAGAACAACCCACCTCCTGCTGAGGAGATACGGATGTGTGTGTGTGGCAGTAATGCGCCAATTATTTGTGTAATGGGAATCCTGTTCTCTGTTGGCACATGGTGTGTGTACATTTGCGTCTTCTATCTGTATCCTCAACTTTTGTTTACCCACTCTCAATTATATGAATATCAAAGTGTGACTGCTGCACCATAGAAATTCTCCAAACAATGTTATTATTCAGGAGCTTTTTTTTATTTTTATTTGTGCTAGGAGGCATGGATTGTGAGTTTTCGCTATCATTATTTTACTGACTTTAAATGTCCTTGAGTCACGATTTGCTATGATGCTTCAATAGGGGATTGCAGCTCTGGGTGTTTGTGTCCATGTTTGTCTAATCTTTGTTAGTTAGATTAGCTGAGATGACCTGGTAGTTGTTGGTCAGACTAATACTCAGCCGACCTAATCAGTGAGCCATTATACAAGGCTAATTATAGGCTTACAACCCAGGATTCTGAGAATGGTTGTGCAGGTATAGTCTGCCTGAAATAGTTCTTTATTTAGAGCTTTCTATTCATGAATTGTCTAGAATGGGATTTATTTAAAGTGTGTGGAAGTCAGTGGCTCAAGCTGGCAAGGATGCAGGTTCCTGCTGGGCTGAAAGTATGTTGTCCGGTCACTCACTCACCTGTAGACAGGCTGTAGTAACAAGTTCATTGGGTGCACATACACCGAGACGGCACTGTGATTTACAATGACGAGGCTCATCACGTAAGTGTTGCCCAGACCGGTAAACCAAAGCAGCTAAATGCAAAGCTCAGACTGACCGACTGTCTTTCACTTATGGCCTGTTGTGTGGCTCGATATAGAAATGTAGCTCACTGTAAAACGGATGTGCAAAATAAGCTTTTCAGACCCCCATACACCCAGATGTGTAAATGAGCATTTTAAGCTTCTCACATGATCAAATCCTTTTTTCGACACGTTACGTTTCATGGCTTGTAAACTCACATGTACTTAGGAATGATAAACGGAATTGCAATGTTCTGAAGGCAAATAAATCCTTTTGATTCCATTCCCTTTAGTTCTGGATAAAGAGTCAATTATGCATCGTGTTAACTGTTCACAGGCTGAAGCACATTTACTCACCTTTATTGGTTTCTTATATCTTATCTTACTTTTACTTAGCATAGTGACCTCACCTTATTTGCATTATTCTAGGTAAAACATTTTTTTGTTTAAGTCATAATTTAGGTCAGACTTTATCTTTATTTAGTTCATGACTTGAATAGGTTACTACTTTATATAGCTCATTCAAGTACACAACTGAACTGTGGCTGGTGTGTGATGGAGAGATCCAATAAAAGCAAGTATGCTTAGAGGTCCCAACAATGTCAGGTTTCAGGAATTATAAAACCCGTTCTATAATATATTATATTGCATAATGCAGTGTGGCTTTCGTGATGGCAGTGTCCGCCAGTCCCCCTCACTTTGGTCCAGTCAATCACGGTTCCCGGAAGATGAACCACGTACCCTGCTTTTCCTCTAATGCCACCATGAGGTTTAAATCTGTAGTTTTAAGTGAAATATCCCAACAACTATTGAATGGAATGCCATGACATATGTGATAGAGATTTCCCATCAAGATGAATTGTAATAACTTGAACACTAACTTGACTTTTCACCTAGCATCTTCATCAGGTCAACCTTTTATTGTGTCCAATACTTTGGGCAAAATAGCCACATTCCCATCATACTCGGCTGTAATGCATGTGTAGTGCGAATGTAAGGATGCTAACATTCAGAACAAAGATATAGCTTGGTTTTTGACATTTTCATTGACCGAGGGCTTGCTGGAAGGAAAGGAAATTAAACACATAGCTGCATTTAAAAGTGGATGCGCTGTATATTATTACTTTAAATACTGTAAAAGGAGGGAAATTACGTCTGCACCAGGCGAACGAAATGGTAATACTGTAGTGTCCTTTAAACCCACACATCCGGCGCGTTTGCCAGTCTATCTAGACATATGGGATGTGTGTCTCCAATGGGCCGTTACTACGTTTCATAGCGTCTCTCTTTCCCCCTTTGCCCTGGCCTCTTCTGTATCAATTTGATTGGATGATATGTAATATGAGTCTCCTTATCTGATTTGATGCCACTGTGGGGGTATCTTGTTTCAGCCAATTGTTGCCACCTCCGGGGGCTTGGGGGACAAGCGGATGTGTTGGCATGGATACTGGAGGAGAGCAAATTAAGTTAGTCGCTGATGAGATTATGTTGAAGTGCTGATGGGAAGGGGGACAAGAGCACAGAGGATAGACGGAGAGCAAAAGGAATCCAACAGGCAAGAGAGAAACTTGAGCTCACAGGTGTGTGTGTGTTTCTGTGTGTGTGTGTGTGTGTGTGTGTGTGTGTCTTGGCTTGCTGTGGAGGCAAGTCTCCAGTGTGTTTGTGTTTGTGCTTGTATTACTTTATTGGTGTTTCTGAACAGCTGTCTTTTCCAAATGAATGTAATTATCTTATTAACAATTAAGTCTCTTTCTGTCTTTTCCTCCATCAGACCGAGATTGCCAAGAGACTAAACACAATCTGTGCACAAGTCATTCCCTTCCTCTCACAGGAGGTAAGTGTGTGACTTTGAGCTGCAGTTTTTTTTTTTTTATGCCATTTATACAATTCAGTGTCTCTGCTAGCTTCCCATAGAAATCACCCTTTTACTCTTGGTCATCAGCAGCATTGTGTTTTGTCTGTTTGTTTTGCAGCATCAACAGCAGGTGGTCCAAGCTGTGGAGCGAGCCAAACAGGTGACCATGGCAGAGCTAAATGCTGTCATTGGGGTGCGTGGACTGCCAGGCCTTCCACCCACAGTGTGTATTCCTTCTACCTACTCTTTAATTAGATCAAAAATCAAATGTCACTTCACATGTGTGTACTCTTCATTTAAAAAGAAAATCTAATTTATTCTCCACACATTCAAGGGAAACTTTTCCTATTTTGATCTGTGAACAGTGTAATTATAGCCTCCCAGGTGCTTTTTGCCTGCCAGAAATGTAAAAACCTTCCTGGAAAAGGGCCACTTGTGATTTCATAAATTGTTTGCATAGTAATGAATACATTGCAGAAGCAAAGACACAATTCAAACCCTATGCCCAAGAAAGTCAAACTATTCTATATTTCACTTAAAACCTTCAGAATCACTACTTAAACTTATACACCTGAACAAATACATTTGCAGGCATATTGCTGACATCTAAAGAAAATGCCATTATTTAAATTCCTCAATCACTAAACTAATCTCAAGGTCACAATTTAGGACATATGAAAGAGATGGTGGGGGGGAAGAAATGCAATTTAATTAATCACAAGGATGCAGATAGTTCATCTTTTTTATGGACTATGGGTCTGGAAATAAAACAGATTGATTGATAGAACTGATCTTTTTTGTGAATCAGTGGGAAAAGTGTGAAGAGAGGTGTTTATTTAAAAGATGTCATCAGCATATGATGAATGATGGGGCATGACCAGCTATTGAGACTGGAGCTGTTAAGGGATCAGCATGGTGAGTGTGAAAAGAAGTTACAAAAACAAAACTTTTTGCTTGAAGTTTTGCTGTGATGTTTAGGTTGAAAGAGAGACAGAGTGGAGCTGTTGATGGTGGAGACTGGGTGGGATGTGGGGTAGTTGAGAATACTGTGCTTTATAGGAGCCATAGGGGCTCGACTGGCGGGAGGTGAGGACGGGGGGTTGAGTTAGGGGTGGGCGATATATCGAGTATACTCGATGTATCGCGGCTTGTTCTACATGAGATGTAGTAAATGACTATATCGTGAACATCGAGTGTATGTTGTTACGTCAGTTTCTAAGCCGCCGCGGCCGAGTGTGACTTGTTTTAGCGCAGCGCTTTCCTCTGTCCCGCTCACAGACAACAGAAAAAAAGTCACACCCACTAGCTCAACTTACGTCACATACACGCGCCCACAAACACCGGCCCCGGCTTACGTTAGGGGCTGGGGGCGGGGTTAACGCTCAAGGCAACGGGGGAAAATACGCCGCTGCGGAGTTTTACTAACGTTACTGTTCCCGGTAAGTTTCACTTTTAAAATGTTTCACCTCGTTGCAAACCAACGACACATTTCTGTTTAGTTTACCAAGCTAGTGATTACGTTCGTAACAGCAGCAACTAGTGGCTTTGCTTCCTCGGGTAATGGAAGCTGACCGGCTAGCTAGCCGGCTAGCGGGATATTGCTAACAACAACGTTAGCATGCCACTTTCTGACTGCCGTTGGCTCACTAAACGTTACCAACGTAACATAACATCTGTGTTCGCAGCGTCGTGGACACGTTTGTGATTAAACCGCTGTTCTCTGGTTTGTGTTTGTAGAGCTGTCGGACATCGGCGATATTGAACGGTCAAACCTGCAGATGACTAAACATCAAACACTGCGATCTATTGATCACACACTGTTCTACACTTTAAAAGATGTTGTGATTTTAGTATTTTGTGTATTTTATTGTTATTGTATTATTTGTATTATTGTATTATTATAGAAATAGGCTACAGTATGTAGGCCTACATCATGTGGCATTATTTATTTTAATTTACCAGCTGCTAAAAGCTTATGTGCATTTTGCAATTGCCTTGAATAAAAACTGTTTTGTTAAATTTAACTTCGTTGTGATTTACCCCTTTTGCACACAAGTTTAAAATTGTTCTAATAGAAACCATTGATGAATACGGTATAAATAAGAATGGTTTAATGCAGACATATGTTGCAGGGACTACTAGAATCATCATACTGGCGTGACTATGCATCAAAGGGTTAAATTAAGCATTTTTAAGTGCTTTAGAGGAAATGTCAAAATATCGAGATATATATCGTGTATCGCGATATAGCAAAAAAATATCGCGATATCATTTAGAGGCCATATCGCCCACCCCTAGGTTGAGTTGAAGGGGAATGTGAGAGGGGGTGGGTCTTCATAACTTTTTTTTTTTTTTGCAAAGAGCGGGCAGTGGGTTTAAAGAGTTAAATGTGAGGTGGGCTTGTTAGTTGGCGTGGACTGATGGGGGTCTGTGTGTGTGATGGGGGGAGAGGTGGATTTGGCAGTTGCTTTTTGAGTCTTAATTGCAGGATTTCAGTGTTTGTAAAAGGGGAGGGGGGTCACGCCGTTGCCCTTACACTCCCCTTTTCACCCACTCCTCCCGTCTCCCACGCCAGCCTGTCATTCACCCCGTTTGTGAGTTAAATGAGTGTAATGAAGCATGTTGCCCCTTCCTCTACACACACACACACACACACACACACACACACACACACACACCAGCTCACACTAACATCCCATGACAAACCATGGCTCCGCTTGCGTCCACCAATACTTCCCGTCCATTTACTCCCATCAGGGGTCCTGTTTGTGTAATCATGTGTGTGTGTTTTTGCATCTGTTTGTGTGTGCGTCTGGGTGTAGCAGAGCGTGCGTTTCTGTTATCCCCAGAAAACAACAGGCAGGGGTAGGATGGTTGAGCGAGGGTGTATGTGCCTGCCTTGTTTATCTAGATTCTGTGTCTGCATGTTAGTGTGATCAAGTGTGACGTGTGGGTGTGTTTATGTTTGATTGTTTGGCAGGCGAGCCAACTCTGGAGTGCGTACGTGCATGCGTGTGTGCGCATGTGTGTGTGTGTGTGTGTGTGTAAAGAGGCAGGCATGGGGGTTGAGGCTAAAAGACAGTTGTTTTGCTTTCATTCATCGGGGCAGGACGCAGAGAGTGAAGGATGGATAGGGAGGAAAAGAGAAAGGTGGGGGCTCAGGAGAGGGGGAGTGGGTTAGTCAATTAGGTGAGATAAAAGTCGGTTTGACCTTCAGCACTCCTTCCACCCCTGCCGAGTCGCCTCCTGTATCCCCCTTCTTCTCTCCTCTCCCTCCTTCCTCCTCCCCTCCCCGTGGCGAATCACTGAGCTTGGATTCCCGCGGCTACTGTCTGAGGAGGCAATAATGATGTTTTGGAACACAAAGGCATTTCACGCTCAGACGAGCGCCTGATTTGGTGTGAAAGAGAGAGCAGGGCTGCCAGCCAAATTCTCTCTCTGACCCTCTTCTCTCCTTCTCTCCTCCCCTCTCTCCTCAGCCGCCTCACTCCCTCACAAGACCTGACAGTGCAGGCAGCAGCTGGAGCTCACGGCCCTCCCCCCCTGCCCTTCCACTTCTCCGTCATTCCTCCTTTTTCTCCCTGCCTCCCTCCCCCTTGCTTCTCCCACCACATCCTCAGGCTCTGGGCTGTGATCCCAGCTGTCAGTATTGTTCAGTGTTTAACCCCAGAGGGAGGAGGGTGTGTTTGTCGGTGTGTGTGAGGCGGTGTGTAGGGGGAGAGGATGTTTTCACCGCCTTATAGACTGCAGTAGCTTGTTGAGGTGGTGTAAACCTAGACACTGAAGAAACTGTCCCATCTGTTGAAGACCTCAATAGGGCAAGAAATCTCTATTGATTAGGTTACAGAGTGCTATTGATCTTCACCTATAAATGGCTTAGTTTCATTCACTGACACTTGAGTTTTTTGTGTCAGGTGTCAATGTTCTGCACTTTTAAGGCAGCTAGTGGCAAATGTTTTATTTTGGATGTATGGGTCGCTTTAGGCCTACAGTACCTCAATAGCTTACCTGTGTGTTGTAGCATCCCTGATGTTCTCTCAACTCAACTAACCACCCCTTTCTTTTTTTTTTTGTCTTTTCTCCCTGTTTCTAAGCAGCAGCACCTATCCCATAACCACGGTGGTGCCCCTGTTCCCCTCACCCCTCACCCTGCTGGCCTCCACCCCTCACAGCTGAGTGGTTCAGCTGGTCTCCTGGCTCTCTCAGGAGGACTCGGTGCTCTTCCTCCCCACATGTTGGGAAAAGATAGTGGTGATAAAAAGCCCCATATGTCTGGACAAGACTCACACCCTTCAGGACCTGAGCACCTGAGAGGTGAACGAACACACTCACCACCACAAAAACACCCCTCGAAATAGAGCGACTGGCCTGAAATAATTCACCTTCAAGCCAACATCTGTGTCATTAAAATTGCAGTTTTAAATCATACATTTGAAAGATCCTGATATTTACTTTCACTATATTCATCATTATTATTCTAAATGTTTCTCAGTCAGTTTTTCTGTGTGAACTTAAATGTAGACTTCACATTTCTAACTCATTCTGCTTCCTTTCTTATTTTTGTCATTTTCTGCTCTGTTAAACACCCAACCCAATGACCTCAACCGCATGTACGCATTTCCAATGGCAATAGAGCGAGAGCCCGGCACAGTAAGTACTTCCTTTTTCTGCAGCAATGTTTACTGTTCTGGCAAAGCAGTCAGTTTATTTTCTTGTCTGTCTTAAAGAGATAGTTTGGTTGTGGGGAATTTTACTTTATACTTGGATGCAGTGGAATTGAAGTTCATAGATATCTGTGGTGGTATAAGCTTTCATCAGTGAAGGAAAAACACAACACAGACATGCATAGTCAATTAAATACATTATGGTCTGAGAGAATATAGGCCATGGTGTTTTCAAGTTTGCGTGTAGATGACAGTCATCTGCATATGTTTGTATGCTGGTGTCGGGACCTGCAGACAGAAAATCATTGAATATATATTGGAAACAGAAATGGGCTCCTAGGATAGATCCCTAAAATCTACTTGTTTGTATTTGTACAATATGAGAAGATTTTCCCCTGGCTATGAAGGAAAAACGGAAAAGGACCACCAAAAAACAAACTTGGAATTATCTCCAATCTTCAAAATCTCACATGTAATAGTATTCAACATAAAATACAGTATATTATAGAGCCACAGCAAATTTATCTACATGGAAACTAACACTTTAACTTAAACTTATATATCAGGTAAACTGCACCTGTTGCTGAGGCATGCTCATTTATTTTCATTTTAATGATGTTACTTTTATTGCTGCTGCAGTGACCCAATTTCCCCTCTGGGATCAATAAAATCCATCTCACCATGTCATTATGCATAAAAGCCCCTTGCTGTTTTTTTACCTGTTTCATACCCAAATAGGTTTCTTCCTTAAGTTCCGTGTGTGTGTGTGTGTGTGTGTGTGTGTGTGTGTGTGTGTGTGTGTGTGTGTGTGTGTGTGTGTGTGTGTGTGTGTGTGTGTGTGTGTGTGTGTGTGTGTGTGTGTGTGTGTGTGTGTGTGTGTGTGTGTGTGTGTGTGTGTGTGTGTGTGTGTGTGTGTGTGTGTGTGTGTGTGTGTGTGTGTGTGTGTGTGTGTGTGTGTCGGGTAGAGCTTTGGCCTGCCGGTTTAGTTCTGCCCTAGATCTGCTCTGAACTGTTAGGTTCCTTTTCTCCTCCAAATGAGCTTTTTAGCATGGTCTCTCTGAAACACACACACACACACACACACACACATACTCCTCCAGCCTAGCCTGCATTGTTGTGCCTATTTAACACCTCAGTGAGCAGATTACCCCCTTCTCCCCCCTCCCGCCGCCCCTGATCCTTCGCTTAAAGACTCTCATTGTGTTTAATATCACCACTACTGAGAAGGGAGGGCTTGGGAAAAGGAGGGGGGCAGCAGTCATATGACACTGAGCTTGTGTGTGTGAGAGAGAGACCATGATAAAACCGAACAGGAGAAAGACGGAGGGGGGGAAATTGCTTATGTTTTGCGGGTCAGTGCTTCTGTGCTCAGCTCACTAAAACCTTTCAATAAAGAGGGGGGTGGGAGGGGCGTGAAGGAAGGGGCCTTTGGCAGCATACAGATTTTCATCCCCCATCTCTTTCCCTCCCTTGTCTCTTGTCACCCTTTCTTCTCCTCCACACTCTCACACCCTCCCTCCATCCTCTGTATCCTCTAATCTCATCCCCTCCCTCTCCCTCTTTTTCTCACCCTTCTCCTCCCCTCATCCTCTCTTGGCTGTTCCTCCTTCATTTACCCTTTCCCCCCCCTCAAAGCAAGCTCAAGCGCTTCCTCGCTAGATGTGTGCACGCGCATGTGTGTTTGTGTATGTTGGATGCACATTTCATTGACAGGCTGAGACTATAATGGACTCAACATGAAGCTTTAATCCATTAACAATAGGATCCATTGGTCAGGAGGCCAGAGGGGGGGGGGGGGGGGTGGTGGTGTGTGTGTGTGTGTGTGTGTGTGTGTGTGTGTGTGTGTGTGTGTGTGTGTGTGTGTGTGTGTGTGTGTGTGTGTGTGTGTGTGTGTGTGTGTGTGTGTGTGTGTGTGTGTGTGTGTGTGTGTGTGATGCAGTTAATCAGAGCCAGGAGAGGGAGCACTGATAGATTTTGAGAGCCACTTAATGTAATCATCATGTTCAGAGGCGTGTGTTTGTGTGACCAAAGCCAGTCGCAGGCTTTTCTCGAGAGGTTGCCGTTAAAGTGTTACTGCTGCTTAATTCATGCTCCTGTGAACTATTCACCTATTTGCAAGGAAGAGTCTGTTATTCTAACCTGCTCTACACATGGCTTAAAAGCTAGTGTAATTATTGGTTGATGGGGTGTTTTATGGAGCTCATGGACAATGCATAACCACAATAAAGCACAAACTGAACTATGAAATGGCAAAATTGTCTCACCTCTGCAAATCCTTTTTCTTGTTTTTTTCCTATTCTTTATCCTCCAAAACTCTCTTCTTGAATCTCTCTGCTCTCCTTCTACTCCTCCTCTTGCTTTCCCCTGCAGAGCAACTCATTGCTGCCAGAAAGTCTTAGGAATTCAGATAAGCGGCGCAACGGACCTGAGTTTTCAAATGACACCAAGAAACGCAAGGTGGAGGACAAGGACTCGAGTCACTATGTAAGAAATGTCTCTACTGATGGTCTGCTGCTGAACACTCAAGTTTTTTGAAATATAGTAATAGTTTTTCTGTCCTATTTTGCACAAATATTTTTTCAGTGTTTAAAAAGATACATCATTAGATCATTAGTTATGTTTGGTTCAGTATTTTTTTCCCACTTGAGTCAAAGTAAAGGAAATTTGTGAAAAATTGTTAGGCAGAAGTGCAGAATATGAAGCGGCGTGCTAACTGATTGTCTTGGTTTGCAGGACAGTGATGGGGAAAAAAGCGATGATAATTTAGTGGTGGATGTCTCGAATGAGGTCAGTATGTTTTGAGATGTTTTTTAATCGTTTAATAGTCTTGATTGTGGTTGTTTCCTGTGGGATGAATGCATAAATGTACAGGCATCACAGTAGTCTGTGGGTGATGGTTCTTTTGTAAGCACAATACATTCACAGAAGTCCAAGTCTGGTATCTTACTGTATACTTGTCCTTCCACCAGGATCCGGCCTCCCCTCGTGGCACCCCTCTCCCCTCCCCGAGAGAAAATGGTCTGGATAAAGCACGTCTTCTCAAGAAAGATCCCTGTAGTCCAGCCTCTACTGCCTCATCAGCCAGCTCCTCCTCCCTCAAGTCCAAAGAGATAGCGATGGTAGGGATGGCAAGACGATGTTTTTCAGTTGTTTCTGCATATAGTTCGGCAGGTAGATTGAAGGATGGATAGGTGAAGACCTGTGTCAGTAGTAGATATTTGTTGCATATTTTTCATGTGTATCTCTCTCTGTGGCAGCGAGACAAGGCAGGAACACCTGGGCTGAAGTCAAGCACACCCACACCCAGAGGTGACTCCACCCCGGGTCCAAGCTCCACTCCTGGTATCCGGCCTAGTTTATCAAAACCCCCATCTATGGAGATACCACATCCACCCAGTAAGTCCAGTATAATCATTTGTAAATTAATTATAGTTTAGGTTGTATAATATTAAAACACGCTAATCTTTGCCAAGAGGAATATGTTTCAAGAAGATTCAACCTTACTGTTAAGGTTCAAAGGGACTTTTTGTCTGCTTCCAAAAGAACTGTTATTGCAAGTTTTAATTACATATGTTTCACGGCAAAGTTGTACTTTGGAAAAACCTGATGTATGTGTAGAGCACGTCCCAGAGTCTGTTTGTTATGAAGGATACAGTTTCTTTACAGAAATCACACATTGGTTTGAAATCTATAGACAAACTAAGAGTTACTAGAAATGTCAGATGACCGTGCGGTGATGTTACATCTGTAGGATCAAGGCGTATACTTTTTAAGACATTTTCAACTTGAATGCTGAGTTGTTATGAGCTCTTTATGTCTCGTACTCTTTCCTTCCCTCTCCTCCTGAGCTGCAGGTTTACGGACACCCCTGGCTGTACCAGGCCCATACCCGGGTGCATTTGGTATGTTGCCCCACGCAGCAGGAATGAACGGGGAGCTGGCAGGTGCAGCCGGAGCTGCAGCCTATGCTGCTGGACTGCACAACATGTCCCCTCAGATGAGTGTTGCTGCTGCGGCTGCCGTGGCTGCATACGGCCGTTCACCCATGGTGAGTGGAAAAGGATGTTTTGTGTTTTGGTAAACTAGTAATGCAAATAAATGAAACCTCTGCAAAATATGTTCTAACTGCTCTTTTTCATGATATATTGTGTGAAAATATTGAATCATAGTGGATGTTCTAAGGATATGTTGGACCATGATCAACAAATATCAAATTGAAAATAGATCTCTCTAAATGTTAAGTAATTAAATACAAATAAGTATATAAAATATATTAATAATAATCATAATATTATAAATAAAATTTTTCATTACATCCTTATTCTCCTCTTTCAAGATAAACTGGAACTCAATGTATCAGGGTTGCACATCAGGACCATCCAATTTTTATCCCATTCATCTTTTTTAAAACTTCACATGCTCCATGAATGGTGTGTGAGTGAACAGCGTGAACTTTCAAGTCATACCTTCTGTTGCCTTCATATGAGTCTTTTAAGAGTGGCTTCCCCTTTGCTGTTCACCCTGAGGTACCAAGGCTACAGTTGTATGCACAGTGCTCACAAATAAGCTATGAAACCCTGTAACCTGCTCCAGGTAGATAAACAGCTGTACTACAGTATATTCTTTCCATTTTTTAATGATTGACCCTAGAAATATTCAGAGTTTTGGAAAGTTCATGGCATTCTGGATTCTCACAATGTGACAAGATTTTGCGAGAATTGTGGGATCACGTTTCATATGAAATCCATCTAGTCAGGCGTTTGTGTCCACTAAAGCAGACCATGGACCAATCAGCTTCCTGTGAGGAGCGATTGGCCGAAAAATCACTCCTTAAATAAACAGGTCTCATGGTCATCTTCATGCTTTTCTTCTTGTTGATCAATGTTTAAAAATCAGAATAACATCTTCTGCAATTCAATGTTTTACAAGAATGAAATGAATGACTGTGAATATTTTTCTTAAGCACGGTAGACTGTATATGGCAATGTGTCAATAGTTGCACAGCTGTATTTCTCCCGTCTGTGTGATAGTATTTGTACAGTGGGTGTGCTGGTGTGCATTACGTTCAATCACCTCATCACTCTTGCCTGTATTTGCATAGTGTTAATTACACTGTTTAAATAGGTTTAGTAGACTCACAGCTGTGTCTGTGTCTGGGCAACACTTGATAGAAACTCAGTGTACTCACCAGCTGCGTGTGTGTGTGTGTGTGTGTGTTGGATTGGGAGGAAGCACAAGTACCGACAGCTCTGCCTCTATGTGTTTGCTGACTCTTAAACTCGTCGTTCAGATTCGGAGGATGTGTGTGCTCCAGTCCGTCTGTTTGCTTTGTTCTCATGTGTGTTTGTGTTCGGTTCCACAGGTTACTATTGACCTGTGTGCATGTTGCCAATGCCAATGGTTGTGTGTTGTCTTTGCTCTGTGCTCATAAAATGTCCACGTTCTCTTATCAAGGTTGGTTTTGATCCTCATCCTCACATGCGAGTGCCTGGAATGCCTCCCAGTCTGACGGGAATCCCTGGTGGCAAACCGTAAGTGTGTTTAGGGCTACTTGTATGTTGGAGGGCTGATGCCCTAGTTGAACAACTGATATATCCTACAAAAACCTCTATAAATAGATCCGGGCAGACTTTGGTTGAATGCAAGTCCTTGTAGAGAACAAAAGGGGCAGGAACAGATTGGCCGTGAAGCAATCTCCTAACTCACCGGCTTTCGTCTGATAATGCTTTATATATTTTTTGGTGTAAAATTGGCTTGTGATATGTGAGTTGTACACATGGCCTCCCGACTCCAATCCCAACAATACCGGAACCCCAGAAATATAAACCCACAACACCTCAGAGGCTAATCTGTCGTCAGAGCGATAGCCGATGGGTTCAAGAGATTGTCCTCGAAAATACTCCTTATAGAAATGGACACTTTTCTCATTTTATTTAAACTTTTTTCTGGATTCTGTCCCCCTCCTCTTTCATCTTTTAACCATTTCGCCTTTGTGTCACCAGGGCTTATTCTTTTCACGTGGCAGCCGATGGACAGATGCAGCCGGTACCCTTCCCCCCGGATGCTTTGGTTGGGCCAGGGATTCCTCGCCACGCCCGTCAGATCAACACCCTGAACCATGGAGAGGTGGTGTGCGCCGTTACCATCAGTAACCCCACCCGACACGTTTACACAGGAGGGAAGGGTTGCGTCAAGGTCTGGGACATTAGTCACCCAGGAAACAAGAGCCCGGTGTCACAGCTCGACTGTCTGGTGAGTGAGGCGATGGGATGGTTGCACAGTATGTAAAATGCCTTTTTTGAGTGAGAGAGGTGTTGGTTGTCATGGTTTATTCCTGGAAAAAAAGAGAAATTTGTGGGATATAAGTCATAGAAATATAGTATTGTATTCATGCAAAACTTTAAATACATTTTATTGTGTCTGCCACATCAGAACCGAGACAACTACATCCGCTCCTGTCGTCTCCTCCCTGATGGTCGGACGCTGATTGTGGGGGGCGAGGCGAGCACGCTGTCGATCTGGGATTTGGCCACGCCCACTCCGAGGATTAAGGCAGAGTTAACATCATCAGCACCGGCATGTTACGCTCTGGCCATCAGCCCGGACTCCAAGGTCTGCTTCTCTTGCTGCAGCGATGGGAATATTGCAGTCTGGGATTTACACAACCAGACACTCGTTAGGTAAGAGGAGAGACCTTGGTGTATGTATGCTTTGATTTTACACACACAGGACTTCCTCATTGTCACTGTCTTCTCTAACCACCTGTCAACCACAGTACTGACCTTCCCTAATCATCAGATTCTCAACCCTGACTGGTTTAACCTTCATTTTCATAAGTTGTAGCATAAGAGGCAGAATATTTAGCAAGAGTACAACAAGAGTGACTGCTGATGAGAAAAATTGTAGACCTTCACATTTTGGTAGTCTTGGGATGCATACCAACTGCCCTGGCAACTGCTGGTACCTGTGTGCCTTTGTTTAAACATTACTCTCTCTCTTTAACTCTGAATGTATGTGTGTATTCTGCAGGCAGTTCCAGGGCCACACAGATGGAGCCAGCTGTATTGACATCTCCAACGACGGCACCAAGCTGTGGACTGGAGGCCTCGATAACACTGTCCGCTCCTGGGATCTGAGAGAGGGACGGCAGCTGCAGCAGCATGACTTTACATCACAGGTACACACTTGTATCAATAAACAGTGTTTTCCCCTGAAAAAAACATTATTAGCAAGTTTCTCACAGCTGGTGAAATGTAATAATTCCTGTCTGTTCTGTCCAGATCTTCTCTCTTGGCTACTGTCCGACAGGAGAGTGGCTCGCAGTGGGAATGGAGAGCAGCAATGTTGAGGTCCTTCATGTCACCAAGCCTGACAAATATCAGCTTCACCTACATGAGAGCTGTGTACTCTCCCTGCAGTTTGCCTACTGTGGTAAGAAACTATCTGTCTTGATGTATCTGCCTCCTTTGATGGTTTTCCAGTCTACTTTAAAGCCACCCCTTTAAAAAAAACTAGTCCTAGGACCTAGTTCTACCTTTTTTAGCGTGTTTGTTTGTTTCTTTAAATTTACAGCAAATTAGGTTTTTCTATTCTATTCAACTGATTTTCACAGCTTAATCATATATTTGCAATGATAATTTGTCTATTTGCCTTTCATTGCCTTTTCATTGCTCATTGTGTGTGTTTGTTTGCATTTCTCTACCAAGGTAAATGGTTTGTGAGCACAGGAAAGGATAACCTACTGAATGCATGGAGAACACCCTACGGAGCCAGCATATTCCAGGTTGGGACAACTGAATATATTATATAATGAAAATAGTGATCAAAGAGACGTACACACACACACACACACACACACACACACACACACACACACACACACACACACACAGCGATAATAAGCATTCCACTAGCACAGCATTCCATCAAGGGAATGAATGAAATATTGCTTTTAAGTTTGGAAATGCATCCTGGCTCATTCGCTGCATCAGCATGTTCCTTTGTGACGACATCATTAAATATGTTATGATAGCCACTGTATCATATTAATCATTCAGCGATATTGATTGGAACAAAAGCACCAGACGTAGTTATATTTTCTAAGAGCAAAGTTGTTAAACATTTAAGTACTGTATCACACACAGAAGCAGTGATGATGTTCTTTATTTGTGATCAACTTATTTACCTTCTACTCCATTTCTTTTTCTTTAGTCAAAAGAATCATCTTCGGTGTTGAGCTGTGACATATCCGTGGACGACAAATACATTGTGACTGGTTCAGGGGACAAGAAGGCCACCGTTTACGAGGTCATCTACTAAAACTACAGACATTTGTTCCTTTCCACACAGCAGATAGATTTCTAGACGTTTTCAAGTGGAGCCAGAAATTGCAGACACATGTGACCTTGATGGCACTTTCTTTTTTCTGTAACATCTGCCAAGGAGTCAAAGAAAGGAGACAAACATTCTACATAGACACATCTGTCATGCTTGTATTCATGACTCGATATCAGCTGGGAATTAACTGGAGCGGATGGATCTCTGATGGAAGAAGAAGAACTATTTGGATGTTCTTGTCTCCGATGCTTCCTGCTACGGACTGCAATGGGATCAGTTACAGGACCAAACAATGACTGAACCAAAGGCACTGCATTGTTTGACTGGGACGAGCTCTTCTGGAGAACTCTGCACTGAACGTTAGATTTTGAAACACTTGATTCAGTGCCACGACCAGGGGCGAAGACCCTAGAACAAACACTCCAACCGGATGGTTAAATGTGTGGACCAATGGCAGACGGAAAGAGTAGAATGTGGACACAATACTGACAAAATAATGGAGAGACGGAGGAGGACAGTGAAGATGGAACATGTTTGTTTGCATTTTGTTGCTGACACACAGTCTGACGATCTCTCAGCTCTGACTCTGACCGTAGAACCTCAGCTTGCTCTTCTGATACGCCTACACTGTCTGAAAAATACCTTTTCTGTCTTAACAGTAAGTCCTATCTTCTCTAAACTGCACTGTGGTAGCTGTCCAGCTACACACTTATTAAACACAAACATTGACAGTTTTAAACATAGTTTGATCCTCAGGAGGAAAAGTGCTTCTTTTTTTTTCCATAACTCGTTCCCATTTCAGATGCCACCAAAAAATATTCATGTACTTTGGAGAAACATTTGCGAGAAAAATCTCACAAGAGAATATACTATAATGTTGCTACAAAGAGCTTAACTCACAGACTTTTCTTAATGTTCTCCTCTTTCTTATGATCCTGCTTGAAATACCAATTATTGGAAACCTGAAGGGGGAAAAAAACTTTCAGTTTGAATTAATCCTCAAATTCCAATTATCTTTGTTTTCTAATGTACCTCTTTGCATAGATTTCCCTCCTTATATTTTTCACATAGCCACTCCGCACAAGCAACATGAGCCTTCATACTGTCATTTATTCTGTTAATGTTTTAGCCTTTACTCTTCATGTTTGAGCCACAGTGTGTGTCATCAGCTGCACATGATGATAGAGCCTCACCCTCTTTTACTGAATCGACCTGAAAACATTTCAGAGTCTCCGTATGGTAATCGGTCAGCTGGATGTAGCTTCAGATTTGCAAACGTCCTCTTTGATGCAGCCTGACATCGCCTTTCTGTTTTTAATGCAGTTAATTTGCCTGTGGTCTCTTTAACAATGCGTTCATTGGTAACGGTCATAATGATTAAAAGGAAAAGTCTTATGTTAAATTCCCTTTTAATTTGAAATTTTGGAAAATATCTGGAAAACCGAATTCCCTTTTTTTTGTCACTTGTTTCTGCTAATATTCTTGAATGTGGGACATTTGTGAAACTGCCTTGAAAAGTACAGCTGTATCATGTTGTCATCTTTTCACTTTGCAAAAAAGATTTAAGACTGCAAGCAAGCTTCAGTTATATGTCAAGAAAGTCTTACATACTCCAGGAAGGAGTCAGTCAGTTTAAACTCATAATTTCATGATCTTGTGCTTAGTTTTTTTTTTTTTTTATCTATTTTTGTCTGTTGAATGTTTGTAAAAATGTAAATATCTTTTTTTTTGTTTCTTACAGGACATGCTTTAGAAATAACAAACTGTTTTTGTACGTCTTTTACATGGAAAAGAAACGTCTAATCAGGAGAAATACTAAATGGTCTTAATGTTAGCTAATCTAAAATGATTGAAATATCTAGACAATAAATGTTTTTTTTTATATATATATATAACTGTAGTGATCTTTGACTTTCTGGGTTGGACACATTTGGACTTCACTGATAAAATGTTCCACTATACGTTAATGCTATGGAGGCTGAGTTTCAAGAATCAGTTTTGGAAACAGAAGGCAGTTTAGATTCTGGATGTAAATAAAACTTAGATGGTGAAAGTTAAAGTTGGATAGATAACACTTAAGAAACCAGCACTCTTTTTAAATAAGTAGTAGTTAGCAGCACAAGCTCCAAAAGCTGCTAAATAAGAGTCGCCACGGTGACAGCTTGGCCCTTCAGGCCTCACTTAAAAGCCACTTTCCCAACAAATTTCTCCTGGTTTGCTTTTTTATATATAACCTTTTCGGCAGTGGTTTTATTTTGAGAGAGGGGGAGAGAGAGACTGGAAAAGCAGGGGAGAGAGAGGAAATGACACATAGCAGAGTTAATGGACGACTTATTTCAGTCCTGCAACTTATTTTTCCTCTGAGCATTTGATTAATTATGAACTGTCGGGGTGTGATGAGGATTTCAACAAATATAACATAAATGTTTTTGAAGATTATTCCCCAGCTTCCTTTTAATGGTACACATCCTACCCACTGAGTTACGGGGGCGCTCCTACTTTGGTTTCCAAAGATGTCTCATCATGGCCCTGCATCCTGTTGGCTTTTTAAAATGTCAATAGCCTTCATCATTAAGAAGGTGAGTAAGGGGGGCTGGCACAAACGGAGGTGATTCAGACTAAAAATGGTCCCACTTTTATGTAAGTCATTTCGTGACAACCGAGATAAAGCGCGTCCGTCTTTTTCTTCTTTCTTTTACAGCTTACCTCTATATATATCTATATATATATATATATATATATATATATATATATATATATAATATATATATATGATATATAATATGATATATATATATATGTATATAGTATAAAATATATGTATAAATGTATGTATATAATGTATATGTATATATATATACATATATATATATGTATATATATGTATATATATGATATATATATATTATGAAGAAATGTATGTATATATATGTATATGTATATATATATATACATATATATATATATAGTATATATATATACATATATATATATATGTATATATATATACATATATATATATATTATATATATATACATATATATATATATGTATATATATATATATATGTATATATAGTATATATATATGTGTATATATATAGTGTATATATATGTATATATATATATATATATATATATGTATATATATGTGTATATATATGTATGTATGTATGTATGTATGTATGTATGTATATATATGTATATGTATATATATATGTATATGTATATATATATGTATGTATGAAAACGGATTAACAACATCCTCTAAAGATGGTGATTCAGTGAGGGCTAAATGCACCTGAATGGGTTCAAGTCTTTTATAGGTATTAATGTGAGAGTGACTCCACTTGACCCAGCAAGCAACTTGACTGAATGAGTTCTGCTTGAGTGTGGATAGCTTGAAAGACTCCAGGTTTGCTTCTATGTAACTCTGCTAGGCTGGAAGTGCTTCATGTCCAATATTATTGTGTCTGGAATCAACTTTTTTTTCTTCTCAGACTCTCATTCCTTGGTCAAATGAGGATCAGGACTCTGATGACCACAGAAAGTCACCCCCAGGTCAGCTTTCTTAGCATAAAAGCTTGTTCACTTTCCACAAATTGTCTCTGACATCTTGCGGATGCTTATTGTAATCAGTCTGTCAAGTCAGGTTTATTTATATAGCACGTTTCATACGACAGGCGTAGACTTAATTTGCTTCATAATTCAATTATACTCAATTCAATTCTATTCATAGTGTCACCCCGAAACAGAAGCCACCCGGGATACCCTACACACTGAGCAGGACCGGAGCACACTGCCAACGACCCCCAGAGTCGATGCATTTTTAAAGTCCCAACATCACCCATCAGCAAGTATTGTTTGACCTGCAAATCACAATATTTCCAACTGTTGTTTTATGCAGTTCGTTATTAAGCATTGCTTCAACAATTTTAATCCCAGTCCTAATTTTACTTTCTCTGATGATATATGCACAAGTTCACTCACAAACATAAAAGAAAGGTATACAAGGTAAGGAAATCGGAGAAGAAATCAAACTGTCTGAGTTGGGTTTTTGAATTCCTGAGACTTCAATGGGAAACCTATTTTTGCATTAACACAGAATTTTCTTGCAGCTGACTACCCCTCAATCCTTCAAGTCCTGCAGTAACACTGCGGCTTTGTTTATCCTGTGGAAACACAAAACCTGTCTACATTGTTTTCTTTCTCTTTAGGTTCAGCTCACAACCTCTTGTGGTCCTGAATAGCATTAAGAGGGTATGGTGAAGAAAGAAGAAGCTGGGTGGCCCACTCAACCAACTGGAGGTGGTTCAGTCCGCAGGAGAGAGAAGTTGCCCGTGAGTTTTTGTGGATTTTTTCTCTCGCATATGTGGTATTGATATGGAGGTATAGATAGTTGCATTACAGAGCAGCTGTTCAAATCATCTGTGTGTTAAATAACCAAGTCCAATCCTGTGCTTAATCCTAACACCCAAAACAAACAGACTAGCTCTCCCCTGATGTAAACTGTAAATCTGATTAATTACTGTGAATATATAATTCTCTGTCTATCCCCGGCTCTCATACAAACGCACATATACACAGAGACACGCAGCGTTGTACAGTATGAGGTGATTATGTGGCAATTACAGCAGTCACAGTGATACAATGAAAGCTGATCCTTGGATAAAAAAAAAAAAAATGGGGAAAATGTCACTCCAAGTTTTTAGTCTATCCGGAGATTTCTGAGCCCTGAATCACCACGTTCTCTTTTGATCATCACCGCTGCTGCCTCTCTCCGATACACAGACGGATTATTCCCCCTAAATCTCCCAAATCCCTAATCCTATTTATCTCAACGCCACACAAAAAAGGTGCTCTCTTCCCACTGCTCAGCTTATGTGTACAGTACGGATGTGAGTATACTTATATTTCTACATTCATGAGGACCAGTTCAGGACACGAGTTAGTGATTTCCATTTCATGCCCGTTTTGCAAATGCTCTGTTTTAGAATTTAAGCCCTTAAGTTTTAACAGCAGCATTTATATTCATACAATATCGGTTATTCAATACTTGGGATCCAGATATATACAGAAAACAAATGATTGTGTGGTGAAGTGTGTATGAACGGTATATTGCCAGTGGTTTCATTAATTCTTGTTTTGTTCTAAATGTTCTTCCCCCAGGGAGCCCGATTATTAAGCATCCATCCATCCATCCATCCATTGTCTACTGCTTATCCTGTATTCAGGGTCGCGGGGGGGCTGGAGCCGATCCCAGCTGTCATTGGGCGAAGGCAGGGTACACCCTGGACAGGACACCAGTCTATCACAGGGCTGACATGTAGAGACAAACAACTCACCCTCACATTCACACCTACGGGCAATTAAGAGTCATCAATTAACCGATCCCCATCATGCATGTCTTTGGGAGGAAGCCGGAGAACCCGGGAGAACATGCAAACTCCACACAGAAGGAACCCGACCCGGGAATCGAACCTGGGACCCTCTTGCTGTGAGGCTACCCACTACACCACCGTGCAGCCTGAATACTAAAAAATGCCATACATAAGATACTGTGAAACCAACACCCACAACACTTAAGTGTAAATGAATAATGCATGTTCAGATACAAAGTACATTTTCAGAACAAACAAACTAATAAAATGCATATTATCCCCCCCCTTAATGTTTGCAGTCAGTATTAATCATTTTTTTCTGCCACCTGGGGCAACAGAACATGCTGTAAGTATAAAGCTATGGCTTGCATGTTAGAGAACAGGTGTGTGATCACACATCCAGCAGACGCAGGGCAACTAGCATTCATTTGGAGCCTTTTTTTCTCTTGAAAACAGCTGCTTGCTGCAGCAGAAAGGCTAATTAGTGTACTCAGAGTGGTGAGAGTGAACCAAAATAATCAATCTGAACGCAATCAATGCTTAACATGATTGTAATGCATTTTCTTCACCGAGTTCGGACATATACAGTAGAGCAGTAGGAATATATGCTACAAATTCAACCAGATTGAATTACATTTACACAAATATGAGCAGGGGAACCATGACGGTGCAGCTGCTGCCATTGTGAATAAAACCCAGGTCTTTAAAACCATTACATCCAGTTATGCTGTCTTCAAGCCTCCTCCTTTTCCTTTCTCCTCCTTTTTCTAGTGATCCTCTCAATCTCATTCATGCCTCCCTCTGTTCTACCTTCTCTCAAAGCCTTCTTCTGCCAAGATGTTTTTCACTTTTTTATTTCTTCTTTTGTCCCTCCAGGCTCCACACCCCCTCCTACCTTCCATCTTTCTCTTTGTTTTACACAAGTACCTATTTTTTATTTGGTAAACCGATTTACTCTCCTCTAAGGAAATATTCTCCCCCTTTCCTCTCCTCTATCTCCCCTGAGCTTATTTGATTCCCCCCCTTTTTTTTTACCCCAACCTCCCCAGGTAATCCACTGTGGTTTGCACGTGTGTGTGTGTGTGCATGTGTGCTAATGAGCTTAGAGCTGTCTCCCTCCCAAGGTGAGGTGCCATGCTGAGGTGATCAGCACTGCTGGAGCTGCAGGTATCAGCCACAAACACCTGCCTGGTTGGGCGCGTGCACGCCACACGCCACACACATGCACGCACGGGCAGAAGACACACAGAAGGATCTAATTTCCTCTCTCCTCTCTCACACTTGTACACATATGAATGCAGAATAAATCTTTACTTTTCTCTCTCACATATACACACATTCAATACAGTATTTTCATACACACACACACACATGCGCACACACAGCTGACTGCTGCACAAGGGCGATAGCACAACTCTGTCCTGTCAACATGCAGGATAATCAGCTGCTGGGGATTGTGGGTAAACTGTAATAATCCCTCGCATGGAATATGGAAAGCATCAGAGAGTTATTCAATAGGACAGAGATAAAGGTGTGTGCATGTTTGTATGTGTGTTTGTGTGTATGTGTGTGTGAGTGAGCCGTTTCCATTTTGAATATGCATCTCCACCTGAAGCTGATGCACACACATCAGTCGTCACCGGTAGCTAAATATCAGCCCAGCCCACTTCCACAGAGGCTGCAGCTGCTGAAATGTTCCCTGCCAGAGAGAGCCACAAAGTCTTAATTAAGAACTACATCCAGAACAAGGCTCATTTAGTCAGAGAAACCCCAGGGAATACTCCATCATGTTTACCTGTCAAGACACACACTTTCCAGAACAGAGCCTCCGACTCGCATCTTCCTCAGCTCTGTATTCTTTCCAGAGAATGTCATTGTAATGTTTCTGAATGGTTGGTGACTCTAGGTAGAGCTCCATTTCTCTGTAGAGCACCCTTGTGGAAACATTGCTTCTTAAATTAATCCCATTTTTCACAAGGGTATTATACAGACTAGAGTTGTTCCTTCTCTCCGTTCCTGAGATGCAGCCAAAATAAAAAAGGAAGTTTCCCCAACCCCAACCCTAACCCCTAACCCTAACCCCAACCCTTACGCCAATTTTTGCTTATATCTCGGGAACCCAAACCCCAACCCCCTACCCTACACCGGGTCCGTATTCCTACTTTATACCCCACCCCTAAACCTAACCTCCCCCCTTGTTGTCAGCGAGAGTCACTCCAGGCCCTCTACCCATCAACCACTTTACTGACCCTAACCCATCTGAACCACACAGATCATCCCATTCATCTCCATCTTATACATCTATACATTGCACTATTAAACACAATTGCAGGTAAATACAGTCACAACATCCGGCCTTCACCAACCACAATACAATCTCAGCCTACCGGAAAAACAAAAATCTTACAGAATATCCTCACCCGCTCCAAACACATCGACCACAAACGCCCTATCAACAGTAAATACAACACCCACTACAAAAATAAAAAATTCATCATCAATCTACACAGTCAAAAATCACATCCCACCCTCGGCTCATTTTCCCTCAACACCAGTAATGCCATATCATCACCTGCACCTTCTGCAATAAACACTGCATAGGAGAAACCAAACACCTTACCACTCCATTAAAAACTCTATAAGAAATCTCACAAATATGTGATAGTATAGCATGCTATAAAATATTTAGCTAAAATAAATCATAATACTGTTTAAATTGTCTCAAAGCTTGACATTTCCTGCAGCCCATGAAATGAAATGCATGCATTATAGAATTATTTCACAAAACTCATTTAATTCTAAAATGACTATTTTTGTGAACAGGGCAACTTCCAACACTCTCACCCAGTTATGATGGGTTTGATCTCAACATTTTGAGTTTTCACTCTGTCTTTCACTGTCTGTCACTCTCTTTTTTTGTTTTACTTTCTCTCCTCACAATAGATTGGAAATAACGGAATGAGAAACTTGAAGGAAATCAAAGCTCCTTTGTCATCCACTGGGTCATGCTTATCCCCTATCTCTATTCCAATAGCAATGGGCTTTCATCTACACACACACACACACACACACACACACACACACACACACACACACACACACACACACACACACACTCAGGAGGGCAACACAACATTTTCCATAATTATGCCAGAGGAAACAGCTAACGGAGGATACAGATCCTAAATGGTGTGAGCCCTCCCCAGAGTCCGGATTTTCAAGGGGTTTTAATCAGTTAAATATGTGCGTGGCTATGTGGCAAATCTGCTGGTTAATCTCACTAACACTTTTTTATGGGATTGCTCACTGCGGCAAGGATTACCTCACCACAGATCACAACCTGATTTCCATAATCCTCTTCTTCTGATAAAACTGTGTTCGTCCCCCATCCCATCCTTTTGTCAGATGGTGAAACATCACCCGTTTATTTCATTGATTCTTTTTTTTGGCGTAGTTGCTCTCAAGGCATAATTCTGACTCAGTAACTTCCACAATCAAAAAAAAACCTAAAGAACTGTTGATGAAATGGCAGTACATCTGAAAGATATTTTTATGGATTCATATTTACAATTTACCTCATCAAAATAATTCTCATTGTGGAAGATAATGGCCATATTTTAATTGATTTCTGTTCATATTACATCAAACATAATCAAAGCACACCATGATGAATATATGATCATATATAACTTACTTGATTTCACTTTGGATGTGTGAAAAATATCTGACCAAGGCAGCCCGTAGATAACGGTGTTAACAGTCCAAACTACGGCAAACGTGGACAGAGCTAGCAGTGTTTACCTGAGGGTAAACCTGAGGGTAAATATGCTCACTGTCGGTCAGAATGGCCTTATCGGCTGTAACCACCATATAGCAGCGGCCGTGAACTTACCAGAGCGGCACGCTCACATGCACTGGCATGCATTAAAATAACCCGTGGTCAGCCCGGCCAGTCGATGAATCAAAGAGAAGCTCTGACAACAATACACACAGAGGGCGTCAATCTTGTTGCTCCTTTTAAGCAGCGTTTTTCAAACTCTGTAGTCATGCTACTGACTACATAGTTGAACGTCATTCTACTAATAATATTAACAGATTGAACTTTCAATTTGCCTCCTTGTATGTATCTATATGTGTCTGTGGAACATATTTCACAGTGTTTTTTTGTGTGTATCTTTTGCTGTCTCTCTCCACTAGTCTTCATTTTCTGCTCTGAGGGTCCAGAGAAGCCCCTCATGTGGAGAAAAGCTATGATAAAGTAAGCAGAGGAGAAGTGGGGGAGGGAGAGGCGGTGGAGGAGGGAGAGATAGAGGAAGGAGGGGAAAAAAGAGGAGGCGAGGGATGGGCATTGGAAACAGAAGAAGAGTGAGAATTAGACTGGGAGTTGAATATGATCAGGGGTGGAGAAACAGAAGAAAGGCCATCAGGAGGGGGACAACAAGGGGAGGAAGTGTGGGTGGAGGGGGGGGGTTGCAGTGGAGGGGGGCGCAGACATTCAGTGGTGATGGCAGTGGAAATGGAGCTTTAACTGTATTACACCCTGGCAGCTCCATCTCCATCACTTTGTTGGTGAGTGTGTAAGCGCATGTGTTTACTTGAAGATCCTGTGTGTGTGTGTGTGTGTGTGTGTGTGTGTGTGTGTGTGTGTGTGTGTGGGGGGGGGGGGAGTGTGTTAGTATCACACCCATGGGGCCTTTACTCTGTCAGTGCTCAGCCATAATCAGCATCTACCTCCCTCCTGATCCATCTCCACCTCCATGTCTCCCCTCTACTATCACCCCCACACCCCCCTTCCCCACTCTCTCCTTTATTTTTCACTCTCCCCCACACACCCAATCCTCCCCTCCTCCCACTTCAAACACACACACCACACACACACACACACACACACACACAAACTGGGCAGATTAATGTGTGTGTGTGTGTGTGTGTGTGTGTGTGTGTGTGTGTGTGTTTGAGAGAGAGAATTGATTCAGCCTCTGCCCTTTCTAAGCATTCTACAAGCTCCATTGACCTCTCACTCTCCACTGAGCAGCATCTGTTTCACACTCCACTACTGCTGTATGCCATATCACTCCATCTCTCTCTCTCTCAATTCAAATGTCTCTCCATCCTCGCCGTCCTCTCTCCTTTGTCTTCTAATGTTCACCTTATTTTCACATTCTGTTCTGCAAATCTGATATCTGTCATGCCTCTTTTACCCTCTGTTCTCTCTCTCTCTCTCTCTCTCTCTCTCTCTCTCTCTCTCTCTCTCTCTCTCTCTCTCTCCCCGTATTGATTAATGCTCAGTTAGTGAAATATCTTATGAGTTTACAGTCTATTGATAAAACAGGCTTAATTGCATGTTTTGATGGCTTCCATCTATTGGCCAGATGGGAATAATAATAAAAGTGTCCTATTTTTTGTTGCAACGTGCAGATGAGCAGGGATACAATATCAACACACAAAATTATTTATAAAACATAAATGCAGGAAAATAAAAAGTTAGATAATATAAAATGGGCAGTGTATTTGTAAGCACTGTCGCCTCACAATAGGGGTTCCTTCTGTGAGTAGTTTGCATGTTCCCCCTGTGTCAGTCGCGTTTGGCAATACATATCTATTTTCTATTGCAATTTATCATGACTAATAATGTACATAGCTGTGTAAACATAACACGATGCAAATGCAATCCACGGGCACTTTAAAGGAGTAGTAGTGCATAAAAGTTAATGCCTTCAGCATACTAATTGCTTTACAGTTCAGCCAACTGATATTACCATTGTAACACTAGATGGATGTCTTGAACATAATTCAACCGTATTTGTGCAATATCCTTTATTTAAACACCCAAATATAGAATGATTTGAGTAATGGTGAAACACTAGTTGTGGGCTATTGTGGGTTTATAGACTCAGACTAGCATTTGTCGAGTCAATAGATCCACTTGCAATCAGTGAATTTGGTTGTAAAAGCCATAATCAGATTGTTAAATGCTTTGGTGTTACATTTTGGTAATGTTTGATACGTGGATGTGCACTGTTGACCAGTTGCAAACCTTTGACAGGTCAAAATAGAGAAATCTTTCATATTACAAATAGAGATCCAGTGCACAACCTTGTTTTCAATAGAAGCAACATAATTAGAGTTTCCTCTTCCTATCCCTTTTAATGTGAACCAAACCTGCCACACCCGACTTAACCACCATGTTATGCAAAAGTCAAAAGGCAATCTTACTCCAAACATAGATAGTGGTGGTCGCAGTGTTGGTTCTTTTGATAACACACACATCATGAAACACAAAACCTAAAGGCCTCTGTTTTGTCATCATAATCCTGCCAGGTAGCACTGCCTCTAAATAAAGGCAGTTAGTGTGCATCTCTAATTTCCTCAGGAGAGACTGCAAGACAGGCTGTGACTCACAGCTCAGAGAGGAGATAATTACTGTTTCCTCCTCACCTCTCTTCCACTCCACCCCCTCCATCCCTCCATCCTTCCCTCGAATTTCTCTCTTTTTTTTCTGCCGCTCTTCCTCTTCAGCTGAGTGATTACCCCTCATTAAAAATCAGAATAAAACATTGTTAGCGCACATCGTTAGGGCGCTCTCTCCCGCCTCTCTCTCACCCACTACTCCGTCGTTAGCACTCAGCGCCGGCGCTAAACGAGCGGCCTTTGAGGAATGTTATTCTAATTCCAATTAGCTCTTCAGGCTTGGAGGGGAGCCAAGTCCCCGAAAAAACACTAAAGCTACGGGCACGCGCGCACCAATGAGAAGCAAAGAAGGGCATACACACAGAAGAGCAATCACACACTCTTGAAACAAAGCACACACACACACACACACACACACACACACACACACACACACACACACACACACACAAAGATGCATGCATAAATACACTGGAGTTACGTGCATGCTCATTTTCAAGAGACCAAACACACACACACACACACACTGAGAATAGCAGTGGCTAATGGCTTTGGCAGCACTCTCACAGGGACCTGAAGAGCAATTAGGCTCCAAACTACACATTGTAAATCCCCTCTGATTACAGTGTGTGTCCCTGACTGTGTGTGTGTGTCTGTGTGTGTGTTAAACGCTGTTTATCTGCCACCAATTACCTCGCCCTGCCACAAGAGACGCACACAGGATAAATGGATTCTATCAATACATGCGCACGCACACACACACACACACACACACACACACACACACAGGAAGACTCACACCCGTGCACACACTCAGGTAAATGTGCACAGTCATACAGTGAGCAGGAAACACACACACACACACACACACACACACACACAGAGTAGCTGTCTTATCAGTTTATGTTGGTGTGACTGGAGGATTTAGTCACATGACCTGCAAGACAGGAGCAGCCAGGCGCCAAAACTAATTTCCACCTTCAAAGACTCCCTTATCTCCTCAGACTGTATGTGTGTCTATGCGTGTGTATGTGTGTGTCTTTGCCTGCATATATATGTGTATGAGAGAGAGAGAGAGAGAGAGAGAGAGAGAGAGAGAGAGAGAGAGAGAGAGAGAGAGAGAGAGCATGTGTGGTTGATGATCTGATGTCCTCTGACAGAGAGACTCGCAGCAAATCATGTATCACTGTCTCATCTGCATCAACCAGACACACACACACACACACACACACACACACACACACACAGAGAAAGGAAACAACATAGAGAGAGGCAGACAGACAGACAGACAGATAGATGGACGGATCGGGAGAAAGGACACACACTCTGACACGCAGCAGTGCAGGGGGAGGTGGAAGGCGGTAAGAGCGAGGGAATAGCAGATAGCGAAAAGATGTGAAGCGTGAAAAGAGATGGAGGAAGAGATGGATTTAAAGAGGGAGGGGGACACAAAGAAGAGCCACATCTGATTCCCTGTCATATTTCTTTCAAACAACAGATAGAAAACCTTCGGTCCTGACAAAGCCTAAAGTTCAGGAGATACGGAGGCGAAAAAGACCACAATCTGTTTTGCAACAGCTCGCATTTCACAGGAAGCAACTCTCATCCGACGTGTGGGGGGGAAATAACACGCACACACACACACACACACACACACACACACACACACACCTGGAGGTACAAGGTTTTCAAGCGGCAGCAGCAGCAGTAGTGGTGGTGTGTTGTATATTTCATAGTGCTCTTTTGAAGTTGTACCTACATTTTCCACTGGCTCTTCAAAGGTCGAGACCGCAACTCCGTTTCATCATCCCACCCCCAACCCCCCCCACCCTCACATACACCATGACTTTCTCCATCTCCTCACCACTCTCACTGATGCTTCACTCATGTTGCATTCTCTGTCTTCTTTTTCTGGCTCATTCTGTCAGCAGTGATTCCTCTCAAGTCAAATGAAAAGTCGAAATGAAATGAAATGGTACTCTACTAGCTCGGTGACCGATCCGTGGAGGCACAAAGAGAGCAGACTCTGGGAGTCGAAGAAGCAGGAGCCCTCCTGACCTACATGATAAACCGCAAATCAAAAGAGAGATGAGAGGAGGATAATGTCTGCGTGTATGTGGGTGTAAAGACGAGAAAAAAAAGCCATATCGTACGTGCTTGACATATCTTTGTATTTTAATGCTCATGATTAGGTGAACATTTGCACTTCCCGCATTCATCACTTACAGGCTAATTGTCTACTAGGAACAATTTACGTGCAAATAGCCGTATAATGTAAAGTAATTGATTGTCAGGTGAGTGAGTGATAACTCTATCATTAGCCGTAATTGCTCTGTTTATGATACACAAAGTGAGACGGGGGTGATTGTGTGTCCATATATTGTGAGCGTGTGCACCTATTCCACATCATAACCATTAGCATCCTCGTGACCTGGAGCTGTTCCAGCCAATCAGATTTTAGTGTGCTGTCAGCAGGTGTCGTCAGCCCGCTGTGAGATTTATCAAAGTGGCTGCGCGCACCACACAGCACGACAGCAGCATCTCTCTCTCTGTCTCTCTCTGTCTCTCTCTGTCTCTCTCTCTCTCTCTCCTCTCTCTCTCTCTCTCTCTCTCTCTCTCTCTCTCTCTCTCTATTCTCACTGTGACATGCACACACACACACACACACACACGAAAACCAAATCAGCATCACTTTACTAACTGCAGAAGCAAAGGATGCTCATGCTGAGAGGAATACTGATAGGTTGTGTACTACAGTGACATTAGGATATATAGACTTCTGATATGAGGCCAATAATAATATCAATAATAAGAGCTCAGAGTATTTTTTAACAGTTAGTTTAACTGTTAAGCACATTAAACAACTAATATCAGCAGTACTAGTAAAAGTTTAAAGCACAGAGACAAATTAATAAATAGAGAATAAAGGTAAAGGTAAAAAATTATGAAATGACGAGACACAGGAAAACTAAAGAAAGTGAATGTTTTAAAGGATTCATGAGTAAATTACGACTCGTATCTTTTCTTCTCGTTTTGCTCTTTTATTCTTTTCTGTTTTAAGAACATCATTTCCACTCGGTTAACATCTCCATCAGCTGCTTTACAGGAAATCACAAATCATCTTTTTGGGCACATTTTGATAGATAATATTATTTAAAAAAAAAAATGGTTTCCAAGATCTCGCAACTCAATATATGATAATTATAATAATATTAATATATGAATGGTGCGGATGCTTTCTACTACTCGATTCTGCTCAATTTAATGCATCAGATTGTCTCAGTGTAACCTCCCACTGTATCTGTGACATGTAAATAGCTTGAAACTGCTTTTTTTAGGTTGACAAACACTTCTTGCATTGTCCCCGCTCGGACAGTCGCATACACACAGACACATACACCATGCCAACCGTGACCTTTGACCTTTTACTGTGCCACGACCTCATCATGATGATGTACAGCAAGCTCATCGTTTCCATAGTAACATGAACTAGTTGCATAGAGCAGTGCCACGGAGGAGTGTGCGGGTGAGTGCACATGAGTGTGTGTGTGTGTGTGCGTGCGTGTGTGTGCGTCCGTGTGTGTGTGTGCATGCGTGTGTGCGTGTGGATACACTCTGCACGCAGACATGCACACTCTATTGGGGCTCTCCATCTGTCTATGTAAATCAATCCTGACCTTTACTGAACTCTGGCTGTGCAGTTTGACAGTTAATCACTTGATAAGTGTGTTTTTTGAGTGTGTGTGTGTGTGTGTGTGTGTGTGTGTGTGTGTGTAAAAGCTATTGTCTCTTGTTTAGTGTAATTGACTACAGAAAAACAGCAGGCCACCAAACCATCAGGCAACATTGAAGAAGCACAGTGTGTGTGTGTGTGTGTGTGTGTGTGTGTGTGTGTGTGTGAGAGAGAGAGAGAGAGAGAGAGAGAGAGAGAGAGAGAGAGAGATATGACAGAGAGATATTGATGTCGTACAGCAACATTTTAACTGTAAATACTTATGTTATACAATACAATGGAATTATTTATTTGAGTTTTTATCTACATTTTTGTCCATTAGGAACCGTGTTGTTATTGTTTGTCTATGTTAATCTTTATATATATATATAAAAAAAAAACTGTTTACCTTTTGCCTCAGATAGTATTCTTGTCTGAGTCGGGACACCGACTCAGACAAGAGAGTATTTAGTTCATAGAGAGGAACTCTATAGCTGGATTTTATTGACAAGGCATCAACGAATCACTGTTGAGACACTATGAAGAATACAGCCTGACATCCCATCAAACAAGCTTTGATCTTACAAAGACATTTAGATTGACATGCAAAGACATTTAGATATCATTAGTAACACACAGAGATATTAAGATAATCAAGGTAATCTGTCAGATTAAGACACATTATAAAACGGCCTCTAATCCACGCCTGTCCTATATAGAGTTCACAGAACGGTCATTAAGATAAACAGAACTGCGCGGTCTCCTTTGTCATTACACTGAATTACATTTATTAGATATTAGATTTCTACCATTGTATCTGTACTGCAAAATTATACACCCTGTCTTATGTTTTTCTTTCTACTAAATAATAAAACAAAATTAAAAGTACGCCAGTTTGTGTTAGAATTACTTATTTAAAATTTCCTGGGGATTAAGAATGTATTCTGATTCTGATGTATTATTAGTTACTTTCCAGGAAATTGAATGTGCTTAAAATGCAGAAACTTCAAACTTTGTCATACATGAATTACATTTACATGCTTGAGAGACTTTAATGAGAGACTTTAATGTATGTGTGCACAATTTAAATACTATGTACAGGACTACAGTACAAGAAGTCATTCTCGTATTAAAGGAGGCTGCTGCCCTCTTGCCTGCTGAAGTGGAATAGCACACAGCGTTCATCACCATCAGCTGCTTTACAGGAACTCCCAAATCATCCCTTTGGGTACATTTTGATATATAATATAAAAAAAATGTTTTCCAAGATCTAAGAATAAAAAAAAAAAAAAATAAAGATTTCAAACCCCGTAAAATTCTGTTTTAATCCCTAGACAGCAAAGTATAAAATCTATTAACAATAGCAAGTGAAACATTATCCAATATGGCGCGTGCACACACACACACACACACACACACACACACACACACACACACACACAGCATGAGCAAGACTGCCAGACATTGCTGAGATGGTTTATGTCTTTGATGACTTTGTCAAAACCAGACATGACAAACAATATGACAGATATCCACCGGGTGGACCAGACTGTTTGTGTTTGTGTGTGTTGGGGGTCGGCTGTGTGGACGCACTTGTGTGTGTCTGACATGGAGGTCGATCTGGACAGACAGTCTGTCATCCCAGATGTTGTCAGAGTGACCAGTGGTCCTGTTTTCTGACCTCTGACCTTTCCAGATGGTGACACCCTGCTCCCCCCATCAGTGTGTGTGTGTGTGTGTATGTGTGTGAAACTTTCACAGACTGACTGATGAGGTTTGAAGGATGTGCCATAATTTAAATTAATTTAAGCTCTAATCTTATTTCATTATATTTCAAATGTAAGGGTTTGTCTTTTTAATCAAAGGTTTTGGGAAAATCTTGGAACATGAATTTCAAGATTAAATTGTTCCCATAACTCCCTCAGATATGGGATGGAGCTCTTTTTCACTCAAATAAC
This sequence comes from Chelidonichthys spinosus, assembly GCA_029853015.1. NCBI lineage: Eukaryota > Metazoa > Chordata > Actinopteri > Perciformes > Triglidae > Chelidonichthys > Chelidonichthys spinosus. The sequence continues at coordinate 17,990,185 of CM056831.1, forward strand.
TCAAAAATAGAATATAAAAGCTTCAAAATGACGATGTTTAAATGGAGCCGAAGCCATGTCGTTTTCAAATTTAAATTAATTTTATTTAGGGTAAAGGTAATTTGTACATTGACTGCATTAATCAGAGCAGCAATTAAACTTGTATCTTACGGAAATTGGTGAGTAAACCTTTTTTATGTGAGGCACAATTAACTTGATCCATGTTGTGTGAATATGAGTAGAAAATACCAAAATAAAGATTTAAAACAAAGATTCAAACTAAGATTAAATCTACACAGAAAAATGATTTAACATGACTTCAACATCGTCATGTTACCATTTCTTCTGCAGACCATCTTCAGATATGAGACTCCTTGGCTTTTTCTTTCTTTTGGAAAGAATACACAAAACTGTTCATAATTTATGTGAATTTGAAGGTTTTTGTTGTATTCTACCTTTCAACTCAAAACAGAAAAGAAAACCTGCTCTCTCTCTCTCTCAACTACACTAATATATTCATTACTGTCATTAACCTTCCTGCTACACAGTCCCCTTATCTAATTATCCCCCTGTTACCACTGAACACACACACACACACACACACACACACACACACACACACACACACAACCATTCTCAGCTGCTACTCCCCACCCATCCCCACCTCCGCTACCCCACATGTTGTTTGACAAATGAGTGGTCTCGCCTCATCAAGCACATGACAATGTAAACAGATGGGAGGTGGAGACAGGGACCCGTGCCAGCTCTAAACACACACACACACACACACACACACACACACACACACAGACTGCAAAATCCCTAACATATGTTGCATTTATTCAAACAGCCATGCTTCGGAGACACTTGCAGACGCTCGGGGAGTACGCTAACAGGAGGCTCGTTCAGAGCAGCAACCAAGAAGAAATTATCTGATTTATTGATCTGTCTTCTCCTTTGTGCCTTTATAATGGGGGCGCAGATTGCTCGAGTATGAGCAACAGATAGATGGTGGATGGGTATATATAGAGAGATAGAAAGATAGACAGACAGACAGACAGACAGAAAGATATGGGTTTTTTCAGCTCTTTATCAAATGTTACGAGGGCTAGGGTTTGGCTTCTCAAATTGGTAGATGCCATGATTTTCATCATGTAAAGTGGTTAGATTTCCGCTATCTCAACAAACAAGAAACAGCTTGTCCTCTCTCCAACCTCATCAAATACCGACGCCTTGTCACGTCCCTCTGCGTCTGATACAGGCACGTAGGCACCCTTTAGCAACTGTATTATTATCATAATGACTCCTGGAGAAAATGCTCTGTGTGATGACGTAGTTTAAAGACCGGCTAGTCGTGTCCTTTAGGCCCAGCGTTGTTTGTTGTGGGACAGTAGCTCAGTCTGTGGGGGGGCTTGGCTTGGAAACTGGACGGTCCTCACATGGAACAAGTAGCAGGAGATTCTCCAGTCCAGTGTCTGGGCTCTGCCATGGTGCCCTTGAGCAAGGCCACACAAACTGCTCCCCGGGTGCTGTTTAGCCACTGCTCTAAATAGAAGGATGAGTTAAATGCAGAGGCTAAATGCCACGTGTGCTGTGCTGAGTACATGTGTGACAATTAAAAACAAACAAACAAGAATTTTGAAATTTTTATTAGATTTTGATGGTGAGAGGAAATGTCTATTTGCCATCTTTTATGTCAGCCACATGAGCTTTCTCTGTGGCTTTAGAAGCATTTCTTTAGGTCAAACTATCCGCACTCACTGACTGTGAACATAGACTGTATAGAATATGGAAGTGGTCTCTGTGATCTCACCCAAATGTTACTGAAGAGTAGTCGTAAAAAGCAGAGCAACTGACACACTGAGCCCATCTGTCACCCAAAGCAGCCACGCCCTCAATTATGCATTACGTTAAGCCTTAATGTAATTTAAAGAGTTATATAAAATGTCATACCCCATAGAGTTGTCATGAACATGCTATATCGTTAGCATACCAAAACTGTGTTTTAGTTCCATGATGTAAAATGTTTATTTCTACTGTAAGGTTGGGCATGTTAACATGGGGGTCTATGGATATTGACTCACTTTTGGAGCCAGCCTCAAGTGGTCATTTGAAGAACTGCAGTTTTTGGGCACTTCCTGGTTGGTTGAACGCACCAGAGTTTGCCAGGATGTCAAACAGATACAGCAGCGAAAAAGGGTTAAAAAGTTAAAGCTAGAAAATAAAGCCTATAGATGACAGTGTAACAGTGAACCATTACATCGCCCGATCAAGACAGAAGAAAACGAAATTGAGGACGAACACCATTCCTGTAAAGCCTGGTAGGTCTTTATTCACTGTTACAATCGTTAAAAAGCAGAAGCAGCACATGTAGACATTCAGTACACCTTCAGAAGCTAGTGTAGCGCACAAGTGCTAAGGCTAATTTGCTGATGATGATTACATAATCTGCGTATTCGTTATTAAGAATAATAACAACAACGCATATTCTGTAACATCAGTAGTGCCAATTGGCCAGGATAGCATGTACACATTTAAAAGGAATCAAAGCCATGTCCTGTATCTGAGGGATAAAAACAAGGCATCTGCTTCCAACCACCTCTCATTTAATGCTTAACTAATTTTAGTTACGCACACCAGAACATTTACATGAAAGTTATTCAAACAAATTGGAAATGATCTGCCATACGTTCAGCTCCAGAAAACGAACTTGTTTAACAGACAATCATTCCTAGTGGGACGTCAAAAGAAATTTAACACTGTCGGGTAATTTAACAAAGATTTGCAAACAGGATGAGGTTTCATTCTGTACAACCACCAGGGTCCATTGTGTCTGAACAAAGATGAAGCTATTACTTTAATTCTCACATAATTCCTAGCTTCCCCATGTCAGACATCGATGCCGTACATTTGCAATAAAGTTTGACATTCTGGGTGGCAGCAGACGTCTCAGGCCACTGACATCCTGCAGATCATTTCCAACCGACACTTACACTGATGATCCCGGAGCACAGAAGTGACTCGATCATTTCCACAGTTCCAGATAAAGATCTCTTCTCATTTCTCTCACCATTACAACATGCCAATATCCATCCTCTATCACATGCAGGTGTAACAGCGCAACACATCTTTAAATCATTAAAAACACACTAATTCACTTTCAAATCCTTTTCGCACGTTCAACTTCACAGCTTTCTTTCTCTTTTCATGATTTGCTTCGCAGCGTGATGGAGCCAGTCGACGCAAATGTATGCAAATATGTGTAAAAGCATAAAAAAAAAATTAACATAACTTACACTGACTTAAACATTCATAAAATAACTAACAGTACGACTCCAAGTCTCCACAACTCTAATACATCACGCTTCAATAACCAGGGATGACAAAAGAAAATCTGAACTGATATGAGAAATGGGTATTCTGCTGTGATCCCATCATTGTTTGCTCTTTTAATCCATAAATTAAATCGTTTCGGTTATTCACGATGATGATGATTTGTTCCTGTTGCTATACTTCTGCGGAGATTATGACTCATTTCTGTTTTGGCAGGTTTCTGCATTTGTAGTTCTTTTTTTTTTCCACCTGTGACGAGGTCCAGCTCTGAGGAGTTTGATCAGGTGCAGCAGGAGAAGTTTGGTTTCTTCCTGGGGGCATCTAATTTGGGCAGCGACTGATAGTGACTTTTATCATCAAATGCAGCCTGTTTTGTTACCTGCCTATGGGCGGAAAGAAAAGAGGAACTTTAGGGAAGAAAGATACAGAGAAAGAACATTTGTTTTTTTCAGAGTACTTTCATATTTGTTTTTTTTTAAAGGTGGCTTCCAATCATTTGTTCTCGTGGATCAACAAATGTCATTACCGCTAATAGAGTCCAGTGGGGCCGAAGCTACAGTATACAGATCTCTATTGAATGAGACTAATGAATGCTTGAGGAGAACTTTCTGCTATTTTGGGTTTCATGTCAGGTCAGTTTAAATAGACAACTTGGAAATTCAGTTATAAGATATTCTGCAACGCTCCATAAGGCAGGGAAGAAGAAGATAAAATGTTTTTTTTTTAATGTTTGATGAGGACAGAAAAACATTCAACATATTTGTTTGACCTCAAGGATACACACAATGTGATTTGGTGGGAAACACCCAATGTTAACATGACTTGTTTATTTACAACTCCACTGGGCACCTTTAACCGCCATGTTTGTTTTCCTTTGCAGCAGTCTAACTTTTACACACAAGAGGGCAGCAAAGTTCCTACTTAAAAGGAGGCTACCATACAGCGCATTTGCTGTACATAACTGCATGTAAGGTGGTCCTGATTCTCTTTTTTGGGAAGTAATTCATATTTTCTCTTGACTTGTGTTACGAATTAATGTAATTAATAAATAATGATCAATTTCAAATACATATTTACTAATTACCCCTGCTTTTTTACAACTAAAGTGTCTCCTGCAAGCTAAGAACTATAGACTCTCAAAGATTAAAAAGTCCTGTGATGTCTGTGTGTTGTGCATTCAGCTGTGTGAGTTTGCGGTTTCTCACCTGGCCAGGTGCAGCACAGCCTCCAGGATGTTGGAGCCATCTTTGGCACTAGTTTCACAGAACAGAGTGTTGTATGTCTGTTGGGTGAGGACAGGAAATAGTTATTCTTTAATCACTCATTGACTTTGATGTATTAGTAGCATAGAAGTTATGTGTATCAAAATATTTCATAATATGAGTTATGTCATCGTTAAAATGTAGTAAAGGAAGATAAGTTTGTGTTTATTTTCCATTACCATGGCCAGTTTTTCACCGTAGCTGGTCGGCACAGAATTGCCTCCACCTTGTCTAAGATCACTTTTATTACCCACAAGCATGATAGGGATATCTTCCTGGGAAACATCCTGCTATGCAAACAGAAAGAGACAAAAAGGTATAAACAGGAATATTTACAACAAAAGATTACCAGTCATCCAGGTCATGGTGATATGAAAGGTTTCAACATTAAGGACCATCATGCATTATATCAGACATCACATGAAATACATACAGGCATGCATAAATCAAAAGTCGGGGAAATGTCACAACACCCACAGTACGACAGCAGAACACAACACTGTAAATCCAACACTTACATATCTGCAGCATGTAAAAAACGAGAGAAACATTTTTAAATGAACAATCTGACAATACTGCCAATACAAATTACCATTACAGAAGAGTGGCTAGTTTCCACCTTTATTCTGCTGAGGTCTTTTGAGCTTTGAGTATTGCATTACCTCGATCATGTCCACCCACTCTCGAACGCTAAGAAAGCTTTTCTGACAGGTGACATCGTACAGCAACAACACTCCGTCCGCCCGGCGGAAATACGACTTTGCTATGCTGCGAAACCTTAAATGAGGGGAGAAAGCGGTTCAAGATACACACAAACATACGTGACCCTTATTTAACTCATTGGTTGTTATATGTTGAATACAGTACGGCCACTTTATACCAGCACACACCTCTCTTGTCCTGCAGTGTCCCATAGTTGTAGTAAAACAGGCTCTCCGTCCACGATTAGTGTCTTCATCTGGAAATCCACTCCTGAAAAACACACAAGCAACGTGTCACACGACTAAGATGGTAGTCACAGCCAGTCAGGCCAGTGGCGGTGCCTGGCCAGGTTAACTGAATATTTACTGTAGCTATGACTTCATGCCATCATGCGCAGAAATTAATCATTAATAAGTCAGCTGGCAATTCTTGGGGAACAGTTTTGCATTTATATCACAGGTCAAGTAGGCAGGAACAAGACTTTAAAGCTGGTTATTCTGACGTACGTTTCATTAAAGTTGGCTTTGGTTTTGTGAAACTCACCCAGTGTAGCGCTCGAGTTTAATTTGAATTCGTTCTTGCAGAGGCGAAGCAGGAAGCTGGACTTTCCCACAGCTGCATCTCCCGCCAACACGATCCTGTAGGCCTTCTCTGACGTCATGTAGCCCAGGTCCGTGGTCTCCTTGTCCTCCTTCTGCAGAGGGGACAGAGAGGCAGACTGAAGCTGTATTTGTGCACAATTATTTGTGTGGTGGAGCTCCTATCTTCCATTTGGTAACGTCTCTCTCTGTTACCTGAATAGTGATGGCGCTGAGGGCTTTTCGTATAGTTGGGGCTGGGGGATCAGTCACACTAATGGTTTCCGATGGCCTCCAGTCCATAACTGAGCTGGTGTCCGAACCGAACGCTGATTCACCGTCCTGAGTCTCTGCTGGCTGTGACGGAGACAATAATAGAAACATCTTCTTAGACACAGAATTCACATTATGACTAACTTCTGTCCTACATAACCTGTAGCACAACACACCTTGTGAGCACGTTGCCATGACGACATTAGGCTACAGTATCGATGGGCATGTATTCTTATTGTCTCACCTCAGTGTCGGAGTTTTCTCCCACCATGCTATCTTTGTTGTCATTCTCCTGTTTCTTCTTCTCGCTCTCTTCCTCTTCCTCCTCTTCGTGACCTTTGACCTCCTGCTCTGAGTCGTAGCCTCCGTGGGAACCCCTGAGCGTCGACAGGCCGCTGTCCATGTAGACTTCAGGCAGGCTGTCCTCCTCGCACTCGCTGCTGTGTCTGCGCCTCAGGCCTGGGTCGCACATGGCAAAGGCCATCGTGTCAGCGCTGGGCCGGCGGGTGAACAGAGGGAGGTCATCCATACGCTGGCTGAACCTGAGGGCAGGAGATAATCCGTGACATAAAGCACAAGGTTCAGCCAAATCACAAACAGACCTATCTCTAATGATATCCAGCCAATGAGATATTTGTGTTATAGGAGATAGCCCCAGTGTATGGTGGTAAACAGCTTGGACACATTAGTCCAGAGCCATCAACAATACTACTATTTCCTAGTAGAAAGTCTGCCAACTTTCATCACCATGGATATGAGAGAGCAGAGAGAGCAGAAAATTTAGAGGTGAGTGTTCAAACTTTGGCTAAAAAACACGACCACAGAGTTGTTCAGCAGCTTGGACAGCACCTTAAATAAATATCTCCCAGCACATTCAACATTTACTTTACTGCTATATAAATACTTGGTTATGGATCCAAGTGAAACATCCTTCAATTAGAAGCTAAAAAAACCCAACATGATTTGATGTTTGTCACTGTGCAATTAAAAAAACCTTGTCTGAAATAGAAATAAACAATAGCTTCTTAAGCATTCTTAATCAAAGTGTTTAACATTGAATGAAAATGATGAAATATAAGTGCTCAACAATCCAGACTGTTTCTGAATTAAAGTGTAAAGAATAAAAATATAATCTCATATATGGTGTATACATACTAAAAGAGTAGCACTCACACACAAGTGTAGAAGGTATAGTGATAATAAACAGCTATAAACTGACTCTAGAGACACTTGACACTTCTTAAACATTTGCTCTATTTGCAGCTCTTACCTATCCATTAGTGCATAGGGTGATGTGTAGCAGATGCTTTTACTTCTGTTTCGGTTCTTCATGTCTGCTGGTGATACACTGCTGCCAGCCTGAAACACAATAATTACTAAGTAGTTTGCCAGAATTTCATGGCTGCCTGAAATTGACAAATAGTCATTCTGTGATAGTTTTTCTTTCTTGGAGCACAACATACAGTTTTCAGCTAATCAAGTGTTAGTGGTTAACATCTGTCCGTCCAATGATTTTTTACATTATTACATTATTTAAATTATTTACATGGGTTGAAGCATCAGAACACTGAATTAAGTCAATTAATTTGGAAAAAGAACTAGTTTGGGATTTTGAATATTCTCTGAATCACTGTGCAGCTTTACCCTCATGGTCCTCTCCAAGGCGGATCTCAGGCCGTCGTTGCTGTCATGCAGCTTCCTGTTGGCTGCCCTATCCACACAGAAGGACAAATAAACAGTATTATAACTTTATTATTTTATTCTTTATTCTATATATGTCTTTTTCTTCCTTGCCTCAAATCTGAGTGATTTCTGAGTACAGCTAGATCTCTTTTCATATCTAGTAGAAAACCTCAACATTAATTGGTGTGTGTGACGCTGCCTGTCTTACTGCAAAATCTCAATCTGGGTCTCCAGGACGTCCCGCTCATCAGAGAACTGTTTCATGAGCTCCTCGTCTCTGCAAACCAAACACCAAACAACTGTTGATTAATATGAATGTAAGCCAAAAGAAAAATGTATGACAACTTGAATTACTGCCAGTCGAATGTCAATGCACACACATGGCCTATTTAAACAGACAATAAATAGAATGAGAGATATTTTCAGGCATCTGAATCCCAGTGAAACCAGATATTTTTTGCACCAGATTAACGGATTATCTAAAACACAAGGAAACAACCATGCAGACACCATCACTAAGAAGGAGGCAGCGTATTGTCCGGCTGGATAATAAAGCCTGTTGCTTCCGTCGCTAAGCAACGCTTATGAAGATGTTATTGTGTGAGCTCCCTCCAGGATATCCTGTTTCAGCTGTGACAAAATGAAAACACCGCCTGGGAAAGAATGCACCGTCTGTCGGTCATGGTGGTGTGTGGCCTGTCTCTGTCTGTCCCTCTGCAGCAACATAACTGCACAGTAGGGTCATTTGAGCAGCAGATTAATGCCAGGTTGATATACGTTCTTAACAGATAATGTGTTTTTAAACTTAGTTACTACGAGTGGTGAGAAAGAAGGCAGAGAAAACCTGTTCTGCAACTCAATAATTCTTGATTTAGACTTCCACAGTTTACACAGGATCCCCCCTAATGTTTGATCAGCAGACTGTTGCACTTCACCTTCAATGTCAAAAAGGCCTTCAAAAAAGCCTTGAGACACAATTAACGAGTAAAGATTGTTCAAGTCGAATTCACCAAAACTGAACTGAATAAGTATTATAAGATACAAACAGCATCCAAAAAGGACTGAAAAATTCACCGTTCACAGTCCATGCTTTGATCGTTGATCTCCGTCTTTAGCGAGTCCATGTCACTGAGCAGACAGGCAACTTTGGTCTTAGACCTCAACAGGTCCTGTTTGACCCGCTGGTTCTCCTGCACAATGGATGCATACGAGTTAATAGGAGCCGAGAGGAGAGAAAATTCCCTGACACGTTATAAATGAGTTGCAGTGCATTCAGTCTTACCAGTGTTAGCTCGTTGATCTTCTTCCTCAAGGCTGGGCTTTCATCTTTCACCGTCATGTTCTTGTACTTCTCTTCTATCTGATGGACATATGTGTGTTTTTTTAGGATACTTGGCTAGTCAGACCTAAAACAGACTGCATTCAATCTGTAGTTTTTGGAACAGCAAAATACCATACGCATCAATACACACAATTAACTTTGATATTTGAATCAGTGGAGTCCAGCTGACATTTGTGTTTACAGGAGGTGAAAAGAGCAAATCAGTTGTGAATCAGCTTCTTGTGAATATAGTCAGTGGTGGACTCGATGTCACACCGTTAAGCAGAAAGGTGAAATCACATTGCAGTTTACTTTGAAGAGGTGGTTTGTGTTCACGTCTAAGTGGGTCAAATGTCAAGCTTCTCTCCAACAGTCCTCAAGCAGCCTTAGCCCTCAGGTCATCGTAAAAGTACAGAACGCCATTGCATTTTTGACATGGTTGCTCTTTAAGACTGAAGTAATATGTATCTCAAAGATTTGCAAACATATCTCCAATACAAAACATGTTGTCAAGTAAAATGAAGGTGAAACATTTACCATTTGCATCCTCTGGATTTTACACTGCAGCTCGCACACCTCGGTTTCATAACCTGTCTGTAACTCACTCAGTGCTGCCTCCGTTTTCTTTTTCTCCTATACAAACAAAAGAAAATACGTCCAATGATTAGTTTCTTTTAAATAACAGTTTATGAAAGTCTGTGTGTGTTTGTTCTCTCTACAGTTATGTCATTTCTGTGACACATTAATCTGTGACTACCGATGACTAAAGCGGCTGGTGAATCGATATCATCAACCGTCTATCTACAGTTTCCATAAATAAAGAGTTCTCTTATAGGTGTCAGAACATGCCTGTGTACACAAAACACAAAACAAACAGCAGCTCCTGAGTTAGCCGAGTCATTGAAGTACACTTACATAAGCTTGCACACGCACACACACACACACACACACACACACACACACACACACACACACACACACACAGATAAGAGAGCGTGTATGTTGTCGTGCAAGCTTTAAAGAAACATCAGGACCAAAGATAAGATTAAATATTACACAAATGTAAGTTTCATAAACTGATGCCTTAAGTGATCTCTACTGGTCTGAGTTATTAACACTTCTCATTTTATGTCATGGAAAACTAAATATTGTTATCAAATCTTATCACGTTTTAACAGATTCCAGGGAATATCTCCAGCTTTCATAAAATCTACATTCCAGTAAAATGAAATTCATGGAAAAGACTGAAAACAAAGGCAAACAAGGCGATAGAACTTTAATTCTAGAATTCAAAATGCTCCTTTTGCAGTAATATATAACAACTGTCACCAGCACAGAATGACTGCTCATTCACATCCATCGCTAAATTTGACTTCTCGTGGCATGCCGGCCAACCTGGATCGTTAAGTATGCTACCCGATTGTCATTGGCATCTACACATCACCCAACCTCATCATCACAAATACACAACTGTATATACAAAGGAAGCTAAATCATGCTCCATCTGTCTCCCGTTTCATATCTGGGATCCACAGAGTTGTGAAATCCAGCTGATCAGCAGGCGTGTCTGTGTTTGGATGAGTAATCTGATACTCAGCCGCTTACATTTGTTTGACATGAGGGAAGAGCTGAACAAACGCTCGCTGCTTATCACTTTTGCCTACACAAACTTCAGAAAGTGAACACGAGCCAGGGATGTCAAAACAAGAACAGAAAAGTGAGGTTATGGGGTTTCAGGGGTTCCTCCCACCTGATCTCGTATTTTTCTCTCAGCAGAATGAATGCGTTGGTCCATCTCGTCTTCCATTTCACTGAGCTGCATTGATGCCTGGTCCTGTGCTCTGCAAAACAATGTCAGCATCATCATCCATTCATCATCTACTGTATACAACTACACTACATCTACTGTCATCTACTGGCAACTCTACACATTACTGGAAGCTCAAGCAAACACAAAAGCCCTAAAGGTTTTCTTACCAATACATGTAGCTCGGGCTACTTAACAAGTTGTTATGGTAATCAAACCACTTCAACACTAGTTTGAGCGAGACTTCTCAGATTTTGGCAGCAAAGGATCTTGGTGTTACAGTCGATCCTCTCTGTTTGATCAACATCGAAAACAGTAAATAAATCAGACAGTGGAGTTGACTTACATTAAAGGAGAAATAAGATGCAGATGAGCCTGCAGCATGACATTACAGTATACAGTGTCTATCAGTAGGTTATACTTATATATTGTTAACACCTTCTATTTTTTTTAAAAAAACACAACATTACATAAAGGAAATCAGCTATTAATGTACAAAATATGACTTAAAAAAGAGGCTCCACAGTCCTGGTTCACATCAATGTCATAGGGAATTCTTTGGTGTGTGTGTGTGTGTGTGTGTGTTTCCCACCGTTTAATGGCGAGGGCCAGATTCTCCATCTCTGAGTTCTGCTGTTTGATCTCTTTGGTGAAGTTTACGATGACTTTCTCAAACTGATTGATCAGTCTGGGCTCAGTCAGACTGATGTTCTGGTACAACGTAGCCGCTAGTTCACTCCTGGAAGACAATAAGGATTTAACATCAGTTTTGTTCTGTAGTTCCACTAGAATCAGTTAAGAAATATACCTGCTTATAACCCCATAGCAAAACTGAAACCTATGGTTTCCACACTTTGTTTTGTTGTTAGTTAAAACACAAGAGAGAGAAACATCAACCAGGCTAGCTGTTTCCCCCTGTATCTGGTCTTTATGCTAAGCTAACCAGCCACCGGCTGTAGCTGCAGGTTACTAGACAGACATGAGAATGGCATCAATCTCCTTATTTCTACTCCGTGGAAGACAACAGAAAGAAAAGTCTGTGCTGCAGCCTTCCTTAACTGGTTATTAAATCAGTCACTGCCATGCCGCATGCTAGTGACTCAAGTTGCTACTCCTTTGTTAATTATTTTTTGCCTCTCCACCACTTACTATGGGCTGACTTAATTACCTTATTGCATGTTTTCATTTGTTCTCATGCTAATATTGTTGTATCAAATTTGCCGTCTCAGTAACTGTTGTGGAGTAAATTTACTGATTGGGCGACTTCGATACTGCTTTTTATCCGTTAACCTGAACCCTAATTCTTATTTACTGGTATTCATTGTGATATGCATGTTTTTGATAAGTGTAATTCAATTCCAAATATGTTCTTTTATTACTAGAGCACAAACACACCTAACAAGGCAATCTCATGTGACATCTGGTATACATGTTTTATCTGCCGCTGAAACAGCATAACTATACATGACAGCGTGCACCAGAGTTTAAAACCAGCTACCATACGGATGTGTAAATGGAAGTCCTCAACACACAGTTTAGCCCATGCATACCGAACTGAACTCCTTATAGTGATACAGTGATAAAGTGTCTATGTCACAGCCCAACAGTAAAAGTGGATTACATAATCCTACAGTGTGTTTGCCTACTGACCGGGCGGACGGGTTGTAATGCTAAAGCATACAGACACTGCTGCCTGTCTGTCAATAAGACACTCACCGCGCTGCACCATCGTTAAGTGTCAAACTCAAACTGATTATAACAGAAAACACACACAAACAGGGAAGACAGGAAAACGTACTTCGAACTGTTGTTAGGTGTCCGGTGTTTGACATTGATATGATCACGTGTTCGGGATTGTTTAAGTCTTAGAAAACAAGAAAACATTATACAAATAGAACATGTTTTATGTGGGTTATTCATGATGGGATTATAGACAATAACTTAAATAAATGGCACAGAAACAAGTCAAGTGAAATATGTGAAATATTGCAAATAAACTTGCTCCGTTTTACTCCCTGTGTTTTTCTGTTTGCCGATGAGGTCTGAGCATTATGAGGTGCTTTTGACTTTACGACGTTGTATCCACACATGCTGTACACAAGTGGATGTCTAAAACGGAATGTGTCTGGAGCCGTCAAATACTAGACCAAACGAGAGAAGCATGGAGGACATCTTGCGCAGAGGAGCCGTTTTCTGGTCACTGCCTCAATCAGCTGAGAGATTCAATGATGTAAGAAGCAAAACACACTCTTTGCACCAGTGTCAGTTAGCACAAAAATGTATTAATAGGAATGTAATCGATTTTTTACTCTTGAGGTTTCTTGCTCATACTTAAGACAAAATATTCTTTCACTTCCCCTGAAACACAGACGGTTGTCTGACGTGAGCTGTTTTCCAAATGGTCATCTCTCAGCTGACTGCTGCAGCGGTGACTGTAAGTGCACTCCAAGATAAGAGAGTGTATTTAGCAGAAAACCCCACTGTGACAATCAATGTCCTGATGCCATGCAACACAGCAGCACGAGGACGAGTCCAATGCCTGGCCTGAAGGAATGACTAAATAAAAAAATAAATAAAGAGGAGATAATGTAAGACTTGTAATTGTTTCATACGTGAATTAGACCATAGATTAGATGGATTAGAAGATGTCCTTGACCTTCATTAAGTCTGCCTGAAGGCATATGGACACTGGACCGTCACAACTGAATCCTTACAGTTATTCCTTTCAAGCGTCATGGGAGAGAAATCTTCAGTCTCAACAGAGAAAAATACAAAGTGACGACACTCTTAGCAACACAACACTCAAAGCAGTACTGTAGCAGAACATAATAACCAACCCCAACTATTTTTTTCTGCAAAGGAATGTTTGAAAACATCAGTAAGCAATGGTAGGAACTGAGTTGTATACAAATGTGCAAGAAAGCATGAGGATTACATTTTCAAAATAGTGTACGAGTTTGAAAATAAATTCAGTTTCATAGTCGAGAAAAAAAAAACCCTGTTGTAATTAAACTTTGGAACCTCAACCTGGAATCACAAAGAAGGAAATAACTATACACTTTTGAATTCTCATTACTGGACTACACGCCAAGGCTAAGGTTTTTACACTAGATGTCTATCTGATAGTGTTGTAGCTACATTTAAAGAAGTAATTCTCTCTCTGTGAATGACACTATTGTCCCTGTTAAAATTAAAACAAAGGTTAGCTCGGTGGTATAATAATCAAACCTGCAAGCAGAATTCATCTAGAAGAATCTCGGCTACTCTCAAAACAAGTAAGAAGGAAATCCCAGCCAACAGCTAATGATTAATAGACAAAAATAATAACAACTCCAGGTTTCTCTTCAGCACCGTCGCCATGCTGATTGAGAGTCACAGCTCTATGGAGCCATGTATTCCTGAAACATTAAGAAGAAGAATTCTAACTATTAGAGATGATTTTGATCAACTCTTAACCTAAACTGGTATTCATTTATCCTCAAACATAGGACGCTAGAAACAGCTGTACAACCCGATACATGTTTAGAGTCATTTTCTCCACCAAATGACCTCAACGGTTTCTTCATCTAAGCCATCTTCCCGCCTCTTGGATCCCATAAAACTTGGCTGCTTGAAGAAGGTCTATCCTTAGTAAGCACTTTTTTTAGTAGATAAGAATCAATCTGCCTTTATTAACAGGCCATACACCACAGTCCTTTAAAGCAGCTCTCATTAAACCTATTTTCATGAAGCCGCTTGATCCAGAGATTCTGATAGCCTCTATCTAACCTATACTTTCTCTCTAAGATCCCTGACAAAGCAGTCGCCAATCAGTTCTATGTGAGGACTTTCAGTCGGGATTTTGAGTGCAACGTAGCACAAAGAGAGCAGTTGAATAAACTCATAGTACCCTGTTACCCCTAAAAGTAGAATTGGAGCCTTCATGCTCCCCCTCAGCAGAATCAGCTCCCAGTTTCAGTCCTCTCCACCAGTCAGAGAAGGCCTGAGACTTTACTCTGCCCTCTGAGGCAAATTGGTGATTCATGATTTTGGGATACATCAAATCGAATCTAATTTAATTGAATTATTATGGGTGGAGAAGCACAATGACGATGACAGTCATACTGTAATACCTGAATGACGCAGAGTGTCTATGAATACTGCTATCCAATAAAAACCAAATGACATAATGCTGACACGCTGCATTATGCATTATGTTCCCAGCATGTTAGACGGAGGCTTGACGTTGTGACATGGCTGCACTATGAATGAGGTAACGTCTCTCACATGTCATATAATAGTTAAAGCCATGAAAGAGATCTGCAGTTGGATGCGACTGAAAATATACATATAAATAATTTCTAGTGGATTCATATAGTGATTATTATTATTAGTATTATTATGTTTATATTTTTTTACTTAATGGATGTTTCAATAGTAGCATATGGTTCATCCCTTTGGTTGTTTGTAAAGTGTGACTTTTTATATATTTTCAATATTTGTTTATATTGGAAAAATATCCTTTCAGCTCAGACCAAATACTTGGTAGTACCAAATATCACAGATTTTGGAAATATTGAAAATCACCATTTAGTTTTTTGTATGAAGTGTAAAAAAAGTAACACAAGAAATACTAGTTCATAATGAGAGACTTCCTTACTCCTGAAATGAACACTACAGTTATGTTAATAATATTATGTTATTATAACGTCATGTCACTCAGCTGGGACAAATGTTATCATAATTTACCATTTACCAATTTCTTGGTTTCAGTTAGCTCCAGTATTAATATTAATGACAAATACTGATGTCAGAAAGAGTAAAATTGAGTGGTTTTTGAAAAGATTCTGACCTATATCTTTACACAACATTCAAATGTCAAATTAACAGCTTTATACAATTATACCAATAAAGATTCAATATATTATTATAGATATATTTATATTTCAGTAAAGAACAGAGAATTTGCCACACAGCATCAGACAACTGTTGTGAAACATGTGTTTAATATTTATTCTGATAAAAAAAAAAAGGTTTCACAAATAACATATTTTTTTATATTTAGGCTATTGTTAAGATCCAAAAAGATAAATCTTCTTGAATTATTCTAATCATTTAGAGATGCAACAATGGTTTTCATTATTGATTAATTGGTTTTTATATTCTCAATTAATCATTTGGTCTGTAAATGAAAATGCCCATAACAGTTTCACATGTTTTGTTCTGTTTTTAAGACCTAAATTCACTTTAAAATTGATAGAAAACGCGTAAAAACACGACATCCTCTATAGTATGTCATATTTGGTCATTTTGTGATAAAACTGACTTATAAGATGTATGGAAATAGTGTCCAAGAATTGTTTTTTTCTATTGGCTAATAATTGAACATTTTAACTTTGACCAACTGCAGGTTTCACTCTCTACACATGGCTACTTGATGTTAGAAGCTGTGAAACAGGTCTCACTCCCAACATGAGGGTTTATTTATTTAGGTTATAATAAGATGTATAAAGGGAAACTGGCACACTGTAATCCACCTAACATGGCTGCAGTTGTTACATGAGTGTTTGTCCTGGTTTTCATGTGAAGGAGGTGAATTTCCCTGTGTATATCGTTATGGCTCACCATCACCTTTACGCACACTGCGCTCACTGTTGAACACATTAATATCACCTGAAGAATTTCCATATTCTAAGGCAGGTGCGCGCTCTCACCTAGGGATGAACTTGGCCTGATCGCCGAGTTTCATCTCGAAGCTCTCCCAGGCGGCGGACACCTCTCCTCCCTCAGAGTCCATGTCCTCTCCGTAGCGGTCATGAAAGCCGCTGATGAACTCCAGCAGGGTGACGGTCCCGTCGTTGTCAACGTCCAGCCGGCTAAATATCCGGTCCGCCTCGGCAGCGGACACTTGCAGCTCCGCGCAGATGGTGAGAAACTCGTGTCTCTCGATCCGCCCCGAGTTGTCCACGTCGTAGGTTTTAAAGAGGGTGCTCAGCCGGTCCTGCTCCTCCGCGCTCATTCCTCTGACGACAGGCCGACTGGAAAAATGAAAGCGTCTCATTACATTGAGGACACCGAGACCATGCAAACGCAGAAACCCTATAGAACCACCAACGTTGTATTCCGAATAATCAGATAGATCCCAACTTCCAGGCGCGTTCGCTCTTATCCAAACATTTCGACAGCTGTTACGCATTTATAAAAGGTCCGAACAAGGTAATCCATATTAAACCTCCCAATAAATCAAATATGGACGGATAGGCTCCTGCTTTGCCTCCACAAAATAATATCCCTGTTTTTTTCAGCCAGTAATCAGCTGGACGGACAGAAGAGCTGCGGTGTGTGTGACTCGGGTAAGGCGCCAGCCATCGCTACCTGTGTGCAGTGCGTGTGCGTGCGCGCGCGTTTGTTCACTCTCTTACCTCAACAAAAGAGGAGGTCTGGGCTTCAGGCCAAAGCAGAGTGCTTTCGTTGTGGAGAAAGGCTAATAGCCTGTAATGTTGCAGAATCAGCTTTATAAATTATAGAACCAAAGATGTTGGGTGTATAATCGCCAAATATGCATGAAAAAAAAACACAAAATATACTGCATGCCCTGTAATTTGCATGTAACACTCAACTCAAATCAATCAATACATAAGATTAGGTTGTGTTTTAATTCGTGATCTACTTGAGCTCAAAGGTGAGACAAACAAACAAAAAGCAGCAAGTGCCTGCAGTAACTTATATATTCTCTTTAAAGCTGGTATTCTGGTCTGAGTTTGGTTTCCTACCAAATATACAGATACATTTATATTCTTGTAAATGAGAGGCATCAGTTACTTACATTTACAGGAAAAGGAGGAAAGATCTTTCACGCCACTTGTCCGCACACCTTTGTGTTCAACGGGTGTTCTTATACCAACCAGCTGTTATCACTTATTGCATTCGGATAACATCAACAGTCCCAAACCCCATGAGGAGGCGCCAGGGCATAAAATTGAGTTTAAGATGTGGGCCCCTTATATATAAAAATGAAACCTTAAGGCTATTCCTTCTGACTTTTTATTAAATCAATGAGTTCAATTGTATTCATGTCATAAACATGACAGCTGTATTGGAGTCGATCCCAGCTGACATTGGGGCGAATGCAGGGTCACCAGGCTATTAAAGAGCTGACGCATAGAGACTCACATTCACACCTACGGGCCAATTAGAGTCATCAATTAACCTGCACGTCTTTGGACTGTAGGAGGAAGCTGGAGAACCCAGGGAGAACCAACGCTGACATGGGGAGGACATACAAACTCCACACCGAAGGCCGGCCCAAACTGGGTTCAACAAACACAAACGTGTGAATTTGATATCTCACCTGGATATCACCTGCTCCTTGTTGCCTGGCAACTCATCCTCACTTTCTGAGGACTTCTTATCCTCGGTTTCAGGGTCATCTTCGTCCTCCTTTCGTTCCCGGAAGCCACTGATGAACTCCTCTAAGGTCACCGTGCCGTCGTTGTCGACGTCCAGGCGGTTGAATACGCGCTCTGCTTCCTCGGCCGGGACGTGGAGCTCCTGACAAATAATAGAGAACTCTTGCTTTTCAATGCACCCTGAGTTATCCACATCGTAGGCGTGAAAAAGCGTACTCAGGTGGTTCAGTTCTTCCTTGCTCATGCCCTTTGTTGATGCCATAGTTTTCCTTTAGATATTTTCCTCGATGTGGTTTTGGAAAAATGAGAATAGTGCTAACTGTACAGCAAAGTCAAATACTTAAATTTAACATTGCATTTCCTTTTCGGTGAGAATCACAGATTGTTGGTAGCCAGCGTAAGGAGGGAGCAAGTAAAACCATTTGCTCCATGTTTGGAAAAAAAATCCTCTCACTGAAAGACCGAAGGATACCTCACTTTTATATCCTCCCTCCTTCCAAGTCTTTTTTCTTTTTTGACACGTGGATACTCCTGACCGAACCGCATTTGTTGGAGCCCTCAAACATGGTGTTGCAAACGCTGTTAAAGCCATGTCTGGCATCAAAGTGGAAGAATCCCTGCAGGCATGCCAAAAGGTGGAAAATAACAGTGTAGCCAGTGTTTTCCCTCCAAATACGTTAACAAGTGAATATCATCATAGAAAAATACCACATTTGTAAGTGATAATTGCATGTACCTTTAATGATATCAGCTATACATAAACCAGGCGGCTTTTCTTGTTTTAGAGGAGTAATCATGAAGTAAAAGATGATCTGTTGGTGGTCTTTTTCCCACAAAAATACAAAGGTAGCTAATAAGCCATGGCAATGATAACAGAACCCAATCGATTCTAACATAGCTGGATTATAATGAAAAAAATCAATGAAATACTGAAAGTTAGCCTCCAACACTCAAACACACAGATCAATTCAAATGTATTTTAAACTTTCTTTAATATCTCAATAAATGCACTGAAAGTAAAAATGTCATGACTTTGTTTCTTTATTTGTTTTGTTTTCACGATGAACTTCTATTACGTGGTTACATTTTGGCTCTGATGTGTCCTGTGCGTCTGTCCAGCTGTGTGTAGATGTTGGGTGTGAATCAGGACAGAGGGTAAACTCTGACGGTAGAGTTAACTTCTCTGATCTCTCTCTCAGCAGGGAGACGAGCACAACCATAGAGATGCAGGACCTTCAACCTAAAGACAGAGAAACATTGAAGCAGAAAATAATTGTAATTTTGCGCTGATATATCCCTGCAGGGTTTTCTACAGATACCACACAGTTAGATGTTTGATTTTGGTTATTCAGGCAGACCCCCCCTGAAACTACACCACTAGCTGCTGATCGGTTTTCCGAGAAGTCACAACGCATAGTTGCATTCATGACAGGCTTCATTTTGATTATCCCTGTGATGGTTCTTCCACTGTGCTCATCGTAGTAAAGAGGAAGGACTTGCTTGCATGTTTAGTATGAAAGTATGGCGTCATTTCAGTGCCAAAATCCGCGAGCATAAAAACCATATTCAGCGCGCATAAAGACCACTCTCTGCGCGCTCGCAGTCACTCTCTGCGCGCTCGCGGTCACTCTCTGCTTGCTCGCGGTCACTCTCTGCGCGCTCGCGGTCACTCTCTGCGCGCTCGCAGTCACTCTCTGCGCGCTCGCCGTCACTCTGCGCGCTCGCCGTCACTCTCTGCGCGCTCGCGGTCTCTGTGCTCACGCTCGCTGTCACTCTCTGTGCCTTCTACGCGCTCGACTTTGCTGAGTTTTGGCACTCTGGGGGCGGGCATTGAATAGACGGCCCCGCAACCCCCCCTCCTTTCTGATTGGTCACTTTAAACGCCTACTACTGTCTCCAGGTCAGAGCCAACCCGAGGCAGAGTAGGGCGGGTCATCATTGCAATTGGCGGCAGCATTTGATGGCGGAATTGAGATGAGAGATTGCGGATCTCCATCACAATTACTCGCAAGCTGTTCAATAAATTCATAATTTAAATATCTGTTTGTTCCTCAACTTACCTCTTGTTTTTCTGACATCTCATCCGCAATCCCATCAAATGCTGCCGCCAACTGCAATGATGACCCGCCCTACTCTGCCTCGGATTGGCTCTGACCTGGAGACAGTAGTAGGCGTTTAAAGTGACCAATCAGAAATGAGGGGGGGGGTTGCGGGGCCGTCTATTCAATGCCCGCCCCCAGAGTGCCAAAACTCAGCAAAGTCGAGCGCGTAGAAGGCACAGAGAGTGACAGCGAGCGTGTGCACAGAGACCGCGAGCGCGCAGAGAGTGATGGCGAGCGCGCAGAGAGTGACGGCGAGCGCGCAGAGAGTGATGCCGAGCGCGCAGAGAGTGACGGCGAGCGCGCAGAGAGTGGTCTTTATGCGCGCTGAATATGGTTTTTATGCTCGTGGATTTTGGCACTGAAATGACGCCATATGAAAGTCCCAAAAGCAGATACGGTGAATTCTAACAGTCATGTGTTGAAATCTAAATCAAGCTACCTTCAATTGGATTCGTGCATGTGTGCGTTTACCTCTTGCAGCATCTGCAGAGCTTCAGTATATTCTCTAACGTGATGTGGCAGAAGTTCAGCTTGACGGTATGGAGGTGTCCGCTGCAGTAATTTGCCAGCAGAGAAACCCTGGGTCATAAATGCACACCGTTACGTTAACATTTTACACACGATCACAAACACAGAACTATGCGGCTCAGTTTGTTGCGTGGCGTGCGTTGTACCCTCTGTTTCCTGTCCCAGTGGAGCTCAGATTTAGATGCTGAAGTCTTCTACATCCAAGAGCCAGAGACTGAACTCCTGCATCTGTTACCGCCTTACAGCCGCTCACATCCAGAGATCTGATGCACAAACACATGGACGCATTATAGCTGCCAACCGCCAAGATGTCAGGACCTCGTTCGTCAAGAATACCAACCAAATGTGTGTGTGTGTGTGTGTGTGTGTGTGTGTACCTGATACAGGGTGTGTATTTGCGGATGCTGTGCAGTGTCAGGTCAGTGACTCCAGGACAAGAACTGAAGGTCAAACTCTGAAGTTCAACACAGTTCTGTAGCAAAGTGTCCACCGTGGCATCAGTAACCTGTTCACAGTAACAGTTTCTTCAAGTTATTGGGCACTTTCAAATTCAGAGATGGAATTTGTTAATCTCATGGAGCCAGAACGTTTCAAACTCACCACCTGTAGTCCGGTGAGATTTAGTGAAATGAGACATTTGAGCTGTGATGTCATCACTGCAAGACTTGATGCGTCTACTTTTGGTAGCTGTCCAATGTTAAGATGCTGGAGGCCAGGACACATCTGAAAAACAAATTAAAAAACGGTTCATACTGTACACGTTTTCATGTTAAATTCAGAGGAAATCTACATTTCTTGAAGAAAAATATGAAGACATGACGCAAAAGCACATACAGGGAGTCTTTTTCACATTCTAGAGCATGTTTGAGACATATTTTAGACATGTGATGAGGTTTCCAACAACATTACCTTATATACTGTCTGTAGACAGGATGGAGTAAGGAACTGACAGCCAAACACCTCCAATCTGCAAAGACTAATATGAAAACACACACAAACCGAAACAGAAACAACATCCTGATTATATCTGGATGGATTGACCACTAAAAGGGCAGGTGAAAATGTTAATCTTCCACATTCTTATATTGACCTTTCTTTGTGCCTCATGACGAGTTTCTTCAGTGGATCATCAGTGATATGACAGCCATTCAGGACAACAGATTTTAGTCGCAACCTACATAAAAGATGAAAGAAAAATACTTTCCTATTCTTGTGATAGGTTGTTATGTACTGTGTGTGTGTGTGTGTGTGTGTGTGTGTGTGTGTGGTGTGTGTGTGTGTGTGTGTAAAATCTGACCCTGGGCAGCAGTCACTCAGAGCTTTCACTCCTGTGTCTGTCGCTCCACTCCAGCTCACATCCACACTGGTCACATGCTGACACAGCTGACCAACCAGAAGCAGCACCTGGTCACCATGGAGACCGAGACCAGTGCAATTTGTGACCTTGAGTTCCTGTAAGAAATGTCAGGATAGATATGATGTCTTACTGACTTAAACTAGAAAAAAATGAATCACTTTTCTCCTGTATTGGCCTTTCTGCACGGGCTCCCTGAAAAATCCAGAATTTAAAATCCATCTCCTCACCTACAAAGCTGTTACTGGTCAGGCACCATCATATCTTAAAGAGCTCTACTGTCCTACACTACAGAGCACTACGCACTCAAGCTCCTCTTCTGTGGAACCATCTCTGGCTCTGGTTCAGGAGGTAGACACCATTCCAACATTTAAGAGGCGGCTTAAAACGTTCCTCTTTGAAAACCCTTTTTAGGGCCGGTTTGCCTCGGACCAGCTCTTAGTTATGCTGCTATAGGCCTAGACCGCCGGGGAACTTATAATGACACACTGTCAGTACAGTACAATACAACTACCAACACCAAATGCAGATGGGACCAAAGAGCCTGCTCTGCTCGAGATTTCTGGTTAAAAGGCTTTATTTTCTCCTTTATTTTCTCTTCTCTATTCATCTTACATGAAAGAGAAATTTAAAAAAAAATGTGACAGAAAAAAAATGTGTGTCCAATCAATTAATTCAGTCTTTTTCTCTATTTCTACAATAAGTTTGTACAGTCTATGTATTATTAGTGATAATATTATTATCATTCATAAAATAAAAGTGTGTATGGTGACCTACTCCAGTAAGGCACTTTCACATGTATTTTTAAAATGTTTTTATTGACAGCAGGGAGAAGGATTCAGGATGTGGTGTCATTAAATTCACAGGGTCAATGGAGAAATAGAAAATGCAAATGAAAGAAGATTCCCTTTCTTTTTTCCTACCAAGAGGAAAAAAAACTTACATAACACAGAAAGCACAGTGGCTTATTGATTACGAGGATCTGATCCTACAATTTGAGCGCCATGCTGTGAAGGCATGTGATGAGAAACACGCAAAAGGGTTTTCACCAAACTTCCACCCATTACGATTTATTTATCTACTATTTAATAATCCCCGGAAAATAAAGAAACCTCTTGACATTGTCTTACCTCCAGAAAGTCTCTACACAGAGTGAAAACCATCTCCAGCCCACGAGAGGTGAGAGACAGGCCACTGCAGCTGTGCAGACACAGACTGCGAGGATGACGTCGGCCCACACAAAGTAACCAGCCCTCCGTCAGGTGGGAGTTTTCAAGCCTCAGATTTCTCCCTTCAGAAAGAGCAAATGTGCCTGTTTTTGGTGATTCAAAACTTTGGCTCAGGAGTTATCTCACTGTTATGTTTGTCCAGGGAGTGGTGGGACAGTACGCCACTGCACTAGAAGCTCTTACATCATGAGAACACACCATGTGCCGGCACGCTTTAGAAAACACCTACTTGGAAATACTTCAGGACATCCCACAGATGTCATTCAGGATGATGTTGAAACTTGACCTCAAGATGTCAAACAGCAAAGCGCTAGACAAATACTGCTTTGTTCCCCTCCCCACAAGTGTTAACAGTGACTCACAGAGTGTGTGATCAGTGGCCAGTGTGTGCAGGCGGCTGCAGACCTGCAGCACTCTGCACAGATCACTGTGAGGCAGCAGAGACAGGATGGATATCCACACCTCGTCAGGAAGACTCAGCCAGCGCTCGCACACGGGGACACCTGCTGGCTGAAAGACGTAACGACAACACGTTATAAATAACAAAACACATATTTGACAGAAAGTCAAAACAGTCTCTTCATCACAATATCTGTCATGGGATTTTTATGCATTTGACAAATGTAATCATATTGTATGTAGATTAAAAATATCATAAACAAAGTGCAGAAATAAAGATTTCTTACGTTGTATTCAGTCAGTTTACATCGACATGCACCTGTAAAGACAAACAAAGGGTAAAGGTACTAAATGTTAGAATTCTTAGGAGTTTTTACTTTTTTCGGTTACAACGGGAATACATCAAACATCATTGGATGTTACTTTGTAAACGTTTACGTCACAAAGACACAATTACATCATGAGTTTAGTTTAAAAGCCTCATCTACATTTTATATTTGTCACTTGTGACTCTCATCACATAATTAACAGCTACAATGTGAAACATTAACCGTTAAGGCTTCACCTTATAAATAAATAATCAAGTAAGGACTTGATTTGTGTCCCGACACAGCAGATGTGTCAGCATGTTACTGTGTTTTTGTCTCTACAACATGATTAGTGCATATAGAACACAGAACTCTTTCTTTGACTCTACTCAAACTTCATCTTATGACTTGCTGCTATCAGATCGTCAAACTAAGTTTCCTCTGAAGGAACAGAGGCACATTTGTGGTGTCACAAGTAAAACTTTTAGAATTTAAACTTCATATGACTTTTTGGTAACTTTATTTATATATTTATTATGTCTTTTAGCAGCTGATGCTGTGCTTGTGATATTCTGGGTATGTCACTTTGGGGATAACCTCACCCAAAGCTGATGATGTTGGTCCAGGGTCATCATGGAGAGGTGTGTGTGTCTCTCTTTGTGGCTGACATCTGTGTCTACATGGTGAAGAAGGTCTCACTTTGTCTTCCGGTGTGTGTTTGTTTTCTCTCTGAGTTCTGCAGGACACACATGTGGAGGTTCATCTTGATACCAAAGAGCATTTGTCTGGTATTTTGGTGAGCTGAATATAGGTGAATATTATGGATTTCCTTTGTTGTGTGATATTACAGTAACACATTAAAATGGCTGTTCATGCATGTATATGGCATCATCTCTTTTACCTTTGGATTATTTCTGTATTGGTTGGAGAAGACAGGGGGATACTTGACCTTTCACAGAATCTCAAAGAGCCTCCTGGACCCCAAGCTTTTGTCTTTTGACCTTTGACACCGCTCCGGCACGCTTTTAAACCTGGATTCCGTCCGATTTTCACTGGAAACAAACCTGAATAGAGACAAACACATAGACAAATCACACAGAGAGACAAACATACAGCCCTGGTACAATTTTTTACTTTGTAATAATTATGTCTGCCTTCATTTATGATAGTCAATACCTTTCTTAGTGATGAGTGCAGCGCTCTTCTCCACAGCAGGGACATTATCACCAGGTGCAATCCCCAGCTGCTCCACAGTTGTGTGAGTAACATTATCAGCTGAGGTTCTGCCCCCTGGGCAATCTCCTGCAATTCCTGTTATTAATTCATCACATTTGTTGCTATCAAGGTCCAAATGTGTGCTGCATGTAACACGGTTTCTCTGAAAAACAGGTCTACATGGAGCACGATGTTTGATTTGTCCGTATTCAGTTAATATTGTCCTACTTATATTGTAATGATCTCTGTCCTGAGTCTTACTCATGACACCTGAACTCCTCCTTTTTGTGATTTCTGTAACCCTTTTATTACCTGATTCATTGAGACGCTTATTAATCTCAGGCTTTTCTGGGGCAGTTCCTGGTGCAGGTGATTCTATGAAGCATCCCGGTTGGATATGTTGGCTCCGTCTCACTCTGAGGTGATGCAGTTTATCCACACAAAGCTGGTACTGCTCATATACAGACAACGTTGGTGGTATTTTTAACTGGCAGCTGAAACTGAGGCGCGAGGTTACATCCATCGGTGTCTTCTCAGGCTCAGTCTTTGAATAATCTTCAAAAGCTGAGCTAAATTCTTGTGCTTCATTTACCCTGCCTTTCTTTTCCACCATCCTAATATCCTTTGTTCCCTCCTTCGCTACTTCCTTCTTTGTTCCCACCTTTCCCTCAACATCTACTTCGCTCGGCTCCATCTGCTGTCCTGAAGTGTCTCTCTCTGACTGAGCTCCAGCTGTTTTATAACTCAGTTTCGAGGTACTCGCGGTGCCAAACACCATATTCTCCACATCGGCCCAGCATGATGTGGATTCTTTGATCGAGCATGTCGCGCCATCTGATGCAAGCGTTTCATTTGTGTTTCTGCCTGAGGAGTTGGTGTGTCGCCCTTGATTAGATATGATCAGACCACTCCTTCTACAGTTGTTGTCTTGGCTAGGAGTTTGCTTATTGTTGGCATCTAGAAGCTCCAAACGTTTCATATATTCAGGACTTCCTCTGCACTCCTTCTCTCTCCAGAGACTTGCAGTGCAGGAGGCGGGATGATGGTCTTTAGCTGCAGATGAATGCTCATATGCAAGTGTTTTTTTATGGGTTTCTCTCGGCTCTTCATCGGCCAACATCAAGCTGTCCGCTCTGCAGAATTCAAGGTGAACCTCTGACCCACCGCTGAGGAAACGGTGTGCCCAGTTCAACACGTGGCTCAGCTTCTGCTGCTCACTGACGAGAGAGTCACTGAGAAGATGAAGGTTCAGCCCCCGGTTACCGATCCATCTGCAACTCCCAGAGTCCTCTGGGAGTTCACACACAGTGAGTACTGCTCCTGCGATAGTTGGATTTCCCGATTGAAAAGTCATTTTTGGGTCATATTCAATAGATTTCTCCATTTTCTTTCTTCTTGTGATGTCACGTAGCCTTCATGTATTCTCTTGTTGCTTTGAGATAAATTATCATTTTGCCAAATGTGTTTCTTCTAGGAATAATCAGACTGCACACAAAGAAGAAAAAAAACAGCCATTTACATTTGATGCACTACATAAAAGTTAATCATCATGCAATATGCCTATTTCTGCTGATTTCGTCTCTTAAAACAGCTACAATGCAGCACGAATCAACTTAGGAGGATCAAAATTCACTCTTACCCCGAAGACTTCCTCTCTCCCGTCATTACAATCCTTCTTGTAGTGTAGAGTAGCCCTTACTTTAAACTGGACATGATCTTTTCTCATCTAATAGAAATAACACTGTTCTAGAGTTTGAACACTCCTCACAGAAATCACAGAAACATCACCATAGCAACGCCAACTCAAAGTGCAATCTCAATTTCACACCACGTGAGGGAGACAAAGCATTGAGCAATTTTCAAACTTTAGTGTGTATCGAAAGGGCGACCAAGAAGAAAAAAAAAATTATATATATTTATGGATTTAGATGTTTTTGGATTCCTCGGAGATTAAAGCTAAACCATACAATGAAAAAGAAGTTATGTAAAATAATCAACACATTACGTCGTTTCAATATATATTCATTAGGGAGCTTTATTGTGGCAGTATTAACATATAAAACAATCCATATTTTCTTTTTATAACATACAAACATTCAAAATTTTCACTTCACAAAGTTCATAAGGCTTGGTTGTCCCAGAAGAGAGGGGGATCATTACTTAGGGATTTTTTTTTCTTTTTCTGATTCTTCTCAAATTAAATCTCCCAGAGTTTCTTATTAAAGGAGACTGAATGACAAGAAAACAAAACAAAACAAAAAGAACAACCAATCGGACTTACCAATAAAACAACAAAGTGACCGTGCAATAGAATCTGCTACTGTACATGCCCACACAACACTGAAAGAATAGAATAAAAGACAGCTTATTTGTTTTCTTAAACCATGTGATGTCCAATAGTTTTGCATATAGTAGACCTGAGTTCAAATATTTAAAATCTTAAATAAATTGTTCAAAAGCAGTATTTGTGTAGTAGATTTAAACAGCTTTGGATTCCAGGTGTTGGTTGGGTAAAGCATTTTTTTTTTTTTTTACTGATAATTAAAGGCAGGTAATTAAATTTAAGGTTTGTAAATACTTGACTCATGTCAGGAACTTAGTAAGACAGTAATACCTCAGATATGACATCAACTGGTGTGTGATCTTGATGATGTTTTTAATCACAGTTTTATGTAAGTACAGGCAACAAACAGTTGCAGTACTCTCGGTCCATCTATATGCTGTAAAACACAGGAACTCAAGTTCAGTAGCTCAAAACAAGAGCTATACCTCAAAAGGGGTGATATTCCCCTTCAAACTCATAAAGGCAAAACTGATACGTGAACAAGAAACTAAAAAAATGCTACGTGTCGTATTGGGCTAAAGATCTGTTTTCTTTGTTTAAAATCACAGAACCAAAGGCCTTTTGTTGTTTGCAATGACGTGAGGTGCAGTTTTACTTTCCATTTACTTGGTTCAGTGCTTTTTTTCTCTCAACATCATAAAATCAGACCATCTAAACAATGAATGTCTCTGAATTTGACCAATTCAGTTAATCGCATGCTCCGTTAGCAATGAGGTTAGGGTGTTAGCATTAAACGCATGGCTTTAATGATCTACACACACAGCAAAAGCACAATTAAGCTACCTAGACAAATATTTTAGCGCTGCTCTTCAAGGAATTGTAAAACGATCTCAAAAAATCATCAAGAAATTCTCCTTTTTTTGTGCCGAGACATTTTTAGGAAGCTAACAGAATTAGCAACCATGTGTATTCATTTGACAAGTCAATGGTTAAAATGAACGCCAAAGCACACAGCATAACTTTTTTGTTCAGAAGACCAATGCTTCATTTTTAGAGAGAAAAGGACTTAAATGCCTCAATCTGTTTCCTCCTCCCCCTCTCGGTAAAAACGCAACAAACATGCATTAAGATGGTCAAGAGAGCCAAGCCTAAATCTAGAACGAGACAAGACACGCAGAGGGGAAAAGAAAGGAAATCTTTACCCAGATTGGATTTTTCTTTTCTTTTTTTGTTGCTATAACTATACAGTATTTACAGAGGAGGGCATGCAAATTGCATGAGGTCAGAGTAAGAGATGCCCCGGGTAGGTTAGAGTAGGGTTGAAGCACAAAAACAAAGGACCAAAGCCAGGGACAAACCATGTCCGTACAGCCGTGTACATGAAGCCTATACAGAGAAAGGTCTACTACAAATCCACAGTGAGTCGCTCAAGCATTTTGGTGCATGTGCATACTGGAGCAGCAACAGTTAAACATGAAGGACAGGATGATAGTTCATGTGTTAGTTATCATTTAGCAGTGCATATAGATCAGCTTCTCCCTCTACAGGGAAGCTCAGAGTCCGTTAAATGCACACGTCGTCGTCGTCGGAGTGGTTTGGCCCTTCGCTTGGTTTCAGCATTGAAACATCAGTGCATGTGCTGTAGTAGGAAAATAAATGCTTTGTCCCGGATAAGCGCGTTTCTGTTTTTACTGCATATTTTTTTCCTATATGCATAAAGCTTGTTGATGCATAACGTTTCCATGACAACACAGCTGACAGTATGAGGCAGCAACGACCGACTGCAATGAGAGGGCTTTGGTGGTGGTGTGCACTGCAGAGGCATCTGGAGCAGCAGAATGGAGTATGGAGAGTGGGAAAATAAACTCAAATGTTTATCTTCAAAAACTGAACTAATGCTTTAACACATTAGTTCAGTTCCGTATAAGAGACTAAATACTATGTGAGAGCTTTGGGGAGATTGGCCGATCTACACTCCATGTTGCTACTCCTACTTTGATAGCAACGTACCAACCGACTCTCTGATCTGCCATAAAGCAGCATGGAGATTCAGCTACGACGGCCAAACTGCAGTTACTCTCAGCAGTATAAACTTTTTGGGTAATATTTTTGGATGCATAAGTAGTTGGATAAAATGAGGCTACAGATACACAGACAGTCTGCAGCCATATTAATATCTAGCTACAAACTAAAGATATAAAGTGTTTGGATATTTATAATCCTCTAATAGCAAGACATGTACCGTATGAATGTTATGGATAAACTATATGGTGTATGCTGTGATTAGATGCAGGTCATTTTTCCTTTTTTGATTTTTTTTAGACATATATTTTTTACTTTGAACAGAAACTGCTAATGCCCTTTCCTGAGAAGTTGATCCAAATCAACTACATTTAGAATGGATTTTTAAACAGACAACAAAACAACTGATCTGAAGTCCTTTTTTCTCTGTAGCTCTCTGTTCTGTTCTACATGCAAAGCCACAAAACTGTAACAGACCATCTCCGTCTGTATGATGAACAATTAAACGCCAACTGCTGTTTCCAAACTTTCCAAAAGTGCGGAAGGACTCTGTCTTTAGCCCAACGTTCAGTCAAGTCACAAGGTTACATTGTTCAAGCCTCTGTTACGTTCCATACTGTGACCTCGACTTTGTAAAAGAACACACAATGATAAACTGTATTACAAAGACCATCTACAGTTGACTTCTATTTCTCTGTACCATATAGAGATTTTTAAACAAAAAAATAAATAAAATGATTTTAACTTTGATATTGTTCATCCATTCAGACCCCAACCACATCAGC
The DNA here is from genome assembly GCA_029853015.1 of Chelidonichthys spinosus. NCBI lineage: Eukaryota > Metazoa > Chordata > Actinopteri > Perciformes > Triglidae > Chelidonichthys > Chelidonichthys spinosus. The sequence continues at coordinate 18,020,737 of CM056831.1, forward strand.
ACTGGATGATGTGAATGCAGCTTCATATCTGCACAAACCAGAATCACATTCCTCCTGATAACCTGTTGGTCGTTGACATTAAGATGAGAAAACTTATATCTGAGTTGCAAACATTTAAATGATGAATACACCACAGATCGTTTATATAAATGGCTACAAATCATTTCGACACCAAGGTGAAATACCGGCAACTGTACTCCAACTGTGTCACGTTTGTTCAGTCTGATCAACATCTTCTTCACCATAAAAACGACCAGAGAAAGACCTGTATGAGAGATTTAGACCATTAAAAGCATCACCTGTCCCATTGTGTGTCATGCAACGGCAGTGTAATGGAGTATACACACCTGTTCCTCTGGGCATTTCACTTAAAACCCCTCTGACACACACAGAGCTCTCCCACAAGTTACACACCATCGACTAACAAACCACCCAGTTTTTATCCAGCTTTACAACACAGTAACTTCATTGTAAACCTACAAGTTACCTTTTCTTCCTTTAGCATTTCTTTCTATATTTTATGTTGAAACGTTCTCAAAACACACTGAAAGATGCACTAGTAGCCTTAATTAGTGAGCTATCATTTAGTCCAGAAGATGTTCAGAAGATTAACCAAACACAAGCTTTATCATCACAACCAGACTAAAGTTTCTCTCTTCGGACACCCCCCGTTTCCAAAATGACATCACATAATCTGAAACAGTTGTAATCTGTGGTCTATGTAAAAGATTTGTGCTGTAGCCTCTGTAGGAAAAACCCAGGGTGCTACCGAGTCAGCAAATGCTGACGGTAGTCTTAAAAAATATCTTAAATTTCTCAACACCCATAACCCTGATAAACTTCAATAAATTTGCTTTTTTTGTTATCTTTTGTAAATTCTTAATTTCAAAATAACCTCAAAGTAGATCCTCTGACTGAAAAATTCCTGAAAGATCGGGATCACATAAAAATGTACAAAACGTTAAAAACAACTTATTTAAGATTGGTATTAATTATGAATATTTCTCTTTTGTTTTTAAATATATATAATGTACCTCTGACTGTGGCTATTGTTGCATTCAGTGACAAATCATTTCTCTTTCTGTCCCCACCTACTCCGTCATGACTGACTGCTCTGTGACCAATCGGGTGCTCCATTCTGAAGGCAAGAACCAATCAGAAGGATTCGCGATATTTACCAAACAGTCATTGCATAAGCTGGTCAGCATCGGGAGTGAACAGAGCTTTACGATGAAACCATCCCACTTATTTCTTTTCTACGTCTTTTTGTGACTTTCTGTAAATCCACGACTTCCCTTGTTTTGATATTTTTATGAATCTCTCCCTTCCACTCTTTCTTTTTTCTTGAACACTTACAGCATTTCTTGTCCTCTTTCTTTTCAGTTCATCACTGCATCACGTATTTTGTCTCGCAGACACAATTTCTTTCTGCCAACGGGGTGAAACTAATCCACTTGTTTTCATGTAATTCAATCAGAAAAAAAGGCCCGACAGTACATCCATATCAGGCCTCGTTTAAACAAAACAGCCGACTCATAAAAGATCCATTGTATCTGCTCATAAAATAAACTGAACTCGCTCTTAAACAAGTGAAATGAATTCATTCCATTGGCAAACTTCTTCTTTTGTCTCACCTGTTGTTGAGACTGAATATAATATTTAATGACACATTAAGACAAACATTTGGGCATTTTAGTATCCCCCTGCAGTGACTGTCTCCTTTTCTCTTCCTCCTCAGTCTGACCAGAGGTTCTCCATGGCCATGCTGATCCTGCACAGGATCCAGCGCCGGAGCGGGCAGTAATACTCGTAGTGAAACTGCTCAAACTCCGGCGTCTGGCGGATCTCATGGAGGAACGACACGTCAATGTCCGACTCCAGCAGGAGCAGCAGTGTGGGCACGGTGACGAGCAGGGTGCCCATTACCACGGCAACGAAGCGGGCCACGCTCAGCACGCACGCGTTGACTCTGTCATTGGATGACAGCAGGCGCAGGCTGCTGGTCAGGACGCCACCCATTCGACCGCTTGCAGCCAGTCGCGTGCGTTCATAGGACCGGTCTCGCTCCCTCTCTGCCGCCAGCTGGGCCTGGATGTCGGGGTCGGCGTGGAGCTCCCTCAGCAACCTGGCGGGGCTCTGGACCGGAGAGAAGAGCAAATCGACACCTCCCTGACTGTCGTCCACTGGGGTGGGTAGCATGCTGGCACAAGGACTGGAGAGGAGAGAGAACAAGAAAATACATTATTTTATAATAAGTATACTAAGTAAGAGTGAAGCAGGGCCTTCAAGAAGAAGAAAGGCCATTTCTCAAAGGGTAACATCAGAGTTGGTGTTTCCCTTTATAGCAAAAGCAGGTTTCAACTCATAAAAGACACACAGATGCATGTTGCAACAGACTGTCTGCCTCAAAAATGGCAATGCAAATACCCCCAATGCCCCCAAATGTAGGTCCCTGGTCCCTGGTCCGATCTGGTGTTGCTGCATCACAAGATGGTTTTAGAGTTAAACTCAGACTGGCACTTGGGGCAGAAGCTGCAAACACAGCACTGAAATACAGTGGCTATATGCACATCCAGCAGATATAGAGAACATTAACATTCTGGCTTCTTGCTTCTGTCCACCTGACAAATATCCAGTATTCAGTCGTGCCTTTAGCTCTGTCTTTGTTCACCAGCTGGATGCAAACTTGCTTGGTGCTGAGAGGATATAGTGCACATTCGAAATTTAAACAAAAAGACACAACAATAAGCTGAAAGACATTAAACCTTGATACTATAAAAATATTGATTATAGCTGCGCCATAAAAGTCTATATACCTGTAGGCAAGCTCGGAAATTGTGAGCGAGCCATTGCCCTCGTCATCTTCCTCCACTTCATCTTCAGCTTTGGGCGTCTGGGGTCGCAGACTTGAGGTTTCCATGGAAACACGGGAAGGCTGCAGGTCGTTGCCTAAAGCCGAGTTTCCTCCTTCATTACTTTGCTGCTCTGTGTCTGCAGCTGCAGCCGAAGGTTTGAGCGGAGACAGCGGGACAGAGTCCTTCACAGCAGCAGCAACACCTGGCGAGGGACAAAGACAGGAGAAGCATACTACTTTACGTCATACGTCGGGTTGAAAGATAACTCAATGTAGAGCAACTATCAAGAAAGTTTTCCCATGACAAGGCGAAATGCAGCGGCATCATCACATGAGCCAAACTGAACATTTTTAAAAAGCATAATATAAGATTGGCGTGCCACACCATGATGCCATCAGGTGGAACGGCATCATCAGCTGTAGCCGCCAGATGGAAGCTCCGATAACAACACACACAGAGGCAGAGTGACTTTGATTTCTGCTAAGGAAGATGTCACTCCACTGTATGCCTTTACAGCAAATAGTTGTTGGCTGTTCTATCAACGTTCCATATGTTGTATGTTACTGCTTTAAAAAATGAAAAATATACTTTCTATTCAGTATTTTCTCACACTGATATACTGTATAATGTCATAGTTAGTAGTTAGTTAACAAAGCTAACTACTAAGACGGAGAAATTTTGGCTGCTACAGTATTTTCCATATACCAATACTACACACAAGTTACTTATGTTGAAGATGGGTTTTTTTATTGACCAAAATGTACAAATATTTCACAGTGTCCCATTTTTTTCCTTCTTTTTTAAACAGGATATTACACAGCTTGAGCTAAAGGAGGTCAAGCAGAATTTTAATCAGTAATTATCGTATTTATTTTTAGCTGAGCTGTTGACAGCCACGCATTTATCCACACTCACTCGACTTTTTCCAGAGTGTGAATAGTTTCTGGGTCCACATTCACAGCGTGACTGTATCACATACACAGGACTGTCATATTGTATGTAACTGGGACAAAAGGCCGGTAGATTTTTATGCTGCAGTTAAATATTTTATCCACCGGATGGCGATCCCCTCTCTTGTAATGATAGAGCACCCACAAATATCCATAAACCTGACAATTAAAATGACATTAGACTATTAGTTGACACCAAAATGATAATTTATATAATTATATACGTATTTATATATATATTATATGAACCATCATTGTTAAAATGACCAGCTGTCTTTCTATTGTGGATTAAGCAGGAATACAACTCAGTCAACTAATCCACCCTCTCTCATGGTCACACACAAACACACACAGCTATAAACTGTAAGTTAGAAAAATGTAAATGTGAAAGACTGCTGTCTGTTTGAACCTCAAGGCCAAACTGAATAATAATGAATGCCAACTGATTCAACTATGAGTTTGGAGAAATTAAAGGACAGAGAGGGAGGGAGGGAAAAACCAGAGGAACGATGTGACAGCTACCATGGAAACAGAGTCAGCAAAAAGAAGGCAACGAGAGAGAGAGAGAGAGAGAGACAGAGAGAGAGAGAGAGAGAGAGAGAGAGAGAGAGAGAGAGAGAGAGAGAGAGAGAGAGAGAGAGAGAAGCAGGATCAGGAGCACTTCTGAACATTCCTGGTTGTAAAATATTGCACCAGACTTGCAATAATAGTGTGAATTAATCATAACTCATCTTCTCAAAGTGCACAGTTGCATACAGAGCAAGACCCACTTGTAATATGATACCCATTTATTATATGGAAAAAAATATCTGAAACAAAGCATCTCAGGTCTCCCTCCAGGTGATGGACCTCTGATGAGCTCTGTTTAAACTTAACTGACCGACCTGTTTTTTGTTGTGTTGTGTTACTTACTCCAACAAATGAACTACAACTGCATTTCTTTCTGCGTACCTGTGTTGCATAATGAGGGTAAATGATCCTTGAATAATCCATCCATCCATCCATCACCTAGGCCCACTTATCCTCACGGGTGGGGAGGAGGGCCGATTCCCACTGACACTGGGTAAGAGTCAGGTTTCCAGTCAATCAAACATTCACACCTACGAGCAATTTAGTGCTGTTCTCATAATATGCATGTATTTGGACTGTGACTGTGGGAGGAAACCAGGAGAACATACAAACAGAAAGGCCCTACAGAAGCGAGTCCAAAGACATTGAGGTTAGGTTAATTACTCTAAATTGCCTGTGAGTGACTGTGAGTGTTCAACCCACTACTCAGGTCCCCCGTGAGCCTCAGAAATAAGTGGGTATAGCTAATTGATGGATTGGAAAATAAACGGAGAACCAAAAGGAAAGCAGAACTTGTGTGTTCTCCTCTACGTATAAGAAAACCTAATTCAAAATCAAATTACTCTAATTCCAGCATTTCAGCCTTGGAACAGCCTTTGTCTTACAGTTGTGAAGCTCCCTTTATATTTTGAGGTATTATTAGTTTGTTTTTTTTAAACTATCTAATATTGTTTATTTAAAACAGAAATCCCCCAAGGATTGGTGCCAGGACTGATCATCACATCACCGCTGGGAGACGATTCGATTTTGTCTGTTTGATGTGTCTTTTTACCGTTTATAACACTGTCTGCTCTCTGTTTGCTAGCTCAGATACAAGCCTCCCCTCAAACGAGGTCATTCACACTACGAGGCGCTATCTTCCTGCGGTACACGCTGCAAACATACTCTCATGCACACACATTGAGCATGGTTTTCCACCCATTATGCAAGTGAGGACAGACCCATTCATCTTTGTCACGCAGCCTCATCACTGACACCCAAACACCTCCAAAGTATATTTATCTGTGCAAATCTGCATGTATGCCAGAATAGAGCCGTCACTGTACTGCATGTTTACTCAGCTGTTCTCTTTGTCAATCTGATTCCTCAACTGTCGCTACCGAAACAACACACAAGACTCCCGATACTCTCTATGTATGTTAGGGATTACTACTTTGTTAACTTAACAACTCTTACTGCGATGGAGTCATCTCTCATACGCATGCCCTCTGTGTACAGTTTGAGTGAAACAGGAGCAGCTGTAAAGCATCACTGCTAAACCTGATGGAGATCCACAGTGGGGTCAAGGACAACTCAACAGGGTGGACATATGCCAACACAATGTGGCCAGTAAGTGAAGGGGCACCCTGATGTCTAACGTCTACACCGTCCTAAAAACATAAAATAAAATAATCCATATTAGGAGATATCACGTCAATACTTTATTTAAAACAAGGCTTTATGTCACACACACACACACACACACACACACACACACACACTACAGGGGTCTCTTGAGAGTCTCAGGATGAGGGATTACACTCACAGTTGGCACCACGCGGTTGCCACAACAAACCTGGCAACCCTATACATATATATTTAAATGTGGAAATACGTGGGAATCACAATGGAATGTGGGAAGGCCTATACTCCAGTTCTCAATGTGGTGTGTTCAAGAGATGCAATGTTCAATGAAACCTCACTGAATGCCATTAAACTTGAAGGAACTGCAAGACAGTAGATGCACCATAATAAACGTGGATGTATCTTGCTTTATGTCTGACACACATCTCTGCCTTACTCTCTTCCAGCGTCTTTCTTGGAAGTCCAGCACTGATTCCGGCGATGCGTCCCCCATGTCCCACCAGTCGTACGTAAACATCCCGGGCCGTGTGATTGGCTATACGTAGATGCAGGCTCCGCTGTGTCGTTATCTTCACCTGGCACCTCAAGGCCTCAGCCACTACTATAGATGGTTCCTCGTCTGTTGACTCCCCTGGGTGGAATACTTCAAGAGCCCCGGCTTGTCCCTCCTCCATTTGCTCACCCTCCAGACTCTCTGGGGTCTCATCCAGGCCCGCTGCCCTGCCCTGGCTGCCACAGCTCAGGGTGTCGCCTATGTTGGATCGGCCGCTAACTCCCATCTCCAAAGTGCTCTGAAAGAGGCCACCTCCAACATCGCTGCTGTTTCTTTGCTCAAGAACCTCCATCGCTCAGTCTGATGACAAACCTCAAACCCAGCTGTCTGCGGTAAAGACCCCACACCGCGACTGACCGGGCTGAGCTCTGAGGTTGAGATACGAACACACACACACACACCCCAACACATGAGAGAGATGGTGAGAGACATGCAGCACACACATTCTCTCTCTCCGATTCAGAGACATGGGCGGCCCTCCTGTGAATGTCAGCGATGTTAGCAAAGACTGTCGGGGCATTAGAGGAGGATCAGGCCCAAAGCTGCAGTTTCTATATATAACCAGGTGGTTCTGGCGGCAGAGGGGCAGCTAATCTAACTCTGATTACAAAGGGGCAGGCCTGACCCAGGAAGGGATGGGGATCACTTTCTTTTTCTCTCTGTGGACTCGCTTTATCTCTGTCTTCCCCTCATTTAACAAATGTTTTTCTGTTTCCCTCTAAAGTGAGTCTGAAACAAACTTCAATCATTGTAAAACACTCTCCAAACTAATACTCCAAGCTTATATTTGACAACAAAGAGGCAGGCGTGGACGATGAATGGACAAAGTCTTGTATTAATATAACTGCTCAGTAGTTTGCTCAAGGATAAAAAGGAGATTTGTTGTTTCATTCCCAGGGTCCCATTTGTTGTTTAGTGATGAAGCCCCAAAATGTGAGGCAAGTCTAATCCCCATAAAACATCCATGGTTGATACCCGAAGCCAAAACATGACCTGTGTGCGTGCACGTTTGTGCATGTGTGCATGGATTTTGGATAAGAAGGGGGACAGGCTGTACAAACAGAACAAGGTCAGCACTGACCTTGGGTCAGCTTCCTGTTTCCCCTCTAATGGCTGAGATTAGTGCTCTGAATATAGGCGGTGATCCTAGACACATCTTGGGGACACTTTATCCCAAAGTCCTTGCAGCAGCCTTATTAAAACAGCCAGCTTTCAGCTGCTTAAAGGTGGTGATGTTCTCAAAACAAACTAGTTCGGATGAGCAGCTGAAATGGGGACGAATGATTAACTTGAAGGCATTCGTGGTGTTGCATTCAGATTACACACAAAGTGACAGATGCATTTGGGGAACGAAAGCTAGAGTGAAAAGTTCACACCCTGCTTACGTTCTCATCTCCATACATGTGGCTAATTTCTGTAGCTTTCCAGAACTAAAATCCAACAAGCACACAACTACTTAACTTCTTTTTTTGGTGTGTCCAATAGATTTCAACACCACCTTTGAGAAGAACAAAAGTGTGAACGATTATTTGTATCTCTCCACGGTGGCTATTTGTCACGGCTATCAAAGCTTTTGCCTTTAGACGTAGCTGGTCGATGTAGTTTCGGTTGCTCTAACCAGTAATATGTTAGCGTCTTTTTTGAGCACTAGGTTGTTCTCCATTTTAAACCATTTCAAACTTCACCCAAGAGGGTAACATTAATGTGATTGGCCCAGGTGCAAATATATATTACTTTGGCCCTCACCTCAAACACAAGCACACATGCACAACACTCCAGAAAATTGCAAAGCAAACAATTGCTATGTCACCATGGAGAGGCTAAAAAAAAACACTGCAGCCAAAGCATCACATTTATCAACTGTAATTTAACAGCCTGCCCTGGACTCAGCGGCGAAAAGTGATCACATACTCAGATAACAGTAGGTGGGCATTTTCCAATGAGAGCAGTGCAGCTGTGGTGGTTGCATTGTCATTCTTTACACCATTGGATTCAATCCACTTGCAAGTATTAGACAGTGGTCAAAAGACTGAAGAGTGGTCTTCAAACTTCCTCTTTTAAATCTGGGAAACTCTGGGTTGACCCAGGGCCTTTGATAGTTTGGGCCTTAATGTAGTGAATCCATCAGATTTTGGAAACTGCAGACAAAGCTACAGACATAAAATAACATAACAATAGTCAATAGCTTCTTATTAATCCTCCATAGTTTTCTACATTACAGAGTAGCATACAACACAAGCAGGAAACAAGGCATTTCCAAATGTAACGTGCCATTAATCAGACTGTATCCTGTCAGTGGTGCATGAGGCCCCTTGATTTGATGACTACCTCCTGCCCCTCCCAAACTAACCAAGTGAGACAGCTGGATGCTTATGCCGCACCTTGTTGACCCTGAGCCAAGAAGAATCGATTTCCCTCTAAATGGGATGAGGGAAGATGAGCGAAAGAGCGAGAGGAGCAGAGGCGGAGAAAGTGAAAGCAATGGCCATAAATCCTATCAGAGGAGGCGTAAGAGAGAAGAAGTCTGTCAAGAGTTTGAAGAGAGTGATGGCACAACAGCATGATTGTACTGTACATGTGTGAAGGCCTTAAGGCAATGAGTCGGGTCGATGTGGGAGAATGAAGGAGGGAGAAAGTGGGGCGGAGTGGAAAAGATGGAGGGAAAAGGTTAGGTAACAGGAGAGGAAGACAAAAGGTCAAGTCCTGTGTGTGTCGATGGATGGATGGATGGATGGATGGATGGATGGATACAGATCCAACCAGCAGCAAAAACTCAGTAGTAACGACAGGCTGTATGCAAAACACACACACGCACACACACACACACACACACACACACACACACACGCACACAGGGAGTGTTTTGAGGCCTGTTTTCTAAATCAAGATCTTATAGATGAACTAACATAAAGATTTATGATTTATTCAGATAAAAGGTTGCCATGGAGTTTGTCAGGAATCACAACGGAGAGAAAAGGTGACATAGAATAACAATAGCATGCAACATGTGAGTACTTTTTATAGATTACATAAATCTACTGTCCTGGGGAAAACCTTTAAATGCCAGCTACTCTGTGCTGCTTGATAGGGTTTTCTCCTGGGCACCAGATCCTACTCTTCTACCCCCTAATGGGGGAAGAACTGATCCGAGTTCAGCTGTGAGTCAGGTGTCAACACATCTAAATAATCTGCTAAACATTTCAAAGAAAGAACGTTGCAATATATAATAAGGTACATTTTATTTTATTTTATTTATTTAACCTTTATTTAACCAGGAAAAGACTCATTGAGATCAGAAATCTCTTTTACAACAGTGTCCTGGCCAAGACAGGTGGCTTTTATAATGCATAATCACTTTTATAATGCAACCAAATGCATGAAAAGGATAACAAATAAATATGCCCACAGAAGCATTCGAGGACTTAAAGAGACAGACCCCACAGAGCCAAACGAATAACTTCTGATTGAGTTTTCCTCAATGCTAACAAATGCTTGCTCTGTTTCTGTGTACCTTCCCCTGTAAACCACACACACACACACACACACACACACACACACACACACACACACACAGGCATGGTTATAAACTCAGGGAGGATCATGGGAAGGGTATTTTTAGTAAGCTGTGATTGGTGTCTCCAGGGAGACAAGAGTGATGACGGGATGGTAGCATCAGCTGCTCAATTAACGCTTTCTGTCTGAGGGTTGTGCATGTACATCTGCTTCTTCATACACAGGGGAGACCCCATGTGACTTTCCAGAGGCTTTTGGCAGGAAGGGGGGTGTCTGCTGAGTGTGTGTGTGTGTGTGCATGTAGAGTAAGTAACATCCTACCGTTGTCTGTGGCCGTCTCTTCGTATTCGTTGGGGGAGGGCAGTGCAGGTACGAGTGGCTCCATGTTCATGATGAGGTTTTTATGACTCAGAGAATTATAACTTCGACTTTGACCAAACTGGATTCTGAAAACACAAACATCCACAACACTGACTGCCTTGTGCGCCACTTGAAGATGCAAATTATCTTCAAAGCCCGTCTGTTCTACTTTCCACAATCTTGGAAAGTTTTGGATGATAACTGGATCTTATCTTGTAATATCCCTCCATCAGAGGGTATTACCTCAAAATAAGCAAACAGGCGAAAGGGTCATCTGTATTTGTATGATGCAGGTGTTTTGTCACAGGTCCTTACCTGCACACATCTGGTTGCTCTCTCTGAATCTTAGAGCTTGCTTCTATCACCTCCTTGGCTACTCTTCCACTAACAGGGAGAAAAACACATTTATTCAACACAAGAACTACACGATGTGCGTTTGCTGGAAAAAAAATAACGTAAAGTATTACAAACATGCAAAGGTCATAAAAAGCAGCTAACAAATAACACTAACGGGTCATTGCTGTGTGAAGCCAGACTATCTGTCTATGTCATGTTAGAGACAAGAGAGTCTAACTGATACATCAGAGGAGGAACGTGTCATTTTTCATGCACTTTGCATTTGTTGCTAATAAGTTGTGTTGCTGAGCAGGCAGCGTCCTGGTAGGATGGTCAGCAGCTCCATTAGGCTGATTGTTGGGCAACTGGAGTTTCTGGACTGGGCGTCTGAAGGTTTCACCATCCAATCGTTTAGTCTATTGTTGCTGAGAGTGATGGTTAGGTTGTAAATTACACGGAGAGGTGAAACAGCTGGCATGCAGTCATCCACTTGATAGAAAAAGGAATCACATCCGTACTGTGTGCTGGTTATCAGCTGAGTGTTGGTAGTCCGGCAATCTGCCCTCCAGGGTGCAGACAGCGCTTTGCTTAAAGTTGGTTTAGAACTTTTAGAATTAAAATGATTAGTTATAAATGAGACCCCTGATCTGCTCTGCTTCAATTTGTTGTGTGTCCACAATTTCTTTCTTCTTTGCGTTTGCAAAAATGACCAATTCCCATAGGTCAGAACTAACTCCACCATATGCTGCAACTCATTGTTGAGCCCTTCAGCCAAACTGCTTTAGCCAGCTGATGAAATGGAGCGATCTGAAGTGTAAGCCTGGTAAATAGCTTTTTCCTGCGAGACTCGGGACTAACATGGCTTCAATAACAGACTTATATGGAGGCCTTCCTGAGGGTATTAGGGTCAGTTAATTGGAGAAGCCAAGCTGGATGTATGTGCTGATGTGTGAAGAGGAGATGCAGTATTTCTACAGCATGTTGACAGACTTGAGGTTCATTAGCATGTGTGGTAGCCTGTGGGTCATTTCTCAGCTTAGTGCAAGGGCAGGGTATTTGTGTTTAGTCACACTCCCAGTACATGGCTGAAATCAAATGATATCTTCAATAAAAGGTGAAGTATAATTGTAAAGTAGAGTGATTGGGTGTTGACCTGCTGGTGGACTGTAAGTGAATTTGCATTTTGTTTTAAATCTCTCAAGTGGTTAAATCTAACTCTGTATCTTTGTATCTTCCTAAAACTTAACTCCTTACATTTTTCCCCCCAACGCTCATCACACATAAAGATGTCACTCACTTTCCTTTAACATAAATTACACATATTTTTCAGTTAAAATTCTGTCTGTCATTGTATTTACTGTGAAAAAAAAGAAGATACCATCTCTTATCAAAAGTAACTTCCTGTCTCACCTGTATCTGAACCTGCTGCCTTTGAAGAAGATGTTACTGCTGGAAACCGTCTTTATCTGACTTGACTTTGCACACCTGTCAGAGAGAGGGGAAAGAAACACACACAAATTAGATGCAGACAAAGAAATTCATTGTTCCAAAGCATCTGAGCAACTCATTCTCATTAAAGCATTTTCAAGAACGGGGGGGATTGTATGTCTACAAAGCTCTGCATGGCTGCCAGTTTAGAAACTCAATTCACTCTGATTTGATTAAGCAGCTCTGGTGTTCGTCCGACATCTGAGCCGACATCCCCTCTGTCTCTGTCCACCTCTCAGAGACACATGAGCTGCCGTCATTAGGAAGCCAATACCCAGGTTATACAGATAAGGGCTGTTATGAGAATTTTTTTTTTCAATGTTATGTCATTTAAATAAGATGGCATATGTGGGAAAACAATCTCAATACCAGGGTCATGCTTGTTGTATCACACAATCTTTCTCAACAGATGGACTTGGCCTGCAGATTTTACAACTAGGGGCGTCTCATCCTTGTTGGTAGGACTGCAACAAACCATGATTTTTATTAGAAATTATCTGTAGTAACTGTTTCGAAAAATCATAGATAAGTTTCTAAATTGCAAGACAAGGAAACGCACAAGCAAATTCTCACATTTGACAAGCTGCAATTAGTGTTTATCATTTTTGCTTGAATATTGACAATTAATCAAAACTGTTGGGGATTTACCGAGGATGAACTAATTGATGAATCAACTGATTGTGTCATCGCTACTTGTTGGCTTAAAGATTGAGACTGAACTTCCTCTGATGTTGGATAACTATCTAGTGCAATACATTGCTTTGTTGATTGTCACACTGAATTGCTGTGTAACCTTGTCGCAACCATGACAGACAGGGTTTATTCTCCTTTTTCCCCCACACTTTTCACCATTCACCCCAAGCCTCTTTCCATTCCTGACATGCTGGCGGCATCAATAGTCTCTGTGAATTCAGAGCAACGGCCTCGGAGCGATCAGCTGCTCCCCCAGTGAAGGACACCGGCGTATCGCAAAACACTGATGATGTGCTAAGAATCTGAAGTTACACATTGGGGCAAAAAGGACACAAAGGAAAATGACAGAAACTAATTTAAAGAAGATATACATTTAAATATATTTTATAACTTCAGCCATTCATGAAGGCATAAGCAGAGATGAGAAAGCTGGTTTAAGTCAGTGTAATTACGGTTAAATATCTAAAAATATATGATAATGAATCTATGTTAAGTATATTTGCTTTTGTCCTGCTAGAAATATTATTTTGAAAGCAGCTCAATACATTTCCTGGATTTGTGTGTGTGTGTGTGTGTGTGTGTGTGTGTGTGTGTGTGTGTGTGTGCGTGTGTGTGTGCTCCTCAGCTCTACTTATCTCACAGTTCAGGCTTACAAGTTAATTGGGGACGCCCTGTCCAACTGGCAGGGAGTGGTTATGGTTATGGGGAGTCTCCAGGACATGAATGGAAGCCAATGTCCTCAAAAGTGACCTAAGTAAATGTGTGTGTGTGTGTGTGTGTGTGTGTGTGTGTGTAGACGCACTTGTAAAAGGCTTGGTTCTCCACCCCACACTTCCATAAGTGCTTACACGCAGCAGGGGTCGACGTGTGAAATGTCAACACCAGCTTCTTCTGCACAGAAAAGGACAAACAGACAGAGGGAGAGAGAGAGAGAGGGGCGGGAGGGGGACGGAGAGAGATTGCGAGAATGAGAATTATGAGATTACCAAAAGAAGCGTGAATAAGGACAGGAGAAGTGCTGAACACGGTGAGAGGGAGCTGGGCAAAATGCTGACCCACAGACCTGGAGACAGATATAGTGATTTGGCCACAGTGTTCAGCAGTAAAAAGAGATTGTAGCTCACAGAACACGGGACTTTATGGACTAGGAGGAGGGATATATTCCTGTAAATGTCTAGTCTGAGCCCCGTGCGTCTGGTAATATGAGATGCCAGATCAATGCTGCCGGAGAGTGAGCGAGAGAGGAAACGCAGAGATCAATAACATGAGAGTGCACTGGTCCAGTTCCCTTTCCTAAAGCCCCTCAGTCAGCCATATTGCTCAACCCCCTCAGTGTCACACATCAGTCATATAAGGTATGTAGTTGTGATTTACACACATGTGCTGTAGTGGCCATGTGTGTGTGGTACCGGAACTGCATGTTGATATATTATTAAAAAACTGTATTTGGTCCCACTTTGACTGGCATGCAAAAGTAATTTTACACTTAACATTTTATGATGCACATACTGTATACTTTACTATACTATACTATACTATACGATACCATACTATACTATACTATATATAAAATCGGATTATTTATGGAAATAACTTGAATCTTTTGTTCCCCCTACCTCAATCCCCTGATGTAATCAAAACCATTTTAATTAACCATTAACATTTTATTTGTAAGCTGGGACACTATAGGTAACTAAAGAAACAATAGAGTGGACAAGCTGTTCCAGTAATGAAGCCATGAAAAGTTGCCATCAGCTCAAAGTGGGACTGATAAGTTAATGTGTTCCAGGCTAAATAACAGGTGTGAGGACATAAAGGGGAAATCATGCAGTGACCCATCACAAAGTGGAAGACTCAGACTACACATGAATCCAAAAATTGAGATCGAAAAATACAATGAAAAATGTTAATATATATAGTATACACACACACACGCACACAATCATTTTCTCAATGCAATGACATGACATGGACACAGTTATAGATTACGCATCTTAATATTGCATAATCTATAGTTGATAATAATAATAATGGAGCTGAACTTATTCTTATAATGGCTCTGGACAGGGACGAGGAGGCCAATTGAAATTTCAACCATAGAACAGAATATTTTTTCTTGACAATGACTCAAAACAATCATTTTCACACATGAGCTAAAAATAACTGAAACATGAAAAAATACAGAGTAAATTGATATAAAACAATACGACACAAACAAGATGAAGAATGCCGTTAACGATGAAAAAGGTTCCTTCAGTCATAAAGTGAGTGAGTGGCAGGACTGTAGGGAGAGGCATCAAATTGTTTTGTGCCACTATTATTACTAGTATTTACTTACCAGTGATGACTATGTTTACACACAGAGAGAAGAGACAGAAACACAAAGATAAAACTGCATCTTCAGCCATTCATGAGTTGCCAAACAGACAGACAGACCGACAAAGTTAAGCAGAGATGAGAGAGCTGGTTTAAGCTTCTGTCATGAAGAGAATTCATGAGATCGATTGGCTGATTGATTGGCTGATTGGTAGATTAAAGAGCAACCTGGCTTATATGGTAACATAACAGTAAAGTGTTTTTAAGGCACCTGACTCAATCAATGTGGGTTGATGTGTGAGTCAAACAGCGCTGTAGTTCTTGCAAAAAATGTACATTTATGAGACATAATGCACCAGAATTGCTGCTCAGAATCTACCACAGCTTCGGGACTGGATGACAAACATCGGGTGTAATAGATGAAACGTGTCCCAAATGCAAGAAACCTGTACTAGACCCGTGTAACTTAGCACATTTCAAGTCTGTGTTTGCTTGTGTCACTTTCAAAGATGTCATAAAATGTGTCCGAACGTGGAAGTAGTGAAGGAATCTCATATTTGGGCCACAGTCGACACATAATGTGAGTGAGGAGGTTAGCCGTAACACACCCACCATCCTGTTACAGTGAATCCTGCCTGTTAAGGAGATCTGAAACAGCGACACACACATATACAGTGTGTGTGATGGTGGACAGGATTGCATAGACAAACAGTACAGTTTCAAAGCACATTTACCTGATGTAAATATTACACAGATGGAGAGAGAGAGAAGAAAGGACCGACAATACACTTGGAAGTCAACTAACACAACACTGAATCAAAATGAACACAGTACATCAAAGTCATTGTCTTTTTTTCCCAGAGAAGTACTTAAAGGTATGAAATTCAACAACAAAAAAATCCCTCTCGATTTCCATAGAAGTGTGTGGCAGCCCCGTTACCTGCAGGAACCCTGTCCTCTGTTTTTCTACTTTCTTCATTTCATTTTGCTGTTCTGGACTCTTTAGGGTGTTACCAAAGAGAATGTGGATCCAACGTGGAGTTGAAACCAATAAGTCAATCAGCAGGATGTGCAGCCTGTTCTATTCCCAGATCAAACATCACCACTTTGGCTCACAGACCTCACAGGCCCGACACAGACACAGCCTGCAGCAGGATGAAGCCTTGAGCTGCATTCATTCAAAGATCCGGCACCTTCCGGCAGATTTGTGAGGAGGTGTGGATGTGTTTATTTGCCACCGCCGCAGACCGTGACTACATATCATACCTTTAACGCCACAAATGTTAAAGGTTGACTATGGCTTAAAGACTATGCAATTCATCATGAAATTACACAGCATATTTTCTTCTTCTTTTCATTTTAAAGGAGAAACAGGATGTAGGAGGAGACACTGCACTCACCTCTTTCTGAACCCCAATGACATAAAAGGTTTTCCCTTCGAACTTCAGCTTGCTAACATCAGCCCTGCAAAAAACAATGATAACATCACTTAAAAATATCTACATGATCAGGAATAAAGAAATAGATTCCACTCAAACTGAGAAAAATAACATCATTCATCACGATATGATAAAAGGTGGTGCTATATGATTATTGTTTCATTTGTCAGCTTGAATAAAGTTCTTAAAGTCATATATATATATATATAAATATATATATATATATATATATATATATATATATATATATTCATCTCTGTGATTATGCGATGAAATGTATAAAGAGAGTGTGTTATAATTGGATTTGATTAAATTTTAGATTTTGATAGAAATTAGATTTTGATTTAATTTCCATGCGTATAGATTTATTTATCAAGAATTTGGACAAATATGTACCATTTAAGGAGGTGGATCCTCTTGTTTCCCTGGAAGACCACAAAACCTGTGGCTGTGAACCCGAGAAATGCTGTGGAGCCTGTGAAATCCTGCAAACACACACACACACACACACACATGCAGATTGAGTGGCAGCCCACGGGCATTATGGAATACAGGTGGATTAACAGCAGGGAGGCAAGTGGGCCATCAATAATCTCCATGGAAATGGCACCTACACACTTATTTGTTTCAAACTTCAAAAAACCCTCATTTGCAGTAACTGACATCAAGAACAAGCCAACGGAAATAAAGAACATGTTTGATATAATGAGGCCAAATGAAAGTAATAACAACTCCAGAGTAAGATCAGACACAATATGTTCCCGTCACTATTCCACATCGCTGTTTATCATCTGTAGACATCCTTTACTCTGCTCATGAGCCTCCCTGCATCTCTCTCTATTCCCCTCAGTTTTTCCGATTCTTAATCTTCACAGATCTGCATGTGCATGATGCAAAAACAGCCATTTCCAGCAAACCAAATTAAAGAACATGAGCCGGGGAGATAAAGGGCATCCTCTCCTACAGACAGAATTTAAATATCCCCTTAATCTGCACAGCGTGCTTTGATACGCCTGTCTGTGGGAGGTTGTCCCGGTTTCATACCATGTCTGAGTGTGGACAGAGAGGGCAGCAATAAACCGATAGCTAGATGTAAAATAATTACTTTTCTTTCTCAGATTCGGTCAGTTTCATCCATCACGATTGAACCAAAGGAGCACGAAGAGACACGTACAAGCAGCCATTATCGCCGTATGAGGCCAGGTGCACATCTAAGCCTCAAATGAAGCACAATAATAACAGTATATTGAGTGAACGACATCAACTTGCTGAAGCCGTGATGTTCTCTGAGGAATCAATAAGAATATTGATTCCTGAAAGTGATGAAAGTGGTTCTTTTTTGTCTTTAAATGTTGCCATGGGTGTAAACCAGCAGCTGACTTAGACCTTCACTCATCTCACCTCTGTCTCACATATTTCGACCTCTCAGGTTTGCTAAAAAGGTTGCTGTCGGTCAGGGCATTAATGTGTGTGGCCATCCGTTTAATATGCAAATGAAAGGCAAACAAGCAAGGGGTAAAGAGGACAGGTGAGTTGGCACTGTTACCCTCCACTAAAGCCAGATTTTTACACTGCATTAACAACTTTGGTAAGTATTTACACCTGTAAATTAAATGGCTACAAATTCAAAATAAGTCGATGCCAAAAATATGCTTTTTTCATTATTGGCCCTCAGATAATATAAAATAAAAAACATTAGCTTTACAGTGACAAAGGAAAGCCCAACTTTGTACTTTAGAGATCAAATGAAGTGTAATAGTAAAAATGTTAAAGCTGTAACCAGAAGACCAACTTCCACAATGAGTTTGACAATCAATACATGGGTGTATATTATTATAGTTAGTATTATGTTTAAAGGCATGATGTTGATATACACACATATACAGTACATACTGCATATAGAGAGAGGGACAGTGGGCAAATTGTGACAAAGGTGGACATATCAGGTGGAGGTTATATTCTGTAAATTGAGATCAACTAAGTACAAAAATAATTTGGCTTAAAATACTAAGCCATGCAAAATGAATTGTGGCAACACTACTAAAGAGAGTTGAACCACTTTGATTTACCTTGCATGGGTGAGGGTCGACTCCGTACGTCTCGAGGCTGTGAGCCCTTTGGAGCATGCTCAACTCTGCAACTGAAGAACACTGGCCTCTAAAAAGAGAGGAACACGTTGATGCTGTTAGCTTATGTTCCTGTCTGTTCGGTGACGTCTTTGTGTCGATTTAATTCAACTTTTCTTTTTGTTCCTTCAGAAGTCAAAAAGTCTTCCATCAGAAAGCAGCGATGGAAAATGCCAAAGTGCCTGCAATGGATACATTTGAGCGAGTTCGGCCCAGTTTTCTACGCACAAAAAAAATCACATAGAGTTAAATATTAAAGTAATGGAAGAGCTGCTTGAAAATACAACTCACAGACACACACACAGCCCAGCCCATGTGTGAATCACCTGCAGTGTGTTTCTACGGCTCAGCAGTAATCTACGTGCTGTTAATTCTGTCCGACAGACCCTTTGGGACCCACAGAGGGCACTTGGCATCATCTGCCTCTGTGATGTGGGAAATGAAGGATTTGTCTTTGATGTTGCTATAATCGCTGTAAGTGTGACGGTCACAAACCTAGCAACATCGCTCATCAGCGAACGATACAAATAAACACCCCGGGGGAGGGATTCATGTATGGAGTCAACCATGTGATCTTATGATTTAGGAACTTATTCTGCCCTGGCAGATTACTGAGTAAGACTAGGTTTTAAGTCATTTTTAATCTTATTCACTTTCAATAATGCATGAACCTTTGCATGCATTAATCTCCTCTTCTTTCAATTCAGTCTTTTCCTCGTATTGTGTTTTACTCCACATCTGACTTCCCTGCGTAAACAGCGTTTGACTTTTTTGTAATTATAAATCCTGTAGTGGCAAGCAAGGTTTCCAAACTAAGCTGCAAATAAATAATTCATGCTCATTTCTCTGCGAATTAATTTCCGTTTTTTTAATGTACTTTCAACTGCTGTACCTTCTGCAATTCAATGCACCATAAATCTCTAGGTATCATCGCATTCTGAAAACACAGATCACAGGAATGAGCATCCACGCATGTCATGTAGATCAAACAAACACAATAAACAAACAACCACACACACACACACACACACACGCGCGTCTGTTTTTACCTGAGCTCGTTCTTGTGTATTTCAATAATCTTCCTCTCCAGTTTGAGGGACTGTTTAGGGAAGAGCTTGAAGTCTCTGATGTAGTCCGACGGGTGCTCCTCTGGGTCGTAGTCCCCAAGCTCGGCTGAAGACAGAGGGTGACACCAGTGTGACATTGGTCTAGTTAAGGTGTGTATGTGCTACATCTGTTTCAAAGGAACAATTCAACATGTTCAACGACTATAATTTGGGGAAATACATTGATATGCTTCATGGTGGAGCGTTAGATCAGAGGATTGATACCACTTCCTGTCTGCACACTGTAAATATGAAGCTGGAGCCCATAAGTTGAGCTGAGCTTAGCATAATGACTTGAAACTGGGACACGGCTATCAGTTTGAAGGTAACAAAATCTGCTTACTAGCACCTCTAAAGCTCACAAATTAACACTTTGCATCTTGTACTGAAGTGCAAAAGCATTTTCTTTTAAATGCCAGACAGTTTCTTGTTATGGTGCGGTGCTTTCCTGATGTCTCCACAAGTCGCCTGGTAACTGCTTCGAGCCAGAATGTAGTCTGACATTACATGTGCATAAAACGAGATCTAGAACTATTCCTAGTCTGTTTAACAGATTTGTGTCGTCAGCAAATCTGGTGGTTGCTCAAGTTCAGACGAAAACTGTAAGGAAAAAACTTTTTCACAAAAGTTTTATATCCACAGGAGAGAATAATCATTAGCAGCTGAGATAACCCTGATAGATAAATAATTCCCTTATTGAATGCAGTACAAAGCACCTTAAAGACACTAATTTCTTTTTTTAATCCGTTCTTAATTAGAAGTCATAATAAAGGTTAAATCAGAAACTTGCCTGCAGTTAATTAAACCGTAATCCTCAACCCTATTCTTCAGCTGTGTGATCAACACCCTGACAAAGTGGGACAGGGACATGCCCTCGTTAATCACAGCAGCCAATGATACGCTGCAGACACACTCTGGGTCGGGATAACTCAGCCAGTCACGCGGCGCTCTCTGGGGATAGCAGCCAATCAGAGTGTTTGCACAGTTCAGAGATTTGTGTATCCGCCAGAGGGGTTCATTTATATGATACAGCTCGGCTAATTCCACGCGTAATCCATATTAAAGCAAGTGGCTCTGCACTGTGATTCAACATTAAACCGTTACCGATAATTAACTGAAGAAAAAATGTGTTCTTATTTCTTGTCCAAGCGGTTCGTATACATCTTGATGCGTTTCAAAATGTAGGATTACAACACCAGTCTAATGACTTAAAACGTAGCCAGTAAATGAGGTGGAGACCAGACAGACGGAGCTCTTCCTTCAGACATAACCTAGATATATAAAGTGTTAAAGCAACACCAAAGAGGTTTTAGTGCCTTAAAATAATGTTTCCAAAATAGTTTCAGTGGTTCATCACCTCAAAACCGGGTGAACGGCACTTCAGCATTCACACTATGTAACTTTGCCTCGTCGGCTAGTGGTTTTGTAGTTCTAATGAGACTACAAATTTGACCTGCTTAACGGCAAGCGTTACAAAAGCCGGTAGGTGGAGGCTCTGCGTGGAGATCAGTGGGAGAACACTCGTTTCCAGAGCCGGTTCTGCGACGGTAGGCTGCGGTAGGCTAAATTATTTACGACGGCAGTAATAGACAATTCCGCTTCCAACCTGTAGGGGGACCGAAGAGGAAAACTTCTTTAGTGTTGCTTTAAAGGGACATACAAGTTGGAGACATCGGCAACACTTGGAGTGACTATGCAGTGTAGATAAATAGATCGTAAAATGTGCATTTTTGATTTCAGTGTGAACTTTAACTAAGTGGAGATTCTACGTTACAGATCATTAAATCCAAATAGGTTGCACCACACTAACTAGTTCTCATGTATTCGAAAATAGCAGGCGTTGCGGTTGTCAGGCTGAGCGAACCAATTGACAAAGCTAACGTTAGCTTGCAAATATATAACTCTACTAGGCGTAAAGATGATATAAAATATGGCCTTTCCTGCTGTAAACTTGGAAGATTTCTAATTATTATTCATAAAATTCTCATTGAATAAAGGCTGTGGTTACGTTCAGCGTGACAGATCTTTTTGGGTACGCTTATGCTAGTGAGCTTTTTGGAAAGTGCAGACCAGATTTTACTGCTCATGTGTTTTACCCAAATGAAACGACGTGTAACATCTCATCTTTTTACTCTCCTTGATGCATAAAAACACTTAATGCTAAAAACGACAGCATAAATAACTGGCAAGTGTGTGTTGGATTAGCATAATCAGATATTTTCACTCATTCTAAGCTGCACAAGCTTACTCTGAAACACTAATATATGCATACAGCATATGAATAAAACAAAGTGCAAATTTACAAAGGCTTAGCAGGTAAGTTCATATGACGGGCATCAAATACCTACAGTGACTGAACAGAGCGATTAAAACAAAAATTACAGTATTTAAAACTGTGATACAAGAAGTACGCTATGAATCCGCCACATGTCTGAACACTGTAAATTGCACAATTTACGTAGTATTTGTACTTTGTGCAAATCCAACACAGCTACGGAAAGGAATCAGGAAGAACCGGCCCATATGTTTAAATGGATAGAGGGAAAGATAAGAATTAAAAGTTGCTAAATCACCAGTAGGTTAACTGTCAATACATTTAATTCAATCTGGCTGTCACGAGGCCTCACCCTGTATGATGCAGGCTCCCAGATATGCAGCTTCAGCAAAAGGACAGAGGAGACGACCGTGGTAGATATCTCTCTTCAGCTGGAGGTACAGGAGATACCTGGACACACAGACAAAACACACGCAGTTCAGGAAAAACCCACAGGGTCACTTAATCTAAATGTGCTTTACATTTGTTGCTAAAATGTAAAGTGTATTTGAACCACACTATTTCTGCACCACTGTTTTAAATATGTTTGAAATTTCATGTGGATGTACATCATCGGTTATCCGTCCTGCATCAATCATCTGTGTGCATTTAGTATTTCTCTGGTAAAATGAGCTTTAATTACAGGGTGTGAGATAGGCCCTCCAGTAATAAGTACCGTTGTGTCTCACAACCATAAAAACATGTCATCTCTACATTTAAAATTTCCAGATGGTTAACAATAACATTCATTAAACCAAAACAGTCATTCATTGACACCACGCTGTGTTACTATGCCAATTAGAGAGTATGTTGTTATGGAAATAGTGACCAATACAGCTGCAACTGGTATTATAGTTACTATGGAAACGGAGTCAATGGAGGCAAGTTGAGGCATACTGCTGACATGCAGATTTTTTTCTAATGGTACCACCGAGGAGACAAGAAATGACAGTGGTACTGAACCTATGGAGACATGTGTTGCCATGGATACAGGTGAGTCTCCATCAGCTACTCACACCAGTCGACGGACTCATTAAACGTGTTTTCACTCAAGCAGCAGAAAGAAAGCATGAAAGATTGAATGGAGCGTAAAGCCTGCTGCTACAGCTAAATTGTTTTATTAATAGTCGGTCTGTAGCCGCATAAAAAAAAACATAGCTATCTTTATTTACACGACCTTCTCAGTTGTGTTTAATATAATCTTCGTCTTTAATTTTATACTCAGTTTCCTCCTCTCTCTGTCTCACCTTCTATTTGCTTCCCTGAACTCCTCCTCTTGATACTTACAGTATCCTGTACACACTTCTTGAAGTTTATTAAGACAGTATATAAAGAAAAATGACTACAAAATGCAACGTCTAATAAATGTATTCCATCTTGCATGTGGTTTAATTTGTGTAGGTCAGCTCATTTATATCAAAATAGAAGCTAAAACTTTTCCCTGCATTGATGCAGAATCACCTTATATGGATGTGATTAATAAGAATACTGAGTTGGTTTTTCATCTCTGGGGGAAAAAAAGTTGAGGAGGAAAATGGCTTCATATCACATCCTGCAAACTGGACACACACACACACACACACACACATTAGGATAATAGCTTTGGGGATTTTGATGATGGGAAAAAATCCCTCTGGAAAAAAAAAAGCTTGATATTGAGCACTTTGTTGGATTTCACCACTGACTGCAGTTCCTTCTGAACTCTCTCACTTGTCCACTGCACTCATCAGTAGCAATGCAGTGTACTCTTCCTTAAAGCTAATAAAAACAACACATACAAATGTTTAAAAGCAAATACTGAAGGACAACTCGAAGAAGGAGGAAGCTGAGAGAGAGTGAAAAAGGCAGTGAGGTTTTTAATGACATTGATGATGTACAAAGTCATACAAGTTGAGGACAGGGAGATAATGCTGACATGAGTTGAGAGACACCAGCCGAGTGGGCTGCAATAGGAAGAAGACAGACAGACAAAAGGGAGGGAGGGAGGGAGGAAACACCTTAGGGGTGAAATTACAGAGAGACGGAGTGGAGAGATCTGTAAAGATGGAAAGGCAGGGATGGTGGAAGGGAAGAGAGAGATAGTGAGACAGCTCAGATGGGACGGAGAACATGTAAACAGTCCCTGCTGAGTGAACAGCTCTGATTGTCACCATGCCTGAGAGAAGGTGTGTGCTGTGTGTGTGTGTGTGTGTGTGTGTGTGTGTGTGTGTGTGTGTGAACTTCTTAAAACAGAAAAGATGTAGAACTCATTTCACCATGGAAAACTACATTGTTGGATGGATGGAGAAGTGAGAAACAACTATTTCATGGCTTATTCGTATCAGATCACAGTCAGCACATGTTGGCAAAATGATGACCACCTGATGAAACCTGCATTTGTTTAGAAAGAATAAAAGCTAAAGAAAGAAAAACAAATAGATTCCAACAATTTGAGGAAAATTAAATGATCCTACAATCAGAATTGGGTGGCAAAAGTGTCAGTCACCAACCATCGTGTGCGTTAGTTTTTACCTGGTGAGCTCCTCCTTGATTTTCATTGGCTCGTGGGGATAAAACTTGACCCGGAAACACATCATGTACGGCTGCTGAGCTGCTGGCGACAACAGAAGGAAGTTTAGAAGTGAGAAAAAAAATGAGAGAAGAAGAATTTGAGTTTTAAAGTCGGAAGTGGAGACAGAAAGGAGTTTGAGAAGGCAGGGGAGGAGGATGAGAAGAATGTCAATGGTTATAATTAGGAGATGAGAGGGAAAAGGAGAGGAGAGAGATAAATGAGTGAGTGAAAGACAGAAAGGGGAGCAGAGCATCGGGGATTATGTAAAACTGAGGAGAAAAAAAAGTTGGACATGAAAAATAGAAATCAGGGTATGCCTATAATGCTGATTAGTCATTTGGTAATTACAGTAATTACTCATCACAAACACACACACACACACACACTGACTGGGGACGGTTTCTTTTCCTTTGATCTGATCCCCGAAGCATTTCATTTCTGACTCTGTGTGTGCGTGTGTGTGTGTGTGTGCGTGTGTGTGTGTGTGTGTGTGTGTTACGATGCAGATTTAAGTATATTCAAAGCTCAAATTCTCTCTCACTCTCTCTCTCTCTCTCTCTCTCTCTCTCTCTCTCTCTCTCTCTCGCTCTCTCTCTCCACACACACACACACACACACACACACACACACACTCAAACGTTAGCAGTAGCTTAGACTCCCTCCTGGAGTCTCTCTGGGCTCACAAAGTTGCATGTAAAGAAACATTTATGCATACATGACATTCATAGTTTACTCATTGAAGTTTGCTGATCTGCTTGACATTCAGGCACACGTATCGATACACAATGTGCAGATATATGGATGGATGATCTGTTGGAATGGATGTTAAGGGAGCTGTTTGCATCCTGTATTTTTTGATAATGTGATTGTTCTTATTTGACGGTGAACAATTTAGAATTTTTTGTTGTTTGAATCAGGTACCAATGAAATGCTTACTCTTACAGGGGGGAGAAAACAAGACCAGGAGACACAAGAGAGCAACAACTGGGTATTTTAGGGGAAAGGGAAAACAAAACGGAAGTTCTCAGCTTCTCACCACCAACGCTGGAGTATTAACTGTGCCGATAACACCAGTCATGAACCGTTTACACTTGAGATTAGGGGAATGATTAAAACTCGGCAAGTGACTTGTTAATGATTCAGTTTTACATTTACATCATTAAGGTGAGTAATAGTGATTGTGTTATTCCTTAAATCATTTAAAACCTGAAGAGACTTTGCTTATGCTTTATAGTTTACACTCAAGGTGCAAAAACCTCAAATGTGTTCATAGAAACCATCAGATAATGGTGAACAACAGTGCATCCACACACTGAGTCACCTGCATAAGAGGAACTTCACTGGCCATAAACACATTGTTCCCATGATCACAGTGATTCATAATGTATCAACCTCACTTTAATGATTTACTTTAGATTTATAGATGACTTACAACTCATTTATAATACATTAACATAGCACTTATTTATCATTTACACATATTTAGAAATGTATTTTTGGGGGGTATTAGTTCATCATTAACATGACTGATCATATTAGAAAGTGCAAAGTAACCAGACTAAGGCAGTGACTCTAAAGTGGACACCAGCCAACTAAGTCAGAGAGACAGAGAAGAAGAAAGGAAATGGCAGGAGAGGAAGAAAGTGAGTACTATCTATCACGGAAGCAGAACTCCTTACAGAGTGTCTTTAATGGCGGGATCCTCTGCTCCGTTATCTAGCCATGAAAAAAACAGCACACATCTACATAATACATGCTGCGCAATATGAAAGAGGCAATCCTCCCACCCAGCGCCCAAAGAATTTTAGCTGCCTTTTTTGCTCAGGCTTAAGGGACCAAAATGCTTCTTTTTTTTCAAAAAAACAACAACAAAATAGCATTTCAGAGAAAAGTCAATTGGCACAACACATGCCGACACATGATGTGACGCGAATGCGCGTAAGCTAAGACGCACAAAGAGAGAATAAACCAGCCATGCAGGCTAATTTGAGAGTAAATGCTGCCACAGGGAGAAGTGATGTGTAGACGCCTCAGATCTATTCACCACTCCTCCGTCCCCCTCTCTCTCTCTCATCTCCCTTTCCTTTCTTTCACTTTGTGTCAACCACTCTCATCTCAATCAGTCTCTCAAATTTCCTCCTTTCTCTCTCTCTTTGCCTCCCTAATCTGAATTCTTTCTTTAGCCACATGATCCATCACTGTCTCCTCTGAATTAGCCCCCAACACATTTCCTCTTCATCACTCTTTCCCCCTCTCTTTCTATCTTCCTTCATCCCTCATTCTAATTTACACTGGTCTCCTCATCCCCCCTCCTGCCCTCTCGCACATGTTCTGATAAAACGGAGCGCACCCCAAATAGCTCCTTTATTAATTTAGAGCAGGACAGAAAGAACAAGACAGTCAATAAAAGGGTGGGCGAAGTTCAGATGTTTTTTGCTGATCGCGAGGAGATAAGGAAATCTGAGGTAATTGGCCAGAGACGAGCATCACGCTGAGAAAATTCTGGATCAGTTTCAAGACATACGGATTTGGCATCACTCGATTCAACTGACAAGACCATTTTTCTAGACTAGACCGACAACAAAGAGCTGAAAGATGAGGTAGAAGACATCAAAGTGCATTGGATTCCAAGTCAAATGTTTACTTCTTGATTTGTGTATAAAAAGGTGGCTGACGAAGCAAAATATGTTTAAATATTTTAGGAAGTAAAGGCAGGCTTATGTTCCCTTGTTCCTTCAACTGCTACAGCTCTTTTCCAGGAAGAGAATCAAATATTTACTCCTAGAAATAAAGCGTAACTCACTATTCACTGCAGCAGGATTTCACAGCTGCATTTTTTTGGACCGATCAGCTGTTTCATTACATTGATCACAATCAGTGGTGGAAGGAGTGCTGGTAACGATGTTTTAGCATTCAAAACCTTGAAGTGCTAACTTGAAGTGGAACGAAGTAAAAATACTCATTTTGCACAATAGACCGTTTCACATTCATTTATATATTACAGAATTATAATCAGTGCTTCGTTAAGGTTTAAATCACTTTAAAGCTAAAGCTGGTAAAGGTGGAGCTTCAATTATTTTATATACTGATGGGTGTCTTAATAGCAGAATTTATTGGCTGATTTATATTTTGTATTATTCATTTTAATCTGTCTGCATCAGCCTGTTTACTTATTTGACAACTGGCTCGTGTATTTCACTTCATCTGTTTTCTCTTTTTGGGCCGCTTGTCCCTCCAGCTGTTTGTTGTGTCACTTTGTCTTTATTGTGTCTCTGTCACTACTCACGGCATAATGTGACCAATGTGTCCTGGAGAAAAAGTGGGCGATAAGGCCGGAAAACTTGTATTTCCCAAATGCTATTTGTCTATTTTGAAGTTTCTTCTTCTTCTGTTATCCAGGAGGCTACACGCAAATATCTGATGTTTTGGTTTGTAATTGTTTGAACATCCAGTGGCTTTCACAGAGTTGTGTCATGACCCCTGTTTGTCCTGTTCATTGTTGTGTACACTCACACTGATGCAAAACACACAGAGAGAGAAAAAAAGGAGCAGGATTAACACTTACACTTCATCTGCCTCACCACAGGCTTATTGGGCTCCAGCCAGTGCTGAGAGAGAGAGAGAGAGAGAGAGAGAGAGAGAGAGAGAGAGAGAGAGAGAGAGAGAGAGAGAAGAGAGAGAGAGAATATAAGTATAGTTTTACAGCGGACCAGTTAAAAACAGTAAGTTGCAATTTCTCTCCCAGATAAAAAGAAAGGAAAACATATTTTAGTTTTTAATGAATAACACATATCTTGGGCTTAAACTCTGTGCAAACATCAGTGCATTTAAAAGAAGTTTAAAATTTACAGCAGACAATTACATTTATTTAATTGCATCATTGGATATATTGCCATTTTTAGATAGTCATTAAAAGATCAACAAACTGTAAAGAGACTTGACTGTTCTGAACCTGCTGGACTGTGTTTATAATACATTAAAACAAATATTGTGTTCTTATAGTAATCGCCTGAAAAAATGAATATAAAGAATAAAGTTGCATTACTGTTATTACTCTTTGAAATATGGAGACTGAGCTTGATATTATCTGTCACTTGAACTTTTAATATAATGTACTGACTGCCACATGATTTATATCCCATTTTGGCCATGCTATTTCATATCCTGTTAGTAGGTGTAATCATTCGTGTGTTTTTTTATTTTTTTTGTTCTTCTGTGATTTTCAGCCACATTATTCTTATTTTTGATAGGGTAAAATGTAATATATGAATTTATTAAAAGGAAGATTCTGCTTCAGAGCAGAAAACTCATAAAAGCAAACTGGAAAAGTGCTTGAAAATATGTTATTTTACAACTAATGCTTGCCTCAAGATGAAACCCTGAGACTGGAACCTTTTGGTTCCAGCACCAAAACAATTAGTTGATTGATCAACCAACAGAAAATTAATCAACATTTTGGTCATCATTTAATTTAATGTTAAATAAACTAGGAAAAAAGCAAATTCCAGCTTTTAAAATGTGAGGGTTTGCTCTCTTTCCCTGTTATACAATAACAATTAGACACTTTGAAAATGCATAGCTTTGACTTTTGGACAGACAAATTTATAGACATCATTTGGGTTTATTTATATACATTTTCAATAAAAAACAAATAAAAAACATAATTGAAAAATATAAAAAATGTGAGTTGCAGCCCTGCTGGCTTTGGTTGTTCTGCATGATGATATGTGTGATAGTTACCCTCTGTTTCTCAGGGTCCACATATCGAATACCAAAATAGTCTTTCTCAAGTAGGTTGTAGTGGTTACACACATGGTCCAACAGGAACTGGCCCTTGGTGTCTCTCTGCAAATACATAAAACACACAAAAACACATTAAAATGATAACCTAGGATGTTTTTGGTCAGCATCTTCTGCTTTCATCAAAGAAATGTTTGCACCCGGGGTCATAACAAATCCCATACAGTATCTCCTGTGGTCCATATTCCACACTCAGCCTCCTAACATGCCAGTAAATAAAGTCCACAAGCAGATCATAAACACAGAGAGATCAATAATCACTCTGCGTTTATCACCTGCCCCTCGGTCAATATGTACTCATTACATACAGAAGCACCCAAGTGTTGTCACGTTTAAATGAAAGTCGCTGAGCACACAACACAACACTTTCAGGCGTAACTAAAGTGCTACGTTTGCACACACATGAGCACGCTAAATAAAATATACAAACGCATGGATGGTGCACGCGAGTCTCTCCCACCCCCAAACAAATACTCTCTTCATTCTCACCTTCCCATATTGACTAACAATTCAATATTCCTTCAATTGCAATTTTGTCATTTTATATGCATCACAGATCATCTCTCTGTATAATCACACACACACACACACAGCTTAACACTTAACATAATCAACACTAATGTCAGCATGCCATAAAATCATGACACATTGTCTCCATGGCGATACTTTTTTTAATGTATTTAACATTTCTCTTTTCATTTTCTCCATCACTTCAGCTGACACCTCCCTCATCACCATCATGATCTCCGGCATGTTTGGGGGGATTTATATGTGATTTTCTACATCATCATAGTGTGCCATCCTGTCTTTATGGGCATATGTTAAATGAAGATGATCCAAGTCTTCTTTAGTTTTGTATTGACCTCTCTTAATTGAATGAGATCTTTGTGCCTTTACTTCTCCTGCAGCTCTAAAAATCTGTTTCTCCTTTGTGTTGAATAAAGTTCTTGTTTGACTTCCGTTTGAAACCCAAATGCACCGGTACCCAGAAACCATCACCTTAGATGACCCTGTTCCGTCTCGCCCAATCTTACACAAACATGAAATCCTGTGCATATGTTGTATTCAGTAAACACTGCAATCTCCTCACCGAAGCAACCCTTTGAATATATTTCTTGGTGAGTCATGCTCCCTTTCTCAGCAAGCAATCTTGTTGTGTGCAGTAATTGCAGTATACTGTAGGTGTTGACAGAACGGCCACAAAAAAATCCTGTAAATGTCACAGCAGCCACTCAAAAACGGTGAAAATACAAAACAGAAACACAAATGTTGACCCGTCATACAGGCATCAACCCAGCAGCTTTATGTTACACACTGGTCAACAACGTGTTCCAGTAAATGCACAAATGGCACAACCATTTCAGGTCAATGCAACGAACAAGGAAGAAGAATTAAAAATGAAAATAATTCACTGTACACAATACACAGAAGGAGTTCATATATAGGCTAACCACACAAGCGCACTCCACAGCGCACATTATCAGATCAATATTTAATTAAACATTCCCAGTTGTTCTGTAGGCTCTCAGACACAAAATGGGTAGCATGGTTACTATATAGTAACCCAAAACATGTTAGAATAATAATGTTACTTATGTTGCTATAATACTTCGCCCAATGACAGCTGGGATTGGCTCCAGCCCCCCCGCGACCCTAAAATACAGGATAAGCGGTAGAAAATGGATGGATGGATGGATGGATGTTGCTATAATATATATTTTTTTGTTAACTTTCTCTTGCACTTGGAGGAGGTTGTCCAAGATCTGTGTTCATTTGACAGAATAGGCTAATCTGTGTTTATTTCACAGAATTGAGTTCGGGCTATCCTGCCAAGCTGTAAAACACGATCAAACTGCAGTCCGTGTCTATGTCACAGAACCAGAACCTCGCCGTCCTTGTCAATATCACGGAATCTCGCTGTCCGTGTCTATATCACGGAATTTAGATGTCCGTGTCTATATCACAGAACCTCGCTGTCCGTGTCTATATCACGGAATCTCGCTGTCCGTGTCTATATCACGGAATCTCGCTGTCCGTGTCTATATCACGGAATTTAGATGTCCGTGTCTATATCACGGAATCTTGCTGTCCATGTCTATATCACGGAATTTAGATGTCCGTGTCTATATCACAGAACCTCGCTGTCCATGTCTATATCACGGAATCTCGCTGTCCGTGTCTATATCACGGAATCTCGCTGTCCGTGTCTATATCACGCTATGCTATTTTTCCCCAACCCAACATAATCAACGGTAACCTCATTGGGTGTAAACCAGTCCAGGCTACTCTGGCAGCTAATGTTAGCTGGTGATGGTCAGTTAATCCCTCCAAAACTTAGATCAGCTTCTATTTCAACACATGAAAACAATACGTGACTTGAGAGTTTCGATGATTTTGGGTTGTTTAAACATTAAACAGCACAAAACTAACAGTGATGCATCTACTTATACTCGCTGTGGAGTTAATTGGTGAAGTAATGTAATTGCTTTTTTCAGTGTGCAATGAGTAACTGATTAGTTGCCCAACACTGAATTTAAAAAAAATCAACAGAGCAGTTAGGTGGATGTCCCATGTGCCCTCGGTTACATCACCACAGCAATCATCAGCTGTCAGGGATCTCAGAGACAACGCGTCCCTATTGGCTGGTTCAGGTTTACTGTTATATCACTGTGACCCAAGTAAGCTGTAAATCAAGTGTGTGTGTGTGTGTGTGTGTGTGTGTGTGTCCCTGTGGGTGTAGCTGTGATCGTCTGCGTATGTGTGTGTATTTGGGGGAGTTTGTCGGTGTGTTTGTCTGTCTACATCTCTTTAGGATTTTCCTCTGATCCGTGACAACATGTTACTAAACTGTCAAATCTGAAGAGCAAACAGAAAGAGAAACACACAATACCAAGGGAGGAGAACAACAAAATAAAAGAAACAGAATGAAAACTGTCTCTAGCCAGATCATCGAATGCCACCTTCTCTCTGTCTGGTTCTCAGGGCAGACGCTCGCGGCGAGAGGAGAGGCGGACTGACGCCAACCGAGAAGACCAGACAGAGAGTGAATCAGGGCCAAACACGCCGCAAGGCTGAAAGAGAGAGCAGCAGCCAAGACAGAGCTAAAAAAAAAGGAGTGAATAAGAGAGAGATTGGAAGATCAGCTAGGACGAGCAAGGCAGAGAGATATAAAGAGTCTATGTCATGTCCAACAAGGGCTGAATACATATTTCATACATCCAAAGGCTGAGCATTAAAAATTAACCTGGTCATCCTGTCTCTACATGATCTCACCTAATGACGGCAAAGTGCTCCTCTCTCTCCGCCCTCGCTTAAACACACAGACACATGCGCACACTTTAAATAGAGCCTTGGAGTAGAGTGTATTCAGTTTAGCAGAAGCAAAGTGCACTTTGACGTGCATGTTCAAGTGTGTCTGTCCATCCTCGATCATTTTTTCACTCCATAAAGAAACCTCCTTAGAGCCAGCCTAGTCCAGACTTAGACCAAGCTGAGCAAGATTTGAGAGAAAAAATAGAAAACCCATCAGCATTTTGAGTATAAAACACACGTGGAATGAATTATTTATTCCTTCATCTATTGTAAATTCACAGAAAACATCTGGTAAACGAACTAAAATGAAGTAGGTTTTGACCTAGATAGCACACAGTGCCATAAAAATAGTTGCCTGAAAGGATTGAATATAATCTAACTTGTGTTATTTTATTACATTAGGAACACAGAGCTAAGATGATTTCTTTCTGAAATGTGTCCCAATGAAAATCCAGAGAGTGATTGGAAAACCTTCAACTTGGGTAAGGTATTTTCCAATAATAATTGATTGATTGACTGTTCTTTTAGCTCTGTTTTTGGTCTCTACCAACAACTGAGGGAAATGTCTGTAGCTGCTAAATGATCCTCTATTATCACCAGTACACTAACTGCTCAGCACCAAGCAGGTTTTCCCTGAAAACATAATAATACCATATTACAGTGAGAATCAGATGAATGACTTGTCATGATTGGGGCTCTGTGACCACTACAAGTCAAGCACTAGGACCCTGAGTGCCCCGGCCCAGTTAAATACTGCTTGTTGTTTAATTAATATGCATGCCAGCTCAATTATGACTGGTCCTTATCGACTCATTTCATGACGCAGCATACCTAATTGACTGAGCTGAAACGCTGTGATGGGAAAGAGCGTTAAATTCTTGCATGAAGGAACCATCACA
Organism: Chelidonichthys spinosus; assembly: GCA_029853015.1. NCBI lineage: Eukaryota > Metazoa > Chordata > Actinopteri > Perciformes > Triglidae > Chelidonichthys > Chelidonichthys spinosus. Next base: position 18,054,541 of record CM056831.1, read on the forward strand.
GACACTGTTCTGCGCACACAAGGAGGGGGTGAAGGAGATGAGACATTGGGGGGGTGGGGGGGGAGTAGTGGGACTTTAAAATACAATAATATGCCCTCTTTTACCTTCACACAAATCAATTTTAAAGCCTAGCGTCTGCCTTAAGACAAATGCCTCACTAATTCATGGCTTTTGCTTCGTTTTCACTGCAGCTACTCTTCAGGGAAAAAGAGATAGAGGATTCTAGTGGAACAATTTGAAGATTTATTTGTCAATTAGGATGAATGTAAGCAGGCTTTTGTTGCATGTGGGAAAACATCATTGTCCTCCTATTATTAACAAACCCAATGTTTCTAAAGCCAATTTCTATTTACCACCCAGAACTCATCGTCCAAGCAAGCCAAAACTCGATCGATCCTGAGGCTTGACCAGGATGCAACAGAGACAAATCAATGTGCTGGATGTGGGTTGAGGGAAAAGCAATGGGGATCAAAGTAGAGCTTAAAACCTCTTCTTGTTCCCTTTCCCATGCAGAAACACATTTTTCTCCTTCTTTCATTTCCTTTAAAATCCTGTTTTTCCCTTTTTCCTTCATGATTGAAAAAATCATCTTATTACACAAATCATAAAAATATATCTTGTATGAGTTCAACCTCTTTCATTGAAGCTACATGTTTACTCAAGATTAGAGCAAATGGAAGTATTATACGCATTTCACCCAAATTCAACCTGATCCATGTGGTACGCTTGGAAACTTTGGGACTCAACACGTTTCAACAATGTTTGGCTGCACATTTAAATGACTCAACAGCGGGTCAGTTGGTTTAAATTTTGGACCATTTTAATGATTAAAATGCTAGAAAAAAAGTAGGTAAAGCTGGGATAGTAATATAATAAAACAGATTTCAAAAGTAAGCTACACATGCAGGACGCACATAAAAATTATCCTCTGAAGCTAAACTGACTGCAAAATTGGAAGAGAGGAGCGCAGGATGAAACACTTCCAGTCAGGGAGCTGGATTATGGAAGCAATCCTATTTGTATTAAGGAGAGAAATCTTTGGAAAGGAGATGCTTGACCTCACCAACACCATCCCTCTCTGTACCCTCCGTCCCCCATCATGTCATTTATCAGTAAATGTTTGATTAGTAAATCCAGCCCTGTCTTTGTTTTATCCCCGAGAGGGAGAAGCTGTATGGAGAGACATGAAATGATGTCATACATCAAAATGAAACCCACACAGCTCCAGTGTAGTATCGATCTCATGAGCTGCACAACAGAATGTGTTGGATTTAAGCTCTTCAACCACCGGCCCACCAGAGGAATGGACTCTTCTGCTGCAGACTTGGCATATGGAAGGTCTTCATTTATCATGACCGTACCTTAGCCAGAAAAACACAGTCAACATTCCGATACATAATCAACATTTGGATGGTTTACCTTTACTTTCAGGTCATCCAATTCAAGGGAAAATGACTAGCCACAATGGCAATGTGGGTCTGGTGGTCGGACTCGGTCCATCACTTTAGTCCAGACTGAAATATATCAACAATTATGGGATGAATCCTGGCGATCACCCACCTTTTCCTCCAGTACCACCATTGGGTTGGTATTTGGGGCTTTGAGTTAAATATTAACTGTCAAAGGGATTGCCATGACATTTGGTGACATTGAGGTTCTCCTTATAATGCCCCTGTAATGACTTTTGGTTTTCCTCTAGCACCATTATCAGGTTAAATATCGAATATGTCCAATACATTTGTTTCGGAGCAAATATCTGCAAAACTGATCATTCTCCTTCCTCAGCTCGTACAATTGTAGAATTATCTACATTACTATTTAAATGATTTACATATCAAACCTCACCCTTCCTATCTGTGAGCAGCTCTCATAACGGTGACTATGACCTTGTCCCAGTGTGGAAGAAGACAAACGTGTGCAAACAGGCATGCAGAAATTAACACACGTGAAATAAACCACGTCGCATGAAACCAGGTTCATGGCTGGCCACACAGCCTAATCAGCTTATAGAGGAGCCATAAATTATCAGTATATGGAGCAGTTTCTATTATAATGGGTCTCCATCACTGTGTACAGCTGAAATCACAGGATGGCAGGAGCGAGAAAGTGCTATGATGACGATGATGATGATGGTGATGATGACGGCTGGAAAGCCTTTAGTTGCAACACTGCTATTATGAGTGTGAGTACACTGTGGGTGCATCGGAGCAGCTCATCTTTGCACCGCAGGGTGTTCGGAGAGACTGTGTGTAAAACACACTTTTTAAACGTCCAACAGTGTGATGCAATAAGTAATGGTCGAAAGAGGTTAATACACCACACGTGCATGTTCACTATGATGATGGTGAGTCACAGAATGAGTCACTATCTCTGTATATATATATATATATTATACTATTTTTAAACATTGCCTCATTCTAAAACGTAAATATGATTTGAGGGAAGGAATTGCAACCCTGTTATCTCACATGACCACGTGTTCTCTGCTGTTTATTCATTCATACATTGGGGGTGTAACGGTTCACCAAAACCACGATTCGGTTCGACTTCGGTTTTTGACTCACGGTTCGGTTCAAACCTCGGTTTTTAAAAACATACTGAAAAACCTTTTGGAAAACTTCCAGAAAAAATGTCTGGATTTTATTAAAGGATATATCAAGAACATGAACGTTATATTAACAAGTATAACACTTCTCTTCAAACAAGTCCACAACAAAAACTATTTTTTTAAACACTTCTATTAATCTCTTAAGGAATACAACAAATAAACATTTGTCTTAAGACCAGTCTACATTGTCTAAATAAAGTAAAAATGAAAAACTTTTTAGACCAGTCTGAGGTATAACAAAAATAAATAAAAGGCACTTCTCTTAAAGTGTAGGTCCGGAGTGAAATGGACCCTAGGTCATTTCCACCAAGACCTCCAGCCAAATACCCCCTCAGAAGCATTTTTAGCGATGGTCAGCAGTGGTCAAGATGGGCGATCAGCCGAACGGCTTCGTAATAGCGCTATGGTACTTACAGTATATCTCTTAATGTCCCCACTAATAATGCATGGAATGTTACCAAACGTCTGCAGTAGTACACATAGGCTCTGTTCTCACAAAACTAGGCATTTTAAAGTTTGTAAGTACACCAGGAGTTTATTTTAAAAGAACACTTGCCTGATAGCTTCTACTGCTAAAGCTACGCTGTTTGCGTAAACGGCACCGTGTTTACACAGCTTCTTCTTCGTTGGTGTTTAATGGCAGTTGGCGTTTACCCAGCTGTTTCTGTGACGCGAGTTTCACGCCAGCGTATGAAAAAGTTTCGCCGATTTTTTTATAAATGTTTGTCGACCTGATAATATAAGCATTTATGAAAAACATTTATTAAACGAAACCTTTTCATACTCTCGCGTGAAACGCGCGTCACGATTAACAGCCAGGTATACGCCGACTGCTATTAAACACCAACGAAGAAGAAGCTGTGTAAACACGGGGGATCCACTAGCTCAGGTTTATTAGCCATCTTGCAGAAATGAAACTAACCTGAGTGACCTGACACACGTGTGTGGTCGGGGCGGGGATGAACCGAGGTTCGGGAAGATAGAATGAGTTTCTGAACCGAAGTCCTCTGAACCGAGGTTTTCCGTTTCGGTTCAGAACCGTTACACCCCATACATGCATTATGTTAAGCTGATGGTTTATTTGCTCCTTGTTATATTAAGAAGGCCTAAATTTCAATGAGAATATGTCATGCTACATATGTGTGCCAGTGAGTAAAGAGCCTGTCCTTTACAGGGCTGATGGAATGCTGAAGCGCCCTTGATCAAGACAATGAATATCAATCAGCTCTGTGTGTGACCTCTGACCTCTTTCCTTTATCTATGGTTCTTTCCATCTATTTTACAGGTTCTTTTATAGCAACAATTGGCTGTTTTTTTGACACTTTCACCCCTTTCCTGGATTACCCTTCCCTCTTTTCTCCAAAACCTGCCCTTTCTGTCAGTCTCATTTCAAATCTGTTTTCATGTTTTAATCTGATTACAGTAATCTGTTTTTCCCGACAGCTGCTCCTGCTCATTTCCTCTCCTACTCTTTCCTACACCCTGTTGATTTGCTGCCGTCATCCTCTCACTTCATGTAATGTGACCAACCGTGTCATCTTATATTTTGTCGTATCAACCATCTCTCTCCCTCTCCCTCTCTCTCTCTGGATCCCTCCCCCCTCTCCCTCTCCTTATTCATTTCTTTTGATGTTTCCCTCACTCCCTTCTATCCCGTCATCTCATCTCATGCCTCCTCTCAGCTGCGAGCACGAAAAAACAAAAGAGCAAAATATTTCTCTTTAGTCATCTTCGGAGGAGCATCAAAGAGGCGCCGGCAAGCGAGATAAGAATAGAAAACTGATGCTATTTATAACTCGTTTCAAAGAATGTCTACCAGCCGAAACAATAGCACTGCCCCCGAATCTCTAACAGACGCGCACGCCGCAAATAAAAGGTCATCACAACCTCAACTACACAGACACACCTCCCCCTTGACCGAAAGACAATACTAGCACCCATATGCTTCTTTAAATAGACTGTAACGTATCGATGATTTGACTTCCAGTGGAAAAGAAGCAGCAGTAATCAGCCGGATAGATTTCAAGCGTTCAAAAGTTCAAGTTATCAGCAGCTCTGCCTTACCACGCAGTAATTTCCTGCTCGGTACAGTGAATTAATGTCCGTAATTACAGAACTCTGGCTCAGTGGCTACTTTTAAATCTTTCATGTGAGACATGGTTACACACACACACACGTATTGTAGCGCATCACTGACAGCTGACTGATGTCGGCCACATGAAGAACAGTGATCCCCCTTAATTATACATGATGTGTCACAGAGAAGGAGGAGGGAGGGCGGGAGAGAGGAGCTATAGATGAGAGGTGTAAAAATAGAAAGTGAGAGAAAGGTGGTCAGAGGAGTAAATACCAAGCTGAAAGTGGAGCAGAGAATAAGTGGGATGAAGAACAGAGCAGGATATACTGAAGGGTGGAAAGACGAGAGAGGGAAAGATGAGAAGGAGCGATGGGAGGATGAGTAGAAAAGGAGTGGACGATGAAGGGGGAGAGAGGGGAAATCAGAGGAGGTCGTTGTGTATTGATCTTGACGTTGTCGCTCCCCTGAAGGAGGTCTGACTTAACATCGCCAGTGAACATGAGGGCAGCAGGACGGACACGTTCAAGCCCCCGGGCTGTAGACACACACACACACACACACACACACACATCCCTTCTACCCGCCTTAAGTTCTGCTGTCAAGCAGAGTCCCAATCAACCATTTAAAAATAATTATTCTCTGCCGTAAGCTGTCACCAGTTCTCCAGACCCGGGACCTGAAATATTTTCGAAGACAACGCTCATGCATCTAAATGTGTGTTTATTGATCACAAAAACACATCCAGCTCTCCCTGATACACAAACATACATATGCATGTAAGGGTATTACCATGTATTGATAATCATACTATATTTATGTTTAGCACTTCTTTTTATTGCTTCTATAAGGTTGATATGATATAATGAAGAATTTGTCTGAACATGGATATTTAACATTTTGTGTTGATATGAAATACTTTTGCTAAAGGATATTCTGAAAAGACTATTTTAATATTATGTTCAGTATTCATGTTCATTTATATTTATCTTGCAATTTGCTATTTTATAGATAAAGGCTGTTGATAATGCCATTTTGTATAGATATATATGCCAATTTCTCATTTGATCAATGAATTGTATACGAGGAAACAACCTCAAAGACAGCGATTGGAGGATAAAACATGTTGTGCTGAAAACGATTTTCATGGTTGGATATAATTTTAATGGAGCCAATCCCAGCTGACAGGGTAAGTGCACTATGACAGGGCTGATGCATAGACACAGACATTCACGCTCATGCTACGGGCAATTGAGAGTCATTAATTAACCCATCCTGCAGCTCTTCGGACTGCAGGAGGAAGCTGAACCAACCACAGAAAACCCATGCTGATGCAGGGAGAACATGAAAACTCCACAGGACCTATAGGTTCAAACCAGGCCCCTCTTGCTGTGAGGTGCAACTGCTAACCGTGCCTCCTAATACACATTTAAATATACCACTTTTTTTTTTATAACGTCATATCTTCTGAAAAGCAGCAGCCTTCTCGCTTGTTTCTCAGAGGTGCTTTATTATTCTATTTACAGCAACGAGACACATGTGGCCATTCCAGTCACAAATCTTCATCCATTGTTAGGCAAAATCGCATAGTCTCAAAATATTCTTTTTCTTATGATTCGCCACTTTTTTTTTTTTAGATATATAAGTCTTCATTTGATCCATGCAGTGCCAAACACTGTCCCAAGGGGACCGGGCTAATGCGCCCACATTTTATGCAAAGTCAAGAGCTGACGCCTTGGAGGCAAGATAAAGGAAAGAAGGGCATCGAAGACTCACTTTAATTAAAGTACAGAACACATTTGTGCATTTAAGAGCAATTTTATCAGATTATTTTTTTTATGATGCAATAAATCGAGTGTTGTCTCTTGCATCTCATCCTGACCTACATATTCAAGCACGACGGAGAGACGCAAAAGACTGAATAATAAAGACAGACAGGGATAACGCAGAGAGAATAAAAATAAGCAGATAAAGTACGAGATGGAAGTCTCCGCAGGGTGGAAAGAAGAGAAGTGCTGTTGTTGAGCAGTCAAAGTGTAGCATGAGGAGCACAGGATGTCATGAAATATGTAGGAAGGAGCAGCTCGGCACCGGAACACAAAGCCATTAAAGAAAGCCCTGGAAAAGGCAGTCAGCTAGAAATATAAATGTCCATTTCCTTATCGGGCAGACACGGACACACAGCTAAAAGCACGTACACACTTCCACAATGTCAAACTCTCACATCTCCCGGTGAGAAGCCACGCTCCAATGTTCTCCTAAGCGTACGCAGACTTCAACACACTTTTGTGCTCTCAAAGACGCACAAACAGCAGGTATACATGCATGCGAGCGCTTCGACGCAAGCAAACGGACACAACCTCCCACAGTGTACTATGGTGCTTTGTAAATCATTGATTGGGTACGTGTAGGGGCCCAGCGAGACAGTTAGTTTGGCATGTGGCGGGTTTTCAGTGTTGGACAACGGGGCCGAGGCAGTTTACAACCTCCTCAGGAGGCAGCTCAGGACGAGACGAGGTGCTCGCTGCACCCTCCACTCCGGTCAACTCACTGGATAGTCAACAAGCTGGTGATGCTTTGCAGGGTTTTGGAGATGAATATGTCGTTTTGATATGATGTTTATCCCTGCACACATGTGTATGCACTGTCCTTTATTAAGATATAATGCTCTAGAATCCTGTGTCATAATTTGGCAGGTTGACAGGATTTTACTTTCATCTCTCTGGCAGCAGCTGCAGCTCAGGGCAGGACCGCCCCAGCAGCCAAACAGGATCTAATTTGTTTGCGGAAACAGGAGGAAACTCATATTTTCCTTTGTTTAAGCAGCCCCAAAAGGTTCAATATTAGATCAGAAATGGGAATTGTTAAAGTCTGCTATCAAGTTTTATCCCTTTTTGTCGGTTTTATTTGGATGGACTTCTGTTTTAAGGTAGTGGTTTGTTCATCTGTTCCTTGTTGGTTTAAATTAATCCTGCATGACAAATCCAAGGCTCCATGGTCAGAAACATTGAGTGACAGTTAATGCTACCAGCATGTAGAATGATCAGAAATCCGAATGTTTATGGCAGTTCTGGGAAGGTGACAACACAAAAGCCACTTAAAACTGATACATGATGATGGGTAAACACCAACTCTTTTACTCAAATTTGGATCCTGCTGACGGAAACTTAAGCAGATGGCAGAGCATGATCTTGTATAGTAATTGCACACACCTTCATAAATCTGCTGTGTATAGCTTTTTTGATTTCCTAATAACTTGCAAGGACAGCAGTTTGCAAACACCTGAGACATACTTCTATATGTCTTGGTTCTCAGTAATTAATACAAGGTATAAGATTGTGACTACCTCTGCCCCTTTGGGAGAAAGCTGTATGTTAGCAGCAGATCTCCTGTTCATTATCTTGTCTCAGACTACAGACTCTGATATCAGATTTGAACCTGATCATTCAAACTGAAGGCTCTGATTTCTGAAACTTATTTAGAGTGAATCCTTGTCTTTAAGTAACAACCTTGTGTTTCCAAATAGTCTGTTCAGGAAGAACATATTTTGGGCAATGCAGCCACTTACAGTATCAGATGAGTACTATATACATGGCAGGGCCACATGAAGTCAGCTGGGTGGAAATAACATGTATCATCACCTTTATAGGCAGACGGCAGACAAGAAAGCACACAAGTAGCAAAGTGTCTCTATCCACACACACACACACACACACACACACACACACACACACACACAACACACACACACACACACACACACACACACACACACACACACACACAGTTTCACATGACTGGTTACAATCAATTACCCAAACAGCAGTCCTCTCTGTCCTCATTATCATCACCACCACACCCAGCAACTCCCATCACCTCACCCATCATTCCCTCTGCTATGAGATCAAACTCCATGCTAACTTCTCTCCATGTGGGACACTGGATCACTGCGCATGGCTTCTTTTATTCCCCCTCTTTACTGCATATTTTGTGGAGCAAAAAAAAAATATATAATAAAAAAAAGCACCATGTGAACAACACGTTCAAATAGTGTTTGCTGTACAAACGAGACGACATAATCACAGTGGTGATGAACAACGTGGGGACTTAACACGAGAGTAGTTTAATTAATTTAATTCACCCATATGATTTATCAGCTGCGTCCACGTGACAATTGCAATAATCACATAGGACAACACGATAGGAGGATGGAGGCGTTTTCGCTTACCTGGATGCTGCAGGAGATCTCGGAGTCGTCCAGTAACCTTATCGTACAGGGGACCTCCTGGTCCAAGGAGCGCATGCTGGGGCTGCGAAACCGGAGCATTTTCATCCTTCTGTCGGTTCTATTTCAGCTCCTCATGTCAGCGGATCCACGGGCAGACCAGATACGCACATAGGCTACACGCACGCACGGAGGACGCGCACGGCATACATGTAAGCGCGTCTCGGTCGGGTCTAGTCAACCCCTTGTGACGCCCTTGGGAGTGAGTGAGTGAATGAATGGGTGGACGGAGAAATGGATGGATGGATAAGAGAATGGATGCATGCAACAGAGCAGGTGGGAGGAGAGCTTGCATCCGTCTCCTGCCTGCTCACTGGTGGATCTACAGGAGAGGCTGCCCCCCCTCTCTATCTCTCTCTCATTACAATTAATTATGTGGTGTCAGATTGTTAGGGTTACTTTACAGGTTATTGGTGAGATAATTCTGCTCAAATCTACACATTTACAGTCATTACTTGTGCAGCAACGTTAATTTGTGTAAATGTCTTTTTTTACTAAGAAAAAAAAATCACATAATCACTATACGGTAATCAAAACCACACACGCTGCTGTCGTCACAACTATTTTTAACTGCGTGATCATGTTTTATTTTCAGCAAAAAAAAATTAAGTTTAGCTGCAGCGTTAACTGAACGTGACACTGGCCCTTTAAGGGCGAACGTATCTGGCGTGCGTTTGCGTCATCACGCACGCACACAGCCAAACAACCCGCGGCGACCCCTGCTTAATAAGCAGGATGTGTTGTCGTCTGCTCCTCCGTTCGTGGGTGACGGTTGAAACGATTTGCGGAGTGCTACAAGCACATTATACAGTATATACGTTCGTGGTGTTTTCAGGTGCTCATTAATGAACTATGCCTCGTAGTCGGCTACACCTGTGCACTCTGAGTAACTTGACCTACGGAAGCCTCACCAGCTCATTTTAACGGTAGGTGACCATTGTTACTACGTATTTCTTAGGTGGAGATGTTCGCATATGCAAGTTCATGTTCATGCAAACGCTTATAGAAGGATTTGTTCGCCTTCAGGTGTTAAACATCCGCAGGCAGGATGATCTACATCATAATGGGAGTCTCGGGATGCGGAAAGTATGTATAGACTGCTGTCTGTCTGTCTGTCTGTTTAGGCCCAGAGGTGCGAGGGCATCTCACATTGAGTAGAGAACATATTTAAGTCAATTGGAACTGGAAATGATGTGTTAATGCGTTGCATTGAAGTAATTTGATACCGTTTGTGTTGATCACTATAGTGGTTTATGCCCCATTTTATTAAGTTAAGTTAAGTTACATTCCACTAGTGTGTGTATTACAACGTCACTGAGCAGTGCTGTAAGAGATGCAGTTTAACACCAAGATACCATAGTAGAACTATCAGTGACACTTATCTTGATTATCTGATATTGGTCGATTTTCCTTCACAATTGATCAGTGCATTATTTTAAACATATTCAAATTATGACGCAGGACAAATAAAATCAGCAAATCCTCACAGCTGAGAAGCTGGAAATCGGTTTGTGTGTATATGCATGTTGATTTAAATGTGTTTTATATGATCCGACCTTGGTTATCAATATATTAACTTATTAATTTTAGCCAACTTTGCTTAGTTGATTAGATCAATTTGACTGCATTGTTGTTGTCATAGATTTTTTCAGTTGTGTCTTCCTCTTTTTCTTATACAGAAGCGCCTTAGGGGCCTTCCTGTCAGAAAAGGTAAGTGGATCCATCTCCCTCCCTACACACGCATAAACACACCTCCATGATGTTCCTGCACACAGCGTGACTGAACACCACAAAATGTGTGTGCATCCACTCATCAGCTGGGCTGGCCCCTGCACGAGGGGGATCACTACCACCCACAGGGCAACGTTGAGAAGATGGCTCGTGGTGAACCACTTACAGACCAGGTATATGTGTGTGGATGTGTCTTGTCAGCTCAAATGATATGTCAGTCATTGACAGGGGCCAGGGCGAGCCATTTCTCTTCTGTCATGAGTAAATCATTCTCTCAGACTTGCAGATCTCAACAAGTGGCCGGAAGAAGCTTTCACCAGAGGCCGAGTGAGCTTTCCATTGCAGCCCACAGTCCTGCACTTCAGTTGAGGGATTTATTTCCTGTTTGCCTGATGTTTATCTTTTTTTCCCTGTCAATGCTGACTCTCCAAATTAAAGGTAGACCCTAAACAACAGAGTGGCCGCCTGCCAAAACTGAATTCAGTAGCTTACAGGCAGAGCAATCCCTGCCAATATTTGGCAGCAGTTTGCCGTGGCGGTGTTTGGTGGCTCATGATAACCTCCCACTCAGAAATCTGCTTTGAACGGCGGGTAGAATTACCCCAGGACCCGCTCTGTCCAATGCTCTGGCATGTTTTAAAAATACTCAACTGTTGGCAGTTTGATAATGAATATAAATTTGGGATTAGTGACAGGCTGTGGCAAAAATAATCTTTCATTCCAACGTTGGCGCTGGCAGTTTGAGGTTGGCATAACCGAACACAGCGTGAGAGAATGTGATGCATCTCATCCGAGTTCAGCTCTTCATATTAAAGGCACTGTGGTACGGGGGGGGGAATGGGACTCCAGATCAGTTGTAACCAAATTAGGACTGACTCATTGTCTTAATGCTGTGTAATCCAAGATGTGTTTGTGTTGCCATGTCTGTCTGCCCGATCTCTGTTTAATTCCCTGAGTGCTTAATTTAAAAGATTCTTTGAATCAAGTCCATTACAAAGAAAGAATTTGCACCGAGTTCTGGCTCCACCACAGCTTCTGCTGCATTATGCTGTCGTTGGGTCTTTTTAATTTATGTTTCTCATATCTGCATATTGTCTTTTTTTCAAGGGGAGCAATGTCTTAATATAGCTTTAAATATTTGGGGTGAAATTGAGTTTGATGACGCAGTCGGACTCCACCATCGCAAGCTCAGCTCACCTTAATTGTCCTCTGATGGTCTGCAATGCACGTTTTATGGCATGTTTGCCTCTCTGATGCTCCATAATATGCTGAAAGTAGTGCATGTGATTGGATTGACGTACCCAGGTGTATTTAAGGCCAAATCCAGAACCAGTGTTAATGCTGGTTTGCCCCAAAAGTCAAGAAATAACTGTATTTGCCTTCTTTAAAGCAGCTATAGTCAATGTTTTATTGGCAACAGTGTATCAGATTACTATGGGGTCAAATAGGGTCACGTGCCGTGTTAAAGCTTAAGAGAATAATTATTTAATTCTGCAGCTGGCCTAAGCTTTACAGAGCTTTAGCTCTCATTGCTCTCGGCATAATTTTTGGCCACAGCAACAAAAAAAAAAACAGTTTTTTCCGAAAAAGGAAAAAAAAACGATACAATGTGTAAATATTGGACTTACCTTCATCCAGTGAAACACAACTCTGAATGGATGTTGCACCGTAATTGCTGGATGTATAAATAAGGAGCTGCAAACAAACAAAGAGATCACAAAGATTAAAAACATTTCTTAACAAGTTGAAAATACTGTTGATAACAGAATATAAACAGTTGTTATTTTTCTTCAGGACAGATTGCCTTGGCTTCTCAAACTACATGAAGTCATTGAGAGGTAAAAGCAAACCAACCTTTTCATACACACACTGTTATGCACGGACATTTTGTACTGAATACACCACGTACTGTTGCAATGAAAGAGACGGGAGAGGATGGTGGGTTTAGAGTGAGAGGGAGCCCAGCAAGCTAAGGATATATGCAGGCGTGAAATTGTTGTAAAAAAAAAAAAAGATCAAAACTATCAAAGATGGTTTTGAAAATTGAGTTGAGAGAGCGAGTAAAGGGAGTTTGGGAGAGTAAAAACAGATGAAGTGAGTGAGAGTGTAGAGTAGAGGTGGGGGAGCTGGAAAAAAAATGTGCCATCTCTCTCTTAAAACATCAGCAGCAACATCAAAGGCTTCTTTTTGCAGCTCTTGCACACTCAGTCAGCCTTTATTAGCCTTGTGTCCCTTCTTTTCTCTATTCACCTCCTCTGTAGCCATTTGTGACCACAGTTAACCTTTAAGTGCATGATTCATGTCCTCCATACAACATTTCGGCGTACAGTCAAGCAGTTGTTACCGATACACTCCTGCACAACTAACTCGGCACACTTGTGTCTTCCCAACCCAGAGAAAGGCGCTCACACTCCGATGCCCTAGTGGCGTGCTCCGCCCTAAAGCGCCTCTACAGGCAGATCCTGCTCTTTGGCCCCAAAGCCCTCGCTTCCTCCACCGGCCCAAGCCAAGATATTCATCCTCCAACCTCGCCAGATGTCTTTTTTCTCTTCCTCCACGGCGACTATGAGCTCATTCAGCAGAGGATGGTGGCCAGGAGGGGACATTACATGAAAGCAGACCTGCTGCAATCCCAGTTTGATGATTTAGAGCCTCCATCTGAGGAGGAGAATGCGTTGCCTCTGGACATCAGGAGGAGCATCGCCGACATGGCCATGGAGGTGAAGAACCACGTCGATAGCCTCAAGTATTAACCGACAATCACAGTCCATAGATGTACTTATAACACTCATATCTGACTGGAGGTGAGAGGTGGAGTAATGTTTCCACTTGTGGTCCAGTAGATTATAAAAGGACTGTTTGCATGCAACATTTACAGGGAGAATTTGGCTTTTTTTTGACAATGTGCCTTGTATGGAAAGGGTGTTATTGTTTTCTATGCCTTAATATTCTGTAAATTAATCTAAAAGGGGGAGAGAGGGACTTCTTTTGGCCTTGTAGTCACTGTATTGGGTTGATTCAGTATGACACGATGAAATAAAAATAAATTATTAAAAACAGACGGCTATTCATTTCTCGTTGGTAGACTAAGTGATCAATCAGCTAATAATTTAAGATCAGAACCCATTTAAAGTTCAGAAAATACATACAGATTTTTTTTTAAATAAGTTTGTAAAACATAACTTTGGTTTAGAGGACAATTAAATGGTAAAAACACAAGAACTATCTATAATGGTTTAACACAACATGATGAATTCTACTCTATTCTACTAGAAAATGTTATTGTTTCATAAGACTCCAGATGATCATTCTGTTTTCCCTTTCAGCATTACAGGTTCATCAATATTTTTTCTCAAATTCTAAGCTGCTTTGCTGGAGTTTCTGACTATTTAGCATCAGCAAAAGGATTAGTGCAGTTAGGCGCGGATGCAAATCATGTTTTTACATTATTTGATCTGTCAAAGCGTCTTTCATGCCCTGACATCACCTGCCAACACCAAGCAATCTTAGAGTGCAATCTTCACACTGAATAAGATAAAGTCACACAATTAAAGGGATTTCGTTTTAACGGTTTACTACTGCACACTGCTGTGAGGGAGATTTAGCTCCTCTGACAATAGGACCCCATACTAAAGGTCAGATCAGGTCAAGGCTTTGCGATCTCCGTTTCATGAGCTATAAGCATCTTCAAAAGACACACACACGTAGCCGTAACTGTGACGCCCCCACACATTCAAACACACACACACCTCCGCTCAGCACTGTAGAGCGGTTTTGTGGTGTGACTCATCTGCAAACCTCAACCCGAATATTTTAGGAGCTTCTAATCCAGAAAACCCCTTTGGCTACTCTCATATCTCACACATCCAGGCGAACAGCGTGCACACACACACACACACACACAGACACACACACACACCATGGGGATTAAAACCCCCTCAGTCTGGCAGCGACAGACAGACACACACAGGTTGTCAAGTGGATCACATACACACGTATCTGATGTCGGAGTCTCACGTGTGTCAGTTAATCCACACGGTCTCAAAGAGTGAGGACACAAAAGCAGAGATGGAAAAAACAGAGCAAACCTCTGAAAACGACTATGACTTTGTGCTTGTTTGTTATTACTTTGTATACGTAGATGAAGTATGGAACTATTTTTCCAATTGGAATGCCATGTTTGCATGTTCAAGCTGAATATTGGGACGCATATTTCAGCGCCGTAGTTAAATGTAATGTAGAATTTAAAAAAATAAAATATTTTGCGCATAATTCCAACTGTAATAACTATAACAGCTGATGTTGCTGAAGAGGTTGAGTTTAACTGCCCTCTAGTGTTCGTAGCTGAATAGTACAAGTACTGAGTAGTAGATTCAAGAGGTACAGACAATAGCGTGGTAAAACACTGACTTAGAAAAGTATGATTTGGATCAATAATAACTCTTTTTTAATGGGTTTTCAAAAATAGTTATATTTGTATAATAAATGTTTTTAAATCAAAGATGGTTAGTCAGTTAGTTAGTCTTTGATTTGTGTCTTTATTGATTGCCACACCAACTCAAGGTACAACATTCTTTGTTTTTAGCTCCTGAAATTTTGCATTTTTATTCTCCGTTTAATACTGCAAATGGATTTTTTTTTATTTTATGTTGAATAAAACACATCTTTAAGATCACACCTTGGCCTCTGGGAAGCTGTGATTCCCCCTTCTACTGACATTTCATAGACACACAAATCATAAAAGAAAAACACATTCATTTATCATGAAAATTAGGATTTGTAGCGAGCTTAACAGCACCGTTTTTAAAGCATGACATAGGTTGAAGTGAAATGACAAACAGTGTATATGCACATAATAAGGTAACAGCAGAATTGTGTTGACTGACTTACATCAGATCCACAGCTCAGCTAGATGACTGAAAAGATGATGCTCAGTCATTTGGGGTTTAGTGAAATCCAGAGATACAAAACGCACTGCTCCTTGTGGCACAGAAACAATGGTGCATGGTCTATTTACTGGGGCTCTGTTGAACATATCAAAATCAAGTCACAAGTGTTACAGCCAGGGCAACGACAGAGAGTTAGACCCAAAGGGCTTCTAAAAACAGCCTCACATACATTTTCATCATTGTTGAAACAAACTGAATTTCTCTCCTTGGTGTGCATGTCATGGAAATGCATCTTTTGGAGTTCAGTGTAATAATCTGGGGTGTCTTATCTGTACAGCTTGTGGTGGACAAGATGCAAGTGCAGCAAGGGAGGGAGGGAAGATGCTCCGAGTGTGAATCGTCTGTGGGCTTCCAAGACCATCCGACTGTCTCTGGGTGTTACAAGCTCTCGTTGTCCAGAAGCCAAGGTGAGAAGAGGCCCGTGCTCCGTGCAGCGAGATAAATAATACATGACTTGCCTCTGAATATGTATGCAATTGTTACAAGTCTCCAGTGTGTGAGTCGGATTTCACAATCTGTATGCACCAGATTGATTGTATTCTTAATATTAACCCAAAGCTTTCACTCTGGAAGGACAAAAACGATGGAAACATCCTCCAGCTGTATATGTGTTCCTTTTCCTCATTTCCCTTCTTCAAAAACCAATTAGATTTTTATATTTATTTATTTACCCCAATATCACACATTTGCCTCAAAGGTCTTTACAATCTGTACACTATAAGACACTGTCTTTTGGTATAATTGACTCCTACAGACAGAGGTTAGTTAAGGAATGAATATGACTTTGAAAATACAGCAATATAAGTAGGGCTTGCATGCCTCGTTAGCTTCCTCTGTTATCATTGATGAGGATATTATTATTACGTTTGAGTGGAGGTGCATTCACTTCTGCATGTCTGCGTGGACAGATGGACATCCATGTGTCAGAGACTGAGCAGATGTTGTATAGCAGTGGTGAGGTCTCCTCCCGTGCTGATGAGGACCTGAAGGTTTGCCTCTCTGTCTCCGAAGCCCATTGAGCTCAGATGCTCCAGCTCGTCCTGGAACTCAGCCTCCTCAGCGTGGACCTGGGGAGAGTTATCTAAAGTCTTACTTGTTACGCTAACAAGATAAGAAAGCAATCACACCAAATAGATGAACACTTTCAAAAAGTCTCAATCATCGTCAAACAATTGTCTGGGGTTTCTGAGACAGACTTCAGCTTCTTTTGCTCTCCACCGAGACTGCTTACCTGCTAGAACATGATTAGTCAACACTACACTGACCAGATATGGAAACCAGAACACTCTTCATGTGTGTGCATTATCTGTATGTAGCATACAGTAAGCACTAAGCTATTATAGTTTCAATATGAGGGACGTGTAGTATTATATACTGTACTAAAAATGATTAATATTATTATATTCCTTTATTTCCAATAAGAAGTTCAGATCAATTACAGACGTAGAGTACAAGGTTATTAAGAAAAATTGGGATACCACATGATTTGTGTCAGCCAGCGCCTGTAGCATCTGTTGTACAAACTGCTGCTGCTGCTCTGTCACCGTGGCAACCTGAGGACCGCTTCCTGATTGGCTGTTAAGGACAGAGTCAGACACTAGCTGAGGGGCAGCATTAACACCGGCTCTGCAAGAGAGACAATGTGGTGGTAACTCGTGAAATGTTTTTACAATTTCTTTCATGCGCTTTTCATGAAAGTACTGCTTCTAACCAGCAACTCGTGAGTAACCCTCAGGTTGAGGTGGACAGTAAGGGTATATTTTTGTGTATTTATACTTACGTAGGTATCAGCGCAGGAGCCTCTGCAGCGAGAGTCTGCAGGCCCTGTTGGATGTGTAGCAGAGCCTCCATGACTCTGGGGTTCAACATGGCTGACAGCAGCTCTGGACTCTGCATCTACATATTCATCACTGACCGTTAATAATGAAGATATTAAATCAGACACAATATGCAGTTTGTGCGGAGACAGTGTGGAGCTTACTTATAATACTGTTTTCCATGTAGTTGCAGGAAGTGAGTGTTCGCAGTGTGGAGAATAAACTAACCTGTTGCAGGAAGAGAGGGATCTGCTGCCTCATCTGCTGCTGCAGCTGAGGATTTCCTGAGAACAAAGGGTGACTCAGCAGCATCTGGAACAGTATGACAATGAGAGCTATAAGACCTTTCTGAGTGTGAAGGATTTGCGTGGAGAGATTAGGGGGATAATAATTATAATAATACATTTTATTTGTATTGCAGTTTACATTTCAGCAATCTCAAAGAGCTACAGAACAGGTAAAACGATAAAAATGAATACAATTAAAAAATATATAAATAAATATGTTAACAAGAGGTGTGAGGGGGTGGTGAGAGAATTCAAATACTCGTAAATAACATCACCTACAAATATATGACGTTTGTCAAGTGAAAATTAGCAACGTGATTACCCGTCATAGGCAGAAATTGTGTATGCGTCACCTGTGCAGCCAGGTCTTGGTTCTGGCTGAGGCAGTTGAAGAGGCTGCTGACATGGGGCCCAGACAGCAGGCTCTCCATCAGCCCTGGGCTGGCTGTGATCTCCTGTAGCAACGACTGCATGCCTGAGGGAGAGAGGGGAGACCACAGGTGCAAGATGAAGAGCACCAGGGAGAAATATATGTGCAAGCTTAGCCACTTAAAATGATGACCTGTTTCTTGGTTTGTTTACAGTAACTTGAAATACATCAAACACAAAGTTTGCCAGATTGGTTTGATTTCCCCACTTTTCCATGGCACTTACGTATGGGCATGAATTTATACTTTAGTGTAGTGAAACGGTGTGGATTTGTGTTTCCATGCCTGCGGTAGCAATGCTCTGAGGGTTTGGATCAGCTCTAGGCGTGGAGGTCAGTTTTCTCAGAGGATCTGAGGAGACACTGGGGACGGGTGGAGTCCCGTTGCTTTCTTTTTCAGGTGGCCGTTGAGTCCCAGATGATGTGGGCGCACCCATCTGGATCAGAGAGAGAGTGAAGAAGAGACACCATAAACAACAGGTTAAAAACACAAGATTAGTTTGACATTATCTGACAGATAGCTTCAGGAGAACATATCCAAACCTGTACCTTTGATAATTTGAGACCTTCTGTGTCAGTCTTCTGAAGGTCATCAGAATCACCGGTGATGTTTTCATGGGTTTCCTCCTCTGGCTGCAAATGATACAATGCCTGTATGTCTTCATTATGCACCGCCGCTTCTATCACGTCAGGGTTCCCGACAGGCTCCAGCAGCTTGAAAGGTAAGCACAAGAGATACGAGTCAAGGGTGAAGCAACTATTTTCAAGTTGCAGTGAATAATAATTTATTTCTGCCATGCAGCCGTTTTTATATAAAATCTAAAATGTCACAGTTATAAAAGTGATACGAGTAATATTTTGTACATTTGTGCTCTGACAGACTAAACCCTGCCATACAAAACTTGCACAAATAATCTGTACTTACTCACACAGGCCCTTTCCTACCCACCTGTGAGATGACATCTGAGTTGGTAGGAATACCTCCCACCTCTGGGTTTGTCTGCAAGAGCTGCTGGATTTGGGGGTTAGACAGAATGAGCTGTCTGGTTAATTGTGGGCTGGAGTTGGAGAGGGTGTTCTGCATGAAGGAGCTGCCCAGGACACGGTGCATCAACTCTGGGACGGTTAGCAGTTGGTTCTCCATCTGGTGCTGGGGTGCAGGGAAGAAGCCAGGCCTGCTGGTTGCCAGGTCAATGCTGTCCAGGCTTTCCACTTTCAAAATAAATGAAAAGAACAAGAGTGAGCAAATGAACTGGAGAGCCGATCTGGATTTGATCGCCCCCACAGAAGCAGTATGAGCACACATAGAGAGGAAAGGAGTTCCTGTGTGCTGCAGTTCTTACCCAGACAAAGAGGGGAGGCGGGACACGATGTGAATCCATCAGGGTCGGGATCGAGAATGGCTGCGATATCCGATGGGACCGTTTCAGAAGCTGGATCACAGGTGGGCGGCTGCTGAGGCCTGAGAAGGAAGGACCTGAATCTGAGTCTACTTCAGGTGGAGGTGTTGGGCATTTCAACAGGGCACTGACCTTTGCTGACCTATATAGTGCAGTTCTATGTTTAGCAATGCTTCATTTTCTACATTCTGTGTGAATTTGAGATTGAGGTGAAAGTGGTTGTGGTTAACCAACACCGACTCTCCTGGTGCCCAAAACACACAGCTTTCTAGTGTGCATTACTGTAAATCACAATCCTCTGTGTACCGTCGGATCATGCGGAGGCTGACTGACTCATCCTGTTCTGCTTTAAGGTGACTCAGGGGTTCTGAGTCCCTTAGGGTCCGGCCAGAGTGGATCAGTACCAGTTGCTCATCCGGGACTCCCAGACTCTCTGCTAGACCCAATTTCAGCTGTGTATACACACACACACACACACACACACACACACACAAAAAAAACAGCATTTTGGAAGGAAAACACAAGGTATGCAAAACAAAGCTTACTTATTTAGCACACACATCAAATCGCAGCACCGAGCTTTGGCCTCCTGACCTGTCTCACGCTGCAGCGTCCTCTGACCGTGAAGTCTTTGCTCTCCGTGAGACCTTTGACGGCGACGTGGGTCATTTCGGAGCGGTCCCCCGGTGCTCGAGGCTCATCCTTCACCGACCCAGACATCTCGGTCCTGTCGGCGCTGACGACGAGGACGAGCGGACCCGAGGAGGAGCGCGCGCGGTCCCGGGGCGGGGATGCGTGTCTGTCCCGATGACTCGGCAGAAAGTTGTTTTGGACGAGTGCCAGCTCTGACCGCGCAGGGATTTACGCACAAATCCGAATGCTACACCTTTTAAATGTTTTTATTATCTTTGTCACCTTTTATCAGGTACAGTTCCTAAGGCCACTGCGAGCAATATGATTACATTATTTCACGCTTAATAGCTATGTAACCGGAGTCAACTTAAAGATATAGTACCACAAAACCAGTTATAGGCCTACTAATTATATCATTATTTAGCTAAAGCTAAAATCCTAATTTTTCCAAAGTGGTTGCAGTATGGGATAAAACATAAAACAATATTATCTGAATTTTAGCTCAAACCTCTTAGATATTCTAAAATCTTGACATAGAAGACTCTTTTTTTTCCACTGAAAAAGTATTTTATTTACTTAACAGTGAGAAACAAAAAAACAACAACCAACAGAAACATTTTGGCGTTAAAACCCCCACAAAAAAAGAACAGGCACACATCCTTCAACAATGGGCTTTTATAGATATTTGTGCCTACAGAGGGCAGTACCAACTGCCAAGCCACCATTTTAACAAGAGTTTAAACGTAATCATTTTTAGAAGCTTCTGTAATTGCTGTTCAAATGTGTGATACATCCTGCTGCCTCTGGAGTGTATCATCTGTGTGTATATAACTGGGGGGGGGGGGGCATGCATTATATGCTGAAATGAAGTCCGAGCTAAAAAAAAACAAAAAACAATTAGGAAAGAGAACCCTGATTATGATCAGCAGTGCTTTTC
Organism: Chelidonichthys spinosus; assembly: GCA_029853015.1. Lineage (NCBI taxonomy): Eukaryota > Metazoa > Chordata > Actinopteri > Perciformes > Triglidae > Chelidonichthys > Chelidonichthys spinosus. The sequence goes on from CM056831.1 coordinate 18,075,689, forward strand.
TTCATTTGTTCATTCATTTTATTTTGCAGTTGGGGCCATTTGGGACCTTCATAGATCCATCTCCGAGCCTTTCTTCCCTTTCTTGTTTCCCTGCCAAACAGAAAGCACCCAATTATTAATTATTAGTATGACAACACATTTCATTCACGAAATTCAACTAATAGGTCGACACAAATACAAAAACACAACCTTGACAACAGAATGAAATCCCCTTTGTAAAATATTTTTGAAATTCTCCGATGTGAAACTAAGCGTAGATCTACTCTGATCTCAACTGGATGTATTATAGTAATACACCAAATTACACTTTCACGACAGCACTTCTTGGGTCCAGACATTACTGAGAAGTAAATGAGCGAGTGATTACTTTAACTCTCACCTGATGTTTTGGTTGTTCTGACTGCAGACCTTTGACTTTAGACCGTTCTTGTTCAAGGGCGGCATGTAGTGATGTTACCTAAATAAAATTTAAAAAAAAATAACAATTCATATACACACACACACAAATGTACTAATATCACAGACATGTTCACTCATAATCTTTATATGACAAGAACACACCTGTAATGACTGTTCTTCTTTTATGTGTAGTAGCTCTTCTACCTGTAGAAGGAGTTCTGCTTTATCTTTCACTGAAGGAGAGAAATATCAGACAGATCACAATTCATTCATTAGAAAGGAAAGAAAGAACAGGAGAGAGGGCTATCTAGTGTCATTTTGGTTCAACTCACTCTCTCCCTGTTGGAGCATTTTAAGCAGCTGGGAATTTCTTGCTTTCACTTCTTTATATTTCCCCTGCAGAGTCGAGAATCAAGAATAATAATAAACATCTGTATATCAATTCAATTTAATCAACAGTAGGAATTTAAGCATATATCAACAGAAGTCACATTTTCTGACAGACAAGGTGAAATGATAGAAAAATAGGGAAACTGCTTATGACTGCTGACCTCCCACTGTGAGATGTTCTTCTTCAGCTTATCGATTTCCTGGACTTTCTTCTCCAGCTCGTATTTCAGCTGCTCTGCTCGGGGATCCTAACAGGAAGGATATTTCGAGGGAAAAAAGCAAATCAGGACAAATATATATATTTTATATAAATGTCTTAAATGTAAATGTCTTATTTTCTGTGGGGCTCTATGCCACAGAGATCGCTGCTGTGCATCCTTTCTGAACAGCTCAATTGGTGGATATATAGACTTAAATTAACCGATACACCTGAAAAACTGAGGTGAAAAGGAAATCACCTTTGACTGTAGTTTTGAAACATGTGCCGCGTATCTGTTCTCTTTCTTATAGGCAAAAAAGATAAATGAAAATACAAATGGAATTCATGTACTGTAGGTTTGTGCGCTTCTGCCCGTCTACTCACCGGTTCCGGTTCCGTCGAGGTGATGACTTCTTGTCCGTGGTTGTTGGTGTACTGCTCGCGTCGCTTCTCCTGCTGGATTATCCGAGTGACGTCATCCTCGAGCTTATTAAAAAAGCGCTCCTCCTGCCCGACTCCCAGCGCAACGTTAGCCACTCTGGCGTCCTGGATGGAAGCGAGGTCAGTGTTTCAGTAGGAATATGTCACGTCATGCATGATATTTAACCCCAAATAAAACCCTTTGCACATTGTTGATGGGGAATTGAAATATTTATTCTATATTTAATTAATAATGTTCAACCAAATGTTTCATTGCTTCGACAATAGAACAAATATCTGACTGAGGAGAGGAAAGGAAAAAGATGCTCAAGGGCATTGCTCACCTCTTTCTCTTGTTTCTTACTCAAGTGTTCTGCAAGGAGACACAGTACATTTGACATAAACATTATTCTGGAGGCCAGTTGAGCTGCAGGCTGCAGCACACATGATCATAGTTTGATGGCTTTAGAAACTGATATAAAAGTTTCTCTCACCTGCACTGCCTTCAGCCTGGAAGTCCTGCAGTGAAACTGTCTTTTTGTCCTTTGCTTGATGATTCTTCTTTTTGTCCTTCTTCCCTCCGCCCTCTTTTCCTCCTCGTGATTTCGGCGAGGACGCGTTTGTGTTGTTCTGAGTGAAAACAGATCATATAACTTTACGTTAGGATTAAGTTTACTAATTTCTACGCAAAAAAAACTACATTAAATACGACTTTAAAATTAAACTGAATTCAACCCCCATTTCATGCTTGAAAATGTCATGGAAATTGTTTCAAGGAATACAATGATGTTTGAACTGATTAAGACAGTGATGCGTTTTTCATTGTTTTGGCTCTACACCAGCACACTGGATTTCAAATCAAACAGTGACTGCTGACTTTCAGCTGCAAGGTTAGAGTGTTTACATCTGTTTGGGTCAACCTCAAAGTAAGTTTAGGCTTAATAACTGTTCCCCTAGTAGTGTGTGATGCTTTCAATCTGCCTATTCTTTTTTATGGATTAAAACCTCATGGCCTGCAATTGGGTCCTGTGTCTGATGAATGTACCCCTTGACTCAAATGTGCCTTTTTAAAAATAGTAATATAGCCCTGTGATAGACTGGCATCTTGTCCAGGGTGAACCCTGCCTTCGCCCAATGACAGCTGGGATCGGCTCCAGCCCCCCCGCGACCCTGAATACAGGATAAAGCGGTAGAAAATGGATGGATGGATAGTGTGTGTGTGTTGGCAATTTACCGGTTTGTGTTGTTCGAAGTCCAGTTTACTTAGGATCAAAGCCTTTTCCAAGTCAGCCTCATATAGCTCAGTGGTTATCTGCAGAGGGAGGAGGAAGACAGATCAGACATGGGAGACAAATAGTCGATCATGATCATTGATGACTTGAATAGTTTGAAATGCAGTGATATCAGATAATATATTTACTCCCTCATGGCTGTAACAAATCAAAGACCATTTCTTACTCCTAACAATGTTTCAGTAACAGGAGAAGAAAGGATGCGTTTAGTAATACTATCTAAAATCTGTTCCAATCACTTCTGAGAATACGCTGCTTCCGGCTCATAGGGCTGTGTGCAGCAGTATGAGCCTGAAGCAGTGTATAAACCAGCACTCAACAGCTGACCTCTGAACAGCTCTACTAAAACCACCGGATGTGAAGTTTGCTCTGAGGAGGGCAAAACATGTACTGTTATGCATGTTAGGCAGATGCATAAAGTCACAGAAGGTAATGTTGCCTAGCTTGCCATAAACAACACAGATCTGATCACTTTATCACCTATCAAGTTAAAATATTTGTAATGAGAATAAGAATAATATGAATGCATTACAAAACCAAACATAATAGAATATAAATTCTCATATTCATTTCTATTTCTTACAATCAATTTATTTAATTGAATTACTAAAAATTATACAAAGCTTTGGTTAACTTCAAAAACGTCTAGAGAACAAGTAACTCCTATTTTGCTCTTTTTGATTTTCAATCCACTTTGCTTATAGTTACAATCCAGTTGTCTTTTAGTAAATGGATCATCATTTAATATTACATTAACTTAAATGGACCCACTTTCCACTGTTATTTCCTCCCTCTTCAGCAGTAAATGGACCAGCATTTATACGGCACTTTTATAATCTTTTCGACCACTCAAGGAGCTTTACACTACATGTCTCCATTCAGCCATTCACGCACACATTCATGCACTAATGCAAGGTGCCGACCAGCCCATTTAATCTAATTTACCTCATTCACACAGTGTTCAGTGTTGTTACACTTAACTGCGACCTGGAGGAGCCGGGGATCGAAGCACTGATCTTCAGATAAAACTTTAATTCCAGCTGTTATCGTTTTCTTGTTCTACTTTCAGACAGCTCTTCTTTAAAGACGATTTTTCCTTTCTTCATAGCTACTCTGTGTATTTTGAACTTGCTACATAAAACATGTCATGCATTTATTGTTGTTGCTTACCTGCTCATCCCTCTGCTTCCACTGCTGCCACCCCTCTGAAGGCATATTGTGGTCCCCTGGTGTAGGACTGAGGAGTTCACCAGCTATTCCTGACAGTGTCATACAAGGAGGTGGGCCAGAAGACTTCTGAGGAATCTTCTTGAACGCCAGATTACGTAACTGATAGAAAGAGAAATGTGAGATTAAATATGACCACCCCTGATGCAAATTCAAAAAGTGCACTACTGATTTTGTTTAGTCATGATTTTCTCGTGGGGCATAAATGAACGAGGCTACAACTGCATTTCATGGTGCAATCCTGTGTTTCAGAATGCCAATACATAAAACCTTGAACCACCAAGAAACCATCACTATTAACCATCATTGATTAGGGCGTTATGACGAACCTGTCACATCTCTCAAGTCATGAGGTGATGCTTTGTTAACTCTAATGATGTGACTTTGGTCTGTTTCTCTGGAACAAACTGTCTGATGAAAACCAAACTAAAAACACTTGTTTCACTGGCTTGTGATTAGTAACTGTGTGTGTGTGTGTGTTCTGTCTGTGGTGTGGATGTGGGCTCCATACTGATTGTGTGGACATGCATTTTAACAGGGCTGTTGATTAATCTGTTAATTATTATTATTTCAATTGAGCGACTAATCAACGTATTGGCTATCAACTCTACATTTTAATGTAAAGCACACTGAGTTTACTTGTTATGAAATGTGACATGTCCCATTAATCATCAGACTGACAAAAGATGGAACTATATATATATATATATATATATATATAGATATAGATATATAGATATATATATATAAAATGCAAATAGTTTAGCTATCTTTTCAGTGGTTTATATCATAGATGAAATATGGGAATTCACAGATTTGCTTGAGCTAAATTAACATCTGGTAATGTGTCTTAAATTTGAATGAATGTCAACCCTTGCTTAAGCAAAATGAAACAACACTGTCTTCTGCTCGAGCCTAACCTGCACCTTCCCCATGGTTTTATAAAACCTACACTTTCCTCTGCGGTTTTATAAAACCTGCACCTTCCTCTGCGGTTTTATAAAACCTGCACCTTCCTCTGCGGTTTTAGTTCAGGTGAAGTGAAACAACAGAGGAAGCAGACTCGCGGAGGGGGGGATGCTCTTGTCATCTCACCTCGTTTGCCTCACTCTGCTGCTGTTCCCTCTTCTTCTTTTTCTTGTCTTTCTTCTTGTCGTTGCACTGAGCCCCTTTACCCCCGGCTGCTCCTGCCTTTCCTTGGCGGGGCTTCCCGTCCCGTCCGGTCTTGGTGGTGGTCTTCCCCGCGTCAGAAGCGTCGGAGTCCGAGTCTGAGTCTATCTGGAGCAGGGCGAAGCGGGAGGCGGTGGTGGGGACGGTGATCATTGCAGACGATGCCATTTTCGATAAGCAAAACTAACCGAAGGGGAAAAGAGATGCAGAACGGTACAGTTAGGATAACTTGAAGCCGGTTATAAAACAACGACGTAGCTTCTGGTTGCAAGCTCCCCCCTTGAATAAAAACAATATGTCTGCCAACCAATTTTACAGTTAGTGTATGTTTAACCCCAACAATCAGTCGTGATAAAAGACAGGAATTGCTCAGCTTCTAGCAGCCTGGCTGCTAGCATTACATAGCAGCAAGTTAACCTAGCTAACAGTGCAGCCGGCGTCGTTAGCTTCTAAACAAGTGCAAAAGTAGCGATACGTGATAGTCAAAGGCACATTAATGAACTCACGTTGATCTTTTGTTTTCAGTACACTCGCTGGCTTGTTCTGAAGAGACAGAGTTCGTAGGAAAAGTTGCTAAAGAATACTTTCACCTGTTCGTGAAGGTGCTGACGGTAACAGTCGGTTTGCTACCAGCGATTTGCTAGAGTACAGCAGCCGGGTGGTGCCAAAATGGATAAAGGCGTTTGGTGATCGCCCCTTCGCTTTACGTGTTGCTCTTTGTTTATTGGCTATCCGATCGGATTTATGTAACTGTAAACCATTTGAAATAAAGGTAGGACGTAATTAGACATTACCATACATCATGCTAATGTTAGGGGTGAGGGAATGGAACGAGCCCACAGAATAAAGGCAAAATAATGATGCATACTAACGTTTAATACATTTGAGTGAGTCACCCATATCAAAAATAATTTTACACAGCAATCAACCTACAACTAATAGTACAGAATGTACACAGATTGAACACATTTTTATAAATAAAAGATGTAAACAACAAAAACACAATTCCAAGCCTTATATTACTGCATTACTGTCGAGTCTAGTAGATTTTAAGTGCTAAAGTCTTGAAAACTAAAGGTGAAAAACAAAGCACTTTTGTTCACAAGGCACGTGTTTGATTACATTCAACAAAATGTTGATGAACATGTTCTATCTTTTAAACTATTCATAAAAATTGCGGAATCCATTTAGTGATAACAGTCAGGTAAGCTGTATAGTTTTATTGCTACTTAAATATCAGAAAAGTGCTGCTTTTTGCATTAAGAAGAGAGCTTAAAAGTTAAGATTCAATGTAAAATGTACAGTTTTGTGTGGCCAGAGCTGAGACAAAACCTTCACACAACAAGTCAAGAGTAAAAACACAACAACACACCTGCTAAGTTATTGGAAATGTGTCTGTATATGTCATTTATCAGGGCCATTGTGTTCTGACCAAGAAAGATGGATAAGAAGGAGGGCGCTATAAGAAGAGACGAAACTGGATCACAATAAAAACAATCCAATATTAAACACACTTTCTTCTCCTCCAGACATGAACTCTACAGTTCTTAATAATCGTGGTTTCACTATTATGTGGTGTTACATTAACAGTGGTATGGCCATGTGTAACAAAGGATGAATCATAAATAAAAACTGAGAACAAAACCGGTTCAACTCTTAATTCACTCTTCAGAATATTGTGAATATGGATCTGCATTAAATATTATTTTTGATTATATGAAGGCTTGTGAGAGTTTCTCACTGACCTGCTAGTCCCACAAAGTACTTAAATTAAGTGTTTTCCAACAATTATTAAAGGAACATTTTCACAAGATACGCAGGTGAGAGGATGTTTCATTCATATTCAATTAGAGTTTGTCATTGTTTATTCATGACACATATTTTCCTTCGCTTACTAGCACCAGACTGGAATCTAATGCACACAGTGCTGCGACCATATGACTCATAATAACATCATCTGTCAGTGTTTCTGGGTACTTCTATAGAGTCCTCCAGTATTGTCTCTGTGCTGGTATTGACAACAGACTGTCGCCTCCTTGTGGAAAGACTACAGACCTGTAGGTCAGCTGGAGAGATCTGTCTCAGCTCTCTGCGATTCAAACGGACAGGTGTCCTCTCTAAACTTTCCCCCGAGTGAACCGCCCCTCTTTCAGTCCTCTCCAGGGACTGTGTGTGCATCTGGCGACTTTCAGGCATTTCTGTCATTTTGCGTGCTTGGAGGTCCGAAGTTGAAGAGGGACGGGGAATTTGGTGTGCATGTTTCTTCATATGAGAATCATCGTTGTTTGTCTCTTTGTCTGTTTGCTTAGCGTGTATCTTTGTGTATGATGTTACAATATGTGTCCTTATCTGTACTTCTTCAGTGTGTGTCTGGGGTCCGTTTGCACTTGTGCTTATCTGCACATTGTGTTTTCGTCTGGGCTCCTGTGTGTGTGAGGGCTGATTGACGGGGTGTAAGGTGTTGCTGAGAAGCTCTTTGAGTTTCTTTTTAAGCTGCCGACTAGAGCTTTTGTAGAAAAACAGCTCTTTCTCCAGATGCTGCAGTCTGTCTTCAATAGGCTGCGCCTCTCCTGAACCACCCTCTAAATAAATACACACACACACACACACACACACACACACACACAGGGAAGCAAAAGTAAATGAAACAGCAATGTTCACTCAATTTCTTTGCAGGCAGATCTATTTCACTCACCTTTAAGTTTCTGCAGCAATAACTGGATATTGTTTTGGTGATCGTGGTGCTGCTGGGTGAGGCTGCGGTCTGCGTCCAGGGCCAGGCGCTGCATGGCAACCTCCCTTTTCTTCAGCATCACCTCTTGCTCTCCAGCATGAATCTCCAGCTCTTCACAACGCAAACGCAAACGGTGCTCTGTCTCACGAAGACAGACGACCTGGAGGGATAGATAAAGTTGGGACGGAGCCAAAGAATTGTGCAGAGAAACACATATAATTCACCTGCAGAGGAGGAATTATGGACAGAGCAAAACAGTTGGGATGGTGGATCATCGTGGAGCACAGAAACCTCCTGGAGAGAAGTTGATATGGTTCATGATGGTATAAGACCAGAAAGATGATTGGCACCAGAGGAAGCATGAATAATATTTCAGCAAAGCTTCACCATGGAGCGCATGAAGGCTTTGCATGCAGAGCTGACCGTGCGTATATTCATATGTGGGCATGCATTTTATCTTGCCTTGTTGAAATATTTGACGAGCATCTCCGAAGCTTCAGGTTGTGAGAACCCCTTCAGCTTCCTGATGACATCGCAGTGTTGGGCGGGTTCAGCGCTCTGTGGCAGATGCGAAGAGGTGTCGGTAATCAACAACTTCTTCCGTTTGTCCTGAATGGAGCGGTTTTTAAAATCCAGAGCTGCATCTAGAGCTTCAATAGCTTCCTCCAGTTGAAGCAAGGAGTGCTCCTCCTACACAAAGACACACACAAATCAAAGTGCAACAAATATAAAAGAGACACATGATGAACAATAAAACAATGAAATAATGTCCTGTTCAATACATAGACCAGGTCTATCACAGCCACACAGAATGTTCACGTTTTTCTGACCTCCACGGTGGACACTCTGTTGTCCCTCAGCTGGTTCTCCAGAGTGTCTCTCCTCTTTTTAAGTGCGTCTCTCTCTTTCTCCAGTTCCTCCATGGTGAGTCCTCCAGTCTGCATCACACTGCTGCTGCCCTGCAGCTGCTCCTCCAGAGATTCCAACTGCACCGACACACGCAGCAGGTCCTGACTCAGAGCCTGAGAAGCAATTGACAAAGAACGTCTAGATCCCAGCAATAATACATGTTGCCCTAATCCATAAGTTTCATTGACAAACAGACCTTTGTTCAATCACAATCTAAACTTAATCACACAAGGGCCTCAACAGGTATACCGGCTGACCTGACTGGAGCGCAGCATCTTAACCTCCAGTTTGTTTTTCTGTTGCAGACATGCCTCTCTGCGCAGGAGAACCTCCTCTCTTCCTCCTCAGCTCCTCCTCCAGCTCCTGCAGCTCTGCTCTCTTCTGAAACACTCGCTCCTCCTCCTCCTCCAGCCAAATGACTGTCATGCAGCTATGGTGATGACAAGGAGGGTCGAGGAGTAAGAGGATGGTAAAAGGGAGCAGGGAGGAGGAAAGGGTTAAGGAGGAGGGACGTGACAGAGAGATTAGAAGGCAATGATAGATAGTAAGAAAGGTAGGATAGATGTGTTCTGCAGCTATATTCAACAACAATATATACCTTTCCCTTTAACTCTTGGTGATTGATTTTGCACACAGTCAACTCGTCTTGCCTTTGTTCCTAGAAACAAAAACACAAATCATATACTCAAAAAGGAGTCAGTAATGATTTACCCATGCTGCGTGTTCCCAATGTCTAACTGAACTAAGATGATGTGAGTGGATGATTTGCATACTTTGCATACACCAAGGTTTAATCTGGACCGATCAGGGTTTGTATTAGTTTAGTGAAACTGGTCTTAGCATTTGCTTAACTGCCTGTGAGATGTCAGAAATAATCAAATATTTGTTAAAATTATCATAAATACAACTACTGTATGTTCAACCTTCAAGATATACACAACACTGAACTGATCTCTTTTTCCAATGTGTCTGATGTTACTGGGTTGATCAATCTGTACAACTAACCTCCCTTTGGTCCAGTTCATTGTTGTCATTGGTCTCTCTCTGCTGCCTGAGGCTGCTCTGAAGCTGTGCTCTCTGCAGTCCCAGATGCTGCAGGCTGTGGTACACCTCGGCTCGGGCCTGCTGGCTCTGCATGGCGAGTCTTGCCAACACGCCAGTGCCATGTCTGTCCACTGCTTGGGTCTCCTTGTCTGTCAGGCAAACACACACATTCAGAGATGCAAATATTGCTTGAAATTAGAGATAAACACATATAAATACAATGTCAGAGGGTTTGAAACTATTTACGTCATGATTCACTGGTGTTGTGCAGTTGTTGCCTAGCAATGCAGTACAAAAGCCCAGTTGAGCTACAGTAAAATAATAATTAGTCTCTCCATGGACAGCATTATTTCCAAAACTGTAAATCCTTCATTTTTTTCATGCTTTTGGTACTTCTCATGGTTCCCCATTTTATGTTGATTAGTCACCACATACCAACTCTACCCATGATTTGGCCCCAGACATGTTTTTGTCAATAAAAAATTACCATCATCTCTCAATGCTTCTCCAATATTTGGCAATCACAGGTGAGGCATGCATTTTTTGAGGATTCAAATAGGTAGGAAAGTCAGAAATGTTTCAAATTCTATAAATGAGGGTTTTACCAGACTAAAGTCCCTTGATAATAATGTGATTGTTATGGGTTATAACTATAGGTTGGTTATGTGTACATATTGCTACTATATCCTCAAAATCTCAAAGTCTTTCTCTCTGCTGCTATGGTCATCCTCAAATTTCTAAATTCACTTAGAAGATGTCTCTGAAAGCTGCCGTGATTTCTTACTATTATCAGTATTGCAGGAATATTTGAACCAACGTTGGCTAACACAATCAAATCCGCCCGACATTTCCATTGTTCTTGAATCGGTATACCAGGTTGATTCTAACTACAAACCAACAGAGACAAGAACACAGGAATACATACTGGGTATTTATTTAAACACACCAGTTTTGTCCAGCTGTTTGATGAGCTCCTGTTTCATGCGCATGTTGACGGACAGATCTTGGATCCTCCTCTGAGTAACGCTGGCTCTTAGTCTCGCCTTCCTCACATGGCTTTGCTTGGCGTTGTTTTCCTTGGTCCCTGAGAAGACATAGCAACTGACAATATGAACAGCTTCTTGGATGTAAAATAAGTGTATGGTAAGTCAGAGAAGAGCTCTGAGACATGAAATCAAGCACCAAGAAAGAAGGAAATAAAATGCTGAAAAGTCAAATACACAAACTATACCTGTGGCCCCCTGAGGCTGCTGTACTAATGGATTTCCATGAGATGTTTGGTCTAGTCCATAATTCTTCTCTTTAAGAGCTGATTTCTTCTGCCAACTGGTCCATGTTCGGTTTAAAGAACGCCTGGAGTAATCGTCACAACATTTGATAGGCAAGATCATTTCAGAATAACCCACTGCTATAAGAAAAAAGGCTTGTCCGAATTAATTGATATGCTAACGATATAACTTAAGAAAACTATAAGAAAACTATAAGAAAACTGTTATATATTATTCATTTTTGTTAGAGCCTGGCATCAGGCTCCTTTCATCTTCTGTAATAGCAGTGTGAATCGCTGGTGGCTTGACAAAGTAAGAACCAGTAGGCTTGAATTATACAGGCTCTCACCTGAATCCAATTTTGCCCACAAAGATATCCTCCTCCTCCTGCTCCTCCTCTTCCTCCTCCTCCTCGTCGTTGCTCTCTGCCTGTTGTTTTATGAATGGGCAGTACACCTCTTCCTTCTCCTCAATCTCAGCCAGCAGGAGATGACTGCGCATCTTAAAGGCTGCCATCACCCTCTCCAGTGAATACGCCGGGGGACTGGAGTGGATCTAAAAACACACACATGCATTCGGATAGATAAATCTACAATCATGAACATATGGATTTAAACATTTGGTACTTACTACAATCAAAGTCACCAACAAAAAGTTAAAGTGCAACAGTTACAACCCACAAATAATTACACACACAGAACAACCTACCCTCCTTGGAGGTTTGTGTCCACAGTTGTGTCTGAGCAGAGGGACACTGTGGGGTCTCCTGTCTGGGTTAACAGAAGCCCCTGTTTCCACAGTTGCCCCTGAGGTTGCACCCCTTAAGGTCATGAGGTCACCACGAAGACGATTGATCAGGATCTGCTGGTCCACAAGTTGTTCAGTCTGAAAAAATTCACACATAAATGTCCGCACAGAAGATATATTTGCAGATTCTACTGTATTTTGTACTGTATGCATGTGCTGCACTCAGGACTCCTCTCCTCACCTGTAAACGAGTGCGTTCCTTTTCTTCCTCCAAGGCCTGAAGATGGCTTTTGCTCTCTTGGAGAAGTTTCTCTACTTCTTTTTTAACCTGTCTGAGATCTGCATCTTTCTGCTCTAATAGCTGTTCCTCTTTTACGAGAGCTTCCTGAGAGACACACAAGAGTTTTCTGTGGTTATTTCTTTTTACCTTGACGTGTAGAGTTCAAAAGCCCTCTTTTTTATTTTCTTAAAGCCAAAATATTGTGTTTCTTACAGCATGGATATCACAATGGACATTTTAACTTGTAATCAGAGGGAACACATGTGAGACTAATAACATTAACATGGCTTAATTCCAATCAGGTACTCCAGCATATACAGGGCACTGACTGCACTGGTACACCGTCATGGAAAGTTGCCTTTATTAAGGTAATGTGACCTCGAACGATGTTCTCATTACCTTGCACTTGTCGAGTTCTTCTCCGAGCCTTAATAAGGTGACATGGTGGGGTTGATCTCTGCCCCCCACTGAGCAGTCATCCTCATCAGCTTGATGGGAGTGATTGACAGCCGTCAGTCTTTCCTGCCAATCCTGCAGCCGCTGCCTGAATGAATGACTTAAAGTGGGATTGGGGACATCTGCAAGCAGGGCAGCAGCTTCCTGTGCCAGGAGACGGTACGGCATTGGCTCTTCTTTGTTCCCCTCCTTATATGGATCAGACGTCCTCATCTGACTGGGCTCTTTGAAGCTGCCCCCCTCTCCAGCTCCTTCACCTGTCCTCTCCCTCTCCATGTCTCTCTCTTTCTCTTTCAAGAGCTCTCTCAGTGTCTTCACTTCATACTCGAGCTCGCCCAGCCGAGCCTCACCGGGGTCCCAGGTTGTAGGAGTGGTTTTAACCTCTGTATGAGTAGATACAGCTCCGGGATGGTTACGAATGTGACGAGCCTTGGATGCAAACTGCAGGACGCTCAGAGTCTCAGCTACGCTGTGGTGTGACGGGCTCACACAAGCCACCATCAGCGTATGGGCGGTGCCTCCCAACGAATCACGGAGAAGACGGGTGATCTTGGCATCACGGTACGGTATGTGTGCGCTGCTGCAGTTATTGCCACGGCGATGTCGACCAGGATCAGAGAGGGCACGGATGACATTTCCCAGGGCAAGCAGGCCTGTGTTTATATGCACAGACTCTTTGATTCGTGTCCCACTGTTTCCCGTTTTTCCAGCACGCTCCGAGCCCGCTAGGTCCACCAGACAGAGTTTGGAAGAGCAGACGGATTTTGAGGAGGAGTTGTTGCTGGGGCCACACTGGATAAGCTGGAGGGTGAGGATGGCATGAGAGCGACTGGAGTGCTCGTTCATTCCTGTAGTGCCAGTGTGGCGCAGGGAGTTGCCTGTCTCTAGAACACTTAGCAGCTCCTCTGCTGAGGTGACAACCATCTCTTTGGCTCCCACCACCACTGAAAACACAAACAAAACCACACAAGCATATTTATTTTTATGAAAAGCATTTACACCTATTTGGCTTATTACTTTCCCTAGTGACCAGTTATCCAATGTACAAAGTGACCAAGTCGGAACTAATGTCAAACTGGGCATTATGTGATGTCTTAAAGTATATGTAGTATATATAGGAAATACTATGAGCTCATTCCCTCATATGTTAAACAACTAAAAACAATCATATTTAATCACATGCCAGTGATAAATATCAAAGACCTGTGTTTCCCCTCTCATCCTCCCTGATGTGAAGCTCTTTATGAATGGTGTGCAGCTCCAGCAGGTCTCGCAGTTCCTCCATGTACAGCTCCATATATGAGACCCGCACCGTGACATCCACACCTTCACCGCTCTTCTTCTTCTCTCCAAGCAACATGAACACATCCTGGGCCACGCAGTCAATAATTCCACCCTCTTCATCTGGGAGAGGTATTGGAAGGGAGAAACACACACACACACACACACACACACACACACACACATTTACACCAACAATAAAGAAACTTATACAATATTCTTCCAAGTTCCAAGTAGTAAATGTAGCTCCCACCTGCCATTTTCCCAAATAGTGTAACTGGATATTTGAAAGCTCATTTTGGGATGAAAACTGCCACCTGTGTTCTGTGCGACTTACCCAGGTTTCCTCCCCCGAGCGTGTATGTCTTCCCAGAACCCGTTTGTCCATAACAGAAGACGGTGGCGTTGTAGCCGTCGACCAGCGACTCCACCAGGGGCTGGACGCAGGACTCGTACAGCTCATCCTGGCTGGCCGTCGGTCCAAACGCGTTGTCGAAGGAGAAGAGTCGGTCTGAGCCGAGCATCACCTGTGCGGAGTCCGGCAGCACCCGCACGCACACCTGGTGGTTGTGGAGGACTTCTTTGGGAAGCAGGGGCCGGATACGGAGCGCCACCCGGACACACACCTCGCTCATGACGGTGAAGTGTCCTAGCAATTGCTACCGCTAATTAGTGGTGGTCCAACTCTTTCAAAACTTGTTGTATATGAAATTAACACGCGCAAATGAGCTGAACAAACCGTCTGACATTAGTTGTTGACTTGGTCCCATCTCCCGTTTGTTGCCGCTGCTCCTCGGTTGCCCGGGAAACCGCCCGGCGCCTGCGTGCTAGAGCAGCAGTCGAGGAAAGCAAAGGGAGGGGTTCAAGAGCCTTGATGGAGGGAGGACCGAATAGGTGAAGGAAATAGCGCCACCCTCGGACATTATGTATATAAAACAAACCAAACTTTTGATCAGAGGATCATGAAAAAAAAGTAAATTAAAAACAAAACGGAAATAATGTAGAAACAAAATTAAAGAAAATATGAAAGATGTATTTATCAATATATATTTTTAAAATGAGTTATGTTTTTGATATTGAGCATTTGACATTGATTTCCCATGTTTCTTTTCCTATGGAGGCCGGTGCTTCTTTCTCTGCCTTTTCTTCCTCTCTGCTTCCACTTCCTCCACCCAAGATACCTCAACACAATTTGAGCCAAGAATATATATATATATATAAATCTAATATTTAAGGAGTTATTCTTTTTTTCTTTCATAACTTTGAAATTATCTACTTATTCAAAACATTATACATTTCTTCAAAATGAGAAATACTTCATGCAGATATCTTGCTTTATGGTAAGCAGTATATGATGTGAAATATGCATCGTTTGCAATCCTTTAAATAAGTAACTCACAATATCTAATTAAAATACTTTATTTTCGTTGTTGGCTGAGTGTTCACATTTTCAAGCTGCTGCAGATAAACTCTTCATTAGCGAAATGTTTGTTAGAAAATGCTCCGCGTCAACAATAGAAAACATTTAAATGACTGCTAATGGAGTACAGCATTACTATCTGCTCAGACCAGCACGTTACATTAAAGCTTGACACAGGTTTTTTCATTACAGCTACAGAGAGGCCCATTTGTACATACTGCATATCTGGCACGGGGACATACCTGGCTTCATCCCAGGGAAACGGCAAAGATGCCAAGGCTGCACACTGAGAAGTGCAGTCTACTGTATGTACGGTTGCCAGCCAGCTCGTCAGTAGTAAATACAGCGTGTGTGGTGTATGGGAATGTGAGCCATCTCTGTGTGGTGCTGCTTGGCATAAGGCCACAGGTAGAAGTCGATGACCGTGGAGTTGATGTTGCAAGTCTGTCCGTCTCTCTCCTGCACCAGCTCACGCAGGCGGTCTTTGATCAGCTCCACGGAACAAATCGAACAACCTCGGATCTCAACTTCTCTCCTGTCCCCTGAACTCAGCAGCTCACCTGGGTGAAAAAACGCACAACAACCAGAGAGTTAATTCCTTACTATTTCTAAATGATTCATTTCTTTATGACCACATACGCTCCTGTCTCACCATTGTTCAGCGCCTGCATGAGTGTGTCAGAGTATCGTAGTGCTCCGAGGTAAACGTGAGCCTGAGGGACCCGGTAGTCTGCGAACATGGTGAGCCAGTCCATGTCAATGAGGTCACCCTCTCCTCTGGCCTCCATGACACCCCAGAAATCTCCCACCAGTATCTGGGCTCGCTTGTAGAACGAGATTCTCTTCCTCTGAAACACAAGGGCAGCTCTTCACTCTGCTTATACTGTATGTGCTGTTTGATCCATTGCTATAAGATTTTTTTTTTTTTTTTTTGCTGTTTTGTTTTAAGTCTATCTTTTATGTGAAATATGTTATGCTGCCAGAACCCCCTTGAAAAGGGGATTATTAAATACAAGTAAATAAATAAATAAAATCATGGCAACAATGCATGTGCAAAGACTCCTTCACTGTCTGTATAATATGAAGGGAGCATTATTGCCACACTGCCTTTGGCCAGGAGATGGAACTTTCACATCACTCCAAATGCATTATTTCAGATCACATCACACTTCCTATATGCTTTCAAGATTTTTAACACATATTCTATATATTTTTTAAATACTATGAATTCAAAGTGTCTACACGATTGTACTGTACATACCAATGAATGAAAAGTAAGCCATGGCAACCATTTCAAAAGACAAAACACCTCAGAGCTATTCTGATATGCTTAATGATTATTTAAGTATTTGAGATGTAGTTAATGTTTTCATATGCTTTACTCTATTGGTCTCTCTAAAAACGATCTACTGTGGTTTAATTCATACTTTCATAATAGATCCCAATGTGTTACCTTTAATGGAAGTCAATCCAACTTCTTAACTGTTGAGAAAAGGGGTCCCGCAAGGTTCGTCTTTGGGACCACTCCTTTTCTCTATTTTTATAAATGACCTCCCCAATATCTGTTCTGACTGTCGAACACAATCATATGCCGATGATGCAGTGCTATATACATCTAGTACCAATAAGTCCAAAATTGAAAGATCCCTTCAATCAGACCTTACCCTTGTTCAGAAATGGCTTTTATGTAACAAACTAATTTTAAATAAAAATGAATCATGCAGTATGTTATTTGGTACCAGATAAGGCCTTGGTAACTCACCACTGAAACAAGTAGTGAGCTTTAAATATCTTGGTGTTTGGCTCGACCCAACTCTTTCATTTAAGCAGCATATTGACATGATTTCTAAAAAACTCCGCTGTAATCTTGCTATTCTTTACCATCATATAAACCGTTTCACCTTTCAGATGAGAAAAAGAAAAATCTTAAATCCCTCAATGTAATTTATAATAGTCTTAGATTTATCTTAAGGTGTCCATATCTAACTCACCACTGTTCTATGTACCAAACACTAAACTGGTTATCCCCCCATGCTCGAAGATGCTACCACTGGTTCCAGTTCATCTTTAAATGCATCCATTTCAACTACCCTTCTTATTTAAAACAATCCCTGTTACCATACACATCCTCATACTCACTAAGACATATTCAGCAACCCTTTCCTTTATCCCAAGAAATTGGGAGACGTTCATTTAAATTTAAAGCTCCTTCTGACTGGAACACTCTGCCTAGTGCCATAAGAACTATTAGCTCATTTTGTCTATTTAAAAATACACTTTTGCCCTTCCTTATAAAACCATGTACCTGTTACTAGTGTTAGAATCTTCGAGCTCCTCCTATCATCTGTGTGTGATTATCTGACATGGCTATTGTGTATGTATATGTGTTATTGTGTTGCATAGTGCATCAGTCTTGTATTATATTGTGTCACAATGCCATGAAATGATATGTCATGCAGTAGTGTTGATCGTCTGTATTGATGTGTGTTGTGTGGTAGGTGGTTGTATACGTCAAGTCAATTGGCAATTGTCATAACTGCAGCAGGTGGGGATGGAGGGGTTTTGGGATTGGTGTCTGGATAGGTGGATTGATGAGAGCCAACTATGTATCTATGTATTTATGTATGATATGTCTGTTGCTGTAACAATGTCTTGTCTTGTATTGTATGTTGGACCCCCTTGAAAACGAGATGACTGTTCATCTCAAGGGGTTACCCATGAATAAACTTCAAATCATTGTCATGTCAAAATTTCACGGTTGCGTTATGGGAATTTCTTTTCAGGCAATCATGATTTTATTCACCAATTATCAAACATGAAATATCCCACAACTTTATCCCCATCTAACTCTAACCTCATAAGTAGCTTCGTCCCTGTAGGAAGGGATCTTCTCCACCATGAGTTCCACCATCTTCCGGGCGTCGTTCCCGACTCGGCTGATAAAACTCCGGAAGCTTCCTCCGTGCTCCTGCAGCACACGGCCTCCCTCGGTGAGCACCTTGTTAGAAAGATCCAGTATGTGAGGTTTTCCAATGATTATATAATTAGTATAACCATTCTAGTGAATAGGAGGTTAAGGAGCTGCGTACTGTCAAATTACACTTTTCATGAGGGGAACGCAGTTCAGCAAATAATGTAACACCAATAGACAGAATAATTGAGCTTTAATTTTTTTATTTATTTTTTTATGAAAACACATTCATAAAATCTAATCTGCCAAGGAACATGGTGTGTAAGGTTGAGCTTCATGTATTATTTTCACTTTGTAAATCACACGTGCACAAATATACACATACACATACATAATGTACTATGTAAAGATGTAATAATCCTCTTCTCTGTGTACCTTCTTTGTTCAGCCAATTGACTAGAGACTGGAAATTACAACTTGTTTCTCACCAGATCCCTTTGTATTTCAACTGAAAAACCCTGCTTTGTGCTACATCAGTGCCGAGAACACCGTCTTGATGGTTTCATGCAGATGTCAGCTTTGCATAATATAATATAATATATGGGACCTTAACATGATAATGTTAGAACCTGGTGGCGCTCCTGAAGCATGGGCATGGGTGTGTCATTGTCTGACCGAAGGACGTGTCCCAACTCTTCCACACTCATCTGAGAGAAGTACTTTGGATCAGTGA
Source organism: Chelidonichthys spinosus (assembly GCA_029853015.1). Classification (NCBI taxonomy): domain Eukaryota; kingdom Metazoa; phylum Chordata; class Actinopteri; order Perciformes; family Triglidae; genus Chelidonichthys; species Chelidonichthys spinosus. Next base: position 18,094,569 of record CM056831.1, read on the forward strand.
TGGGTAAACCTGTTGACAGTGGCAGAGAAAGTATGCAGTATTACTTTAGTAAAACTATCAGCCTAAAAATGATTCACATTACAAGTAAAAGTCCTGAATTTAAAAATCTGCGATCTACAAAAGTAATATCAGCTAAATGTACTTAAAATAACAAAGTAAAATGACCTATCATGCAGAATGACTGTCTTATATGATAATCATATATTCTATTATTCAGTTTTTATCATCAAATAACATAAGATCATTTTAATGTTGTAGTTCTGGATACTTTATATACTATTAGGTAGATTATAGTATTTTATCATATCATATAAGCATAGCATTATGTTTTTTAATGTAATATCAGCAAAGTGAAGCTAACAATGTATTTTAATCGTGTACTTAGTGATTGTGCTTAGTTACTTTCCACCACTGCCTGTGGTGTGGAGGAGCAACTAGATGGGTTTTCATCTAGAGGAACTATAGTAGAGAACAAGAACACTCACTACTACTAAGTTATGGCTTCTATATTAACACGGAATATATACTCTGCAGCATCCAATACTCGCAAGAGGCTCAAAAGACATAATTTGTTCTGATCTCATGCTGTCAACCCTTGAGATTTACACTCTGGAGTCAAAGCTACCTGAGCTTTTCTGAGAGAAGCTCTTGTAATTACACAAGGCCACGGTGACTACACATTGAGTGCTCTATTCCATATGAGGCATAATTGATTCATATCCGGAGTCATTCACGCTAATTGTAAACAATGCACAGGCACATGTAGAGCTCCAAGCAATTTCCCAGCAGCCCAAGTTCAAGTAAAGGGTACATACACTATAATTGATAATAGCAGCGCACAACAAAAGCACACACGGGAAAAAAAAGGGAACAAAAAGCAGCATAGAAAAGGGGCCTGATTATACATCTTTCTCTCCAGAGATGAAGCTGCTAACAAAGAGGTGAATCAATCTATAAAAAAAGGCAATGATGTGATGTAACAGAAACAGCATGTTGTTATCTTTTCTTCATAATTGGGACATTTTTATCACCCACGGTTTTTTTTTTTTTCTTTACTACAATCTGGTTTATTTTCGGAGCAGTTAGATGAATCCTGCAGCAAGTCACAGCTATAATGCATCACTCTGTTGTGTGCAATCTAAATCAGTTCACTATGAAGTAAAACAAAACATGCTATTTTTAACCTAATAAAACATGTTGTTGTAACATTATTTAATGGCGTTCTCACCTTCCTCCATGGCCCTGGTGATGGCAGCACACAGAGTCATGTAGCCCGTGTACGTGCTCCCTTTATAGGTCACCTCACACTGTTGAGTTTTTTCCTCTGGCCAAAATGAGAAGTTCATGGTGTCCACGACAAACACCCAGTTCAAGGCCTGCAATGTTGGAAAACACACATTATCAAGAGAGCGGGAGAGAGACTGGGACTTCTACCAAAATGCTCAAATCTGGGTAAATGTTACAAAAAAACAGTGACTTGTAATCAATAAATCAAAAATGTATCCGAGTACAATCATTGAGTATAAAGAGCTCCCTTTTTTTGTTTGCATTTTCTAACACATATTTGTTTTATATTAACTGTCAGAAGCAACAAAATTTTGTATCAATGACTTATGTGATCAATCTACAAATGATTTGAACACTGTAGAAATTCAAACTACATTAGACAACAGCACATCTCAAGCCATCTTAGATGTCACTCATCGTGTCCATATTATGAGTAGGATTGAAGATATGAATCCTGGGACCTCATTTAATTCATTTAGATATTTTACTGTAATTCATGCGATGCCTCTGAACAAGTTGGGCCATAGAATCCTTTCCATCTGTCACCTGAACAATCTAGTATTGCTGCTGTTGCCCCCGAACAACATATTTTGTAACATGTAACATGTAATTCACTTCTCATGTACACCAATAATCTACTTCTCTGGGTGGCCCCAGCCGGTGATAAGACTCCCCTGGTCAGAGGTGGGTGCTGGAGCTAATGGATTCGCCTTCTTCCAGCCACTCGCTGTCAGGTCGTCACTGTGTCGGAGGTTGTAGAGCATCTCCGCCACCTTCTGCACTCCGTCCTCCTCCACAGACACATCCCGACTCCGCTCTGCTATGAACTGCCCAGACTCTCGTGGAAACAGAGGTGGCTCCATAATGGAAACGGCACTACTGCATGGAGAAGAAACACACCTGACGGGACATGCGTAGGCACCAGTATATATACATATTATTTCTAACATGTATTATAATACATTCCCCAGCGGCCCCTACATGCATCTAAGGAAATTACCATGAAAATAATGTCCTGTGTCATTCCGCTGCTGTGCATCATTAAAAGTGTTACATAGACAGACTGTGATTTCCTGGTCCGCACTCATTCTACTCCAACCACACCTTGAGCTTGCAAGGTGTTTGTTCTGGATCTAATCAGACACCTTACAGACTCCAGGAGCAGCTTCATGCATGGGTGAGTGCAGGGGGAGATGTGAATGCCAGTTCCGTTTAGTCAAACACTAGACATCTCTGGAGAAGTGTTATTTTAAAGATAATATCCCTGATTAATTACATCAGTCACAATTAAAAGACTTATCAAGACGGCAGAGATGCAATAAAGGTTTTTCTTTTCTTTTTAAAGAGTAAAGAAAAGATTATCTCATCTCATGCATGCGCTGTATTAATGAGAAGTAGAGTGCACAAAAACATAAAGGCCCCGCACACAGGACCATCTCTGACCAACCCCATTATTAAAACCAAAAGAACTAAATTACATCCTTCTCCGTCGACCTCTAAAAGCTCCATCTGACTGAAGTGTCCAACGGCTCTGTGTTAATGATATGTTCCCGATCCGGCTGATAATGGGATAGTCGGATGGAATGAAATTCATTTTCACTGCTATTCATGAATGCTAGTCAGATGATTTACTCTCCTCCACCAGTTAATTTCGTTAACGAAAACTATGACAAATATTTTGTCAAAAGCATTTTTTCTACGACTAAGACGAGATAATGACGAGCAAAAAATAAATCCTTGATGATAGCCCATAGGAAAAGAATGAGACAACAGATTCAACATAGGCCAAGTTATGGACCGGCAGCTTAAAGCAGACGCATGGGGGCGGCAGTGCTAAAATCGGACTAAAAGTAATGACTAAAAGTTGACTAAAATGTTTTTACTTTTTGTCGACTAAAACTAGACTAAAACTATGAAGGTAAACAATGACTAAAATGTGACTAAAACTAATAAGCATTTTCGTCTAAAGACTAAGACTAAATCTAAAATAGCCGCCAAAATTAACACTGTCTTACACAATGTCTTCACATGGCAGGGAAGATTAAAGGGATAGTTCGGAATTTTGGTAATAAGACCTATTTTCCTAGTGAGCTGGGCCCTCATTTATAAAGCTTGCGTACGCACAAAACGGGGCTGGAAACGTGCGTACGCCACTTTCCACGCAAATGTTGTGATCTATAAAAACCAAACTTGACAGGAAAGTGTGCGTACTCGTAAGCAAACTCTGAGGCATGCGTACCGGTACACACATTCTGGAGACTGGAGGGGAATCAGCAGTAAACGTGAGAACTATATATTTTTGATAACTTGCAGACATTTAATTACACTCCATATCATACGTTAGATCTGCGGTATCATGATGAACTCCAGCAATATTTTTGACGCTTTTAATGAGTGATAGTTTTTTTCATGTTAACACCTTCTTTTAAAATCTGACTTGTATCTTAATCAAAATCATTTTTAAATATTGAATAAGCGCTGTCACCGCAGGAGGAGGAGACGGCCCAAATGCATGTAATGCAGTATACAATAAATAGGCTACCTTCCATTAGGTCACTGTAGAACACAGCGGGAATAACTAAATATTCTCCTTATTTATGTGCATATATCATCAACGCACATACATACAGCCATTAAGCCATCGTATAATTGTTACACTTGTACTGATAACAGTAACTGTCGTAAAGAGAGGCGGAGCCAATGTTGATTTACGGCTGCTGTAAGTGAGTGTAACAGAGCGCGTGCTACCAGTAAACAACACAAACCTGATAGTCACTTGTGAGACTCTTATTTAACACAATAACAATACATGGTACCAGGAATTATTGAACTCACGATAAGGACATACTACGACGATGGAGGGGATAAAGCCGCCCGGTAATCTACAGCTGGATGGGAATGTGGATGAAAACTGGCGGTCCTTCAAGCAACGTTTTCTTCTCTACCTCACGGCAATCGGGGCCTCGTCTAATTCAGGAGAACGTAATGTGGCTTTGTTGCTGACAGGTGTATAATACATTCACGTTGGATGAGAAAGAAGATGATGATCTGGATCTGGACACGGTGCTGGGACTTTTCGATGACTACTGCACACCCAGGAAAAATGAAGTCTATGAGAGATATGTTTTTCGCTCTCGTATGCAAAAACAGGGTGAGTCCTTTGGTGCTTTTTTAACTGACTTGAAGACCAAAGCACAAACATGCAACTTTGGAGAACTTAAGGACTCAATGATACGTGATCAAGTCGTGTTTGGAATAAATGACAAGCGGGAGAGAGAAAAAATGCTGAGCGACAGTAACCTCACTTTAGACGGCGCCGTGAAACTTTGTCACGCGGGTGAACTTTCTGCCATGCACGCAAAAACTTTTTGGACAGAGTAACACCGCAGCGACCGGCGGCACGTGTACAATGGCAATGGGTTTGAGTACGCTGGGACTGGAGAACATGTCGGTGGATGTTGTAAACAAAAAGGACACGGGACGGCGTGCAGAGCCACGGAATATGATGCCTTACGACTGCAGACGGTGCGGTAACAGACATGCAGCCCGGCAGTGTCCGGCATACGGTAAAACTTGTGCAAAATGCAGAGGCAGGAACCACTTTGCTAAGATGTGCTTCTGGAGTGAAAAGACTGAAAGTAAAAAGACAGTGCATGCGGTTGACACAGAAGAGGCGCTGTTTATTGGAACAGTGCAAAGTGACTCAAAACCGGCTGTGGATGGATCAACTGTGCATACAGTGGAGCTACAGAATGAAGTTTGGATAGCTCCTCTGCTGGTAAATAACACCATAGTTCCTTTTAAGCTTGACACAGGGGCTAAGGCAAACCTAATAAGCTGGAGTGATGCACAGAATCTCAAGGTGAGACCCAAGATATTGAACAAAACAGTGGCTTTGAAGGCATATAATGGACAGAGCATAGAGACAAAAGGAACATGCAGACTGACAATTAAGCATAAGAACCGCCTTCATCATGTGATGTTCACTGTTGTACCTGACGGACACGAGACATTATTGGGGGATAAAGCATGTGTGGATTTGGGCTTGGTTAAACGAGTCTACGCCATCAATGAAACGGCAGATGTGCAAAGTGCCCCACCAAGCAGTACAGATCTGTCTCATGATACCATAATACACAAATATGCAGATGTATTTCAGGGCTTTGGAGCGCTGCCCTTCACATACTCCATCAAACTGAGAGAGGATGCGCAACCTGTGATCCACGCACCCAGAAGAGTCCCGGTAGCTCTCCGTGACAGACTGAAGGCAGAACTAGACCGCATGGTGAGCCTGGATGTCATAAAGAGGGTAGAAGAGCCCACTAACTGGGTAAATTCTATGGTCTGTGTCAACTCAAAGAAAAATGACAAACTCCGAGTTTGCATGGACCCAAAGGACCTTAATTCTAACATTAAAAGACAACACTATCAGATACCAAAAAGGGAGGAAATAATTAGCGAAATGACAGGAGCAAAGTACTTTTCTAAGATGGACGCCTCACATGGTTTTTGGCAACTAAAGATTGACAAGGAGAGTGCCAAGCTATGCACCTTTAATACTCCATTTGGCAGGTACTCATACCAACGTTTGCCCTTTGGAATTAGTTCTGCCCCTGAAATCTTCCACCGTGCAATGGAGCAAATCATTGAGGGGCTGGACGGTGTGCGGGTGTATGTGGATGATCTGGTTGTGTGGGGCGCCACACAGAAAGAGCATGACACCAGACTGGAGAAGACACTCAAGAAGATACAGGAGTATGGACTCAAATTAAACAGAGAAAAATGTCAGTTCAGTGTCAGTGAAATCAAGTTCCTTGGAGACAAGATCACCACAGCTGGAGTTCAACCAGATGAGGTAAAAGTAAAAGCTATACATGACATGGAGAAGCCAAAAGACAGAAAAGGGGTACAGAGGGCCCTTGGAATGCTGAACTATCTGGGGAAATTTGTGCCAAATTTAGCTGTGAAAACTGCTAATCTAAGAAAGCTATTACATCATGAGACACACTTCCAGTGGGCACATGAACATGACACAGAATGGAAGGAACTGTTAAGTGCTCGAGCAAAGCCCCTACTGAAGTTCTTCTGTCCTGAAAAGAAAACAAAAGTTTCTACAGACGCCTCAAAAGATGGTCTGGGGGCCGTCCTCCTCCAGGAGGATTAGGGAGCATGGCATCCAGTAGCGTATGCATCACGCTCAATGACGGCTGCAGAGTGCAGATATGCACAAATAGAAAAGGAATGCCTTGGTTTGGCTTTTGGCTGTGAAAAATTTCATACTTACATTTATGGACTTCCCAAGGTTATCCTTGAAACAGACCACAAGTCACTGCTCGGGATTGCTAAGAAGAACCTGTGTGACATGACGCCAAGGATACAGAGGCTTATGATGAAACTGCAGCGTTATGATTATGAACTCACATATGTACCGGGCACACTAATGTTCATTGCAGATACGTTGTCCAGAGCTGCACCTAATGTCATACAGGACACTGAGACAGATGAGGACGTGGTTCTTCATGTTGATATGGTCTATGCAGCGTTGCCGGCCACACAGGAACAGCTGTCAAAGATAGCCACAGAAACAGCAAAGGACCCCATTCAGCTGAAGGTGATGAGAAATCTAAGAGAGGGGTGGAAGAAGGGGTCATGTAAACAATATTATCACATTCAGCCAGAGCTCTCTGTGGTGGATGGACTTCTGCTTAAAAAATGTGACAGGATTGTCGTGCCCACATCAATGCGTAGAGAAATGCTCACCAGAATACACGAAGGGCATCTGGGTGCAGAAAAGTCAAAAAGGAGAGCACGCGAGGCCCTTTACTGGCCAAACATGAACTCTGATATTGACCAGCTGGTCGGTGAGTGTGCTACATGTCAGGAGCATCATTACAAGCAAACAAAGGAACCCCTCATTACCACAGAGCTCCCATCACAGCCTTGGGAGAAGGTAGGAACTGACATATTTCACTATGAGGGCAAAGACTATTTGCTAGTAATAGATTACTATTCAAATTATCCAGAGACATATCTATTACCTAGCATCACATCAAGAGCTGTAATAAGTCAGCTGAAGGCAATCTTTTCCAGGCAGGGCATCCCACTAACTCTGGTTTCTGACAATGGTCCTGCCTATGCAAGTCATGAGTTTCAGGTCTTTGTGTCAGAGTATGAGTTCAATCATGTAACTTCCAGTCCTCTTTATCCGCAGGCCAACGGAAAGGCTGAGAAAGGAGTACAGATTGTGAAAAGACTATTAAAAAGGCAGCGCATAGCAATACTGACCCATACCTGGCCCTGATGTCATACAGAGCAGCCCCGCTGGAAAGTGGCAAGTCACCAGCTGAGCTGTTGCTGGGGCGCAAGATCCGTACTAGACTGCCCAGTCACATCACACACATACCTGAACACAGAGATGAGGCGTGGTCGGAGAAAGCCAGAAGACTACAACAGAAGCAAAAGGCATGTCATGATCGCACAGCCACTGCTCTAGTGCCACTACAGAAAAAGGATGTGGTTCGCATGGAAGGACCTGGATCATGGGACAGAAGAGCTGTCGTTTTGCAACAGGTTGCTCCCAGGTCATACAATGTCGTGACAGAGAATGGTGATGTCTTTCGCAGAAACAGGAGGCATCTGTTGAAAACCACAGAGCCATGGCAACAACAGGTGGTCAGAGAGGATGACCTAAGGCTGGAGAACAGGCTAAACGAGCAGGGAATAGATGAAGGACACAATAGTGACAATGTAACAGAAGTCCCGTGCCATGCAGATGAGATGGTAAGGGACACATCCAAAATGATGCAACAGTATATGCAACTACGCAGGTCAGAGCGGACCAGAAAGCCTGTGGTTAAACTGGACCTGTAGTTGTGACTACAGAGACTATCAGTCATTGTCATTGACTCTTGGGCGTGGGTAGTGTTCATAATTTACCTGCTATATTTCAAAAGGAGTGTTCATAAGTCACATGCACATGTTTTAAAGGTGCAGTTTATGCTGCTTGTTTCTATATGCCTTTCCTTGCTGTTGTTTTAAAAGCAGCGTTCATAAGTCACATGCAGATGTTTTAAAGGTGAAGAATATACTGCTTGTTTCTATATGCCTATTATTATTGTTGTTGTTCTTTTTATGAAAAGCTCTGTGTATATGTTTATGTAGGGGGAAGATGTACTGATAACAGTAACTGTCGTAAAGAGAGGCGGAGCCAATGTTGATTTACGGCTGCTGTAAGTGAGTGTAACAGAGCGCGTGCTACCAGTAAACAACACAAACCTGATAGTCACTTGTGAGACTCTTATTTAACACAATAACAATACAACACTTATCCTCGTTTTTAAACCACCAGAGCGCAGAGGAAATGCGCTATAATGAGTGGCACGCTCGTGCGCGCTCAGTCGTGGAGCGTGGAGAGCGCAACTTTACTTACGGATTCTTGCGCAACAGGAAGCAAGAATCCGTGAGGATGTTATGTTTGTAATATAAGGAAGACAACGATCAATGTTCATTGTAAACATATTATTTTATTAATCACAGTGCGTGTTTGACGTAGCTCATCTGCAACGTTGTTGATGGCGGTGATTGTGTCTCGCTGAAGTTGCAGGACGGCATCAGTGAGCACCCGACCGCTTGATGTGCCATGCGCCGGGGTGCGCTGCTGCTTTGCGCCGGACCCGGAAGCTGTGCCGAGGTCCCGTCACCGTCACCCTCCTCACCGTCACCCTCCTCTACGCCACACGCTGCAGACTCTGGAAGGACAAAAACTACTCAACGTTTTGTTTTATATACAATAAAAGTTTAAAATCTGTTTACCCTTATACCTCTGGTCTCAGTCGCGTATGTGTCTCCCTCCTTTTCGGACACAATCCCCATCAAAGTCACATCAAAATCAAACTTCCTCAAACACTCTAGCAATACATTAAATCCATGTTAGGAGCGGAAAGATGTCATTTACCTTCAGATCACCGTCCGCTCGGTCCCACTGACGCCGTGGACAGCAGCAGCAATGTGTTGTCCCTCGCACTGCGTCTTTTTATTCGTGATCCCGCTGCTGTGAGCACTGATTTAAATTATTGTCCGGGCCTCCACCTCCCCAACAAGTGTCTCTTTCTCCGTTTCTGAAAAGTAACGTTTCTTTGCTTTTTTCTGACCTGTCGCCGTGATTCACCACACGGAAACGATCGCATGCCGGCTCATTAACATAGTAAAATGTGGGAGTGTACAGGGCGGGATTCAGGTACGCACACTTGTAGGTGATCCTGTGATTTATAAAGGGAACATTGCGTACAGCTTGCGTGCGCACAGTTTTATAAATCAAATTTTTTTTTGGCACACGCAAACTTTGGCTTTTTGGCGTAAGTACACTTTTAGTAAGGATCCTACGCACAGTTTTATAAATGAGGGCCCTGGTGTGTTCGAGACGTCTGGAGACGTTTTCAAGAAATTTCATTCAGTTCTTCGAGTTGCCGAGTTCGCTTATGCTATGGCTAGCGCAAGTCAATCGTTCTTAGCTAGCATGGCATTAAAAACAGTCTTGACCACTCCACAGTGCACCCGAGGCAAATCCATTGTAACGGCAGACTATCGATGTACATATGTGTTGATAGTAGGGCTGCACAAAAAATCGTTAAAAAATCGCGATCTCGATTCACACATACACGTGATCTCATTTCTACACACAGCGATTCTGAAGCATTTTATATCTCGAGCTGCATCACAAAGCGCCACATTTTTGAAGCGCCCCCAAACGCAGCACTGCCGCTGCCTCCTCCCTCAACCTATGGTAAAGCGTCTTTACAACACGTGATTCAGTGGAGGAAGCCGCCTGCAGTTGAGTGTTTGGAAAGAGTGAAGTTACGTGTCCACAGGCAGCGGTGTTTCCCCGCGTCCCATTCATTGCGCCGGGCTCGACTCGCCGCCTCGGGAACGTTCGCGAACGCTCGCGAAAATCTTCTAGACTGAATCTTGTCGATCTAAAATAAAGACAGATTCAGCAACGGCATACCTTATTTCTCGCTTAAAATGTTTTCAGAAACACCTTTTGGTGAACTATTTTCGTAAAATAAGAGAAAGTTTCCAAACGAGCCGCCATGTTGGTCTGCGTGAACTCCGGAGCAGGCAGGACAGCTGTGAAAGCGATCATCCAATCAGGTGCAGCCATGAAGTGTGCGCGTGATTGTATGAAGGAGAGCGCCTGTCAATCATCCTCTAGTGGCAGCCCACCAAGCGTGCACTACTGGTAAGCGGCGCGTCCACTCGCGTTTAAAATCGCCTCTGTGGACAGGTATTAGGTACGTGTCAACAGAGACATTTTTTTTTTTTTACTTTTGTAAAAATTACTTATCTTCCAATGATAGAACTACTACTATGCCTCTGCCAAAGCAACAAACATTTTTTTGTTTTGTTAAAGTTCATTGGTGCAATTAACATTTTGTGGAAAAAAATCGTGCAAGAGAATCGTGATTCACATTTTTTCCAGAATCGTGCAGCCCTTGTTGATAGAATGTTTAAAATACAACCAACCTTGCATTTTTAAGGATTTATGTCTCAGCAGCAGCAGCTCACTATTTTCACAGTGATTTTTAAACTTTTGCCATATATGTAGCCATGCAGATTTACATTAAATCTGAAGTGGTCCCTTATTTTTTTTTCCAGTGCTGTAAAACGCATACATGCATTATTTTAAAATTGTGTGCATTAGAAAAGCTTGTCTTTGTGGTATTTCATTTTATTTACTGATTAATATGTTATTGTTCTAAGATTTTCTATTAAAATAAAGTCAGTAATGACATTATTTGCATTCTCTTTTTATTTGAAAAAATATCGAAAAGTACCGAAATATATGTTGGTACCGGTACCAAAATGTTGGTATCTTGACAACACTACATAAAATACTGCACCTCAGTAAAACAGCAGTAAAATGACAATCACAGAGTACACACAATAAAGTGTCTCTTAGCAACCTCACTCCATTCTTTTTTTCCTTCAGTGAAGTCCATTCCGATGACATGTGACTTCAAAGAATGAAAGTGGCTTTGATTTCGTGACATCACAGAATGAAAGTGGCTTTGGGGTTATAAAGCTCTGCTCTCTGAGCCAAAATCAGTGAGAAACTGTATGTTTGTGTTACGTAAGTCCGATTTACCGGTAACTCTACTACACAAAGATCCAGTCGACAATTTCAATCTGCTCCAGTCTACTACAACCAGAGCTATGTTCAGAAGGATTTTCCAAATAAACAGGGGGAGAGTTGGTTGCAGTCTTGGGGATTTTCCAGCATCCCTGTCTGAAGGCCATCATCCCTCTCTGGAGGCCAGCCATCAGATGTTCACGAACACCAAAGCAAAGATGTTTAGCAAAGAAGCTGAACTCCTGGAGAGCAACAGAGCGTGGCAGAAAAGATGCAGAGCTCTGGAAGACCAGTTAAGGAAGGAGATGGAGGAGAAATTCCACTTGCAGACTGAACTCCAAATGATGAAGAATGAGAAAAGGTATCATGAGGACATGTTCAGAAGGGAGCTGTCCAAGCACCAAGAATTGGAGGAAGAGAATGAAGAGCTGGGCATGAGACAACACCGCTTTGACAAAGAACTACACCTGATTGAGAAAGAAATCATCAAGATGGAATATGAGGACAAGCTCAAAATGGATCTGGCAGAGAAAGTCCAAAGCCAGGAAACCAAATATGAAGCTTTGGAGAGAATCCACATGGCTCTGGACGCAAAGTTCAGAAAGAAGCAGGCCAAGAACAAGGAGTTGGAGACAAAGCTACAAGAGGTGGAGGAAGAGAACAAAAACCTGCTCTATCATCAACAGAGGTGGGACACAAAGATCAACCTGATTGAGAAAAAATTCCACCAGATGGAGGATGAGAAGAACAACTTAAAAAATGAACTGGCAGAGAAAGTCCAAATCCTGGACACCAAATATGAGGACATGTTCAGAAGGGAGCTGTCCAAGCGCAAAGAATTGGAGGAAAAGAATGAAGAGCTGGTCATGAGACAACACCGCCTTCGACAAAGAACTACACCTGATTGAGAAAGAAATCATCCAGATGGAGTATAAGGACAAGCTCAAAAAGGATCTGGCAGAGAAAGTCCAAAGCCAGGAAACCAAATATGGAGCTTTGGAGAGAATCTACATGGCTCTGGACGCAAAGTTCAGAAAGAAGCAGGCCAAGAACAAGGAGTTGGAGGAAGAGAACAAAAACCTGCTCCATCATCAACAGAGGTGGGACACACAGATCAACCTGATTGAGAAAAAATTCCACCAGATGGAGGATGAGAAGAACAAGTTAAAAAATGAACTGACAGAGCTGCAGAAGACGAAGGGCGAGATGCACAAGAAGGAGGAGGAGAAAAATCAGGAGGAGAAGAAAGGCTTGTTTAGCTGGATGCACCGAAAAAAATGGGTTGGCATCGTGCAGGTGGAGGAGGCTGCTAGTTGTTCAGCTCAGATTGGACAACAATAGCTCCTCCCTTAACCTCTCCACCCTTCCTCCCTGCTCGTCTACCTCCCCTTCCTTCTATTCATGCCTTCTCCATCTCCATCACCACCCTCCATCTCCCTCAGCTCCATCTACCTCACCTCCAACCTCAGCTCCATCTACCCCAACTCCAATAACTCCACCTGTCCCTCTGCGTGGAGTTGGGGTTTTTCTCCTGGTGCTCATGTTTCCCTTATATAAAAAAAAATGCACATTTGCTATAAGGGTTTTTCGCCTGGTGCTCAGGTTTCCCTTTAATGAACAAAAAAATACACATTTGCTATAAGGGTTTTTCGCCTGGTGCTCAGGTTTCCCTTTATATGTGTGTATATATATATATATACACACACAGTATATATTAACTGAAAATTAATTCACATTCCAAGAGGGACAAATGAGCCCATACAGTTCAGCTGGCACCGGCTTGGAAAAGATTGAAAAAGACAATTATTTCCAGAAGCTCGATTCCAGAGCTTGTTGTGTTCGAGGTTTGGGCTGTAGAGACATTCACACAAGAGGCGATATGGTTCTCCGCCATGTCGTGTTTCAATGGGACAAAGCGTCCTGCGTGAACCTGCTCGGCAGGGATGAGCCCTGCAGCTGGGGAATTGGGTTTCTCTCCTACCCTGCTTGCTGTGCATGTCCTCCTGTTTCCCCTCGGAGCCACAGAGGGAAAGTGAAGACGATTAATGATAATTAACAATAATCAATAATAATTAACAATATTATCCTCTCCGGGAACCATCACCTTACCGTGGTGGAGAGGTTTGTGCGTCCTTATGACCCTGAGGGCTGTGTTGCCTGTGTTGAGCTTTGTGCTTTCCCATGCCAAATTGGTCTCAGGTGAGGGGCCAGACTAAGAATGGTTCAAAAGACCCCATGAAAAATCTAGGAAGAAGAGGAGTGACCCTGCCAGGAGGAAGCCCGGGCCCCCGTCTGGAGCCAGGTCCTTCACCTCCTTCACCTCCCCCTCCATTTACAGTCAAAGAGCTGATACGCAGGTGGTTAAAAACATTTTTTTGCCCACTTCATGTTGACTTCAGGCGGTGGGTCTAAGAGGCTTTTTTTAAGATGATTTTTTCCAGCTAGAGCTCCGTTCAAGCCTTTTGTTATTTTATACAGACAGTGTGGAAACAGGGAGAGAGAGGGAGAAGACATTGCGGGAAACTGATCCCGGGCCGGGAGTCGAACCCCGTGGTCGAGGACGTTGAGCCTCTGTACATGGGACGGCTGCCCTAAACACTGCGCCACCGGCTGCCCCGTAAGAGGCTTTTCTTTGTACATCACCACCTGGGCTATCTAGGAAAAAATATTTCATGCGTGTATGCCCAACCTAAAGGGGGCTGTTACTCAGAAAAAAGGCATAAAATCAGTCACATTTCATGTCGCCATTAGGTGGCGCCTTGACTGTGAGTTAATATTCCAGTGCAGACCATATATATATATATACACTCATTCTAAAATATATATTAATAAATACATCTTTAATATTTTCTTTAATTTGTTTCTACATAATTTCTTAATGCCATTTTTGTTTTGAATTGACTTTTTTTTCATGATCCTCTGATCAAAAGTTTGGCTTGTTTAATATACATAATGTCCGAGGGCGGCGCTATTTCCTTCACCTATTCGGTCCGCCTCCATAAGGCTCTTGAACGCCTCCCTTTGCTTTCCTCGACTGCTGCTCTAGCACGCAGGCGCCGGGCGGTTTCCCAGGCAACCGAGGAGGGGCGGCAACAAACGGGAGATGGGACCAAGTCAACAACTAACGTCAGATGGTTTGTTTTTGGTATATTAGCTCATTTGTGCGTGTTAATTTCATATACAACAAGTTTTGAAAAAGTTGGACCACCACTAATTAGCGATAGCAATTGCCAGGAAACTTCACCGTCATGAGCGAGGTGTGTGTCTGGGTGGCGCTCCGTATCCGGCCACTGCTTCCCAAAGAAGTCCTCCACAACCACCAGGTGTGCGTGCGGGTGCTGCCGGACTGCACAGGTGATGCTCGGCTCAGACGGACTCTTCTCCTTCGACAACGCGTTTGGACCGACGGCCAGCCAGGATGAGGTGTACGAGTCCTGCGTCCAGCCCCTGGTGGAGTCGCTGGTCGACGGCTACAACGCCACCGTCTTCTGTTATGGACAAACGGGTTCTGGGAAGACATACACGCTCAGAGGAGGAAACCTGGGTAAGTCGCACAGAACACGGGTGGCAGTTTTCATCCGGTTACACTATTTTGGAAAATGACAGGTGGGAGCTACATTTTCAACTTGGAACTTGGAAGAATATTGTATAAGTTTCTTTATTGTTGGTATAAATTTGTGTGTGTGTGTGTGTTTCTCTCCCTTCCAATACCTCTCCCAGATGAAGAGGGTGGAATTATTGACTGCGTGGCCCAGGATGTGTTCATGTTGCTTGGAGAGAAGAAGAAGAGCGGTGAAGGTGTGGATGCCACGGTGCAGGTCTCATATATGGAGCTGTACATGGAGGAACTGCGAGACCTGCTGGAGCTGCACACTAATCATAAAGAGCTTCACATCAGAGAGGATGAGAGGGGAAACACAGGTCTTTGATATTTTTCACCGGCATGTAATGTGACCAATTATGATAATTTCTAATTGTTATACATATGAGGGAATGAGCTCTTAGTATTTTCTATATATACTATACATATACTTTAAGACATCACATAATGCCCAGTTTGACATTAGTTCAGACTTGGTCACTTTGTACATTGGCTAACTGCTCAATAGGCAATGTAATATGCCAAATAGGTGTAAATGCTTTTCATAAAAATAAAAAAAAATCTCTACATGTCAAGGTAAAAAGAAATAACCACAGAAAATTTGTGTGTTTCTCAGGAAGCTCGCAAAAGAGGAACAGCTATTAGAGCAGAACGATGCAGATCTGAGATAGGTTAAAAAAGAATTAGAGAAACTTCGCCGAGAGCAAAAGCCATCTTCAGGCCTTGGAGGAAGAAAAGAAACGCACTCGTTTACAGTTGAGGAGAGGAGTCTTGAGTCAGGGATGCAAACAGCGCGCCGAAAAGCGAAACTCGCTTTTTTCATTGCCAAATAGGGCAAATAGGGCATAGTACGCGAATAGTACGCGCGACTCGATTGGTTTGGTGAATGGCCAATCATAGATCAGCAGCACACTGGTGTGCCTTCGAGACTGGCTGACAGTTTTTGTCCCACCCCCAGTTAGCACTTGATTGGTTTTGCTCAGCCCCCCCCCCCCAAAAAAAAAACTCTTTGGATCTGGACGAATCACACAAGTGACCTATTTGGCCATGAAAAAAGCGAGTTTCGCTTTTCGGCGCGCTGTTTGCATCCCTGTTGAGTGCATCACATACATACAGTACAAAATACAGTAGAAAAGGACAGTGTGTCTGCAAATATATCTTCTGTGCGCACATTTATGTGTGAATGTTTTCAGACTGAACAACTTGTGGACCAGCAGATCCTGATCAATCGTCTTCGTGGTGACTTCATGACCTTAAAGGCGAGTCCACACCGGACCGATAATCGGCGTCGTTGAGAGAGTCGGCCTCCGTGACACGAGTCTGCTTGGTGTGGTCGCTCGAATCGGCCCACGTCGGGGTTCATTTCGGCCGATTGAAATGTCTAATCCGCCAT
Organism: Chelidonichthys spinosus; assembly: GCA_029853015.1. Lineage (NCBI taxonomy): Eukaryota > Metazoa > Chordata > Actinopteri > Perciformes > Triglidae > Chelidonichthys > Chelidonichthys spinosus. Next base: position 18,110,979 of record CM056831.1, read on the forward strand.
GCGAGTCGGTGACTCTTTTACCATTCTGATTGGTGGAGGCTAGCAGCTTGACTAGCGAATCAGTGAAGCCCGGAAGTGACGATGTAAACATACCAGATAACCAGTAGAATCGAAGAAGGTGGTCTAGAGAGGACCGCCTACTTCCGGTTTTCGTGTTTTTTGGCGCACAATACAGATTAGCGCCGCCTGTTGTTTTGGAGACATTACATCTCGCGCAAGCGCGGAACGTATGGCGTCGGCTTTAGTTCCGTAGGTGTGAACCGCCCAAGTCGTTGTTCGAGTCTGCCATGTTACGTAGCCCGACTTCACGAGTTGGGCAGTCGGTGCGGTGTGGACCCGCCTTTAGAGGTGCAACCTCAGGGGCAACTGTGGAAACAGGGGCTTCTGTTAACCCAGAATGGAGACCCCACAGTGTCCCTCTGCTCAGACACAACTGTGGACACAAACCTCCAAGGAGGGTAGGAGGATCAGAGTCTCCTTGTTTAATGACTACTCGGCGGCAGTGGCCAAGAAACGCAAGGCTTTTGACGAGGTGAAGGGTTGTCTGAGGAGGTAGAACGTGGAGTATGCCCTTCTATACCCCGCTACGCTGAGGCTGTCTGTCAATGGTGTGAAGAGATTTAACAAACCGGAGGCAGCTGTGACTTACGTGGAATCGTTTCCCTAAATCTCTGTAACCTCCTTTGCCTATGCCCCTTTTCTTTCCTACTGCTTATGATCAACCAGGTGAAACGTTCTACTTCACCGTATTCTTGGCGGACTGTAGTGTGTTTACATCTATGGATAGGCGCGTGTTAAACGCATGTTGCACCTGTCAGGAGGAGGACAGTTTTTCCCTACATGTTTAGTAGGGTCGTTGCCAAATTACTATTTTTTGAATGTTTTGTTGTACAGCTCTTTATTTTTCTTTCTTTATTTGTTTATTTTACTCTTACCCAGTATGTGGCAGATCTCTTGGCTCAATATACTTTGTATGATACATGAATAATACTAATAATGAATAAGCTGTGAATATGCACCTGGAATGTACGGGGTGTCACAGCCCTATTAAGCGGGGAAAAAAAATTACATGTCTAAAGGACTATATAGATGTTGCTATGTTACAAGAGACACATCTTGATGACACAGAGCATTTAAAGTTACAACAAGGGCCATTCGGACAAGTAATTTTCTCTTCCTTTACAACAAGAAGTAGGGGAGTAGCAGTATTGATCAGGAAAAACCTACCTCTTATAATGTCTGACTGTGTTAAGGATCTGAATGGTCGTTATGTGATAATCAAAGGGATTTTGCAAGGTCAAAATATTGTAATGATGAATGTGTGCTTTCCACCTGCCCACCCAGTCGCCTTCCTTACCAAAATGTTTTTGGACTTTTGGAGCTCCATTCCTTTCTAACTTCACTGTTCACCTCATTGTTGGCGGTGATTTTAATTTAATATTAAATCCGCTTATTGACAAATTTCCACATAGTAACGCGCCCCCCTCTCCTCAGGCCGACACACTCCATGCTCTATGTGAGGAGTTTGGGCTTATTGATGCTTGGAGGTGCACCCACCCCTCTGATAAACAATATGCATTTTTCTCGGCCCACATAAGTGTCAAACTAGGATTGATTATTTTTTTCTGCCAAAAACTGCCTAATACTCAGTTTTATCTTGCGACATAACTAGTATAATTATTTCAGACCATGCAAGAGTAATTATGGACATTAATCTCAAAACAGCGTCACATCAATCTCGTCACTGGAGACTTAATACCATTATTCTTAAAGATGAGGAATTTACTTCCAACTTCTCTACTGAACTTAAAGCATTTCTGGAAATCAATACTTCATCGGCCAGCAATGCCTCAGTCTTATGGGAAACATGCAAAGCTTATGCTAGAGGATTAATTATTGTGTACTCTGCAACAAAAAAAGCGCCAAAGACAGGAGAAAAAAAAACTTTAGAGAGTGAATTGACAGGTAAAGAAAAAGCATCACCACCACTGTGGCAAGAAATCACGGCAATCAGAACAGCTCTAAATTGCCTTCTTACCAGAGATGCAGAGAAGAAAATGAAATACACAAGACAGAGGTTTTATGAGCATGGAGATAAAGCAGGTAAATGTCTGGCCTACTATTTTAAGAAGCGTGCAGAATTCCAAACTATTGCAGCTATATCTGATAAAGATGGCCACAAGGTGTACCAAAACAAACTGATAAATAACTATTTTAAGAACTTTTATGAAAGCCTGTACTCTTCCGAACAAGCTCCAGAGGGAGAGCAACTAATGGACAATTTCTTTGCTCAATTGGATTTGCCAAATTTGTCAGAAGAGCATAAGCCTGCCCTTAATAGTCCCATAACTAAAACTGAAGTGATCAAAGCTATTAATAAATTACAAAATGGAAAATCACCGGGACCTGACGGCTTCTGTTGTGAATTTTATAAACAGTTCCAAAATATTCTTGTAGGTCCTCTTCTTGACATGTTCAATCACTCCTTCACTATAGGAGAATTCCCACAGACACTGAAGGAGGCCAACATATCCTTAATTATAAAGAAGGGGAAATGTTCTGACTATTGCGGATCCTACAGGCCCATATCCCTCCTAAGGGCCCTAGTTTCGTAGACCAGGCGCAGTCAGCTTTCAGCGCACCTGCGCCGCGCCGACGGGGCGTGTCCGCCTGGACTTTGCAAGTTTTGTACACCGCGCAGGCTCGCGCAGGCACACCTCCGGTCTCGCCCACCGGCACAAGTGGGAAAGAGGGAGGAGAAAAAGGCGTGAGTGGGAGACGAGGAGGAGACGAGGCGTGGACTGGGATTAATACAGCCGATTCAGATCTTCACCAATCAAATGAGCTCCTCTCCTCTCCTTTAATGCGTTAGGGGAGGTTCAGTGCAAGTTCTGTCACTTGATAACCCGATGACAGAAGCAGCGCCGCCGCTCCCACCACGCGCATCACGCGCTGTGCGCGCGTATCATAATAATATTAATGCCGATATTATAAGAAACAGGAGAGAGAGAGGGAGATGTTTTGGTCCGAGAGGCTGAGTTTCCGTTACGCGTGCCATCCGCCTTTGATCTGACGTCAGATGTGACGGGACAATAAATTCACGTGTTGATTCAATTAGTTGCATTAAATAGTGTTTGTTGTGATTATTTATTGCATGTAAATGTGCCTGGAACTGTGGAAACCTGCCTGTGAGGTCTCGGTGACGTGTGCGCACTGCTCGCCGGTCCGCCAAACTTCCGATCCGCCAGCTGTGATTCGCATTGAATCAATGGACTTTATTTACGCCTTGCGCTGAAAGTAGACCAGGTCGGAGCTGGCAAGCTTTCAGCGCAGTCTCGGCGAGGCTTTTTGTCACGAAACTTCCGCTACGCCAAGCTGAATCTGTAACGCCTCCCCCTGCTGCGCCGCCACACCCATCTTGGCGCAGGCGATCCACCAAACTGCCAAACTGACGGTGCGCAAGGCTGCGCGGGTCGAAACTTGCACTGCGCCAGCTGCGCCACTCTGCGCCGGTCTACGAAACTAGGGCCCTACATGTGGATAGGAAGCTGCTTTCTAAAATCTTGGCCTCTCGTTTACAAAATCTTTTACCTATACTGGTAAAGGAAGACCAGACGGGTTTTGTAAGGGGTCGGAATTCAGCTACCAATGTTAGACGTCTGTTGAATGCTAGCCTAGCTTTTAAACAAAAGTGTGGAGTCGTGTAAATGATGAGACAAGAGACGGAGATGGGTCGAGTCAGCTTTACTCTCCACATCAAAACAAACGAGTATTTTCGCACATGAGTTTTAATCGTAACTGCCGTAAACCCGAACTGCCGTAAACCGGAACTGTTTACCTTAAAGGTACAGTCCCTTGGTGAATGTCTCACACAGCAATTGTGGGTCACCACACAGGCCCCCCCAGAATTCACCCAAACCAACAGGTCCAGAGCGAACAGGCAACACACAGAGAACATCAGACACCCACTAGCGCCAAACAGAATACACTAGTACGAAACAGTCCCTAGAAAAATCAACGCCTAGGCGGGCGGACCAGGCGGCCAGAACGGCTGCGCCTAACAGGAGAAGGGCAAGAGGCAGGAGCAGGGGTCGAGGCCGCCACAGGATCAGGGGTCGAGGCTGCCGCACGCGGGCGCCCCCGTCGCGGAGGCTGAGCCAGCTGGAGCGGTCCGCCAACATCCACATGAGCAGGCTTGAGCCGGTCTATAGCCACCCGCTCAGGCCTGCCCCCCATATCCACCACAAAGTTCTTAGGCCCACCCTCCAAGACGCGGAAGGGCCCATCGTAGGGGGGCCGCAGCGGGGTACGGTGGCCATCATGGCGGACGAAGACGTACTTGGCCGACGGTAAATCCCTGGGAACGTAGGACCGGGGGAGGCCATGGCGAGACGTCGGAACGGGAATGAAAGCGTCCGCAATGTCCCGGGACGCAGCACGATGGGAGGCAGCCGACCACGGGGCCGTGGCGTCCGGAAGAAACTCCCCAGGGACGCGCAGGGGCTGGCCGTACACCAGCTCTGCCGACGAGGCCTGAAGATCCTCCTTGGGGGCGGAGCGAAGGCCCAGCATAACCCACGGGAGGCGGTCAGCCCAGTCGCCGCCCGTAAGGCTGGCCCTGAGCGCGGCCTTCATGTCCCGATGAAACCGCTCGCAAAGCCCGTTGCTCTGTGGGTTATAGGCCGTGGTGCGGTGGACCTTCACTCCCAGGACACCGGCGACCGCAGTCCAAAGCTCCGACGTGAACTGCGGCCCCCGGTCTGAGGAAATGTCTGACGGTGTGCCGAAACGGGCCACCCAAGCCATAACGAACGCCCGGGCCACCTCAGCTGCTGTAGTGGAGGACAGGGGAACCACCTCTGGCCACCTGGTGGTCCGGTCCACCATGGTGAGGAGGTAGGTGTAACCACGGGAGGGTGAAAGCGGGCCCACCAGGTCCACGTTCACGTGGTCGAAACGCCTCTCCGGCACTTTGAAGAGTGCCAAGGGGGCTTTGGTATGCCGAGTCACCTTCGCACGCTGGCACGCCACACAGACAGCAGCCCAGGCCCTGACGTCCTTCCGCAGGCCCGGCCAGACGAACTTGGCCCCCACAAGCTTGGCAGAGGCCTTCACCCCTGGATGGGAAAGGCTGTGGATCGTGTCGAAAACCTTACGCCTCCAGCCGGCAGGCACCATGGGGCGCGGTTGGCCAGTAGAGACGTCGCAGAGGAGCGCAGTGTTGGCCGTGCCAAACACCACATCCTCCATGAGGAGTGCCGTGGGGGCTGTTCTGTAGGCCTGCACCTCAGAGTCAATAGCCTGATCCCCAGCCATAGCTGCGTAGTCGAGGCCCAAGTGGACGGAACCAATAACCACCCGAGAGAGGCAGTCGGCCACAAAATTGTCTTTGCCGGCCACATGCTGAACGTCAGTGGTGTACTCCGAGATGGCGGAGAGCTGACGCTGCTGTCGACCAGACCATGGCTCCGAAGACTTGGCCATGGCGAACGTCAGCGGCTTGTGGTCCACAAAAGCCGTGAACCGACGGCCCTCCAACAGGAAGCGGAAATGACGGGTGGCGAGGAAAAGAGCCAGGAGTTCCCTGTCAAAAGCGCTGTATTTCCTCTCGTTGTCGCGGAGCTTCCTGCTGAAAAAGGCCAGTGGTTGCCAGGCTCCGCCCACCCACTGCTCACACACAGCCCCCACGGCGTAATCCGAGGCGTCCGTAGTAAGAGCAACAGGGGCGGTCGGAGACGGGTGCGCCAGCAGAGCAGCGTTGGCCAACGCGGTTTTGGCAGCATCGAAGGCAGTCGTCATTTCCGTGGACCAATCCAACACGTCTGCAGGCTTCCTGCCCCGTAAGGCGTTGTACAAGGGTCGCATGAGCTGGGCCGCATGGGGAAGGAAACGGTTATAGAAGTTCACCATGCCCAGGAACTCCTGCAGGGACTTCACCGTGCGCGAACGTGGGAAACTGGCGATGGTGTCCACCTTGGCCGGGAGGGGAACCGCCCCCTGCGGAGTGACGTGGTGGCCGAGGAAGGTGATGGATGACCGGCCAAACTCGCACTTGGCCGGGTTGACAATGAGACCATGCTCACTGAGCCGACCGAACAGCTGCCGTAGATGCGTCAGGTGGTCGTCCGCGGACGCACTGGCAACGAGGATGTCATCCAGATAGACGAACAGGAACGGCATGTCCCGCAGCACAGAATCCATGAGGCGCTGGAACGTCTGCGCTGCACCCTTGAGGCCGAAAGGCATCCTCAGGAATTCAAAAAGTCCAAAGGGCGTGATGACCGCCGTCTTGGGGACATCCTGCGGGCGGACGGGCACCTGATGGTAACCGCGTACCAGGTCCACCTTTGAAAAGACGGCGGCGCCAGCCAGGTGGGCGGTGAAATCCTGAATATGCGGTACCGGGTACCGGTCGGGAGTGGTGGCGTTATTCAAGCGACGGAAATCACCACACGGACGCCAACCGCCATCAGCCTTGGTCACCATGTGCAGGGGGGAGGCCCACGGACTTTTGGAACGGCGTACGATGCCAAGGCGCTCCATGGTGGCGAACTCCTCCCTGGCGATCGCAAGCTTGGCAGAGTCCAGGCGGCGGGCCCGTGCATAGACCGGGGGGGCAACCGTGGTTATGTAGTGCTCCACACCATGCTTAGCCACAGCCGATGAAAACGTTGGCGTGGTGATGTCAGGAAACTCAGCCAGCAGGCGTTGATACAGGTCCCCGGTGGCAAACGTGTTTGCAAGACAAAGCCCCCCCACCCCCCCCAGCGTGCAGGGGAACGAAGCAAAGGAGAGGGCGTCGATCAGGCGGCAGTTGGTAACATCCACCAGCAGCCTGTATGCGCAGAGGAAATCCGCCCCCAGGAGTGGCGTAGACACGGCAGCCATGACGAAATCCCAACCAAAACGCCGGCCGCCGAAACACACATCCACATACCTCGTGCCGTAGGTACGAATGGGTGTGCCGTTGGCGGCGTCCATCGGGGGGCCATGGCCGCCAGCCATAGTGTCCACAGGCGTCGCCGGCAGGATGCTGCGCTGAGCCCCAGAATCGACCAGCAGCCGCCGGCCGGACAAGGTGTCAGTGACGAACAACAGCCTGCAGTCCCGACCAGCGCTCACAGCTGTTAATGAGCGCTGGCCCGGGCTTTTCCCGGGGCCCCAAAACTGCAAGGCTGGCGACACTGCTTGGCTTTGGCCCCGAACCTGGCGTGGTAGTAACAACACCCGTCGTCATGCTGTCGGCGGGCGGTCACAGCGGCTGCGGTGTCCGGGTCGTACCCCTGCGGCGGAAACGGGGCCGATGTGTGCTGGGGAGGCAACAGCGCATGAACAAACTGCTGCCTGTTGGCGAGGAAAATCCTGTCGGCCTCTACAGCCACCGCCCGGTAGTCCTTGGAGGCAAAGAGGGGTGAGCTGGCCAGAGCAGTGCGCACGGGCGCTGGAAGCTGCCGCAGGAAGATGTGGGCGAAAAGGAAGGAGGGATCCGCCGAGCCCAGCACCGCCAGCATCCTCTCCATCAACTCAGACGGCTTGCCGTCGCCCAGGCCGTTCAGGGAAAGGAGGCGGTCCGCCTTCTCCAGCTCCGACAGTTCAAAAAGGTTCACGAGGAACCCCTTGAGCGCGTCGTACTTGCCGACAGCTGGAGGAGCCTCCAACCGCGCCATACACCTGGCCGTCGTCGAGGCATCTAAGGCTGCTACAACGTGGAAATATTTAGTCACGTCCTGTGTTATTCCCCTCAGCTGGAACTGGGCTTCGATGTGTTGGAACCACGACCGTGGGTTGTTCTGCCAGAAGTCCGGCAACTTGACGGTGGCAGCATAGATAGCGCCGACGTTAGCCGCGTCGATAGCCGCACCGCCAGCGGCGGCCGGCGCCGCGGCGGGCGCGTTGTTATCACCGTCGATGTGAGACATTTTACAGTCGTATCCAACTCGCGTCGGGGGTCACCAATTGTGGAGTCGTGTAAATGATGAGACAAGAGACGGAGATGGGTCGAGTCAGCTTTACTCTCCACATCAAAACAAACGAGTATTTTCGCACATGAGTTTTAATCGTAACTGCCGTAAACCCGAACTGCCGTAAACCGGAACTGTTTACCTTAAAGGTACAGTCCCTTGGTGAATGTCTCACACAGCAATTGTGGGTCACCACAAAAGTCTATTAATGGTATGGTGCTTTCTCTTGACGCAGAGAAAGCATTTGACCGAATTGAATGGTCTTTCTTACTGTATACATTGGGTAAATTTGGTTTGGGGGAGAACTTTATAAAATGGGTCAAAATGATATATACTAGACCATAGGCAGCAGTATTGACTAATGGACTCAGGTCTGAACACTTCAATACAGAGGGGTGATGCAGGGCTGCCCTTTATCGCCCCTCCTATTCGCTTTGGCCATAGAGCCACTTGCTGAGGCCATAAGGGTGACACCCACAATACGTAGTTTAGAGATTGGACAGCTGTGACATAAAATAACCTTATATGCGGATGACGTTCTAATCCTTCTGACCGCCCTTGAAACATCTGTATCAGGTCTTATTGATGTGATTGACAGATTCAGCTGTTTCTCTGGTTATAAGGTCAACCTGGCTAAATCGGAGGCTTTGCCCCTTGGTACCCTTTCAACAATACCAACTACTGTACCTTCCTTTCCTTTCAAATGGTCTCCCAATGGGTTTGTGTATTTAGGAGTCTTCATCACCCCATCCTTTGATCAATTATATAAAGCCAACTTTGCACCCTTATTTTATAAAATTAAGCATGACTTAGAGCGATGGATGTCAGTTCCTGTTTCCTGGCTAGGACGCATTGCCCTGGTCAAAATGAATGTGTTGCCTAGGTAGTAACCTAGGCAACACATTCATTTTGACCCTAACCCTATCCAAATGATTCCCATTTTGTTCTCTAAAAGGGATATTAATGGGTGGCTCCACTCTTTTATTTGGAACAAGTGTAGACCCAGGCTTAAGATGTCAGTATTACATTAACCAAGTTCGATGAGTGGCCCAATATTAAAATTTACCAACTTTGTGCCCTAATAGATTTGTGAACGACTGGGTTAAGGGTAAAACATCAATCTGGATGGATATTGAGGCAGCATTGTCTCAGTGCAAACTAAGTGATCTATTATTTTTAATAGATAGGAAATCAATGCTTTTTGTTCAAATCCTGTAACAATCAACACTTTAAAAGCATGGCGGCTTGTCCGTCGTCTTGAAGGAAGATCAAAGGTAACATTCACCCCAATAATAAATAATTCTGCTTTTCCTCCAGGTTCTTCGGACCCTGGTTTTCGACAGTGGTCTAATAAGAATATTAAATCCCTCAGTGACCTGCTTTCAGATGATAAGCTTATGTCATTTGAACAACTTACTAACAAATACAAATTGTCCAAACAAGATTTCTTTCGCTTTTTGCAAATAAGGCATTATATTATTCATAGCACAACCCTGATTGATCACCCTGAAATATCTGCTGTTGAGAAAATTCTGTTTCATCAACAATTGAAAGTGTCTCTGAGCTCATTTTACCGTGTACTTAATGTTTTTTCTACTACTGATGCGCAGGGGGCCAGACGTGTGTGGGAGAAGGAGTTGTCTGTGACCATAGCTGAAGATAAGTGGGATACCATTTGGTCTCTTGCAATAAAGATCTCAATTTGCCCCCCTCACCGCAGACACTTCTTCAACCGCTCTTTCTCCCCTCTGTGTCTCAAGTGTAAAACTGATGTGGGAACTTCAACTCATTGTTTCTGGTCTTGTCATAAACTTCAAAGATATTGGTTTGAAATTATAAGTGAAATGGAGAGAATTTTTCATATTAATATAGAAATGGACCCCATGTCCCTGATTCTAGGTCTTCCAAGTGACTATTTGAAAACAGCAGTCAACAAAAGACTGTATAATATTCTAACGTTTGCAGCTAGGAAAAATATTCTTTTGCAGTGGGTCAGTCACAAGGTTCCTTCTATCTGTGGATGGCGCAAAAATAATTTTTGAACTGATCCCTTTAGAATATCTTACTAATGCCTGCCACACACAAAGATAATCGGGCTGATTTTGCCCCGATTTTCCCCCTTCCGACCACGGAGAGACATCGCCCGATTATCTTAAGCTCTTAAGATTATTTTATACATTATACATACCACAGGTCAGTCAGAGTACTACGTCAGATCACGTTTGATCACGTTTGTTCACGCGAGATTTCTTGCTTGGGGGACAAGATTCTAGTGCGTCAGAAGACAAATCTGTGTTTGGAATATCGCAGGACACACAATACGATCAAAACTGTTAAATCACAGATTTTTTTATCTTCATGTGTGGGGTCTCTCACAGATAAAAAATCGGTTGAGATTTATAAAATCTTTGTGTGTGTGGCAGGCATAACGTTATACATCACAGTGTAGATCAGTTCTACAGAGTATGGCACCCGTTTTTGGACTATATCGGTCTAGACCATTCCTCCACTCTATTGAAAGGACTGCTGTGGACTTGAACGACATTTGTGTACTGTAAGTAGCACCACCTCTTGTATCATGTCATAAGTTCATCTCTTATGTAAGAACTGTAGTGTATGTTTTTGTGTGTGTTTTGCTTTGTCTAGTGTTGTAGACACTGTTTGTTTGTTGAATGGGAACAAAAATTGCAATAAAAACAATGAAAAAATAAAATAAAATAAAAATGTATAATATATAACAGTTTTCTCCCTCCCAAAAAGTGATATCGGTATATCGGAGGAGTCACGTGCTGTAATTCACAGATGAGGAAAAGTGCCATTACTAGTTAGTGATAGTTACACGCATGCTTCTTCTCTCAAACTCCAACCAGGCAACCTGAAAGGGTGCCATGGCTTCATTGTTGGACAGAGAAAGTCTCCTACATCACCACAACTGTCACACCTTCTTGACGTGTATTGAAGCTCGGAGTGCGGGCAGGACCCAATCTGCACTCCTCCCCTCGCACCGGGGTGTTAGGTTGTGGTGATGCGATTGACTACTCACTGTCAGTGGTGACACAGCTGTCACTTGTTGGAGCTTGGTATGCTACTGGTGGAGGAAGGTGTTATTTAATCCTTGCCTCCTAGTCGAACCAATGACAGGATCTTCTCCCTCCGGACTTGGAATGTGTTTGCATTGAATGCACTGCTCTCTTTGTGGTCAGGAGAACTTGGAAGGGATCCGTGTAGTGTCTTTGCTTCCAGGGTTTTCTCCTGTGATTTTTAATGATCACCCAGTCTTCAGGTGATGCTGGAATGCAGTAGATGGCGATGGAAGTGCAGCTTTCACATGTGCATGAAGGCCATTTCCAACAACGTTGTATGATATCCAAGCCATCTTTGAGCAGATTGATGAGATGTTTTCTCCATCCATCCATCCATCTACCGCTTATCCTGGATTCAGGATCACGGCGGGCTGGAGCCGATCCAGGCTGACATTGGGCGAAGGCAGGGTAAACCCTGGAGAGACACACAACCATTCACACTCACATTCACACCTACGGGCAATTTAGAGTCATCAATTAACCTAACCCCATCCTGCATGTCTTTGGACTGTGGTAGGAAGCGGAGCATGCAAAATATGGGAAACAGCAAGTGTTACGTCTGAGTAGGGTTTTGGTGTACGTGGCTAAACCCATTTAATTTATGCAATTAGTCCTTGCAACATGTTCTGCAAAATTAAAAACATCAGAAACCTATGCCGACGGCATCACAGCACTAAATGCAACTTGTTTTGGTAACGGTTACCACAGGTAAGTATATTGATGATATTTTTTCTATTAAACCAGTATCAGTAAGATCCAGGAACGACTGCAGAGCCTGAAAGCCTGTGTCAGCAGAGATACCACACACACACACACACACACACACACACACAACTGGATGGTTTGAATTCAAATGTATTGTACACAAAATAATAAACATGAAACTACAGACCCTGCCTACCTAAGCCGGCTTCCTAGTGTGCACATATGCACAATAAAGTGTCCTCTTTGGAGGTTTAGAAAATAAGGAGTAAAGTTCAATGTGCACTGCTCCTTTACGGAAAGAAGCAAAGGTCTCTTGTGTATGAGTGTGTGTGTGTTCTTGTAATATCTGTGTTCGAACTACCCGGGTAGATTTTTTGAGTGTCAATCTTATCTGTCTGTGAATGAAGAGGGAGTTGATGATGCTGTGTTCTGCAGAGGAATCCTGCGGCTGGCCACACCACGTTGCTAGTTCCTCCACAGTCAAACCTTCACTTTAACTGGCTCGCCACTGAACACCAAGTTCAGGTCCCGATCGACTCGGTCTGGGTAAAAAAACAATCTATGCACACAGCGAAGAATGCATAAGTCACAATCTTTTTCTCTCTCTATTGAACTCCTTAAACATTACTATCATTCAAACATTCTATTTAAGTATATCAATTATGAAAGATATGCAACAGTCTAATCATTATAAAATGAATAGAATCACATCACACAAGATATTTTAGTGCCAATGAGCTATAAATCATGTACTCTAAATCACAACATTCACTTAAACATATAAATGAAATCATAGAATGTATTTAAACTCACTCTTTATATTTTTAACATATTAAATCTATTTATGCTTTTTTTAACTACAGTGTAAATATAACATTTTTAATTAAACATATGCCCTTTAATATATTCCCCTTTTTTAATTGTTAAGATGAACTACACAGCCCTTATGTATTCATTTCAAACATATTTTAACCATTAAATGACATAAATCGATCACATCTTACATATAAATCAGTCAAAAGAGCAAATACTCCCTTAATAAAATAACTTTTACCTCAAACAACTAAGTACAAGGCACCTTTAATGGTGTAAAACACTGTTTCTGCTCTGCTTAGTGCTAGAACTGCAGCTAGCTTAACCAAAGTAGCTGCATAGTGTAAATAAACATTAGCATGACAATGCAAAACTAGCTCACGGCTAGCGCTATTAGCTTGCGACTAGCGCGATTAGCTCGATACTAACGTAATTAGCGGTCTTTTTACACTCATTCATCACAATTTAAAATGATCTGTATCTGTGTAGTCTCACGTACTCTTGGTGACAGTATTACAGCTCCGATTGTTTTTTATTCATGGATAAAGAGCAATACGATCACTTGGCTGTGTCCGAAATCACTCCCTACTCCCTATATAGTGCACTATATAGGGAGTTCGCCATTTTGTAGGGGTGTCCGAATGTGTAGTGAGCATTACTATTCCCTATATAGTCCACTCAAAGTTTCCCACAATGCATCGTGAAAAGTAGTGTACAGCCGATGGTCACTAGCCGAGCAAATTTTACCATCATGCATTGCGCAGAAAGACAAATCGCGAAGGGACGGGAGTAGAGAGAGCAGGAAAAAGCGGAGGAAATATGAATAATCGTACAATAATGAATGTTAATATTTAATATATGTATTGCAGAGCAGAACAAGACGACACAAACGGCCAAAGTGTGATGTTTTCCTTTATTTACTTAAAAAAAACGCGATATATATTACTTATTTATATGAGACGTTGGGCGTGCGGCGGCCGGCCGGCGCCCGGCGACAGGCGGCAGGGGCCGGCAACAGTTGGCTGGTGGCCGGCGATAGGCGGCGGCAGTTGGCGGTGGCCGTGGCGGCCGGCCGGCGATAAGTTACAGTGGCCGGCGACAGGCTGCGGTGGCCGGCCAGCCGACGAGAGGCGGCGGCGGGGTCTTCGTCCGTCAAAAACCGTCACTCAAACCAAAGCGCCGTATGACAGCTGACAGCTGAAAACTATAAAGATGCGGAGATGAGGGACAGATTGTGGCGAGCGATCGCCGAGGAGTTTGGGGTCGGGGACGGACTGCAGCCTGTTCAGGTCCGGTGGATCGCGGAGATGTGGGGTGGTGCTGCAACCTGGTCCTGAAGTCCACCTGGTCCCGATCGGGATCGTTGAAAATAAAAATATCAATGAGGACGATGTAGCCTAGTGATCGTCTCATTATTGAAAATTATTTTTTTCTCAAGAAATGAGACCGTCACGGAATCCCCCTTCTGCTGGAGGACTCGTTCTTTTGGTTTTGTGAATTTTCGCAACGAATATGTATTAAAAAAATAATTATCCTGGTAATTTCTCTGCGTGAGACTTAAAAGCCGTTGGTGGAATCTGACACGTATTAATTATGCGTCAGGACAACGTCATCAACGGCGCCGAAAGAAATCCCCCGAGTAGTGTCCGAAAGTGTTTTTTAATTTTGCCTTTGAGTCCACTATATAGTGCCCTCCATAGAACTACCCTATATAGGGAGTAGGGAGTAGGGAGTAGGGAATGATTTCGGACACAAGGAGTCAGTCAACACAGCCAACATGGCGCCTGCATTAGCATTTCTTACCGGAGCTAAAGCCCGCTAACAGAGGCGTTCCGTTCCACCTGAATCTTCACACGTTTCACCCTGACGAACGAACAACATTTTAACAGTCTGTACCAGAGGAATTATGGTGAATTTCTGGTTTGAAGAGTGTATATTCCCTACCGGGAGTTCTCAGTTGGTGAGCTGGGTGCTCTCAGGCAATATCTTCTGCCGAAAAGAGAGTGAATACCGGCTGAGACTTTTTCTCATAGCGGACGCGCCACCCTCTGGTTAGTCAGGGAACTGCACTATTTCGAACAGCAAGCTCAGAAACCCAGGTGGGTTACACTTTGCATTAGTAATAAGCAACAATAATGACAAGTGATTAAATTAATATTGATTATTTATAAACGGATCTGCGAGTGAATCTTAAATCTTTTTTTGAAGTTAATATTGGCTCTACAGAAACAATTTCCTCTGTTTGGGAAGCACCTAAGGCAAGAGGGAAAAAGATTGCTCAAGCCTCAAAAATGAAGGAGAATGCGAAGAAAGAAAATGCATTAGATATAGAGATCCGTAAATCAGAGAAAGAATTGGCAAGTCACTATTCAGATAATCTATACAAAACAATTTGTAATATGAAATATCAGCTACATGATATACATAATAAAAAGGCTGAGTATGCCTTATTTAGGCAAAAAACTAATTTCTATGAAGGGGGCGAAAAGAATGGCAGACTATTAGCGAGACAATTGAGACAACAGGATAATTCCAACAACAGTCCAATGATTAAGAAGGATAATGGGGTAGTACCTTCATCAAAGGAAATTACCCAGGTCTTTAATTTTTTAAATAAAAATCTTTACACATCCTCCTGACAGAATGTACACAGATTGAACACATTTTTATAAATAAAAGATGTAAACAACAAAAACACAATTCCAAGCCTTATATTACTGCATTACTGTCGAGTCTAGTAGATTTTAAGTGCTTAAGTCTTGAAAACTAAAGGTGAAAAACAAAGCACTTTTGTTCACAAGGCACGTGTTTGATTACATTCAACAAAATGTTGATGAACATGTTCTATCTTTTAAACTATTCATAAAAATTGCGGAATCCATTTAGTGGATGCAGTTAGTGATAACAGTCAGGTAAGCTGTATAGTTTTATTGCAACGGAAATATCAGAAAAGTGCTGCTTTTTGCATTAAGAAGAGAGCTTGAAAGTTAAGATCCAATGTAAAATGTACAGTTTTGTGTGGCCAGAGCTGAGACAAAACCTTCACACAACAATTCAAGAGTAAAAACACAACAACACACCTGCTAAGTTATTGGAAATGTGTCTGTATATGTCATTTATCAGGGCCATTGTGTTCTGACCAAGAAAGATGGATAAGAAGGAGGGCGCTATAAGAAGAGACGAAACTGGATCACAATAAAAACAATCCAATATTAAACACACTTTCTTCTCCTCCAGACATGAACTCTACAGTTCTTAATTTTCGTGGTTTTACTATTATGTGGTGTTACATCAACAGTGGTATGGCCATGTGTAACAAAGGATGAATCATAAATAAAAACTGAGAACAAAACCAGTTCAACTCTTAATTCACTCTTCAGAATATTGTGAATATGGATCTGCATTAAATATTATACATAAATATTATTATTTTGATTATATGAAGGCTTGTGAGAGTTTCTCACTGACCTGCTAGTCCCACAAAGTACCTAAATTAAGTGTTTTCCAAGAATTATTAAAGGAACATTTTCACAAGATACGCAGGTGAGAGGATGTTTCATTCATATTCAATTAGAGTTTGTCATTGTTTATTCATGACACGTGTAGCCCTCCCAACAACTCTATTTTAAAACGGCACTGTCATGGTAAAACCTCTTATACCAGATGACACCTCAAGCATGGGAGCTGAATTGGAGGGAGTCCGAGAAAATATCAACCTTTTATGTGTTTACTTAAACTAGAACGTATGACTCTGCCTAGGGTGCAGAGGCCTGGTTAGCTTATTTTATAGCTTCATTGTTATTGTGAACTTAAATACTCCCATGCTTGTACCTTTAACACACTATAGCCCTAATAACACCACATTCAAATAAACATTCGTGACTGCAAATACACGTTGCAACAGGAAGAAGTGTTTATTACACAGAAAGAAAACATAGGCAATCACACTTTACCTTTGACCTGGTGACCTATGAGTTCATAAAATAAAAAATTAAATAAATACGCAGGGTTTTGTAAGTCAGTTATGTTACCATATCGTTGGCGCGCATGTCGAGTTGGAGCTCACATATCCTTGTGAAAGTGTTTCTCGGATAACCACAGTTCCCTCAAACCCTGGCTCAGAGGAGTACGGTGAAAGGAGATGAAGAAAGTAGTCCTGCTCACACGTCCTCCTGCTACAGCAGTCTCTCTGGCGACAGCGGGGATCCTGAGCACCCTCTACGGTCAGCAGCAGATCAGCGGCAGGCAAACCGGCAGGCAGGCATGTAGGTCGGTGATACACTGAGCATAAATTCAAAACACTAATAAACTCGCTATTCGTTCTCATACATTTCCATATTATAACCAGTTCAAATAGTGCTCATACTCACTCAGGAAACTCGGCGCAAAATATTTCTCCCTCACACATACGCGGTCTTCTTCCAGCTAGCCGAGACGAGGCTAACTCTAGCTCTATACACAACGATAATGGCGTCTCGGACACTCAGTACAATTCCCGCCTGAAACAGCTCTGAACTTGGATTACTTCCACATTTGGTACCGATAACACACAAACAGACCTTCCGGTTTAAGGTTTTAGTAACAACAGTAGCTTTAAACGGTTTCAAAAGCTTACTACTACTTTTCAGTGGTGTTGTCACTCTTCTCGTCTCTCCCCGTTACTAGCCCGAGCCTCGTCTCCCTCTTTTTTTAGTCCCACCCCCTTCCGAATCCGGTAGGCAGTTGACGCCCATCTCTGACAGGCATGGATTGGCTAATAACAGATTGATACCTGGTTACTCAAATAAACAAAAGAAACGTCATGAGACATTCACAGACCATGAAAAACATGGGACATTTTAGCACCTTCCCCAAATGAAGTGCACTTATTAATTTCTCTGTATTACTTCAAGGTTATTTCACCATAGAACTAATTTAACAGGAAATATTGCAAAATATACTGAATATTTGTAAACCCAAACACATGAAATAACATATAATTTATAGCAGGGCACTACACACATATTTTCCTTCGCTTACTAGCACCAGACTGGAATCTAATGCACACAGTGCTGCGACCATATGACTCATAATGACATCATCTGTCAGTGTTTCTGGGTACTTCTATAGAGTCCTCCAGTATTGTCTCTGTGCTGGTATTGACAACAGACTGTCGCCTCCTTGTGGAAAGACTACAGACCTGTAGGTCAGCTGGAGAGATCTGTCTCAGCTCTCTGCGATTCAAACGGACAGGTGTCCTCTCTAAACTTTCCCCCGAGTGAACCGCCCCTCTTTCAGTCCTCTCCAGGGACTGTGTGTGCATCTGCCGATTTTCAGGCATTTCTGTCATTTTGCGTGCTTGGAGGTCCGAAGTTGAAGAGGGACGGGGAATTTGGTGTGCATGTTTCTTCATATGAGAATCATCGTTGTTTGTCTCTTTGTCTGTTTGCTCAGCGTGTATCTTTGTGTATGATGTTACAATATGTGTCCTTATCTGTACTTCTTCAGTGTGTGTCTGGGGTCCGTTTGCACTTGCGCTTATCTGCACATTGTGTTTTCGTCTGGGCTCCTGTGTGTGTGAGGGCTGATTGACGGGGTGTAAGGTGTTGCTGAGAAGCTCTTTGAGTTTCTTTTTAACGATTCGATTCAATTCTGTAAACCACGATTCAATTTAGTAACTTATAACCAAAATTCTATATCCATGAAATAAACATGCAATAATGCGAGTGAGACTATCTGTATTCTTCTGAAAGGTGAAAACTAACATTTATTCTATAAAAAAGTAAACCTGCATAATATTTTATGCTGAATACAACAATGTAATTAAACATTGCTCAGTTATTTTTTTAACATTTTCGGTAGACTACATGCTGGCAGGGGCGAGTGTGTCTTAAACGTATTAAAACATTAATCATAAGTAAGAATCACGATTAATCCAATTAAATGCATTTATATCGATTATTGGTGAAGCCAAAACGATTCATTCTATTTATTTATTGTAGCAGATCGATTTAGTAGAATCTATAGGACTGACAATCGATTCATCGATTAATCGAATGAATCGTTACACCTCTACTGCCGACTAGAGCTTTTGTAGAAAAACAGCTCTTTCTCCAGATGCTGCAGTCTGTCTTCAATAACCTGCTGTACCTCTCCTGAACCACCCTCTGATCACACACTCTCTCACACACACACACACACACACACACACACACACACACACACACACACATTTATACCAACAATAAAGAAACTTATACAATATTCTTCCAAGTTCCAAGTTGTAAATGTAGCTCCCACCTGCCATTTTCCCAAATAGTGTAACTGGCAGTGCTTGAATTGGGCCGGTACTCACCAGTACGCAGTACCGGGACTTCTGATTTTTACCCATCTGCGTACCGTTACTTCTTACAGCGTACCGCCACCTCATGACGCATCTAGGTACG
Organism: Chelidonichthys spinosus; assembly: GCA_029853015.1. Taxonomy (NCBI): domain Eukaryota; kingdom Metazoa; phylum Chordata; class Actinopteri; order Perciformes; family Triglidae; genus Chelidonichthys; species Chelidonichthys spinosus. The sequence goes on from CM056831.1 coordinate 18,129,966, forward strand.
CATATTGTAGTTCTTTTATCATGTTGTGGATACCTATAATAAGCTATGCAGTTGATGAATCTGTCTTCATTTTAGATCGACAAGTTTCAGTTTGAAAGATTTTCGAGAGCTTGCGGGAGGCTGCGGCGCACCGTCTCTCCACACTTGCCGTCAGTCGAATGCATTTCAGGTTATACCGTAAATCCTCTAATATAGCCTCAGCCAAAATCTTCGCGACGCGAACCTGACAATGAATGGGAAGCGTGGAAATAACGCTGCCTGTCGACACTTGCCCCGGCCAACATTACAGACCGGCCGTTATTTACCTCCGCCGTTATTTATGTACAGGGAGCAGAAATGGAAATGGATGGAGAGGACTAGACAGAGGAATTCAAGAGTGAGTATCTAAGTTGTGATATCTTTATTCCAAGACACCCCCTCTCTCTCTCTCTCTCTCTCTCTCTCTCTCTCTCTCTCTCACTCTCTCTCTCTCTCTCTAGCTCTCTCACTAGGGCAAGCAAGTTGAGAGACAGAGCAAACAAGCAAGCAGAAAGCAAGTAGGTACAATAAAACCACACATAGCTGCCATTTCACTGTACATTGTATCCATTTAGACAAACAATATTTTCCTGTACAAAAATATGAACAAAATAAATTTGAAGATATGGATTTTTTTTTTTTTTTTTTTTTTTTACAGAGAAATGTGTGTGTGAAAATGATCAACTAGTATATGGTTTATCTAAGCAACTAGTATAGGGTTTATCTAGGTAAACCAGGCAAAATCACATGGTATCCACGAGAGCCACAAGCGCGCGTGCTGTGCAGTTGCTGATTTAGAGTACTGGCACCTTTTTTATTCCAATTCAAGCACTGGTAACTGGATATTTGAAAGTTCATTTTGGGATGAAAACTGCCACCTGTGTTCTGTGCGACTTACCCAGGTTTCCTCCCCCGAGCGTGTATGTCTTCCCAGAACCCGTTTGTCCATAACAGAAGACGGTGGCGTTGTAGCCGTCGACCAGCGACTCCACCAGGGGCTGGACGCAGGACTCGTACAGCTCATCCTGGCTGGCCGTCGGTCCAAACGCGTTGTCGAAGGAGAAGAGTCGGTCTGAGCCGAGCATCACCTGCGCGGAGTCCGGCAGCACCCGCACGCACACCTGGTGGTTGTGGAGGACTTCTTTGGGAAGCAGGGGCCGGATACGGAGCGCCACCCGGACACACACCTCGCTCATGACGGTGAAGTGTCCTAGCAATTGCTATCGCTAATAAGTGGTGGTCCAACTTTTTAAAAACTTGTTGTATATGAAATTAACACGCGCAAATTAGCTAAAATACCAAAAACAAACCGTCTGACATTAGTTGTTGACTTGGTCCCATCTCCCGTTTGTTGCCGCCCCTCCTCGGTTGCCCGGGAAACCGCCCGGCGCCTGCGTGCTAGAGCAGCAGTCGAGGAAAGCAAAGGGAGGCGTTCAAGAGCCTTGATGGAGGGCGGACCGAATAGGTGAAGGAAATAGCGCCACCCTCGGACATTATGTATATAAAACAAACCAAACTTTTGATTAGAGGATCATGAAAAAAAGTAAATTAAAAACAAAATGGCATTAAGAAATTATGTAGAAACAAAATGAAAGAAAATATTAAAGATGTATTTATTAATATATATTTTAGAATGAGTTATGTTTTTGATATTGAGCATTTGACATTGAAAGCATGTTTCTTTTCCTATGGAGGCCGGTGCTTCTTTCTCTGCCTTTTCTTCCTCTCTGCTTCCACTTCCTCCACCCAAGATGCCTCAACACAATTTGAGCCAAGAAAATATATATATATATATATATATATATATATATATATATATATATATATATATATATATATATATATATATATATATATATATTTTATATATATATATTTATATATTTTTTTATTTTTTATTTTTTTAAATCTAATATTTAAGGAGTTATTCTTTTTTTCTTTCATAACTTTGAAATTATCTACTTGGGATTATTCAAAACATTATACATTTCTTCAAAATGAGAAATATTTCATGCAGATATCTTGCTTTATGGTAAGCCGTATATGATGTGAAATATGCATCGTTTGCAATCCTTAAAATAAGTAACTCACAATATCGAATTAAAATACTTTATTTTCACTGTTGGCTGAGTGTTCACATTTTCAAGCTGCTGCCGATAAACTCTTCATTACAGCGAAATGTTTGGTAGAAAATGCTCCGCGTCAACAATAGAAAACATTTAAATGACTGCTAATGGAGTACAGCATTACTATCTGCTTAGACCAGCACGTTACATTAAAGCTTGACACAGGTTTTTTCATTACAGCTACAGAGAGGCCCATTTGTACATACTGCATATCTGGCACGGGGACATACCTGGCTTCATCCCAGGGAAACGGCAAAGATGCCAAGGCTGCACACTGAGAAGTGCAGTCTACTGTATGTACGGTTGCCAGCCTGCTCGTCAGTAGTAAATACAGCGTGTGTGGTGTATGGGAATGTGAGCCATCTCTGTGTGGTGCTGCTTGGCATAAGGCCACAGGTAGAAGTCGATGACCGTGGAGTTGATGTTGCAAGTCTGTCCGTCTCTCTCCTGCACCAGCTCACGCAGGCGGTCTTTGATCAGCTCCACGGACCAAATCGAACAACCTCGGATCTCGACTTCTCTCCTGTCCCCTGAACTGAGCAGCTCACCTGGGTGAAAAAACGCACAACAACCAGAGAGTTAATTCCTTACTATTTCTAAATGATTCATTTCTTTATGACCACATACGCTCCTGTCTCACCATTGTTCAGCGCCTGCATGAGTGTGTCAGAGTATCGTAGTGCTCCGAGGTAAACGAGAGCCTGAGGGACCCGGTAGTCTGCGAACATGGTGAGCCAGTCCATGTCAATGAGGTCACCCTCTCCTCTGGCCTCCATGACACCCCAGAAATCTGCCACCAGTATCTGGGCTCGCTTGTAGAACGAGATTCTCTTCCCCTGAAACACAAGGGCAGCTCTTCACTCTGCTTATACTGTATGTGCTGTTTGATCCATTGCTATAAGATTTTTTTGTTTTGTTTTAAGTCTATCTTTTATGTGAAATATGTTATGCTGCCAGAACCCCGTTGAAAAGGAGATTATTAAATACAAGTAAATAAATAAATAAAATCATGGCAACAATGCATGTGCAAAGACTCCTTCACTGTCTGTATAATATGAAGGGAGCATTATTGCCACACTGCCTTTGGCCAGGAGATGGAACTCTCACATCACTCCAAATGCATTATCTCAGATCACATCACACTTCCTATATGCTTTCAAGATTTTTAACACTTAATCTATATATTTTTTAAATACTGTGAATTCAAAGTGTCTACACAGTTGTACTGAACATACAATGAATGAAAAGTAAGCCATGGCAACCACTTCAAAAGACAAAACACCTCAGAGCTATTCTCATATGCTTAATGATTATTTAAGTATTTGAGATGTAGTTAATGTTTTAATCATTGTCATGTCAAAATTTCACGGTTGCTTTATGGGAATTTCTTTTCAGGCAATCATGATTTTATTCACCAATTATCAAACATGAAATATCCCACAACTTTATCCCCATCTAACGCTAACCTCATATGTAGCTTCGTCCCTGTAGGAAGGGATCTTCTCCACGATGAGTTCCACCATCTTCCGGGCGTCGTTCCCGACTCGGCTGATAAAACTCCGGAAGCTTCCTCCGTGCTCCTGCAGCACACGGCCTCCCTCAGTGAGCACCTTGTTAGAAAGATCCAGTATGTGAGGTGTTTAATGATTATATAATTAGTATAACCATTCTAGTGAATAGGAGGTTAAGGAGCTGCGTACTGTCAAATTCCACTTTTCATGAGGGGAACGCAGTTCAGCAAATAATGTAACACCAATAGACAGAATAATTGACCTTTAAACATTTTTTTTTTATGAAAACACATTCATAAAAACGTATCTGCCAAGGAACATGGTGTGTAAGGTTGAGCTTCATGTATTATTTTCACTTTGTAAATCACACGTGCACAAATATACACATACACATACATAATGTACTATGTAAAGATGTAATAATCCTCTTCTCTGTGTACCTTCTTTGTTCAGCCAATTGACTAGAGACTGGAAATTACAACTTGTTTCTCACCAGATCCCTTTGTATTTCAACTGAAAAACCCTGCTTTGTGCTACATCAGTGCCGAGAACACCGTCTTGATGGTTTCATGCAGATGTCAGCTTTGCATAATATAATATAATATAATATATGGGACCTTAACATGATAATGTTAGAACCTGGTGGCGCTCCTGAAGCATGGGCATGGGTGTGTCATTGTCTGACCGAAGGACGTGTCCCAACTCTTCCACACTAATCTGAGAGAAGTACTTTGGATCAGTGATGGGTAAACCTGTTGACAGTGGCAGAGAAAGTATGCAGTATTACTTTTGTAAAACTATCAGCCTAAAAATGATTCACATTACAAGTAAAAGTCCTGAATTTAAAAATCTGCAATCTACAAAAGTAATATCAGTTAATGTACTTAAAATAACAAAAGTAAAATGACCTATTATGCAGAATGACTGTCTTGTATGATAATAATATATTCTATTATTCAGTTTTTATCATCAAATAACATAAGATCATTTTAATGTTGTAGTTCTGGATACTTTATATACTATTAGGTCGATTGTAGTATTTTATCATATCATATATAAGCATAGCATTATGTTTTTTAATGTAATATCAGCAAAGTGAAGCTAACAATGTATTTTAATCGTGTACTTAGTGATTGTGCTTAGTTACTTTCCACCACTGCCTGTGGTGTGGAGGAGCAACTAGATGGGTTTTCATCTAGAGGAACTATAGTAGAGAACAAGAACACTCACTACTACTAAGTTATGGCTTCTATATTAACACGGAATATATACTCTGCAGCATCCAATACTCGCAAGAGGCTCAAAAGACATAATTTGTTCTGATCTCATGCTGTCAACCCTTGAGATTTACACTCTGGAGTCAAAGCTACCTGAGCTTTTCTGAGAGAAGCTCTTGTAATTACACAAGGCCACGGTGACTACACATTGAGTGCTCTATTCCATATGAGGCATAATTGATTCATATCCGGAGTCATTCACGCTAATTGTAAACAATGCACAGGCACATGTAGAGCTCCAAGCAATTTCCCAGCAGCCCAAGTTCAAGTAAAGGGTACATACACTATAATTGATAATAGCAGCGCACAACAAAAGCACACACGGGAAAAAAAAGGGAACAAAAAGCAGCATAGAAAAGGGGCCTGATTATACATCTTTCTCTCCAGAGATGAAGCTGCTAACAAAGAGGTGAATCAATCTATAAAAAAAGGCAATGATGTGATGTAACAGAAACAGCATGTTGTTATCTTTTCTTCATAATTGGGACATTTTTATCACCCACGATTTTTTTTTTTTTTACTACAATCTGGTTTATTTTCGGAGCAGTTAGATGAATCCTGCAGCAAGTCACAGCTATAATGCATCACTCTGTTGTGTGCAATCTAAATCAGTTCACTATGAAGTAAAACAAAACATGCTATTTTTAACCTAATAAAACATGTTGTAACATTATTTAATGGCGTTCTCACCTTCCTCCATGGCCCTGGTGATGGCAGCACACAGAGTCATGTAGCCCGTGTACGTGCTCCCTTTATAGGTCACCTCACACTGTTGAGTTTTTTCCTCTGGCCAAAATGAGAAGTTCATGGTGTCCACGACAAACACCCAGTTCAAGGCCTGCAATGTTGGAAAACACACATTATCAAGAGAGCGGGAGAGAGACTGGGACTTCTACCAAAATGCTCAAATCTGGGTAAATGTTACAAAAAAACAGTGACTTGTAATCAATAAATCAAAAATGTATCCGAGTACAATCATTGAGTATAAAGAGCTCCCTTTTTTTGTTTGCATTTTCTAACACATATTTGTTTTATATTAACTGTCAGAAGCAACAAAATTTTGTATCAATGACTTATGTGATCAATCTACAAATGATTTGAACACTGTAGAAATTCAAACTACATTAGACAACAGCACATCTCAAGCCATCTTAGATGTCACTCATCGTGTCCATATTATGAGTAGGATTGAAGATATGAATCCTGGGACCTCATTTAATTCATTTAGATATTTTACTGTAATTCATGCGATGCCTCTGAACAAGTTGGGCCATAGAATCCTTTCCATCTGTCACCTGAACAATCTAGTATTGCTGCTGTTGCCCCCGAACAACATATTTTGTAACATGTAACATGTAATTCACTTCTCATGTACACCAATAATCTACTTCTCTGGGTGGCCCCAGCCGGTGATAAGACTCCCCTGGTCAGAGGTGGGTGCTGGAGCTAATGGATTCGCCTTCTTCCAGCCACTCGCTGTCAGGTCGTCACTGTGTCGGAGGTTGTAGAGCATCTCCGCCACCTTCTGCACTCCGTCCTCCTCCACAGACACATCCCGACTCCGCTCTGCTATGAACTGCCCAGACTCTCGTGGAAACAGAGGTGGCTCCATAATGGAAACGGCACTACTGCATGGAGAAGAAACACACCTGACGGGACATGCGTAGGCACCAGTATATATACATATTATTTCTAACATGTATTATAATACATTCCCCAGCGGCCCCTACATGCATCTAAGGAAATTACCATGAAAATAATGTCCTGTGTCATTCCGCTGCTGTGCATCATTAAAAGTGTTACATAGACAGACTGTGATTTCCTGGTCCGCACTCATTCTACTCCAACCACACCTTGAGCTTGCAAGGTGTTTGTTCTGGATCTAATCAGACACCTTACAGACTCCAGGAGCAGCTTCATGCATGGGTGAGTGCAGGGGGAGATGTGAATGCCAGTTCCGTTTAGTCAAACACTAGACATCTCTGGAGAAGTGTTATTTTAAAGATAATCTCCCTGATTAATTACATCAGTCACAATTAAAAGACTCATCAAGACGGCAGAGATGCAATGAAGGGAAACGTGTTTTTTTTGTTGTTGTTTTCTTTTTTAAAGAGTAAAGAAAAGATCATCTCATCTCATGCATGCGCTGTATTAATGAGAAGTAGAGTGCACAAAAACATAAAGGCCCCGCACACAAGACCATCTCTGACCAACCCCATTATTAAAACCAAAAGAACTAAATTACATCCTTCTCCGTCGACCTCTAAAAGCTCCATCTGACTGAAGTGTCCAACAGCTCTGTGTTAATGATATGTTCCCGATCCGGCTGATAATGGGATAGTCGGATGGAATGAAATTAATTTTCACTGCTATTCTTGAATGCTAGTCAGATGATTTACTCTCCTCCACGCTGACATTTTAAAAAAAGGGGGGAAATTGTGGAGGAAAATGTGCAACATTGTGCATTGGGTCAACGAGATATACCGAGGTAGCCTACGTCACGACATAACGTGTCGCTGACAAGAGAACAAGCAAAGTGCACGCAGGAACCGACCTGTAGCCGGTTCACGTTCTCACCACTAACGCAGATATTACTCCGCTTCGACACCGTGGCTTCTTTTACAAACTTCCGGTTCAGCAACACATTTGTGTATTTTCTTTTTCTTCCGATTTATTAATTGCCGTTTTACTTCACTTACCGATCATGCACCGCCAACTCGTGTTTTTTTTTTCCCCACTACCTGGTTCACAGCTGTTGACCAATCAGAGCCTCCCTTGTGCGTTTATTCGCCGGCTGCTCAGCCAATCATGCGACGCCAGGAGAGGAAACCGGAAAACCTGACATCCGTGTTATGGACTTGAGAGCAAAATTAAGAAGCTAGATCTATATAAACAATTATGTGCTTATTCTAGCAGAAGTGTAAAGTACAAATAATATATTCTGTACTAAATGACAATTTCGAGGTACATAACCCGTGTATTGCTATTTTTTGTAACTTTATACTTCCATTAGTCCACTACATATGAGGGACATTTTGAACTTGAATTCACTACATGGATTTGACAATATTAGTTAATAGCCAGGCTACATTGCAGATTCCCATTAAAATATAAATCAACTAAAATCTAATGCATAATTAAGTAGTATATAGCCTACGTATTACAGTAATTCAAAAGTAGCTCCGCCTTTTCACATTATAGCCTCAATAATTATCCAATGTAGCCCACCATACCATCACCATATTTGAAATGGGCCATTCTGCATGATGAATTGATTTAATTATTAGTACTACTTTTTTAAGTAATATTTTGACTATAGGACTAATATTTTTCCCACCATGCTATTTAAGTAAGTATTTTGATCAGAGACATTGGTTATATTAATGTGAATGTTGATACGGCAAAAGTAACCACACTCAAATCATTGTGAACGAGGTGGGGCCCGTGTTACAAAGCGGGTCGGGTGGGCTACTGACCACACACTGATGATGACAGTTCGCCATGGTCACAAGTTCCGCAGGGAGAGGTCGCAGTGAGTTCACAGTCCCGAGATGCGTCGACGTCCTGGCGAGGGGATGCTTTACACGCAACAAGACCAGAGCCTTTTGGTTCATTATGAAACTGTGGTCTAGGCCATTAATAGGAAACTCTGTAATATGATCCTTATCATATTATGTAAGATGTTGGGGTTTGGGACAAAACAATTTGCAACAGTCACCTTAGGATTTGGTGGATATTCTCACCATTTTCGGACATTAAAGACCACCATATAAATAACTTGTTCCAGAAAATCTACAAATTTAGAGATAATTCTCGATAGTCGTAGCTTCATGCGTCACACGCATGAAATAGGGAAAAAAAATAAAATCTCACAAACGTATCGGCCAAATGCCATCTGTGTACAGAAAACTACAGCTGCAATGATTTTGCAATTAAAAATGCAAATTGGTTCAGTAAAAAGTGGCACCATCTTTATTCATTTTACATTTGACAATGTGAAGTCTACAGCATGGAGAGCACACACGTGTAGAGCACAGGACATTGCAGGGACAAATGGATAAGTTCAATATCATTTGTCAAATCTCTAATAAAATGTCAAAAAAATTTCTAGCTACAAGTTTCGATTTGTGAGGAGTTACTCAAATTATTCAAATTCATTTCAACACACAACTATCATGGATATTCTTACAAACTGTCCTGTATCTGATGAGAGTCATAACTTTAACTCCTCCCAATCCATTTTGAAGGGTAACATTTCCCACATCACTAAAAAAAAAAAAAAAAATACCCAACAAAAAAAACCCCATATGGTTCAATATGAGAAGAAATGTAGCTTACATTCTGCATGTTGCAGAGTGATAATGTGGTAAATCTCTGTGTGTGAAGGGACCGATATAGACAAGAGAAAGCACACCCAACCCACACACGCTGACATGCGTACACACGGGACATATTTAAACCGCAGACAAAAACACACGTCATAAAAATCAAAACCATCAAAAAATGAAGGTTTATGTTTATTTTTGTCCGTCAAGAGACTGTAGAATATTTGATAGATGCGAGTGTTAGAAACAAAAAAAGCAAACTCTTTGTGAAAACTAATGGACTACACTCTTAAAATGCGGAACATCTACATTTTCTTTTATGCACAGGAATGTTGGACATTTATTTCATTAAAAAATACAAAAATAAAATTCAAAAAAGACACCCACAATCCAGAATAATAGTCTGAAGGGGATGTGTTGGGAAGGTTGTGGGGAGGGGGTAGGGGGCAATCTGAGTCTGCTTCAATCTGAGTCTCCTGGGTCTACAGCAAATGGCCAGAGTACTGCTTCACACTGAAATAAAAAGAGTGGAAAAATAAATAAAATACACGAGAAAATTGCAATTCACAAGTTGATGATGGTGTAAATATATAGCTCTGCAGCTGTGGGGGGATGAAGTCTTGGGAGCAAACGGATGGGGAGCCAGAGCAGGAAGGGAGACGGCAAGTAAGAAAGACAGGCAGAGGAAGACGCGGGAAAATGTGAAATAAGTGGCTGACGGAGAGGGAGGAAGAGGAGGAGGAGGAGGAGGAAACAGAGGGGTGTGGTTAGTCCTTGTGTCCAAGCGGGTACAGCACACTGAAGAGGGAAGGGAGGAAGGAAGAGGGAGGCAGGGTTAGTTACCATGGCAACACTAAGCTACTCATGAGACAGTGGTGGCAGGTCTACAGTTATATTAGCATTCTTGCTAAGCTCAGTTAGCATCAACAAGGAAGTAGTGTGCATTATACGTGCCTACTGGTTGCCAAGGGAGACAGAAGAGGAGGAGCCTGTGCTATTTGGCAGACTGTGATTTGTTGTCGGTTGATCTAACTAAAAACAACAAAATCACTAGTCTTCCACACAGCAGCAGCCAGGGGAAGAATCAATCCACTCCCTGCTTCACAGTGAAACGGCTTTGAGAGCAAGTAGACATTGTTTTTTTCCTTCTACAAATCATATTCAATGATCAAATGTGACAGTCAAAGAAACATGTCAATCACATTGACCCTTTAACAAAATGCAAATGAACTATTGCGTTTGCCTACTCCTTCACAGCCATTTCATGCAAGAGGAAAGTTTGAACTAGTTACAAGTTGCACAGGGAAGAAAGGAACTGGGTTAGTGGCAAAGAGACAGCAGGAAACAGAAATGCATAACCCAACAAATAGCGTAGGGTTTCTAGTATTAGGATGCAATTTCAGAAGAACACGTATGCATTTACAAGCTCAACAAAATCTACACGTGTGGTTCGGGGTTGGTTATATAAGACAAGACAGCCGGGCTAAGGTGGATTGCATTAACAAAGTTAATTGACTTGCAACCCAAGAGGTTTGAACTCAGGCCTGAGCCCAGATGAGAATGTCACAGAGGTTTCGAAAGGAATACAACCTACTAGGTTTTACAATTACAATGTGATGGTTTTAATGGTTCAACTACAACTATCTACATCTAATAAGACGAAGTCAGTGCAAAACAATAAATCCGTGTCAGAACTTGCCTGTTCTGTAGAAGGTACTGGGCATTCTGGATCTGATCCTGGGTGCCAGTAATGGTGATTATTCGGTCCTCAGAACCTTCCAGAGGCTCATCGATCTTGATGGAGGCTCCCGACTCATGGCGGATCTGTTTGATCCGCTGGCCTCCCTTACCAATGATAGAGCCAGCCAGCTATCAGTGGGGGGGAAACAAGAACGTGGAGACATTTTAGGCACTGGGGATAAATATGTGGGGCTTAAAAAATGTGTTTTGTATGTGTTCAAGAAAATATGTGCAGACACAAATGTATTCTTATTAATTACACTGAGAGATTACTATGTCCTTGCCCAGTGTGAAGTCAGTGTGTGGGGTACAACACAACATATTGGTCCCTACAACTGGAACACTGTACTACCCACTATGAGACGCATACAACCGTGACTAAATGCAATTTATATTAGCAAAATGAAGGAGTGCAGATGACATCACATATGGCAATGTAGGGTTTTTACTAAGTCTGACTGAATGCTATTTATAACATGATGGTAGTCATTTACTCACATCTTTAGGGATTGTCACTTGTGTGGTGATGACAGGGCCACCCATGTCACTATAGGAGCCACGTCCACCTGATAGCAAGAGAGAGGGGGAAGAGGTAAAGACCAAAGCAGATGAACAGGAAAAAGCAAACGGAGAAAGTAGAACCCTAAAATTCAATACTCTGCCAGCGTAATTACACATGGCTCCGCAATTTTTTTTTCTTAACATACTGATAGATAGGAAAGTGTAAAGACTCACTTGACTGGTAGCTATCCCAGGAGGAACTGTTGTCTGAGAAGGAGAGAAAGCCAGAATGAACATGGATTCATACGCATTATTTCTGTGACATTTGGAAACAAATGACCCATCGGAATACTAAACTCTGACACGTGAAGAGTCATACATTTTCCAAAGATCTTTTGAAGGAAACGGTTGGCTGTATATTTAAGTCTGCATGCCATCTTTGACATTTGATGTAAACAAACTATAAGTAAAATATAATTCCACTAGTTTAAATAAAATGCATATTATTGTTGCAAACCAATAGCCATGACGCCTAAATGGGAGCTGCAATGTCCTTTAAGCCATGTTGTCACTGTAAAGATTGTCATTTTGTCCATGAACACTACATTCAGACAAAATGCTTGACAACACTATGTTGAAAAGAAGGACTGAGGCTGCATCAACAATGCCACAGAAAAAAATGAGGCTTGACTTACCATATCCTCCTCCACTCTGTAAAAAATAAACAGAAACACAAATGGGTTACATACTGTACAGCCGACTCTCTTCATCTTTCCACAGATCCCAGATGGATGGACAGAGGATTCTAAGCACAAATGTATGGACAATGCAGCAGCCGCGTCCATAGAGTAGACTCAACTAAAAGCCACCCAGTTTTCATCCATAAGCCAGACTCCTCCTCTTTCCCTCCCTCCATCCCCCCTTCCCGTCTCTCCTTGCATCTCCATCAGCCCCCATTTTCACCTGCTATTCAGCTGCTGCTGTCACCAGGGCAACAGGCAATTCAAAAAGCTGTTGCTGAGCAACGGCAGGCAGTATCCTGCCAGCTCTGAGAGAGGGAGAGGGAGAACGAGAGAGAGACCTTCCAGTCTGTCAACAAAGCGTTATTATTGCCTAGCAACCAACCATGGCCACCCCCACCCTCCCTCTCTTTGCAGGAAAAACAGGCTGGCCGTGAAAAGTACACAGTAAGAGGGCAATTATAGCTAATTTTGATGGGGCTGGCTGTGGTGATTATGGTCATTTGGTGGGATGGCTTACACCATGCAAAAGCTAGCTTGGATGCATGACCAGGATGAGTGTGTGCACATGTATATGCACTTGAGTGACCAGCTACAGTCATATTGTCAATAAATCATGTATCATCACAAAATAATGATCAATCACAGCATATTGCCTAGTGCTAGGACCAACCAATGAGCAAGCCCGAGAATGCTGGCGCCCAATGAGTTGCTAGAACCAGAGCTACATGCATTTAGCAAAGGGTCACTAACCATGTTATCGCTATAGCGATCCGGTCTGCCTCTTCTGTCACTGGTGATGAAAGAGTGCCAAAGAGGAAGGGAGTTGGTGGCAGAGAGAGAGGAGAGAAAGGAGAAAGACGGAGAACGAGCAGGAGAGAGAGAGAACGAGCAGGAGAGAGAGAGAGAACAAGAACGAGCAGGTGAGAGAGAGAGATAGAGAGAGGGGGGGGGGGGGGGAGAGTGGAAACAAATAGAAAATGCTTAGAAAAAACAGCTTGACAACATTCCAAAGGAAATTTCTGGTCTAGGTCAAACTGCGCACACACTGAGCAAGATTACAGTATAAACACATTTCCTCTCAGCCATCCTCCCACACAGTAACAGGAACAGCTCTGACAGTGTTATGGTGAGAGAAGTGACAGGTGGTGGCGATGATGATCAGAGCCAAGGGCTACTGCCCCCCCCCAAAAAATAACTGAGCCAAAATAAAGGGATTAGCGAAAGAAATGTGTGTTTGGCTTTATCTATTACTGGTTTTGCTTTGTTTGCGTTGTATTACACACTGGTGTCATTAGCTATGATGACAGATATAAAAAATATAAACCCAATTTTCATAAAGTGTCTTACACACAGGTTTTTTTTTTACAGTATTTTTTAGTATCTGCATAGTTTTATCCGTTTGTGTTCAATTAATGTGGACGTGGACTAACTGACATCAATTCTACTTTTCGGGTTTGGGGGAGAGAAAGCTTTCCATTTTACATGTTAAGGTCTACCAGTATGTTGGAAAGAGGAGGTCATACAACATTACTGCAGCTCTCTACAAATTGAGGTGAATTGAGATCAGGGAAAGGGCTAAATCTGCATTCACACCAAATCGGGTATTGCAGCGAAAAACGGCAGTCCTACCATTCATTTAAATGTGGGTAAGACATTTAAGCTGCGGCATAGGGGAACGCAGGGTGTAGTGGAAAAAAACGCAGCGGCCTGCAGCATAATGTGAAATAAGAATAAACCTTTGGATCGCTACCAAACGTCACATTGCAGTGGCCAACGACATAACCGATGATCGAAGCTTTACAAACCTTGCATGAGGGAACAAAGACTTATCATTGCGCAGTTGCTTAGTGTTAATGGGCCATTAATAAGTGACAATCCCACGCTGCTGCACAACCTTGTGCTAACACCCGACACCACCGGCTTTGGTGTGAATGCAGAGTTACATCTGACAAAGGATGTTTGTAAAGCAGTAATTAGTATCGAGTTCTGGATGGGAAAAGGGCAAACGTTGTGTTATTGTGTTAAAAAAAAGTGTTTCTCACAAGCTTTGAGAAGAAATGGATAAGCAGGCATATTCAACATACTGCAACAATAACGTGGTATGGAAGGAGAATATAGGATATGTAGGAATACCGGAACACTTACGTCTTCATTTTAATCCATGAATAGAAATAATGGTCAACACATGTCTAGTATACGCTAGTAAAAGGGCAAAATGCTACTCTACAGTCAGGATGCATTACCCCATGGTATTAATGAGGAATCTTTTGTTTCAGTGAACTACCATTACCATACAGAGCACCAACATATATTGTGGTAGGTGCAGGTAATATGAAATGACAGAATATTAAAATGTATAAGTATCCCTGTGAAGTTAAGTTAAGAGGTTATAGCATAGGTAGGCACAGGAACTTACTTTGACCTGTCGTCTGAGCCACGGTACGAGTCATAGTAACGATCTTCTCTGTGGGCAAGATGGAGACACACACACAAACGCACACCCAGACATACAGAGAGGTGAGCACATACAATACATGGAATGATAACCATGAATACACGTTTCCAGAGGGGTGAATAAGGCAACATTGGATTAGATGCAGAATACTGGACTCAGTTTATTCTACAATTTAGACAATGTAAAGCAAGTTTGGCTGAGCCTGAATGGAAAACAATCACCTGAAGAGGGATTAAGCTATTGTGCAGAAGCAGGGGAAACAAGTGCTCTAGAAGAGGAACTCTGAATGTATCCTAGTATGCCTAAAATATAAAACACTAAAAATAAGAGGTTAACAGGAGTAAAAAAAACTCAACTTCAAACTGCTGAGTGGGATCATGCAGTCATGTGGCACTTCAATGTTTGGTACAACAAAGAATGTGTACGAGATTGGATCTGTAGTAATATCCCTTTGCAATGCAAGGCTTATGTTTTCGGAAAAAAAATTGAACTAAACGTCCACGCTTTAGCAGGACTCATTTGTGTATGAGTAAAAGAAAAAACAAAGTAGAAAATTACAATAAAGCATAGGACTGTAAATATTTTGTGTTCTTATCTTACCCTCCTCTGTGTGGGTGTCCCATGGGCATGTTGCGTCCTCGGCCAGTCCCCCTGCCAACCCTACTCGGGTGGGGTGGAGGAGGACCTCGACGGGGGCTCATCTCATCGTAATCTCGGCGGGAGGGAGGCATGGGTCCCCGTCCACCTCTGCTAGAGGGCATTCGGTCAAAAACACGCTCCCCACCGCTAGACCTGCCCCCACGCATGGGGAACCCTCCCATAAGCCTGCGACCGCCTCCCCTCTCTTCAAACATGACAGTGAAACCACCATATTCATAGGTTTCGTCGTAGAAGTTAGGGTCGTAGGGTTGTGCACGGCCCTTTATGGGAGCCTGAAAAAGAAGAAGAGGGAGATCAACAGAAAGGCTCAATACGTTTGAAATGCAATTTACAAATTCGGGTGTGCGGGAAAGACATGTGCATCTATTAACAACAATATAATATTCCTAACACTAAAAAAATTCTCACTAAAAGGGCATTCAATTATTTGATGCATCCCCACAAAATTAAATATCAACTGAAGCATAACATGCTGTTTTTCCTAAATGTGTGTTACACACAATGTAACATTACATTTCCAACCGAGGAGGTATCTCCAATCAGAAAAGGGGTTAAATTACTGTTTTCTATATGTTGAAATTCTTCAATGTATAAAACTTGACAAGCAATAAAAAAAAGGCCTCTGAATCACTGTCAAAGATACTTACTTCAGCAATAAGCTCCAGCATGGTCTTGATACACTCCACAACCCTCTCCGTTTTACCGCCGACCAGCACCACTCGGTCTGTCGACTGAGGACAACACTCCTGAAACAGCTTGATGCTGGTCTTTGTGTTCTGGAGACACACAGAAACAGGCACACGTGACGATCACAGAACATGAGAGAGATACTACAAGATATAGGCAGCTGATTCTACTGTAGAAAAACATTAACATTTCACACACAATCATAATAATAATATAATATTTTTTTTTAGGATATTTCCACATCCTTGAGGTACATTAAGTATTCCTGTACATAAAATATTGCACCAGAAGAATACAGTTAAATAGAGTCAAACCCCCCCCCCCCCAAAAAAAAAAAAAAAAAAAAAAATCATGTCCTGTACCGGAACTTCCAGCTGGTTTGAATCCAGTAATTTCATGAAGTGCATTCTTGTTACAACTGAAAAACTGGCAGCGGAAGAAGGCCGTGTGAGAGACCATGTTGTACATTACTCAGACAATTCGGTCTGTAAACAGTTTGCGCCTGATTAAGTTGCAAAAAGCTGATCTCCATCCCTTGTATCAACATACCTCTCTGAGCTCCTTGATCTTGGCTCCCTTGACACCAATGATGGAGCCAGCCAGGCTCTGGTGGATCAGCAGCCGCAGCTCACAGTCAAAATCCATACCATTGTACTGCTGGTACTGAGCAGAACGGTTAGCATGTTATTACTCTGCTACAATCAATTTAGTCCTCTCAAAAAGCCACGTTAATACAGGCAAGTTAATATAGAAGGTAGAAAGACGATAGAATATAATAGCATACTTCAGATAAGGTTTGGAACAGACTGCTGATAGAAAATCTATAAATTGTTTTTAATCTCATTTATCAGAGAAAATTGTAAAAACAAACCAACTAGAAAGAATATCTGCAACACAATGCACATACAACACACAGTCTGGTAATAACTGTTCAAATCATCTATTGTTTTCATTTTTCCTTTGCGTTTTAAAATGTTCCACGTTTAGACGACATTATTTTGAAAAAAATGTGCATGCACACTGATTCACAAAAACAAACCTAAAGCGCTGTAGTATGCATGCCAGGCCAGTTAGCGGTGGAACTTTGTATTAGATAGACATTCCAGTGCATGTAAATGTCGAGAACGTTGTCGTGTAAACAGCTGGTGTTCACTGAGTTGAAGAGAAAGGAATCAAGTAGAACAAGTCCTCACCTCTTCCAGTGTTGGGATTATCTTCAGCAGGATTTCTCCAACTGTCTCGATGTCTGCACTTATGCTGAGGATGCTTCATAATTCACAGTGAATGCAGCGTTGGGGGTGCCAGCAGGGCATCCCAGGGGGAAGGGAACAACATTTCAGATTAGAAAGAGAATACAGAACATCCCTTTTTTGCCATAAAAAACAGTCACACCCCATTTAACCAACTCACTATTGAGACTAATGCAGCTAAATCAATGGTTGAGATCCAGTGTTTTCTAAACTTTTCACGGTCACTGATAATTCACCACTGTAAGTGGAAAAACGTTGGTATACAATTTTTTTCAGAGAAAGGAAGAAAGGAGACAAAATAAAAAAGGGACCCAAATAAAAGTGACTGCATTTGGTGACCACTGAAGAGGCAAGACAGGGAAAGGGGGAGTCTGAGGAGGATCTGGCAGTAATTTGCACCAAAGTTGCCAAAGAGAACTCTCAAGTCCTAAAGAATGGTTGGGTGGATGCACACCACAAAGTCTTCAAAGTACCCCAATATGGTGCCCAACACAGCTTTGAAAGATCAGTAAAGACTGAGAGAACAAATTAATCCTCTCTCCTACTTTTATAATTTTTCATCAAAGCATCTTGTCTTTAAAAAAATGGCCAGGACAGCAACTTTGATGCTTCATTTTAGCCAGCAAATAATACATAGAATTTTTGTTGTCTGCACCCACCTAGTGACATAATAAAATAAACAATGAATTTACTGATCAAGAGAACAGCAGAATGGTAGACAGCTGAGGGAGAGTAACAGAGCAGATTATACCATGGAAAATGGAGTGTGCACCGCTTCATAAGGGGATGGGAGAAGCGATAACCATAACGCCCAAGAATGCAGGGATGAGTGGAACAGAGAGATAACCTATACATTCAATAGCTCCAGCAGTCGATAACAAAGTTCAGATGAAGCAGAAGACAGGAAAGGAAACAAACACACAAACACACACACACACACACCATTTGAATCCTAACTTGCCCTTGCGTTTCATAATAGATGGACAATCTAAGCCTATCTGTATAATGAGGGCATTTTTAAGGAAAGAATGGGATGATGCAAAAAGCAGGTGAACTTATGAAACTAAAAAAAAAAAAAAAAAATGAGAACACCGGTATATCCACTCTGAAGGGGGAGGGAGGTGAAAACGCCAAAGATAGGAAGATAATCATCAGTGGAAATAAAAATAAAATCAAAAACACGGACATATTGCACATATAGCAAAGATTTAAAAAGACAGTAGCAGATTGCGGAAAACCCCTGACAGCACCAGTCTAAGTTTCTCTAAATGTTGTCGTGACTTTAAAAATGGCATATAAAAGGATGTTGACATGGCTTTTACAGGCAGATTTGGACATGAACGCATTTAGGCATTTTGACTCAGGCTAAATACTAAGAGAACAGGTAGGTTAAAATACAGTGACTTGACAGAGGCAGGATGACTATTTATTATTCATCTCTTCTTGTTTGTTGACCTGTAGTCAGGCAGTGAGAGGGAGGAGCTTAGGGACATACCGCTCGGGCCCACTGCTGTCTGGGACTGACACACTTGCATTGTACTGGGCGTGGCATGGGCAGGGGCCAGGGCCATTCGAGCACAGATGTCAATCGAGTAAGGCGCCCATTTAGGGACGGGGCACGATTATGGACAGGGCCAACCAGGGTGTCAGGTGGGCGGGCGCAGGAGGGGCCATCCAGAACATGGGCAACAGAGGAGGAAGTGGGCAAAAGTCAACAGTAAAATAATAAACAAGGGAGAGGGAAGAGGGAAGAGGAATACATTTTTAATATACAGGCTCTACACTGTTCAAACGTGACTTTAATTTGATTCTCTCAGAGATTGGTTTGTCAAAGAGAGAAAAGGAGAAAATGTAACATTGGAAAACGGGAAATGGCACATTAAGAACATGATACGTTCAATGTTGGGGAATAGACCAGAGACAGTGATACAGAAGTGTTGAACAAATTGTGGAGGACTAGAGAAAGAGGCAATGGCATTTAATGAATTAAGAAGGTTGCCTTATTAGCTGGCACTGCAGGTGACCTCATGAACACTGCTCTATGCCCATGAATTTAAATTAACATGAGCATCAGTATTGCCACAACAGCATTGTTGCAATAAATTATCAATATGGAGAAAAAATTCACATGAAATTGGATATTTATTTTTATTTTACTATGGGCCTGTTTATCTGAGGTAATCACATGATGATCATATGACAATAAAAAGATAAAATAAACCCCAAATGGTTTGTCAGACGTTTTCATGATAAGAAGGCTAATATCAAAGGCTATCAATACAGCTAACTACACCCTATGTTAAACAGAAGAAAATATTGCCAAATACGTTTTTTCTTAACAGTTATTAAAAAAAAAGAGGCTGTCCTAAAGAGGGGCTGGGTAGTTTTTGAAGACTGAATACCAGTGAATGGAAAAATAAATAACATAAAATAAAAATTCTGGGTGTATGAAATGAATAAAATGTACTCACGTCTGTACGAAGGGCTTTGATGTTTTTGCCAGCCTTCCCAATTACAGCACCTGCATTCTGAAAAAACAGAGGACACTTACAAAAACTGACAATGGAACAGATAAATTATAGCTGCTGGGAAGCAGTAAGTCTGTGCCGGCCACACCGAAGAAGATAAATTCTACTATTATATAGTACCTGAATCCCTGAAAAGCATTTCAGGGTTTTCTTTTAAAACATAAATAAAATACAAATATATAAATATAATCGTCAGATTTTCAACCAACAGACAGAAGCGATGTTCTTGAATGCATCATGTCAAAACGTGCAGTTTTCTTCTTTTTATGATTTATGGCATTATAACGGTGTTAGGCATTAGTATGCTTGTTCTACCCCACCACAACCTTAAACAAGAGCAAGTCAACTACTTCTACTTCACCCACACAATGTCACAGTATTTGTCTGCAGGTTTGCATGCAAGGCAGATCTCAAACTAGTGTCAACCATTCAGTTAACAATACAAAATTCAGAGAATTTGTGTACTTAATCTAGACAATACAGAGAAGTCTGTCATTTATTTTGAAATAAAAATCTGACATTTACCATACTATATCTACCATGACCTCAACATTTAGTAATTTATTTTAATTAATATAAGAACTTTATTTATCAATAGTTTGCAGTAGCTGGGTACAGTACTATTTTATGACTGATAGTTTATGGTGAAATGCAATGAAGATGCAGTGTTAAGTGTCTGTTAAGTCGGGTGTCAATTTTATAAAAATTACAGGAAGAGATTAGTTCCATAGTTTGAATCAGGAAAGGGTGGAAATGTGTTTTTCCAAAAGGCAGAGGTGTGATAAGGTACAAGGAATTGGCAGCCTTACTGAAGGGATGCTAAAAAGAAAGGTACAAATACAAATAATCAAAAGATGGTTTCGCCATGAAATTACAGGGTAGCCGATTTACTTTGCTCTGCAGGAGGATGCGAAGCTCAACCATCTCGTCGGAGTTCCTGGAGCGCTTGAATGATTTCTGATCATCTGCATCCTCAGCAGGGCGCTTGCCTGGCATGGGTAGATAAAACACACACACACACACACACACTGTTAATAATGAATACACATCACTTCACCAGAGAAAATGAAAAAATCATCAAAAAGACCAACGAAAGCGGTGAAGAACAGAATCATAAGACATATATTCAAACTCTGTTTTCATACTATAAGTTAATTCTACATGGAGCACTCTGCACAAAACTAAAGCCAAACTAAATGTTTAAATGCTTCTATGAAAACATGAACAACTTTGGGAGAGAAGACATTTTCGGACATCAACCACTAAGAAGAATATACAATGTAAATACTCAGCTACAACAACACCACCATTGTTATCCTTTCAGTACAAAACCATGATACATTTAATCAATATACTGGTGAATGTTTACAACAACAAAACAACAATATAAAGATACTAGGTTTTATACCGTTAGTCTCTGTGTTGCCGAATGAAATGTCTTCTTGCTGATCAATTTCTGTCTCCATGGTCTTCTGACAACGAAGGAGATGGGGTGGGCACCTCGGTCCGAGGAACAGGCGGCAGCAGCTGGGAGAGAGAAGCAGAGAACTGGCCCCTGTGAGCTATGGTAGTCTGCCAGCATTGTGAGGAGGAGGAGAAGAAAGATAGAAGTCAAATCAAGCTCTGTATTGGAGATCTGGCTATTTGAGAAAACAGGATGAGATGGGAGAAAAACGGACGCTCACCAATATTTATTACAGGGACACGGGCGTGTTTATAGGCGGAACTAAATAAGCAATGGACCAAACAGCTGCTGCGACCTGTCAGGGAGGGAGAGGCTGGATGAAACACTCAAATGATCACATACATTTTATTCGATTCATAAGTTTGAACCGCTGCAATTGATCTGCAGATGCATCGACGTTACCGGTTAACCCATCTTTACTTAACGGGAAGCAATTATGTTATATGTTATATTATACGTTCTGGCATCGTAACATTAATAGGGTCGTTTGAGCGGAGAGAGGCAGGTATTGTTGCATTGTTTCATGGAACCAGGAGATGAGTCAATCAGCTAAAGTTAAACTAACAACAGAAGCTGAAATTAACTTTAGATAATATTCACACGTAATGTATAGCTATATTAACTGACAAACGCAACGCATTCTCAAATTCAAGCAATTTTATTTTACAGTTAACAACTGCAGCCAAAAACTAAGTTGTGCTAACCGTTATAGTTTACGCTGCCATCGACCAAACCGAAAGTGTGCTAACTTGGCTCCACTGAAGCTAACGTAACGACCATTAGCTGAGCTCTACGGTTAATGTTAGCTAACGGGATGCTAAATAGCCCGTGCTAGCAACGAGCTTCGTCGTGTCGATTTCAACAAACGGTAGCAATTTCACAAAATGTCGATCGTACACTCGTTTCAAACACTTAGCTGGGTGAACGCGAGGCTAGACGTCACGATGTGTCACTCATTTTACGGGAGTAGGTTGATAAAACACGAACGATCGATAAATACAAAGACCAGCCCGTTGGCTAGCGACTAGCTAATTTCGCCATGTTGCCATCGTTTCGGTCAAGCACAAGCGAAGCTAGTCAGGCCAGTTAAATAGGCAGTGTTGCACCAAACACAAAATAAGGAACACAGTGACCGCAAAAGGCATTTTTATTGTTATAATACCTATGCACTCCAACTACAGTAGGGTCAATGTGGCATGGAAAAAGGGGGAAAACCGTCACAAACCTGCAGTGCAACACCTCGCTCGTCCCCCTTCCTTCTCTACCGAACCTGGAAATGTACAACTTCAGCTAAAGAGTGCCGATTGGTTGAACAGAAAGCAAGTCAAAGAGGCGAGAGTCACAATTGGCTAAAAGACACGTCAATCGCAAGCAGGGGCGTTTTCAAAGCGACACCGTATACGCCCTATTTCCGGGTGCAGTTCGATCCGCTGGTTGCACAAGTTATTCTTGTTTATAAGGTATGATGATGTTAAAGTGAGTGTTCCTCGGTGCTTGTAAATACACATTTGATATGTTTAACTGTTATTGCATGTAAGACCATATATAATCACGTAGTGTGGATACAAAGCTAAGATACATTAGCACCGACAGTGGTCGTCTTTGGCGCCTTGGCTACTTTCCACAACACTTAGTGAAAGAGGTCCCCCCCCATTCATTTCAGGTAACCTCTATATCAACTTGAACAGCAACCCTTTTCTAATATTATTCAGTTAATGTTTTTTGTTATTGTGTCGCGTGCCATCCCTGCCTGCATTTCTCACTCAACCTCTCTTTCTATCTCCTCCACAGTACTCACACGTGACCATCTGCAGAGCCCCAAGGCTTATCAAAGATGATGAGCCCACAGAAAACAATTCTCCCGTGCTTTTGTATCGTAATAAACGTATCTTTCGGGTCGATAAATCCCCAGAGTGGTCGAGTGGTTCCAGGGATACAGAGATAAGATAGAAGTTCCTTTTAAACCCCCAGGGATTGAAGGGTGTTGTGCAATGAATTAAAAGTAACATGTGAACAACGTCACTTGTATACTGAAAACCATACTTTCCCAAATGTGGCATTGCTAATATGTAATCCACATTAGAGTCATTGCTGATAAATGAAGCTGAATATGATTAAAGAAATTGTCTTCATGTGCTAACAGGTAACAGTGCAGTAATTATCAGGAAGGGGCCTGAGCCAAATGCATATGAAGGATGGCCCCTGAGATCCAGGCGGTGGCACGCGCTACTCAAACCTGGCTGCAGTCCTCCTGGCACGTCCAGGTGCCCTTTGCCTGGTTGGAAGCCTGCGTGGGATGGCTGCAGGAAGAGGCAGGAGGAGCAGGTCTTAGGTCACAGCAGCAAATCAACCAACAGGTAAGCAGGAATGTCTGAACGTCTCACTGCCGCTGAATGCAACATTATCACGGTCTAGAGTTTGCTATGGAATGATTTAATTGCAGGACTTGGGTCACGTGACAAAAGGTTCTCACCAGTGTAGTTGACCCCTGCCCAGCTGATACTTTGACTGGTTTTGGTCCAGTGTTAATGGAGAGCTGATTATGTCTGTTTCCAGTATCCTTGGTGTTCTCCAACAGATATCTGGAGATACAAAAAAAAAAAAAGAATGAATCTGAAATGTTCAAATATTTTTGGCCATGAAACAAAGATGCAGTGCACACAAGGCACAACTCCCTGAACCTTGGAGCAGACAAGCGTACTGAAGAGCAAGGATGGCAAGATCATGCTACAGTGCGTGACTGTGGAGTGAAAGAGCACCTCCTGAGCCTGACAAATCCTGGTTTCTGTTGCATCATTCTGTAAACAGCATGAATTCATCCTGATGTCAGCTGTACCAGCTGGTGGTGGCTCCATGCGGGGCATGCTTTCCTGTATCACTTGTACGCCACAGTGTAAAGTAAATATTGTTGCTGAACCGCTGCATCGCTCTGTGGCCAAAATCTCTTTTTCTTTAAAAAAAATCTTCTTGAGGTAATGCTTAATTTCTCTCCTAGTGGATCCCGGAACATGACATGATATCAGCTCATTCAAGTGGACCACATGGTCACCAGATCTTAACTGGGGAGTGCTTTGCTCGTTTAATGTATCATACCTTGATGACCATTTATGTCATAGAAGTGATTGGAACTCATGCCACAGAATGCAAAGTATTCAAAAGTTACTCTGACTTTGGTGGGAAATGAACTTGCTGTGAACGCTGACAGCCTAATCTATCATGTGCGTCACCGCGTGACGTGACATTTAAGGTTCTGGACCAGTGGCTGTTGACAGACCTGAGGGACCTGGGCCACCCTGTTCTCCCTGAAGGGCTCTCTCAGGCCCACAAGACTGAACTCAGCGGCACCTTTTGTATCCAGGTACCGACTTATTGATCATTTATTTCTCACTTCATTTTTACTCTCATGTTATGTTTTGATACACTATAACTAGTGGCCTAGAAGGCTTACTTTATCCAGATATTAAAAGGCACCAAAGCAACCATGTTAAAAAACTTTAGATGTATAAACAGCATGGTGAGGATAAAATATGCACCTACAATAGAGCACAGGTGAAAAGGAGGGGGGGGGGCATAAACCTCATTGGTTACAACAGCACACACAAGCAAAATCATGTAACAGTGGAAAAAGCAGTCACCGACGGACGTTAAGAAAAGAAATGATCAGAATGTTCCTGTTGCATTTTAATGGAGCTGCCAGGTTACAATGCGATTTGTGGTTGGTGTTTGCTTTGGTTTTGGATCTTATAAATAGATAGGCTTCATATTAAAGCAGTCTTAATAATTCTCATTTTCTTTATCACAATGTAAGATACAGATTACAACTCAATTAAACAATTCTAGACAAACTCGACAAAATCACACAGCAAGAGTCAATCTAGTTGTATGATTCATGGACAGTACAAGCAGAATCCATATTATTAGCACCCCTGGATTTCAGATTTTCTTGAGCTAGAAACCAGCTGGAAACCCCGAGACCAAGTCATTAAATGAAAATTGGTTCCGGAGGTGCAAAGATGGGAGCTACAGGATGCATGTTCCACCCACAATTAAGTGGGGATATTCATGTACTGTATATCACTTATACTGTTATGAGAGTATATATTTTTTCATTTCAATAGATATTTAAGAAATGCATATGCAGGGGAAAGCCAACGTGATCAAAGGTCCTACTCTGTTTCAGGTTGATTCCTTACTGGACATCAGCCAGCCTGCGTACAGTCAGTTGCAGAAGTTGAGGGGCTCAGATTGTGCAAACGACGAGGTGTCTGCTGTCACACAGGCCACCCAGAGGCCCTGGGAAGCCAGACCAACCCGCATGCTGCTATTACAGGTAAGAGCCATGTATGAAACAAAGTAGATGTGAAAAAAATCTCCCTTGAATTTTGATGTTGACCACAAGCCTTAAATGAACAGAATATGTGATATAAGTCATCCGCCTCTCAACTAAGACAACCTCATAGTTGTGACTTCCCTGTCATGAAAACAATGTCCGGGAGTTGTTCATAAAAATGTTTGTAATTACAAAAAATATTACTAGTATGAACAATTATACTCAACTAACTGTAGAATCTATCTTATTGTGTTTGGTTGGGTAGAATAATGTTGAATTCTACATCCTACCTGAATCTGAGTGGACAGGAACAATCAGTGGGAGCATATGGAAGGGTAAATTGCTGGAATATAAGGTGCAGACAGACTGTAATTTTCACCTTAAATAATACACTTGTCACTGCTCTGCGGTTTCTCAAGAATAGTGCTGGTGTTGCTTAGAAACGTTGCAATGGCTTTTTTCCTTTTTTCCTTTTTCTCTTTGACTGTTTCTGAGAAGTCTCACAATTCTAGGAGTCATGGGATGCAAATACCCATGACAGCTACATATACTGGAATCACTGTCAAAAGGCAGGTTAATGAAGTCGATGTCTTCACATAAATGAGCTTTGGTCAGCTCTACAATTTGAAATGTCTCCACCAGCCAACGTATACTTACGTATTCAGTACAGTGGCAGCTTAATGCCTCGGGTAAAAATGAATAGAACTACTTTAATGCCATTTGTCCTCCAACCCTGAGAATTTCCAAACACAGTTTTGAGAAACAAGGCTTTGGCAGCAATTATGTTTAGGCTTCTGTAGTAATAGTCTGCAATCATTTCACATATGTTTTCCTGTTCAGTTGTTCCTGGTCAAAAACACCGTCTCTGTTGTACAGGTGACAGATGGAGTTCAGAACTTGGAGGCCATGGAATATCAGCCAATCCCTGCACTCAGCACGGCTCTCAGGTTAAGAATCAATCTTGGAAACACTTAACTGCATTGTGAACCACTACTTCTTTCACATCTTTCCAGAATGTAAGCAAAGTTAATAAACACATAACGGCTACATCACTGGCAGCTTCAATATTAGCAAGATTAAGGAATCTAAATAGATTTGCTGCAACGTTTGTGCCATATTTAAAAAAAATATATGTTAATTTGGGATTGTTGACGCTCGTTACCCTTCAGGCCTGGTGTGAAGCTGCAGCTGCAGGGGCAGATGGTTTGCAGACTTGGGATGCTTCTCTTGGGGCCGTCCAACATCAAGGTCCTGGGTGGTGAAGTGGAGGACCTGGTGGAGAGGAGTAACCAGGTGGGTTTCTTTTCATTTGATAAGTATTGATATTTTTAAATCTAGACGTTATGGGCTGTCACTATGTGAAGTGAAGATCGATACATAATCCCACCTGTTACACGGCAGTGTATAGCATGCAGTAATGAGGGTGGTATGTTTCTATACGATGACAGGGCAAGGTGCTGTGTCGGACACTGGGACTTCCTGAGGAGCAGCAGGAGGCCCCACCAGTACCACAACAAGGTATATACCGTATACTATTTAATTCAACAACTTCATATGAAATAAGGCCTGTATAAGAATGGATGTGTTATTCCTCAGCTTAAACTATCCATTTTATAATTGGACATAATCTTTTTGGTTTCCCTTCAGGAAACCAGGAAGTGGAGGACCTGGAGCTAGATGATGCCGAGTTGTTGGCCAGTCTGGAGGCCCAGGAGGAGGTGGAAAGGGTTCAGGTTGGGCCTGTTAGAGACAGTGGCTACATGACAATCGGTGAGAGCTCCACTCAGTACTCGAGAAGGTCCTCCGATAGGAGCCTCGTCTCCACAGCCTCATCCAGGTGGGTGGTTAACACTGACATTTCGATGCTCCTCAGGGTTCACCGTCGGCCAAATGTACCTTGACATTTTGAATTCTAGCGTAATGTTTGTCTTTAGCAAAAAATATCAGCATTTATCTTTAGCCTACTTTGGGAAGCAGCCTACAGCCTATGGACACATTTTATATAATGTTTGTCAATGTTGCTGCTGCCTTTATCTCCACACGCTGTCACCAATTATGCCAGAATTTCCTGCACAGTCAAAAACGAATGAGAAAAAGTGACCACATTATTAGATCATTTTGATTTCAATCAACCACAAAGGCATTTCACTAATTATGATATAAAAGCAGGCTGTTATCAAAGATAAGACTTAACAGTTTGTGTTATATCGGTCTTTTCTTGGTTCCTTTGTTTCGTGGCATTATCTTTTTGTTCCAAAACGACTTGACCCTGGAAAAAATATTCTGACCCGAGCTGTTAAAAGAAAGGGGGGGAGGGGGTATACCTCTGGCACAATGGACCCACACACACTGTCAAAAACATTTGCTAGTTTAACTCGGCCCACAATTTTTGTCCGGTCTCTTTCAGAAATGAAGCCTTAGCCCACTCTTACAGATCGGTCCAAGGTCATCACCACGGTAACCAACAAGAGGACTCTGACCTCTTGATTCAACAAGAGGTCCCAGATCACAACATGGCGGACGAAGACTTTCCTGATGAAGACTTTGACGATCTTCCCCTGGATGAGTTGGACAGTGTGATTTTTCAAGAAAGCACAAATGTTCCTATGCAGGACTCTGGGTCTCCGCCTGGTTCGAGCAAGCCCACATCCATCACAAAGAAAAGGGACTATCAAGGCTGTACTAAAGGAGTTGGAGGGCAGGTCTCTTCCCCAGCTGCAGCTTCAGAGCCATCACATGCATTAGACTTTGTTACTAACGATATGGATGATTTCATGGATGAAGAAATGGACTGCTTTCTTGCAGAGGTAATAACTGAAGGGCCAAATCAACTCCCTGTTCAACAGGGGCCTAGTAGAGACAGAGAGAACTCCACCAACAAAACAGAAACTCCAGGCTCCAGTCATAGACTCACCAGCGCCTCTTCAAGTAGTGTAATAGAGAGCTCACACAACACACCTCGGGGGCAAAATGATACCTCAAGCACTGCAGTATTTGATAGGCTATCTGCTAAAATAGATCCACAGAGTGACAGCTCCGTCCCTGCTCTCACTCTGACCTCTCCACCTTTTACATATCTGTGCCTGCTAGAAGAGATGGTGTCCAAATCACAACCGCACACCACAGAGATCCGTGTCAAAGCTTTCATTGTTACTCTCTTGGGGAAACTGAGCAGCAGCAACGGCCTTTGGTGCATCCGCGCCACCATATCCGACGGAACCAGTTACCTGGACGTGGAGCTGTCCGACGATGTTTTGACCGGCCTGCTGGGCTTCTCGGTGGCAGGAAAGGCAGCCCTGAAGCGTGACCCGGTCCGGAGGGGTGAGCTGGACAGTGGGATGAGGAGGTGTCAGGAAGAGCTGGTGGACATGTGCTGTGTTATGACCATCGCGCTTGAACCAGGTGCCAGAAAAGCCGTGGTGACCAAGGCAGACCCCATCAGTGAAAAAGTATTCCAGGAGCTGGAGCAGAGGGTGAGAGATAGGAGAAAATAGGCCGAGGAGTGGTTGAGGGGAAGTGGGCGATAATGAGAAAATTACACACAGCGGAGAAGTATATTGCCTTTAAGCGGAGATGAAAAATTGCAAATATAAGCATCACCTTAAACATTCTTCCTCGTGTTTTTAAATACTAAGGTTATTTTGCGTATTTCTTAACCTCCAACCTGCCTTCCTGCTTTAGATTTGGAGAACAGAATGTGTGAACGAGATGTCTGATGATCAGCCAGCAGCGTGTTGCAATGCATCCCATCTGCTATATGTGAATGTGACATTCTGTCATTAGCTGATTTCATTCAACTATTTAAAGAGCTATTTTCGGTTTGAAATGCACTGAATCATTCCTAAGCATAGTAAACAGATGATATGTACACTGTCGGTTGTCAACGTTTTAGTTCAAGCTCCCGAATTGTATGTAACATTAAAAACAATGTGAGTAGAAGAGTGAATGTGCGATGAGAGAAGGGAATCGGGGGGGTAATTCATACTCTGATTGTTGTAATGAATTGCCAGCCTTTGCATTCGTTCAGTACATCCATTACGTCTGCCTGAAAAATTATTGGGCAGCGTGGGTCTTTAATACACTCCCCAGAAGAAAATGAGAGGAAAGGGAGATAAAGGAGAGGCCATGATTTTTGATTATTTCTATTCATTATAGAGTGTCATCTCTGTTTTTGTCTTTGTATATATATATATATATATATCCCAAATGTCATGTTTTGACAGTATTTACTGTGTATTGAAATACAATAGTTCTGAAGGTTTTATCATTTTCTTTCTTTCTCTTTGAATAATAAAACATTCTTAAGGTTGCTGCTAATTTTATCTTTTCATTTCTCCAAATCAAATGAGTATTATATTCATCATGAAATATAATATACATGGTAGCAGTGTTTCATTAGGTTTGTAATTGCTTTATCAAATGCACCTTTGGGATATGCACTGTTATAGCATCGTGGTAATTAGAAGGAGGTCTGTGGTATAATATGGTCTTGTAGCTCTTTAGGTGGCAGAAATGTCTCTTAAAGATGAGATCCCAGCTATTTGTATTTCTCAAATTGATTTGCATACTGTTGCCATTATACAATATAATTAGGTGTCGGCTTGAGGACACAGGTACCGCAGAGAATGTATGTAAGTACGCCTGTGTGTTCGTGCAGGACTCGTGGTTCAGGTAGCTAGTCTCGGTTCATTATGGGCTAATCAGGTTAAGCATCTAAATCAGGACCCTGCTATGCATGTCGATAACCTGTTATGTGCTAATGAGGCTGGATACGACGGAAGAGGGGGAGAGAAGCAACCCATAGGGAGACACAAGTGGAATAAATATTGGGTGATGGAGTAAATGAGACGAGGGGAGTGCTGTCTCAGTGATACTGCGGTCAAACCTCTGTGTACAGGATATTGTGTGTATTCAACGGTTAATTAATCAGGTGGAAATATGGTGAGCACCAAGCTGTGTGTACCTTACACAAAATTATGAGAAAATAGATTTCCTATATATGCATTTCCTTTCTTTTTCATTTTTTAAGTCATGTTAAACAGATGAAGTCCAGTTAATATGTAAGAAAGAGAAATTTCTTTATGGGAAAGAAGAGAATTCAAGGTCCACCCTTGAGATTCCTGCTATTATATGAAAGTACCATTATATTTAAAGAGCTGTTATTGATTAAGTGGCCTCAGTGCAAATTGTGTCAAAAAACAGCTATAAATGATGGTTTGTTCATCTATAATGTAGGCCTATTAAAATATTTGAAGATAAGATGTATTAGAATACGGTATGAAGGTCGATTAACACGAAGAAGTCAAATTGAGATTTTAAAAAGGAATGTTGTTGTGATTGTAATTCATTTGCTAAAGAAGAACAATAGGTATGATCAATAGTGGTTAAATAGACCTTGAGATTAAACTGTTATTTTGCTCTTCAAAGTTCAAGAATTAACTTTAATCATCAACTTTTATATTTCTGTGTACAACAAGTTCTTAAAGTGCTCAGAAACAATGGGGGAAAACAGACAAATTCTATCTGCTGATAAAGATCATGTGATTTAGCTTTAGTCAGCTCAAGGCCTTGGTTAATAAACAAATGAGAAAATTCAGATAAAGTCAAGAAATATTGATGAAAATGTGCATTTACTCAAGTAAGTAGTATCAAGAAGTATTATTTCTACATTCATATACGAATTTGAGTTACTCTTTTCTTTGGATATTAAGTTTTTACATTGAAATCATACAAGTTTATATAATAATAAAATATATGATATAATTATAATAATAATAATTAATTAAATTTATCATAATGCATTATTGGGTGCATTTTCATTGCGTCTCAACATGGCGACGCTTGACCAGCAGTTTATAGCTAACATGGATGTAAAAAGAGATGTGGATACAATACGA
This sequence comes from Chelidonichthys spinosus, assembly GCA_029853015.1. Lineage (NCBI taxonomy): Eukaryota > Metazoa > Chordata > Actinopteri > Perciformes > Triglidae > Chelidonichthys > Chelidonichthys spinosus. The sequence goes on from CM056831.1 coordinate 18,161,479, forward strand.
AGGCGGTTTAAATTCAGATTAAAAGATTCCCATATCTTTGGCCCATAAAACAAGCACACTATAGCATTTCCCCTGATCCTGCTTCCCAGCAGTCACCCCAAGCTCGTTCTCAGACTCATTCGCATGAGTGCTATTCAAGTGTTCACATAGGCAGATTTACTTATCTAATAAAATTATATATATTTTCCAAATGTAAGTACATGTATTTATGGGCAGATCACTTGAATTTTAATTGTAATTCCATTGTTTAGCCACTCAAAATTTGATGAAGAGGCCGATTTGCCTCGCTCGTTTTATTTTTTACATTTTAGATGTATTTTTCTGATGACCTCTGTAAATATCCAATGTAATACTTTTTCTGTAACAGAGGTTTGTTTGTTACCTCGGTGAAGAATCCAAGTGCTTCTTCCGCCACTGCTAAATATAGCCTTTACATTACCGGGATGGAAGTGGATGGGGAACAAAAACAGTACAGAGGACACAGACCAAACATTCACAGCAGGAATTCCTTTCGCAGAGCTCTTTTATGAAGCTTGTGGCCTTAATCATTTCCTTCTAAATGTATTGCATCTGCTCTGGGTCGCAGGGGTCCATTGAAAGGCTGGGCTGCACTGTCATGTGAGGAAATTAAAATGTTTGAGTCTTTAAAATTTTGTCATGCAGCAGCACATTATAAATGACACATTTCAAAAACAGCATGAGAAAGTGCTTGACCGCCCTAGCTTTCCATTTGCAATATTATTTTCTCGACGTTAGTCTACCACTTCTGTCTCAGTCCGGAGAGGTAGCAGGGAGGGGGGGGGGGGGGGGGGGGGGGGGGGGGGAAATATGCTTTTTCATTTCCCCGTGAGTTTGGAAGTACCTTTCCAAATTACAGATAGCATGCGGTTGGAAGAGACTGAAACAGGAGGAACAGAGTGCACATGTTGGAAACAGAGCACTGTGCTAATTTCTCTAATGTTCATATACAGCTGCACTGTACCTCTTTGGTCATTACAAATATCAATGAAAAAAGTACATCGAGCAATTCTAATACGCCTCCTGCTGCAGCAGATGTAGTTTTCATTGCTCTACATTTAGTAATGAAAAATCCACTTAGACAGCTCAACCTCTCTTTTAGGCCTCCATCAAAATGAGCAAATGGTTTCTCTTCATGGCAAAAACATACTTTTTGTGTGTGTGTGTGTGTGTGTGTGGTGATGCTTGAGAATGTGAATCATTAAAGGAATAGAAAATGACGAGGAACTCAATCAATAAAGTACCTTCATACTTTGTTTTGGCTCATCTGGATGGATGGAGAGGACTATTATTGTGATTTTAAAATAATTAGAAGAAAGGACCCATTTAATGCTCATAGCGCAAGTTTTCAGGTTTTTATGAAAATGTGTTTTATCTTGGCTGACAAAAGTTTTTGATGTCATGGGTACGCTATATTAAAGTGCAATGGAGATGGCATTGTCTCAACATAAAAATAACAATGATATAAGATCCTGTTCCTTAAGGCCAGCCTACAGCCATCAAATACGGGCATTTATCCCGAACTAAAGTTGTCAGATAAATGTAGGGGAGAATAAAGTATAGCATAAATTAGAAATACTCCAGAAAAGCACGCCAACCTCCAAATTGAACCTAACTACATTTTAAATACAATGTTTGAGTAGATGTACCTAGTGAATTTCTACCACTGCAGGTCTTATAAAACCATCAAAAGAGCAGCAGGGGATGCTTTAGCAGTTGGAGTTCTTGAGATGTTGAGATGGTGCTGCAGCGGCTGAGCGAGCGGTGTAGAGAAGGCCACAGTTTGGTTTTGATCTTTGAGTCGGGGACCGCCTTGAATATGGCCGTCAAAGGTTTAGGATCAATTTGCCACATGGATTTGAAAGAGCATCGAGAACCCCCTGCAATTAACTTTAATCATCAACTTTTATATTTCTGTGTACAACAAGTTCTTAAAGTGCTCAGAAACAATGGGGGAAAACAGACAAATTCTATCTGCTGATAAAGATCATGTGATTTAGCTTTAGTCAGCTCAAGGCCTTGGTTAATAAACAAATGAGAAAATTCAGATAAAGTCAAGAAATATTGATGAAAATGTGCATTTACTCAAGTAAGTAGTATCAAGAAGTATTATTTCTACATTCATATACGAATTTGAGTTACTCTTTTCTTTGGATATTAAGTTTTTACATTGAAATCATACAAGTTTATATAATAATAAAATATATGATATAATTATAATAATAATAATTAATTAAATTTATCATAATGCATTATTGGGTGCATTTTCATTGCGTCTCAACATGGCGACGCTTGACCAGCAGTTTATAGCTAACATGGATGTAAAAAGAGATGTGGATACAATACGAAGGCGGTTTAAATTCAGATTAAAAGATTCCCATATCTTTGGCCCATAAAACAAGCACACTATAGCATTTCCCCTGATCCTGCTTCCCAGCAGTCACCCCAAGCTCGTTCTCAGACTCATTCGCATGAGTGCTATTCAAGTGTTCACATAGGCAGATTTACTTATCTAATAAAATTATATATATTTTCCAAATGTAATACATGTATTTATGGGCACATCACTTGAATTTTAATTGTAATTCCATTGTTTAGCCACTCAAAATTTGATGAAGAGGCCGATTTGCCTCGCTCGTTTTATTTTTTACATTTTAGATGTATTTTTCTGATGACCTCTGTAAATATCCAATGTAATACTTTTTCTGTAACAGAGGTTTGTTTGTTACCTCGGTGAAGAATCCAAGTGCTTCTTCCGCCACTGCTAAATATAGCCTTTACATTACCGGGATGGAAGTGGATGGGGAACAAAAACAGTACAGAGGACACAGACCAAACATTCACAGCAGGAATTCCTTTCGCAGAGCTCTTTTATGAATGAAAATATGCTTTTTCATTTCCCCGTGAGTTTGGAAGTACCTTTCCAAATTACAGATAGCATGCGGTTGGAAGAGACTGAAACAGGAGGAACAGAGTGCACATGTTGGAAACAGAGCACTGTGCTAATTTCTCTAATGTTCATATACAGCTGCACTGTACCTCTTTGGTCATTACAAATATCAATGAAAAAAGTACATCGAGCAATTCTAATACGCCTCCTGCTGCAGCAGATGTAGTTTTCATTGCTCTACATTTAGTAATGAAAAATCCACTTAGACAGCTCAACCTCTCTTTTAGGCCTCCATCAAAATGAGCAAATGGTTTCTCTTCATGGCAAAAACATACTTTTTGTGTGTGTGTGTGTGTGTGTGTGGTGATGCTTGAGAATGTGAATCATTAAAGGAATAGAAAATGACGAGGAACTCAATCAATAAAGTACCTTCATACTTTGTTTTGGCTCATCTGGATGGATGGAGAGGACTATTATTGTGATTTTAAAATAATTAGAAGAAAGGACCCATTTAATGCTCATAGCGCAAGTTTTCAGGTTTTTATGAAAATGTGTTTTATCTTGGCTGACAAAAGTTTTTGATGTCATGGGTACGCTATATTAAAGTGCAATGGAGATGGCATTGTCTCAACATAAAAATAACAATGATATAAGATCCTGTTCCTTAAGGCCAGCCTACAGCCATCAAATACGGGCATTTATCCCGAACTAAAGTTGTCAGATAAATGTAGGGGAGAATAAAGTATAGCATAAATTAGAAATACTCCAGAAAAGCACGCCAACCTCCAAATTGAACCTAACTACATTTTAAATACAATGTTTGAGTAGATGTACCTAGTGAATTTCTACCACTGCAGGTCTTATAAAACCATCAAAAGAGCAGCAGGGGATGCTTTAGCAGTTGGAGTTCTTGAGATGTTGAGATGGTGCTGCAGCGGCTGAGCGAGCGGTGTAGAGAAGGCCACAGTTTGGTTTTGATCTTTGAGTCGGGGACCGCCTTGAATATGGCCGTCAAAGGTTTAGGATCAATTTGCCACATGGATTTGAAAGAGCATCGAGAACCCCCTGCAATTAACTTTAATCATCAACTTTTATATTTCTGTGTACAACAAGTTCTTAAAGTGCTCAGAAACAATGGGGGAAAACAGACAAATTCTATCTGCTGATAAAGATCATGTGATTTAGCTTTAGTCAGCTCAAGGCCTTGGTTAATAAACAAATGAGAAAATTCAGATAAAGTCAAGAAATATTAATGAAAATGTGCATTTACTCAAGTAAGTAGTATCAAGAAGTATTATTTCTACATTCATATACGAATTTGAGTTACTCTTTTCTTTGGATATTAAGTTTTTACATTGAAATCATACAAGTTTATATAATAATAAAATATATGATATAATTATAATAATAATAATTAATTAAATTTATCATAATGCATTATTGGGTGCATTTTCATTGCGTCTCAACATGGCGACGCTTGACCAGCAGTTTATAGCTAACATGGATGTAAAAAGAGATGTGGATACAATACGAAGGCGGTTTAAATTCAGATTAAAAGATTCCCATATCTTTGGCCCATAAAACAAGCACACTATAGCATTTCCCCTGATCCTGCTTCCCAGCAGTCACCCCAAGCTCGTTCTCAGACTCATTCGCATGAGTGCTATTCAAGTGTTCACATAGGCAGATTTACTTATCTAATAAAATTATATATATTTTCCAAATGTAATACATGTATTTATGGGCACATCACTTGAATTTTAATTGTAATTCCATTGTTTAGCCACTCAAAATTTGATGAAGAGGCCGATTTGCCTCGCTCGTTTTATTTTTTACATTTTAGATGTATTTTTCTGATGACCTCTGTAAATATCCAATGTAATACTTTTTCTGTAACAGAGGTTTGTTTGTTACCTCGGTGAAGAATCCAAGTGCTTCTTCCGCCACTGCTAAATATAGCCTTTACATTACCGGGATGGAAGTGGATGGGGAACAAAAACAGTACAGAGGACACAGACCAAACATTCACAGCAGGAATTCCTTTCGCAGAGCTCTTTTATGAATGAAAATATGCTTTTTCATTTCCCCGTGAGTTTGGAAGTACCTTTCCAAATTACAGATAGCATGCGGTTGGAAGAGACTGAAACAGGAGGAACAGAGTGCACATGTTGGAAACAGAGCACTGTGCTAATTTCTCTAATGTTCATATACAGCTGCACTGTACCTCTTTGGTCATTACAAATATCAATGAAAAAAGTACATCGAGCAATTCTAATACGCCTCCTGCTGCAGCAGATGTAGTTTTCATTGCTCTACATTTAGTAATGAAAAATCCACTTAGACAGCTCAACCTCTCTTTTAGGCCTCCATCAAAATGAGCAAATGGTTTCTCTTCATGGCAAAAACATACTTTTTGTTGTGTGTGTGTGTGTGTGTGTGTGGTGATGCTTGAGAATGTGAATCATTAAAGGAATAGAAAATGACGAGGAACTCAATCAATAAAGTACCTTCATACTTTGTTTTGGCTCATCTGGATGGATGGAGGGGACTATTATTGTGATTTTAAAATAATTAGAAGAAAGGACCCATTTAATGCTCATAGCGCAAGTTTTCAGGTTTTTATGAAAATGTGTTTTATCTTGGCTGACAAAAGTTTTTGATGTCATGGGTACGCTATATTAAAGTGCAATGGAGATGGCATTGTCTCAACATAAAAATAACAATGATATAAGATCCTGTTCCTTAAGGCCAGCCTACAGCCATCAAATACGGGCATTTATCCCGAACTAAAGTTGTCAGATAAATGTAGGGGAGAATAAAGTATAGCATAAATTAGAAATACTCCAGAAAAGCACGCCAACCTCCAAATTGAACCTAACTACATTTTAAATACAATGTTTGAGTAGATGTACCTAGTGAATTTCTACCACTGCAGGTCTTATAAAACCATCAAAAGAGCAGCAGGGGATGCTTTAGCAGTTGGAGTTCTTGAGATGATGAGATGGTGCTGCAGCGGCTGAGCGAGCGGTGTAGAGAAGGCCACAGTTTGGTTTTGATCTTTGAGTCGGGGACCGCCTTGAATATGGCCGTCAAAGGTTTAGGATCAATTTGCCACATGGATTTGAAAGAGCATCGAGAACCCCCTGCAACAGGGTGCCTGGATCAGCTCCGCATATTAAAGGAGAGATTGATAATTTTTCAAATCTGTCTTAAAGCAATAGTCAGGTGCCCATATGATCTCATGTGATATCTTTCCTCTCACTTATACTGGCCTTTAAAATATCAACTTTAATCCCTAAAAGGACAACACAAGTAAGACATATGGTTGAATGCATCGTCTCTTATTGATGGGAAATGCAGAAATAAAGCTGTTTGATGTAATGTATGAGATATGAAAAAGACGGTAATGATTTAAAAGATGTAATCTCGCAATTAACGAGAAACAATTAATTGGGTTTCCGACCTACTGATGGCGAATGATGGTTAACTCGACTTAATGGGAAAGCCCATTATGGCTCAGTGAGGCGATTCTGAAAGAGTGCAGACAAATGATTGACAGGCCCACAATACAGCCGGCCTCTCCTCCTCTCCTCTCCTACTGCCAAGGCATTACCACCATTTGGATATGAAGCAGGATGTACTTGAACAGCGGGACTTAAAAGAAAAGAAAGCAAAGGTACCATATAAAGAGACCAATGGGAGATTTTGCTGTGACAGGGAAGAGAATGGATCGCTCCCCCCACTTGTCCTTTCTTTCTCCACAGAGACGAGGCAGCCTGACAAGCTGGCCATTAGTAAGGTAATTGGACAAGCTGTGCAGAGTGCTTTCGCTGCACCCTTACACCTCTTAAACATCATGAAGCCTTATTCTTTCCCCTAGTTAATATTAAGAGAATATGCGGGGCTGGAAAAGACGACGGACAAACAGGCACACGACAGCCGGCGTATCAAACATGTCGTCGGGGTCAACATGGCTCTTTGAACTCCAAAGAGTTGTCGGAGGGTCAGAGTCCACACACTGTTGCCTGAATTCTTAGTATGTTTTATTTATAAAGGAGATAAGTTGATCTCTCGGTGAAGGCATTGCATGCATATTTGTCGTTTGGGTGTTCATTTATGTAGTATTCTTCACCTGTTGGGGTGTGTGTGTGTGTGTGTGCGAGAGAGTTAATGCCTTTAATTCATGAGGCAAGATAAGATATGAAAGGTCACCATCAGGAAACCATTCGGGACAAGAAGGAATTAAAGGGAAATGAGATCCACCTGAAGGGATTTGGAGGTAGGAAAGAGAGAATACTTACTCTGAATGCCGAGCTATAAAAACAACAACGAAAAGTTCATGTTTTCCTGCCTGAGAAGGATGTCTAAGTACATTTTACGCACAGACAGGACAGAAAAGTAAAGGTTGACATGACAGACATCAGTGTGAATCTAAATGAGACACACACACACATACTGATTGAAAGGGTGTTTGGGAACTGCCTGTGTTGTTGCCGTAGAAAAAAATCAAATTTTAAAACTATTTTTTGACAGAATTGCTTTTTTTAAAAATGCAAATGACTACTGTATTTTGTTGCTGTGTTAAAAAATATTAATAATGCTTGCTGCACCTTACCAGATTATGATGAGTGCAGAGAGAATTATTAGCAAAGATCAGAATCAAAACATCTAAAAATAACAGTCCAAATACATTCAAAGGATTTTAACTGTGATGAGGCACGGCTCAGATGTAGCATCTACAGTTTATAGTGTATGCATGCATCTTATTAAGCATGTTTCTTGTAACGATCTATCATTTTTTTATACTTCTTCAAGTATTTCCATTTAAACCGACCTTTACTCCGTTATCATACTTCAGCACCATCAGAAGTGGCAGCTGCAGTGTTGCTTTTACACTAGAAGGTCAACCTGGCAGACACTGTGAACAATCAGATGGATTTCTTCATTTTACTTGGTCACTTAAAGCCCTCACCTCAAGTAAAAAAAAAAAAAGGTTTTACTTATTGTTCCTTCACTTGGATGTTTGACCTTCACAGTGCAGAGTTTGACACTAGGCTGCTTTCACGTTCATCTGCTGCAGGGGGAACGTTTCTCTGTGCTCGTTTTAAACCTCAGATTAACAGCGTCTGACTGACAAATATGTTATACCATATGACTATCCAATAAACTATCCAATAAAGGCAAAAAATACCACAAAAAAATCAAACAAACCTGGAATTGTAATATTAATAGATTAATTTTGAATTAAAAATGATAAACAGTCATGTTTTTAATTGATGTCTGTGACTGAAGCTGGCTCTAACTTCACTAAGCCTATACTAAAGGTATAGCAAATGTATGTTTCAGTCACTATGCTGTAAATACAATAGCATCCTGGGAGCAGAAACCCAAAGCCAGGGTGGATATATGTTGACCGGTTTACACTAATACAGAAATAAGGATTCTCTTAGGGCATGGCTTTGTTGTCGAAGGGGTCTTGTTGCTATGCCAACATGTTTCTATACAGGGAGTAACATGAAAAGGTGTGAGAAACTCAACAATTTGATTTTCTTTCTTTTTTTTTTACATGGGACTCAACAGTAGGGGGCTAATGTTACCTATTGTTGGGACTGTTTTTTTCATCTAATTTCTTTTGCCGTTTCTTATAAGGTAAATGAAACAGAGGTTATGTGTGCAGCATGTTTTATTTAATGGTTTATTTACTATAAATAGTTATGCTCCCTCTCTCCGTCAGTCCCCCCCACCACCACCTCTCTCTCTCTCTCTCTCTCTCTCTCTCTCTCTCTCTCTCTCTCAGCTGAAGCCTTTGGGGGAAGAGCAGGCTTATGTTGTCTCAGAAGGAAACATTACATACAAATTATACAAACAATCAAAATTTCCCATTTATTTATGCACACTCACTCACAAACAGACGAGAAACAAGTCTTAGATGTCTATGGGGACATTATCAGGTCTTATTAATGGACCCGATCAGAAATGGTTCAGCTGGCCGCTAACTGTTGCTCGTCCATTAGAATACATTATCACACTCTCCATGTTTGTTTTTCTATTGACGTCAATGCAAATTAATTGTATTTCATTGGGAATGTTAGAAAATGTAAATCTTGTATCTAGTGGTTAGGTAATTTTTCCTTTTCCTGTTTACTTTGAATCAGCAGCTAACAAGGAGGATGCAAGTTTCCTCGGTTTCTGCTCGTCTTTTTTCTTAAAGTTTCAAGCAAACCTGAGACTCAAATGAATAATAATTCAAATTAAAAGGACACGCATCAACACTGTTACCTGCAATTTGCTTTTGTAAACTTTACAGTCTCTACACTTATTTGCGGCCGTTTTATCGTTTTGCAGCTCCTTAAAATCACCTCATGGTGAAACATGCTTTCAAGCTACTCAATTCAATCATCTGTTACTGAAGAAAACTGAGAAGCCTCTCACGCTGAAATTCAATTTGATGGGCCTAAATACAACAGCGGATGAGGGGGAAAGGAGTAAAGAGGAGAATGAAGAGGGGAGAGGGAGGAAATTAAAAGGCAATATAACAAGGATAGACGGATGGGGGGATGGGGTGACGAAGCTAGGAAGAGGCTGAAGGAGAAATGCGAGGATGAGGATTCATGCGGAAACAAAGAGGAGAAGTCCTAATTGTACCATGAATATACTTAAATTGTCATCTATTTCTATTATTCATCTCTGTTTTTGATTGTAAATCAATGTGTGACCATAAGTGTACAAGTGAATTGAGATTGATTGATAGGTTGTTTGGAGAAAGTACAAAATAGGAAATCTGAAGCCACAATGTGTTTAAATGACCCGCTGACAAAGCCCAAATTAAATGGAAAACGCTTCTATCACAAGCGTCAGTTTCACACAGATAGATGTCCAAATTCATCTGTTGCACAAAGATGTTGAAGTTGGACTAATTCAGCATGATATTTGGTGAAATTTTGAAAACACAAACAGCAGCTCCCATTACACCATATTTCACTGCGAAGATTGTACTAAACTATAAAATATGCAGCAGGAAATCCCAGTGGAGCGCAGACCAGCAGCGGAGCTGAGGTGCTGTGGGTTCTTAATGTGGCAGGGCTCAGCACTAATTCATGCTCGGGATATTTTCAAACAATCTCTTCACTCATGTATATTTCCAATGCGTTACTGGGATGTCTAAAAAAGAACCTCCTTTCGTATTGTGCACCCACAACACATGGAAATCCACAAATTACAAGACTTCTTTTTTGGCATTTGGTGCCACTGATGTGTCACTCTCAGCCTCCTTCAGCTGTAAATTAGCAATTAATCATTACAGGCTTTTAAAAAAATGATAACTTTTTTATTTAGAGCGAGGACAGTGTGCCCCATGACATCCAACACTCCACTTCCATTAGCACTTTCAAATCTCACTTGAAAACGTATCTACCGGTATTCAGACAAGCCTACTCCCTTTAATTCAGTTGCTCCTTGTACAGTGTTTTATTACGTTTTGCTCACTCGCTCTCATGATTGATGCTTTAATAGTGTTTGATTTTGTATGGTGACTTTGAGTGTGTAGAAAATAAATAAAACAAATTATTAGTATTATTCAATTTAGCTTAATTTGACAGATTTATTTAAATATCTATCTGCATATTCATTACCTGGTCATCCCGATTGCTGTCAGTGCAGCTCACGTTAAGTTGTGCAGCACGCAAAGGATGATTTCAGGCCGATCCAATGAACTCCGCCTCGGCCCTTGAAACAGGCCTGATGCACACTTACAGCTAAGATGCATCCCCTCTTTGCAAGAAGGTTCTAATGCATCCTCAAGGGCCCTCCACCTGCTCTCCGCTGCTTCGGTAACCATGGAGATGTGTCTAATTCAGCACAGAGTTAAATAAGTACATATTCAGAAGGACAGTAAAACATAAACTCTTGTCGGAGGGAATGAACAGATAACATGAAATAAAGGGCCGAGACGTGGTGCTTTGATAAGCTTTTAAAACTCACATCTTTCCCTACCAAAAAAAGAAAAAAAAAAAAAGGAGAAAAGGTTGGTGCCATCTTTTAGTAGCTTTAGTATCTTTATGGAGGGACACTAAATGGGAGCCTGAATTGGTGGAAAGATGGACAGAAGAGCCGGCTGAGGGATGGTACAAATGTAAAGGCTGAATAGAGTAAAAAAATGAAACAGCACTTGATATTCTTTGGGGCCCGTGGCCATTAGGGGAGCAGCATGCTCTCTAGATTAGAGTAATGAGGAGTTTGGTACCCAGCTAGCTATGTGAAATAAGCACAGAAGGAAGGAGGGGAGTGTAGGATCAAGACAGAAAACACGTGATTCTTAGTGACGGCGAAAATCACCCTGATTTTAATCACAAATATATAATTGCCTCTATAGGTTCAGGAACAGTCCTCTGATGAGTTTGTGTGCGGAATACATTTGAAACACTCAGGTTTTCAAAGGCTCAGGGGGGTAAACAGAGCAGGGAGGGGTGTCAATGAGAAGAGAGAGAAAGACAGAGAGAGAGAGAGAGAGAGAGAGAGAGAGAGAGAGAGAGATATGTGAATCACACACTGCTGCTCTGATCCCAGCATGTGTCCATCTCTGTCCCAGCCAGACCCCCCGCCTGGCCTCCAGGGAAGATATCTGTGTGTGTGTGACCGACAGAGAAAGAGTGTGCATTGGTCAGCAAGCGTATGCATGTTGGTGTGTTTTTTTGTGCATGGTGCATGTGTGTGTGTGTGTGTGTGTGCACTCTCCCAGCAGGGGTGAAAGTACATGGGAAGAAGGGCAGAGGTTTTTCTCAGAAGCCCGACACAAACGGGTGTTGTTGAAGGCATTATTTGCGAGAACAAACGGCAAACACACTCTTGACTCCCGCTCTCCCACACTCCTGAATGCAACCGGACACAAAAGAGGCGCCGTTTTCATGCCCGGTCGGGACAAGATGCCCCTTCAAAGTCCTGGAATATAATTCAAAGGGGAGCTGTCCAACAAAAACAATGTGCAGCATCAGATGTTTAATGTTGGTGTTTCGCAGATTCTCAGTCTTTTTCTCCCTCTCTCAATATCTCGATCAGTTCAACATGTTCACAAAACAGTAACATCTAATTCACGTTCCCACTCTAATGGGCAGCAAAAAGACGGCTAATGAGAACACAAATAAGAAGCCCACTGTTGTGATGTCAGGGGAGATACAAAAACAAAAAAAAACACATACTGCTCCCTCTGGTATTTACAAATGTTCAATACACAATACATATAAAGCCTGTTAGCTTAGCATAGCAAATGGTGAAACGGCTAGCCTGGCTGTGGCCAATTGTAACACATTTGCCTACACGCCTCGAGAGCTCACTAATCAACACGTTATATCAAGACTAGGACCAGTTGCCAGGCAACCGGTGGAGACTCCAGGTAGTTTCTGGTCCTGGCCAGGAAATAGTACCACACAACTCCCGATTAAACGGTGACATTTTTTCTTTGAGATAACAGGTGTTTATTAGTGAGCTCCTCAAGACGCTGGTGGATTGTGTTACGACGGAGCCAGGTCACCTGCTTCCCTCTCTTTCCGGCCTTTATGCTAAGCTAAGCTAACCGGATGCTGGCTCCAGGTGGTATTGATCTTTTTCCTTAACATAGTCTCAAAACCAACATTTTGTCATTAGGATAACATCAACCGTCATCTCGTCCCAAACCTAACAGTGGTTTTGTTGCCCAAACTTCCTGTGCAGTTTATTTTGAAAAGACACCGTGCATGTAACGAGTGGACCTGCCACGCCCACGATGAATGCTGGAGAGGTTTGAAGAGTAGGACTACTGACTCAAACAAGTGTACTTCCCAAAATGTGGAAGTATTCCTCTAAATGTTTACATTTTGGAAAGCATGAGATCCCGCGAGGATCAGGGTGGAAGTACGCTGTGACCTTGAACATTCGAGACAAAAGCAAATCACTCAGAGATCAGTCTGACTATTAAATACATAAAAGAAAAGTAAGTATAACAGGTATTTCTGGCGTTTGCATTATCTCCCTTAATTTGTTTGTTTCCCTGGGTGCTCCACTTTCCTCCTACAGACTGAAGACAAGCCAGATAGGTGAATTAACTCTAAATGCCACGACACTTTGTTTTTCTGCTCTGCAGAAATTCAAAAAGAACTATTGCATGTTCTATTTTACTTAACGGTAACTTTACAAATTAAGATTTTGAACATATAAAACCGATACAAGCTTTCTTTAAAAATAAGATGCTTTGTTGTATACAAGCATGTACAAGAAATGCTGAGGTGATTAATCCACTTTTTGAGTGACGGAAAAGTAATTGGCAACTATTTTAATAATGTCTCATTTTGCAGAAGAAAATGCCAAACATTTCATGATCCAGCTTCTCAAATGGGAGGGTTTGCAACTTTCCTTTTTACCGAAAATAACAGTCAGTTGATTAAGAGAGAAGAAACAGAAGATTAATCCATAATGAAAATAATTATTAGTTTCAGTCACATCAAGCTACTATAATTAATACATAATTTTGCTTATAATAATAATTATAGAATAAATAAAAGTTTAACATGTTTAGTATATTTTCTAGATTATATTTGTATACTTAAACATATGTATTAATTTACATTTACATTTTTTTTGTAAATAAAATGCACATACAGCCCCTAGAGAGTCTTGAATTTCTGTTCTGTTGTTTGAATTATTTATGCAGCCTATCAATACAACAAATCAATAGAGACATATTTGAAATATACATTAATGTGCTCGCCTACAGTAGCACCATATCTACGGTAAAATTTGAACGTGTGGAAAAGACATATCACATATAAACAGGGACATTAATAAAGCATCAGCAGTGTTGCCTAAACAGCTTATTTAGTTTCTCTAAATACACTTTAAATGCATATTTATAGCCAATGAAAAAGTGCCAAGGTTTTGTTCTTCTGCATAGGTTTCTTTATAAATCACGTTAATTTGACTAACTACGTTGGTGGGTAATTTGCTGATGAGGAACATGCCTCTCCACTGTTCAACACAGTTAATGCAGTGGAGCGTCTATCTGTCGACACACATTTGTCAGGGATTCTCCTGTTTAATTTCTCACTCTGCAACGAGGCACGTCCATGTAATTATGTGTCAACGAGCAATTAAAGCATCAATTAAAGCTTGTTAGGCAGAAAGTATATCACGCAGAACAGTGATTAGGCACAATAGGTTACATAAATGTTTGTTTAGCTTAATAATGTTGCCATAAGATGATCATCCGTCCGTCTCTGTCCTTTTCCCAAGCTTTTCCCATCTCTGTCTTTTCTAATCATCTTTCTAAGTGCCTCTGTGAATCCTTCCAAACTACAGTTTCAATCAATCAATCTTGTTTTCCATCAATCCCCGACACATCTCCATATGCCATATCCTTCATCCTAGCGGCCTCCCTCCCCCCTTCCTCCCCCTCCGTTCCTCTCCCTTTGTGTGCTCTTTGGAGTGCTGGTGGATGACAACTTCATCTCCATCATTCAGTTTCTCTCTCCTCCTCTTCATCCCCCTCTCCTTCTCTTGGAGTGGTGCTACATGACAATCCAATATCCCCCCCAGTCTCAGCCTCCTCACATTCACCCTGTCATTTTCCCTTTTTTCTCCCCTGCATCTCTGCGTTTCCTGCTTTCACTCCAACTAACCACCTTTATCTTTCCTCCCATCAGCGTACGTCCGCTTTGCTGCTGCAGTAAAAGCAACATTCACATATAATAAAAACATGGAGATATGATTTGACAACCAGTGTTTGCACTATCCTGCTGCTTGAAAGCAAACATTTAATATGTTTAAACATGACGTTTACACATTTACAAAAATACATATAAACTCTGTATATCCCTGGTTAACATACATTAGGTATTTTTCCAGAATGAAATATCAGTGTAAACGTCATTTCTCCATTTGGTATTTGCTAATTGTTGTATTTTACAATGGCACATTCAGTGCAGCTTACAGCTGATGTAATGTTCAGTTCTGTTTTAGTAAAAGTTAAAGTTGTGTTTTTGTACTACTTCCATTTCCTAAACCTTCTTATTCAATGTATCTCTTCATTTAAAAGATTACCAAGGCAATATGAAAAGTGTGCAAACTCGGTGCAAAATACATTTATTAGAATTCTGGATGCTTCAGATATGATAGCTCCCTACAAAGATGTGCAAATGAAAAAGCACATTATCAAAGACATGTTGTTACTGTCATATGTTAGAAGATATTTTCTGCATGTATTTGTTATGACCTGGCTTTTAAGCCACAACAAATAAGACACGCTTCGTGATGAATTTGTACCAAAATATTTTTCATGAAACCAAAATAACGTCAATTAGGCGAAATGAAAAATTGAATCGAATGTTGAAAGCGTGGAGATTGGGAATCAACAGGGCAAGGAAAAAGTTAAATTACAGCAATGTTACAAAACCAAACCAAACAACATGTGGCTGACAGGAGACGCTGAGAGAAAGAGACTGGTGGTAGCTGTCAGGGCTTTATAGACTGGGAACACTGGGAACACTGGGCCCGTGCGTTTCCAGTTGGCCTTAACGATCCCCTGCCACAATCTGGAAAACACGGGGGACGTATTGCCTGGGAAGAGCCAGCCCATGTGTCGTCACACATTAGCCAACAAGATGATATGTATTATTCAAAATGTCCTTTGCCTGTAGCTGCAATATCCCTGTCTATGAATAAAGATTTTATAGATTGAGCAACATCACCGATCAAATGTCACAACCTTCAAAACATGTTCTCGTTTTAGTCCTCGTCCCTGTGCACACACAGACACCGACTCCTCAAAAGCCCAATAATATTTGCTCTTCCTTCGTGACATCCTCACAGCTCCACGGTTTAAGGAAACACTTTCTTTTTGATGGTGCTGACAAACACGAACATCAGCTCCCCTTGATATATCTTTTTATGGAGACTCGCAGTAACAAGGAGCCTGCGTGTCAGTGTCTGATGTCTAATCTTTTCTCTCTGGCTGTGTGAAAATCACACATGTGAACACACCTCCTGCCCGCCAGCAAGGGAACCGTGTGACCTTTAGCTTGTGCTGGATTTAATGAAGAGACTGTCATTTGATTGCGTTCTCATCTCACACATGCAGTTGTTGGAAGTGGAAAAGCTTGATACCCTCCTCCTTGTCTGATCATTTCTGTTAGTATTAATGAGACAGTTGTGTGGACGGCAGCTCTGCCAGTCAAACCAGTCTGACTGACTGGTGTGACCAATGTGAGGAGCACTTTGGTGTGTAATGCTGAACGGGAGAAAAGAAGGCACCAGTGACATCCAGTGGCCAAGCAATGCACTGCTTTTGGTTGCTATAATACTTTGTATTGCAGGTATCATTTTTGTTTTCTATCAAGTTTTCTTTCTTTTTGTCTTGGAAAAGATTCTGACACATTTTTAATGCCATGTGATTAAAAAACTTTATTCTATTATTATTATTATTATTCTTTATTCCATTATTCATTGTGTGTCGAAGGCATCTAACATATGCATACACTATGATATGAAAGACAAATGAGACAATACAGATTATCTGTCTGAATAGGATATATATATATATATATATATACACACACACTATCAACACCACAATGTAAAAATAGAACAAATATACTCTTTATGTTTAATTGCCCTGCATATCAGTGGTGCATTAATGTAATCACTTTAATGTTGCAGCTGTTGTATCTTGTTTTTGCCTTAATCTGTAATAATCCATCATAATGTATTTTTGTTGATTATATTTTGTATTATTAATCTGAATCAGAAAATATCTGTAAGTAGTAACAAAATGTATTAAATAAATGTAGTGGAGTACAAAGGGCTACAATTAGAATTGCTATTATTACAAAAGTATGAAGTTATTTTTTTCCACCACTGTAATAAATACATATTCATACATACATATGTGTACATACATATACAATATTATTATCACTCCATGTCACATGAGCTAATAGGAGTTGTATTTAATACACATCCTTTATACAAATATAGGTCTAAATATCAAGAATAAAAAAAGAATTCTAAATGTAAAAATATTTTTCACAATCCTTTGTAAATTTGGATTCTTTAATCATTTTCACCACCAAAGGAGCTGGACCAGTTCCCTGAGTTGAGATACTTCGATGAGTGTTTGACTCTTCTTTTTATTCATTTTTTTCTTCACCTTTTGTCTTTTTTTCGTCCTGTTCTGCACTTATACGATTCGATTTTGCATCTATGATTTGTTTATGAAATAATTGATGTGTCAAAAGGCTTTTTGGTTTTCTCACTGGTGATGCAATTTAGCCTTTTTTTTTGTAAATGTAAAGAATATTCCACACACACACACAACACACACACACACACACACACACACACACACGGGCACAAGCACACTTTTCATTAAGGTGAATTACGTAAAAACAATCACGGGGCTCAGTAGCATTGAGGCTATGTTTTTGGTTCACAGTGAATCAAAGCACCAGGCTGCAGTTGAAGTGTGTGGGGGGTGTGAGCGTGCAGCAGTGTTGTAGGCTGCTCTGACTGAATCCTTCTCCCAACGTCACGTTCCACGGCCCATGCAACGTCACACTATAAACACACACACACACACACACACACACACACAGAAATATGATCTCTCTTGTCCGTCAGCCATATTCATTCTACAAAGTTGATTATGAAAAACATATAAATGCACAGAGATAACAAAACATATGGAGCTGGATGAACGACAAAATTTGGTAACTGGGAACTAGTCATACGCATTACAGACACACACACACACACACACACACACACACGTACACACACCTGTTAAACAGTCGTGTACAGCAGGAGACCAGTTCGGAGCTTAAGGTCACATTGGTATTGTTGAACTCTGTGCTCAGGAAATGTGGGCAGTGAAGGTCGGGGACGAACAACATACCTAGAAACCCACAGAGCAATATCATAAAAAAACTCTTCACTAACAGCGTATGTGCATATTGATTGGATCTATTATAAATAACAGAAACAGTCACCTGCGATACAAGCCGTCATGAAACAGGAGAAGCTGCCTGCAATCAGGGCTCTGAGGGCACAACTGCTGATGTCAGTCCGTCTATCTGGAGCCAAGGACGCTGAAAAAATGAACAAAAAGATGTTAAAATAAGAAAAAACAAAGCCTCCACAGCAGCAAGAGGTGTACAAACAAATATTTAATTAATTCAGTATACAAAATATGTTTGTATTATATGTAATCAGATTTTCTATCTAAAATGAAGAAACAACAAACTGGTAAAGATAAAATACAAAACCATCATGGTTGATCCTCCCTCTGTCAAATTTATAAATGTTCAACTTCTGAAGCATCTAACTTGTATATACAATACTCTTCTTCCTTCATATATACTTTGTTTTTTTCTTCTCCTTTTCGTAGTTGATTTGAATCTCCTACATGAACATCTTGATCCCTCAATGGATGTTTACTTGTTTTTGTTGGTGGAAACTTATTTTCATATCTTGAATCATCCATTGAGTAATGTTTTTTCAGTGACATCCTTTTTTAGACATGAGCAGAAGCGCACTCCTTATTTCCTGGCATCTGCAGCTTTATACCAACAGTTGTCATCAATTCATCATCAAGTTGTGTCACTGTTATGTGTGTTTGACAATTGGCACTCACACAGCAGTCCAATCGCTGACCCCATCGACCCAAAGTTGGAAAATCCACACAAAGCGTAGATTGCAATTGTTTCAGAATGGACCTGAAGGAAACAACAACAGGATTTGTTTCCTAAAGTGTTACGTCAAGAAAATATTTTAAAATCTTCCAAACAGAATAATCCTGTTATTAAACACTATCATGAGATACGTTTCCTTTGTCATATGTACACAAAACAGATGGCTTTTGAAGGATTCTTAAAACATTTTACTACTAAATCTCTCTTACTGGACCAATTGGTTAGCTATTCATCTATGCTAAAACCTTTAAAAAGAAAGAAAAAAAAAAAAAGAGCGAGAGCACAAGAAATGATGACTCACAGAAATATACTGCTTTACGTTCGCCACATATTCTGGCCCTCCTGCTTCACGTCTCTTAATGAACTCCGACAACTTCTGATAGGCAACAAATTCGTTGACGAATGTCTTGAAGCCAATTAGTTCAGCAACGATGAAACTGTCCTCCCAGGAGACACCCATCATGTAGGAGAGAGGCATGAACACATACGAGCAGATGAGCTAAAGGAGGGACAGAAAAACAATATAATAGATTATTAGGGTTTGAATATATTTACAGTTAGTGTACATCAAGGAGTGTCATGTCGCATCCATCACCGAGAAGCTGAGCTGCGGACAGTCCAACATGCCACCCAGCCAGGAGAGAACGGCATCGAGGAAGGCCAGCAGTGACATGAAGGCCAGGAGGTTGACCACTATGTTGGCTACTGCCTCCACAGAGCCAGAGGCCCCTCGGGACGCCGCCTCAAACACGTTCTTACTGACTCTGCAGGGACACGGGCAACATTTGAAAATGTATATTTACTGAATCTTTAGGTATAATGGTGTTGATTACATTTGAATATCGTGGTCATTGCTGTAGCTCAATAGTACCACATCTTTGTTGATTATTAATGTGTAAAATTAATTTAAAGGTGCTGAATTAGACATTTTGAGCCACGTTGAGAGCCGACAGGAATGTTATCTATTTAAATAAATGTGTGGAGTCAGTGTGCAGACATGACCTTTTTCATCCACTTTGTTCCATAAAAATGTATCTCCTATGATTAAAATGATGTTCTCCCAAACACAAGAGCAGTTCTATCTGTTAGAATGAAAGAAACAAATCCAACATTAAGTGCATGTTAAGCACATTAGTTTTTGGCTTTCTTATTATTAGAGTTTTCTTATTATTTGTCTGATGAGAGGTATCCATGAAATCAATTATTTGTGCCTTAAAGTAGACATTTGTGGTGATAAAAAAGGTGATTTGTTTGAATATTGGACACTTTTAGAGTCTGTTATCATTATATCAAACCTAAATGATCAATTCAATTCATCAATTTATTCTACAATAGTGATAATCCCAAAAGATTCAAAGGACAAAGACATGTAATCTCTCAGAGAGACCCGAGGGAGGATAGCTGGAAATCATATTTTTAAACAATTAGTACAGCTGTACTGTCCTCTCCTACCTATGGTTGTATGCGTGGATGCTACTGGCGGTCACAGAGGGGATCTCCGTTTCAGGCCAGAAGGTCTTGGCGATGGCCAGGGAGGCTGGAATGGACATCACTGTTGCTGTCAACAAGTGTGTTGCTGAAATCTCAAAAGAGAGGCACATAGAACAAGACATAAAATTCACGTTCAATCATTCACTTCCTGACAGAGCCCATGTTTACTCAGGTCAATATAAAGTCAGTCAAGAGTCTGAAGATTACTACTTTAACCCGTTTTAAAGGCAATAATACCAGGCGTCTGCTTGAAATCATTGACTATATACAATATATATTGGATAATTTGCCTGGTGTGATATTTATAGCAGTTTTTATATCAGTGCAGTGCAGTATACAGTCTTATCCTGTATAAAAATACAGACAGTAAATCTGTTACATTACTGACAATGAAAAATAATGACTCGGATAATACCTTTATTATGAGGTTACTTTCTGGAGTGTTTATTCTAACCCAAGAATACAATGTGTTTCATTTCTTCCAGAAACAAAGTAGATGTTTATTTCTGTCTGGCCTTATTCTATAGCCATTCAATTCTGTGATCCATATTTCCTTCATAATGATACGTTAAAGCAAAAATATTTAACAAATATAACCACGAATGAAAAATGTAAAAGTTGTCTTCTCTTATATCATCCTAGCTCTTATTCCTATAACTTTTGAAAGTTAATTGTAGGTTTGCTATAGGACTCTACAGGTACATCACTGGCATTCTCTCCCTCCCTCCCTCCCTCCCCCTCGTCTGCCTCCTCACCCCAAAGGAGATATAAGCTCCCAAAGTGCTACCAGAGACGCTGGCAAAACCTGCTGTCATCACAGCATGGATCTCAGAGCGGGTCAACGCACTGATGTATGGACGAATCATTAGAGGTGACTCCGTCTGAAAGGAGAGAGATAAAGGGAGCGCTGGATTATTCAATACAGATATACGGATTAATATAATGATATCATTGATTTGCTGAATGTTTTTGTTTGTTGTTTGAACAGTTGTTTACCTGTCCCAAAAATAGATTTCCAGCTGCAGTCATCGATTCTGCTGCAGATGTGTCCATGGCAACCTGCATTAGGAATCCAATCTGGAAAAAAAAAACAACAATTACGTTCGTTCGCAGTTACTTTGACCGGTCATTATCTTTCTTTTATTCCTTAAACTGTATTTCTTATGTGAAAGGTGCTTTGGATATAAATGGTTTGCAATAATTGATTTGCCGTCAAATATTTCTCTCCGTCGTTAGCGTCTCCGCACTTTCTCGTCTGACTTACTCACCTTGCAAATGAGCCAGGGCATGAAGCCAAGGTAGAAGAGGATGGAGATGACAGAGCATAAAAAAACCAATATAGGCATGACCTGGGGAGAGTCCACATCATCATCATCATCGTCATCACCATCATCATCATCATCATCATCATCCTTAATAATTAGTCCCTGAGTATGTTTTCACGCCCACCAGTAGTTGATTTTGAGTCTCATCTTGGTTTTAATCATTTTCAGAATATGACATTTAAAATCACATTTTTGTTGTTATTCTTGTCACTGTTCTGATTGTACTGCTGCCTCATTCAGTCATCCACTCAGTGTGTGTGTGTGCGTGTGTGTGTGTGTGTGTGTTTGTACCTTGAAGACGAAGAGGAACTCTGCGTATCGGGGCCCAAACACAAACCTAGACCCAGCATCTGCGAATGACATGAATCTCTACATGGAGAAGATTTTAATTGTTAGTAATTGAAACAGAAAACTTTGAAATCATTGATCGGATCTTTTGTAAGTACCGATGCAGCAGAAATGTTTGTAAATGTTTCAGTGCTACAGTAACTGGAAAATCACCAAATTTACCATAAAGAAAAGGAAACCTGGGAAAAAAAGATGGACGCAAAACAAGGAAACAAAAAGGGGCACAGAGAAATAAATAAGGGACCATAGCAAAAACAAGGAAATAGAAACAAAGTAACAAAGACACGAACAAGGAAGTAATAAATAAAAAAAGGAAACAAAATAATGACAAGGGGGAAAGGAAGGAAACTAGGAAACGAAAGAATAACACAAGGAAATTAAACAAGGAAACAAAAGAAGGAACAAGGAAAGTAAACAAAAATAAAAAGGAAGCAAAACAAGGAAATAAGTAGTTGATTCTACTGAAAAATAAAAATGTGTGTGTGCGTCCGTGTGTGTGTACCTCGACTTTTTTTCCGAGCCATTGTAGTCCAGCCAAACCAAACGTGGTCCTGAGGGTCAGCAGACCGAAGACAAACTGTAGCCCGATCCCACACAGCAAAGTTTGCCAACACCACTGCAACACACATACATAACATGATCAAAAATGTGTGTGTGTGTGAGTGCACATGCATGTTTGTGTGTGTGTGAGTGTGTGTGCAATGCATCCCTCACCCTGAATGGGTGTTTGGAGAACAGCAGCATTAAGAAGATGAGGAGCAACAAACCAAAGAAAGACACAAGCTGTCTGGTCCCTTGTTTGGCCGTGTCCAGTGCCAGCCAGCACACCACGGCTATCAGCAGTAATACCAACAGCATCCTGCAGGGGCAGCACATTTGAGATGGATCGACGAGAGGAAGGCAAGTAAAGAAAGTATCGGATTAAAAACAAGAGAATTCCCCCTTTTCATCAGAAAACAACAAACTCATAAAATCAGCTGGTCGACATCATTTTAAAGATGGTGCCAGTTAGTGGAAGACTTACAGCAGCGATTGTTGTGTATTAACGCTTGAGTTAACAAGATCAGACCTTTTAGATTATTTCAACCAGTGTTTAGTTGGGTGTAAACCCAAATACATTGAAACAGAAAGCTGATGTATAATCATATTGATATGACAAACGTTATAGGGGAAAAAATGACCTATTTACACATCTAGCATCGTTCATTTGAATCTGTGTGGTTTAGCCACAAATATGGATCCAACCTGGTCAACCCTGTCTGCTGTCTGGGAGTTAGAGTCATTCGCTGAGCGATAGTCAAGTGATGGATTCATCACTAGAAGCAAGTCATTCCACATATGAAACAGTCACATGATTCAATGTTAACATAAAATATTGATTATAGCTGCTTGGAAGTAACATAAATGATCCTGTTATACTGTAAGAACATTTCTGCTGTCTATATGGTGGCTCTGCTCCACATATCTACTGCGGTAAGTGCCCTTGAGCTAGTGCAATTACATGACTTTATGTGCACTGTAGCACACAGCAGTTCTTCTCACACTTTGCCATCAACTGCTCTTGTTTCCTTTATCTTGCCCTGTTTGAATTCAGTGCTCATGCTGTTTTAACCAACAAAGGGTTTCCTGAGTCTGAGGACATTTTTTGTTGCCAGGATACAACACGTCTGAATTGTCTTGCACATTATATACGATATTTGCAGCTACTAAGAAGGCTTTTTAGTACACTGACTTTTTTTTTGCAGCGTCATTAAAAGACCAGTCTTGTAATTAGGAACCATTGGTAGGAAAACTAAAAGAAAACATTTCTCTCACCATTTGATCCAAAACCAGTTTCTGCTGAGAAGGTCCCTGATAGGTGAGAGCCCCGCCCACAGCCAGTCACCATAGCGTTTCATCGTCCAATCCCAAGCCAGGAAAAATATGGTTACCAAGGAGATGACCAGCAGCAAAGCAGCCCGTTTGATGTTCAGGACACATGCTGCTATCACTATGGCAACGAAGCCTGAAACAAATTTAGTATTAATATTAATTATATACCACAGAGCTGACATTAATTTTTCGTTCATCATAGGAATTCAAATTGTTTCTTTTTTTTTTTAACCGTCTCCAGTTAAATAAGAGGGCAGGAATGGTAAATCATGTGAGCCCTAAAATGACCAACAAACTACTTCCTTAAAAGACAAGTCTGACTTATTTGATTCTGATGATAGCGCTTTCAATGTTTACATGTAAAACATGAAGTATGAAGTCTTGTGAACATGTAAAAGGATCATTTTACATTTCATATCCCTTCATTTCAGTTCTATTTTTTCTTTTGTTTGAATTGTGAATTGTTTTAAAGGGCCAGTATGTAGCATTTAGGGATATGTAATATATATTGGAAATTGAATATAATAACTGGTGTTTTCTTCAGTGTATTATCACTTAAAAATACAAACGGTTGGTATATTTTAGTAGAATGAGCCGTGTAATGCTCCAACCATCTGACCAGTTTCAGTTGGTTGCAATCTGAATTCTCACCGCAAGATGACACCAAATCCTAAACACTGGCCCTTTAAGATATGAAAGCTGTTTACAAATTTAAGGTAACAGCTGATTAAATTCACCTGAGAATGGTGACATTTCATGTATAATATTCATATGATTGACAAGTACTGTGTTAGTAGTTAAGGAATCCAAAACTCTGTCATATTAAGAGGTCCACATTCAACAAAAAATAATAAATAGAAATAACAAAAAACGTCTTTATGGATATGCAGATAGAGTGGAAAACATTATGTCATTTTTTTGGGACATTACATAGACTTATATATATTTCCTGGACACTTAATCCATAATCAAAATTCTGCTTTTTCCACATGGGAGAGATAGCTCACACACACACACACACACACACACACACACACACACACACACACACACACACCAGCTAGTATGCTGATTGGAACTGTTTCTCCTGTGACTTTGATATTCAAGATAAATGTAGAAACACATGTGGGGCCTCATGACCTGCCACCCATTAGGTTCCCGAGTTACAATTTAACAGGTGCTAACCAGGTACTTTACCTGCTGCTAAAACCAGGTGTATAAACCAGCTGATCTGCTCTTTGTGCTCTGCCAAATAGCCCTGGATTGCCTCCATTTTCTTCTCCAGCAAGCTAGGAACACAAAAGGGAGATAAGAGGGGAGATAAGAGATGACCTTAATGTTACTTCAAAGTAAAAAAGCTGCTCATTGAGAAGAAACTGGTCAAATTGGACACTGTGTGTTCCACTTAGTTGGAATGTGTGTTGTGCAAATACAAGAACTCCACCATTTTTTACGCTCGTCTGGCTTTTTGAGTGCGTCGTCTGAATCTTCGGTGGAACTGTCCACGTCAATGTATATCTGATCCTGCTCCTGTATCTCCACACACACACACACACACACACACACACACACAACCAAGTGTTTTTTTAAGGAAATGATCCAATTAGGAATATGTAAACACAAGGTTGCTTGTGCAGTGACATATATTTACTCTGAACAAACAGGCTGGGTTACTGTATTCAGTCGACTTCACTTCCAAAGATCAAAACTAGGGCACAAAATACCAATTCTAATTAGGCACTTTGCGCAGGTGTCACTTGATTTCCATATAATTTCAGTCAATCACTCTAAGTTAGTAGCACGAAATTTGTTCGCTTATCTAATGGTCTGAAAAAAGAGCGGAGATGACTGCAGGGGCTCCCCAGTGTTTCTGTAACTTCCCAACAGTATAACTCGAGAAGGACTTGAGAAACAAGGCTTGCTTACCTCTGACTTGAAGGCCTCGTTGTCCTTCCCCCTTTTCCGACTATTCATCTCTGTTCTATCCAGCTCCATTCTCTGGCTGCTGTGTGTTTTCAAAAACAAGACAGACTTGCTGGGAGTATTATTTAAAACACACCTGTCCCGCCCATCCTCCCCTCTTCCTGGGACTCTCTCTCTCTCCCTCTCTCCCACACACACACACACAAACACACACTAATGGCTAATGTCATTGGTGGCTTGTCTAGCTGTCATCAGGTTAAAGGTCATTAAGGGATTAGATCAACACAAACACACACACATGCAAGGTAAGTATGTAGTCTAGTCATGCAGGGGATCTTCAGTTGAAAACAGGAATACTTATCACTATCAACACAACACCAAATAGCAGTCAGCCTGACATGGTTTACTCCCTCTCTTTTACTCGGTGGCTTCTTCCGGCCCTGAAAGAAGAGTCTGTGCATACACAATGCCCCAGTGTTTGCAAAAGATTCAATACGTCTCACTCTGTCGCTTTCCTGAGTTTAATTATGTTCACAGGAACACTGGTAATATTGTATTGTTTCTACGTGGATGGAGTTTGTGCAAATGACACACTGTGGTCTCATCGTGCTTAAGTATCACTGCAGCCACTAGAGGGCGCTAGTGTATAATTGTTCGGTACTAACATATACACATGGCTCTTATGTGGAGGTCAGATAAGGTTCACGTCAGTCCACATGACAATTATTTATATTAGGCGACACAATGGGAGCTCTCAAAGTTAAACACTGAGTTATCAAAACATAACAACAATTATGTGAAATTAGACAACATATTACATTCAATTACAGCAGAATACAGCCGTGGCAATGAACAC
Source organism: Chelidonichthys spinosus (assembly GCA_029853015.1). NCBI lineage: Eukaryota > Metazoa > Chordata > Actinopteri > Perciformes > Triglidae > Chelidonichthys > Chelidonichthys spinosus. Next base: position 18,187,912 of record CM056831.1, read on the forward strand.
TGTTCTTACTGTAATTTGACTCACTTGTGTATCAAAGCCTAAGATCCTATGAAAAAAAGCTGGAATAATAAGATATTACTGCCTTTTAAGTGCAAAAAGCCAGGCATCTGTCTTGCATTTGGTCTGCCGGATTTCCCAAAGAACTCTTTCCTCATGAGAGTGGAGTATCATTCAGTCCTTTTCAAATTGAACAACCCCCCCCAAAAAATCAAACACTGCTTCTTTCCACTGAGAACACATGAGCCCTAGCGAAGACTACTATCTAATACCACTTTGATGTAACCAATCCACATTAATCAAGCCGACGCGGAGAAAATGAAAAGACAAAAAACAGGGTAGGTTCTGTTCTGCTGATGTTTTTGTACACAATGTTCCAAAGCCCCTCACAGTTAGTAAAGGAAAACACAGCAAAATTAGCCAATGTGAGAATTTATGCATGGTATCTACTCAGTGGGTCTAGTGTCTAGGATATGAGCCCCCTTTGTGTCTTTTAGGGGCCCACATTAAGAAATCATAAAAGGATTCAATAAATATTTGGACTTGTAAAAAAACAGCGCGGTCAAAGGTAAGAGCAGGCAACTGTGATGATGATGCAACAACAGGTGATTTTGATGCAACAACAGTTGATTGTGATGCAGCAACCGGTGACTGTGATAGAACAAGTGTAATTGTAATGCAACAGCAGGTGATTGTGAAGCAACCCATGTTGATTGTGATGCAACTACCAGTGATTGTGATATGACAGGTAATTGTGATGCAACAACCGGTGATCACGAGTCAACAACCGCTGATTGTAATGCAACAGCAGGTGATTGTCAAACAACACGTTGATTGTGATGCAACAACCATGATCGTGATGCAACAAGCGGTGATTGTGATGCAACAACAAGTGATTGTGAAGCAACAACAAGTGATTGTGAAGCAACACATGTTGATCTCGATGCAACAACCGGTGATTGTGATGCAACAACCGGTGATTGTGATGCTACAACAGGTGATTGTGATGCAACAACCAGTGATTGTGATGCAACAACCGGTGATTGTGATGCTACAACCGGTGATTGTGATGCAACAACCGGTGATTGTGATACAGCAGGTGATCGTGATGCAACAACCAGTGATTGTGATGCAACAACTGGTGATCGTGATGCAACAACCGCTGATTGTAATGCAACAGCAGGTGATTGTCAAACAACACGTTGATTGTGATGCAACAACCATGATCGTGATGCAACAAGCGGTGATTGTGAAGCAACACATGTTGATCTCGATGCAACAACCGGTGATTGTGATACAGCAGGTGATCGTAATGCAACAATAGGTGATTGTGATGCAACAACCGGTGATTGTGATACAGCAGGTGATCGTGATGCAGTAACCAGTGATTGTTATGCTACAACAGGTGATTGTGATGCAACAACTGGTGATTGTGATGCTACAACAGGTCATTGTGATGCAACAACTGGTGATTGTGATGCTACAACAGGTGATTGTGATGCAACAACCGGTGATTGTGATACAGCAGGTGATTGTGATGCAACAATCAGTGATTGTGATGCAACAATCGGTGATTGTGATGCAACAACTGGTGATTGTGATGCAACAACCGGTGATTGTGATACAGCAGGTGATCGTAATGCAACAATAGGTGATTGTGATGCAACAACCGGTGATTGTGATACAGCAGGTGATCGTGATGCAACAATCGGTGATTTTGATGCAACAACTGGTGATCGTGATGCAACAAGCGGTGATTGTGATGCAACAATCGGTGATTGAACTGCAACAAAATCTGACTGTACTGTGATTGTAATGTTTAAATACAAATGTAAATAATTCACTGTTTTCATATCAATTAAACTTTTTGGGCTTTGGGAACCTGTAGTGACGCAACAGATGATTGTGAACACCTATTAGGTAGGTGTAAACATTATACTATGTGACTTTTATCAGACATAATGAACACTGACGTGATGCAAGAACTGCCAGAAGCAAAGATCTTGACAGTGGATATTGCGATGCTTGGGAAACTAAGTAACAAGAGGTATTATTTACACCAACTTATTTGTATCAATTTGTAGTTATTTAACACAAATCTCTACTTTCCAATTATTCATACAGTATATTCATACACTGGATGAATCTACAGTATATGAGAACTCCATCAAACATGCTCCACAATTTGTACAAGAAGTAATATGCGTGGCATACTATAATACGCCCACATTGTTGGATTAAACGCGTCCCGACTGATGCTTTCTCTGTAGATGGTGGATGCTTCAATGTGGTGATCGCAAATATAACATGTCAAAGACTTACAGGTTATTACTTCTGTAACATTTCAAAAGGAACTGAGTATTTGGAATATTCAGTTTTGCATGTTTTAATTGGTACGCCCACGCGGCTCTGTGCTGAAGGCGTACGCCACAATTTCTGAGGCAGGCATCCACCAGATTGGTTCAGACACCGTCAGGGCTCCATAATTACACTCCTCTATTCAGCAGCACTGCCTGTGCGTCAGCACAAACGTCATGTTAGAGCCGGGGACGGGACATTGGAGAGGAGAGGGGAGGAGAGGACTCCGTACATCTGTGGTGTGCTGAGGCTGTTGCTCACAGACAGCCTGTCTTTCACATACAAGGTGAAACAGCGAGGAGAAGAAGAGGCTCTGTTCTTCAAGTGATGTACGGCATAAAAAAAAAGACAGATCAGCTCCCGTGTTAGAAGTGCATCCAGCAGAAGGAGATCTATAGCGGCAGAGTGACTGGCATGCAGCCCCATAGCCTCCCCTCTGAGATGACAGCTTATTGATTCAGGTCTGGTTTGGCTGGGAGCCCCTTATGATTATGAAATATGCTCTAATGATTTAATAAGGTGACGCTTGGTCTAGTACATGCCAGCTAAAGACCTGATGATTGGCGATTGCTCCCTCTTTCTCTGTCATGTGATGTTTTAGACATTAGTCCTGGGTATTTATAGTGGAAGCACCAGTCAGCTCAGCTGCCATTAAGAAAGGTCCGTGTGCTAAAACACTTTGTATAATGGGAAATAGCCAGCTGTTTATGCCGTTCCCGACTCAAATGTGGCACATGGGAGGCTACCTAAATTCCGAATAAGACCTCCTTTCGACATCTTTGTTTTTCACTGATTAACTGTCGACAGGTCTACTTCGGAAACACCCAGCGTAGCAACCAGATGTTAATGATGATTATGATAAGATGACGGTGATGAGTGGAAATGAGCGGTGAATTAGAGGCTGTGTAAATTGATAGATCTCACTTACACCCTCAATCAGAAGCCAGCTGTATCAATTACAGAAAGTCTTCGATAGATGCGTTTCAACTCAAAGCAAGGTGAAGCTTGTCACTCTCACACCAAACACCTGACGCCCCCCCACCCCCCACCCCAAGAAATGAGAACATGATGCGCAAAGGTTGATTAGCAGCACACAGCTGGCTAAGGTGCCCTTGAGCAAGAAACTTCTTCTGTTCCTTCCCCCCAGAACAAGCAGCATTTTTCTAAAGGGGATCAATAAGGTATCACGTTGTATACCTGATCTGCTTTGGTGCTCATACCCGTCTCCTTCTCATTCTCTTCATTCCTGCGCGGGAAACAGCAGTGCACACTGCATGCCTCTCCCATCCTGATTTGCCTATACACCACCATCACAACCACCACCACCACCACCACCACCCATCTCTCTCTGCTGAGAATCATTCACACACAGAGAACATTGTGTGGAGGAGGCTGCTGTCTGTGCATGTCAGCTGAGAGAGAGAGAGAGAGAGAGAGAGAGAGAGAGAGAGAGAGAGAGAGAGAGAGAGAGAGAGAGAGATCCTCCTTGGCACACACCCGTCAGTGTGGCAGTGTGATTTTGACTGACTGGCTGACTGACGGGGATTCTGGAGGAAACACGCAGGGAAGGGACGGGTTTTTTTTCCTCCCCCTCTCCCCCCCACTCATCTTTATCACGGCAGATGTTCTCCTAGCCGCGGCGCCTGTATCCACCTCAGCATCGGATTTTGCTTTTTATTTCTCCTCTCCTTGATTGGCTGAGCCGGCGCTGAACCCCGCCAACCTGGGCCGAGTTGCGGGGCTGCGCAGCGAGCCTTAGAGCTGAAGTTGGCACCCGAGATGAGCGGCTGGAGACCCGGGAGCGGGGCTCTCTCTTCGCCGCGGAGAGGGTCTGGGTCGTGGCGGTGCTGCTGGTGGTGGTTGGTGGTGATCGGGGCGTCGGTGGGCTCCGGGGACCCGTGGATGTCCGCGGAGGCATGCCCGTCGTCGTGCTCCTGCAGCAGCACCAGGATCTCGTGCGTGGACCCGGAGCGGGGCATCAACGCGTTCCCGGTCCTGCAGAGCGAGACGGCGATGAAGAACATCACCGACATGTGAGTGGCTCTCTCATAAGCTCGGCTTGTGTCGGCTGCATTTTCCAACACTTAAAAAAAAATGAATGGCATCCCTTCAGCCTCCTCATCCTCTGTTGTGTCTGGAGCTGACTGACCGCAAGGAGATCAACAGACCCGGTCCAGGTGTCACCTCATTGCACATTCAATTTGTACTCATATTCGTTCATCGGGCTCCAGACACGCATCATGTGTAACCTATTTCATAACGGACTCGTTGGCACATCAAGTCCTCCAACATTAGCGTGGAAACTCATTTAAAAATGAAAAGCAGCGGAGGCTAATAGACTTTATCCTATTAGACAAAGCCCTACCTGTGTGCGGGTGCGTGCGTGTGCCTACGCGCGGGCTTGTGTGTGTGTATATGTGAGCGAGACGCGCACACCCGACACCACTGTTCAAATATTGGTACAAACACTTCCCAAGATGGCTCATGAGTGCATTCAAATGAACCGCAGAAGCGGAGAGAAATCAATGTTCAAGAGAGAGGAGGGAAAAAAATACGATTTTTTTTCTTTTCTAGTGGAGTCAATGTAATTGTATTTGTATTTAAAGAACCTCCTCTTCACGCTGGGTGATGGTTTTAAGACATCTCAGCGTGCGTTTGAAATGTAGCTGTACCGCCTTTTCAGAAAACGTCACATGGCCTAGACATAATAATAATAATAATGAAAATAATAATAATTAAAAAATGTGACAAGTCTAGCATTGTTATCTGAAGGAAATTAAAAGAGGAGATTCAAATATTGAATTGCTTGCAATATCTTTCTTGGCAAAGATAAACGGCCTTGTTGATAAGACTTGCCGGAGATGAACTTGGGAGAAGCCTTGGACGCAATTTAAATGAGCCTGCAGTCTCTGGAAACAGACACATAACTGATGATGAGCTATGTCTCATTGAAGAACGACCTTGCCAAAAAAAAAAAAAAAAAAAAAACATTTTTTAACCCCAAACATTTTTTTTGTAGACATTATGATGTTGTAACACCTGAATACACAAGTTAACGGAATACAATGAGTCAAACAAATCATATCTGCTAATATCCCCCAGTAGATCTACATTAGAGGAGCAGTAGAGGAGGTGGGTCTACATAACCTCACTATGAATTATGTTGTAATGTTTTCTTTATGGGGGTGGTATGGGTGTAACGCCGTCCTGAGCTTGCATACTAAGGCAAACATGAGGTGAAGGGTACAGCAGTGCAGCAGGACAGAGTCCTAAAACCCAGAAATGAGTTGGCATTTTTTTCCCCACTTCCGGTTCCTTCATCTTCAAGTCAAGGTTGTTGTTTTTTTAATGTGGTTAACAAGAGAGTTAAGAGAGTTCAAAGTTTTGTTTCGCGTTATTTCATAAATTCTGAGGCTGCTAAGTGTTTTAAATGAAGCGGTTGCTAACGAAGGGTTTAATGTGACTATAAGGCTGTGGTACCGACTCGTTGTGTGTACTCGTGTGGCCATGGTGTTGTTCCTGTTAGTTAGCCGATGTTACCCAATTGCATTCAAACGAAACTCCAAAGTGTCACAAACTTTCTGCAACAATCCAAAAAGCCAATGTCGATATCCCATTGGCTTTTTGTCAAGGGAGTCGGAGATGCTAACTTCCTTGGCCTACAAAAACACATCATCCCTGCAGAGCTCCATCCGTCAGTGAACTAGGACTACGCCTGCTGGCCTTTGACTTTAAGAGATACTGATCTTATTGATGATTTATTGCAGATAAATCCATTTTGTATCCGACAAACATTCAGCCAGCAGTCAATTTGTCAGGCAATTTGACTCCTTATTGAAAGTAATTTTATGAAATGGTAAAGACACTGCTTTTTTTAACAAATGGGTTTAATTTATCAGTGTGTAAACCATCGTAAAAAAAACTGACATTCTGGGCCAGCTTCTTTGAAATGCAAATATGAATTTTGACTTTATGTGATAGTGACAGCAGCGAGCTGACAGGAAATGAGGAGGGAGATAGAGACTCCAAGCGGAGAGGTTGTAAAAGACTTTAAGGGATACGTTTTGTCTTTTGACTTGAGAGAGAAAAAAATAGCGTATCGAGTTGTGAAATGAAATAATTTGCTATAAAAATCAAGGCCCTCTGCTACTGGAGCCATGTAATGAGCTTGGAAATCAATGCATCTAATTAGGGATGTTTATTTGTTCCCAGTCGGCCGCTGCATGTCCACCACATGAAAAACATTATTTAATGACCTTGATGATTGTGCCAAACAGAACGTGCGGCTGTGGCTGTCGCAGCTGTATCTCTGTAGGTGAAATCGTTCTGTCTTTTCCCGATCTCGGAATGTTCTCATCTGATCCCAAAGCTGTGATATTTGAAAAGTGCACATGCTGTTTTTTCGGGACCCCGTTCTCACAGTTGTAGCTGCAGATTCTCCATTGGCATGTAGAATCTGCAGCTTATCTATCGTCGGAGCGATGGCCGTTGGGTCCGGAGATGCTGAGGAACAGAGGGAGGAGAGTGTACCGGCTCCGCCCGTGTGCCATTTATCAGCCGCAGCCCTTCAGGAGTTTTGAACTCTAATTATACGGGCTTATTATGTCCCTCTGTCTTGTCGAAACGCTTCTGTTTACGCTTCCCCTCCGTTAACAAATGAGCCTTCTGACACACACTTGTATTCCCCGACAGCTACATCGCCAACCAGAGCAGCTTCTCCTCCATCAACGACAAAGACCTGCACTACTACAAGAATCTCAGGAACCTGTGAGTTTTTTTTATGGCTTATATTACCAAGGCAAACACTTTGGCCCAGGGCAAACATTCAGAGCTGTTGCCAGTAAATAAATAAATAAATAAATAAATAAATAAAAATGCGAATAAATATCACACACTGTTTATTTAGGTCATATATTTTGATGGTCTGTGGCTTTTGTGCTAAAACTACACCCCATGTTTCTGCTGTACTGTACACAATGTTCTTGGGCCCAAATATAAGCAGAAAAAACACTACATTTTAATGACTTATTTAGCTTGTTATAAAATATCTTTGCCATTACTGATAATTCACCTTTGCAAAAGGCAATATAATTGCGATGTCTGCAATTTCTTAATCACAAAAAATAATTGTCTACCGAGCAGCGCTTTCTCCAAAGGTAACCTTTTAAGTGGACATTAACTAATTTCCCAGCCGATATCCCATTTGGTGGACAGATTAGTGATTAGAGCACGTTACACACTTCAACCGCATGAGTTTTTAATTGTGTGTTTGAGCCACAATCACAGACAACGGTCCCAATTACACTGTCTCAACACGCATACAATTCTTTCACAAATCTAATACTTCTAGAGTAACTAGTCGTGCCGTGTGTTATTCAGGGCGAAATTAAAACAAGTGCTCAAGTCATTCCAGATGAGCCGAAATACGTCACAGAACATCTGCTAGAATAACTTGATATCAGACGTAAGTGATGTCTCAGCTGACGAAGAGCACACTCTCTCCCTGCACCTGGTTTCCACAGTGCTGCTTCTTTTTATTGAGACATCTGGTAAATCTACAGATGTGCAGGTGCCGGCGTCTCACCGTGGCAGACTTGTGAATATGCCTGGCTCAATAGAAAACTCTTTGATTTGTATTTTGTATGGTTGATTTAATTTAGATTTCTCAGAACGGGTTCAGGATTAGTGATGAGGCACAAAGAGTGACAGGTGGTGAATTTTCCACAAAGCCCATTAGAAACTTTACGGAGCTAATGTTGTTAATTGTTTTGTTCACGACGGCGACGACAATGACGCTGCCATGTTGTTTTTGTGTCAGAACTGTGACCAACAGCAGGCTAACATATGTATCGAAGCTGGCCTTCCAAAACAACATCAAGATACAGTACCTGTAAGTTCAAGCTATCTATTCATATTCATTCTCCTGACACTGTGCAGATGTATTTATCACCTGGAGTGAGTGCGCTAAAAGTCTGTTATTATCTTTATCGTAAAGCTGTGTATTGATTTCATTATTTATTGTTGAATTTGATGAACAGGAAATGTATATTATGAGGTACAAACTTACTAAACTGATGAAATGTACCAAATATTTCAGGTGTATTGGTGCATGAAAAGTGTGCAATTAGTTTCTGTTACACCCTTCTACATTTTTTTTCCTACAAATCTTCTCTGATGTACGACTTAATTTCCAGGAATCTGAAAGATAACAACCTGTCATCGCTGTCCTGGAGGATATTCAAACACCTCAACATCTCTTATCTGTGAGTTCAGTCTCTCTCTCTCTGGTTTATCTCCAGTGGATTCCTATAGCATCTGTGATGTCCCCTGTATGTGTCTGATATGATGTCAATGCTGCCTGCAATCTTGGGATTTCCTGGAGCCAGAAACGTTTTATTATTATTATTATTATTATTATTATTATTATTATTATTGAGATAGCAACAGGGTGGGGATTGAGATTAGCTGAAGTGGGCAAGCAGAAATGAACCACCAGGACATGTTAATGTGTGACACCTGTAATAAAGCAGTTATCTACACCGTGCATGGAGGAAATATTAAAAAAAAAAAGACGCTTTGCATTTCTAGAGAGCTTTGCCCGTTTCTACCAGTGGTTCAATGGGATTCAATAGATTTTCATTCCAAGTTGACATTGAAATAACTGCAACTGAAAGCAATAGACATTATACGCTTATTGACTTGCGTTGGATGAGAAGATCGATACAACTCTAATATCTGTCTGTATGAAGCCTACCGAGTATAACAAAGCTACAGCTAACTGGCTGCTGGTGGTAGCGTCATATTTAACAGACAGACACGATTTTAATCTGTTTATATCTTATCTATACAGCAAACAAGCAAATCTCCCAAAATGTCTCTCGCTCTACTACACTCTTCTCGACAGTTCTTGACAGTCTGAGTGTGTGTGTGTGTGTGTAGGATCCTGACAGGGAACCCTCTGCACTGTTCCTGTGACAACATGTGGATCAAGCTGTTGTTAGGAGAGGAGGCAGACACTCAGGAGCTGCGGTGCATCGAAGCCGGAGGAGAACGCAAGTTGCTGTCCAGCCTGACACTACCCAACTGTGGTGAGATCTCAAACACACACACACACACACACACACACACACACACACACATTAATGAGCTGGAAAAGACATTCACAAGCTGTTACATAGTGCAAAAGCACCTGGAGGGAAACAGTTATCCTAATGGTTTCCCAAATGTAGATGGCAGAGCAAGGAAGGAAGTGTGCACATCTGCATTAATGTGTATGTGTTTAGGTGCAGGACCGCTACAAACGTGTTACTGCAGGACAAGCGTGCTAAGCGTTTTTGTCGGTTACTCTTAAACCTACGAGAATAACTGTGCAAAGAATAAAATCCATGCATTAACTACAGCCCCTAGTAATCGGTACCAGCTGGTATATATGTGAACTTCCGCGGGCTACAAGAAAGATGCTGCACACGCTGTATTTCACTTACTCTGGACTGGGCTGTATATGTTAATGTCTCTAGACAATGTGTGGTGGGAAGAACCTACAATGTCTTACACACGAACACATGACTCAATGGAGGCATGCGTGCACACGGACACACACTCAGAGCCCTGCTTTTATAGAGGGCTTAAACATGTAGTCTGGTTTCTGCAGGGTGCCATTAAAAGGCCACCAGTGCTAAACAGACTGACATTATCTATGTGCTGTGGGGCTGGTACCATGCATAGATTAGTTGCCAGTCGGGAGGAGAGCGTGTGTGACCCACGGAGCGGTGTTTGTGTTGCGCCGTGTGAGAGGTTATGTCATTTTATGGGCTCGTTACAGTCGTCCCAGACATTCGCCTGGAGGTGTAGAGAGGTCACCGCATGGGCCGGCATGGAAGCAAGGAGATATTACTATTACTGCGCGAATCAACACACAGATGACATCAGCGAGTTGCTGAGTGGAGAAAATTCACTGCATGTATCACAATAAAATGAAGTGTTATAAACGACCGTCTGCAGTGTGTCCTATGGCACTAGTGACCTGCTGTCACGCAGCCGATTTAATTTCCCTTTTTTTACTGAATCGTCATATTTCAATTTCGCCTAGGAAGGAATTGTTCCTGGACTTATGGCAATACTCAACTACAGCAACAGTGATTACATTTTTATGGGCAATAAAATACATTTTCGACTGATTCAATGGCAAAAAAAATTGATGAGAAAATGACACAACTTTGTTTAAGTCGCAAATAAACGATATTTAGGATCCCCTGGAGGAATAATGTGTGTACAAACCAGACTATTGTAATCTCCGGTGCAACAGTTATTCACAATACAAGTGTAATGTCAAGTTAACCAGCACGCTCGCTGTCACGGACTTCCACGGACCACAACCCTTTTATGTACTGGCTTATTGAGGTGTTTATCAAGCTTGAATGAATAACTGTCAGCAGTTAATTCATGCTTTAGTCTTTCCTTCCCTTTAATCTCTCTATTTTGGACTCTCTTTGCAGAAACAGAACACTAATCTGGGAAAAACAAAGTGACATTTCTGTAATAATTTAGAGCTTGAGCCAAACCCAAGCAAATAAATGAAACACAGATACTTCCAGCCTTTGGGGCAAAAAGCCCGGGCGGATCCGGTTTGTTACTGTAAAGTGAGAACACTAAGGATTTGAATTAAAACACACAATAACAGCAGTCAGAAAAAGCTTTATAGGCCTCACATGAAACGTAATCGGGTTTCCTCTCTAACAAGCCAGAACGTGAATCTGAAAGTATTTTTTGCCATCTGGTCCAAAATAGCTCCGGGCAGTCGGGACGTGAAGGACACAAACAATAAGTTATCGTGTAGGAAGGTAACAATGTCATTGATAACTCCTATTGATCCGCCCCTCTGCCTCCCTTCCATTAGTGGAGGTTATTTTTGGCATTAGCACAGTTACAGCAGGGCCCCTGGAGAGGTGGGCAGGGGACCCCCTGGCAGTGTGACATATGAGGAGGAGGAGGAGGAACTGGTGGTGCAGGAGTGCCAGATGATGCCCGGGGGCTAACAGTCATACACCAAGAGTCTGAACTGTTGGCCTTTTGCTCTCTTTGTGTTTTTTTTTCTTGCTATCTTTTGCCTCCCCCTCTCCCACGCTGCCTTTCCTTCTCTTTATTACTCGGTTTCCATCCGTCTGTTCGCTTGCATGTATGACCGTCTGTGCTTCTGAGCTTTTCCGAGCGACACACGAGGAAGGCACAAAGCAGAGGAAGTGCCCAACGATGCCCTCAGGCTGACGCTGATCTCTCAGGCCACCCACATATGGCGCTTTGTCACTGTGGACCGTTTACTGCTGGAGCTCCGCTCCCCCCCAAAAAAGGCTGGCAAACCCAGCCTGTTCCCACTGCTGACCTATACGAGACTTCCCCAGAAAAACTGCTGCTCTGATGTTACTGCAGTGCCGAGCTTGTCGGTGGACTGTGTCACTCAGCAAAAATGTTGGGGTTCAAACAGCTGCAGGTTTTTAAAACTCTGTTCTTTGTTCATAGAATCATTAAAACAATAAAACAAACCTATAAACTCCCCAATATTGTTTAATTTCCTGTATAGATTACTTTTGGGGTCGTGCTTGTTAAGATTTAGGCTTTTTCTACCATCATACTCATTACCCCTTACATTTCTGTGGCTAAAATTGGCTTTTTTTGTCTTGAATGATCCTGTCGTATTAACGGAAACCAGCGGCCCCAAACAAAAGTGACGTGGAAATGACGGCAGATGGATTTCCAGACCTCTGCTGGTCACATCGCTGTGCTGTTGCCCTCCGCCTTCATCGGTTTCTCTTTCATTTGATTGGTTTGAATGACCGTCAGTCAGATTTCATCCTCCCATTTTTATTATGGATTATTGTTTGAGTATTATTTCCTCTGCCCTCATCTTTCTTTATCTGTCTCCTTGGCTTCTGCGTACAGTGTAACTATACACTTGCATATCTGTCTGTGTTGTCAAACCTCAGCATCTCTGCTCATTCCTTTTGTGTCGTGTGCTCTTAGTTGCATACGTTGAAACATAGAATGTCAGGACATGGCAGTACAGACCGACCACAAAAATGGCCAGATGGCTCTTCTGTCTGTGGCTCTAGATGCTGTTCACGTTTGTGAACGTCCTACCGGGAGACCGCTCACTCACTTGTGAGATAACAAGGAATTTAACAACAAGACACAAAGGCTGTAAAAGTAAAGTCAACACAAGTTGGAAAGCAGATTGACGGACAAGGATGCTAATCATGGGCAGCATCAAGTAAAGATGGAATTTGGTGTCGTTTTTTATTTTTTTATTTTATTCATCAGCAGTCCTTCAAGTGACAAGAGTGATGCATAGCTGCACCAGCACAGCATCATGAGGAATTATGTCCATGTAAGACGGTTATGTGCTGCGCGATTTATGTCCGATGCAAATGCAGGAAGCAGTGTGTCCTTTGTTTATGAAGGTGGAGCGGAGGTGGGTGTGGAGGTCGCACTGATGGATGGGGGGCTGCTGCCCTTCACCAAGGAGACAAAAGTTTCACTTTTTTTATTAACTTTTTAAATTAATTTGTTTACTTTTACAATTATTTAGTAGCTTAGACTCACCAGATGCTTAACCTTGGTTTTTTTATGTGCCATAAATACAATATTTCCTGAACCCTAAGCACAGCGGTGGTGCTGCTGCGTTAACGTTGCCACACAGACCGCTCATCTAAGAAGTCAGCGTGTCGCCTATTTTTCCTGCATGATGGGAAAAAAATAATAATTGCACAAAAACTCAAATTGAGCACCCACTTATTCTTTTTCTGTCTACATTAAATATAAATGAAATGAAACATTCTATTATTGATGGCCTTTATCAAAGGCAAACTCAGCGGTTTAGCGAGATAGCCGTCATGCACAGGTAGAGGCAAGGCGGAAAAGATATTTCTCTCTCGTCCGCTTCTGCCTCTCATCGTTAATCACCACATCTCGCCAGCCTGGCGTAACGATTGAGAACACTCCTCTAAACACCGATGTGGACGCGCCTATCACAGCCCATAATGAGAGCTGACAACAATGACGTCTCAAACGGCGACGCTGGAGTATGCCGGGTTGTTTTGTGCGGAGGGCTTCAATACAGAGCGGATGTTTTTGCTTTTAAAACATGAGCATCTTTCCAGCTCTGCATCACCGGGGCATATCGCCGATGCTGTGCTTGTAATTCACAGCCCATTCATAGCGCACGCCCCTGGGGAACGGAGGTAATCTGAATTCAAGGAGCGCCAAGGACTGACATATACTCGGTGCCAAAACAAGGACACACTGTGTCATAGAGTGGTGGGAAAAAAAACAAAAACAAAAACCACAAGAAGGCAGGATGGGCTAACTTTGACTGAATGAATTAATGAAAATGTCAGTGAGACACCTTTTGGAGTTGCACCCCCATGTTAGCATGAAATACGGAGCCACAGGGACTTGTCAATACCAGAATAAAGGAAGATCCATACTGGCCATGAGGATTCACGTAATGGTGTTAATCCCACATTATATTGGATTTCCCTTTATTAAAAAAAATGTGAGAACAGAAGCCGTTATGATGTCATCAACAATCCACGTTGACCCAAAGTTAAACATTTCAGATTGATTGATGGATGGATGTCATGATATTATTGGTTAGCTGGTACGACCTTCCATAAGCACCCTTCATACTTTGATTTAGAGTAAGATTATTTTGATATAGAAAGATTATTTTCTGTCTTGCATGAAGTATTCAAAAGGCTGGGGACGTGGTCTAAACTTTTTTTTTTTTCATTTAATCTCGATTTTTAGCATGAAACTTCCCTCCTGACTTTGGAAATGTTAGTCTGGCAAAGCAATTCCAAACTCAAGGTCCACTTTTCTTTTTTTTGTGCCATCGATGAAATCCATCATAACACCTCCTGAGCTTGTGTGTCAACAAATCCATCTCAATGACTTAAAAAAAAAAAAAAAAATGGAGACAGCTAGAAGCTAGTATGCGGTTCTCGAGTTGAACTAGTTTTGTTAAAAAAAAAAAAATGGAAACACATTTGACGACAACACTTTTTTGGCCTCCTCTCATTTGTCATGGATGCTGTTCATTAGTTGGCTCGCCCTCTGCAGACACTTGACTGCCAGTGCTTCCCATATGCCTCCCATATAACTGGCTGCAGGTGGGCTGCGGCCTGGGCCAAATGCTGAAGCACATAATACAGAAATCTTTCCACGTAATGACTCGTTGCGTTGTCGCAGACGCAGGCTGGTCTGCCATGATAATTACGGCAAAAATCCCACTTGTTGATTCGGAACACATCCGAGACAGTTAAGGATTACAATCGCACAGGATGTTATGGGTGGTTTGTGTACCAGAGCTGCGCTCGGAAATCATTTTACATGGAAATAATTTGTTGATGACAGCTGCACTCTCGTCAAAACAGACGTTTCATTCTGATTTCTACATGCAGCGGGGTGTAGCTGTGTGTGTGTGTGTGTGTGTGTGTGTGTGTGTGACCTGCAGATGGCTGTAGAGTCAGTAGAAAGCTGATTTACTGAAAGCCTGTTAAGATATGTGGTTCTGATATGGCAGCTGGCCTGCCACCACTGAAATCACTGTTTTTTAGTGCGTCTCACAGTGATTGAGTGGGTTGCCGTAGTGATAAGTGGGTTGCCCTGGTGATAAGCATTCTGCCGACGGACAGAGAGGGTGGGGGTTCGATAAGGAATCTGTCCAGTTTTATCTGCAGTAGTCGACACTGTCTACACCCATTCCTTCTCTTCATTTTAGTTCTCCTTTTCTGTTCTCGTCCTCTTGGTTCTCGTCTCATCTCTGCTTCTTTCCCTTTTCTTCTCTCTTGTCTCTTCTCTTCCTCCCTCCCTCTTTCTGTTCTCATCATGTATCCTCTTTTCTTCTCCTCTCCCCCGTTTCTCTTCACTTCTTCCCTGCTCCCCTTTTGTTCTCTCCTCTTCTTCACTCCACTTGGTTCTCACGTCGTTTCCTATTTTCTTCTCTTCGTTTGGTTTTTATACTCTCATCTCCTTGCCTTTTCTATTTCTTCTCTTTGTTCTCGTCTCTTCTCTTTGCTCGTTTTTTCTTGTCCTCCCTTGGTCTGGTCTCCGTCTTCTTTCTTCATAAGCGATGTTATTGGACCGGGGATGAGGGTGGCAACACTGATTGAGTCTGATTGGTCATACTCGGGTCACCTCTTGGTCAGCACCAGTGTCTTTGCGTTTGGCCGAGGCTTCAGACTGTGTCCAATCAATTTACTACTTGGGCTGCTGAAGACATGCACTAGTAATCAGTGTAACCATTGGCGTGTTTGAACTCTGTCTCTTTGTCTGACTGTTTGATTGGGGCGAGTGTGCTTAAATGAAAGCAAGAGTGAGCGGGAAAGGAGGAGATCGAATCCGAGGCCTTTTTCTTTGTTCTTCGTTCTTCGTTCTTTTCACTCCGTCGTAGTGGGTGTGTGTTTGCCTGCTCTTCCACTCTCTTTGTCGAGGTTGTTACGTGCCTTGTGTTTCAACAGGAAAGACAAGAGTTGGCCGTGAATCCTAAGTTCTCTCCCCTCCTCTTTCTTCCTCTGTTTCTTTGCCTCCCCACCACCCCCTGGTTGTGTGTAGAGCTTCCCATGGCAACGTTGAGCCCATCCAAAGTGACACTAATGGAGGGGTACCACGTGGACCTGTCCTGTACGACCTTTGGGGTACCCTCACCGGAGCTGATATGGAAAATGGCGTTGGTCTCCAACTATGAGGTCAGGTTACCCTTACAGAAACAAAATCAGATGGATAAGGCATGTCATATCACATTATTTGCTTACGTGTTAATTGTTGATTTCAGTTAAAAAAAAGATAAGTTCTCTCTTAGTAAACAGCCAAATCTTCATGCTGATATACGGATGCGTTTACTCTCTCAGATCGAGACATCGGGCCAGATTTCGGTGCTACGACTGTCCAACTTGTCGTCTCTCGACCACAACAGCAAGATCAGCTGCACAGCTGAGAACATTGTTGGAGAGAAAGAGTCCTCGCTGCTGCTGGATATACTTTGTGAGTTTGCCCAATGAGTGTAATCCAGTGTAGATTATTTTGTCAAAGACAACTTTGTTTTTTGCATGTGTCATTAGTTTGACTTCTGAATTGCTCTCATGTCTTTATTGTTTGTATCTAACACTGCTCTTAAACAACCCTCAGTTCCTCCCAAAATCACTAAACTGAGTGATGCAATCTCTGACCATCAATGGTGCATCCCCTTCAGCGTGTCAGGTAAGACTAACATCCACATAATGTCCTTTAGTGGTACTTTGCTGTTCATTTCTGGGATTAGACATGAAATACAAATAAGAAAATTACTCATAATAAAAGAAAGTCAATGTCTCTTGCATTGACTTAACCATTCCAGGAAACCCTGAGCCGCACCTCCAGTGGTTTCTGAATGGTATCGCGGTGACGGAGGGGGTCATCTTCATGACCATGATCCATGACGTCACAGAGAGAGAGTTCCACGGCTGCCTGCAGCTGGACAACCCAACGCACCTCAACAATGGGCGCTACAAGCTCCTGGCTGAAAACATATACGGGTCAGACCAGAAGGAGGTGGAAGCTCACTTCATGCACAGGCCCTGGGATGGTGAGAAGCAACACTGCACAGCTTTATTTTGAAAATCAAGCTATTACATTCTTCAAAACGTACTGTGCAATGTGGAAAAATGTCACTTTGGTCTTCTGGGTATTGTGGTGAAAATAGTTCACCATTTGCTTACTTTTTTTAGGCCTTACATTAATTGTTCATTAATTATTCTATCAATCCAATCGATAAAACAACACCACTTTGTCGAAATGTTGTTTTTTTTTTTACTTTTGACGTTAAAGTTGTGATGTAAGTGCAAAGTTCCCTACAATGAAGGAAGACGTGACATATGTTTATGAAGATAAATAGGTGGTTGTGTGCTGCATAACTATCAATAAAATACAGTATGTGAACATTAAAATAAAGCACCGTAATCCTTTCTAGTCCCCTGGGTATATCAGGCAAATCACTAACAAAATATACCTTTAATCCAGACTGATACTGTCCAAGGAATAACTATTTAATAACTGATTAAAGTGATTAATCAAATTTAATCTGTCTGTTTTTGTCCTCTATGTGCAGAAATCGACAAGGAGCCTGTCTATTATGGTGAGAGGAATAAATATCCATTAAATGTAGAAATGTGAACGTGTTTAATCAATGTTTTTTGTCTGTTTAACATTCCATCATTTACATCCTCACCAATGAACACAAGTGAACCGAGCATGACTGATTTGCGAAGTGCATGTCAAATAATTTACAATTTAAGTATGTTGATATGTTCGGGGCCTAATTTGTCTCCATTGTCTCTTCTGGCACTTGCTTTTTTTGTCCCAATGCCTGCTCTCTCCTGCAGATGCAACCACAGGTACCGTCACTCCCAAACACAAACATGACTAAGCCCCGCCGCCTAAGTAACCATTGCTATGCCTAGGTTCACGTAAATAGTAAACTAGTTAACTTTAGAGCAGATGAACACTGTTCAACTTTTTTATCTTTTGCTCTTGTATTTTGTGGACACACGTGGAGAAATGAAAAGCTTGACAGGCCAGTTATGGGCAGCTGCTACCGTCATAGTGAACCGTCATTAACAAAGTGCAAAAATCAGATTCACCCACTGATCAAGCTGTTCAATGTTAACACAAGCAGATGACCAATGAATCATATATAATCAGAAGAGTTGATGTTGCTCTGACATTGTCCTTCACTCAGCCGCAAATAACTAACTCTCTCTCTCTGCATCAACAGACCCCCCATTAGACCCTCATGAAGACAGAGTTGCTGTAAGTCACACATCATTGTTGTCCTGGGCTGATCTTTCATGTTAGAAGTAATTGAATGAAGTACTGTACTACTTTAAAAAGCACATTTTCCTCCTTCTGGTGTGTAGCGTGTTGTGCGTGCCTCTTCAGTATAGGAGATCTACAACTCTGTTTTCTCACTGTGCAGGTATACGTGGTGGTGGGCATTGCTGCTGTTGCATTCACCGGTTTCCTCCTAATGTTGGTTATTCTCAAGTTTGGAGGAAACTCCAAGTTTGGCATCAAAGGTAAGACTCCCGACTATTTCTTTGCATTAGTGATTTAGGACTTAAGGGGACGGATAAAAAAAAAACTGAATTAATGCAAAAAAAAAAATGATGGCGATTTGCATCTAGATCAAGGTTTTGGGCTGGATGGCTTCATGGATACATCTATAACATTTCATAGATTACTTCATTACTTCCAAATTGACTTTCATGGAAGTCAGCAGTAGATCAACTGAAACTAATGTTCAGCAGTCCTGATGAAAATCCAAGATGGGGTAGCTTCATCTATGGTGTTGGAGATATGATGGGGACATTTTTTTTTTAAATTCACGAGAGATCATATGTCCATGAATCCATCCAGTTCAAGTGGAAACAGCTGCTGTTTGAAGGAGGTTCTAAACTCTCTTTGTCATGTTGATGTCAAACTACTGTGGTAGCCATTGTTGAAGCCCTACACCAACACACACATTGCATTGGTTTGTTTTTCACAATTTTCACAAGAAGCATTTTCAGAACCAGTTGTGACTTCTGCAATGGCTACAATCTGAACTAATCAATTTTCACTCATCGTAGCGACTCACGAGAACTGAGTTGTCTTTGTTTTGCTGATTGTTTGTCATGTTGATGCTTGGCTGATATTTTCTCATTCTTTGTGAACTAACCGCTGAACAACACCTCCATCACCCCTTCCTCGTCTACATACATAACAATGGCAATTCAGTTTTTTCCGAAGTAGAAATGTTCAATGTGCAGCGAAATAACTTTACGCATACAAACGCTCATCCTTTATTTCCACTAGCGTGGAATGTTTTTGTGTGTGTGTAAAAATTATTCAAGTTGAGTGGATCTAGCTTTGGGAAAATCCCAAAATACATAAGCTTGGTGTGGGAACCATTTTCTGTGCCTTCAGTTCTGTTGACTTTTAGTTCAGTTGGGTTGAAAAAGCTTAATGCATTCACGATAAGCCACTGAAGAATTCAACATTCTGGGGAAGTCAGTTTGCATTTAAAGATACAGCTGTTTTAGGAATAAATAACTGTATATGCAGTGAAAGACCACATTTGAATTACTAAACCAAGAAGTGGATGCAAATGTAGAGGCGTGCGTAGTAAATGTGTGTTAGTGTTGCACTGTTGAAGTGCAGTATGGTGTTGATTGATGTATGGCCCCCCAGAGAGGAAGGGTGCAAGTTAGATGAAACAGCTAGCATATAGTACATTGTGTGTGTGTGTGTGTGTGTGTGTGTGTGTGTGTGTGTGTGTGTGTACGTTTGTATTTATGGTCTTGCGTGTGGTTTCGTCTTTCTCCAGGAGGTGAATGAGGTTGCTCCGAAGGAAACGATCTCTCTAATGCCTCTTAGCAGCCCCCTATATATCAGTGTTTGTGTGCATGTGTGTGTTTTTTGTACATCTAAGCATTTTTGCATGTGTGTGTGTGTGTGTGTGTGTGTGTGTGCGCTTCCATTTGTGTGTGGGACGTTGGGTCACATTACGGTTTTGCCCTTCTGATTGCTCCCCTCGAGTCTTCATCCTTCTCTCTTTCCACTGTCTACTTCCTCTCCCCCAATGCGCTGCTGTCCTCATATCCAGATGTATGCGCCCTGCAGCATGTTGACATTGAGCGTATAAAGAGAGAGAGACAGATGGACAGTGGTGTCAGTATGAACAGCAGAGTCAGACAGAGAGTTGGAGAGCTGTGACTAATCCACAGCAACAGTTGTGCCCACACGGTTTGAAACGTCGGTGTGTTTCCTATACCCTGCCTGATATATATAAACCAACAGCACTTTGCATCCTCCCCCCCTCACATGAACATGGTTAGTGCTGACGACGGCGATGAGCTCGTGATCAGGCAGCGTGAAGAGAGCGTTTCAGGCCGTGTGCCGTATTAAACAGGTGCAGACGAGAAAGGCACAACTCGCTTCACTGACTCGGGATGAAATCGCTGTCCGTCTCTTTCTTGCAGTCGAGTAAAAAGCTGTGGCTGGTTTACATTATTTATGTTGACCGCATTATTATGCTCCTCTCCCATCAATAACACATGGGCAACATTTGGTACAGGTAGCTCGCCGCTTCTTGACCCTCACAGGATGGATATTGTATATGCTGTATGTAGTTGTGTGTTCTCGTGTTGGCATATGATTGACCGCGTGGGTTGTGAAAGTGTTGAGAGTGAGGGGAGATTTGAGCAGAGCAGAAATACTGGAAAGTTTGTTGAACCCAAGAGCAAAAGTGGGTAGGGTGGCCAAAAACTGTACTGTACTCGGAGTCAACACCCCACCCCCTCTCAGGCAACCCCTGGTGCTAAAATATAAAGCCAACACAGAAACAAAAACTGCAGTTTCTTGAATGTCCACTTGAGGCTGCCTCCATAAGTGAGTCAATCCCCAAAGACCCCCATGTTAAAATGCCCAACAATACAGAAGAGATAAACATGTCTACAGCCTGGTTAAAACAACACAAAACTTTGGGTCTCCATAGACAATACACGACAGCTGTAGGGGTGAATTTTTTTTTTTTTTTTTTTATCTCACTCATATCAACCTCGAGTTAGGTTGTGTGTAGAGTTCTCAACGGGTCGGCCCAGCCCGACAAACCCGACGGGACCCGAAGTTTCGGGCCGGGTCCGGGCCGAAAAAATACGCAAATGAGCCGGGTCAGGTTGGGCCTCGGGCTTCCTTTTTTTATAAAACACATTTCATTAAAAAATAAATAATAAAAAAAATTGTAGGTTGTAAATTATATATTGTTTGCTGTGAATCATCGCTGTTCACGTTTGGTCAATCTGGCTGCCTGCTTCATGGGGCAGACGCACACCTGACGACGCTGCGTGACACACTCACGCCTATAGCCTGGCTGGAGAAGATGCAGCTGGTCAAAAGTAAACTTGCCACAGGCGAAAGATTTAATTTAATATTTATTTACGGCATATTTATTTATATAGGCTATTTAAAGTTTCGGTTGTTTGTGTTAAATCTTTTAATTTTAAATAAAGTTTCATTTGAATTCACGTCTGCTGTCTGTCTGATCGTGATAACAAGTGTATGAGGAAAACAATGCAGGCCCGCGGGGGGTCGGGTTCGGGTCGGGTTCGGGCCGACAATTCATGCTGGTGTGTCGGGCTGCGTCGGGTTCGGGTTTAAAAACCCGTGGGCCGGGTCGGGTCGGGCTGTAATTTTCAGGCCCGTTGAGAACTCTAGTTGTGTTGTCACTGCCAAGATGGTGACAGCCAGAGCAACACACTGGTTGCATCAGCTTCACAATGGCTCATTAAAGTTATGGGTGACCTTAGATTTTATGAATAAACCGGAATTATTGAATCGTCACAACAATCTCTAAACACAACGTTGACATTTTATCCCCTTGCAAAGTCAAGTAGTCAGTAGATGATGTATATTCCCAGAAATGGCCAAATGTCCCAGTTACTCTGGACAAGCCTCACATCCCGCTGTGACCTTTTCTTAGTGGGTACTTTCAAGTTAAAAAAAAACAAAAATCACTGCAAGCAGTGAGCTGTGTGTGTTATCTGGAGTAACCGAGGCATTATTTCTGGAAAGCCTACAAGCCCACAAACCCCACAATTGATTAGCTACTTAAAAGTTAAAAGGTATTATAGTATTTGGGTTTAAACCTGAGAGACAGAACTTCCTCTCACTTTAGAGTGGGTGAGACTTCAGTTTCGCTTAAAGTCCAACTTACTCACAAATAGGCTAAAACCATCCGATCAATACAACCTTTCATTCAGGGGGAGGAAACGACACCGCCTGCGTTTTTGGCCCAAAATACCTCACTAAATTTGGAGTTGTATCCTGCTGAGACCCATTCGCCACACATTGGCTCACGAGGAAGTTAATGTTGTTCAAGTGGCAGCAGTTGTTTTTTTACACTGAAATGCACGAAAGAGTGAGTTAAAGCTTATTTATTCAGGAAGTCTTATTGAATTAGGCTTTATTTAGTAAGAGAGAGAAGTATTGGTGTTCGACTGCAAAAATGCCTTAAATGAAAGATGAGAGATTAAGACTCAGAAAGAGTGAGTGATCCCAGGTTGGCGTGAATAGGCCTGTGGGAAGCTGGACAGCTTCTCCAAAATTATGACTTTCAAAAAGTGACTCCTGGAAGACAAAACCCACGTGAGAGTGCAGGCGGAGAGGGAAGGACGTACTTTCGCACATCTATATGTGTTCATGCCCTCAAAACACCTGTAGGGAGGCAAGTGTCAACTCAAACCTGAGTTCTGATGCAGGAACAAGATGGAAATGTCAAGACAGGGGGGGGACAGGAGTGAGTGAAAGTAAAACGGTACATGTGAAGTGGAAAAAACAGGCGACAGACGGGGAGGAAAAGAGAGTGAATGCTAAAATTGACATTTGACAAGAGAGTGAGAAAAACAGGGAGAAAGCGATGGAAAGAAAGCATAAAGGAGAAAAAAAGATGGAGAATTGAGAGCTGGAAAACAGATGTTAAAAAGTGAGAGGAAGGCAAAAAGGAAATGAAAAACCAGAGGAGAGAGGGATGGAAGTAGAAAGTCCTCCCATGTCCACTTATCAATGATTCATCATTAGTGCGGGTTTCAGTTTTCTCCTTGTTTGGTGGAGTTACACGCCTCCGTTCCTCCCTCTCTCACATGCACACACGGCTCCTCACTGCTGATCGATCAATATGACACCCTCAAGGTCAGCAGGGCCACGTTCTGGGCCAGAGGCACAACCAAGCACGCTGAACGCACCCTCCTCCTCCACCACCTCCTCCTTTTCTTCTACATCTCCCTGCAGAAAAGAATATTCTGTCTCCAACCTTTGAGGTTTATTTCGCCGAAAGCTGCTCAGCCACAAAACTTTTGAAAAGGAAGCAAAAGCTGAATGAGTTGAACCACAAATCTGAAGAGGCTGAAAGAAAAAAAAGCTATCCATGATTTTATATTTAGACTAGAGTTGAGTATTGAACTGCAACACTTTTAGAGCATTGACCATGTGTCTGCACCTCTGTAGTATTAGCATCTAGGCACACACATAGTCTTATGCTTTGATAAAATAGATATTAGTAATTTTACACTACTTTTATTCAGACAAAGGTCTTGTGGGGTTTCCTTGTGGCACCGGTTTGACAGGGGCTTGGCGACAGCGACAGACTGATGAAAGAATTTGAAATATGACCATTTGATGTGTTTTTATAACTAAATTCATTCAACACGCTTTTTTTTTATCAACAACTATAACAGAATCTAATGATGCACAGTCCAGGAATGCTATAATGCGGCAACAACAAATACACTAAATTCACACAGATAAAATCAGTTTTTGCACTCTACAAAAAATTGTATTCATGTTCTGATTGGCTGCTGTACAAGAACAACCAAGAGATCTAAACTTTGAGGCTGAGAAAGAAATTGGCACTGTGTGTATGACGTTTGTTTATAATTGTGTCCTCATGAGCACTAAAGTCAAAAAGGGACTGGCTAGGAGAAAGCAAGGTTTTTGTTTAGTTCCAATTTTATTAATTTTATTGGCATTTTAAGCCAAACCATGTTTTTTTACTGAATCTAACCCTGTACTTTTGTTGCATGTTTTTGTTTTTTTTTCCCTTTCCCACATAAACCACGTTTTAAACGGCGACCGTAATCTGAGAGAAGATATGCTTCCCTAGAACCATAACTGAGAATGCAGTTTAGTTGTATGGAGAAGTCATTTTGTAGGAGCATGGCCTGATTAGTTCAAAGAGAATATCCAGGACTTTCTGGTTATCTATCGCAGTCCCCTGCAGCCTGTGTCAGAGGTCTGTCTTGCTCTATTGAAGAACACTCAGGTACAGCCATTGCCAATTAGAATTGGCCAACAATAATGTAACCTGGTAGAGTGCATATCTACATAAACTGCTAACAGACTCACAGACATACCCTGTTCACACTTGACACTCGTCCATGTGATGGCAGTTCAGGACATTTGCCTGGAGGTGGACTGCAGCCGCAGACCTGTATGTGGTGCAGGACGTATAAAGGGCCTTTGTAACAGGGCCCTTCTTCGCCACCGCCTCCTCAGCAAGAGCTGCCAACACAGCTGCCAGATTCCTCCTGAAATCATTGTGTCCTGGGACAGTGGTCTTGTGTCCTAACTTCCTAATGAACAAGGGATAGCAATGAATATTATCTCCAAAATATGTTGAAACATAATTCCATTGCTTACAGCCACTGTCCTGGCCCCAGGAATCTGTCAGCTGTTTGCCAACACCATCCTGGCATGCTTTAGGATGCAGATTGCATTAAGCTCAGGAGTTGATCGATTAAAAATGCATACTAGCTAGATTTAAAAGCAAACACTTTCTAACTGTCACCACAGCGGCCGGTCTGTCCCCAAACCAAACATATGGGCCACTAGTGTGGCTTGGCTTGCCGTTATCACTTCACGGATGGCCTCTGTGATTGTGTGAGTACTTGTTTCACTTACTGGGACCAAGTCAAGATGTTTTTAATCAAACACAATATTTTGCTTCGATCCATATTTGTTCGCTCCGAGCCTTTCAAAAACATTTCCCTGCAGAAAACTGCTTACTTGGACAAATGCGCCATTTAAATAGCAGTAGGGCAGGCGTGGGCAGACCTGGCTCTTAAAGGGCATGAGATATGACACTCTGATTGGTTTAATTCATGTTACACCTCTGATTAATTAAGAGACTAAATCGAACCCGGTTGCGCTCAGACTAGGCATCATTTAACTAGCAAAAGTGTATATGGACACGTTTTAAATGCACTTGAGCCAGGCACTTCAAAAACAGGTCCAAGCTATCGTATTGCATATATAGCCATAGGCTGTATTTCAGATTGACCCACCATTCAATGAAATCGGTAGAGGTCACCATGTTGGAATCACGAGTCATCTGATGGCTTATGATATTTTGGTCTGGACCAGGTGGTTGACTGACAGACCGATTGACATTACCAAACATGTTGGTACTCTTATCAGAAATGCTGAATACTATCCAGCCCCAGTTATTGGATATAGATATGCCACTGGTATTTCAGTTGTAACAACTTGTTTGAGTGTCGGTGCACAGCCTAAAGTCATTGTGACTACTTGAACTGAATCATTATGCACCTGACAAGCTAACAAAACAAGGCAGAACAAAACATTCAATTTCATGTTTTTATTAAGAGTACCTGAAAACAAAGGCACACATAAGATATTGAGCTTTAACTTATTTAGAAAAGATCAAGTCAACTGCTACGATACAGTAGAATATTATTATAAAACTAGTCTTTATGTTTTTAATTAAATTTTACCACCAGTGTGTTTAAAGGAAACTACAGTTTATCTCAAATTATTTTTTGTTACCTCATTTGACCCACTTTTAGCATTGCCAGATTTCATCATTTTACTAATTTACTACAACACTATCGTAACTGATGGAACAGAACGGCTAAAACTACAAAAATAATCCTTGTCATAAACTTTGGTTTTAATTCTATTTAATGCAGTTGTAGTCACTGGAGTAAGGAGAAATGCTGGAATAGGCACAAGCCCTCATGTGACCCTCCGGGAATCGAACATAAACGGATGGATAGTTGGATGGACAACAATATTTTCTGTTAAGTGAAAGGGAAGCTGAGGGCAGCGATTGTATGAAATGCTCCGAAAATCGAAGGTGTGTTCTCATTTTGACTTATACATATTTGAGTTCAGGTTTTGATCAATTCAGTCACCTAGGTGCATTTATCGTTACTCAGCATGTTCACCACAAACAAAAGTGTCTTTACTCCTGAAAGAAATGGCCTTCTTCTTGTTCTTGGGGGGGCGGTGACAAAAAAATGTTTCTATCTTATTGTCTAACATCATACTTTAGAGTCCCAATTGTGCAAATTTTACAAATTCGATTTTATAGGCACCATCGAATTGTTTCAGGCACAGAAAATATGAAGAAACTCTGTCTGACTCTGTCGTCAGTCTTCAGGTTATAAAACTGGGAAAACTTGGCAGCTGTTCTGGAAATTTCTGCAGAAATTGCATTCTGAATAAATGGAACTAAGTTGAAATAGATCTCCACTAGTATTAATGATCTTTTATTAGAGGCTGCAGAAGCACCCTTGAGTAAAATCACACAGAGAGAACAATCAAACACGATTTAATGGTTTATTTTGAAAAGGGAAAGTGTTGGTGGTCATAGTTAGAGAACACCAACGTATTTTGTCAGGAGGGTTGTATCACCATCATTTCCTGTCTCCTATTTGTTCAGCTTTACAAATGGTCAGAGTAGTGAAAAACTAGATCGTTGAAAGCGGGAGTGCGCTGTGGGAACAGGACATTTTGTATATGAACTACTTGTGCAGGGCTTAGATGAGAATTATAACCGGGACACTGAGAGCAGCTGAGTAGTTAGAATTTGTTGCCATTTTGAAATACGAGGGCTTTTGAAATTTGATTATTCTCCACTTCAAAAAGGAAGCACTTTGAAATGTTCAGTGTGACCTCATTTGATTCCCCCATTGTCAACCCCCCAGCATATCAGAGACATAAATGGACTTTAAATGGTCAAACATAGAAAGCATCCAGGGTCACGAAGCTTACTCAGCACATGCACTAACTAGATATTAATCTACATATCTAGGATATTATAGATACCAAAGTCTGGGATACGAGGTTTTCTGGCGGCGAATGTAATTTATTAATGGAAATCATTTCATTTTTATGGTATTTTCAAATGGCTGAGCATAGATCAAACTAGAGAGAATGGTTCCACTGTCGTGTAATCGCTACATAAACATCCACATAAACATCCACGTAATTTGCCACGAAATGAGGGCTCTTATTGAATTATTGGAAAGTATTTTATAAAACAATATATCAGTATAACTGGTGCTCAAGTGTATTCCCTTGGCAGCACAGCTAATATCCGATGCCAGTGTTTTTTCTAAACATCACCTAAGTCAGCAATCCAACAAACCCTCCAAAAAAAAGAGTTCATCTGTGAGAAGAGGGAAAAAGTAAGAAAAAATCTTTGTAAGTCACGTTCTGCCATTGTTTATATGGATACCATCAGTTACTACACATATACGAGATGGGAAAAGCCTTTCGATGTATATGTCCGATCACGTGGAGCTTTAGTTGGTGTGAAGACAGAGAACATCTCGCATTTGGGTCTCATGTCTTGGCTATGAAGTCCCAAGTCAGGTGCAAGTCCCAAACTTTGCGATTCAATTCCTAAACTAGTTTCAAATACATATTCTAATCATCTGAGTGGAAATGATGTGCCTTGGAGTTCCACCGACCAAATGGGAAACTATGAGGTTATCACGTCACCTCAAGTCAAAAGGCTGAAGTGAAGTCAGGAGTCACCGGTATCGAAGTCAAAGTCAAGACACCTTTTTTTTCCAACTCATGTGAGTCCATACCTATTTCCGTATGCGGATAATTATACTGGGTGTTCGTGTGCACCATGTCAGTGTGATGTTTTTCCTCAGACAGTATGACGCCGTGTTGTTGTCGCTCAAGGTCCTGCTGGTTGCTCCGTAAATGTCACCGCTGCCAGAGAGTGTGTACGTGCTGCATCAACGTGGCTTTTTCTTGGCAGTACAGTGAATGTCGGTATGATAGGGTCTATGTTAATGCGGCTTTAGATATCGATCAACACCTAGTGCTGCGCTCACGACACACACACACAAGCAGACACACACACTCCCCAGTTTTCCTGAATATGTATGAGAGTTGGCAGAGATGCATGCCAATATCATTTACTATGTCTGGCGGCTTTTGTGTTATATATTTGTTGAGCATTTTCTGCACAGCAGGGAAGGAGCTAAAAGAGAGGGAGGGGGAGGGGGGAGAGAGAGCAGCAGTACTGAGCGATTGGAAGCAGCACTATAACAGATAGAGGTTCATTGATTGATCAATTGATTGTTTGCCTCTCCAGACTGAGCCAGGATGCCTCGAGTCTTCTTGGCCCTGCCTTCCCATCACTGCCTAATGCAAAGTTCAGCAGCTCTGTGTGTGTGTGTGTGTGTGTGTGTGTGTGTGGAGGGTGGGGGATGAACCCAAAAAGTAGATGGAAGAGGTGAGGAATAGAAATAAAGCAGGTCCTCTGTGTATAAATTCATTCCCACATAAATAGTGTACATGGCCTGATTTATGTCTGTTTCATTATTTCTTAATTTGTTTAATGGGACAGCTGATGCTTTTCATGAGGTTTTTTTTAATGAGACATTGAGCGAAAATGGGAGATAGGGGGATGTGATTGTGTGTGTGTGTGAGGCGAGCAAGAGGGCGAATTTCGGTGTGTGAAGGACGGGAAAAAAAAAAACAAGCAACAACAAATGAATGTGACAGACGGCAAAACAACACGTGAAAAGCCGAGAGCGAGTGAAAGCCTTTGTTTTGTATGCGTTTGTGTCTGAGAGAGAGAAGAAGCGAGCCGTCCTGATACTACAGCACACACACTGTGTGTTAGCAGCCCCAAGAAGCAGCCAGTTGGATTTATGACTGTGGTTCTTAAAGTCCAGCCAGTGGGCCGGTGCCAACACAGACCGTTTTGCTGAGCTGTCCGCGGGTCTCTTAGCTGACTTTAGACAACTAATGAAAAACACACACGAGCAAGCAGAACGCAGTCTGAAGCCGCCACGCACACAAATGCAAATGTTATAGCCTGAGAAAATGCTGATTAAACAGACAGATGGTAAATTAGAATACAGACGAAACAATAGGGGAAAATATGTGTTTGCGTATGTATGTATGTATATGTAGACATGAGAAATCTTTGTTGCTTTATCACACTAATGGGTTTTGTTGAATCCATACTGACATCAGTTGGATGAAGTAGAGGTTTGTGCAAATTCACACAACAACCAAGAATTTTTTTTATTATCAATTAATAGTGGCTTTATTTTTTCGATGTATTAATTCATTACTTCGTTTGTGAAATTAGTCCCAGGTTATTACTTATTGAAAGATCTTTAGGACAACAGCAAATATTCACAGTTGAGACAGTTAATTGATTTTTACTTAAATAGATGACCTTTATTACCAAATTACTCAGTAAACAAAAAATGCATAACAGATAAGGATAATTTAATTATGAACACGGTGCCAATTAATGTTCTGTCAACTGAAAGTTCCCGGTCAAACGCATATAAAGGGTATGCATTTTTTAAGAAATTGACGATGGCAGCAGCTGTGATTCTCGCAGCAGTCAGTTCCCACCCAAGAATAATGAGATGCTTCATTTGCCAACGTTTTGTCAAAACCTGATCATTGTCCGATGAGAGGAGAAAAAGACACCAAGGTGCTAAAAGGATGTGTGTTAACTGCAGAGCACATTTTTGTTAAAATTAGTATAAGGTTGTTGAAATGGGAATGTTCACCTGCAGATCGACAATTTCCTGTGTGCGGATGGCTTGTAGCTCGGACGAATTGTCCGTAGTTGCTTGTAGTGCGTGTGTGTGTGTGTGTGTGTGTGTGTGTGTGTGTGTGCACGTGTTTGGAGAAGAAGTCAAAAATACAGACAGAAAATGCATACTGTGTGCGTCTGTGTGTGTGTCTGTGTAGTTGTCAGAAGGCCTGTAGCGTGACATGGATGACTTCCGTTGCCCATTGCATGCTGTTGCCATGGCAACCTGCGTCATTGCCAACCTGCACTGCTCTAAAAACTAAATCATTATCACTAGCTGCGTCTGGGAGAGGAGTGAATCACTACTTTCAGAAACACACACACACACACACACACACAGCCACACAGACACACACACAGACACAAAGCGACACCTGGGACCAACGAAAGCCAGCAGTAGACAAAAGACGTCACATCGCAAAGCCCGAGTTCATTGCATAACGCCTCAAGCTGAGAGATCTTTTGGCCCATTTATTGGCTTTGCTTATGAAGTGAGTCATAAGGGTGAAAATCATTTTTCACTCCTCCCACGAGCACCGACGGTGATCGGCAGCCAGACATGACGTTGACATGGATTTTTGAGGTTGAAATTGTAACTTTGGGTGGTTTGGCGCTTTGCGAGCATCACAAAAGGTGACACGAGAAGTGCTCAAAGGTATTTCTCTTGAAATATTTAATAGCAGCTGCGGGTTTAACAATATAACAGGTGGGCTATAAAGAGTGTGTGAAATACACACACTGTACATTTTGATTTTTATGTTGTGTCTGACACTGTTATAGATATAAAACACTAGTTATGAATTTGAAGTATTAGTCATTTTTTTGTGTTTAACAAACGATGACTAGGTGGTAAAATTGCTGACTGTCAGGTTTAAGTTGTAGGTGTTTACATCCACATCAGGCCAGCTGGACCTATAACTACTATCCATATAAAAACCCCAGACAGAAATAATTAGGGAAGTCACTAAACAAAACTACCATATACAATATATTCATTAAATAATTCAGCGACAAATCCTTAATCATCTAGTTAAATTTAGGCTTTTTTTCCTTTTTTGCTTTTCATTGTTTCTTAGTGGCATCCTACTTTACGATCCAATCTAAAACTGTAACCTGGACCGATGAAGGTATTTCTGCAGTTGAGAAGTTCTAGGTTTGCTAAATGCATAAACCATCATGTTGAAACCTTCTGCGATGCCAATCAACGTCTTTGATGCAACATTCCTGGGATGGTTGATCCACTGAACCTCCACAAGTATTCAGCTGAATCAATGTATCGTACAGTTGAGGTCAGAAATTAGAGCCCAAAGAATCTCTGGTGGATTGTTATTAGCTCACTGCATGAATCTCAAGAAGCTTTCCTCGAGGTGGCTATTTCTTTTTTTGTCTTTGTGGTGGTGAAGTGAGTGTTGGCTTTCTTTTTTCTTGGGTACTCTGCAAATCTCAACCTTTCTCCCTAAATGTTCCATAAAACACAAATGACTATTGCAGCTTAAAGGGGGGGGGGGGGGGGAGCACATCGTTGTTTTTGGCTCGCCTCAACCTGTCGTTTATCATAAAGTGTCAGCTGCCTGGAACCGTTTTTCCTGTTACATTTCCGTCCTGACAGACGTCGTAGCCATTACTTGCCTAGTTTGAATTTATTTCCACCGCACAATCTCCCCAATTACACATCCTTCTCCCTCAGACCGACAGCAGCAGTGGAGACGATGTTTTGGGATTGGACATAAGCGGCTACTGTACGATTAAACGTAATCTGGATGTATCCCTCAGAATTGTATGTTTATTCATTAGTGCTGTTCTTCAAATTTCAGTAAGCAAACGGTGACGCTAAAAGCGGATTACTATCACCTCTATCTCCAGGCTCTCTTAACACCTGGCCCTCATTAGCTTTTGGAGAGCGGCTACAGGAGTTACACTGGAGCCCGACACTAATTGTTTGAGTCCAGTGAGCCCATGCAGACTTACATCCATATATCACATCAGCACCTCAGCATTTACATGTAGTGCCCGTGGAGAAACCAAGAAAGTGTGGTCTTTATGGAGTGGGGCACAAAGTAAGGGGGCGGTTGTGGTCATGGTTTGTATTTCGTTCAGGAGACTGGAGTCTGCTTCCCGTGTACATTCCCTTTTTGAAAAAAGAAAAAGAATCATAACCATGATCTTTATTTCTGTACTACTGAAAATGAGAATTATTGAAATGTTGACATTAAATGTGTATATGTAACTTCATCATTAGGTATGCAATGAATTTTATTACCGATTAAATGGATCAATTTGCATGACGTGTAAAGTCAGCACATAGCAGTGCTGCACCTGGTGAAAGCATGCAAGAGAACAGGCTGCAGCTAAAAAAACCTCACCCACGCTCCTCTAAAGTGTGGTATTTATGACACAGACCCAACAACACGGTGATATATTAAGATTATCAACAGGAGGAGCGTGTTTCTGTAAGTCACTCAACATTAACTGATTTTAAGTTTCAAGCAAAATAATGATTCTTTAGTTATGGGAAAGGGTTGCTAAGA
The DNA here is from genome assembly GCA_029853015.1 of Chelidonichthys spinosus. Classification (NCBI taxonomy): domain Eukaryota; kingdom Metazoa; phylum Chordata; class Actinopteri; order Perciformes; family Triglidae; genus Chelidonichthys; species Chelidonichthys spinosus. The sequence continues at coordinate 18,220,246 of CM056831.1, forward strand.
TATACATTTATCAAAACAAGGTGCAAGTGTCCATTACCAGAAACATTTTCCTCGAAATGTATAGCACTGCAGCAGGAAATCAAAAGTTTGTAACGGAGACCCGGAGAGGACATAAAGCTGCTGAAATTAAATCACAACCTTTGCTGTGCCACTCCTGGAATTTGACTTTTATACTCTTTTAACTTCATTCCTATCTCGCTCCTCTCCTCTGTTTGATGTTTTGAAAGGCATGACTCACTTACCTCTGACCGTTCCTCACTTTCTTCACAAAAATGAAAAATGTCACCAAAAAATATGTAGCCAGTAGTTTTTTTTTGGTGACATTGGATGATATTTGGAATACATTTCAAATATGATGCCACATCCAGCAGAGAGGTTTTATTTATTTTGTCTGGCTCAGCCTCTCATAAACTGACAGGTTGGTAAGGTACATATAATCCTCAAATACTGATGAGGCTATTATATTTGGCTGGCACGGACTCCCCCAATGACATGCCAGGTGTTGTCTCAGGCCATCGTTTTTTTCCACAGAGAAATATGCAGCTGATTGCATCTTTGCAGGCACGGATGAGACATAAAGTGGAAAGAGTTGGATATGTTAGGCATGTTGAGCTCTCTGGTACGAGGGAAGTATAGGTACAAGTATGTCTATTGATTTGAGAGGGAAGGTCGTGGGCAATAAAGTGAAGCTCATACGTGTGTAGGATCAGTACGTTTATTGTTAAAAGGTCACCTACCGTGAGTAAATTGTTATTTTTTTAAAACAAATAAACACTTTAGTGGGAATCTGCCCTTCTGTGGATCTGTATAAAATATCAGTGGTTGTGACCTTCTGCATGATTGATACACAGAGATGAGGACACTGTGCACCAGTTAAACTGATGACTTAAGTTGTGTAATTTAACGTATATACTCTTATTTATTAAAGGCCACTAGTTCTTAACACATCATAAATAGTTGGCTTGATCAGTGAGCCCACTACTTATAGGGAGCGCTTTAAACGTGACACGCCCAGAGCCACAAGCTTCTTTCACTTAACAAGCTGCACACCACTGTGGAGTATATTCTCGGTTTATTACGAAACTACGGCAGGACAAAATAAGACTTTGGCAGGCTGCCACAGTCAGGTAATCAATGGGAAACACTCATCAGATAACAACAGACATACTTATCATCCTGCGGGATAATTTGTTTGGAGCTCCAAGCTGCTGCATCACACAACACACTTGCCAATAGCAGTACAATGCACATACACCCATAGATCAAATACACATACATGCATAATGGTTTCATCAAAACTGTGAAAAAACACATCTAATAGGAAATATTTACAAATTATGCTCCATGAGGCAAGGCAAGGCAACTTTATTTGTATAGCACTTTTCGAACAAAAGGCAGATTCAAAGTGCTTCACATCATGACATGTCATACAACAAAGTGAAAAAAAAATCGAAGAATTAAAAGAAAATAAATAAATATATAAATAAAATAAAATGCATGACAGAAAGACAAGGAGAATACAAACATATTTGCAATAATTAAAAACAGTGCAGACATTAAAAGATTTAGCAGAAAGCTATGGTGAACATAAAAGTTTTCAGTCTAGTTTTAAAAGTGGTCAGAGTTGGGGCAAGTCTTACATCTTCAGGAAGTTTATTCCAGCTATTTGTTGCATAGTGACTAAATGATGCTCTCCCGTGATTGTTGTTTACTCTGGGAATCACTAACAGATTGGTCTCAGAAGATCTTAGTGGTCTAGAAGGCTTATGTAGTGGGAGCATATCAGTGATATACTTCGGCCCTAGACCATGTAGTGATTTATATGTGAGCAGGAGGACTTCAATTCTCAATTCTCTGACATACAGCCAATGCAAGGATTTAAGAATTGGTGTAATGTGCTCAAATTTTTTGGGCTTTGTAAGAACTCTAGCAGCAGCGTTCTGAACAAGCTGTAGCTGCCTGACAGTTTTTTTAGAAGACCTGCAAGGAGACCATTACAGTAGTCTAGCCTACTAGTAATAAAGGCATGTACAAGTTTTTCTAAGTCTTGAGCTGACATGAGCCCTCTAAGTCTTGCTACATTTTTGAGGTGATAGTAGACTGATTTTGTTACTGATTTAATTTGACTGTCGAAATGTAAATCAGACTCCATAATAACCCCAAGATTTCTGGCTTTGTTTGAGGTTTTCAGGGACAGAGAGTGAAGGTGTTGAATTACTTTAAACCTTTCTTTTTTAGCACCAAAAACAATTATCTCAGTTTTGTCCTCATTTAGTTGTAGGTAGTTTTGGCACATCCAGTCTTTGACTTGCGCAATGCACTGGCACAGAAGATCTATGGGGCGATAGTTGTTTGGTGATAGTGCTACATAGATTTGGGTGTCATCGGCATAGCAATGGTGGTCAATGTTATTATTTTGCATGATTTGTCCTAGTGGGAGCATGTAGATGTTGAATAAAGTCGGCCCCAAGATTGAACCTTGGGGGACTCCACACGTTACATTGGTAGGCTCTGATACAAAGTCGCCAATGGAAACAAAATAGTTCCTATCTTGTAGATATGACTTGAACCAGCTTAAGACTGTGCCTGAGAGCCCCACCCAGTTTTCCAACCTGTCCAAGAGTATTGAGTGGTCGACAGTGTCAAATGCAGCACTGAGGTCTAACAGCATTAATATTGAATTTTTGCCAGAGTCTGTGTTAAAGACGGATGTCATTTAAACCTTTGATAAGGGCCGTCTCGGTGCTATGAAAAGGTTGAAATCCTGACTGGAAGTTGTTGTGGCAGCCAGTTGAAGCCAGGAAGTGATTTAGTTGTTGGAGGACAACTTTCTCAATTATTTTACTTATGAAGGGTAGATTTGAAATTGGTCTGCTTTTTTAGAAGAGGTTTAATGACTGCAGTTTTGAAGGCCTTTGGGAAATTGCCTGATTGAATTGAGTTATTAACTATTTGCAATACGTCTATTGATAGGCAGTCAAAAACATTCTTAAAAAAGTTGGTAGGTAAAGATCAAGGCAGCAGGTGGATGATTTTAGATTTGTCACCGTTTCCACTAGAGTTTGAGAGTCTATGGCATTAAAGCTTGCCATCATTGCTGTGTTACTTTTGCCTGAACAGGGTGGTGATCCAACTTTTTTGTTTGAGATACTGATCTGATGCCTTCAATTTTATTAGTATAAAAGAATGCAAACTCATTGCATTTCTGCGTGGAATGGAGTTTAGCTGGTATTTGTGTCGGGGGGTTGGTCAGTCTGTCAACAGTTGCAAATAGGGTTTTTGCCTTATTAGTGTTGTTGTTTATGATATTGGAGCAGAATGTTTCTCTCGCACTTTTTAAGACTAAATTGTAGGCCCGGAGGCTCTCTTTATAGATGTCATGGTGAATATGAAGTTTAGTACTCCGCCAGATTCGTGCAGCGTGACACATGCAACTAGCCCTCCGCTTCCAGTGTTTTGTCAGTCGATGACGGGAGGATCGGTCTGTTGTCGAGTGCCCTTTTGTTTCCAACCATGTCCTGTTTGTGCATTCAGTTGTTGCACTAATAATTGCACTGCAGCAACTGATGGGTCTGACAATTACCATCAAGGCCTACTCAAAAATGGTATCCCCTGTGCATGGTTAGCAAGGGTTTTATGAGACTATATTTCTTGATATTATAAATACTATATGATACTGACTACAAGAAGTCTGGTGCGGCTCTGCTATGAATAACATTACGCTTATTTACTAAACCTCTTCTCTAATACTGGCTTTGTTTAACCTAGAAGATTCTTTACTCACAGTACACGCAGCTACATGAAGGGTGGAAAAACAACACAAGGATATTAACACATACCTGAATTTGAAAGATTGGCATAAAACCTCAAAGAATGTTGCTATCCACAGCATGAAATGACTGAATGACGGTTATCATGTTGTAAAAGCCTTGTGTACTTTCTCCATCCTACAGTACAGCATTACAGAAACAACCTTCATAACAAATACAAAGCGAAAAACCCTCTTTGTGGTACTGACACTACCACTAGACCTCTCTTGCAAACGCTGTTTGTTGTTGTTTTTTTATTATCACTACTATTATTATTTTACAGTTGTGTTGTTTTCTTTTGTTACCATTGTTTTTGTGTTATTGTTTATGTTTTTTGTGTTTCCCTTCAGGCTGTGCGTTGTTTCAGAACATCCCAGATGAGTTGGTCTCACGCTAACGGAGACGGACACACGAGACTAAAAGCAGGAGAGAAAGATTGCTTGTTTTTGTGTGTCTGAGAGCTTGTTTGTAGGAGAGAAAATGGAAAATAAAGGAGAGGGGGCGTGCACATATTCAACCAACAAAGCAAAAAACTAACAAAACAATGCATAAAAAATTAAGGGTGCACGCGCACGCACACACACACACACACACACACACACACACACACACGCACACACACACGCACACACACACACACACACACACACAGACAGTGGTCAGGTGGATGGTGTCCATTATCAACCTTTAAAAGGTAGAAGAGAGAGAGCTAGGTAGATGCAGTGGGGATGCAGCAGCCTGATCAACCAATCAGAGAGAGCCTTCAGAGACACATGAAAGCCTCCAATTGGATGAATTATTCAGATCAGAGGGACAGAGACAGCCATTAACCTACATCTCCCCCAAACACACACACAAACACACAAACCCAGTGCTGCAGATTTAGGCAACTGTTTTGTTTTAGTGCCGATATAGGTTACTTTCTTCATGCACACATAAAATCCTAACTTTGTAGACAATGCTGTTTAAATTCAAACCAGCGTCCCAGTTTAGACCCTGCATTACCCCATATAATAACACCAAATCCAAAAAATCATGACATTCAGCCACTCTACTGGCGCTTGGCGTTCCTGCCGAACTGAAAGAATCACGCTTTGAAGAAGTTTTGAGGTTCATTAAACTAAGTAACCAGAACCACTTTGTAGACTGGGGAAGAAAAAGTGGCTTTGAAGAGAGAGAGAGAGGAAAAAAAGGGGGGGATTTTGTTTGAATTTGGCAGCAGCTTCTGTTAGTGCAGCCGGCGCTGCTGCAAGTCACAGTTAGAACAAGTAATAAAAGTGACAAGAGGTACGGGGAACGTGTATGAGAGAAAATGGCTTCCGATTGCCTTGCTCTTGTGTGCAATAAACGCAAAAAAAAAAAAAGAAAAGAAAAGGAAAACCGTGTGATAAGTTGGTCAGGTTTTCTGAAAGTTCTGATTGCTATTAACACTAGGATTGGCTAACATTACAGACAGTCGGTTTGGGAGGCACTCTTCTCTCCAAACTGCTGCCTAACCTCCAAATTACTTTTGCAGGTATTCACCACACCTGTCAAAACATCCAGAGCATCCGCCAGCAAGCAGATTTCTTTTCCTCCTTCTCTTGCCAATAGCTTGGCTATAGTGGAAAGTCAGCAGCGCTATAAATCAGACAAATTCTGGAGTGTGTGGGGGGGGGGGGGGTTGTGGGGAAAATATACTTTTTTTACAGCGTAGAATGTTTAAGATGTTGCGTGTCCCTGTCCGTAACTCACGAGGGAAGACGCACCTTTGCCAGTTTCCAATACTGACACACACTAGATCATAAATGGAGGTCTCTGTTAAATTAATCAGCGGTTGCCATCCTCCTACCCTTCCTCTTTGGGAGACGGACGCAGTCATGCATGCACATCTGCCATAACTGTACACATCTGCCCACGTAAAGACCCAGGAATGTTTGTACTGGGACAGAAAACCTTAAAAGTTTGGGCTACATTGGATGTGTATAAATGCATATTTTTTTGCACTTTTTTTTTGTGTCCACATTGCTCACCCGTGTTCACGTATTCACACATGAATGGACATGACGCTGCACATCTCAGTTACACGGCGGCGGCAGATAACTGCTTACATTCACAAGTATGTATCAATTAATAATTACGTGCACATGTCAAGTGCTTGAGTGCATCACAGACCCACGTGGAGGTAGCATTTTACTTCAGAGTCCACCATCGGTGCACACGTTGAGTCGTGACATGATGCTCGCTCACACACACACACACACACACACACACTCTTCTCACAAACACACACACACACACACACACACAGAGAAAGAGAGAGAGAGTGCCGGCCAAGATTGAGGTCAGGGCATATGCAGGGGGAATATTTGATTAAGAGGGCTACGGGGTTAAAACACACAGGCGCTTTCTGCTGGTGTGGGAGATGATTTTTCCTTTTTATTTTTTTTAAGTGAATCGCAACTTATAATACAGTCGAGTACAACCTTGTTTGCCCCAGACAGCCAAACAGGTTAGCAAATCTAATCTAAAGAAGAAAAAAAGACCCCCACCATGTTATGTTTTCAGATGGCTGATGAAATTACATTTTCTTAAGAGTAGCCTCTGCATCCATTAATAAGGCAAAAGAGGAGCTGTGTATAAAATGTGTATAAAAAACCAGTGGTGTTCATTGCAGTGTTTAAACCGCAATTAGTGTTTATACATTGCTTAATTTTTAAGTGTTAATTTCTTTACTGTTGGGGTGACTTTGAACTATTTCGGTTACTGTTGTGGTTTTTCATTTTAGAAATCAGTGCAACACTAAGCCCTAACACTACCAGATACACTCCCACAGCTTTCTGAAGCTTCTGCATTTTGAGATTGATTTAATCAAATAAGCACATTTGGGAAAATTTGTTTGCTTGAACCTTTTCAGTCTAGTTTAGTTTCATACAAGAAATTATGAATATCCTCATAAATAGAAGCAAACCCTGCATTCAAATGCCTTTGGGGTTTAGTGAAAGAAATAATCAATCTGCCAAAGTGCTGATTGGTCATCAGAAACCAAATTACATTTAAAAAAGAATGTACAAAAATGCAACAACATCGGAAAAATTAAAACAAAAGCTAAATAAAATGAATTCAAATAGCACTGAAGGAACTAATGATGAAAGTGAGTGGTAAGACTGGGGGGGGAGTGTGTCTTTTTGTGTGTTTGTGGTGTCACTAAGGGTGTTTTGTGTTTATAAGAAAGACAGACTGACAGATAAATAATGACTATGCTTTCAATTATTGAGGGAAACTTCAGACACATTTTCAGACCGTATATTGAAATATTGAAAAAGGTTTAGCAGCACCTAGGCATGGGACGAACATTTCATATGACGATTATGCTGGCCAGTAATTGTGATTCACGATATTATCCTGATAATCATCAAAATGTGCTTAAACCTCTTCAATGGCACTCAAACATATAGAAAGAAATATGTCTTTGCATCACAGATAAGACACATCTTTTCTTAGTTGACATACTTTTTAGTGAAAAACTATTTTTAATAAGATAATCATGAAACATAAGGTCTACGTGCATGAATAAAGGATAAGTAGTTCAGAGTTAGATAGATATTTTTGTATCCTGTATTTTTTTTTTAAATAAAGCTATTTTTCACTTCTCTACATGACAGGGAGCTAGACTTAGTGATATATACCACTATCCTGATAATGGAATTTCACCACGATCGATTATTGTGAGTGTTCGATTTTTCGAGTTATTCCGATGCACGGTAAAATCCAATATCGTGCCATCCCTATCAGCAGCATGAATGTAACCTTTCGTGTCTTTTTGCATTTAAACTAAAGCTATTTTTTACATAAAAGTATAGTACACATATCACTGCCTGGTCATTTTTTACCATTCAGCCATATCAGCAGAACAGTTACCTGGATACAACCAATGATGTGACATTACCAGTATTTAAACTTCACTGATGAAAAAAATTTATGGACTAAACAAAGCAAGTCCAAACCCAAAGCAGAATACATCGATGCATGTTTTTTGTACGGATTAAAAAAAACCAAGACAGAACATGTTGATTGATAAGCTTTATAGGGTTTGTTGGTGGGTTTTGGCTAGCTAAGGGTGCTAAGGGAAGCTAACTGGCTGCTGGTTGTACAGTCAAAGGACAGACATGGAGCTCAGTATCGATCTTCTCATCCAACAGAGAACAAATAAGCATTTTTTCCACAAACATCAAGTCAGGATTTGCTCCACTGAGAACTACATGAGAAATATTTGGTCAATATTTTGAGTGAACTTTGGTCCAGTGTTTCCTTGTATTTCAACAAGCCGAACATTTCAGACAATTCTTGTTTTAAACAAAACACATTGCCGGCACAAAAGCTATGTTATTGTATTGAAACCCTTACATTTCCCATATTTAAAAGGATGCTAGGCTCATTTTAAGATTTAACTGCTTTGCTTTTTTTTTTTTTCTTCTTTTTTTTTTTTTTTTTGCACATACTTGTACATATTTTATGTTTTACCATTGTAAATTGCATATTTTAGATTTTATTGGAATTATAAAGTATGTTTGAGCTAAAAATTGACAACATGCTAACACTGGGATATATTACAGTTCAGTATAGTAGGTTATGAACTGGAAGTGAATGTTATTTTATGTTTTATCTTTGTTGATTTTGTCCTTTTTATTTCCTTTGTACATTCTGATATAGACTATTATATATTAACTAAACAGGGCCTGTTTTACCTTCCTGTGTGTCATGACAGACATTACCAAACCAATTTTTCATGTGTCTCCATCAGCATTGGTATGTCCCCTAACAGCCCGAAAAGCTCAACTTAAATAAACAATACGTTTATGCATAATGATAACATGTATGCCCTTTCCATCATCAGGATACAAAAACATGTTGAGTCATATTAAGAATGAACACAAAGCTACAGAGGAAAAAAAGCACCTACATTTCGAGTGACAAGACTTTATGGTTATGATCCTCTTCCATAAACTGTTGTTGTGGCATTAAAGCTGCGTTCGAGAGGGCGTTCTGTATAATTGCTTAAAAGGCTTATTTGAAAAAGATATTTCATACTTCAGAAGAAAGAACTTTTTTTCCCTTTTCAATAAAAGAAATCATTTATTGGTGTCCCTTGTGTGTAAATGTGTCTTTTTCATCTGAAAGTGCAAGAGAATTTAGGTGAGCGCCTGTGCATATTTATGCAGTGCGTGTTCCTCCATCAGTACAAAAGACACAATACATGAAACAGGATACATCTGTGCCCGTTCTGGCTTTGAAATCAATGCCTCATCCAAATCCTCTTTAACTGTACTTCCTCTTTTCTGTAAATCATCTTTTCCTTCCGTCTCTTTGACTTTGTCCATCTCTGAACTACAGGCAGCAACAATGTTTCAAGTCATCACAGCTTCTTTTTTTTTACTGCAAGACTATAGAGATTTTCTATAGTCAACCACTGCCCGGTCTAAATTACAGTACAATCCATTTTCCCCCTTTTACAGTCATGAATAGGGAGTTTTAACATTTGTGAAACAGCATATATCAACCAAATATAATGATGATATATCAGTCACACCTTTTTTTTAAAATGCAAAACAAGTAATTACTTTGGATATTTTAAATACATCTTGCTGCTAATACGTTCAAATTGTGAATGCAGGACTTTTACTTTAAAAGGAGTATGTGTATGACAGAAGTCTTCCACCGTTTCTGTTCATATTCCTGCTGTAGCAGGTTTTAATAGTTTGGTATTTTAATCTACAACAATGTGTTTTGTATGTAAAATATTAATCTGCAAGTAAATACAGTCAGAAGTTAAGTTGTCACTTGTATGTCAAATATGTACTTGAATACGTACTAAAATATAAGTACTTTGCCACTTCCCAACACAGTGGGTGGAAATGATTACAATTTTGAGATCTAAACTTTATTTAAATGTATTCATTGTTTACCATTCATTTAAGCGTTACTAACAGGTTAAAGACCAGTTTGGTAAAGTCAGATGAAAAAGAAAGATTGAGATGTTATTCTGTTTTATATAAAAATGTTCCAACCTGATACCGGAAACACAACAACACACAGTGCCTTTTCTCACTTTAATTCCTTTCACTGTCACCTCCTTCCCTGCTTGTTCGTTTTCTCTGACCACCTCAGAGCGCCTACAGTGGTCGACCAGTGTGTCATATGACAAGGTGAATGTGGGTTGAATATTAAAAATAGAAAAAGATCAGACCGAGGGGGCCAGAAGGAAGATGGCGAGAGAGAGGAGGATGTGGGGGTGAAAAAAAAGCAAGATGACGAAAGAAAGTGAGGTGGTAGACACATGCACGCAGCTGAGAAAGGAGATACATGACTTGAGACGGACGCGGTGGAGGGAGAGAAGAGGAAATGTCTATTTTTACCAGTGGTTGGTACAGAGAAAAGGGGAATGTGATAGGCCTTTGCATTAGGCCAAAGAGAAGGAGGATTGTTGGCTTGTACAGGCAGATTCATACAGACATGTACCAAACTGCAGCATTGGGGAAATTCTACCTAATGTACTGAATCCATTCCAGCATATTTCTGCCCTTTCTTCTCCTTCTCCCTCCATGCATGCCTCACACTATACCTTCTTTGTCTGTATTTCCATTTTTAAGGCCTTTGCACACGGACAGAAACCTCACACACTGAGTTCAATGCATTTTTTTATATATATTTGTTGGGAAAATATGCAAAACAAAATTAAAAGGAGTCATCCAGCAGTCCTACAGCGCCTTGATTTGAGCGATGGGTGAATGAGCTCGTCTGTTGATATTTTGACTGTTGGTAGCTCTACAGTGGCTCTGAATGGTCAAACAACTCTCTAAGCGCTTTTTGAGAAATGCGAAAAAAAGCAGAAAATCGAACGTGTTCTGAAAACTTTTTTGATGGATGAAAATGTCTAAGTCGGTGTGCAAATGTGATTTACACAATGTAGTATCGTATTTATTTTATTTAATGTTTGCTGTTTTATGTATAACCTTTATGCCTTATATCATAATAATATATTATAATCCTATGAAAAAAAAATACAAAATCTCTGGGAAAACCTTTAAGGCCACTGAACACCTGGTTTAAAATGTATTAACTATCAACAATTTCTCTATAACATTTTAGAGATATAAAATATGGAATTTCAGCACCAATAACGATAACCAACAATGATCAGTTTGTTTCAGCAGAGAGCGATATGATAAATGATATTAATCCAACGAAAAATGTGAAGGACAAACAAATAACATTTGTAAATCAAACACTAAATCAGCAGTAAGCGAGACAAGTTGTGCTTTTCAGGAATGCTCAGCTAAATCAGACATATGCAGACCTTTTCAGCTTTTTGATGACTTAATAAGTAATAATAATTAAAGTTTGGTAAAAACATACTTAGCTGTTATTTATCAGCACGAAAAAGCTAATGTTAATTGTGTTTTTCTGGTTTGATCAGATGCGATTGACAGTGGCCTGCAAACATGAACACAATTGTCTTTTATAATTCAACTTAATCCTTATTATGGAAATGTGTGACATCATCTTTTTCCAGCTGACCCCGACCTCACTTCAAACCAGTAAAGAGAAAAAAAATGCAGAAATCTCTCATGCAAATAACTCAACTTTGGCGGAAAACTGTGTTCATGTCAGACCTTATAATAAGCTGATTAGTGAAAACAGTTTGCAGGCTTTAGAAATCTAAAATCTCATTTGCATTTTTCTTCTTTCCTTGCATTATTTTCACTCTATTTACCCCCCATCTGTCAGCCAAGCACTCAGCAAAACTGCAGCTCTTTGCGTTCTTCTTGACTCTCCTTTCCTGCCGTTTCTCTTCCCATGTCTGTCTCTCTTCCCATGTCTGTCTCTCTTCCCATGTCTGTCTCTCCTCCTATGTTTGTCTCTCTTCCCATGTCTGTCTCTCCTCCCATGCATCCCTCCATCCCCCTTCCTCCTGGATCGATAGATGACTTCCTGTGTTCAGTCAGCAGGGTGACAGCACAGTTTAGAGACCACGGAGTTCAGGTTACCAGTCATCTGTGTGTGTGTGTGTGTGTGTGTGTGCGTGCGCGTGTGTTTGCACGTATTGCGATGGGCTTTAGGGGTCACCGAGACCTTTGGAGTCAACAGTGGCAGCAGTCCTCCGTTTGCCCTAAAGCGTGAGTTTACAATGAAGCCTTAGAGCTTCAGTGAGCGCTCAGATAAAATGTCCAGACAGAAGTAGGGGGTTTACATGAAGGCATTTCACAGCTTTTTGATTTGTATTCAATTATTCGTCACTAAGAGGCAACATCATTAGATGCCAGCCAAATGTCCTGCATTTGTGCCTGTGAAACTGTGAAGAATACCTCTTAAATAGATCAGTATCTGCTGTGCTGCATGATATATATTCAGTAGCTGGAGCCAAAATGGTTGCAATAAATGTACTGAATGAGTACAACTGCGGAGAGCAAGCTAGTAAACCACCACAACACCTGCCTCTTATCAACTTGTACGCGATAGCTAGACTGTCCATCACAACCTCTGAAGTGCGTCTGCATCCCCATAATTCTACCAATGTGCTCCGACCTCACAGATTATCATGAAATCCACTGTTTTCGGGCTAACAACTGCTAGCGCTGTTCCTCTCTGGGCATAAGACAACCAAGCTGTTTTAACAGACCGACTGACAGGCCCTGATGTCCTTAAATCCCATAATAGCCTCTCTACATCCATCGCCCTGGGCAGCATGCAGCAATAAATGGCTTCAGTTTGTCTGAGGTGTATCCAGAGAGCCTCAGAAAGATCAATACAGTCACTCACAGTCATCGTTTTAACTCAGCTCCAGTGTTGTTGGCTTCTGCCATAAAACTCCTGCTCCGCTGCAGATCCCCAAACCCTTGGGCTCCCGCAGCAACACCGATGTCACAGCGGCGACTTAAAGAGCTAAAGAATGGACTGTCCAGGTAGCCGTCGAACATCATGACTCACAATCATTGGTGAGTTGTATTGTTAGCGACTGGACTGGAATATCTCTGAATTTCCACAGAATGACTCAGTCTGGCAGAATTACAGTTGATTTAATTCCCAGCACTTAAGGCTGAATAATACTGTACGTTTACGAAACACATCTGCTCAACTTCACCAAGCGTCCAATTACCAGCAATCTGTATAAACCACTAATGAAGCAGGCTGTGTGGAGTACAGGTCATTAATTTAACAATGTCACCGTTCGTCAGCTCAACTCTGATTGGGCAGCGTTGCCCATCCTCCCTTGACAGAAACAGTTGTTCAACCTGACACGGGGACATACACACCTGATGGAGAATCAGACCTGCAGTGGCAGCGGTCCTTGAATGCCTCCTTCCAATAGTGCTGGTTGATGAGTAGTGTCTTATTTTCATAGTTTTGGTTCTCATTCCTTTGGGTAATAGAAACTTTGCACCCACCAAGTACATAAACAAGCTGAAGATGCGTCAGCACATGTTGAAATCCACAAAATGGAACTTCCACCACATTCATTCCATCACGCCCATCAATCACAACAGGGAGCCTTTTACTTGTTATTTAAAAAACAAATAGACTTAAAAACAATGACATATTTAGCAGGGTTTTTTTGTGTGCTAATCCTCCAGCCACCCAGCTCAGTCATGACCTGTTTTATTGACTGTTAACTCAACCTCCTCTCCGCCAGACTGTGAGGAGCTCCAGTCTCCATCAGTTTAAACATCGGTTCCATGTCTATTAACAGTGTTGGGTCGTGACCTGACCCCAGTTATACCTTCACCTCTCCTGTCCATCTCTCTCTTTTCCTCCTTCCACCTCCCTCTCTACGTCTTTTCACCCCCCTTTTACTAAGTCATTCCCTGTGGAACCTCTGCCACCTCGCTTTCTAACACACACACACACACACACACACACACACACACACACACACACACACACACACGTAGACACACATATAGGCTCTGGTTGCCCCTCAGCTTAACAGTATTTATAACGATCTGACCCTGGGACCTCTCTGTGTTAATGATCTTCAGCCCCTCCCAACACACACACACACACACACACGCGCTGACAGACAATAACCTGCGCTCTCATGTGTGGCATGTTTTTCTTCTTCGCTTTGTTACACTGAGATAATCTCAGAGCGTCAAACATTGCAAGTAGTTAGACAACGCAAACACCCCCTGCTTCCCTTATCTTGAATGCAGAATTTCTCCAGTGAGAGAAATCTGGAAGCCATGTTCTATTTGAAGAGCCAATTGTTTAAGACGGGGCAGAACCACGCAGAGTGGCTGCCTGCCATAGTAATACTGACGTATGCTCAATTCAGGGAAACAAAAATCTTTCTTCATTTAAGAAAGTAAATAAAATGCACTCTTACTATTTATGATTCTTAGTAGCGGTCAGCCAGTAGATTTTAATACAATAATTCAACATTTACCTTTTTCCTTGGAGTTTTAAATGAAATGGAACAAACAGAGAACTGCTTTTTTGTGATTTTTTTGTATTCAGAGCAAGTGAACGTGCTATTACGGTTTGACAAAATCCTACTTTTATCCTCATTATGGGATGGATATGTATAGAAAAAAAAAAGATTAAAAGATTCAAGATGTATAAAATTATTCTAAATACTACCATCAAGCTTAAAACAAGGCTGTTTTCTTTTCTTTTTTTCCTTTTGTTTGCCTTTTCCTCCACAAGAAAATGCACATCATAAATAACTAAGGTAATCCAATATTTTAAAAAGTAATCATGAGAACAAAAAAAATCCTCCTTACACTAAATAATAACAATTATTATTATATGTTTTCTTTACAATTACAAGTTAACATTTTTGAAGAGGAGTTTTCACAATGATTTGTAATGTAGGGAAAAAATAATTTCACAATTGTGAGTTTGTTGTTTAGTATTCATCTTTCGCTCCCCCTTCAGCACTACAAGTCTGATCCTGGACACAGAATGATGCTGCTGAAAGACACACACACACACACACACACATAAAAAACAAACTATTGTTCTCTCGCTGCCATTCCTTTCTCTCTCAAGGCCTTTCCAATCCTCACGAGTCACCAACACACACATACATACACACACACACACACACACAACAAAAACCCTCTTGGTTTCTCCCTCTCAATCAAGTCCTGTCAGCAGCACTAGAGTCTGATATGAGGCCAGGGACACAGGAAATGAGCGATGTCAACCAGCGTTATAATTCAGCAGAACCAACCACATGAGAGGAAATACATCTACTGTATTTTGTACTCATGGGAAATCAATCTCTACTCACAATGTTTGCTGTTTACTTATACTCGTGTCTTGAAGAGGTCTGGAGAAGGACCCTGTGTGTCTGTCTCTCTGTGGGTGTGATTCTGACTAATGTTTGCCGGTGTGTGGGATCCATGCTCTAACTTGCCTCTAATGTTATTCTTCTTCAGCTGACACAATGAGAAGAGCTGATGAAAGACAGAGACATGATGGAAGCATGCAATTATGCTCTTAAAGAGATCCTTACACACACATAGACACTCGCTATCTCTCGTTCACACCCCTAAATCAGTGAAGAATGCATAAATGAGTAAGAAGCATGGATTAGACGATCACTCACGAGCTCTTACAGTACTAGGACAATGCACTAAAACCCAGCAATTTGCTTACCCCTCCATGTACCTGAGTGATTAAGATCATTTACAAGTATTGCCAGTTATCATTATGCTATTTTGCGTCTTGGGATTGGAAGCTCTATCTCCTGCAATTTTATCATTGTAATAATTGGTTGTTTGATTTGCAACAAGTCCTCTCCGTGTCCTCTTGAACTTCTTCTGAACTGACATCCTCATTGGCCTGTGTGTGTGTGTGTGTGTGTGTGTGTGTGTGTGTGTGTGAGAGAGAGAGAGAGAGAGAGAGAGAGAGAGAGAGAGAGAGAGAGAGAGAGAGAGAGAGAGAGAGAGAGAGAGAGGGCGAGTGTCTATGTGTGCCATGTATGCACTTGCAGATGTTGTTGCAATATAGTACTGATATTGTTTGCTTTGGCACTCAACCTGAAGACATAGAAGAGTTGCAGTCATGAAGGTGTACTGTACCTGAAGGCTTTGTAAAGATGGAATCAGCTTCATGGACTGTTTGACTACCTTAATTAGAAACTGATAACACCTGTGTTTTGTTGCCAAAGCAAACTTTTTCACTGTAAAAAGGGATGGGCTCAGTGTCTGACTCATGCCATCCCTCCTCTCAGCTTTCTAGAAATACTCGTTCATTGCTCTCTCTTTCTTTGACTTCACCATTAAATGTTCAAACATGAACAAGATGCCCCGAGTCAGCACTTGGGGCAGCTGCTACCTCCTCATCCACATAGCCTACAAACAGTAGTCACACTTTTTTCTGATGCTATCATCGGTACTCCGACTTCGTACAGTGCTGTAGCACATTAAGATGTGTGAGTATTGGCCAATGCAATGGGGTTCATGTGAAGGTGGAGGGTGGTACAACCCCTGGAGTGAAATAAAATCTTTTTTTGCACTCTGCATTTGTATCCTTGTCAAATTGTCGGTTTCAGAAAGTAACAGAAATCCCCCCCAATTCAGACACTGTAAAGATGTAACCATCAGACAAGCCCGGAGCACTTGCTCTAGGCGACTGATCCCTTAACTCTTTAGAGCCCTTTTTGAGGGAGAAGCCTGCGTCACATTCAATGGCAGTACTTCAACTGTTTTTCACTCTATGTCTATGATCACGACTGGTTTGTTGTAAAGAGACTCTTTGGCACTCTTTCACAAGCCACTGATATCAAGGGCTTTGTATCCGTAAAACCAAAATATGTTGGTCCTACCCGGTCTATCCAACATATAAGTGTTTCCCTTGTATTCATGTGCTGTAGTCATTTATAGGAACATAGTATAAGAAAAAAGGTATCATTGTCATATCGGTAACAAATTAGAGGCATCTGTATCAGAAAGTGGTGAAAACGTTGAAATGATACCTTCCCCTACTAATAGCTTATGGGGTGATTAGTGTGTACATGAATATAAATGTGACACATTCAAACTAATGTTATGAAAATAACCGACTTCCCTCTCTCCTCTTGGATGTTTATCGTGATCGATAATAACAGCTTAACCTCCCCACTTTATGATCTCGTCTCCTCAATCTCTGCTAATAACAGCTTAATAACGTAATTCATCTGCTCGTGTGCGGACGCCATTAACGTGGCTGCCAGGTGCTCTGGAACGACTTGCTAACTGAACTCCCTCTCTCCCTCTCTCCCTCTGCTCTCTCAGGACCGTCTTCCGTGATCAGCAACGATGACGACTCGGCCTCTCCTCTCCACCACGTCTCCAACGGCAGCAACACTCCTTCTTCCTCAGAGATGGGCCCCGACGCCGTGATCATCGGCATGACCAAGATCCCGGTGATAGAAAACCCTCAGTACTTCAGGAGCACCAACAGCCTGCTCAAAACCGACACGTGTGAGTACAAAAACCTTCAAGGATCTTCGACGTGTAACCCAAACGAGCCATGTTAAACATGTTCATCAGTCCATTATGAGCTATATGCTCCCGAGCATTCAAGCCCACTGTCCTTGTGTGATACACGGAGGTTACCATGGCGACATCTTTTTTTCCCTCCGCTGTCATGGCAATGACCTTGGAGCTGCTGATGATAAGCTGTCAATTCTGAGGGAGGAGAGGGAAATAGAAAGTCTATTTATATGCAAGTGCGTGAGCCCCGGTATACGTTGAGGCACAAATCCATTCATAAATTTGCGACGTCCGTGTGTGACTCATACGCATATATTACCAGAGCCGAATCAGCCAAACGTACAGAAGTGGGTTACCGGCTCCCAATTAAACAAATAGCACAACAGGTACCCAGTACCTCAAATTCAACAACACAAGAGACTAAATGCTGGAGAAATAGAAAATTAGAAGAAGATAGAAACATGAGCAGGGCCGTCTAATAGACGGGGAGCACATGAGGATATTGACCTGGTCCATCAACATGACATTAGGATTATTGGAAAGTAATAAAAGCTTCTCCAGACTTTGGCCTTGCATTGCGATAAATTATGGAACCATGTCTGAGTGTGTGTGTGTGTGTGTGTGTTCATCCTTTCTTTTGAGGGCACAGTTGAAGGAGACATAATAATGGGAGGGATTGGAGGTTGACCTCTTCAGTTGTGCGGTTATAACTAAAAGATAGACTGGGATTTACAGCCTAAAGACAAGAATGAGAGCGCCCAGGATAAATGAAAGTCAATAACATACTGCTGCGTACGTGTATGTGCCTGCGTGATTTTAATAAATTACAGCCATGACAAGTATGACTCTTTATGCTTCTTTGAGTCGCAGGCAGCAGGCATAATTGCTGAAAGTATCTGACTGATTTTTTGACGCGCTTCCTTTTCCGACAAGAGCAAAAGTCTTCGATGGAGAAAGTTTGACAAAGTGGCACTTGGTTGGAACTGAAATCTTTTCAAACAGTCGTCATAATCAGCTTGTGGCCTGACATATGGATGGTTTCGACTTGAAAGATGACACAGGCCTTTTCCTGGCAGCAATAAATACCAATTACTCAGCAGAGAATACAGGATCTGCTAGTTGTGCAGCAAAGCTTCGGTTGCGCAGCTTATCTCTCAAGTAAACACCTCATTAACAATAATCACATCAGAGGAGATATCATGGTTTTAGAGTGTTTTACATGCATTATCAAAGACGTAAACCCATGAAAAACAACCGTGGACTAGCATAATGTCTTCTTGTTTGTCATAACTTCTCTGTTTGTGTTGCTCAGCCCCACATGGTATCCAGTATATTTATACAGGGTTTCAGTGTGTGTGTCAAGTAAATGACACAGGGCTGTAGGGATTTTAGAAATCCCAGAAACCAAAATAAAGTGTCTAATTTTAATGATTTGTATTTTTTAATATTTTATTTTTTGATTTAGCTGTTAACAGATACTATACTAAGAATCAAATTAAATTCTTCTTTCAAAAAAAACACCAATTTGGATCCATAAAATAAGTTATAAAT
Organism: Chelidonichthys spinosus; assembly: GCA_029853015.1. Taxonomy (NCBI): domain Eukaryota; kingdom Metazoa; phylum Chordata; class Actinopteri; order Perciformes; family Triglidae; genus Chelidonichthys; species Chelidonichthys spinosus. The sequence goes on from CM056831.1 coordinate 18,239,066, forward strand.
TACCTTTTAATTCCCAACAAAAAGTTTCTAAATGCTGTGTTAACATGTCGTTGGCCTCAAAGGAATAGTTTGACATTTCTGGAAATATGCTTATTTGCGGTCTTGCTGGGAATTGGATAGTAAATATCAAGTAACTTCCAGCAGCCAGTTATTAGCTCAGCACAAAGCCTGAAACCATGAGCAAACAGCTAGCCCAGCTCTGTGCAAAGGTAAACGCATCGCTGCCTGCCAGCGCCACTACAACTGAATGATTAAGTCAATACTTAACTGAAGTGTGAAATGATATTTGGAGTTGCGTGCAGGACTATTTCTTGGGCAGGCACAGCGGCTTCCTGGAGGCTAGCTGTTTTCCCCTGTTTCCCATCTTTGTACTTTGTAAGCTATCTGGCTCTAGCTGCATTACACTTAAACATACTGAGTCTCAGAATCAGCTATTAAAAACTTTAAACATTTTTAATACAGAGGATTCAACCTCGGTTTCAGGTACAGCCTTGAAGCGAAGGAGAGATTTCTCTTTCTTCATCTTTCTCTCTTGGCTTCGTCTGCGGTATCGCTCATTTTTTCCTTCCCAACGGATCTTATGGGGTTTGTATTGTGCCGTATCTAGGGAATGAGGATTACCATGCTCTGGAAAATGTTATTCACAAGTCAACACGTGTGTACAGTAGAAACACAGCGAATTACACGGACACGCACACATACGCACTAAGCTCATGGAAATTTAGGTCACAATTAGCTGCACCTGATAGGAGGGGATATAGTTGGGAGCGGTGGCTGAGTACAAGAAGAAAAATAAGAGTAAGAGTAAAAATAATATTAGAGGCATGACATTAATGCATGAGGAATTTGATGCAGACAAGGTTTGAGGTCTCAGTTGGCCCCGTTTCCAAAGCATCTGTCAAACACAAATGTGTCTTTGACGTATCACGTTGCTTGGTTCAAAGTAGCAAAACACACAATTTTCCAAACTTTTTAATGTCAGCATCGAGGTTCATGGAAAGATTTTAGAGCCGATGAAGAGAAGAGGCAGATGAGGAAAAGGGCAATAATTATGCCTCTAGACATTTATTCATTTGGTCTTTTATAAGATGCTGATTAGGGAGGAGAGGTGTGAGAGAGGAGGACAGAGGGAAGGGAGGGAGAGTTGGGAAAATATGGGAGAAGAGGTGGTTGATGGGAAATATTATTCCCCTTGGTGTTAATGTTGTCAGCAGTGTCATAAACAAGTGATGGGAAAAGAGTGATGGAGCAGCAGAATGGGGGAAGCGTGCATGCCCGGCTGTAAATGCCGAGAGGATGTTGATTAAAAAGTGATAGGCTTTAGCAGATAAATGGAATTGAGAAATTGGGAGGAATAAATGAGGGAGCGGCAGTATGCTAAATAAGGAAAGTGAGAGTAAGATAATGAGACTGGATGGAGGGACGCTAAATGAGAACGGGGTACTAATTAAGAAAAACATCAGAGAGTAAGAGTGTAACGTTTGGTAAATGGGGAATAATATTTCTGTAGATCTTAATTAAGGATACTGGTTGAGGAGGAGAGAGCTGAGATACATCTTCACAATGAAAGCAGGATGGAAGGAGTGTAAAACTGGCAGAGGCAGCTGAAAGCAAAATTCATGAGCAATACGAGGCCATAAAAAAATGAAATTACTTGATTTTGAAAGTTCTTGATTGCCTTGTGCAGCAATTGCGGGAAATTCTTGAAGGTATGAATGCAAAATTAGTTGCAATGGCTTATTATAAATACACCAATGAAGACACATTTAAAACAAAAAAACAGCAGGAAAGGCTGTGAGAACAACACCAAATCTTCCTGTCAGGAAAAAAAAGGAAAGCAACAGAGGAAGTGTTGGTCCGCACACATCAATTTATTTCCTATGTGAGGGTGTTAATTAAAGAGAAGTGGCGTTTTCATGGGTGAATGCTTATTTCACAACCGCAGTAGGAAATGGTGGTGAGGTAATTAGCTGGTTAAACAGTGGGTATAGTTGGCTTGTGGGAATATGGGGTTTTTGTGTGTGCTGCTGCACAGGGAATTGTTGTCACGAGTAACAGACAATGTATATTATACATATATTTATATAATAATACTGACTGTTAGCCAATCCAATTCACTTTATTTATATAGCATGATTTTAACAAGGTTTCCATAGTGCTGCACAATAAGATAAAACACTATAAAAACACATAGAAACACAATAAAAAAGATGAAGTATATAATAGAAAGATAAAAGTAATAGAATAAAGTAAAGTAACTAAAATGCACTGCCCGCACAAGATTTTAAAAAAGCCACAGTGATGCCTGTTAGCCAAACGGGTCCCTAATGTCCAAACCAACCATACGGTCCTTTTCTATAAATGGTACCACTTTGCAGCCTACACAGCTCATTATTAATTACACAGCAGCCTCCCCCAGTGTATCCTTATTGGACTTAACCAGAAAAGAGAAACAAACCTCAGACAATCAAACAAAATGACTGACAATAAACAAGCATTAAGCCACATAAATTATAAAACATGACGCTTCTTTTAGAATCAACGGTAGAATAAACATCACCACAACAGACAGCACGGAGATGCATCAGCAATAAACACACCGACGAGGCTGCAGCCACAAACGCATAAACAAAAGATTTCCCCCGCACACGCAGCCCTGTTGCTTAGCAACGCTCCCCTCTGACGAGCTACAACTGTCACGGTGCGTTTTGTTGTCATTGTAGCTTCACTCACCGGTCTGAACGTGGACCGCGAAGTCCTCCAACGATCCGGTTCCGGTCCAGGTGTTCTGCTCTTTCATTCCCAAACACCTCGAGCTGAATGAGGCTCTGTAGTCGCATAAATGACGACGTGACAAACAGTAGAAAGGCCCCACACGCTCTAGAAGTTTCTCCGTGAAAGCGGAAATGGGCCCTTTTTTTTGTATCATTTGGCCAGATTTCGCGCGCTCCTGTTGGCGGTGACGCAACGCTCGGGTGTTTGACTCGCGTCCCTCGCTTAGCTTTTTTTAACAAACAATAATGCTAATGTAAGCGAACTTCCGTGGTCGATGGCCTCCTACAGTCCCGTTGCCTTGTGGGTAATACTTTAATTAGACTGTGTCACACTCATATCCCCCCCCAAAAAAGAAAAACAAAGGCAGGTGGGAACAAAAGTCACTCAAAAGTCCGATTGGGCAACTATATAAATATATAAAGAAAAGTTATTACATGTTGTGTGTGTGTGTGTGTGTGTGTGTGTGTGTGTGTGCACAATAGACTACTATAAGGTTATTAATGAAACTCATATTTAATGTCTTCTTGATTTGTTTTGCGGTTGCATCCCCCACACCTCCTCCTTTAAAACATGCATCATTCACGGTGTCAGCTGAGGGTAGAGTGTGTTGCGCTCTCCATCCTCCTCCGTCTGCAGACACGCAGCAGCTTCCCCTCTGCTGCAGCTGCTGATTTATCACCTTCCGTTTGTTCCTCTCTAGTTTATCAGGACTGTTTGATGTGACTTTTTGTTTTTTACTCTGTTAGGGATGTGACTGTCAATGTTGCAAAGTACAACACCTGAGATAAAAGATACACAGGTGAAAGTTAATCTTCCACTCTTGCCCTTGGGATACAGATATCTTATCATAGAGCTTGATGTTTAGGCACTCGGGCATTTAGGGAAAGGTTGTCGCCTTGGTTGAATATTAAAAGTCAACTGTGTCTTAAAATACAAGACATGACTTGTTTAGCTTATTGACATTGAACCAAAAAAAACAACAACTTCAATCTTCCCTTAACATCCACTCTCTCTCTCTCTCTCTCTCTCTCTCTCTCTCTCTCTCTCTCTCTCTCTCTCTCTCTCTCTCTCTCTCTCTCTCTCGGTACAATATTGGGTTATGGAAGACCTCAGTAGCTCACAGTGTAGATCAATGCAGCTTCTGAGAGTCTAGCAGGGCTTTAATGTGATACTCTGAGTGGACAGCTTTTCTTCAAATGCACCTCTTAATCACATCACAGATAAATCTCGGCTCTTGGTGTCCTGTGTGTGTGTGTGTGTGTGTGTGTGTGTGTGTGTGTGTGTGTGTGTGTGTGTGTGTTCAAGAACTAACCAAGTGCATGTATTATAGAATAATACTTGTTTGTGTGCCGACACATCTGGCCTGCAGTCAAAATGATAGGGCTTAGCTAGGTTATAGTAAGGGCACCTCGTTCTGTAGAAATGTATCATCACCATGGTAAAATGCAAAATTCTCCCCCCAAAAAATACCATCTGGCACGGAGCCACGAGTTACTTAGCAACAGAGAGCAGGTTTGTCGACTATGATCCAACTGTGTGTGAGCAGGGAGAGTCTAAACAGAGAGAGGGACGCATTTTTGAATTTTAAGATAAATCTGATATCCGTACTGTTGTAGTTTTGTTTTGCTGTGGTCAAATCAAACAGACACTACCAGACCAAACACACAAACTGCACACAAATGCAAATGATTAATTCATATGTGTATGAATACATGATGTGTCACAAGGTCAGGCATCTCTGTTTTTATGAGCTCATGTGACCTAAACTAAGATGGCTTTTAAGTGGAATTCTTCTCTTTCCTCTTCAGTCGTCCAGCACATAAAGAGACACAACATTGTGCTGAAGAGAGAGCTGGGAGAGGGAGCCTTCGGAAAAGTCTTCCTGGCCGAGTGTTACAACCTTTCACCGGACCAGGAGAAGATCCTGGTGGCTGTCAAGGTAATCAAAGACCAGATGGTCTTATTTTCACTTTCCGTACTGCAAGACATTTTAAAAGCAGTGGGAAAACAGTTGTATAACTTTCTGCTGATCAATGTGTTATAGTCCCAACTACATTCACGGCATTGATTTGGATCCAGAAATGATGTAGATGTTGTATAGCGGAAGACTTAATAGAATTCAGTGAATATATGACTATAACAAGCAAGAGATTCCCAGAACTCCACAGTTTCCACTCAGTCACTTAATTTTACAAAAGACAAACATAGATATCGAGGGACAGATTGTCTTTGTCAAAAAAAAAAATGTAACACTATCCAGTCTCAATTACAAAGAAGGTATTTCATCTCATGAGGAGCCTAGTTTCATAATGAGATACTTTGAAAACCCCTCGGTGCCATCAAAATAAAGCCATGATGTTTTTATTTTAGCCCAACTAAAAGGTTTCTCTACCATATTTTGCATTGAGACAAGATATATATTTGAAATCCTCAACAGTTTCGAGAAGATAATCTCCTGTTCCAGAAATGCATACTGATGTTCGCCATCTTCTCGCCTCCGTTTCCTCTGCCATTGTTAGAAAGTCGCCTTTAAAGAGGTTCCCTTTAAGCAAAAGGTGGGATTACACTCAAACCGCTGACTTCCGGTGTGAAATTGAACGGTTCAGCGGGGAGCATCCTCTCATCATGCCTGTCCGTCCATCCCTCCATCAAGGATGCTCTCTCTGCTGGTCTGCGGGGAAACAGGATCTGATTGGCGTAGAGCTTCTCATTAAGAATAGATGACCTGCGAGAGACCCCATCCTCCCTCTCCTGTCCCCACTTCCTCTGTCTACCTCTAACTCTCACCTGCAGTACTTTCTCCTCTCTCATCTGCAGTCCTTCTCTCATTCTTGCTTACTTTTCTCCCCTCGAATCCTCCACCTTCTTTTCTCTGAAGCGCTCGCGGGCCCGCTGATGTTCGCTGCCAGCTTAGCTTCAGCTCAGTCTGAGCTCTCTGTAAAATATGCACCTGAAAATCCCCCACAGAAGCCGCAGTTCCTGGTTGTAGAACAAGATGCCGTGCCGCATGCCAAATCGGGTAAAACATTATATAATCAGCAGTCAACACTGGGAATGAAGTGCGTTTCTCTGCCATAGGTGCGGTTGCACGTAGATTAATCATTTAGTCCTTTAGAGTCACTTTATTGATTTAACTCTCCCAATTCATCAGACTTTTTTTCTTTTCTTTTTTCAATTAGCTAATGTATCACCTGCTTATAGCCCACTCTTCCGGCTCTTTTCGTCCTCGTCTTTTTGTCAACTGGTATGACTCAACGTTTCTCTCCAGTTCCTCCTCCTTGTTGCTGCATCAACAAAGAGGAGATGTGATGAAAGCTGGTGGAAACACATTTTTCAAATAAATGATGGCATTGTCATCGACTTCTTCTCGGTTGAAATGTTGGTACATCCAAGTTGCAAAACAAACTAAAGGAGATATTTATTTGGTAGAAAGTTGTTCAAATGCTAACTTTTTATCATCATTTTTTAAATACAAAAAAGGAAAAAACAACTAAAATGAAAACTCATGTTGTTTGAGTCCATGAAACTTTTTCAGGGAGGACTGAATTTTGTTGATACCTATTGTTATAGAAAAACATAAACTAATTAATTAAATGTGCAATATAATATAAGGGCATTAATATGGCAGCAAACAAGTATTTGAAATATAAAGATATAGTGAAGTAATATCTACCTGAGCAGAGAATGAAGTTGATCAACATGTTGAGAGCTGTTGAGTGGCAATTAAAATGGTCCCTAATTTATTAATAGTACTTAATACTAAGTATAATATTAAAATGTGCTACAAAGAAATATTCATGAAATTGCAATCATCTGATTTCCGCACAGAGATACTTTTTTTGGGTCCTTATTGTTCACGGCTGCACCAGGTTAGGTTTAATAAAGAACTCTACTTTCTTAGGTTTAGGGGAGAAACCCACTCATTAAGGAAAAGTGTCATTGTTAGTCTTAAAATAAAAAAATAGGTTCACTTTAGGACACACAGTCTCGAAACACCGGCCCCATGCTTGAATGTCCTGTATTTTTGGCCAACTTTCTGAAATTTAACTTCTGGAAATATATTATTAACCCATATAAAGCAGCTCCCAGATTTGTCTGGGCACACTATGTCGAGCTCCCCTCATAAAAACCTTGTTCCTCATGTACATACTGTACTAATAATGCACTGTGTCATGCATGCCACAGCAGAAACATGCACACCACATTAAAATATACCCTACACTTACTAATAGACCTTAATGGTCCTGGTTTAAAAGTCGGCTATCAATCAACCAGTCAGCCATAACACGGGAGCGAGGTTCACTGTTACTGTACATCATACACTAAGGGGCCATCGATCACCGGCGCACTTTAACACGTGCAGATCCACATAGAAAAATGTACTCGCCTATAAGCGCTTACTCTTCTGCACGCCATCAATCATGGGGAACCTGGCACTTCGGGTAATGTTGACTTCACACATGTAAATGTGAGTCACTACGTTCCCGGGGCTAGAGGTTGTTGCTCAATTCTTATTTGTCCAGAGATCTGAATGTGCAAAGACTGGATGACTAACTGGTGCAATATTATGACTTTTATCCTGGGAATTCTCACAGCATTGTGTTCAGAGACTCTGAGCGTGATAGTTCAGACTGTAGCAGATGTTTCTGCATCACAGGGAAGTCTCTGAATTCAACATTAATATGGTATGCTCAGTATTTTCTTTACATTAAACAGTTCCGTTAGCTGATGGAGTGATTACGTTTTCCAGGAAGGAAATTTGTCTCAATTTTGCATCCAATCTTGACACATCATAACAACATCAGTCGAATGTGGCTCATGAAAAGAGAGTCATGCTATATGAAGTGGCTCATATCATTGTAACAATAGGTCACACTTTTTAAAGGTTTAATAACTGTAAATAGCTTAAATTATAGTTAATAAATCATCCACTTAATAGGACAAAGTCCGGGCTTTCCTTATTCCGGACACTTACTTTGTCTTTTTTTTTTTCCCGATTTTTAGATGCTTTTTAATGGCTTTTAACTGATTTATAGAGCATCACTAAATCATGTATTAACTATTAATAGTATAACAACGAATAAACTCTTCATAAAAGTGACGTGAATCATTTTATAATTGTGTGGCCCTCTTACGATTTAAGACAGGCAACGCATTTGGTCGCATAAACTGAAACTGAAAGGTCTCACCAAGACCAGAGGAAAGCCAACCCAGATTTCCCATACATGTCCAATATCACGTTTCATACTGAGATCGCAGTGTCGGCTTTCAGGCAGTATCCATACTGTACTAATCTACCATCATGTACTATCACATTACAGCCCGTGAAATGTACATGACAAAGCCTTTGTTTGATCACGATTGGCTGAATATATAGGAGGGTGGAGTTACGGTCCGTCTCCTTTTTCTGGTATCTCAGCATTCCCGTTGAGAGGTTGTGGGTCATTTCCGTCTTCCTGAGCTTTCCCAGTGACTTGTCCTTGTCCTTTAAACCTATATATTTGTAACAGGAGCTATGATCTGTGATGGTAGTACATAGATACACACACATACACACACACACACAGAAAGTGGAGAGCGAACGTATATCAATGTCGTGTACTGTAGGAAGACAATCAATTATTCATGTAGGACAAGAGGAATTTTCTAGATTATTCTTCTTTTGATGTGAAATGAATACAGACCCCATATCAGTTTCATTTTCCATTCTCTCCTCTCTCTCTCTCTCTCTCTCTCTCTCTCTCTCTCTCTCTCTCTCTCTCTCTCTCTCTCTCTCTCTCTCTCGCGCGCGTTACACAACCTTCTTGACAGATTTCCTGATTCATGGAAGGGAGAAAAAGATTAGTTTCAAAAGCAATACAATGAATGCAAATAGTGTTGTACGTTGTGATGGCTCACATTAATATGACATTTGTTCCAGCTCTGCCATTGTATCAGTCCTCAGTCAGTGCCAGTAATTTCACACTGTGTGTGTGCCGAGTCGCTGTAACTCACTTTTACAAGGCAGACACTTGCTCTTTTTTCTTTTCTAGTGGACATCAGCCAAAAAAAATTGGAGCAGACCGGGCCCCGCTGTGAAAATGACTAATTGGCAATCGTGTACGTGGCATAATGTGTGACTTTTTCATTTGTCAGTGTATTAAAATGTCACTTCTCTCTGTGTGCAAAGACACTTAAGGAGGCCAGTGAAAATGCCAGGAAGGATTTCCACCGGGAGGCTGAGCTGCTGACCAACCTTCAACACGAACACATTGTCACGTTCTACGGAGTCTGCGTGGAGAGCGACCCTCTCATCATGGTGTTTGAGTACATGAAGCATGGAGACCTCAATAAGTTCCTCAGGTATGGCTCTTTTTCTTCATTACTTTAAAATGTCGCTGCTACTCTTTATTTCCCTTTTAGAGGGGTGTGTAGTATTTGCATGGTTGATACGAGGCTGATAGTTAACTTTCCACCGGTCTCCTCGCAGGGCTCACGGTCCGGACGCAGTTCTGATGGCAGAGGGCCAGACCACCAGGCCTGTGGAACTGACCCAGTCTCAGATGCTGCACATCGCCCAGCAGATCGCATCTGGCATGGTCTACCTGGCATCCCAGCACTTTGTGCACCGCGACCTGGCCACCAGGTTTGTCACTCGCTCCCTGATTTCACTCACGACCTTAACATTAAACATCCTCCATACAGGGAAGTGTGTTCAGACCCTTCTGCATTCTAAGGAAGACCCCGATAATGACAGTAAATGATAATGGTCATTAAGATGTTTTACTACACGTGATCAATTCACTAATTAATGAATGCACAAACTAATTGATCCAAAAACACAGTCGTAGTCAGGGGAGAAAACATGAGTAGATATTCTGTTACACAGCAGATATCAGTGGTCTATGATTGGCGGGTGGATTGATTTGTTTGATTGATTCTCACGCTGAAACAAAAACATGCGAACCAACCGGAGGTATACTGTTACTATTCAAAATGTAATCACCATAATAACCGATTCTGACATCTAATAAACATATATATGGTGGAGGTTAAACACGCTGCAACTCAAACTATGTAAAATAAATAAAAACATGTGTTTGAAATGATTCTGTACTTAGTGGTTTTGTGGATGTTGTCCAACAGGAACTGTCTGGTTGGGGAGAACCTGCTGGTGAAGATCGGAGACTTCGGCATGTCCAGAGATGTGTACAGCACTGACTACTACAGGGTAGGTGTATGTGTCGATATCTTTTCTGGCCCTTCTTTTAGCCTCCCCTCCCCCTGCTGCATGTGGGTCCCTCTCTGCTCCTCCCCTGCATGGGCATGGCTGACGGACTCCTCCGACATAGTTACAGTAGGCCTAAGAAGCTTGTAGTGGTGGGTAGTGCAGTTAAATTAAACATAGCTCACGCTGGTGCCGTACGTAATTGAATATAAGAGTAGGGACGTTAAGCTGCATGCTTTGTTTGGTCATATTGAGTGTTAAATCAGGGCTGTTTGTTTGGATGACTACTGAGGGCCTGATGTAGACTAGTTGCTGTCTGTGTTACAATCCAATTTATTCTTATTCTCATTATTATTAAGAACTTTAAGTGTGTGAATCTGCTATTCACTAGAGACCTGTCAAATATCTTTGAATACACTCTTTTCTTGATGAAAAAGATGGAACAGAAAGAAATCTGCCATATTATGTGACACATTTTGAATGGCCAATCATTGACTGAGAAATGCTATTAAAGTTTTCTTTAAATATTCTCTATTTATATTATTACATAATGAATCATATTCATATAAGAATGCCTTCAATCATATTGTTATTTTGGCACTTTGAGCAATCGTAAACAAACTGTCAGTTTGTGAAAAAAGGGCTATAAAAATCAAATGTATTATTATAACTTCACTGACAATACTTCTGTGAGTGCATCCTATTTCCTTTACTTGAGCCATTAAATATTAAATATGTACCTGGAGACAGATTCAAGACACATATTTTATTATTTTTACTTGTTGTGTGCGGTTTGTGTATGACTGATGTGTCTGTGTTTTCGAGACATTTAGCAGCTCCACTATGAGTGTCAAGACAACTCAGGGAGAGAGAGAGAGTGGTGCGTGGGGTTTTTCCCTTCTGTGCAGCAATCTGTCACCTTTCCAAAAGGCCAAAATCAAATAAATCATATTGATTGATTGATAGTGAATGTCTATTTTTCCTGACCTATCTCCTGTCCACTGTGACAAACTGACATGAGTGACGATGACAGAAAAGTCAGAGAAGGTGGGAAACAGAAAGAAAATACAACATTAACAATATAACCAGAAAGAGTATAAGCTATTTGATGGATATATAATTAAATAATGGCAATTATTGACGTTTTTTAAGTAGGTTCGGTCTCAAAAGATAAAGTTGTCTCGGGGTAGGGGTCGGACAAGGACTAGGACAAAGACGATGATCGACTTTGTGTCATCAGATGAAGTAAGGAGCGGAGCTGTCAAGTGATCAGCCAACTGCTGGTGAACTGGATCAGGTAGCGGGGGAAGGCTGTCCAACTCACATCTGCTGTGATGCATGCAGATCAGGGACCGTGTCTGTTGAGTGGCATACCTTTTAATAAAGGGGTTGGACTGGAGAGTGTGATCCAATTATTGGGGTATCACACTGCTCAGCCTCCCCGGTACACTTTGTTCTAAAGCAGCTGGAAAGGAGGCTCCAACAGATTGTCAAACCTTAGATTCACGAGGAGCAATGATTCTTAATATTCCCATTAACCTTTGTCCTGCAGCAGGTATTCTTTCTGGGATCCAGTGGACCAGTTATCTACCCTCGCAGTGCACTTGGATGGGTCACAGGAGTCCATCCATACAGTCTACATGTGTTTTATGGACTCTTACGACAGTGTCGTCTGGGGAGTCCTGTTGGGGGTACTGCCTAAATAAAGGGTACTGGGGTCGATGCTAAAAGCCATGCTAAAAGTCCATGGTTCCCTTCCAGACAATGGATGAATGGATGGATGGATGGATGGTGTGACAGATTTCAAATAATTATAATAATTATAATTCATTTATAGAATGCTTTTCATAGTACTCAAAGTCGCTTTAATACAATTAAAATTAATATAATATTTTCCATTTTCTCATTGATATTTTCATCATATTTTGCTCAGTTTACTTACACGTAGAAAACATTTTATGACCTAAGTCACAAAGTTGGAAAGGTCAAAAATTCAGGGTCAACACAGCCACAGCCAAAATTCACTTTTCATTGCGTACGGCATCAAATTAAAGTTTAAAAAAAGACGGTCCCTCCGTTGTTGTACTGTCTCTGTGTGACGTCACACAGCAACCCCCTCCTTCCCCACCTCCACGTCCTCCTTCTTCCTTTAACCCTCTTCAATAAAGCTAAGCGCCGAGGCTGTAGTCATGGCAACGGGCGATGTGGCAGTGCAGGCGGTGAGCCTCTGAGTTGTATCCAACGTTTCACAGGAAGAAAAGTAATCAGAGAACTTCTGTTTAGTATGCTGAGGCAGTACTGGAGAGAGATGGGGGGGTTGGAAGTGTGGGAGACAGAAGCAGGAGGGAGGGTGGCAACGAGATGAAAGGAGAAAATGCTGAAAGAGAGAGAGAGAGAGAGAGAGAGAGAGGAGAGGGAGAGGAGAGAGAGAGAGAGAGAGAGAGAGAGAGAGAGAGAGAGAGGGAAAGGGTGGGAGGCCAGGCAGGGAGAAAACAAGACACAAATACATACACGAAAGGAGAAAAATAAGTAATAGAGCTATACAGCACCATGCACAGAGAGGAGAGGTCTACCGGTAAGGCAGCCTGTGTACAGTGTTCGAAACAACACAATACAGCAGCTTTAGACATTCACAGAGCAGGATATCACAGACAGAAACAGCATGACACGTCAAAAAAAGGACAGAGATGTAGACAGAGAGGGAGAAACCAGCAAAGCAGGAGGGAGGTGGAGCATGATGGGAGGTAAAACACAGCGATACAGCCATGGTGCAGCATCCAGGAGACACAGAGATGTGTGTGTGGGGGTGTGCGTGTGCGTAGTGTAGAGACCGAGTCATGCTCTTGCGTCAGACAGGAGCAAAGATGAGTCATAGAGGAATTGGAGCCCCTTTATACACGTGGGTGTGTGTGTGTGTGTGTGTGCGTATGTGTGTTTGTGTGTAGGGAAGAAGCAGAGGCGTTAAACTGTAGGGGCTGTGGTGACGTCATAGAATCCCTCGTTACACAACACCTGCTTCAGAAGACAGACAGGATGCCTTGATTCAAACCTCAAGTCTTTCTGTGCAGTCGTTTTTCAGTGTGTGTGTGTGTGTGTGTGTGTGTGTGTAAAAGAGAGAGATTTGAGGCTGAATTTGCAGTTGGGAGGGATTTAGGCCATTTCTTTACTCCCCTGAACTGATTTCATGCCCAAATGTATAGGACGACAGACAAGTAAATATCATCTTGGGTTTTTAACGTTCTAGTCTGACTCTTTTATGCTGCTGACTCAGACTGTAGGAAAACACTGGCAACAACGCTGGGCTAAACAATCTCTGCAGAGTCATTTGGCTTGTGTGTGTGTGTGTGTTTTGTTTTTTTACAACCCGTCTCTGAGCCCTGACCAACACAGACAAACAGCATCTTAATGGAGCACCTGAAATGGCCAACGTGGAGCAGTGATCCTGCAATCGTGCAAGGATGAGCATTATTGAGGATTATTATTTAAATACAAAACCATAACCATGTATGAAAATTGCACGAAGACACACAAATATTAAACATCTATAGAAAAATGGACCGAATAAACTCCAAAAACCTCCAATATATCACCTGCTATCACAAGCATCCAGCTTACCTTGGATAAAAAAAAAACAGTTAGGAAGGGTTTGAAGTTTGAACACAAGGGTTTGAAGTGACCCTATAAATCTCAGAAACAGTTTTGTTTTGACATTTTGAAGCCACAACATTGTAAAAAACAAATAGTTAGCTATATGACAACTATTCCGCTGTATCTGGCCTGGAGAACAAGAACAAGCAGGGAAAACACACACACACACACACACACACACACACAAAGACACTCAACATTCTTGGAAAGAGTTTTTGTTACCGTAGCAACACAGAGGGCAATTAAGGTAGAGTTCCTGTGTAACAAAGAGTGGGTGGAGTTAGTCACATAAGCCCCTCCCACACCACATCCCATAATGCTTTCTTTTTTTTCCAGTTGCTATGGATACCACAGCCTCCAGGAGGTCACTACAGAGAGCCCAGAGCCCTCCTCTGCTTTATTTATCCTCCTTTTTTGAGGCTTTCCTGGAACACTCAGGCGGTAGTCTATAGCTGAAATGATGCATATTTATAAGACTGTGAGGGAGAGACAGACAGGCGGCCTTAGAAACTGCGAGGGAAGGTGAGAACGAGGGAGGGAATGAGGGATGGAGAGAGAGAGAGGAGAAACAGCAAAGGACACAAAGACTGACGACAAAGCTACTGACTGCAAAGAGGAAACAGAGAAAGAGCTGATGACAGAGAGAGATCCACTGTCTATACTTCAGTGAAAATCCATGAATGTGCCGCTTTTCTTTATATTTGATGGCAATGACAAAAAGATTTAATCTCCAGCTTTCCCTTCCCGCTCCTTCATTTGTTTCCTTGCCTCTGTTTTCTCTTTCAATTTAGCCTCGCCGGAACCCTTTTTTGAAAAGACTGCACTCCTCTCTCTCTCTCTCTCTCTCTCTCATACACACTGAGTCAGATATAAACATAAAGGAAATGTAGCCCTGTGGTTCAAGAGCCCCAATATTAATATTTCAGACCGTCGGGGGAAATGATCATGATGAATAAAACAAAAAAGGCAAATGTATGTGAGAAGGTTCAGACACATGAGTGGATAAATAAGATCAGAAAGCTATAAAATAGAATAAACAATGTTTGTCTCTGAAATCACTCTCACTATTTTGAATCTGATATTAATCACTATGTATAACACACTTGGAATCTTTACTTCTAGAACTGTGCAATGGTCTAATGTATGTCCATGATCACACACATATATGCTTATAGATGTGATGCGTGAATAAGTTGCACCTGCACACACCGATGGGGTCGTGATTATAATACCGTTTATGTCTAGATGACCCTACATTTGCAAAACTATGCCAAACTCTCACTGCCCAATGATCCAAACCATAAACCATTCAATGCAAATGGGTGTTGCCGTAATTCTCGACAACGGTTGCTCAATATACGTCATTTTATCACTTGCACTCACTACGTCACTTGCTCTGACCGAATGCAAAAACAGCGTTTCATGTTGTTTGTTCTGATTGAGATTGATGTTTATTGCATTCTGTATTGTCATTCTTATATGTTAACCGTTGTACCAGACTGTTTCGGTAACACCGGCCTGCCTATAGAGCACAATGGACTTTGACAGAGACAGAGAGAGGAATGCAAATAAGAAACAGACAAACCAGCAGCGAGACACGCCATTACCGGGAGAAAAGTGAGAGCCCGGTGATGTAGAGTAAGCGTTTCCCCAGACGTATACCAGTGAACCTGATGGCTATCTATGTGACCGTGCACATTTTATTATTCCATTAAATAACCCACTGACTAACAAAGAAACACGCCAAGTGTGGGTACCAAGCCATTAATAACAGGCATAAACCTGGGAGGATGGATTGTTCTATCTGTGCCGAGCAACGGAGTGCAGATGGGTCGGTAGATTCATGTTCGGAAGGGGAAGCGAGGGGAGACGCAATATATGGAGTCAGTACACAGGGTTAGCTTTAATTCACTTTCACTTTGAGCAGGTTCAAAGTTCAAACATGGGCGTATCTAACATGCATAACTAACGGTTTTCACGTTGCGACCCCGACCCGGAAGATTAATCTTTTTTAAACCTCGTCACAGTCTGTTAGAATCTGGAATGCTGTCACGTTTATTATAAAGTTTAAAAAAAAGACTCCAACAATGAAAGGAGCTTCGAAGGCTCGGATCAGTGAAACGTGTGACTTCCTGTGTGGGATTAGCTGTTGATTGATGCTTTCCGACAATCCGCTGGAACTCCCTCCGTTGTTTGATGCGACAATTAAAGTTCTCATCAAATATATATTTAAATTAGGCTCATTTAACGTCACTCACATGGGACACGCTTAGTGCACACACTCTATTTGTTTACACTCTATCAGACATTACATTTTGCCAACTCACACATTTCAAATCATACATTTGACAGTTGACCGAAATGAACAATTTGTTGTTTTTTTTCTTTCTTTTTTGATTGTGTGGTTGATGACTGTGTAATTTAATTAACTTCTGATTGCGATCGGTGGCCAATGAATTAGTGCGTTCCTTAGGCTAATGTGTATAAACTTATTACATCAAATGACATTATCAAACCTCGCTCACTGCCTCGCTGAAATGCCTCAGGCAGCAGTTTTGAAGAGTGGAATGTTTGCAGTGTTTAAGATGTACTATCATTTCCAAGTGAAAGCTGCATGACCATGCTTGATGTTGCAGAATAGAATAGAAAAGAATAGAAGAGAACTGGATATTTACATGTCTGGCTTAATAAATCCATCCTGTCTTATGTTCACACTATTACTGACTTGCACTCTCTCTTTCTGTGTGTTTAAAGGTCGGAGGTCACACCATGCTGCCAATCCGTTGGATGCCCCCTGAAAGCATCATGTACAGAAAGTTCACCACGGAGAGTGACGTGTGGAGTCTAGGAGTTGTTCTCTGGGAGATCTTCACCTACGGAAAGCAGCCTTGGTACCAGCTCTCCAATAATGAGGTACGAAATATCCCGTTCTTTCATATCTAAACACTGTTCCACAAGTATTTTTACAGGCGTTTTTACATCTGTGCTGAGAGGGATCCCTTTTCAGCTGCTTCTCTGATTTCTGATATTAAGACTTCTAAATAAAATTGACTTGCAAATTTCAACTAAATATTGAGGGCTGCAGACACACTTTGATATCAGTTACCCTGAAGAGGATTTTCTTGATTATATGTCCAAATAGATGCTGTGTTGATTGATTAAACAGCCAAAAATGGAGCATGTGTATATAAAAAGGTGTTGGAACAGGGATTAAGACCCAAATGCAGCCACAGGCAAATATGTAACTGGACCAAAGGTTTAATAATAAATAAACTTACAACAGAAGTCCAAAAGGCAACAGAAGGGATGAGTCCAAAAACAACGCAGGCAAAAAAAACACAGGAACATGAGCAGACTAATCACACACACACAGGTGATACACAGGAAAAAGGAGGGAAACCACAGGAAGTAAAGTATGACAGAACACGTCAGAAACTACAAAATAAAAGGAGGAAGTCAACAGGCAGAGACTACAAAATAAAAGAGGAAAATCATGACAGTTGTTCACAAATCTTCCCTTTACTACACTTGGGGTCTCGACCCTGTTTCGGGAAAACAAAGCTGTGCCGGAGCCCTTCAACCCTTCACCTTCACATTCACCTCATGATGTCCTCAACTCTAATTACAGCTTTCTGGTTGTTGGTTTTTACTCCTGATTCACTCTGGTTACATCTGGAATTAACCTTTAGCCTTGTCCACAATCTTCCTTTTCCATTCCCATCTATCAGATCTCACTCACAGTTCACTCACCTCCTGACCCAAGTCTGATGCTCAGATATCGTTTACACAGGATATGGAGTTTTGTTCCAAAGTGAAATATTCATTATTCATCTACTCACAGAAACTGATAATAATAAGGGGGGATATGTAGCTGCTTCATCAGCAAAATGATGATTACAAAATCTTTTCCTAATGATTTAGAGATGCTAATCTAAGGTATTACTTCTTTTCATTTTAATGGATGCATCACAAATAACAGAAGCCATTAAATGGCATTCGTTCCACGCACACAGCAGGGTGTATTTTAACGGATGATGAAAATAGGCTATAAAAAGCTTGATTAAAGTACAATATAGATATTTTACCAACCACTGCCATAGGAATGATATACACTCTTTGTACCAGAGAGCTCTCTTCTGTTTATAGTAGCTTGGGTTTCAAAAAGTCTCCTCTCCTTGATCCACAAATCATCCATTTTTTTAAATGAATATGTAAGTCATTACATTTAAATCAAACATTTTCTCTCAGACTGCTATTGAGAAATTGGGTTTATATTTTGTCCGGTTGAATGCTCCGGTGTCATCCAACTTCATCACTCCAGCAAATTTACAGCGACATTTTCACGGCATGCCACTGCAGAGAGGTAAAACTGCTTCACCAAGCAGACGCTCCATCATCGTCACTCTGCAGAAAGTTGTGACTGTTTTTTTTTTTTTTTTGTTAGTGTGTTGTGGAAATAAAGACTCCCATTTAACCCCAGGTCTGTATTTCTTCCTCCCTCTTTAGGTGATCGAGTGTATAACCCAGGGCCGGGTGCTGCAGCGCCCCAGGACCTGTCCTAAGGAAGTCTACGACCTGATGCTGGGCTGCTGGCAGAGAGAGCCGCACATGAGACTCAACATCAAAGAAATCCACGGTCTGCTCCTCAATCTGGCCAAAGCCTCACCTGTCTACCTGGATATACTGGGCTGAACACGGACGACAACGGGGGATGAGTGTGTGTGTGGGTGCCGATGGTTTGCGTGTTTGTGCATCTGGGGTTGCGTGCATGCGTGTGTGTGTGCGTGCGTGCGTGTGTGTGTGTGCGTGGTGGACATGGTGACACCTGTGGACGCAGTGTACAGGTACAGCTGTACAGGATGTGAAGCTATTATCGAACTCTTAAAGGCAATCAAAAAAAAAAAATCCCTCAACTCATCCCCTTCCTGACAATTTCCTTTCCTTTTTGTGCATCTCTACTCCTTCGCTCCTTCGTCCTGAAGAGACATTTACAAAGAGTAATTTCACTTTGGAGGGAAAAAAAAAGAAAAAAAAAAGCTCACTTCTTTTGAAATGCTTTAAACTGACTTGGGGCTAAATTGATTAAAATCTGATTAACAGTGACTCTTCCCTTACTGCCCGTCGGACAACAGGACTTGTTTGGAACATCTGGAAAAATTTCAAGGAGGCAGAAGCATCGGCCCTTTTTTTTTTGCGTGTAAATATGAGACTGTACGACGGTGAGACGTTTCAGAGGAAGTGGCTCTGTGCGAATGCGATGTTGAGCCATAACGACACTGTGTCCCCCCCCCTCCTCTCCGTTTGTCCATCTGTCTTTCTGTTTGTCCCTCAGAACTGAACACAAGTATTAATGTCCGCACTCCTCTGATATGGCCGGAGGAAATGACTACACGGCTGATGATTAACACACTGGCACACATACAGTAGATTGGAGCAGAGAAAAAGCAGTCTGGTTTCCTGTCTGTCAGTTTAAATCAGGAAGGTGGGATGACATCAGACAATTTCACTGAAACAAACAAACAAACACAGTGCCTACTGAAGCTGAGGTATTCTATTATACCATAATTGTGAATACTAGAAATGTAAACGCTTGATCTATCTGGCACTGATCTATAATATCTCCTCATCTGATATACATGATTACAGATATATGCACTCATATCTGCGTACTCTTATCTTAAAACATTTACTTTGCTCAGGCCTGGACTGCACCGTCATCATCACATGAGGACTACTTCTTCTTCTTCTTCTTCTTCTTCTTCCTCCCCTGAAGTGACAGATGTTTCACTTGTGATATCAAGCGCTCGTGTCGGAGGTCAATTGATTCATTTGTCCGCAGCTGTCCGACAATCGTTAGGTCTTGGTGTTGGGGGAGGTGGGGGTGTAGAAGTTGCTTAGGGAGGCTGGGCTTTTGAGTGGTCAGATCACGGTCAGATGTGTGGGCGGCGACGCTGTAGAAGGTGTGGTTCATTTGGTCAACCCATATTAAATCATCAAGGCTCTCAGCACTCAGACATCCTTGAAAACCACATCTGTGCTGGAGGGGACGCACATGTGAACACACACACACACACACACACACACACACACAGTGAAAGACACTCAAAACGGGACGAGAAGGAAATTGAATTGTGCATGTTTTATTATTTGAGCGGCGCAGTGCTTTAGCCAGGGCCCCCGTCCACTGTAATGGTGTAATGTATATTTCATTACAGCCTAATGGGCTCCATTAGCACAGTCTCCTCACAGACATTCAAGACTTATTGTTTTATGGCTGAGAAGGATGGATGGAGGGATGGAAGGGGAGAGGTGAAGAAGAAGAAAACAGGGAAAGAAAGAGAGGGAGGGGGCTGCAATGAGGAGCGGCGGAGAGGAGAAATGAGAGGAGAGGTAATAATGCGTATTGGGAAAGAAATGGAAGAGGAAGGGAGAGAGTTCAGAACGGAGGCAATGGAGTAGAAAGGAGAAGAGGATGGGAGCGGAGAGACAGATGAAGGAAAAAGAGCAGATAGTGGAGTGAAGAGGAGGCAGCGGGGAGGAAGAGAGGAGGTGTGAGCGTCCTCAGGGAGAAAGTGAAAGTGAACATCCATCATGACCGTGGCCCCGCAGATGTTCTGCAAAGCCACAACTTTGACTTCGGCGCTCCCATCACATTCCTGTACCTCGACACGAAACTGGCTTCACACCACACTTTTACTGGCAGTCCACAGACCGAGCTCGATAACGCACCACACGTCCCCATTACTGAGAACCACTTCACTCACTTACAGCGCTGCTTACATATCTGGTCAAAGACACTCTGTATATATATACAACCGCTCACATGCATGCGAGGGAATCACACTCCATGATTGTTTCTGCGTTTGACTCGGGCATATTTTACTCTCTGCAGACATGTGATGGTTCACTAACAGCCATTTGAATTCGCTGTAAAAACATCAAATCTGGATTAATGAGTCTTACTTTGTTTATTGACAACAGCACTTGATGGCGTCGACGTTTGTAAACTTGGAAAAAAAAATGTTGATTTGATTGGTTTATAGTATTACTTATAAATTGCGAGGCATTTTGTACGTTTCTTTCTATATATCTGCTGTTGCCTTTTGCAACAGCGAGACTGAAACCGATCACTGGTTCAATTGATTATGTTTTGGTGAAACGTGTAAGATAATCTTGAGTGTATTATGTATTTTTTTATGTCGGCAAAAATATGGTTCGTCCTCATGAACATCTTACTCTACAACGGGGATGGATGTGTCGCCCGTGTGCCACGTTTGTAGATTTGGTTTGACACATTGCATAAATGATAGTCAGGGGGGGTTAAAGGTCGTGGCATTACGTGGCAGGCTAACAAGGTCCTCACAATCCATCCCTGCTGTACAGTCAAGAAGATTGGACACGATTCAAAAGACTTGCCACACAGTAACTCTGTAATAACAGAGGGCAGGCCAAACACAGTGCATACGCACGCTTCCCACGTCAGAAGCACCGTCTGCGTGTGTGTAGCCTGCGTGTGTGTAGCCTGCGTGTACGCCTGTTTCCTTTTTCTTTTCGTTTTTTTTTTTGTTTCGTTTTTTAAAAAATAATGAACTGTGTCAAGATGGACGTTGGCGATGTTTTTGACAGTTAGCCGATAGGAAGAGGCTGTGAGATGGATATCTGCCACGATGAAGACTCGTCAGCACAACGCAGGAGCGTTCTGTGAAACTATAACTCCACCGAAGATGGGTCCGTCTCCGCATCGATGCCTCAGATCAAAGATATTGGTCAAACAAAGAAAAGAGAGAGGAGGGGGGAAAAGGAGGAAAACCAACAACTGCTGTATGAATGGATTAGGAGGGACTGACAATCACAGACTTCTCTCTTTCTCGATCTTCTTCAAGTGACCTATTGTATAATAGACTACTCAACCAACTTTCCTCTTCTATGCTGCCTATACTGTACGTGATAGTCTTAAACTTTGGTCTCTAGAAGTGCTACTTTTTTCTTTTTTTATTGTAAAATGTAAAATAACAGTGAAAGGGAATGAACAAAAATACGTGTACAAATGTGAATAAGCTGCTGAAAGAAATAAGCGTCGCTAACTGCTGTGTCCGAGACTGTGTCAGTATCTAGATTGTCCCGTTTTCTTCTTTTGTCTTAGAAGTGGAGGGCAGAGGAACTGGGTAGCTACATGGAACTCACAAATACACACAAAAAATAACATGCAAACAGTGTTTTGCTCATTCTCCCGGTGATGTGTGTGTGTGTGTGTGTGTGTGTGTGTGTGTGTGGAGAAGACTGATTGATGCCAGAGGGAGTCAGGAGGGATCCGTCGGCCGGGGTTCAGACTCCAGCCAAACCCTAGTTCAAATGTAATGAGATTCAACGGAGGAATCCGGAATTGATTTGTTGTCGCCGTTCACCAATTCATGATAAACGACTTCACCCGGTCACGTAGGACTGAGGTCGGTATTATGGCAGCTAAGATTTATGGAATCACTCAATTGCTTTATTTATGACTCAAAAATCCACCTGCTTCTCCACACGTCTAACTAAAGCCCGGGTCTCACCGAAAGCGCATCAGCAATATTAATGGATACGCCCTTTTGCCCGTCGCCTCACTATAACATTAAGATCAGGCTGAGCTAAACCATGTGACTTGGCGAGCAGATTTCTCATACAGATGCACAACTTTGGGTGTGTTATGATCCACATCACATGTAATCCCTCTTTTCTCTCCTGCACACACACACACACACACACACACACACACACGTATCAGAGTCTGAGCTAATAGAGCAAAAATGTGACAAAGGTCATCTTTACGATTGTGCTCGGATGCTTCTGGAGCACCTAACGCCCCGAAGAATGTTACACCACAAAAACTGCTTTACTGCTGCAACAACAAACAAAAAAAAAGAAAAGAAAAATGAAACTGTGATTTGCTATATGCAGCATCTCTGTTTTTCACTATCTTTGATTCTGTGCTATTTGTCTCTGTGTTTAGAGGGTTTCCGCTGCTGCCGCGGTGGTAGAATAAAAAAAGAGGATTTTGGTGGATGTTGGGATTGCAAGAGGCTTATAATAGGACAGAAGGCAACACACTGTAATGCTTCTGTATGAAGAAAAAAATGTCATTTCTATGCCTAAAAAAATGTCCCTTAAAATGAATGAAACATCCTTGCTGCAAAGCACACAGGGTAATTCAAATCCGGGCATATTCTGAGTGATGCAGCTAATGTCTGTCTTTGCGAGCAGGTTGTTGTTTGGTAATGTGTTGATGCCGCCCATTTTTTTGTGCCCTGCTGGTGAACACACACAGAGAAACACACACCAGAGGGAACTTCACTTGTACAGTCATAGACCTGTGTGGTGGAAACGATCAGTGAGTCATGATGGTAATAATGATGATGATGATGATGATGATGATGATGATGATGATGATGATGATGATGATGATGATTTCTCTCTGAATGTGGACCAGTCTGTCGTGATACAATGTAATTAATAAAAAGTGTAATGTCACATCAAAGCTCCTGCAAGTGAATATGCTGAATGTTGAAGTGTGTGTGAGTATGTGCCTGTGTGTGTGTGTGTGTGTGTGTGTGTGTGTGTGTGTGTGTGTGTGTGTTTGAGACGGAGACAGAGACACACCCAGCAAAAAATGAAGGGAAAATACAAAATAATAAAGCGAGGGGCTTTGTGAGAAACAGTGGAAGTGCTCAGGCGTGAAGCTGTGCAAGAGAAACAGAAAATATGCTAAATTGAATTCGCTGATAAGAGCTGGAGTGTTTGAGTGATGCCAAATCTCTCCCATTCCATTAATCCCATATTAATCCCAGTATAAATCCAGTGTCTTTTAAGAAAGAAAAAAAAACTTGCTTGGTGTGCAGATTAGGAGCAGCCTGGGGGCTTTTTGCAGGGAATTGTACGAGCAAATTGGACAGGAGGGTGCGTCTAAATCCCTGATGCAATTAAGCAACAGCTGAATTAATATGTTCTTTTTACACAGAGCTCTGTCTACAATTTATCTTTGAATAAAAACGTCGTTGGAAAAGGAAATGAGAAATGCACGAGGCGGCACAAAATTCACCTTGATATTTGAGTATTTGTGCGTGTTTCGGTGCGTGGATGAGGAGGAAGGGAAAGTCCCTCTACTCAGTATACTGCGTGCGTTGATTAAAAGTGTTATTTATGAGGTTGAAGTGCTGAGTACAGGGATTCTCCTCAAGGAGAGCACTACTACCACTTGCTTTCTTAACACTCACACACACACACACACACACACACACACACACACACATAGTAGTAAGGATGAAAGGCTATACAAGCTAATGTACTGGATGTCTGGGTGTGAGGAACCCAGAAGAAGAGATCATGGTTGTTCACTTGCAGAAATTGTACAACCAAAATGTAGTGAGTTTTAAAATCCAGCCCAAGATCTTTGTCACAACACCTCCCCTGCTTTCTGCCTGAAGACAATATTACTAGCCTACTCCCTTCATCTCCATTAATACACACTTAACCTCATTAAGAGTGGTCTTAAACCCTCCTTCTCAAGGAAAAAGCTAATGTGGGCGAGACCAGAGGACTCCAACAAAAGTATATAAGTAATTTCCTTCAGCAATTAAAATCTGTTTAAAACGGATTCCAACCCATTTTCCTCCCTTCTAGCTCTTAATTGAGTCTGTATGGAAGTCATCCTTATTATAGAAAATAAAAGAGAGATTTTGCTTCCCTGAGAGGTAGACCACCTTCAGGATGGTCCGGTTTGCCTACGGCACATAAACAAAGAGTATACGCTGATAACTAAATGGAACATAAACACAATCACAGAGCTCAGCTGAGCATCATCAGAGTCAACACTGTCATTATCATCAACGACAAGGTCAATACGTGGAGGCGGGACTAGGGGAGGCGGGATCTGTGTTTGTGATTTGTGATTCTCTGTGCTTACATTTCTTTTAATGCTCAGATGTCAATAACAATTTGAGAAAACAGGAATGCACCTCTATTTTTGTGAAGTCAGTCATAGCATAAAGGGAATACAATAAATCAACCTTGAACCAGGAGGGAAGGTGACGCTGCCCAGTCTGACATCATGACACGAAAATCCTGACTGAGCCACTTTTCAACAAGCAAAAAGTAAAACCACAAACAATGTGAGATTGTGTTTGAATGCAGAAAGCAAAGAAAACGAAGCTCAACCAAAAGCTGGGGGGTAAACGATGAGAAGAAAACACCATTTTATCACTTTAAAAATTGGGAGGGGAATTTGGGAGAAAGAGCTTGTATTCTAAAAGCACACTCCCCGATAATTGTACCTGAAAACATCCAAGATGGAGTTCAAAGCCTCTTAAATTTGTAGTGACGCATCCAAACAGGTCATTTCATCTCCCCTGTGTGACTGAAACCCTACAAAGACAAAATCTCAGCACCTTTTGACCTTTTTTCCATCCGAGGAAATAATGGCCGCCAAGCCGGAACGTAGAGTCTCCATCGAGGGTGGTGCACATCAAAGCTGCAGTAATGCTGCCTCTGCCTTAATACTATACTATTAGCAGTAGACTCATCCCAGAAGATCTAAAAGGCAGCAAAGGAGAGCAACTGTTGTTCGAGAGACATGTGTTATTATTACGGAAACACAGGCTGAGAGGGAAAACACACAAGAGAACAATGGTTCGCCGAAGAAGAGATGCCTCATAATGACGTGGACCAATTAGAGATTTGTAAGGGAATGGCAGGCGGTCATTATGGTGGTTAATCCTGCACTGATGCACCTGGGTGGTGACATCATGGGCACCACAGGGAGGAGTGTGTGCGTGTGTTCCTCTGCCAACGTCTTTTCGTGTGTTGGTGATGTTCCCAATATCATCTCATAAAAACATGATTCTAAATCTTCTAAAAAAGGTTTCTACACTTCGCCAAAGTTGGTGCATTAATTAAAAAACAAAATGCAATTTAAAGAGAGTTTTACCATAAAAAAAGGACATAAGTGAAGCATGTGCCACAAACATCCACTTTAGATTCAACAACAAAAGATGAAAACGAAGGAGACTGTAACATTTCTCTATCATATCACCTTTTCTATATCGGTTTTGACTGGCACCCGCTTAAATAAGTCACCCTGTTGTGCACTCCTCTTCTGCAGTGGTTTAACGGCACCCGACCTAATATTTGACCTAACAGTGGGGGATGGACAAATACATTCATGCACAGTTTCTTCTGCACATCTTTTGGAAATTCAGCTACATTTCTAGTTGCCTCATAATCTATCCAGGAAACAACACTCTCTGTCCTTAGACTGGAAACAGAAAAACTCCCCAAAAATGGTCAGTCATGCAACAATATCTTAAATGTACTAACACAAATCACCAAGTAAGGCAGCATAAGCTCCACCCGAGTGTTTTAATACAGCTCTTGTTTTCTAAAAGGAGAATTATTTCCTCTTTCAAAAGCTACATTTCTCACTTTGATACTGAAAAAAACAATAGTGACAGAAACTACATTCCCTGCAAAACAAATAAATATTATATGAACATAATTGGTTTCCTCCCCTGCCGGTCTGCTGAGGCCACAACAGGGAGAAATATTCCTTTTCACAGCAGTTGTGTTGGATTGTTTAATAAGGTAAACGCACGAGGCAGCTGAAAAACCATTAGAAGTGAATAGATGACTTAAAACAGAAAGGATTAGATACAGAAACGAATATTAGAGTGGCTGAAGAAATGCAGATACAATTACAAACAACACAGAATCCCTCGGGTGGATACAACACCAATGCTACCTCCCAGGGGAGGCCATCAAAATGGAAAACAGGAAGAGAAAAAACAAAACAAACAGGACAACCTCCTGAGCGAGAGTCATTCCTCATCTTCTGTCCCCTCCTTCTCCTGCAAGAGTTTCCTGTTCCACCGAAACGGAACAGCCAGTAGCTTTATCAAGATTTATGAGCTAAATCATCATTGGAAATATAAGACACTTGTTGGGGAGCCGGAGGAGGAGCGAGAGAGGAGGACATGGTGCCGGCTGGAGAAGATGAGGAGAGAGGAGAGAGAGGAGATGGAGTGAAACAAAAACAATAGAGAAAGAGATGAAAGGAGAAAGACAAACAGAAGGAGATAGGAGGATTTCTGGTGAGAACAGATGTCTAGACTTGATCCAAAAAAAACATCTTCAGCACTATCTTTTATGCTCCTGCTGTTTTCCTCTCTGAATGTACTGACATCCCATTTGAAAGCTGTTATCAAGTTAAACAGTCAGACGCTTAAAAACAAGCCGAAAGTGCAGCGGAGATAAAGGGCCGAACAGAACGGAGACAAGTAGAAAATGAGGTGAATCTTGAATCCGTCAGCCACGACTGTTTTATTACGCAAACCCTAATCTTCTCACTTCAGATTTTGTTTTTTTCCTCAGGAAAACATTAATGACACGCATGAAATACCGAGAGCTGACAAAAACAACGCACCAATCATATGACAAAGATTCCATGAGGAGCTATAGGTCTGAAGGTTCAGGAGCAGGGAGAGAGAGGTATAGGCAACTTTTTGTATTTAGTGTCAATATCTAAGGTTAACCATTTCCAATGAGGACTTCTCAGATGGTCCTTAAAAAAAAAAATACAGTTTCATCATGTTTCTGCTTTATTATCCTGACAAATTATTAAGGTGTAGGCTGCATAAAGCTGATAACTTGTGTTCTTACTTAATGTGATACTTGTTTGTTATTATGACCATAACTGAAGCAGAATGACTTGTAACCAATAAAGGTATGCAAATTAAACTAGAAAGCAGTGTTGCCGGTTGTGCTCCGGGGTAAAACATACCTGGGAATATTTCACAAGCTGTGAAGCTATTTCCTTTAATGTGTTATGCACAACAAAGGTACTTGTTATTATAATTAATCATATCAAGCCCAGTTAACCAACCAAGCTTATTATGTCCAATTTGTCAAGTGCATACCTTTGTTAGCGCAATGGCGTTGATTACAACCTTAAACTCGAACTCATCTGTTCTGCTGGGAATCTGCTGAATATTTAATTGTACTGATGTTGAAAAAAAAAAAAAACGTAATCAGAATTCAAAGAGTGAAGCAATTGATAAATACCAGGCCTCATTATTTTGCAGCTTGTGCCACCATTAATGAGCTTAGCGTCTGGCCACGGAACAATGTGACACTCTAAAATGACTGCTGGGCCGTGTTTCGGTGAAATGTAATCAACTGTGTCTGCAACTGCCTGACTTTCATATGATTGACTAATGAATTGATGCAAGTGACACAAACGAAACCGAATCAGCTTAATTTGCTCTTTCTGAGATTTTAATGATAACTGCCTTGCATATTTCCTGTTGTATACCAGGATGTCTGAAGGAAACGGAGAAAGAAACACAACGTGATGAGAGAGAAGGGAGAAACTGAAATGGGAAAATGGGAAAATAAATAGTTTACAAATAGCTTACAGTAAAAACAAAGAAAGGAGGGAGTAACCAGTAGTGAAAAGAAAAGAAATAAAGGACAAAGAGCGAAGGGGAGCATTAATGAGCAGATCGGGGGGGAAAATAAACAAAACCAATATTAAACCATGTGCAGACAGTGCAAACAAGCATCAGGAGCCAACAGCAGAAAACACTGGGGAGTCTGATGCAGAGAGAGAGAGAGAATGATGGAACGAGCAACAAGAAGAGAGCCAGTAAACGAGGGATGGGCTTTTGATGGAGTCTCATCTGGAGTGTTTATGACGAGGCAGCGCCAGCAACGTAATGAGTTGACTGATCAATCTTTCCTCCTTGCCGCGCTGGATCAATAGCACTGTTTTGACATCCTACATTAAGCTCTAACTAATTGCCAGATTGCTAAATGCTTTTAAGAAGGACGAGAAAAAAAAAAAGAAAAAAAAGAAAGCTATCCAGGGTGATCAATAATGCAATCACACCAGCGACTCTGCTGTACGGCCCGGGGTGGAGGGACGTGCTGGTGTGTGCCTGGTTGTGGCAGAGTGGTGAGTGTTTAGGGCCAAACTGTTACTCCCTCCATCGTGTGACTTATGGATGCGTGTTATTTGTGTGTGTGAGTGGTGTCGGGGGGGCGGCTGGGAGTTGTGGTCGGGTGGGGGAGCGGTGGTGTGTTTGGGGTTTGAACCTCCGCAGCCTCGGTGGGACAGTTTGTTGATCTGGCTCACAGATCGGTGGCTAAACCAAGGCTTTAAAACAGCGCTCACAGACGGGGGAAATGAGCCGTAACCACTGGGTTTAATAGCGGCAATAGCAGCTCAGAGACAGATATAAGAGTCTTATTGTTATTGCAGGTTTAAAAGTTGAACTTGACAGATCATTCTTGACCTTGACGACAGCAGCTAACAAGACAACTCCAATTTAAACAACAAAGTATGTTGTTTTAAGCTGAAGGTTTTCCGATGTGACAAAGCTTTGGTTACGGTTTGATCAGGTTTATGCCTAAATGCACTTGGTGCCCGATGTTTTTAGAAAAAGATTGTGGTTTAATATCTACACTTCCATGATAACTGAGAAAAACCATCTGCTGATGAAGACTGTGTGATCCAGTCGACGGCTCCAGACCGTGGAAGTAAGTGGACATTGAGTAGAAACAGCCTTGTCATCCAGCGATGCCAAGGTCAGAAAATGGAAAACTGGAAAGAAGCCAAAAGCAATTGTTCCACTATTTGACTTGATTTGTCTTTCAAACCTATTTGGAACAAGGCAGGTTAGCTAACCCCGCATGCTAACTGATGAAGTCCAGAAACTCCCAGCAAGTGACTCTCTTGCTTTCTCTCTTTGTTTTGAGGATAAGCACCTGTGGAGTGACGATATTACAGAACAACGGTTGAATAAGCATATTCACTTCCTACAAGGTCACAGGATCAGCGATGCACCGGTGGACGACATGAGAAAAACAATCTCCTCTTATTCTCCACCTCCAAAGAACAAGTGGGGGATAAAAAGACCTTTTTCATGAATTTTTCAGACAAGAAGAGCTTCTCCTGTACGGTCAGTTCATGCATTTTTAACAAGGAGAAACACGTCAGACAAAATGCTACGGATGTAAAGTGCAGGTGTAAGGGTGAGTGACTTAGTGTCTTTACTTTTTTCACGATTCACACAATCCTATACACCCAGCCGGACTCAGGAGCCAGCGGTGAATCAGGAGATAGATGTAATTGGAGGCCTGAAAGACAAGCGTAGGGGACAAAACAGCCAGGAAGAAGCTAAGTTTGGATTGGAAGTGGACCGTGGAGGGTATTCAGCCATGTTAACAAAGAGTCCAACCTGTGGGTAGCACACATGCTCATATATATGCAAGGAAGCCCTAAACAATGGCTCATTGAAGTTACGGCGCCGTCTAACTTCAATATTGCAATAAACATCAACGTTAACGTCAGTGCTAATGCGAAACGAATCCTCCTGATTCCCATCCAGCAGAGCCGGATACCAGTCCTCTCTCTCACTCCGCTCCCAGCAAGCTGCAATTTTGGTTTGGTTGTGTGTTTGGGCGATTCTCCCTTTCTCGCCAGAAACAAACACTGGAGATTTCATTTCGACGCTGGGTATTGGTATGATTATTCTTCCAGTACCAGTTCATAAATCGGAGCTGGTCTGCGGTTTGGTCTCCAGAGAGGTAGCCGTTAGGGTGTGCCCGGCATCGCCTGTGGAAGAGGTTGATATAATTCTGGGGAATGACCTGGCGGGATGTAAAGTTTAAGCTGTTGCTACGCGACTTAATGTGGTTAGCCAGATTCCTGCTGCGCTTCCTTCAAAGTAAGAGGTGGATAAAACGGAGTCCGAACCTGAGGTGGAGTTGTTCCCAGCTCTTGCAATAACTCATAACTCAAAAGTCCTAACCCTAAAGTCCATTCTCATGATGTCTTGGTTCAGGGACAAAAATCTGATCCCTCTCTGAAGGCCCTTTTTGAGCTGCTGTCTCCTGAGGGGCACATGGGAACTGCAACTGCATTTTCTGCAGAAGGACATCGTGTTGTGTTAATGGTTCTGCCCAGGGAAACAACTGTGGGAAAACCGACTGTGCAAATTGCGGTGCCTGCTAAATTTAGAGAAAAGCATCCCATGATGATGCTTTTCTCTAGATTGTTGAAAAAAACAACATACAATTGCAACTTGCATCATTTCTTTTGGCCCCGATTGAAAAGGCATGTGTCCGCTGGCAAAAAAACCTGCCACACTTGCCAATCCAGTTGATATGTTCAGCTACGCTGTGTCCAATTTCAGCTTGGGATCAGCCAATATTTAACTATGGACTGCGTGGGTTCACTGCCTCCCCCAGAATCTGGTGACCAATGTTTGTTGACTGTGATGTGCCAGGCTTCCAATTTCCACTCTTAGTCAAAAATGCAGGTTTTGCTTCTGATAAAGCATAACCAGGCATTAGCTTATCACCAAGTCGTGGCGCCTGAGAGCACTTGCATCAAACCATGAAGTCACTCTTGGGTGCCTCGTGCACGGAGCCTGATCACGACTGGGATGAAGGCCAGCCTCGGTTGCTGCTGGCTGTGAGGGAGGTAGACCAGGTGAGCACTGGATTTGGCCCAAATGATTTGGGTTTTGGGCAACCAGTGCATGGACCATTGACAATTTGGCAAAGTGGTTGTCATCTGTCTGAGAGGCCACAGAACTTGATTGAATATTTGAACAGACTTTATATGGCTGGAAATAGCAGCAGAAAATGAAGTCATTGTTTGAATGTAAAGCAAAACAGTTTAGTCCCCTTTCATACATTTATCTCTATCTATTTTCTTTTACAATATTAGAGTGCACACTTGAAAAAAGGTTTGATGCAGGTTTTCAAAATTGCTTGTGAAAAATCCTGACACCACTTTTTGGTCGTGCGATGACTTCAGGAAGGTTAACAAAACCAGATTTGTTCCCTTAGCCAGCCAAGTAGGCTCAGCCAAATTTGTGAGCAAATTTGATTTACTTAGAGGACACTGGCAGGTGCCACTGTTTCCATGAGCCCAAGTGCTCGGCGGGAACATCTGCAGTGGATTTGCGTATTGTTTGAATGGTTGATGTGGACACAAGGAATTTGGCAAATTGTGAATTTTCCAGAGTACCTATTTAGGTAATCCCCATCCCATCTTTGTTCTTAAATGTTGTAGGTTTTCTAATCTCCTCAGCTGTGCTCAAGCTAATTATTTCCCTTTGATTGAGAATAAATCACATATTTTCTTTGAGCCCAGGGAAGGAATGCACACATTCACACATTGTGTGGAAAATAAGGGCTCGCACAAGGGAGCATCGTTGAAAGATGCTGAGGGACAGATGGGAATTTATCTTTCATTTCTTCCATTCCAAGTTTCAGTCGGGTGGGATTTGTTTCTGTGACTCAGGCTCATTAGCATTCAGCTCCTCTTTACGGCCCCTCATCTTTTCACCACTCTCCCGCTTCTCTTCTTTCCCTTTTCCATGACGTCTTCTCCATTTGTCCCTTTTCTCCTCTTCCTCCTCCTCCTTCTCCTCTGGCTCCACCCCCTGTCCCTGACGCGTCATATTCCCCTCCGCTTCCATATCTCTGCTATTAAAACAACTGAATTATTAAACCTATAGTGATAATCAATCAATAACACTCTTTCTTAGAGGCACAGAGCGTTTAATAATTGACTAATCCTGTGGGGGAGCTCCGCCCCGAGTGAGTACGAGAGTTACCGCATGCGTTCACTCCCCCTTCTGCATCCGTGTGCACCTGTATGTGCTTATTGTTCCCCTTGATTGAGGAGAGTGTTATTGAGGTAGACTGGCTCTGATGACGGTCATGGAGGACTAATTAAACCCTTAACTCTCATTTCTAGAGATGCAGGAAAAGAGAGCCATCAGCGGATGTAATTAGAATGACTGAGCCACAGGTGCAAAAGGGGTAAACAAACACGACGTGCCCATTTATGGTGATTCATATATCTCTAAACCTTTAAAACCCTAAGACCCGTCCTCACACAGCTCGACCTTTAACGGGATGCTGTCCTCAGACAGAAATGTGACTTACTCACAAAACAATGTACGGGTGTCCAAAATGTACTGTTCCTAAAATGAATACATACGCTCTAAATAAAGGTTTTTATTTACCGGCACTGATTGTATGATTTAGTTTTAATGCGTGGCTTAAAAATGGACAACATTTGTCATTTACAAGTGAGTGCTACACTGCACAAATCAATACCATTACAGTAATGATGAAAAAAGATTAAATGTAATGTGTCGCTAGATGCGGTTCTTCTCAGCTCGCACGATTTTAATGATTTGGTTCAAGTCTCACAGCTCTCATAAAGCAGTCTTTCCAACTGTGAATTAAATCACTGTTTGCTAAAAATAACACCTAGCTGGTGAACATAAGATTAAGCAGCTAGGGGAGACCAAAACGGAGCTCAAAGGAGAGTTAATTACATCCAGAAACACAATTTGAAATGAATGATAATGTTGCTCCATTTCTGTTGGATGGGTATGGGGCAGATTCATTATATCAGTGTTATGATTACTTTTTTCCCACTGCCTCAAGTGGCCATAATGTTTAGATAATGCACGGATAGGCGAGCTCAGGTCCTGGGTCTGAGTCAGGGCTCAGGTCTTGCTTGTGGTACCATGAAGAACCATGGCAGCTATGATGGTCTGGCTAGAAATGAGTGGAACTGGGCCTGCATGTAAACTGAGAGGCTGATTAGGGAATGAGATGCAGGTGAGGAGATGGCTGGGGAGGCCAGCAGAGCAGATGACAAAAGTGGGAACAGGCATGTCAGTAGGTTGTCACTAGATCCTGACAGTAAAGAATGCCAATGCAACATTCAAACTGTGTTGCTGTGTGTTTTCTCACCCCAAAAGATTTCAGAAAAATATTTGAGGATACTTTTTAGCTGTAAACTGACCTGGCAGACATGTTTAAAGCCACATCCAAGCAGCACCCACACTTTTAAATTATAAATATGCATCATATTTTAAATATATCAATGTTTCTAAATATGAAAAAAAATAATTCTAAATGTGTTTTCATGAGCAGTGACTTACAGCGACGTTAGAGACTCCTCTGCTCCGATTGGTTGTTTTCCTTCAAGTGAAGGGGAATCTTCCAAACGCCATTAGGCCTACTAAGAGGATTCTCTGTCTCATGTACTGCTGACAGGATATGAGCAAATATGACAACATTTTATGTTACCAAGTGCAGCTTTAACAACTTAATAAGGAACAAGTCTGCCCAGCAGAGCTTTCTCAGGCTATACAGCTCATTATAGTCAACTGTGCCCAACCGTTTTCCAAGAAATAGTTACAGAAGTTCTTTGTTGGAGGAAACTTCCCATAAAACCACAATTTGTCTTGCTTTTTTTTTTTTTTTTTTTTTTTACAGTACTTTTTTTAAATTTCTGTACAGATTAACCAAACAGGATATAACACAGATTTACAGTTTCTGGTAGATTTTTTTTTTACTTTAGAGAGGACCAGGCTAACCAGTTCCTTGTGTTTTCAGTCCTTATGCTATGCTAAGCTAATCACCTCCTGGCTCCAACTCTTTACTTGACATAAGTGCTATTGAACTTCTCATCCCACTCTCTGAAAAAAACAAAAAAAAAAACGCATTGTATTACCTTCAAAAACATAACAAAGGTACTTTGGTCCATTTTGAAGAGCACCATTCCTCATTTGGCAAATAAATACCAAACAATAAATCCAAAAATTTTACAGCAGGCAATTACAAGTAAAGTCCTCTGGCTGTGATTCAGCCAGAGGACAGAGCTGTGCTTGTGTTACTGTCAGGTTCATTGTGTTAGGTATTGTTCAGTGGAGCTTGTTGTATTGTACACACACGATATTGTGGCTCCTGTGAGTCTTTGCTCTTAACATACCAAAGTGCTTTGAAGCTCTTTCAGTCAGGAATGTATCCCTCATCCCATCTCTGACTTCTTGCATCAATAACAACTCTCCGGGCAATTGTAGCAGTCAAGTACCGGCTGACTGCCCCAATCCTTAAATTACCTCCTAAATCTTGGAGGAGGGTCGGAAAAACGGCTTTCTTTCACTGATGGAATTGGACGCCTATTACCTTGACAGTCACTCAGTCAAGCATTGGGGTCACGCGGGAGGTCACATATTTTAGCTTTTGGTGGATTAGGGTGTTTTGATTGACAGATAAGGGAAGAAGACACAGCATTAGCAGAAATGATGTCATGTACCCCCCATTATTTTAAGAAAAAACACCGGAAGAAACCAGAATTCACCAGCCTCTGTTCAGTCATGGTAAATCTGAAAAAGGTACGTGTTTGTACTTTGAAAGGTGATTTTGATCGATTGGTCAGGTCAGGGATGCTCCGGTCTTAAACAAGCTGTCTGTTACCTGTCACACATCTGAATTCCCAACAGTCTCCTTGCTGCTGCTGAATGATTGTCTGTTTAAGATTCCTCCATCATCCGTCTTTCCTTTGACAATTACCTCTGTCAATTAAAGAGGAAGATTCAAGCACATGCACATACGGATAAAGGATGTTGTAAAATTGACTTTAAATAATTGATACTGATTGCTTACTTTTACATTAACAGTTTAGATGGATGCACACAGCAACGGATCGTGGCCCTGAATGCACATCACACCGCAACCGTCTATTTGCATGTGTTTTGCAAATGCAAAAACACATGCAAATAGACGACCAGTTTGAGTTTGACAAAAATATGAAGCACAACAAAATACTTATTTTCCCTTATTATTAAATTATTATCATCCACCTAATTTAAAGTGAACGAATGAAGGCTAACGTAGCTCTGTAAAGCCTAAAAATGCGATTGCTGTTGTTTTGGAGTGTGGAGTGGGCTCATCGCTGCCCCCTGTGGCCCTTCAGTTAAAAAAACCCCACTTCTCTCCAACAGTTCTCAATGGAAAAGATAACTCCATGAGCCGCGTCCTCTGGAAACGTTGTTTCGTAACCTGATTCTGTTTTGTTACGTTCAACTTGAAGCATTTGGCATTTGCTTGTGTTTTCTCCAGTTAACTGTGTTGTGAAGTTGCAGTATTTTTCTGTAAGTGGCTACGTTTTCAATATTTCCTGTACATATTTGTGCAGCGGGGTATGGAGGGTATAGAGAGCAGGAGGTAGAGAGATCGCTGCACTCGTATCTATATCTTTAACTTATATATGAATCACACTCCTGAGACAGCCGTGTGCCAGTCTGTCTGTGTCCGTCTCTCTCTGGATCCATCATCACCACTAACTCTCTCTCGTTTCACCACCTTCCTTAGTGCCATGTTTACTGTCTCCCCCCGGCTTCCCATGAACGTACCATGCTTTATGCTTTATGTTAAGTGGCTCTGTGTGTTTTATGCATACATGCACACACTCTGTCCAGCGTGCAGTTAATATGTGTGTTAACATGAAGGTTATGTTGATCTTGCTGGCGTCTCTCCATCGACGACCCCAAGTCGACTTGGTCTGGGGTCTGACTGGACGCTGACTCAGGGAGCCTGCTGTCTCTTTGTCCCTCCCCCCTCCATGAATGTGTGTGTGTGTGTGTATGTATGTGTGTTTGTCCAGCTAGTATCTCCAGAGTTCTGTCTATGGAGCAATACTTCCTGTTTCCTGCTTTGCTGGCCAATGATAACCTGATACACCCTGGAGAGAGCTGCGGGGGCGTCGAGGGGGGAAGTCAAGGAAAAGAGGCAAAGGACGTGCTAGAAACGAAGTGGGAAAGAGCGAGGAGATGCTGCATTTGGGTCGTTAGTTCAAAAAAGGAGCCAACGTATATACAGATGAAATTATCACATCATTGTTCCCATAAAACAAGCAGGAGGCCTTTGAATGGATATCATACGGACTTTGTAACTGCTCAGATGATGTGTTAGTGGGTTTAAGCCACTGTCTCTGAGGGCACAACGCTGTTCGTTATTCAATTTGTTTTAATTGGTTTCAAGTCTGCCTCATTTGCATATGCATGCTAAGAGGGCATCTTATTGGAGGAGAGGTGGGAATGGAAATGGGTTGAAAAGCACCCAGAGAGAGAGAGAGAGAGAGAGAGAGAGAGAGAGAGAGAGGGAGATAGAGAGGGGGGGATAGTCGTGTAAAGAAAGGCTAAAAGGAGGAATGAATGAACAAACAAGTGAATAACAGACGGGATGTGAGTAAGTGCTTCTAGAAAAATCAGTCTCTCTGGTTACCATGACAACGAGAGGTGCAAGTTGGCTCTGCTCCCTATGTAACCAATTATGTCTCTGTGTGTGTGAGAGAGTGTGTGTATCTACTATCTAGGGCTATTCATACGCAAAAAAAGAAAAAGTGGGTCCATGTGAACGCCTGTGAAAACGTTTGCAGAGCATTTGAATGTTAAAGTGATGTGTTTTCATCCGTCATCTATGTCAAGCTGTCTTTTGTTGGTTTATCACAAGCCCAGATTTCTGTCCTCCATGCACACACACACACACACACACACACACACACACACACACACGCACACACACACACACACACACACACACACACACACACAAGCGAACGAAACCCACCATGTTCGTTCTGTTGTGCTCAAAGACGTTTACAAAAAGCTACACAACAGGCTTGTCGCTTTACAGGAACACAATTAGAAGTGTCTCCCCCTAGTGAAAGCTGCCATGTACGACACACTGGAGGGTAATTGTAAGGTTAAATATTAAAGGGACACACCACAAATTTTACACACGAAAAAAAAAAATGCTACGGAGTTGCAAGTGTTTTTGAACCTTGACTCATATCCCGGCGGTCTGTGCAGGATTGAATTTGTGGTACTTTGGTCGCTTTAGTGGCAACAATTTGATCAATTCAACCATCTTCAAAAGCACTTATAATGCTTAACTCCATATTGAGGACTTCTCATGCTGAATTATAATGAGATCACACACACACACACACACACACACACACACACACACAGAATGTTTCCACTCCTGTGTGCTGCTGTGACATGCAGCCTATACACACACGTCTTTGTCAGGCCGTTCTTTGTGGTCTTGTACCTTTTCACTGCGGCCATTCTGTCCCTCAGTGGGACCACCAGTGAGCTAGAGGAGCGGCCAAGTCGGACACTGGCACTAATTGGCTACGCTATTAGAGGCCCACGGAGCCACACTTTGACTACAGAAAATGAGCTTGTCAGTGTGAAGATCGAGGCTGGGCACGGCGCCGGCGTAAATGCGTTAGACGGAGGGAGAGACATTTCTAATTTGGTGTCTCTGATGAACATGAGAAACGTACAGAAGTGGTTCAAAATCCTCCACACACACACACGTCCTCTGACCAGAACAGTTAATTGGTTGGTTGGTGCTGGTGTTTTGTGGTGGTTGGAGGATACGGGTGGGTGTGTTGGGGGGGGTTCTTTTGTCTGATGCACTTCAGCTGCCCTGATTGACAGAAGGGACAGGAAGTGAGGGCGTGGGGCTTAGACTGAAAAAGAGCTTTTCTCTCCCTGCTGCCTTCCTCAGATTAACATTCTCCTCCACCTCTGCTCTCCCCTCCTGCTTCCACTGTCTCTCTCCCATATTCCCTTCTCCGCTGCATCCTTCTTGTCCATTTTTATCTATTCGGCATCATACAACACTTCTTTTTAAACACATGTGCTTTTTGTTACCCCTCCTTCTTTCCTCAGTCATTCACTCAGAAGCAAAAGATTAGGTTACCCGGGTGCACTTAAGCAGCGGAGGTACATCGCTAAACAAATGCTTATACAACTGTGCCACTGACATGAAGTGATTGAGTGTCTACTTATGCTCTATTAGCCCAGAAATAAATCAACTCATACCAAACCCAGACAGTGCTTTGTAGACCGATACTGCCGGTGTTATGCGTTTCAGGGGTTAATTGTCAGGTCCATGTTATAGATTTGATAAAAAAAAAAACCTACAAGACATTTTTTTTACCACTCCTGATGGCTTCTGTGAATAAATAAAGTAATTTTCTAGCCCCCAAGACTGAACCGAGAGCTGCTGCACTCCAGGAGGTTGATTAAGGACACACCCTTACATCATCGGATTTCTGAAGCCTCTTCTTTGGAGATTTAATAATTGCCTAGAAAACATTACAATACACACACACACACACACACACACACACACACAGACAGATCTATAGATAAACATTTATAGAAAGACTCGTTTGCCCTCTGTCTCTGCAGAGAGGAATAGATCCGTCGATAGAATAAGAGTGACTACATGAACATTTTTCAAGTCTGTCCTCAAGCAATACTCACACGCCCATATGTACGTAATTAGTTATTGGTCGCAGTTATTGTTCCTCCTGTCCACACTATCCAATGTCTTTTTTTGTTACCAGAATGAGGAGTGGATTCAGGATGAGATCCTTTCAGTTTGTACGGGAGGAACAATTACAATGACCAACAGTGCCATAAACATGCCATGTCCTTCATTTGTAACATTATAGATCACTGAATCTGAACATAAATATAATCCTGTGTACACCTAAACTAAAAGTTATTTGTAAATCATCATTTCCAAAGCTTCTTATTCCCAGCTATACAAACATTTTCTCAGGTAACTGGAAAGAAACAGCTACGGTAGAATAGACAGCCTTGGAAGGGAGTGGGCGTTTAAACAAAATCGAGTTGAAATCGAAATAATCAAAACCAACTAGAGGTTTAAACTAAAGGTGGAAGCAAAACAAATAAGAAACCAGATTGTAGGAAAATCATTTTCCCTGTTAAGGTTTTTAGTTTGGTTCTCCAATCACCTCGCCTTCACCAGCACTCAGTTTGGATCTATTATAGTTACTTTACCAAGGTGGAGAGAAAGGTCCCCATGAGGACACATACAGTAAAAAATACAGGAGGCAGATTACGACATTCACATTTTATTTCCAACATCTTCACTCTTCAATTTTCTGCGTTACAATCAACTTAAAATGAGTTGCTATCACTGCTTGTTTACCTCAAAATTAACATAAAACAAAAGTAGCCCGACATACCTGGACAAACATAAATATAACAGCAGACACAATTCTCACAGTTACATTTTTTCACATCATATGTTCGTTACACGCACACACACGCCCAGAGCAAGGACCTGTTTGTTAGTTGTCCATGAGTTTCAAAAAAACAAAAACAGCAGCGCCAAGAGGAAGATAGAAAATAGAGGAAATTAAAAAGGTAAGAGAGACAGAGAAAGACAGAGAGAAAAGGTTTGGGGGCAGTGAAGGAGAGTCAGAGGGGATAATCAAATTGAAAGAAGAAACAAACTGTAAGAGCATTAGCTGAGCTGAATAATGGAATAACTTAAACTACTCACTCACACACACACACACACACACACACACACACACACACACACACACACACACACACACACACACACACACACACACACACACACACACACACACACACACACACACACACACACACACACACAAAATGCCTCACATACATACATACATACATACAGGTTTGCATCCCAGAAAAAAAACCCATAATAAATTACAGAATAAAAACAACACGTAATAGCCATGCACCAGCTGTACAAATGCAACAAAAACGTACCTCATCTCTGTGAACAAAATAAGAAATACTACTTTATACTCTCAATACAAAGCACCATGGGTTTTTATGCATGGATCTCTCCTCAGCAAATCAACAAAATGTACACACAAATTTGAGGAACGGATTAAAAAGGAAACTACATTTCCAGCATATTTATTTAAAAAACATCACAGCAATGTTAACACAGTCTTTGGGCTCTGAGAACGTCAAACTAATGAGGTGACCGAAGCTGAGGTTAGCAAACTGTGACATGTTGCAAAACGATGTTCCGTTCAGTTTGATCCTCTTTGTTTTGTGTGTATAGTTTCTCCAAAGTGCAAAAGGGGTTTTTTGCTCTCTGCAGCTCATGCGTCTGTTTGTAACTGCTTTGTCAGTTTGATGCTGTCTATCAATAAAAACAACGAGAACACCAACAGTGCATGTGGATATTTTACATTCCATCATCATGTGTGTTTAATGTCGTATGTGACCCGAGAAACTCAAACCAGAGCTTTTAGTTAGTGTGGTTTATAACGGCATTTCATTCGTGGTAAACGGTATTTCATGTTAAAGACGTGAACATTCTACATTTGAGTGATATAAATGGATTCATTTTTGGATAAAGCAAGGCAAGCAGCACATGGAACATGGGACCACGTGTGTTACAGCCGAAGAGGGAGGGGTTAAAGGGAGGAAGTGAGGTCACAACACAAGTGGCGTTGCATCCGAGTAGGTTTTTTACTACAGAGTAGACAGTCGGGATGCCGGACGTCGACCTATGATAGAGCTGTAAGGTCATCCCTGCATCCCATTTAGACACCACGACCTTGGCTTGTCAGAAAAGAAAAGGCAAGAAGGGAAGGAGGTGGCAAGCAAGGAAGGACACAAGGAAGTGTCGGCTAAAGGAGTAAAAAAGTTAAAGTGCAGGGTGAGACTAACGAAAGGGGGGACAAAGGAGGATAAGAAGGCATGTTGGTTGGATCTCTAAGCTGGCCAGTGGGGGAGATCCAGTTTCCTCCCATCACCAGTGAATGTGTGAGAGGAGTTTCCCAAAACAGTACCTACAGAAGCCACTGGCTCTATTACACTCCCACAGCCGTGTCAGGTAGCTTCAGTGTGAGATCGGCTGGGAGGGCTGAGCGCGTGGACAAGGGGTTCAAGTTAAGGATCGGCGGTGCCTGCTGTTTGCTGTTCTGGCGAGCTATAAGTGAATCTCAGAGGCTATATGGTGTCTGAGGTCAGGGGTTACAGTTCATGAAGGTTATAGTATGACGGTGAAAGGTGAGAACATTCATTGAGCAACACGGTCGGCTCCAGTGGGCCAACAAAATCAATCCATGTGGGAAAGGAGCACCTCAATGTAGGCTACGTACCATCATACAGTGTCTATATAATCGGGTTAGGTGTCAATCTAAGCTATTTATTCACTAGTCAAAGTGAGACGTGTGTTCTGGCTATTTCACCCGCGAAATATTTTTAACATTAGATCATCTGACGATCCGAGCACCTCAGTCCCTGTGATTCGTCTCAGAGTCCGACAGTTGATCGAGGTGATTGGGATTCCCTTCGACTTCGGGGGCCAGCTCGTTTTCGGCCTCGGCGTCCTCATCGTTGCTCTCTGCGCTGTAGTCTATCGCCTCCAGAAAGGACGGCTCGTCCTCCTCCATCACGTAGGTTGTGGGGCTGCTGCTGGATAACAAAATAAGAGTGTCATTAACTTTCCTCTGTAAGTTAATGATGTGAATAACCCCGTCACGGTCAAAACTCCACACCGACATCATGTCAGGGAAAATTATCCATTGCACTGATGCTTATTTTTAAACATAATTATTATTACATTTATTATATTTCTTAAAAAAACACATATCTTCCCTAATATATATATATATATCAATCATGTGACCGTCCTTCACTCTAAGCTGAACTCAAAGCCACTGGAGGCTGATGTCACAGAGTAAATACTCATCTAAAATGTGTTTCATGGTCCTTGAAATTGTACTGTTGAGAAGCACGTTTCAATCGCAAACCAAACATAGCGCTCATAAAACACTATTTAAGTTGATTGATGTGCCAGGTTATTTGGATTAACATTATGTTTGCTTTATGCTGTGCTTAGAATCAACATCAACTCTGACATGAAGCATATGTTCACATTTGAAGCACGTCAT
Organism: Chelidonichthys spinosus; assembly: GCA_029853015.1. Classification (NCBI taxonomy): domain Eukaryota; kingdom Metazoa; phylum Chordata; class Actinopteri; order Perciformes; family Triglidae; genus Chelidonichthys; species Chelidonichthys spinosus. Next base: position 18,281,338 of record CM056831.1, read on the forward strand.
TAAAAAAAAAAAAAGCCTATGACATGAAGCTACAAGTGGACGTCTGACACATGTTGCTGCTTAACGCGCAAACAAATCCAAGTTGATCTTTTCAGCACTCCAATGACACGGCGAAGCTTCAATCGTCTCCAGTTGTTGCTGGTGCTAATTAACCACATAACTACGTCTACCTTTGGTCGCTCATAGTGTGAATGCAGCATTTTCCATAATAATTTAAATATGGATTATTTAAAATGAATAAATTGTTTAGTTGATAAAAAATGGTATTCTTGAGAACTAACTGAGTAATTTTTTTCACTTCTAAATGAAAAAAGAAAATATCTTGAGTTCAACGTGAGTTCCTTTCCAACAATAGATCCTAAATCTACGACAATATTATACATATTTAGATATGTTTTAGAATCTTAACAAAAATAGCAACTGGACACAAAGCTTGCTCTGACTGGCGAGGCCGTTTTATTTTTTTTGTTCCTATGGGTCTTAATGGTTAAATGGTTGCTGGTTCTTTGAGGTTTTAGTGGCTTTAGTGGGTTTTTAATGGTGTTAATGGTCTGAAATGTGATCCCAGAGAGACAGTCGATCAGAGGGGGCTCAGACAATGATCTCCCACCAAGTTCACCAGTGTGTGAGTGCAGGAGAGAGAGACTGAGGAATTGTGCATCTGTACAGTAAATGTGTATGTGTGTGTGTGTGTGTGTGTGTGTGTGTGTAATGATGTGGATGGACATAATGAGCATTGTGAGTAAACCATTATAGGCCATTATAGAAATTCCAAACCCAATCTCTCCTTTCTTTGGGTTGCATTTTCTGTCACCAAACTGCAGCCATGTCTATACGCAGTCCATCTTAATATACAGATCCATTTATGTGCATTAAAATCCCCAATTACCGTCATTCACATGTGGATAAAACATCTCCAAACGTCTCTCTCCGTCTTCTACACTCACACAAAAACACACCCCTGCCCATACGCACCCATTTACTCACTCCGAGACACCCAGTTATTTGCAGACGCCTCCCAATGGCCACGATATCATGGTTGTGATGACCTATTAAATGGTAAGTGGTACCATACCAAGCCCCACGCATAAAACCATAAACCCGGGATGAGAGCAGCCAATCCCCAGGACACACGCAAACACACAAGCGCACAAAAACACTTTTGGAGTCCCTTAATGATCAGGCACATAAATGATGAATGAATATATCAATATTAGAGTAGAGTAGGTCAGTAGGAAGGAGAGATTGGGAGAGACGTGAGCATTAAGTGGTTTTAAGTTTAAAGCCATTCTTTCAAACCAACTGCTTTAACAAAATTGAAGGAGAGAGAGCGCTGACTTAAAAAAAAGAAAAAACAAATGATGATAACCTTGGTGGTCGCGGCTTGGGTTTGGCCAACTTTAATAATTTATTTGCGGTGTTGAGCTGAAGTACAATTTGATCTGTGTGGACCTCACATCTCTGGACAGGGAATTTTAATAGAGTTGATTGACATACAGTTAAGCCATGTGGTCATTTGTTAGGTTATAGAAGGGTAACGCTGGCTGATGATCGTTTGAAGTTATTTCTTAAAATATGGATGAAGATTCAATAAACTGTGATTCAACTAATAAATTGGAATGAGTCTGTGTTTAGAGTTTGATCATGATTTAGGTAATCTTTATCTCCTTATGTTCTGGTTTGGGTGGTCTTAGGCCCACTTTATTAAGCTAAAAATATAAATAATAACATACTTCACATGGGTTTATCAACCTGATATTTTTCACAACAAATTTTAGCAAGTGTTGTTTGGCAAAGGGAGGGTTATGACTAATACTTATCTATTGATAAGGTTTTAATGACGTCAGAAAAAAAACATATTTGAAGGATCTTTTCCGTGTTTAATCATCTATCTATTACTTATCAATTTAGCTAAGAAATTACAAAACACAGCACACAGAAAAGCAGCAAACCCTCACACTGCTGAAGCTGAAACCAGAGAACTTTAGGGATTTTTCCAGGATAAACATCAAAATTTAATTTATTTCCTGATGAATAATTAATCGACTAATCTTGAGGAAATAAAAAGATAAGATTACTTTTAGTTTGAGTTGTCTGTACTTGATAAGCAACACAGAGAAGAGAGAAACAGAGAGTTGTGAACTCAAAGACAATAATCAAGATGAACCTAATAATGAAATCACTACTGATGCGCTCAGACAAGAGGAATAAAGAATGTAAAGCTATAATACATTGTACTTGTTTGACGGGTGAGATTCGTGTTTGTCTTTGTTGAATATATTGAATACTGCAGTCCTGAATACACTGGCACTTAAGTGGAAGAGGGCATGCTCTGACACTGATCACTTTAATATAAAACTTACAAGTGACTGTGCAGGATGGCAGTGTAGGCTACTCGTTTGCATGTTCATTGTGGATTTAGTCCAAATGGTACCATTCCGTTCACCGTGGCCCTGAAAAACCTCACTGTGTAGGTGTTCAATGGTTTAAGAATAAGAAAACATATATATGTGTCTGTTCTATGGTCTCTTTGAGAAAAAAATGACATTGCTGACAATTATCCATACTCATTCTCCTCTCACCTCAGAGTTTTCATTATATTTATCCTGCACGATCATTGATAGAATTTCAATGATGCCCACAGAAGCCTGGCATAAATGCATGCCTTCATTTGGTTCTTGAGGAGTGCCTCTGCTGTGCCAATGGGGGAACGTGTCAGGCAGTCAGGAGGGGGAATTTGTGCAGATAAAAAGCAAAACACATTCTGTGACCACTTATGTGACTATTTTCCAGGTAGAATTTTTGGCAACAGAAATACTTGTTTTCTTAGAAATAAGGGGTTTTTCAAAGGTTCTTTGTAAGACTTGTGGGGCTCACCCTCGACACGGAAGTGCTGCGATTTGTCAATTGCTACTCGAGCAGCATTTTGGCTCTTCACACCAGAAGCGAATTTCTCTGTGTAATACGTTCAAATTCAAAATCACAAATGGCAGGCTATGTTTAATAAATATAGTAGATCGTTTTTGGAATGTGATAAGACCTCCAGGAGACCCAAAAAGAGAGATGAGGGAAGTCACAGATATATACAGCATATTTAACCGTGTATGGTGGCTGTGAGTTTCTAACCTTTAAAGCAACACTATCTATAAATCCCCTCACAGCAGCAGCAGTCTGTGATTTTGCAGCAGGCTCCACATTACTAACCTGACCACTTTTGTCTGCGTCCCAATGATGTCGTTCTCCAAATCAAGCAGGTATTGGTGATTGCGGAGCCCAGTTAGCCTCTTCAGCCTGAGCAGGGCCACACAGAACTGAGCTCCCATCTCCTCCAGCTCTCTGGTGCCGATCTGAAGACCCTGAAAAGAACACGGACATGCATATCAAAGGCATATCTTAATGGATATATACTAAAATGTTCACCAAGAGGAACTGTACCAAACCAAAATGCCACCATCCAGCACGGTATGTGTGCAGCATACAGATTGAAAAAATAATTTCCATGTTCCAACAGAAATCTGCTTTAAAATGGCTGCTGTAGGTTTTTTTAAAGCTGCTCTGGGCCTGGGGATGGAGCCGCTGTCCATCTTCAAACAGCCCAATTCTTAATGCAGGGAAGCGGTTGCTGAGGAGAGTTTCCATGCGGAAACATGCTAATACATTTTATTTGGAAGAAGCACACACTCATTCAAACGCACATGCACTCACACCTGCAACCGTAACAAAGTCTTCACAGTGCTGTACAATCATACAAGGAAATAAATACTCACTCTGGGACTCAAACACACACAGAGCACACAACCAAAAAACTTGAATGTTTCCATTTCCCCAAAGCAGAGCTAGGAACATCTAATCTTGGCTTGACCTCAGAGACATGCACCCAAATTCAGTAGACATTAGTTCCTGCACATCTGGACAAACAGTTGCGCACAAACTGGGGGGGTTTAAATGGAATCTCACTGCCTCTGGATATGAAACATGTTGATATTGGCAGAGTTCAGTAGAAAGGAAATCAGGCGGGGATGGAAAGACAGTGAGGGAGAAGAAAACAAGGTAAAGGATTTAAAGGAAATGAGGATAAAAAAGACAGAGGTGAAGTAAAGAAAAAGTGGAAAAAAGTACTGCAGCTCCACCTGCTGGACATTTGAAAATTTATAGGGGCACCACCCTCTCACTTCCAGGGGGTAAGACACAAGAAAAATGCAATAAGACCAGACACATTGGCCAAGCAATTAATTCTCAGCACAATTTGTGTTCAATTTTTGTCGGAAAGTCAAAAAGCTCTGGCCAATCTGCCTCCAATGTGGCTTAATAATTAATCATACACAAATAATAAAAACTTCCAGGATGCCCCTGGTATGCAAGCGGTCCACCATGTACCTGCTGCAGGGAAGTGTTTTAATGAACACTGCCTGAGACATGCATGTTTTTTGTGTTAGCAGCACAAAGGGAGTTTTTAACTGCGGGTTTTTGCATTGAACTCCATTTAAACATTTTTCTGTCCATACCCTATGAACAAATACAATATGCTCTTACCTTATATTTGCCCTGGTCACAACCACAGAGTGTGCTCTCCATGGTGTAGCTGCGTTGCACCCCTATCTCTCTCCAGACAACAACGCGGGCGGTTGACTCTTTTGAGCGCTCCACGACAAAACTACAGCTCGCCATGCTGAAGGCCGGGGCAATTTGGGACAGGATCTTAGGAAGCGCCTGCAAAACACATGGAACCGTTGAGTGCTTTTGAGTAGGTGTGTGTGCGTTCGTGTATCCAGGGGAAGATGGTATCTGCTAGCCAAAATGTTTGCTATGGGCTTGTAGCCTGAAGCCTGAAGCAACACTTCACAAGAAGAGTCTTAAACTGGCTTCTTTATTAGAATCCTGATGAGTGAAACTGCAAACTGATCTCGAGCTCGACTGATGAATGATAGGTAAAGATGTCCTTCCCCACTGCCCAGTAAAATTCCACAGAGAATTACTGAAATTACTGAAGTATGTTTGTCAGATAAGACCTGGCGCTGAAACACACGTCAATGACTACATAGACAGTAGACCAAAAGATTAAGGATTTAAATGGAAGAGAATAAGGAAATCCATATCAATGACACAGAGGGAAGGATAAACAGGAAGCAGGTAACTCAAAACAGGATATAATGTTACGTTATCCAAGGATATTTAAAAATAGAGAGAAATTGAGAAGCAATAACTGTCAGTTTTAAATTGCAAAAAATATGACAGTTATGTAAATCTGTGCAACAATCTATTCTTAACTGAGGGACACAGGAATAGATTTAACAGACAGACTTGTGTGAAGAATCAGCTGCCAGGTTAGCATCTCTTTTCTGTAAATCTTAACAGAGGTCATCTATTTGTACCAAGTTAATTTAAATCATTATTCAGCGATGTGAGAAGAGTCATTTGAAACAGAGGGGAAGACTATGGATGAGTGTGTGTGTGTGTGTTTCAGGCACAGTACATGTGTGTGTTTACCCTATATCCAAGGTCTTCTTGCAGGTCACTGGATGTAGCACTGATACTGGACTGCCAGACCGTCTCCTTCACGCTGCAGCCGTACATGAACACATTCTTTTTCCTGGAATGACCGTGGTAGTCGCAAAACACCTGTGCACACAAGAAATAGAGGGAGAAAGGATTCAGATGATCTCTTCTTCCTCTATGTTTACAAACTTGTTGAAAAAGCTGTGAAAAATAATGAATACAATACAAATCAACAGAGACTGTAAAAACAGCTCAAATTAATCTGTATCATCAAATTGACATTACTGGATTTAATATAATGCTGCGTTATAATTGGAAATGTCAGTGGAACTGCAGTGTTGCAGCTCATTTTTCTCAAATATGACATTATTTTCCAGCTCTATTATGAAGGACAGCGGCCTCACCTTGCTTTGTGTTGTAAAGCCATCACCCTTTATACAGTAAACAAATCTCCTATAAAAGCAATATCCCATTATATCCAACTTGCTGACACACAGCGTAGTACAGAGGCCAACGGAGACTATTGTTTATTGCAACTGCATTAATGTCTCAAAACTAATGTGGTGATACACTGATGTTAAATTTAGTGGACAGAGAAATGGCGCCAACATTAATAAGATGTGAGGAAACGTTCTTCCCAAATGAAAGATGATGCAGCAAAGTGCAAAATGCCCCCGAAGTGATTCAAGTCCCGTTAATGAGAGGTCGTACCAGTGGTGCCCTTTGTATGTGTGCAAGGTACTGCAGCAGGCTCTTAGTGTGGTAGATGGTGGGGTGGAGCTCAGGATTGGGGTACTGCCACTGGCGATTCAAATCCTCTCCGCTCAGAGAACAACGATGACTACAGCAGAAAGGAGATGGCAGGAGAGGGGGAGGATACAGAGTGGATAGAACAGAGCAACAGATTTGGATTGTGTGTTAATATAAATAAAGCTGTGAGCAACGTGCAGACCCAGGTACGGCAGGTGTATGCATCTTCAGTGTGTATACTTGAAAACTATGCATGTGGGTTAATTTCTCTTTTTTTTTTACTCACTTCCCATTAATAACTCCATCAGGGTTCAGCATGGGGACTATCTTGAATATGTAGGCCTCTCTCAGGCTGGCTGCCAGTGGGCTGGTGCCCATCAGGAACTCCAGCGTGCCCTTCATTACCCAGCTGGCATTGGTCTCTCCAGGATGCACTCTGGCTGACAGGAAGATCAATGGACGATTCCCTGAAGAGGGAGAAAGAGGGAGAGTACAGCACAAACAAAACAGAGGATTGAGGGGAGAAACTCTTATTCTTCAATTTCAATTTTTCACAGCTATGAACTACAGTGGATGAAAAAAAACGATTTGAGAAGCACTGGCATCCCCTGATAGCCCACGGCCATTTCAATGTAGTAAAACACGGTAGGAGTAAAATATTCTTAGATTCACTTTTAATTAATAAGGTCTTGGAACTTATTAGCACATTTCTGAAAACGACAACTTCTGGATAGTTGAACCTTTAAGCTTAAACTCTTTTCTTACATAAACCTTTCTGAAAGGATGAGAATTAACTTCTGTCTCCAAAATGCCTGAATTAGATTTGGCAGTAAAGCTTGTCACAGCAGCCATTTAATGTTAAGCTATTATGGCCGATTACCGACGGCTACAAAAAAACAAACAAACAATAAAGATTCATCATAAGGTAATAAGAGTCAGCACAGTTGGTCAAAGTGTCCAGATTTCAGTTTATATTTAAAAACATGTTGATTGTTTGTTTCCTTGTAGGGATAATTCCAGACATAGGAATGCATAGATGCATGCACACGGACCTACAGTGATTTACTTACTGAATTGGCAGATGTGATCGTTGGAGTTGGACTCTGGCATGGCAGTGATGGTGAGAAGGGGGCAGCTGTTCCCCCCGAGTGTCTCACAGAGGATGTCCTGTCTTAAGTAGATCTGAGGGGTCCTCAAAGCCTCAAGTTTGGACAGGTGCATCTGACGATTCAATGACAAAAAGAAAATTGGGATTTTTCTTTTTACATTTTGCTCATTAACATTATTATCTACAACCTCCATTTAAGCCCCCATCCCTCACACATTTTACTGTTGTATTGTTGCACTGGCTGTTTATGTGTGATTATGCCCCTTCGGACTGAGCTTCTCTATTGCTGCATGTATTATAAGCAATTCTGCATATTCACTTTATAATACAGAGTGACTGTGCTGAATATACAGTCTATATAGAAGGCAGACAAAATGTAATTGCAAAACATAACTATTGACATAATGAGGGTACAGTAGTTTGAGAGCACAGTAGTCATCTGAGCAAAGACTTGAAGGGCATATAAATTATACAACAAGGGAAACAAAACAATGGACTCTGCATCTGGAGTCGCACTGGGGGTTTTGGAGGTATAATTCTAATAATTACTGCAGTGCGATTATGAAGAAAATTAGCATTTTTGTAGCGAGCAAAATCATTACAGTGAGACAACATGGTCAAGCTGGTGGTGGGGTATATTGGTTAGAAATATGCAAACTACTAAATGCTAATACCCTTTAGATCACAGCAAATATTGGTATTGTAATACTACCTTAAGAGTGGAGTATGTATAAGGGTAATGATAAGCAAAGTAGCAGACATCATCCTTATGACTGAAGCTTGTGCTGAAGGTCATTGTATAATAGGATTTTCCTTTCTGACCACCAGCTGCAATGGAACTCCGAGCAAAGTGATTCCTGTGGAGGAGAGCAGTCGTGAATAAATGTATCACAATATAGCACTCATAGCACTTTGACTCAATGGCTCTTTGTTACAAGGCACACCTGTATAATCCAGTGTGAGGCACTGCAACAGCTGTGCCATAAATAAAAATAGATTATGTATCACAGAGTTTGTACGGGTAATAGTTGTGTTGTACTAGGCTACACTATATTAAGATGTGAATCATAATATCCTGTCAAATGTATGTTAATGAGAAGGATAAACACATCTTTGACAATGTAAAAAAAAAACTAAGCCCTAAAGATGATAGAAAATCATAAAAATATAATACTAATAAAAATATAATATAATAAAAAAAATAATAATAAAAAAATACTGTAAAATGGCAGAACAGTTGTAATGTATTGCAATAGATTGTATCAGTGCATCTCATAAAATGACCACTATGTATAAGTAACATAATATATGCTCTACTTTTTAAATATGTGGTGCATTTTGTAAGGAATGGGTGAGTATTTTATGTTGCAGTATTAAGTACATTAATACTAGCTGATAATAACATTATCAGTAGTAAACAATACATTAGTCAAGTGCTTTATAGCTGCTGTATCTAAAACACATAAATATACAAGGAAATTAAGAAATTACAGTACAGTAGCTGCAGTATCACAAAATTGGTATGCTGCCTGAAAACCGTGCACTTATCCCATGTAACTGTAACACTTAATAAAAAGGTAATTTGCCTTCCTCTCTCCCATTCTGAGTGCACCTACTTGTAGTAACAAATGTCTGTTCCTGTTCGGACCCAGCGAGGCCTGCCACTGATCGCCTCCTGCACCGAGTACATCAGCACCTGCATGCCTACACACGAGAGATACAGTACAGTCATATTTATTGAATATACAGTACAATCCTTCTGAAGGTCAGATGGAGAAGGGCAACTGCATCTCACCGTAGTTGAACTGGCTGTTTGACTTCTCAGAGTTGATGATGTTGAAGCGGTAGGTGGTCCCGACACGCATACCGCTCACCTCAAAGTAGAACCACTGGTGGTAGTGATTACTGTTGATGTCTGAATTCAGCACAAGGTCATACTCATACCTGGAGAACACACCACAACATAAACAGTAAGGGTGAACCTAAACACCATCAACTACAACTTTTTCTGTGGAGGTGTGAGGTGAGAAGAAGGTTGTAGGTTGAGTATAGTGAAATACGACCTCAGACTTAAATGTTAACATTATGTTGAAAGGTGCGACTGCTACTCATTTCCATGTAACTGGGATGAAAATAAACACTCACTTCCTAATTTGAACTGCTTTCCTGAGGTTGCCAGACTCAAATTGAGAGTTGAACTTCAGTGATTCGCCATCGTCTTCAATCACAGGACAACTGGAAGACAACAAAACGTGGACGACGGATGTAACCATTCTTCATTCTGGATGTCAAAGCTCTCAACATTATCAGAAAATAGACAAACGCGGTAAGAGGAACTCACCTGGGAATGTCCAGATCGTAAACGACTTTATCCACGATATCGTTAGGATGGATCAACCTCTCAATGTCCTGGAATATCTTAGACCTGCAGGAACAGACGCACAAACAAACTCATGATTAACACAAGGGATGGAAAATATTCTTTAATAAAGAGGATGAATGCAACAAGCTGTAGGAAATGCCTTTTCCCCCCACAGTGACCTTACATACACTGCAAAGTTAAAAGTGCAAACTGTAGCTCACTTTCAGACTGACAAGCCAATTTGGACAGCCATGCAAGCCCAGAACGAAACCACATGATTTCTTACTAAAACATTTGTATTACTGAGGCTCCAAAGGGTCTGCATGGAGCCTCAAAAGTCAGCACCAGGTCATGCTCATATCTTTAGCTTCACATTACAAAATATTTACCAAAATCTAGCAAATCTCTCTGGCATGGAAAATACTACAGTAGACTACACTGCAGTGGATTTCCTTTTTCGGTTTTATCGTATTCCTTTTAATGATATGTTTTCTGATTTCTAGGTTTTATCTGTATACCCTCTTAATTTTGTATATTAAAGGATTTCTCCAAATTTTCATGAAAATGTCTCACCTCTGTACACCATATACTCTCTCCTGAAGGGGTTCCCTAAATGTTGGGGCTACATGGCCAAAGTAGTCTGGGTAAGCTACTTCAGCGTACTGGGGTACGGAGTGTGTTCCCTTCACCATCTCCACATAGAGGTCGGGGTCGTGCAGCGGGAGGAGAAGCGCTGTGTCTGGCACCTCCAGAACTGCTCCCTCATCCTCAGCTCCCTCTGAGCCACAATCTGAACCCCAGTTACTGCCTCCTCCTCCTCCTCCCACGCGACGAGAAGCGATGCCCCCCAGCAGCAGTGGAGACTGTATGTGCCTTGTGGCATTGACTGGGGATCCTTCTTGTTTGACCCCCTTTCCTACTTCTTCTCCGGTGTTCAGAGCCCCTTCCTCTTCTAGAGAGACACACTCCAACACGCGTGCTAGGTCCTGCTCTATCTGCCCTTGGGAAGGAGGCTTGGCGAGGGAGGACAGTGTTGTATGAGTGTCAGGGGAAGGAATGTGGGCCTCCTCTTTTTTGTCTTGGTCCTTGGTGAGGTGGATGTTTTCCAGTTCTAGAGGTGTTAGATGAGCAGGGGGAGCAGGAGTGTGCACAGAAGGAGAGGGCAGGGGGTGTTCTCCTTTGGTAGAGTTGCAATCCCTCTGAGTGCTCAACATCGGGACGTGCTTTGGGGACAGGGCTTGAGCCGTGGGCACTATGATTGGACGAGGGGATCGAGTTGAGGATGATGACGAGGAGAAAGATGAAGAAGATGTGGTCGAGGCACTCTTGGAGGATTCAAAGTTATAACCCTGTAGGAATAAGATATATCTCGATTAGAAAAAAGCAGACAATAAATGTTTGTGGTAAATGCCACACGCTTGCAGCCTGTGAAAATGTAATTAAGGATATTTTATTAATGCTGACAAGAATAACGAGAGCAATGCTCAGCGCTTCGTAAAATGGGCAAATGTCACGCCACACACACCCTCCAAGTAATTAAACAGTGGAAAAAAGCAGTAGAAAATAAAAAATATATAAAATAATTAAATTGAATTAAATTTAATAGCATTAAATATGATGGAGAGAAAAAAGGGAAACATAACCAGATCATTTAAAGAGGAAAAGAAAAGAAAAAGATACCTTGACCAGATGGTTCTATGTGAGCATGTGGTAGAAAATGTATGTGTCTCCTTCTGAGATGAAGCCAATAAGATAACATTTTCATAGTACATGTTAAAATATACCAACATATCTGAGAGCAGTGTGCCAACTGTCTATAATTAATGTAATGTGATTCATGACAGTTTATAAATTGAAGTTTTTTTTACTGGTCATTTTATTCCACCTTGAAATGCACCTTGAGGCAAAAATTCCTGACCTGGAAGTCTTCAGAAAGCTCCAAGAAGAACCTCTCATAGACCCTCAACTCCTCGAATGGACGGCCTTGGTTTTTTTTGGGATGTAGCTTGTTAAGGTCCGTCTCTATGTCATCGTTCTGATCAAAAAGACAAAGGATGCAAATGCACACATGTAAATGTAAACTGCGCTATCTGGCTGCATTTGGGTTATTGCTCAAAGGAATATGAGATGGAGAAAACAACGGAAAAGGGAACTACAGCTCATGAGAGTTTATTTTGTGTAGCGTTTAATTGTCAGTGGATTTTATAGTGTGTGGACATTTTGAGTGCTTGGCTGGATTGCCTACCCACACTCTGTAAGGGCAGAACAAAGTTCAACACAAAACAGATACTGTAAATGCATATCAGATATAATTGACATGTTTGACATTGTGATATGAGGGTTTTCGGCCATGTGGGGAGTTGTGGTTGGTGAGTGGTTGGTGAGTTATGACTGCCCTCTGCTGGAAAGTCCATCAACATGAGCGAAAACTGACAGTTCTCAGAGATTCTATTCTCAAATAACACAATATGTAGAGTGAGTATAATAAAAAGTCAGAAAATGCACATGGATTCACATGATTTAACCAATAAGGGTCAATTATATTACATAACAACCCTTTGGAAAGTTCAATTATGCAAAACTATAGTCAAAAAAGTACAGTTAAAGCTGTAAATCACTTAGGCCTAGAACTCTGCACTGTCTCTATGACATCACTGTCAGAGAAATCTAAATACACCCAACAATTTGTTCACCAAAAAAAAATGTTGAGATGTGAAAAATGGCGTGTGCATGCTAGTGCTGAATATTACCGTGGTGCCCTGATCCTTCTCATCCTCCTCATTCTCAGTATCGTTCTCTGTGTCCGCGTCCGTCTCCTCGTTATCGTCACTGTCATCCACCACATCATCCACTAGGTACACACACACACATATAGATTCATTATGAGATGACAAACATTTCCCTTTCTTTCTGCCCGAGCTGGGCGTTTATTATGATGGCACCTAAACAGTCTGATAAGAACTGAAGCAATTCTGGTCACTGAGTTGAATTGCAATGACTAGTCAGAGAAAATGTTAAACCAAAAGATGTGAGCAGCCATGATTCAGAGATGAGTGTGAGATTTAGAGAACAGAAGAAATTATGAGTATATTTCTTCAAACACATTAAGCTGGTGATCTCACTGACATGTTTATGTAATAGCAGTAGCTTGTTATGTGACACTGTTCTCCGTGGTATGGATATTGAGATCACTGACATGTTTTTGGCAATATAGCGGAGTCACTACAACTTAGTGTATAGACTAAGGCAATTACTGGGTTGCTGCTGCCAATCAGCGCTGCCATGGTAGTAGTGTATATCACTGTATCCTCGTTTATTTTGCACTTTTCAGGAATTTACACAAATCTGTGGACATCAAGCAGTCAATTAAGCATAGACATGCGACATAAAAATAATATTTTGGTAGGACATGTTTTTTTTTATATTAAAAGGTGCTAAATTCTAAATTTAGAGCACTACTATAGCAGAAAACCACTCCTACGTAAAGATATAGTAGACTAAGTCACTCTCCCTGTGTGTATTGTCATTCGAGCTTCGTGTGCTTTGTTTACATAGCTTGTCTGGCCTGCATCGTGTGTGTGTGTGTGTGTGTGTGCTGATCACTGCTGCTTTGAACTGTGCTCATCCAGCAGTTACCATCGGTTACGGCGTTTCTGACATTTGTACTGTAAGCTGCTAGACGCTGGTTCGGCTGTTCTACATTCCCGCTACGGTAGATATGCTCTAAATTTGAAATGTAGCACCTTCAAGGGAAGCGCAAATGGGGTCAAATATTTCATCAGAGAGCCTTTGGGTGCAAGGAGGCAAATTAGTTACAGTGCAAGTACATAGGTCTACTAGTGAGCAAGCCAGCACTAAGCAATGTTTATTACTAACACATGTCATGTGTTAGTTTTGAGAAGTTAAAAGAATGACGTGAGGTAAATGAGAAAGCAGCAGTGAGTGAGTCTTTGGATTCTGAGGATGGAGTTGCTTCTTACGTACGTCTTACCCTTCTTTAAGTGCCTGTCGCAGGGCTGATGAATTTTTCTTCCTGTAAGGCATATCGTGTGCAGCAGTGTTGCCATTAACCATTAATGTGGTCTAGGGATAAGCTTATTTAAAAAAAAAATGTCTAGTGTCTATCTGTACTGAAAAACCATCAATGTAAAGCGTGGGCGTACATGTGATATGCTGAGGCACTCTCTGGTGGTGTGCATGTGTGTGGTTGTCCTGTGCTCTCACCCTCGGGTGGCTGGCTGTACAGTTGTGCAACAGGCCCTATCGCAGGTACGTGCGGCAGCTGGTAGTGGAAGGCCGATTTGATGGTGGGAAGAGGCAGACGGTTCTTAGGAAAGCACTTCCTCATGATGAGACTTGAAGTGTTGACAAGTGGATCCAAGGTCCGCACCGGAAGACACTCCTTGAAATAAACCCAACAGAAAGTAGAGAGTAGGCGAGATGCTGTGTGTGTGTGTGTGTGTGTGTGTGTGTGTGTGTGCAGTACATATGTGTTCAACTTCAACTTCAACTTCACTTTATTTATAGAGCACCTTTCATACATGAACATGTAACACAAAGTGCTTTACACATCATAAAGAAAAGAAAAAACAATTACAAATAAAGCCCCTCCCTCCCACCCTCCATACTACACACACACACAAACACACACACCTACACACTCTCACTACTGACAATAGGGAGACATGGCATGACACTGATGATTGAGGAAACGCTATCTTTGGGGCCATCCACACTGGGAGGAGTCGCAGGCTGTGCCACAGGGGGCACCAGTGCCCAGGCCCCCCGACACCGACAGACAACAGTCAGCCGGGCCGAAGGGACCCAGGGACAGCACCCCCAGCAGCAGCCCAGACACAGCTCCCAGTGTGGAAGACCCCCCTGAGGAAACACTGGAGTTAAAGCTAAAAACTAAAACACATGAAAAAATAAGTGACCAGCTTAATAAAAGATAATAAAGATAGTAACATAAAACAATACCAATGATAAGTAAAACAACTAAAATTATTTAAGATCAATATCATCTAAAAACAAGATAAAAGCAAAAATATAAAATAAGATAAAATCACATAAGAACGTTAAAGAATTTAAAATACTAGTTAAAAGCCTGATTAAAAAGGTGTGTCTTTAACCTTCCTTTAAAAATATCAACTGTCTCTGCGGTCCTGAGGCTCTCTGGCAGGCTGTTCCACAGGTGGGGGCCATAGTAGCTAAATGCCGCCTCACCATGGGTTTTAGTTCTGGGTTTTGGTATGGATAAAAGGCCAGTGCCGGAGGACCTCAGGGTCCGCGAGGGTTGATATGGTAAAAGCAGGTCAGCTAAATAAGAGGGCGCAAGGCCGTTAAGACATTTAAAAACGAGTAAAAGAACCTTAAAATCGATCCTGAAGCGTACGGGGAGCCAATGCAGCGACGCTAAAACTGGTGTAATGTGTAATGTGCTCCCGCCCTCTGGTCCTCGTCAGCACGCGTGCGGCTGAGTTCTGTAATAGTTGGAGATTTAAAGTACTCTTTTTGGGAAGACCAGAGAGCAGGGCATTACAATAATCTAAACGACAGGAGATAAAAGCATGCATCAGCACCTCCGTACTGGCCTGAGAGAGAAACGGGCGGACTCTGGCTATGTTCTTAAGATGATAAAAACCTATTTTCGTCATATTTTTGATATGTGGAATAAAAATATGACGTTGCATGCATTAACTGTTTACCACACAGGTGTCAATTTCTCACTCACGGTGGAGGAGTTGTAGAGGATCCTCATGCCGTCAGAGTCTATGAACGCTTTCCTGCCGAGCTTGATGTTGGTGATATTCCTGAGGCAGACCAGCAGCCCTTTGCGTACCAGCATGTGGCGATGCCGTGTGTCATTGTGATGCCAGTCCTGGTACAGAGCCAGCAGCACAGGCACATGTCCACCATCCACTGCACGCCGAGCATTCGTTTCTGAAAGGGGATTTGGAAAAAGGGGACGAGAAAGCACTGATCATTTGTACTTTACTTACTTACTCTGTGGGATGGGATGGAGGGAAGCTTGGGAGAAGTTAAAACGGGTAAATTGGGGAATGAGGTAATCCATGTGGAATGATCATTAACTGTGTTTGCTTCAGTAGGAAACAGAAAAGCAGTCAAGGATTGGCAAGAGTAATATTGATGGAGGTGAAAGAGGCAGAAAGAACCAGCACTAATTAAGGATCATTATGTTACGGAAGAGTCAAAATCAATGCTACAAAGCAAATTACTCACTGGATTTGAGCAGTGCTCCCAGTGCATCCAGAGCTACCCTGTTGATTTAGAAACAAAGCAAATGGGTTACATGGTCCGCTGATGAGAGATTAAAAGTTTTGAAATACTGTCTTTAAGAGGCAAAGGAGATGTGGCTTGTGGATGTCTTACAACACAGCATTCATGCTGGCTCATTAACACAATCGACTGCTTACTTAAGCAGGCTGATGTTCTTCTTGCTGTACGGCGCAACAATCTTGAACATGAGCTCCACCACTCCATTCTTGCCCAAAGAAATAGCATTCACCGCTTAACAAAAACAAACACGTAAATGAGGAGATTTCAGGCAAAAAGTAGAAACAGACATCATATAACACTGAGGCTTGCACTTATCTGCTTGAACTTCAAAAGAGAGACAACATTTTGAGTGGTGTATTTAAGTTTGAATAACTTACAGTTGGTGGAGTAAACCCTGAGAACCTGCAGGCAGGGCAGAAGCAGTTTGGAATTTTGTAGGTTCTGTTTAGTTAAGTTGATGGTGGCGTTCAGTGCTCCACTCAAACGTGCCTTCACTCCAAACTTCCTGTCTGAACACACATCATCATGCAGAGAATATATCACTAGATTTTAATTTTTATTTCATTTTTAGGAGGTCAATGGGATGCACAATAAAAAACATTTAAAATATCTTTTGAATTGAAAAACTTAATTAAAAGAAATTAAATCAAAATTAAACCTACCTTTCGGGCCCACCTTGGCGAGCAGCGAGTGAAGCTGCAGCATAAGTTCTTCACTGGGAGGCAACTCTTTACTGGCAGTGATCAGAATCTGGAACAATATTCCCGTTCCTCCTTTAGAAACAAATACTCCTACCCTGCGACCTCTGCCTAAAGACAGAAAACAACAAGAAAAGAGCATTAGATGTGATAAAACATAACTCATGACGGGGAGATGCAGTTGAAATCCTGGAAAGCACAAACCTTAAAATATTACAACTTTATCAATCCCAGTTAAATTCACAATTTACAACCACTTTATCATCTATTAGTCTGGCACAATTACTTGTTTTCAATTTTTTTAAATGAGATATGACAGTTAAATTGCCCGCTAAGTGATTATCCAGCAAGGAAGTAATCGTTAGCAGCTCTTAAAATCAGGGAATAAACTGCTCTTTAATTATGAAAATTAAAAAAAGGAAATGCTTCTCACCCACAGTCAGCAGCTCACTGAGAATATACAAAATGTTCAGGGTGGTCTGGACATCCCTGGTGTTCTGTCAAAGCCACATATAGAACACTTGTTAAACGACACACAGCAGCACATCCTGAATTATAGAAACGTTAGCAGTTACTTGGTCAGACATGTAAAGTGATGTTCTCTACCATATTGTGCAGTTAAATCTCAAATCAACAATGTATTGATGTGACATCTGCAGAGGTGTTTCCCACAGCTGTTCATACAAAGCCATGGATCTACTTCTTTTTTTTTCTCTCTATCTCTGCATACAATATTTCAAACACGGATGACATGGTAAATACGACGCTACCACCAACAGCTGGCTAGCTTAGCTTAGCACAAATACTAACAAGTCTTTGATAGTCAAATTCCTAGGAAGCCACTCCATGGCCATGCAAACAGAAGAAAACACGAGAGAGTAAGCTTGGTGGTGAATGTCGTCATGTACTGAACTTCAATCTACAGCTGTGTTGGTGAGTGAGCTAACCTCTAGTGAAGCCAGAATAACCTCCATGCCACTGGAGCCTTTGGACATCACCTCTTTTCCGCTCTTCTCTGCAACACAGAAAAAAATAAAAAGGATCACAAAAGTTAAGGTACGATATAGAATTGTGTCAGAAACGTGCTTATTTCATATCACAGATGCCCCAGTTGGAAAGTAATATCACTTTGTGATGATCTTAACACGGAAGGAGTTCACCTGCCCGACATTATGTGTTGCAACTGATTAGGAAAGCATCATAACAGCAGGTCTATCTGTTTATCTGTGCATGAGAACAAACAGACTCAAATGCTCACAGTTTCAGTTCAGTGCAGTGGCCAACGGTGACCTTTTTTTTTGAACTTAGTAATTAACACCTCCCTTTACACGCTACTAGAAACTAAACCACCAACTGCTCCTATGGAAAAGTGACAACTGGATAGGATCCTTCTCTTCCTCCCCCCTTTGTCCTTGTACTGTGAGGAAAGGGAGAGGTGGCATACTCTCAGATAAAAACAGTGAATACCTGACAGCAAATGAGAGAGAACCCAGACTGCTCTAACCCTGAATTAATTAATTGTCAACTCAAACTAATTGCCTATGCTTTCTGTTTTTTTTTAAATTAATTATCTATCTTATTATCAGATGTAGGAGTTTATGGCTAGATCACTTGCAACTCCCAGCTCCCCTTTCTCCCTTTCATACTTGTTCTCTTCTTGGCATCTCTTAACTGCCTCCTGCTCCAAAAATTCTGAACATGAGACCAGAGCACAGCAAAGTCTGTTTTGGGGTGTCCTGTTACTGTCACAGACCCCCTTCTTCCGCCTCACCAGCGTCACGCTCAACGCATTTCAAGTTGAGGCTGAGGACAGGGCTTGACAGGCAGCGAGCAGGGGACGAGGGAGGAACAGCTGATATATCATGATTGACAGGGTCACAGACAGGTGCCTTTCCACCGTGCTCGTGAGTCATGATGAATTAACGACAAGTTTACTTTGAAGTGAGGAAGCAATGAATCATGGGGAGGCGGAAATACAAATTTCATTAAAAGCAATTTGGAAGAAGTTGAAAGTATGCCAGCGAGCTCAAAATACAAAACGATGATTCAGCAGAATTCTTCACCTTCACAAAAGGCTCCACCAGTCCTCACTCAAAAAAATAGGCTACCTATCCTAAAGCATACCATGTTTATCATCCATTTTACTCTAAATGTGACCATGATTTACAAAATTATCAAGCTGCGTTGAAGAAGACTTGAATGTTTGCTGAGGTAATAAATCAAGTGATTGGTAGGGTCATTTTCTCATAAACTTCTATACAATCAGATTTATTTTTCAACCAGAGGAGTCGCCCTCTGATGGCTATTTGAGAGAATACAAGTTTTAGGCTCTTCCACATTGACTTTTCAGACCCAGAGGTTGCCGCCTGAGTACAAATATATAGTACTGTGGTAAACTTTTCTTTGGTAACGTAATGCCTGCAAACATCAACTATTTTCATTATTGATTAATCTATTGTTACTGTTGTCTATTGATGTATCTATTGCCTAGCTAATGAATTTCCAGATTAACTGATCTGATCTATAAAATATGTATGAAAAAAAGTCATATCACAACCTCCAAGAGAAACATATTCATTTTAGAATTATATAAAGCTGCCAAAAGCAGTAAAACCTCGCATTTGAAAAGTTGTAAAATGGCATTTGCTTGATAAATGACAAACAATTATTAAAAATGTCGTGACTGTTGTTAGTTTGACAAATATATTAATAAATGAATTGTCAAATCACTAGAGCAATGATCCATGCATCAGAGGTTTCTATTCATCGCGGCTCCTCGGAGTGGCAGAAGCCCCCTGCTAACAGAGACACACTCATTGTTCAGTCTGGTCTACACAGTGACACGGCACAATGCCTTCTTCTGCTGTCAAATCTTCTTCTCTCCTTTAGAAAGAGTAATCAGAGGACTAGATCTGGAGGCATTGTAACGATCCATCCATGATTTGATTACCAGTACACTAACCCGTCTCTATTTACACAGAAACTGCACTGAACACATGTTTAATTAGTAAAGTTCACTTGTCAAGATGGTGGCAAAGGTAAGAAAACTGGGATTTGTTTGTTATATGTTATATTGTCCATTAGCAATAGGATAACCTTTTATCCTTCATTTCTGTTAAAAAATGACAATGCAGGCATGAGGCACTGTTAGCAATGCTATTTAAGGTTTAACAATTTACTTAATTTCAGCAGCAACTACCAAGAGGTGGCAGTACTGCTCATTGTTATCATACTTAGCTAGAAATAACACCACTATGAACATGTATCTGAAAAAGACCCCACAGACAGACAGACAGACAGGCAGACATAGAAAATGTATGTTTGTTTTTTTCTAATGATTCAGTTTGAGTCCAGTAGATTGCATGTTATTGTGTGTCCCTGTGTGTGTGTGTGTGTGTGTGTCCGTCCTCTCACCTTGTGTCTGTATGAGATGAAATATCTTTGCAGTGACCTGTCTCGCCGTTTCGACATCTCTCACCATGGCCTCTCCATTCATCCTCTCCAGTTGACCCAGGAGCATCAGTACCCTGGAGTTACTGGGAACGCTGTACACACACACACACACACACACACACACACACACACACACACACACACACACACACACACACACACACACACACACACACACACACACACACACACACACACACACACACAGCAGGATAACTTAACTCATGAATCCATTTCTGTGTAAGCATTTGGTGAAAGGATGAATTTTTAATTTTTCAAGTCCAATTGGAAAAGCCAGAGATCAGTAAAAGCATAAAAGCACGCTCAGCATAATCACAGCATAATCACAGCAGTGATGGATTTACAAACACAGAAAGTGTATCCTTTAATACATGAGCGTCTGTCATATATTCCTACTCAATGACTAGGATTATTAGGATTAGTATGATGGATCCCTTTCAGTTTATCTAGCACTGGGAAACAGGAGAACAAACATAAAGCAGCAAATACTCTCATACATCGACAATTAATCAAATGGTTTTGCCCCCAAAAAATGAGCCTTTTCTGTAACATAAATGCAAAAAATATATAAATTGGCAAGCCATGTTTGAGAAACGACCTTATGAACTCTATTTCTTTTGAATAAAGTTGATGGGTCTCCCACTGCTTCACTATTTCTCGGATAGTGACCCATCCCCCATTTATAATCTTAGCTCAGCGGCACTCAGCTAGAAACACAAGGTTAGAGGTCAGTTGTTGGTACAGCAACGGGGAGCAACAAGTGAACCAAAACTCCATGATTGTACCCAGTGGACTGGAGTTTCTAATATGTCCTTATAAAGACACAGAGACGGAGACGTGTGTGTGAGTGTGTGTTGGGAAAAAATGGAAAGAATGATGAAAAATGTACTTATTTCTGGACAAAGGCAAACATACTGAAGGAGAAGTAAAGCCTAAATAAACACATAAATGCCCAAGTATAAATGAACACAGAAAATAAACAAATAACATGTATTTACACTTGATCAGGACAAACACACCGAAAGGTTTCTTCCCAGGGGTCGTTTCTGCTGCATTAATGAGGACTGTTGTTATTTTCTTTAGTCATCATGTCAAATACCAATGGAAGGTTCAAGCAAGGCCAACTAATTATCTGCTGTGTTGCACAAACAATCTCAGACAAAGACAGTGCAACAAGACGATGGAGACAATAGCTTTCACACATAAACACAAGCATACTAGTCTGCATGTATGTTTGTTCATGCAAATGTATGCATCTGTCTCAAAATAGCATATCAACTTACCCTTTCTCTGTGGCCATTTTGGGTTTGTTCATTTTTACCACTTCAACATTTCATTTCTTCTGCAAGAGAAATAAAATAAAGATCTTACTGGCAAAAAGGACAAGCATAAACATACTTCATAATGAAATGAACATGCATAACCTTTGCCCCAAGTGCCAAAAGATATCCCACTGAACTCCCTCTGCTGTTTTACCAAGTCCTGCAACTATGCCAAACCCAGATAGAACTGATTTTGTCTGCTGAGAGATGGCTCATAGCGATAATTCACTATGATAATGTATCATCCTTATGATACACAATTATGTTGTTTAAATTGGTAATAATAAGTACAAATATTTTTTAAATCCTCTTACATATCATTTGTCAAATATTTCACTCATACAGGAGTTATGGTTATATCATATAGGCCATTTATTTATTGAAATACATATAACATCGCCCAGCCCTAACTATACCAGGCCCGACTTCTATCAGATACACAGAACCGCCTGACTGACTTTACACGAAACAAAGAGGCTGCCCTACGTGCTGCAGATCTCAAATGTCTGCAGACAAAAGACCCGTAGACAAGGTAATTTGAACACAAGGTTTGAAAGAAACAATACAGTACTCGCATTCTGCAGCATTACTTCAAAGAACAAAACTTATTTCAAAACAAAAAGAAAACTCCATCATTTGACAGAAAAATCTAGCAAGTGATGTCAGCAACAGTTTAGTCCAGTCATTTTAGGGGTCAGGGTTGAACAAATTGCAACAGAAGCAAACTCAACTGATTTTGTATCCTCAATATATCCGGAGTAAGGAAAAAAAAAGCCCAGAAGAATCCCAATAGGGGAAAGTTTTGAAAAAGACTGAAATATAGCCTATTCATACGCCCATTCAGTATTTTTCTCATGCGGATGGGGAAAAAAATTAACCTTCAGATATCACCATAAAAATCATTGAGTTGATTACTTACATCAAGACCAACAAAAAATGTATTGCAAGTTTTTAGAATTGTTTTGTTAACAGGGGCAAACTGGGCATAATTTAATTCCGTATGTTCTAATTTGCATAAATACCAGAAGTATAGAACAAAATTATTGATTCTTGCTATTTCCAAATGTAACTTTCATCGTCATCATAATTTAGCCCACTGATGTTTTGGTTTTGTTAATATAACTATAGCTTCTATCTAAGCAATCTAGCACTGAATCCTATTTTAACTAACATTTATGTGGACAGTCAGAACCAGTGTTGTGCAGTGTGTAGCCATAGTCTACTCTAGATAAGAGATAAAGTGTTAGGCTAGAATAGCATGAAGATAACCACAAAACCATATTCTATTTATCACACTTATTACAGGCAAATATTATCATTCATTAAGATATGGATGGGTTATATCGTAGGCATTGCACTGCCATGTAAGTAATTCAAGTTCTTTGCTGCTGCTAGCTTAGCTACCTAACACAACTGTGTAGTGAAAATATTCACCAATCCTAAACTTGACATCTTTTCACCAATAATAGTCGTATCACAGCTCAACACACACCCAGATGATCCCAATAAATTGTAGTTTATCACCAGGTACGTTTTATTAATGTAAGTTGAATTATCCATGTAGGAGAAACAAAAGGAAATCTTTCTTACCCGAGTGACAGCTTAGTGAGGGTTGATTGACAGTTGACAGTTGACAGTTGACAGTTGACAATAGAATGAATGACATTATGGTGACATTTGTTGTACTCTAAGATGTCAACAAGATTCTACAAGACATTTTCATCTGGCTATACCTAATGTTTAGATCCGTTATGGTACTTATTTAATTTTTTTGAAGATTTTTTGGGGGCGTTTTATGCCTTTAATCAGATAGGACAGTAGAGAGCGACAGGAGGCGAGTAGGAGAGAGAGTCGGGGTGGGATCCAGAAATGACTATGGGGCGGGAATTGGGCCCAGGTCACGGCGTACGGTGGGGTGCCCTAGCCAGCCGCGCCACGGGCCGGCCCGTTCTGGTATTTATGCAAATTAGAACATAATTAAATTATGCCCAGTTTGCCCATGTTAACAAAAAAAAAAAAATCAAAAAACTTGTAATACATTTCTTGTTTGTCTTGATGTGAGTAATCAACTCAATAATTTTCATGGCGATATCTGAAGGTTAACACAACAAAATCAGTTGAGTTTCTGTTGCAATTTGTTCAACCCTGACCCCTATTTTGTCTTAAAATTAGTGAAATAGTTCAATGGACTGCATTTTCACAGGTCTCGTCTCAATAGCCCCTGATTAGATCAAGTCAAACAGTGAAGGATGTATGGGCTGAGATAAGATCAGTCATAAATGCGTCTGAAATATTATAAATATTATAAAAAGGTATCAGTCAACATCACTACTTTGAGATAAAGATGGGAGTTTTATTACATGGGAACTAATGTTATAAGCTGCTTAAATGGCTTATTACAATTTGTATGATACATAATTACATCATCTGAGTTAATAAAAAGCACATTCTAACTCAAATTTCGAAATAACAAAGTTAATTTTGCACAATTGCAATTGCAAATATTCTTAATGCTCATCTGGCAGGTTCATTCACATCAGAGTATAAAAATAATGATTATTTCATATAGACTACATTCTATATTGAATTACAATCAAACATGCTATACCATGATATTTTTTATTTATTTTTTAATCGAGGTATGAAATGACACCAGGATATAAGATGTTGGTAACATCGCCCAGCCCGAGCCTCGGTACATATAGGCTAAGGAGGAGCAGCTACATCAGACCACAAAGAGCGTGTTTTGTGTTAATAATCTATTTGAAGCTTTCAACGCAGTTGTAAAACTGACATGTTGTGTGGAGGCAAGCTTACACAGAACAGATGGTGGCCTGGCCACAATAAATCCCCATAGGGTTTCCGCATACCTGAATCCAAAATATATTTAGAAAACATGATAAGCTACCGTCACAACACCAGCCCACGGGCACACTTGGGTTAGTCATTCTCATGGGTCCATTGTTAGTCAGGTAAACAGCTAGGCAATGTGTTTTACAAGATGCTAAACTGGATAACGTCAACCTAGCTGAGAGCTCAGCGGCTGCTGTCCGCTGCACCTGCTGGACTAGTCACTCATTGACGGTCGCCAGTCTGCGCCAGCAGGCTAGCTTACTGAGGCATATGCTAACAATAAAGTGCACACAGGCAATATTAGCTACAGAGACAGACCTGCACAGGACTAACAAGAACGAAGATTTTACGAACCTGCAAGGAGAGGAGCTGCTTTCCCATTCAAGGGTGGACCAATACCAAGATAAGTGGGGACCGCTAACCGTGTGTGTGTGAGCGTTGCCTGAAACGCCCTGATGATGTTGTGATGAGACCAGCCCCCACTAGCAGAGGGGCTGTCGGTGAACATCGCGAGAGTACGTTTCTCTGCGTGGTTTTAGGCGCAGTTGGGGAAGTTAGTGGATCATGGCACGATGAGCCAAGCGCATTATCACCAGCTTCACCGAAATATAACATCTGTATAATTTAATACATGAACTGACCGGCTTTCAAACTATAAACTGTTCATTTCGGGGGCTTGACTTCCGTTATGACATCTAAGGACTACATTTCCCAGATACACAGTGGCCTATGACGTTAAATTTATGCGCCGATCTTTTCAGTCGCCGAAGAGACCTTTATTAGCTACATGTTAATACAAAATACTAAGGTACGTGCTCATTTACAAATACAAAATATGGATTTCTACTAACAGTATCATTGTTTGGTTTACCTGGTCAAATAGAACAACATGTTAAACTCAAGATATTCGAGCTTTGTTCATTGAAAGCATATACTGTGGGTAATTTTAGCTTGCTAGCACACAAGCTACTTTGACGTTAATGATGGTGAGCTAACATGTCTTATGTATCTCTCGTCTTTTGATACACGAGTAACCTGCAACGCATTTTTGTAACGCACGTCGGTTTTATAAACGGTACAAATGTATGTGAACTCATTTCACTGGTGTTACTGATGATGCCAAAAACAGCCCATTGGGACAGATAGCTATTCTCGTGTGTAACATTATTCGTTTGACATGTTAGCTAGCTACGTTGTTTTTTGCCACCCAGTGCCTGAGTGGAGGACATGCACCAATACATTCTTTGACATGTAATTTAACATCGATTTCAGTGTGTTCATATGAGACACACATAACGTCACTGACTGCAATTGCCTCTACACTACATTAGTAAATCTAAAAAAAAATATGAAGAAATGGAGTTTGGAATGTCTGATATATATGTCATAAATTCTGCTATGTAAATATACCTCCATAAATCAGTTGTTTTTTTAAACTCCCTCTCTGACGTCACAGTACAGACATTATTATTATTATTATTATTATTAGGCTGAGACTTTCCAGTGCACTCAGGCGTACAATTCACACCTTATTTAGGCTCTAATTCAAACTTCTCAAGCAAGTGCACAGAGCATGATGTTAATCCTCTCCTGTGGCCCCCGACCATAACAAACTGTATTTCCAGCCTTCCAGGATTTTAAGTCAAACATGAACATCAATGGTGAAAACGTTTTTTTCAGAATATACAGCAACCTGAAGGACATACATAGCTGTTCATGTTTCTTTCCACATTTATCAATGTAAAATGTGACAAAGTGTTTCCTGATGGATTTAATATGTAGCGTTTTATTTTAATGTTATTACACAGGACCATGCTATTGCAACATCCACACCTGGTGTACATACAGTGATATAGTTTAAACGTGTGTTCTGACTACCGGTTGCACTGCTTGTTTAAGTTTGATTAACCAGCAGAATGTTTGCTAGTTAACCTTTGGAATTTACATTGGAGAAGGTGAATGAATGGAGTAAATGATTGTGCAAATGTAAACGTGTAGTTTTCAGTTCATGATTAATAAACGTGTTAAGACGGCAAGCTTAGAATGCTATGAGACGAGAGGCGAGTCGTTGGGTGTTCACCTGACCCATGACTTGAAACAATCCTGTAATGCTGGGTTTTCCTACTGTGGACAGATTGACTTTTAAATTTAATTTAGGTGTGCCTTGTTGGGAGTTATTGTTCATGGTGACTCACTGGCATGGCATTGTTACACTCAAATTGAGTGACAGCTAATTTTCCTTTTCCCCCCACTTCATTTTGAACACTTTGTCCTCTTTTGTGTATCTCTTTAGTCATCATGGTGATGAAGTCAGCAGTTGAGGATGATGATGCTGGCTGGGGGCTGGGCATCCCAGAAAAGATGAAGAACAATGCCAACTGGGTTGATATAACTCATGAATTCAAGGGAGCATGCAAAGGTACAGACTCTGCTAGTGGTTGCGTGAGTGGGTTGTATGTGTACAGTTATGAAAGATATGGTTGTGTTACTCCGTTTTTCTTTCCTTCTCCTCATTCTTTATTCATGCAGAGTTAAACCTTGGAGAGCTGCTTCATGACAAACTGTGAGTAGGGCAAAGTGCTTTTTGCAAACACTTTTGTTCACTCACATTACCAAAAAACTAACTTCGATATACTGTATATATATATATATATATATATATATATAATATATATATATATATATATATATATATATATATATATATATATATATAGCTTGGTAATGTGATTCAGCCTGCAACACACTTCATAACATTGACAAGACAGAGTAATTTCAATGAAACATGAAATTCTTGTTATTTGTTTGCATTAACATATTTGAATTCATCAGGTTTGGCCTTTTTGAGGCCATGTCAGCCATAGAAATGATGGATCCAAAGATGGATGCAGGAATGATTGGAAACCAGGTCAACCGGAAAGTGCTCAACTTTGAACAAGCTATCAAGGTGCAGTACCGCCACCATACACTAAAAACAGTCAATTGTCAGGAATTAAGACAGGAAGTTTAATTTACAACTCTGATTGCATTGTCTAGTTTAAATATATGCTGTTTAGTTAACCACTTACTTCTAAGCCTTTGTTATGCTCTCATGTTTGTTCCAGGAAGGTGCCATTAAGGTGAAAGACCTTAGTCTTCCTGAACTCATCGGTATCATAGACACATGTTTCTGCTGTTTGGTGAGCTATCATTTTCTTATACTGTACAAATTGTAGGTTTTCGTGTATAAAATTAATGTCGAGGTTTGTGTTTAACTGACCCATAAAGGGCAGAGTTTGTCTTTTGAGAAGCTTCACTCCATGGGGGAAAATAAGAACGAGCAGAGTTAGTGGGTTATTCAAGATCCCTGGTCAATAATTCCCACTGGTCAAAGATTTTAACAGAAAGCATCACAGAATTTGACATATTATCTTAGGAGATCACAGAGAATTTAAGATGCTTGATACTTTACAAGAAAAAACAGCATTATAAATAATAAATGGCAAGCCTGTTTGCAGTATTCTTTTTTTTTTTAAACTGACAACCAATAAAAAAATAAAATTGAATTAAAAGCCATGAACGTAATAATTAAAGCCCATTAAATTGTAGATCAGCATCACAGTGGAAAAGCCATTACTCACGTGTGCATGTTTTTTTTCTAGATCACATGGCTGGAGGGTCACTCCCTGGCGCAGACTGTGTTCACCTGTCTGTACGTCCATAACCCCGACCTGATAGAGGAGCCGGCCCTCAAAGCCTTCGCCCTGGGCATCCTGAAGGTGTGTGACATCGCCCGGGAGAAAGTTAACAAGGCTGCTGTGTTCGAGGAGGTAAGCAACTTTATACGTTTATATATGTATATGTGTAATAGTCAAGCTATTGCCGCGAGGTATGTAAATATTCAGTGGTGTTCCTTCTACACATTAACATAAACATTTATTTAAGTTTACATTGTATGACTGTGTCCTATTTAAATCTGGAAATGCTGATTTGCAACACATTTATTCTGTAGGAGGATTTCCAGGCCATGACCTATGGCTTCAAGATGGCCAATAATGTTACAGACCTGCGGGTGACAGGTACAAGTACTATAGTGTAGTAGACCATTACGTCTTCAGCTTCACATATTCTGAGGCCATTGCAGAATAATTTTGTTAGTTCAGAGAACTAATATCTTTCTGATTTGCATCTCTTCCTACCAGGTATGCTGAAGGACGTGGAGGATGAGTTACAGAGGAAAGTGAAGGTATTTGTTCTTGGACATTTCACTGAAATACTGCTGATGAGAATGTTTAGTATTCCGTTGGTTTTATATTGGTTTCTCTCTGATTCAGAGCACGCGCACTCGACAGGGTGAGCAGCGAGACCCGGAGGTCGAGCTGGAGGTACGTCATAATAATAATAATGATTATTTATTACGATTTTGAATTATCATTATTTCTTATTAAAACATGTGATCCTATTTAATGTTTCCAGCATCAGCAGTTTTTGGCACTTTTCAATAGAATCAAGTTCACACGCCTTCTTCTGACTGCACTGATCACCTTTACCAAGAAAGAGGTAATTACACATAAAAACACACACAATTAGACAACAAATGAGTTGACTACCACATTGATTTTAAAATGTTCTTCTGCATATCACCGAGCAGTGAAGACGAGTTCATTAAGGTTTACTTGGATGTTAAATTGGTCATTTTCTTCTTTGTTCTTATGTGTGTTTTTGTTGGCGGTTTAATCTTGATCAGACCAGCTCAGTGGGCGAGGCCCAGAAGCTTGTGGCTCAGGCGGCTGACCTCCTATCAGCTATTCATTCCAGTATTCAGCACGGCATCCAGTCACAGAATGACACCACTAAAGGAGGTAACAGCTTTCAGCTGTAGATTCAAGCATGTAGTTTGGCTTTGACGGGAGAGAACACACACACACACACAGTGTGTAGAATTAAGAGGGTTCTATTGGCAAAATGGAATATAATATGTGTGTTTGTATCCTGCAGACCACCCCATCATGATGGGCTTCGAGCCCCTAGTAAACCAGAGACTGCTGCCACCTACCTTTCCTCGCTACGCCAAGATCATCAAGAGGGAGGACATGGTGGCTTACTTCAGCAAACTAATAGAACGAATAAAAACTGTATGTGACGTGATCAACACCACCAACCTGCATGGCATACTGGTAAACACATTTCAAGACCACTGTCTACCTTTTCAGGTAGCTCTCAGTCTTAAAAACGTTGGCGATTCAAACAATTTGAATACTGCCTTTTTGTGGGTTTCTTTTCAGGACTTCTTCTGTGAGTTCAGTGAGCAGTCTCCCTGTGTGCTCTCCAGATCTCTACTCCAGGTGAATTAATAATGCCATTTTGATTCTGAAGAGTCACTGCTTTTCCCTCTGATGCCTACAGAGTAGAGCATGACACGGGAGTGGATTTTCACTCCCGTCCCATCCCACTCCCAGAGAAAAAATCCCATCCCATCCCAATCCCGGGCCGGTGTAAAAAAAAAAATCCCATCCCGTCCCACTCCTGTAGAATGACTCCTGCTCCCACTCAAAATTACTCCCACTCCCATCCAACTCCGTTTTTTTTTTTTTTTTTTTTTTTCATCACATTCAACTCGCATGAATCTATGCAATATTTGCGACTTCCCAATAAAGTCAGTTAATCTCACCGACGGATCATTGTGTCGGACTTTAGTCTGTAGCTCTCGCTTCCCGGCTTCATCGCCTCTACCTCCCTCCGCGCATTTAACTTCCGGTAGTGGCCGGCCCGGCCGGAAGTCAAAGCACTGTTGGATGTGTAGTTCTTTTGACTTGCTAACGCAAGTCAAAATAGTTTTGGCTCACTGAAAGATGACTACAAAAATGGACGTGTCTGTCCTTTTGGTTGTTTAACACGGCTGAAAATCATCATCTATTAATGGCGTTCCCGCTCCTGCCCGCTCCTGTTGATTTTTATTCCCATCCCGTCCCAATCACGGGATTAATAAAACTTTGACTCCCATCTCGCGGGAATCCCACGGGAATCACGTGACCCGCGGGAATTCCCGAAAAATGTCATGCTCTACTACAGAGTAGGTAGTTTGTATACATGCGACGATGAGTAAAACCATGAGATGATATCATATGATGTTATTATTGAAAACGTATCAGTTTAAAACACATAGTAAGAAAACTAACAGGATTGTTTTCCTAAATCCAGACAACGTTCCTGATAGATAATAAGAAAGTGTTTGGGACCCACCTGATGCAGGACATGATTAAAGATGCTCTGAGATACTTCGTCAGCCCACCTGTCCTCTCCTACAAGTAAGTCACTGAATGATTAAACCCTTAAAGTGTGACTCATTCAATGCCATTTCAAAGGAATTTCATTTATTTAAAGGGTTGGTTTGGAAATGTGTTTTTGCTGTGTGTGTGTATGCATGATATTCAAACTGTTGATTGAGCTTATTGTATCTCAATATTAACTGTGTGTGTGTCTGTCTGTCTCTCTCTTTCCAGGTGTTGTCTGTTCAACAACCACCAGGCAAAGGATTACATTGACTCCTTTGTTACGCACTGCTCCAGGGTATGTTCCCTTTGCTGCTCAAAGTTATAGTCTGGTGCATTTAGTGGCTTAGTGAACTTCACAGCCCACTTTGTTTAGTTGAATTAAAAGATGCAAAATCGCTGCCTCTAAAAGAGAATTTCATGAGAACTCTGGTATGTATAGTGAGATGAAATGGGGAAATTAAAATGTTTGCTGTTCTAGGACTTTTTGCTACTTTGGAAGTTGGCTGTAACACTTGAACGTATGGGCTCATGTATGACCAGTCCTTGAAAATGAGGTGAACTTGTGTATTTGTCTGTTTCTCCCTGCAGCCATTCTGCAGTCTGATCCAGATCCACGGTCACAACCGAGCCCGACAAAGAGACAAGCTGGGCCACATTCTTGAAGAGTTTGCAACACTGCAGGATGAGGTAAAGTGCAGCCGTTTCCTCTCTCACATAACGCCCCCCCCCCGCCCCCCCATATCAAACACAATAACACTCTTTACATTTGTGCAGGCAGAGAAGGTGGATGCAGCCCTGCATAGCTTGCTGATGAAACTTGAGCCTCAGCGGCAGCATCTAGCATGTCTTGGCACCTGGATCCTCTACCATAACCTGAGGATCATGATCCAATACCTGCTGAGTGGCTTTGAACTCGAGCTGTACAGCATGCACGAGTACTACTACATCTACTGGTGAGAGGGAGCGCGTTTGTTTGTCAACTGGTGGTAACTGTAAATCTCTCTTTAATCATCCGTGGATGACTATGTGCTTTTTCCTCTGACTGTAGGTACCTGTCTGAGTTTCTTTACGCATGGCTGATGTCCACTCTAAGCAGAGCCGACTCCTCTCAGATGGCCGAGGAGCGGATTATGGAGGAGCAGGTGAAAGGACGCAGCAGCAAAAAGACCAAGAAGAAGAAAAAAAGTATGTTTTATTGTGGCCTTGCTGTAGGACCACGTTTTTAACCAAAATCTGCAACAACAACAACAAAAAATGCAATGTCATCAAAGGCAGAAGCGAGACCTTCATATACAATAGGTGCTTGTCCTAATAATAAAGTTATGTTCCCTCTGCAGTTCGCCCGCTCAGCAAGGAGATCACCATGAGCCAGGCATACCAGAACATGTGTGCCGGCATGTACAAGGTCAGGACACACACTTTTGACCCCTCTTCTCTCCTATTTGACACATACTGCAGTGTAATCCATTCTCTGCCTCTCTCTCTTCAGACTATGGTAGCTTTGGATATGGATGGGAAGGTGCGTAAGCCTCAGTTTGAGTTGGACAGCGAGCAGGTTCGCTACGAGCATCGCTTCGCCCCCTTCAACAGCGTGGTCACCCCTCCACCTGTGCACTATATCCAGTTCAAGGTACTATTCATGTGGATGTTATTCAGCCTTTTCTGTTCTTTGCTCTTTGTCGGACTTGCACTCTTCAATTTCCCTGCTCTCTCTGACATTGCCCTTCTTGTGCTCCCCAGGAGATGTCTGACCTGAAGAAGTACAATCCTCCGCCAGGCTCCGCTGACCTCTATATGGCCGCCAGCAAACACTTCCAGCAGGCCAAGCTCATCCTAGAAAATGTGCCCAGCCCAGACCCTGAGGTCAGGAAAACGAACTCTTGTAGAATAAATGCATGCTCTTTGAAGTTAGTCAGCCATCAATAACCACTTAATGATTGATAACAGGTGAACCGTATACTGAAGGTGGCCAAACCCAACATTGTTGTTATGAAGCTCCTGGCTGGAGGACACAAGAAGGAGACCAAGGTAACACAACGGGCACATTCTTTGGATTATCATTTGGTTCAGTGGATACAGTTGTGTTTAATCGACGGGCGTTGTTGGTTGGTTAATGTTCCATATTGTGAACACTTTGTCTAAGTAAAACTTTGCATTCCTAGGTGCTCCCGGAATTTGACTTCTCAGCTCACAAGTACTTTCCTGTGGTCAAGATTATCTGATTCTGCTCTGCACCTTTTTGTGAGCGTCATCACAAAGTCCATCAGCTGAAGAGACGTGCGGCCCTGATCATGTAGCCAGTACATGTCTGGACAAAGTGTGTGCGTGATACACTTAACTGTAAAGGAGTGTTTGATACACCCATTTTTTTTTTTCTTCATCTGAATGAGACTTGAAACCAGACCAGAGGACTCTCAGTTGGACCTAAATGACTGGCAGTATCCACATCTGAGAAAGTCTGTTTCTTTTTGTGTGTGTGTGTGTGTGTGTGTGTGTGTGTGTGTGTGTGTGTGTGTGTGTGTGTGTGTGTGTGTGTGTGTGTGTGTGTGTGTGTGTGTGTGTGTGTGTGTGTGTGTGTGTGTGTGTGTGTGTGTGTGTGTGTGTGTGTGTGTTCGCTCGCAAGAGTCGTAGTGCTTTTGCACGAGGAACGGGCCGATGTAAATTTTTCTAAGCTGCCTCCAGAACAGTTGCGACAGCTTTAAAGGAAGAGCTGTAATGATAATGTGCATATCGTTCAATCATATGAAAACGTATATGAAATGTATTTATGTGCTTATCTGGAATGAAAATGTTGAGCCTGAAAAGACTACAGTGTCTTGTTTTACCTCGTACAGCAACATTTTCATCGGACTACTGCATGGCATCAGTCTGCACTGTGAAACCTAGACAGGACAGTCTGCAGAGAGGAGCCACTCACAATGTTTATAATGTTGGAAGGGCCGAGTAAACCAAAATGCACAATTAACAGCAGTGGTAGAGATGCTTTCCAGGCTCGGGAACCAGACTGTCACACATATCATAATAAAACTTGTGTTGTTTAATTCCTTCCTAGGACAGAATTTCACATTTAGTTTTTTGTTAAGACAATAATAACAAAAGAAAATTCAAAAAGACATTTAGTGAGTTTAAAAATTGTAAAATATCAGTAAGTTTGTTACAAAAACACCTATTAAAGTGCATTTGAGCATGGCATGCTGAAATAATGGTGTTCAAAACTGAGCAACCTCATGAACAAATGAATACAGCTGATAAAATAATTTTCTCAATTTATGAAATTAGCTCCGTGAAGGAAATGCATTTTGTGTTTGATTCACACAGACAATTAGGTTTTACTTCTTAAAAGTTCTAATACATTTCTTTGTGATTAAAAACTTGAATTCCATTTTATATTTTTATCACAAATTATGGTTCGTCAAACAATAAATCTCAAATGAAACCATTTCTTGATAGTGGTAATAAAAACATTTATTATTCTCTATCATCAATAAAATCTATGATCTTTTCAATCTTTTACAACTTTTAACAGTTCAGAATAAAAAAAAAAATGTAATCAACATCAAAAACATGAACCCAATTTATAAAAGAATACCATTGCTCTCCCGATAGACATTTCTAGTTCACAAAAAAATGGTGCTTTTGACACAAACTGGCGAACAAAGCTTTCTGACAAAACAAAGCAGTAGCTTTTTACAGCGTCGGACAACAAAACCGACGAGGAATAACAACAACGTTGAAAATAAAAGACAAAATAAAAATCTGGAACCATATTCCCCTACGAAAAACCAAAGGGGAGACATAAAAGAAGACAAAAGACACTTAAACATAAATGAGTCAGAGGTTCACCAGCTAAAACAGGAGTGCTGATGTGCAACTGGTTTAAACACTCAGTGTCAAACGGTTTCGATTCATCTGTCATCAGAACTCCTACTCGTTTCGTATGGTTACTTTGAAAATCATGGCCAGGCTCAGATTTAATAAAATAATCAGGATATAAATAAGAAATAAGTTAACAAAATTTACACTACTTCGGCTGTGAGATGACCTTTGAAATTTGAGATGGAAATATAATAATATATGAACTCTTACTGGAAAAGGTTTGAAATCATAAACCACTAGTTTTTCAATTTGTTCCTCAAAACAAAAGTTACCTGAAGAACTGAAATGTTGTTTCTAATATCTAACCGTCTTCACTGGGTCCAACAACAATAGAAACACATGTGGCTTTAAATCCCCGTCAAGTTCTCAAAGTTTCCAAGACGTCAAATAACACGTGGATTTTTAGAAAGAAACATGTGAAAAATTGTATTCTACCATTGAATTTTACATTATGGTGGGAAGCAAACGTTAAAAATGTCTTTTTTGTTTTGAATAGATAACTAAAACAATATGCATGATAAAGTTTTAACAACACCAGCCTCCAAACAATTTTGTGCAAGGGGTTCAAGCAGTCAACGATCTTCCATAAATATTCTGTGTTATGCATCTTGACTGAAACTAATATATGTCATTATTAAGTCAAAACCAAGGTTTTTTTTTATGGCTGAATATTTACATCAGATATGAAACTCTCTAGGTCTTGTTAATTTTGTCACTAGACATTTTGCTAAGATTCAGCACATTGGAAACCCCAGGATCTTGAATAATGCCTGGCAGCCCAATTGTCCTGATATACATGTAAACAGCTGAGCAGCTTCGACCTTCGCTTAAAACGGGGGTTAAACGGTTGGAAATTGCACATGATTCAGGAATGGACTGTTGATGATACGTCAAAGCTTTATGGAAAGTATGGCAATTAAAACGCAATTAATACCCACAGTTACAACATACTGTAACTGTGGGTATTGAATCAACCATTTATAAATAAAGTACCTGGAAAATAAAGACAACACAAGGCAACAAAAAAAAAACAGCCACAAAATGTTGCTGACTTTTTGTCATGTTTGATGCCAAATATCTGATTCTGTGCGGGTGTGTTTGCAGAATCCACAAAGCAAAGGTCTAAAATCAGTAAACATTACATCTCTACATCTCTATCAGACCTCCACTGTGTCAGAAGCAACTCATTGATCACTAATCAATAAGGCAATATGGGTTTAAAATAAAATTATGTTGATACACTAATAACATTCAGGTGTTTCAAACTATTTCCTTAATCATAATAATAAAAATGATCTAAAATGTCTTTAAAAGTAAAACAGAAAAAGACAGTCTTTTTCCGTTTTCGGTTCACAGCATGTCATCAAATAATCCAGAAGATGAATTTGCCAGTTTGCTATGTGGCAGGTCTTATTTTTTACAGCATTGTTTGGCTACACATGAATCACGTGATGCTGCTGTTTTCATGTTCCTGATTGACTGGGTTTAGCATCTAACGGACTGTGCAGTTTAACAAGAATTTCAGAAAATGTCCTTAATTTGCTGCAGTTATGGAAAGCCTCATTTGCGTTCACTGACAGACATTTTGTAAAGCAAAATGTCCTGGTTGTCGCCTTAAAGTCAGCATCCTTTCTATGATAAACAGTGTGTACAGGAGGAACATATGGGGTGGTTTAAGATGCTGTTGAACCTGTGCTCCGGAGTTCTGAGTTCCACACCTCATAACCCTATCAGGGTGTGCATGTTGTCTTAGCATATATTTCATCATTTAATTTACAATAATTATGAACACATCTAATCACATAATCAAGATCTACTGATTTCCAGGGATGCTGAGATCTTCAGTCAAGCCAACTGGTGTCAAGTCTTGAGATGTCTTAGGTTCTGTTGAAGGAACACTAAGAACTATGTAGGTGATGGAAATTAGAAGTACTGAGTTCTCCCATATCACCGAAACATACTGAAATGAATGTGAGCACAGTCACCACTACAAAAGTATCTAGGAGTCTTATGTATACAGTGAAATGCATGTGAATGAAAAACATGCATGGATATGCTTGGCTGACATTGGAGTCCTAAATAAATATTCTAACTCTAATATAGAAAACCTGACAATGTTTAAATAAATCAAATGTAAAGGAAGCAGTTAAGATTACAAATGAAAGACATTCCAGGCAAATGCTTTTAAACGTTTTCTTTCTTTTTTTTTATAGGAGATTTCTATCTGGGTTTGTTTTGTTTTTACTCTGTCGGCTGCATTACCCTGTACGGTGATGTTGTGCTGAGGTGTATAAGGGGTCCTGCGTTCTTATGTGGTGTGCGAGCTCCTTCTCCAACTCCAGCCCTGTAAGGGGAAAAAAAATCATAAGTGTGTTAAGAACACAGGCATAGCTGTGTTTAGATTTTCTATTAATGTCTACTGCACATTGCCTATGGCAGGCTTGCATTTAAACTGGTAAAAGGTCTAAAAGGCTGCATAAACTTTTATAATGAAAATCTAAATGCAATCAAAGGCTGTTCTGGAGGCAACAACAAAAAACATGACAAATATTCAACAGTAAAAGCTGAGATTTAGTCAGCTGAACTGGAAAATCTTGTGTTTTTAAGCTCCAAAAAGAGCTAAAATCCTGATTTTATTTATTAATTTATTTTTTGCAATCGGTGAGGAAAATAACTGTGTGTGTTTCGATGCATACCTTAGACTTGAGCAAGCTCAGCTTGTTTGTCTGCCTCAAACTCGCCTTCGTTCTCATCATCTCCATTATAGTCAGCCAGCTCCTCCTCCATGTCCTTGTCTATCAGAAAGTACAATGTGGTTATTAACATGAAATACCCACATCCCTTTTTTTAGCACAGTGCATTATATCTTTATCTCCGTCAGTAAATAAATATCTCTCATTCAAACTTGAGCTCTGGTCTTCAAATGGTCAACTGCACTTGGATGAAGTTGAGACTGAGGACGTACTTACTCCTTCATGCTCTCTCCTCTATACACTCATACACACAGTTGTATTCTATAAAAGACACATACCTATATTTTCAGGCAGTTTACTCTGCTGCTGTTTCTCCACATCAACTCCACCCACGACTTGCTCATCTCCATCATATTCTTCTGGCTCCTCGAGTTTCTGACCAATAGGAGTATCCTCTGCCTTCGCCTGGCCGATCAGCATGCCTTCCATTCCAGGGTCTGCCTCTGGAGACACAATCAAACTGTATTCTATTAAAATGTCACCACTTCACTGCGATGGATAAGAATAACAAACTAGTTCACTGCCTTCACTGAACTGGGCCCTCTACCTTCTGTCTGAACGCCATCTTCTTGAGCATCCATCACATCCATCTCTTTATCCTCAGTCAGGTTATTCTTCAAAGGTTCATCGGTCTCTGCCTTACCCTCCTCTGTTACGACAGTTTCCACTGGCGGTAGCAAAACGTCCTGCTTGACTGCAGCAACTGAGGGAGTAGACTGGGACTCTACTTTGGAGGGATCCTTCTCTGTAGGCACACCCACTGAGGCATCGGGACCTGGTAAATAAAAGGGCAGGAAGCAGATGAAATGTGAGAGTGTACACTCATTATTTCAAATCTACACACGTCTACATGAATATACACAAAATGTATTTTGCATGGTTTTATGAATTACATTTCATAAGCTGGCTGAGCCTCCAGGACATCCATGTGTCTCACCTTTGTCTACAATAATCTCATTGGTCAGCAGTTCGGGTGGATCGTCTCCTTTGGGCTGAGAGTGGCTTGGTGTGTGGCTTACAACAGCTGCTGTCTTAACTGAATCAACCCCAGCCATGACTGGTCCGTCCTCTTTTGCTGCTCCATCCACTGCGTTTTCCTGCTGAAGGGTAAACATCATCAAAACAGCTGCAAATGAAGCCTTAAAGCCAGTCAATGCTATTCGATTTTTTTATTTTACTCTCAGTAACCAAAAATCAGAAGCCCTGGCCCTGCAACTACTGTAATTGGGCAGCCCTTTCCTTTTGATTATGCTCCATGAACATCAACTGCATTCACACACTCGTATGTAAACAGACTACAGAGAATGATTTGGAACAGTTTTAACAGAGCACAATAACGTGTTTATGACAAGTGGCGTGCCCAGAGATCAGACTTTCTATAGCCAGAACTTATGAATTTACAAAATGGCTTGATCAGCCCTAGCCCTTTGCCTTGCCTGGATGTCCTTAGAGTAAACACGGTTTACATCCTTTCACAAGGTTCACACAAACATACCGGTGAGGAGACACCTGTGGGAGAGATGAACTTCTCCATTTTCTTCTGAAATTCAAGTCTAGCAGTCGCCACTCTCTCGTCACACAACTCCTTCTGGGACAGGACCTGGGACTGACAATGGGTCCTACACAAAGACACACAGACACATATATAGCATATAATGTCCATCGGGAATGGCAGACACACATTGAGATTCATCTTGCTCTCAATTCAAACAGACCTGTTTAATTTTAATTGGTTGAAGGAATATTTTTCTTACATGTCATAAGTGAGTTTGTTGTTGAGGGTCTTGATGTTGCCCTTGCAACTCTGCAGCTCCTTCTGAAGCTTTCCCAAATCATCATTTAGCAGATTCAACTGACCTACAGAGCAGACACACACAAGACATTTATAGACAGATAGGAACTGAATTAGAATGTGTTTTTTTAGAGAACTCTGTTAGCGACTAACGCAATGCAATTTCTGAGGAATAGAGGTTAACAGTTGCCTTTTAGTTCCTGTATGGTTTTCACACTAGAGGAAATGTTCTGCTGCAATGTGCCCTAGAAGTAAAAACACAGAAAATATCACAATATTATGTTTTTTTCTCTGATAATGTGCAAGTATGTAGTGAACCACAACAGTGAGCAAAATCATAGCCTCCAAATGTATCCATGTATGTCAATACTTCAAAAAAAAATTTTATTTTGTCTGTGCACCTTTTCTTGGCTGCAGGTGTTCTGAGATCCTTCCAGCTGTCTCTTATAGAGGCTTTCTATGTGGCTAATCTGCTCCTTCTGTCTCTGGATCTCCTCCTGGAACTCATTCTTCTTCATTTCCACTACTCCTCGCTCTGCTGCTCCACGTCGCACCTGGCCTTCCAACTCATACATCTTAGTCTGTATCGCACACGCAAAGACAAAAGGTAGTGACACAGACAACGATAACAATCTGAATGTGCAATGAAAACACACTGGGTGTTTACATGATGAGAGAAATGTGTTGTCAGTTGCTCACAGTGATTTGCATTAAAGGACATGGTTTCTAAGTTGCAAAACGATTAAACGTAACATACAAAAAAACCTTACCACAACCAAAACCCCGAAAAAAAATTAACCCAAATGAGGAACTGATGAGGCCTAAATCTGCAGAAGGGAATCATGCATTGGTTTTGCAGATTTGCTCCAAAGTCAGTTAATATGAACAACTTGTTTTCCTCATTATCCAGCATGTGGAGTATAGACACACTGACTTTACAAAGTCAGCAATAATAGAAGCTAGAAACTGACATTGCAATATATATTGGGAGAAAATATGGATTGATTTGTAATGATTTCCAACAAAAATACTATTCAAACTACATTAAACTTATAATTCATTCTTTGTCCACTCCAGAGCACAAGGTAGCCTTTAAATAACTTTTATCAGTAATATTTGCACTGTACACACACACACACACACACACACACACAGTTTAACCTACCTGAAGCTCCAGGTTGCGAGAACTTGACACCCAGTAGTTAAAGCCCAGAACCAGTATACAGGCAATAAGAGCGCCAATCATAAGAGGGGGTGATCTTCCTCCACGACGCCCATTTCCCAGCCCACCCATTGCTGTCTACAAACTAGACAAACACAAACCACAGCCAGGGTCAGCACACTTTCAATTTAGCCTATAAATGAAACAAGTACTTGCCATCAGTGAGCCCTGAATTACATCTACTATTTGGAATTGGCGAGCTGCCATGAGGCTAGCTGTTGCTGATAACACGCCTAAAGTCAATAAAGGAGTCTACAGGTGTTTTGGTTTTGCAGGTTGTAGACTTGTGAAAAGCTCACAGTCAGGCCAGCAAGCAGCAGGGAGCTATTCTGCTCAGTGTTAATGTCCCACCACTCATGTACATGGTGTCAGCAAAAACACAGGATGCAGGAAATGTTATTAAATAGACGTGTTTAGCAATATACATGCCACTTTGTTTTCATGTGCACAAATATTAAGACCATGTCTCTTCTGAAACATTGCTTTCAATATAACTTTTCCAGAGATAGAAATGAACCTTCAAAAAAAGCGGGATATGCAAAAAATATTACAATCACACATGGATATTGTATTGCTTGACACTTAACTCTATGGAGCAGCAAGAATAGCTCAGTTTTCTCATAACAATGCTGACTCAGTAAAAAAAAATGGCAGCATGAACAGTGTGAAAGCACACATTAACAGGACATTCCCAATGATTTATAGGTGCTGAAACACAACTGGTATTCGCCTGTACCAAGATCCAAAATCTGCCAGCTCATTATGCAAACTAAGAGGCCCAACTTTGCCTGATCATGCTGGGTTCCTCCCATCATTCAAATGCAGGGAAGACCCAGGCGCAGAGTAAAATATAATCCAACGTCATTTCGTAATTAAGTTACTATACATCATACATCAAACCCCACATAGAGCTAACGTTAAAGGGAATACAGTTGTGGTTTACCAGATAAGAAAGCTATGCCTATCTAACGCAGCTGAAGACAACAATCACTGGGATAAAATGAGAAAATCTGAGATTGCTACCAAATCAAAGCACAGGCATGAAAGTAGGTTATAGCGTTACCATAAACGTTTGAATTCACGATAGTAACCGGACTGAGCTGCTTATTTTAGAGCAACCGCAGACATTAAACTGCTAACGTTAGCCAAAAATAGGGAGTAGCATTTATTCGGGTCTGGAAGGACCGAAGTAACGTTGACGTTAGCTGATTAGAACAGCTACCGTACAGCAGTCTGTCGTATTAATGGACAGCCGAAACAGACACAGATGGTTAATGGACTAATGCTATGCATAATTTAACCCGTTTTGCTGAGTCAAAACGGAATAGCGTTGCAAATATAACGCTAAGCATCGTTAGCATACCTTGACCCCCCCAGTTGCCGTTGGCTTCAGCGTTAGTGAGAAGAGCAGTTAGCTAACGCTAGGAACGATCGTCAACTAAACTTACCCGGTGGACTCGAGAGTCGCAAAACAGGAATTGAATGTTGAGACCAAATATAGAGTGATACTTGTTGATATATTTCACAATAAGTCCAGGTTTCTCCGGTAATTTGCAGCGCTTTACTGCTATAGTCAGCTAGCTTGCATCCATTATTGCGATACAAACAGTTCCTCTGACGTGCCTTCTGC
This sequence comes from Chelidonichthys spinosus, assembly GCA_029853015.1. Lineage (NCBI taxonomy): Eukaryota > Metazoa > Chordata > Actinopteri > Perciformes > Triglidae > Chelidonichthys > Chelidonichthys spinosus. The sequence continues at coordinate 18,323,228 of CM056831.1, forward strand.
CGGGGGGGAGGCACAGGCAGGTGCTACCTCTGCGTGCTGTGGGAAAAAACGGTGTTTTGGGGGCAGACAACCTTTTTTACTGGAAAAACAAATAATCAAAAATGCATTCAGTCTCATTTATTATACAAAAATGTTTCGGTAAGATTGACTTCTAGAGGGAGATAACAGTTTGGCATTTACGCTGCAGTCAAACTTTAATTGTTGTCAACTGTTCACACAATTGTATAGTTTATATAGAGCTTTAGAAGCATATGCTATAGGATAAAGATAACAAAAAAAACATTCATTTTCGTTTATTCTTACCTGGACATGAAGGTTACATAGCTTTTGAGACGTTTGCACTACTTTTTATGATATCAATCCATAATAACCCAGTGTTTCCTTTGTGCTGGTGCAGCATTAAAATTTATGTCATTCATCATCTAATGAAGATTGCAGACATTGGTAAAATGTTTATATTTTAATGCATTATCATGGTTGTCACAAAAACAAAACACACACACTCTTCCAGAAAGTGATTGACTGTAGACTACATTACATACAAGTCATGTCTTTCCAAACACAAAATATCCAACTGAAATAAGTTAGGCTATTGATAGCTTCCCTTTGAGTACATGAATCAGTTTTCATTTTGCTTTCACAGCTTGAACTGGGAGCTATTTTATAAAAAAAAATTTTTTTTTAAAAAAATGGGTCAACTTGTGTGTTGAAATACTCAGTCAACTGTACATTTCCACTTGTATTATGTGCGATTATCCTAAGTCACTGCAAGTGCGTAACTGTGTCATTCATCTCTTTCATCCATAAATCTACGCTTATAAAAAAAATATATATTGCTTCACAGAAAATATCAAAAATGCATCTAAAAAAGGGTTTGGCTGTTCACAAACAGGTTAATCGCTCATTATTCACTTTCAGTGAATAACAATTGTAACTGATTGTATGTCCATGTCTCAGATACAATATCTTCCTCTTTATTTCCTGAGATACTGTATTATCTTTTGCATTCAGACTTGCCTGAAGAAGACATACAGTAGAGTATTTTTTCAGTTCCAGCCTTTACTATGTTTTCTTCTGCTTTCCACGTCTTCTGTGTATCAAACGTCATCAAAATGCCCATCCGAGAAGGTGACAGAGAAAGGTAACGTCCTCCTGGGGCTCTACAGAGTCAGACACAGAAATGCAAAGTAATTAAGAAGACCTCTTTGTTCATTGTTCAGCTCCAGCTAAAGGCAAGGCAAGGCAATTTTATTTGTATAGCACCTTTCAACAACAAGGTAAGTCAAAGTGCTTAAAATAAAATATTAAAATCAAAAACACTATGCTCAAGTAAATTAGAAAAAAAAAACACACCTTCTGTTTGGTGAACTGTCATCACTGAAATGATCTCGCAGTAAGCCTCTCTGCTGCTCCTCCTCCTCCTCTTCATCTCTTCTGGTGAATGTGACACCTGAGAAAACAAAGAGCCACGTGATGAAGATAAGTGAGAGTCTAGTGGTAAACTCTCCACAAACAAATGAGCAGAAATATATTAAATCAAGCTGTTGGAAACACTTTATTACTATATTGGTTTGCAAAACACATAAACATGTTTTATTCCATGGTGATAGTAGTTTCCTTTCATCCCTACCACTAGTCTTGGTCTCTGTGACGGGGCTGCTCTGGTTATAGCTTATCTCAGTGTAACCAGCTCTGGTCCGCCCAGTAGCCCCCTGGACTCCATACCGATCCCTCCAGGCCTGAAACAAACAACAAAACTGGCACATAAATAACTAGCGACACAAAAACCAAACCAGTGAGTCCTTGGCTTCTTAGAAAATAGTAAGAGAAATTATTTGGTAGAATAAACATTTCTAACCCATCTTCGATTTTCTCCATCCTCAACTTTCTGTCTTTTTCTTCTTTCTACAAAAGAACACATTAGAGTGCATATTGTTGAAAAGCAGTGATGACAACTTTCAGATATACAAGTTAATTAAGTAACGAACAGTAAAAGTAAAAATAATGAACCAGTGAAATAACCTGCTTGATCAAACAATTAGCAAATAAGTTCTAATTTTCATAAAGCTAATACAATAGAAACTGCTTATTTGATCAGATGCATCAGAAAAAGTGAGTGATTGAATTTGTGATGAAACTACCTCTTCTGATGTGTTCCCTGCCTTCATCCACCAGGTCAGAGGTCAAGTGATCATCAGTGATGTACTGATGAAAGCCAAGGAGGTTCAAGCAGCGAGAGCCCAGGCTACACACCCAGACACACAAATTCAAATATACTTTTAAACGTATATTCTCTACGTGCTACATAAATAGGATGTTTCTCCCAGTAGATCCCCTTCCTGCATACTTCCTGTGCAAAACGGATCTGTTATCCAACAAGCTGCATCAAATCCAACAGTTGATCACATTGATTATATCAGAAGGAATTACATGGAGAGTGTAGGCAAACAGATGGACAAACTATGTAATAGAAACACTGTTTCGAAATAATCAAACCAATTTCAATTTAGTAAAACCGGGCTTGGCATTTCATTTTTGGTACTTATCCAACTGCATATACATCAATAGTGATATACCTGCAAGGAGTTGAGATATTTAACCAAAACTTCACTTGAGTGAAGTATACATACTAAATTGACGAAAATAGGGCTATGTGTCAGTGGTTATAGGCTTACCTGTACAAAGTGGCAAAGCAGAGCAGCAATACCAGCATGGGATAGTAGATGTAGAACCCATCAGAAATGAAATATAGCACACGCATAGAGCCCATGATCTGACAGAGGGAAAGAAGAAGGGATGTTGCATCACTCCGTTTTAGTTTGAAACAAAGAGATTAGGACATTTTGGACATTTGTTCTGTCATCACACACTTGAATGAATGACTCTTATATGTCAGTATGTGTATAATTGTGTGGGACCCACTGAGGTGTAGGACGTCTGTATTCTGTCCTGGTGTGAGATGGCGGAGTCCATGTGAATCAGGCCCAGAAAGTTGAGGCATAAAGGAGGAGTCAGACGACAAAACAACCTAAGAGAGGGAAAAAAAGAGAATCAATTTAATTTAATGTAATTTAACTTTTTGAAAACATTTTGTTCGTAAAATTTTGTTTTCTATCATAATACCCAAGTTTAAGACAATGTGAAATGTGTGTGCCGTTCACTGTAAAAGGTGATGGTTTTTAGTATTATGTGTAATAAATAACTCATCTTATGATTTTTATAAGGAACATACATGCCGCTGAACTGCAGGCTGTAAGCATCAGTCTGGTGATGTGGCACCAGGTAATAGTAGTTGAAAACCCGTATCCTGAACACTGTGGAGTAGACACAGACACACAGGAAGAGGATGCTGACAAAACACACCATCTAGTGGAGAGAAACAAAACAAGGAGCGAGAGGAGACACATTAGCTACTTCAATAAAGTACATTACTGGATTAAATATTGTTAATAGTATACGAGTCGTTCAAACTACAGATTTTTCTGCAAGACACTGTGTGTTCTTATGTGTTATTTCATTAAGGAGATCAGGATTGTTGTACATTTCTGTGTGTTTGTCGGTCAATATGTGCCTACCTCAATACAAATGTAGTTGTGTTGTTTTTCAGCCATCTGAACAAAGACAGCAAAGAGGGAGAGGACGGGGTGTGTGCTGAAGAAGGTGCACTCGGACCAAACAACTGCTGCTGAGAGGAGAGACAGGAGAACGGCCAGCAGCCTGAAGAAACCCTGCCTGAACACACACTGCCAGTACCACTCTGACACACACACACACACACACACACACACACACACACACACACACACACACACACACACACACACACACACACACACACACACACACACACACACACACACAGAAACACACAAAATGATTTGATTATAAGAGAATAGAGTACACTTTTCTATTCAAGCGGTTAGTTAAGGGGATTCATTTGGCAGAGAAACACTAGAAAACACGCTGACTGAACTCACCCACAGTAGGAGTGTAGATGAATCGATGGACCCAGTCGTGGTTTTGTGCCGAGGGGAAGCTGTGGATCAAGTGTCGGACCGGGCTGCTCTGGCTTTTAGCTACATCTTCTAGATGAAAGGCCTCGTCTAACAAGATAGACCACTGAACCCGAGTCTGACCGTGTCTCTGCACTGCAGAGATTACCTGAAACACACACATACACACTTATTATTGTGTGAATATTGTATTATTATGTGAATTATTGTTCACACTTACATGCGCCAAAATATTTTTGCATTGTTTCCTTTAAAACCGTAGTGAAATGTTCAAAATAACAAGAATTACTTTTTTATGAAGCTTGATCAGGCCTCTTTTGGTGGGAAGGACATTCTGTTCACCACTAGAGCTTTCCACATTCCTTCCCATCTCTTCTTGGTACTCAGTGGGACACTGAAATGAGAAGACACGCAGATGAAGACTGACCCACGGGGCCTGGCTGGAATTGTAACACTAAACTGTGGACTTGCACATAAAAAGAGTGAATAAAAGTGAATTGAACCTCATTTACAAATGGCCTCATGCATTTCCTACCTTTGTAATAATGGTGTCCACACACTTCCTGAGACAGTGGTTGAACCTGACAGATTCATGGACGCCCGCAACCTCCTGATCATAACACATATTTGTTCTTGTTAAAATCAGAAAAACTCAAAACACTTTCTGATGTAGCACCTTCTGGAATTAATTGTCTTGCACTTACAGCACAGAATTGTGTCTAAACTCTCACCTCCATAACATCTGCAAGATTCTCCTCAGCCGATGCCTTCTCAGTAGCCATTTTTGCTGCCTTGAAGTAGGTCTTGGCCAGCAGGTAGCCATGGGAGGATGACAGCCAATAAGAACGCGGGATCTCCACCAGGCCATATCCTAGCAACAGCACCAAAAGGAAGAGACCCCAGGTGTTGGCAGCCGTTATACCGATGGTCTGGAGCTCTCTCCTGCACAGGTTTTACAGACAGATCAATAAAACCAGCTTCCAAAACAATCATGGTACAACTGTAGTCATCCAATGATTCCTGAATTGAGGCACGCATGTATGACTTACCATGTGAGTTGCCACTGTGGGTGAGCAGCCACGTAGATGAGCAGAGAGATGAAAATAACGAGGTAGGTTCCATAATAGATAGCATTTTCAATCAGAGCTGTTTTAATCTTTCCCACTCTGGAGAAAGCCCCTGATCGTGCATAGGACTGCATGAAGGGCAACAGCAGCCTGTATCCACACAGGAGGAGAGTCAATATACAAATGTGTTCATGACAAAAGGTAGAAAATACAGCAGCTACAGTCGAGGTTGAGATCGGTTGAGTATCTTACCAAGTAAGGAACTGGGATGTCCAGTACACAACTCTCCAGAACACTGGTAGGATGCCATCTGGGATAAAACTCCATGGCTCCTCACAAACCGTCGGTGTGCTGTAACACATACACAGAAGAATACACCATGACCCGTCATACACCTGACAAGCTGAACTGTTTAGTACAGTCTAAAAGAGCCTAACTTGACCCATGATAGTGCAAGGAAAAAACTCAGCACCACCTAGTGGATGGAAGAGGCAATTGTGACCAGAAGATTGTAATTGAATTTACAATATAAATTGTTTTTATAATAAAAATATTGAAACTTGAATCGATACAATACTGCAATGCAATTATAGTGATACTATGCCTTATTGATTTTTCCCCCCTCACCCCTATCTACTAGGGTTAGGCTATATTTATCGATATGATCTCGCTAGCATGACATGAGACAAGATATCTTACATTTATGATATTTGAATATGCCATGACTGTCTTTTCCTAGATTTTAAAGCATGTCATTTTTTTTAACTTACCAGATGTTTGTAGCCTAATTAGTCATTATATCCACATTATTGATAAATATATATAAAAATCTCATTGTGTACAAGTTTGTGAAAGTGACTCTAAAATATTGTACACTACAAATATGGAGGTGTCTGGTAAAACATATTGTGATATTTGATTTTCCCCATATTTTTAGATTAAAACCTCATAAGCAGCTTGGTTGCTGAATAATAGCTAAATAGCTATATAATAAATAGCTTTTTGTCTATCATGTTGGTTGGCCTTGGGACACAATCTGGATGAATAATTACTTGACATGACAAACTATGGCAGTAAATCAAACAGTCACTTATTTACCCGACAGTTGGATAAACAGAGGAGTTGTCGCCGGTCTGATTAGTGCGTCTTGCTGGAGTTGCAGCAGAAGGGCGGTGTGCACTGTCCAGAATACACTGCTTGTAGATGGTCTAAAAGAAGGTGAAGAGTTGACACAGCCAGGAAAACACACACTCCATAATGAAGTCTGTTCATCACACCAGAGGCAAGTTAAATAAACACACAGAGCTCAACCTCACTCGGACACAGATGGTTATGATAAACACGAACAAAGAAGAGCACACATCCCGTTGGTCCTGTTTGTATCCACACAAGCAAAGGTGTCATACCGTGCTGACGTCGAGCGGCAGGATGAAGACGATGAGGAAGCAGAGGTACCAGGACAGAAGCGTCCCCAACAGGACCATCCGCTGCTGCCTTCGCAAATCTCCGTAGCGCTGGAGGAGGTAGAGGGCTAAGAGGAAAACCACTACGACCACAACAGCCAGCGCAGCAGCACTCATCCTGATACTGATCAGAGAGATGTCACGAAGTCATGATGAAACACTGAAAAGGGAGAAAGAGATTAACACGGATTAGATATCAGCTCTTATATGGCTGGGTGAAACGGTATCACCTGAACATTGGAGCAAAATGCATAGTCGACATGATACATCAGTGGGAAATGAAAGAAATGAGACAAACTAAACTAACTAAATATAAAATTAAAGAGATGACAGATTAAGTGATATGAAAAATTCCCTGTGCTTTTTCATGTTTTAGCCCATTCGAATTTTGAAAATAATGCTCCCCTGTTTGGAAAACTTATTATAGCCTATCGATATTTATTCTACTGTTGCAATTTTCATTAATGTCTGTAGAAAGTGACACCATGAGGTCATGTAGTGGAAGATTTTTGAATTTGCATTTGTGTAAATCATCAACTAACCCAGAGCTAATGTTATTGTTTTTCATAAGAAATGAATGGATGTGAATCGGATTTATCAGACATGTACATCCACCAGCATGTTTTATAAAATATAAATTACAAAATAACGTCGGTAGCCAGAGGTACACTTTAACATCCTGTAATTTGACGTGATAAGATACCAAACGTTGTGTTTGAATAAGAGGTGTGGTTCGGTATTATTGTCGGCTACCTGTCAGCCTGTTGGACTACATCATCTAAAAGGATCTATCGGTTGCACTCACGTTGGATTGTGTTGGCCGCTTTCTGTCATCGCTGTGCTCGTGTTTACCTCCAACAACAAAGCAGGACCGGGCTACACGGCGCGATGTGGCCGTCGGTCAACGTCCACTCGGATGGGACAGACAGTCCGTCATTGGACTACATCAACCGAAAGGAAGTGTTTCTTACCTTCAGAGTGTATTCCCTCAGGGCAGGCTGAAGCTTGTAAAGCGGCGGACTGTCTGAATCTGCCGTCACATCGTGTTCCTTGGACGTCAAGTCCGACAAATGTACACAACCTTTGAAACTACATTACGTAATACAGCCACACGGCATGTGCGCTCTCCGGCGCAGCGAGGGGTTCTGGGTAATGTAGGCGAGCAATGGCGTCTCTCAAACCGGAAACCAGGCGTTAAGACCCCAACTGGCATAGTGCTCCGGCACCAAAAACAAGTCATGTGACACAGTAACCTGCGTTTGAACAGCTAAGTACGAATGTTTGTGCTTTAATTTTGATTCACATTCTACGACGGCGTATTAGGGCCAAGTATGAAAAACCCGGGACCCGGTGGAGGGGGTACTATTTGAGAAAAATGTCGCAGATTTATGAGATTAAAGTGGCAAATTTACGATAAAAAAACTCGCAGATGTACGAGTTTAAAACGTGGCAAATTTACGAGGAAAAACTCGCAGATTTACGAGTTTAAAAAGTGGCAAATTTTCGAGAAAAAACTCGGAAAAATTGTGTTTTGTTTTTTTCAAGCAACCTCAACACAACCACAGACGCCGATGCTAACAACCGGTATTTATGCTAGCTAACTTCCCATGAATGTCGCTTTTATCTTTCTAATTAATTAATCCATCCCAACGTGTGACAACACTTTGCTAAAGTCCTTAGGGTGATGGCTGTTGATGGTTATTGTTGGTTAATTTTATATGGGCCAAATTGTCATTTTATGGGTGTTTGTTGATTGGGTGGTTTGGCTAAGCTACGCGTAAATTTGTTTTTTAAACTCGTAAATCTGCGATTTTGTTTTCTCGTAAATTTGCCACTTTAATCTCATAAATCTGCGACATTTTTCTCGAAATATTACACCCCTCCCCGGGTCCGTAATTTAATTTAATTTAATTTATTTTTTTCATACTTGGCCCTAACATTTGGAAGCCAATTATAGCGATAAAGCTTTTTTTTTTTGGTAGATTTTATCGCAAGACATTTTATTCCAATGATGCAAAACACTTAGATTTCTCATCTCATTCAGACTCACTCACATATAATTGAGACACCACACAATTATGCATTAAGTTTTTCAGATGTGCATCAGTGCTTTATGGTTCGACCTGATTCACACATTAAACATACATAGCCTACTACACATTGCATCCTGTTGTGATCCCCAAATTGTATTCTAGATAAAAAGCTGAATGAATTTGCTTCCAGTTTTCAATAAAAAAGCATGAATCTTTAAAGATGATTGTTTTAAAGAGGAAGCTTGCTTCGGTCGTGTTTGGATGAACATTCAGTGATGAGAAACCAAATCAAATCTAACACTTTTTATACGATGAGATCGTGTACACTCATCGCTCACTACTAAATCAGCGTTGGTCAATATTAAACATAATTTCAATTCATTTCAAATTACTTCCACAAATTTAAGTTGACATTTTCCTTCAAATAATCAAAACGGGAGGCCAGTACCAGTGCTGTCACCAAGCTTTGGATTTTTCGTGTGATCTAACTGCTTTCCACCCAGCCACATTTGGGAATAAAAGGAACAAATGAAGAAAAAAAACATCTTCAATCCCTTTCAGTTGTTTAGGAACATCCACCAATATGGGTCTTCAGCGTACAGAGATCCCAGCACATTGAAGCAAACAGTTCGGTGCTCCAGTAAAATGTCCATCTGGCTCATCAGGTCCAGACAAAGATGTTCTACGAGATTCAGACAGACGGACCAGTCGTCAGCCACTCTGGACACACCAAGTGCATCCAACCAAACTGAGCCGAAAATGTCCAGAGACTCCGGCCAGTCGTCCTGAAGACTGTCCATCAACTCCATCTGGTTCGTATATCAGTTTACTCAACTGTGCTCAGTGATCACTGATCTATAGATCAGCAGTCGTTAAGTAACCACGTTGCTCTGTCACATTACTCCTCTCCGTTTCTGTGTCGCCTTGCCTCCGTCTTGTTTCTGCGGAGCCAGACAGCTACAGGGCAGATAAAACCTGGCTGCATTGGCAGGTGCTTAGCGATGCCATCTGTCAACCTACATCCTCACTTTAACCCCTCGCTCTCTCTCTTGGATTAGTGAAATAAGCTGTGTGACCATTCAGACCATAATTATATCCTCAGTATTCTCTTTCGTAAACCTGTGTGATTGAGAATGATTCCCTCGTTTATTGGAAAGTATATATTTGATTCTGTTTGCTCAGATTGTTACTCGGTTTCGGTTCTCTTTGGATCACAAAACTCCTCACTTCTCTCACCTAGCACACAGACAGGTGGATGACAGACACGTACTGGGAAATGTAGTCTCCGTTTAACTGGGTGTGAACGCAGTGAGGGCCATTCTGTTCATTTGAACCAGCCCTGTTTTTGATATTTCTTCTGGTCAAATTAACATATATAATGTTAAAGTGTCGTTGAGTACCCAAAAAAGTGCTATATAAATCATATGAATATTATTATTATTATTATTATTATTATTATTATTATTATATCTGATAGGTAAACTGTATGACTGAATGCCTGCACTGGATACAATGTTTTCTTATTATTATTATTACATTTTCACCACTAGATGGAGGTAAAGAACAGGCCACAATGAACTTTACTTTAAGATGGAAAAAAGTAACATTTTCAAGTTCAAACCCAAACAGCTCAGAAGAGAGACTGAAAACGTGATACGGTGAGATAATAGCCATCTGTCCTTCATGCTATTGTCCCCCTTTTTTATTCTATCCTCATTAATCACTTTTATCTTTCATTTTCACAAAGATGGGTTTCTTTGGCCAGTTGTTTATGATACAAAAAGGGTTTCATGTTTAGATCTTTGAGAGCCTCAGGCCCATGTCTCGGTCAGGTTTCTGGTCACTCCCCTTGGCATCATGGGGCACAGATTATTTTGGAAACTCAAACCCTTTTTTCCTACCGAAGCCTCATTCTGTCTAAGAATCAATGCTAATTGGATGCTGTGGTGAGAAATCAACAAATGTCAATGACAGCAAAGACACAGACAGGTGAACATGGTTAAGGCAAATGACACCTGGTAAGAAAATCAGATATTCTAGGTCCTATATTAACCAATTAACATGTAGAAGAATGAGGAGATTCCTATTATCCAGAGATGTGCCTGTTAAATTGAGAACAAACGGGCAATAAAATAGTAAAAGACTATATTATATAACCAGGAATGTTGAGATGTAGGTCTGATGTCACACTGGTGTATGTACTTGATAGATGCCCTATCATGCAACAGTTGGTCTTCAATACGTCACGCTGCAGAGAGAAAAATCCTGGTGTTTAGATTTCATTTCATCCAAAATAAATTGTTCTCGGAGATGTTGGCACTAAGTCTGCTACTGTTACTGAGTGTCTAGACTTCCTCTATTCCACTGCCTTGACTCACTATCTTTCTCCTCAGAGTGCAGCCCAAGTTGTTCTTATCCATCTGTCTATAGCGTCTCCTCTTCTACACCCCGCCTTCTCCACCTCCAGATGCCGAGCCACCGGGACGACGTCCAGTGTGGCCCCATTCAGATCATTGAGAAACGGTGTGTGTGAACAGCTCCTTCTCCCACCGTGCCTATTGAAGAGCAGCTACGAGTGCGTTGAGACCCCTGGGTTTGAAGTCTGCAACATTTGATCCATGGGAAAGCCTCGTGCACAATGATGCAGGGGAACAATGTGGCCCCAGTTCTGCGTGTCCCCGGAGGGCCACTGTAGACTGCAGATCTTATAACCTGTCCTGGATACATCCCTCCCCTGGGAGTGGACCACTCCCATCTAAAACGACTGGCCTGGTAGAGCAGCCCAGGCCAGCTAGAGTTGCACACACTCGGTGGTGCTGAAATTGAGGATACAACCTGTGTGTATTTTGGGTGTAAATATATAGTAGGATGGCAATGACATCATTTATTGTAGTAAAAGTACAAAAGCAGTTAAAGAGATGATGAAAAACTATCACTCGTCAAATGTTTGTGTAATTTTTTGATGAGGGATGGTCAGCAAGGGGCGATCGCTATTTGCTCTTTTAGACAGGCTTAAACAAACAAAAGTCCTTGTTGTCATCTTTCTGGTTTCTTTACAGTGAATTCAAACGTGATCCTATATGGATAAAGATGAATGAACAGATTGTCACACCGGGATGGAAAAACAGACCGAAACCTATTTTGTTCCGCATTCCTCCTCTAATCTATTTAACAGCCCTCTAACTGAAGTATTTGAGGCCTTGCAATCTCTTTAACTCACAAATTCTTATGCAAGAGCAGAGACATTGTTTGATGTGTGCTGGGATGGGTGAGAAGGAAAATGATGCAGTAAAACATGGAGAAAATGTGTTTTATTTCAGACAGAAAGAAACATATATAATAATAATAATCTCTGTGGCTTATAAAAATGAATAGTGAGAAATTGCAATGATTCACAAAATATTAAATAGTGTCCGATATGATTTTTTCCACGATAAGTAATTCTTTTTTAATAATCAATATTACAGGATCTTCATTCACAACATGAGGTATTCATCATCTCATCTCAGCAAGAGAATGAGAACTTCTGATGTCACACAATAAGCAAAATACATTATTGATCACAGAAGACTTTAACCTCGTATGGACTAACTGCTTTTTTGGGTCGCCATGACGCACGACGATCTTTGTCCTCACAATGTGTTGAACGCGTGAAGTGTACACACAAACACAGTCCAAAGGCGACACATTCTCCATGGCGATGTGTCACATTCACCTGTTTCTGAGTCGTTTCTGTGCATTTTTTACTGCTGGACGTCTCTTTTTCTTTTCTTCAATTTACAGGTTCTGCTCTTCAGCTGACCCCATCAGCTGATCCCTGGCTTTGTTCTGGGACAGCGAGACAAAGGGGGCTGTTGTCTGTTGTTGCTTGTTGGGATAGCTGTGTATGGATGCCACGCGGGTCACGGCTGGGAAGAACGGTGGGGCGCTGATTTAAAGCTTTCCAGAGGAGTCGAGATTTAAAAGAAAAGCCAGGAATTTTTTTTTTTTCAGAAATTTATTTGATAGGATAAACCCCTTGAGAGGAATCCTCTCGTTTTCGAGGGGGTCCTAATATACATTACAAACCAAAAAGAGACAAGACACAATCAACAATCTACAAACATACAGCAACAAAGACAACAGACATCAACACAGACATAAAAGAAATGAGTACAAAAAAATGGACACAACCTCTCAATGGCCGCAAATGTCCATAGCAATAGCCTAAATAAACTAAGAGAAATGTAAAATAATATCATAATGTTCAAATTAAAAATTACAGTGGGGAGAAAAAAAAAAAAAAAAAGATATAATTCATCTGAATTGTTCTTGTCAGTGTCGGTATATAACACACAATGTCAAGGGAGGATTTTGCAGTATTCTTCTGCAAATTACGCGGATGTTTACATCCACATCATTTTCGGCCTGAAGGCTGTGGTGAAGCATTTAATATGTCACATCACATCAACAAACAGTTATTTCAGACCCACACGCAGTCCAATGTCCACTGACATTACTGAAATTATTTATGGATAGAAAAAGTTAATGGACAACTTTCATCTGGTTTAGTTTTTCACCGCACCTTCCAAAGATGTGTAAGAAAGACAAACCTTCTTGCGTTTATCACTAAAATAACTGATATTGGAACAGAGGGGAGATATCAGTATCCTTCATACTATTTGTTCAGAATTGTCAGCCCTTTTACATCAGCTGATGGAGAGAGCCAGTTAATGTTTCCACATGCAAATGGGGGGAAATGTCTCTGCCATCAGCAACGTCTCGATTCTGCCCGGCCCAAAAACATTTCTGAGGGACTTTCCAGCCCCCTGGACCGTCCCGATCAACTGACTCGGACAAGTTCACCACTTCACATTTCATGGTTCAATCATTGATTTTTCTGCCGCCTGTGCCTGTAAGCCTGTTAATTCAAAAATCAGCTTGTAGTCATCACGCTTTTCTGACCAGTTCTGACGCAGTGATACATTAGTGCCCTCGATGCCAGTACAGACTGGCCAAATGTGGTCCCAGCAGGTTTCAGTGCCTCTGGCTAGTCTTCTTCCTGTCTCTCCTGCCCTATAGCCCCCCACCTGAGGTCTCCTTCTGTCACTCCCCAGGAGTTGTCCTGCCCTGTTGAACTCCTGTATCCAGGCCACCCATCTCCTTACTTGTTCCCTCTTTACTGATACCTCCAGGTTTTTCCAGCTGGTTTAGTATCGTTATTTTTCTTCGACTTGACTTTGACTGTCTATATTTGGGTTCTCAATAACATTAGAATTAGAATTAGTTTATTGAAAAGGGAACGGTACAATTTCATAAAACACATGGTTACACATGGTTAAAAAAGCCAGAATTAGCCAGAAGGCTAGTTTTCATCTGTAGTACCCTGGCCATGATGTAAAAAAAAAGGCAATAAAAAATAAGAAAAGAAAAGAAAATACATGTACAATATAATACAAAATACATATGCAAACACTTACTTTACAATTCAGAAAAAATACAACAACACATTATCATAACATCAAAACATCACAACAGGCTTATCTTTTAGTGTTGGCAGCTATAGGTGTTGCAGCGTATCCAGAACGCTGCTGCACGCCTTATCTTCAATCTACCCAAATTCTCCCACGTGACCCCCCTCCTCCGTGACCTCCACTGGCTCCCTGTTGCAGCACGCATCCAATTCAAGACGATGACACTGGCCTTCAGGGCCATCAATGGAACGGCACCTGTCTACCTTCAAACACTGGTCAAACCTCATGCCCCGAAGCGAGCACTTCGCTCCTCTACTTCAGCTGGCTGGCTGGTACCACCATCGCTGAAATCAAACAAATGTCTCAGATGAGGACCTAACACTTGTTCTATTTTTAGCTCTTACTGTATCGGCAATGATACGTCGTGGTTTCTTTGTTTCCTTCTTTTGACAAATGTACTTATTGTAAGTCGCTTTGGACAAAAGCGTCTGCTAAATGACCTAAATGTTAATGTAAATGTTGATAAGCCACGTTTTCAACATTGTAAGATATACTGTATTTTCTTAATCAGTCTATAAGTTATTAATAATTGAATGATTTTCCAGATTCCACCACACCAAAGGGATTATTATTCTGAGGCAATTGAGCAGCATGAAATATCATATCTATTACAACATCATCATCATCAACATAACTCTGATGGTGATGGAGTTACCAGATTGGACCAACTATCATCCTCTTTTCACCTCTATCTAAATATGTCTTAAGAACAGTGTTGGTGTGGGACTTGCAGCCACTGACAATGATAGCAGGTCTGAGCACTAATAAGCCTGTGACTCAGTCTAAACTCCTCAGACAGTAATTGCCTGTTTGTTGATTTCACAGACAACTTGGTGCTTCTATCTATTACTCTATTATATTATGAATATAGATTACGGTCTGAAAGTATTTGCTCTCCGATTATGAACATCTTGATCTGCAGTGTGTGTGTGTGTGTGTGTGTGTGCCTGTGCTTGTTTTCAGGCTTAAAGTGCTGGTTTCAACTGTCAGAGTACTGCCCTACTAACTTCCTTGTTTCAAAGTATTGCGACCGACTGTTTATATCTAGAAGGGAAGGAGCAATTTATAACAGCTTCTCTGGATTATTGTGTAGTCATTCTATAATATACAGTATTGCTGCTGAATTGAAATCTATTTAGCGCTTTGAATTACAGCAGCGCTGACCTCATCTCTCATCTCATATTCTGAAAAAGATTCTCCTTTCTACTCGTTTAATGAGGTCATATAAGGCAGGAAGTACTGCGCGTGTGGGTGTGTGGGTGTGTGTGTGTGTACTGACAGCTGAAACATCTCACAACATCTCTGCCAAACATGGATTCCCTTGGTGTGAGTCAGAAAGGATGCCTTCAGCTCACTCTTACTCTCTCCCCCACTTCTTCTCTCCAGACACATTCACAGACAAACACACACACACACATATTTCCTTACACTCCCTCAGCATCACATTGCACATGCCAAACTGTGAATTCCTTCCTTTTTCTGCCAAACTAAATACAAGTCGTCAGCCTGCGTGTGTCCGGATCGTCCATGGTGGAAGTATTTTGCTGCCCCTGCGTTTAAAGCTCAAGCAGTCATTACATTTAAATGGTAACTGTCCACGTAGCAAAGTAGTCGTGGTTTGCCAAAAAAAAACAACCTCCAGATTCAAAACATGCGTCACTATTTGTGTCAAAGCTGAAGTTGCAGAGCAGTTGCACCACTGGCACTTGGTAAACATTTACCCACTCTGTTTAGCTTCACTAAACACACCAGCGGTTATCATGTCTGGTCTAAATGTTTAATGAACTAAAATGGTGAAAAAAAAGTTAATAAATTCAGATTGATTGAGTGTGTCTGTTCGAGACGTGCCAAAATAAATGTATGAATGGCTGATCCACTTCTTTTATTTCTCTGTCGACTGACTCTCCACAGGAATCTCCAATCAGCCTGAACTTATCAAGCGTGAAAAAAAAAACATGTGAAAGAAAGGCTGAAAGGGACAGAAAAAACCCAAGAAGGTCCTTTTTCTTTTTCCTGCTTAGAGAGCTCATTATTCCTCAAGCTCCCCTCTGTCTGAACCCCCGCCTCCCCCCTCTGAATTACTTCACTTTTTAAGTTCCCGCCTCACCTCCCCACAAGCCCACACTGTATGAGTGACTAACTTAGTTTTCGCTTCTACTATAGCGCCGCCTCCATTTTCTCACTGGCTCTTTTATTCCCTCACCCCCCTTCCCTTTGCTTTCTCCTCCCCTCTCCTCTTTTTCTCCTCTTTCTCTTCATTGCTGGTTGCTCACACCAACCAGCTCACAGCCAAAGAGCTCCTCTGTCCCTGCTGATCAAGCTTTAAGTCCAAAAAAAAATCTTCCCCCAGAAAAAAACCCTGAGATTGCCAGAGGAATTTAATGCTCAAGTTTAAAGGTACAGAAACAACTTTTTATCTTAGTATTTTATTTGTTATGTCTGATCGGTATCTGTTTGCGTCTGTGTGTGCATGAGTGTGAAACTGTGAATCAGTAACAGTATAACCACACTAGTGTGTGTGTGTGTGTGTATGGGGAAGTTCACATGCCTTCACTGTTATGGCTGCAACACGTGCTCTGGACTCATTTATACAGCATTTCATTGACAGAAGGGTTGGAGGCTTTAATGAGTATCACTTTATTCACTTTGCATGTGCTATATTGTATATATTGTATTATTTTGAGTGGTGGTTCCTACAGAGTGTAGCAAAACAGTTATACACAGCACTGTAAACTCTGTGTGTGTGCGCGTGTGTGTGTGTGTGTGTGTTTGTGTTTGTGAGTGGTTATCGACCTTTCATTGCTTATTTTTTGTGCTCAAATATTGAAAAGCTAACTCACGCAATATACCCTCCCCTTCCAACCAGGACACTTGTAAGCCTTGGAACCGAGGAGGAGCTGTGGAAGAGAGGAAGGGGAGCAACAGGTTTCATTCGGCGGCATCACAGCTGAGTGGAGTTCAAGTCCCCGCAGAGTTGATAACAGATCTGAAGATTCCAGCGGCAGCTATGACTCGGAGTAACGGAGAGAATCCACAAAGGACCCGGAGTGGTCTCCAACAGATCCGGGCTGGGATCCAGTCCCGATCGCTGCTGGCCAAGAAGAGAGTGGAAAACATCTCGAAGGATGATGTGAAAGGATTCTTCATGGGGAATGCCTTTGTGATCTTAACCATCGCTGCTGTGATTATTGGTGAGTGGGAACCTTTGTCACATAAGAGGCTCGACTGATGTTGGTTATTTAGTTGATTTAAAACTGTTGGAGAAGACTTTGTTGGTTCCGCTCTTCTCCATCCATCACCACTTCACCCCTCCTCTCTCCAAACTTGTAAAGAAGAAGGCAGTGATCCATCAATCTAGCGTGACCAGGATCACTGTAGTGGGACGGAAGAAGGAGGAGAAAAGAAACAAACTCACCGGACCAGAGAAGAGAGGGGACCTCGGATGAACTTCGCCAGCAGGCCTTTGTCTGACCCTGCAGCTGACCCTTGACCCGTTGCCATTAACCTTTGAGTCTGACTCAGAAGAAGGGAGCCAGGCCACCCACTGAATGCACATCTGCAGTCCTGCTGGAGTTACGCCACGCTGGGACACAGTTGACTTGTTGATGGGCCACCTGGGTCCCGTTGGTGGATTAATGCTGAAAGGGAGAAACCGCGTGTTGAGACAAAAGACTTCACTGACGCTGAAGAAAAGATTTTCTCAAGCGTATCACAAGAGAAGCTACTGTGAAGACCGGTTTTCCTTTATTCTACGAATGCTGCCTGTGCACGTCATTGTGCACAGGAAGTCTTCCCAACAATGATCATGCACTCATATGCTGTAACCTTGAACAATGTAGCCCCCCTCTCCTGCATCATTATGATAAAGCAAATTTGTTGTACTTGCAACCTACTTGGGAACAACCCTCTGAAACTAATTCTATTAAGGTGTTATTTTCAGAAACTTGTGTTGATTTCCATTCAGAAATAACAATTTGCGGTAATGTGATTATATCCAACTCCAGGCGTCAATTATGGTCTAGTCATGTTATCTTGAAACGTTCTAATAAAGTAATGACTTTTCTTCCACATCTGATCTTCATTGCAGGCATTATTCTGGGATTTGCCCTGCGACCTTATAAAATGTCTTACCGGGAGGTGAAGTTCTTCTCTTTCCCCGGGGAGCTGCTGATGAGAATGCTTCAGATGCTAGTGCTGCCCCTGCTGGTTTCCAGCCTCATCACAGGTATTAACATCAGGTCATCTTTTTTTTTTTTTTTTTGTTAAATATGTTTATTATTTTTCAAAAGACAGAGAAACAAAGAGAGAAGAAGTACATAGACAAGAAAGATATAACATACAGAACATAGCACATCTAGAGTTATGGTATCAGTCCATGGTCATAGTTAGACAATAAGTCTAAAACATCTATGAATAAATAAAATAACAGAATGAAGTATATGCAAACTCATATACATCTGTGCTTGTTGGAACATCAGGTCATCATTTTAATGCAGTCATCTCCCACAAGACTTTTATTCATTTCATTAGTCAAGTTCACCTCATACTCCATTCTTGAGAACAGAATTCAATTATTTCATCGTTTTATTTTGCTTTTCCAAAAGCCTTTTCAGTCACTGATAATTTAACTGCAATATTTCTGATGTGTGTGAATCTGATAGAAGTTATTTATAAATTGCATGGAATGTTAAAAAAAGTGTGTGAGTGTGGCAATTGTGCGCACACCCAAGGCTTACACACAGCGCTCCCACCTTTGTAACATCACTACGGTAAAAAGATATCTTTAGTTCAAATCTACCTCAGATGTCTAAAATAAGCACACGTTTCTGAGACACTTTGTTATGTTGCCACACGCAGCCCTCTAGCATATCTCCTAATACGACACAAACCCCATTCTATTATCAAAACAAAACATTTTTATTTTCACTGCACATCTGCAACATTCTGGCAAGCACTAGAAATAACCCCCCACCAGACAAAACCCCACCACCTTCCACTGCTGTGTCCTAGCTTGAAGTAGAACGACAACACAGCAGCCATTTGCACAAATGGAAAATGTAGGGCCACTCTCTGACTCTCTGTTTATATGAGATTTAAGTTACATGTTTTGCAGGTAGCGTGTGTTCTCTCTGTATAACATGAATAACAGTGATAGTGCTGTTTGTTGCCTCTACTGACCAACATGTACCTTATAAGTGGCAGAGTGAGCAGCAGGCTATTTGCTCAGTCGACATTGCTTGTTGGTTTTGAGCCCAGTGGTGGTTGGGATTAGGATGACCTCATGAGAAAGACATAGAAAGAGAGATGTGTTTTGAACTTACACTACTACTTACACTACTCTATGGGTAGAGTATGAGAAAATAGGCCCCTCGGCACATACATGCAAAAGGAGCAAGATACACACAGTTAGCTGCTGAGCTTCTTTTTGTTGTTTTGTTTGTCTTTGTAGTCATGTTGTGTCTCTCTATAGCTGTTTTTTTCCTTTCCGTAGTTGATTTTCATCTCTTTTGTGTTGTTTTGTCATTTCTTTGTTTTGTCGTTGGGCCGTGTCTCTTTAAATGTCATTCTGTAAGTGAAGGCCAGGGGGGCCGTGACATTTCGGGCCTTCGTGTCCATACTGGTCCCGGTCACATGCTTGACCTGTGATGTAGGTCTAAGTCTTCAACATGACCAGAGTGATCCCAACGTGATTGTGTTTTCATTGAATAAGCAATTTGTAGGCTGGATTACTTTGAGAAAAACAGGTCGGTTTGAATCCTGGGATGTAGTGAGTTCAGTTGTCACTGTTGACATGGTTCATCAAACCAGTCAGACATGCAGAGATGCCTGTGGCTTTGTGAGCAGAGTCTCCACTTGTTATGGAAATAAAAGTAAAGACTTTCCAAAAACACTGGTCAGCAGCACTGACTGACAAAGGTGGGCGGGACCCACTGATACCAATGTCCAGCCCTGGAGCAGTGATTGACAGGGCCAGGTTAAGCGATGACAGAGACACGTTGTCCGATAATAACCTGCTCCGTGCTGCAGCGAGCCACAACATCAGCATCCTCTGACATCATGTCACATGACAGCGGCTACAACAAGTGGGAACCAACAAAGAGGGCTGTTCTGTTGCCAAGTCAACCGGCAACAGAACAGCTCCTTTCTTTGTGTGTGTGTGTGTGTGTGTGTGTGTGTGTGTGTGTGCATGTGTGTGTGCATGTGTGTGTGTCTTTATCCAAGTTATCAGCTATATTATCTGCTATATAGTTGTCATTAGAGTAGACATCACCTAATATATCACTACACATTTTACATTGCTTTTTAGTTTTTCTTTGTAACTTAGCAATATGGGTCTAAAAAGCACATCACAAATATATTATTATTATTATTATTATTTTTATTATTATTATTATTGTTATTTATTTTAGTCCAGTTCAGGTCAGAGGTCACAGAAACAACAGTAACAAAAATGTGTAACTGTGGCTGTGAAAAGTAAACGAACACACACACACACACACACACACACACACACACACACTACACATCTGCATGTGTTGACATGGATTATTGTATTTGCTTTCCTCATATAGGAAGAAAGATTATGTTTTTCAGATTTATGCTCAAACTATGACCTGAGTTTAGATGTATGTTTATCTGTGTTTCTAACCCCATAGGTTTTCACCAACGTCTCTATAAGACGTCTCTTACATGTAATCAAGCTGTATTTCTAGAACAATGATTGCCTTGCCTTTGAGCATGACTTTGAGAGTAACATATTTCAGAGGATAAGAGCATTTGCAAACATGAGGCCCCTGTGTAAACTGACTGTCACAGCCCTACGGTTGAATTGTGCTTCTATGTGAAATGACTCGCCTCTGAATTTTGATCCCATGTAAAAGTACGGTTGAACTGGGAATCAGAAAGCTCACCAAAAAGGCTCCGTAAAGTAGGAAATGAAGGAAAGAAATACTAGCAGACAGACAGCTGGGAGAACACAGGATTAATAGAGACTTCAAACAAACCACTCAACATGTGTCCATATTGTCTTCAGGCATTTCTTTGTGGGAGCTAAGAGTCTACCACAGAGTATTAGAGCCAAGGCCAAGAAGGGGGTAGACGGGGAGACGGGATGTGGGCTGCAAAAAGAGGAGAAGGAAGATGATTGCAGAGGAGGTCGCTGGAAGGGGAACTTGAATTTAGGAGGGGGAGGGAGTCAAGGGTAAGGAGTAAAGCCAAAACAAGAATGGAGGCAGAGGAGGAGGCAGTAACGTAAAGGTAGAAATGTCTAAGAAATCTATGGATTGAAAATTGTATTCATCATATACTATGATATAACTATATGATTTCGACATAAAACATTATTGAAACATTGCAGCATCTAAAATAATATATAGCCCAGCAAAATCTTCCTCTAAAATATCATCATTCCCTGAAGTGTAGTGGAGTAGAAGCTTAAAGTCTCCCATGCCGACCGAACAAAGAAAAGCACTGGAATCACATTCATGAGTCCAGTAAAACAACAGTAAACTAAATGACTACACGTTTCCTTTTAAATCTATTCAGCTCTAAACGTTTGAACTCCATCGACTGATGTGTTGAGATATTTTCTGATTGTAGACGTTTGGGTAAAGTCTTGCCATAACTGTGGAGTCAATCTTTGCCCAGCTTCAGTGTTAATTGCTCTGTGGACAGACCTCTTGCTATTGCCATGCCCCCTCCCCCAAAGTAGGCCTACTTTTGTGTCCGATGAACATTCCCCTTATGAGAAAGAAAGTCATTCTCCCTGCTCTCCTTCAATCTTGATTCTTTCGTTCTTTTGAGAAGGATGGAATTGGTGAGGCTGCCTCCGTTGTTGCCCAGACAACAGGCTGGGGATCATTGTGTGCGTGTGGGGCTGACTAAGTCAACAAGTTTTCCCAGGGACGGCCAGAAAAGGAATAGGAGGAGAGCAGGAGAATTGGGGTTGGGGAGGGGTTAAGGGTGGCACTGAAAGGATTGCAGCAATAATATCAGCGTGCAAGGAAAAGATGTGGGGTGGGAGAGGAGGAGGAGGAGGAGGAGGAGGAGGAGCAGGGAAGGGGTACTAAGGGGGCACCCTGAAACAAGAGGTGGGGATGGAGGGGAGGATGGAGATGAGGTGGATCCAAAAGAATTGGATTAAAGCCTCAGTTCTGGGCGTGTTGAGACAAGAGGAACAGAGAGAACCAAAGCAGGGGCAATAGGTGCATGCACACACACACACACACACACCGTGTCAAAGTGCCACATATGAAAGGAACGCATACATCTCCGATCACACAAAGCCTGCTTTGCCTGGTACATCGATGAATGAGGATAATGGCCATAAAAGGTCCTGACACTTTGAAAATACGCCACTGTCACCTCTATTGAGGCAGCTTGTCTGTTTCCAAATCCAGTTCTCTGAATGGCTCTATTTCTTTTTACCACCGTTATCCTGACAAAGTCTGTCTAATGCTATTAGAGCTGTGTAGGGCGGTTTAGCCTCCAGGATCCAGCCGCTGTCAAACTGCTCTCAGTCTGTTTTTATTTATTTACTTTTTACATTTTAAATGTTATGTTTTATTTGATTGGCTTGTTTTAATGACGTTTCTCCTGTTAATGTTTTAAGTGAAGCATTTTGAATTGCCCTGTTGTTGAAAGGTGCTATACAAATAAAATTGCCTTGCCTCAGTCTCGTACAAAACTTGGTTTATAAAGCTTATACTGGAGAACCACCTATTTCTCAACCTAAAATTGATGTGTGGCTTTTCAGAAGGCCCCGTAACGAAAACTCACCACATATTTTAGGTTCTGTAATTTTTTAGCCATTACCCAAGTATTTCTTCGTAATTCAATCATGAGCCGTTTCTTGTGGATCATG
Source organism: Chelidonichthys spinosus (assembly GCA_029853015.1). Lineage (NCBI taxonomy): Eukaryota > Metazoa > Chordata > Actinopteri > Perciformes > Triglidae > Chelidonichthys > Chelidonichthys spinosus. The sequence goes on from CM056831.1 coordinate 18,346,180, forward strand.
CTGCGGTACAATATGTTGCTCGGTTTCTGTTTTCTGACACAAATATTCAGTTGAGGTCAGACCGTTTGTCTCTTTCTGCTCTCGGTGTTCACAACAAACACATGTCACGATTGGGACATACAGCATTGTTGCAAAATCAAATAAAACACAAGCATTTGAATGATGTCAACTCCACTGTGGGGTGAAACATTTTACCCGACTTGTTAAAATCACAAAATCACTATTTGAGAACACAATCTCCGGCATGTATTCCATGAGTTTCCCCCCGCGGCTATTTGCTTCAAATATATGATCTGCATATATTGGATATTACAGTATGTAACCAGGGTGCTGTACAGTGGGTGTCATTTTCCCACCTCTAAAGGTCAGCGTCAGATTGTGTTTCCTGATGCTCTTTGTTGTCACAGATAGTTTGTCAGATAATCCAGATGGGTGTGTTCCACATGTAATTACAGTAGGCTACCTTTTCCCAGGCTAACTGTATGCTCATGGGGACAATATTATATTTCTTATTTACATGATTACTGAGAGTATTACACTCTTGATGTGCGAAAGTAGTTGTGTAGGAACTATTTGGAGGATAAACCTTTTTGATACAGACTCATTTAGATGATATGTACCTTTTCAGGTATGGCCGCTCTGGACAGCCGTGCTTCTGGGAAAATGGGCATGAGGGCGGTGGTCTACTACACCACCACCACCGTCATTGCCGTGTTCATCGGCATCGTCATGGTGCTCATCATTCACCCTGGGAAAGGATCAAAGGATGAGTTCACCAAACAGCCGCAGATAGAGCAGGTCAGCCCAGCGGACGCCTTCCTGGACCTTATCAGGTAGTTGCCTACACACACTTTTATGCACCTGGAACAAGCAAACACACTCACTAGAGCGCTCCAATGTGCCCTTGGCCCGAATGTTATACATTGCACGTGCAAGTAATTGGTTGTACCTCTTTTCTAGAAACATGTTTCCTCCGAACATTGTGGAGGCTTGCACCAAACAGGTACCTTTCCCACCACATCCTCTCTCTCTTTCTTTGTCCTGCAGTTCCATGAAATGTTTTATTCTTTAATTGTGTCTCTTTAGCATAAGTACTCGAGGCCACATTTCACATTGTTTTTCTTCTGTGTGTTCATATGCCATTGTGCTGACCTTCAAATATACTTTCTGGAGATTTCTGTTACGCTGGAAATTAAATTCCTCAGCGTTAAATGTGCCCATGCACACACCCGGCCATTTGGGTCAGTGCCACTTTCACTTCCTTCTCCCAAAACAGTCTAGGCTGAAATGGGTAGTCCGGTGGTGATTTTGACATTTTGTGTACACCGAATGGTAATATAGGAAGTTGAAAGAACAAACAGATAACTACACTCCAATCCATGTGTACCATTATTAGAGAAGGCAGGATCCACAGATGCAGACAGACGAGGTGCAGCGCTCAGGCTCAAGGTTTTAATAGACAGTTCAGGTTTGGTACAGTACAGGCAGTCAGCAAGGTCAGAAAACAGAGGAGGGGAAGGCACGAGCCAACACACGTGCAAGGGACGCTGGAGTTCTCATACTACTCAAAGACGATCTGGCACAGGAGGAGGGAAAAAACACAGCTTAAATGCACAAGAGGGGAGGACATATCAGGACGTAGGAGAGATAAGTTAGGGCAGGGCAGGCAATCGGACAGGCGAGAAATTTCACAGGACGGGGATCTGGAAAGAGACGAGACAAGAATAAACCAAATAAAATGGGAAATGAAAGCTGGCACAAAAGACAACTTGACCTTAAAACGGAACAGGAGCATGACAATTTTAGATGAAAGAATTAAAAAAACGTTGACACATTTTGTTCATGTTAGATATACTTGATCTATCTAACGATCCTAACTCCTAACTAACCGAACTGAAATAATTCATAATGTTTTTGTAGCAGGAATTAATTGCTATTGAACGTGTCCTCCTTCCAGTTCAAGACGCAGTATGCCAAGAGGGTAGTCCACGTGAAGATGACGGTGAATGACTCCATATTCGCACTCAATGGTAGCCAGGAGTTGACCCGGGAGGAGTTGATCCCGGTGCCGGGGGCTGTTAACGGGGTCAATGCTCTCGGCCTGGTGGTGTTCTCCATCTGCTTCGGTCTGATCATCGGGGGCATGGGGGAACAGGGGCTGCCCCTAAAGGACTTCTTCGACTGCCTCAATGAAGCCATCATGAGGCTGGTCGCCATAATCATGTGGTAGGTAACCAGGAAAGGATGGATTGATGGATGGATCACACATTCACGATAACACTTGTCGGTTCTCAGGTATGCCCCTATCGGTATCCTGTTCCTGATCGCCGGTAAGATCGTGGAGATGGATGACATCACATCCATGGGTGGCCAGCTGGGAATGTACACAGTGACAGTCATATGTGGCCTGCTCATCCACGCCACAGTCGTCCTGCCAACACTCTACTTCCTCGTCACCAGAAAGAACCCCATCGTCTTCATCGGTGGGTTGTTGCAGGCACTCGTCACTGCTCTGGGAACATCATCCAGGTATGTGATTGGGTTATGAAAAAAAGCCAGACTCAAAATCTCCGAGGCTTCTCTTCCTAATCTCTCTCTCCATCTCCCTCTTAGTTCTGCCACATTGCCCATCACTTTTAAATGCCTGGAGGAAAACAACAAGGTGGATAAGCGCGTGACCCGTTTCGTGCTTCCTGTCGGCGCCACCATAAACATGGATGGCACAGCTTTATATGAAGCCCTGGCTGCCATCTTCATCGCTCAGGTCAATGACTATGACCTTAACTTTGGACAGATTCTCACCATCAGGTATGTGCTATTCAACATTCATTGGTGTAAATGCTGGAAGCCTTATGACATCTAACTCCTTCCAACTGTTGATGTCATTCAAACATCAACATGTTTTTACTTTTCTCATTCAAACCTTTAACACTGTCAGAAATATTCAACGTTGTTCCCTTTCTAATGACACAAAGTCATGAATCTACTCATTCAGACCTTCACGTAGAAACACATAGGAAACACTTAGAAAACACTTTTACATTGATGTGTATTGGATGGAATGTTCACAGCTTAGATGGGAGAGGTGGATTTCAAATTTTTAACTTGCTCTCATTCCTAGAGTGTGGATTATTTATGCATAATTGCTGGTTTGAATGGAGGGTCATATGTGGTCTTTCAAACGGTGTCACTGTGGAAACAAACAACCGACTTCTGCACAGACTCATGTCTCATCAACACCCACATTTTTAAGCCAGCATAAGAGTGCAGCATCATTTTTTCAAAATACCTTAAGGTATTCCAAATCTTTTATACACTATTTGAATTATTCAACTTTTCAATAACCCATTCCCACTTGCCCCACCTACTACGACACTTTCTTATCCATTTAAAGCAGCTATTCAGCGAAGTGTCAGCTTTTCAGCACTCACACCACACATTTCTTGAGAAATTGCCTTTTCTGGTTGATAACGTCATTACATGTTTATTTTAAAAAGGCCTAAAAAGGATGCCAGCTTTAAGAGTTGAAACATTTGTCTTTCACTATGGCAAGAAATGTTGCTTAACCCAAATGAACAAAACTCCAAGCCTCAAAACCACGAGTTGCAGCTTTGTAAATGACTTTCCACCAGTCTCGCTTTTTAACGAGCGATGGATCGGGGATCGGATTTCATGCAAAGGAATGGATTTTGAGTGACCCTCTCTAATGCTATTACCAAGGAATGACGGAGAGGTCACTGCAGGTACATGTCTGCCATAGTTGTAATACAATTTATCATATTTTAAGGAAATTAAAATTTCTCTCCATCTGCCTTTTGTATGCACTTTTCCCATCAGTATCACAGCCACAGCAGCCAGCATTGGAGCAGCTGGAATCCCTCAGGCAGGACTTGTCACCATGGTGATAGTGCTAACATCTGTAGGCCTGCCCACTGATGACATCACACTCATCATTGCAGTTGATTGGTTCCTGTAAGTATTGGTTATGTCTTCTATTCACTTAAAATGTCAAAGTCAGCAAAAAAAAGAAGAAAAAAAAAGAAGAAAAACACATGATGTAGTCAAGATGTTGTACAGCACTCTGGAAAATGCTGGTTTTAAAGAGGGTTAAATCACAAGAAAATACTATACTATATTATAGTATTATAAGTATGTATAAGTAGTAGTGTAAGTATGATGAATTCAATCTAGGGGGTCCACCCTGGGGGACTTTAAGGGGTTAAAGGGAAACAACTTGGTGTGCACTCTTGAGTGGATTAAAGGACAGCTTCCAGAAATACTCCCTCCACATTCCTCGTCCATCCATCTGTTTTTTATTCAGGACTCGCTGCATCCAAAACCAGTGCAGAACCGTGTCTCATGTGGTCTGAAAAATTGCCTGGAGCGATTAAAACTATGCCTCCGGTTTACAAATGATATACTCGTTGACACATTTACAGACCATGTGGTTTAAATTTTCACAGACCTCAATTAATTGTCTTCTTTAGATTGATTTGTCATTTCTTGTTTAGTCTTGTCTTCTTTATTTCCTGTCGTCTCTTGTTTCACATTATCTTTTCTTATCTTGTTTCTTCTTGTTGCCTCTTGCACCCTGACCTCACCGGTACTCTGTCTGCCCCCAGGGACCGATTTCGCACCGTCACCAATGTCCTCGGCGACTCCATCGGCGCAGGTATAGTAGAACACCTGTCTCGCCACGAGTTGCGGGACAAGGACCCCGAGGTGGCCAACTCAGTGGTGGAGGAGGCTGACAAGAAGCCATACCAGCTCATCTGCCAGGAGAACGAGTTTGATAACGCAAGGCCGGCCGACAGCGAAACCAAGATGTAGCTTGTGTTTGTCCGTGGCTGCATGCAATCTTAGGAAAACCGTTGCATTGCATTGAACCGCGTCCTCAAACTCACCTCTTCCCTATTTGCAAACCTTCCTCTCACATGATTGGAGGGCTTGAAATCAAAATTGATCTACAGCTAGAATATGTTTCACCCAAGATGAGTTCCACGAATGTGTGAGGTCCAGTGTGGGCTTTCCTGACACACACTTGAAATGGTTCACTGCTGCATCGTCTTTCTGAGGGGGTTGTATGATGCATCCTAAGAGTACCATATCTCCATATGGCTGCTGTTTACTATTGGTGGTCCGTGGCCCTGCATGCCATATCAGGCCATTTGTGATGACTAATCTCGCCCACTAGAGGTCAGTATTGCTGTGAGTCTTAACGCTACAGCAGATTACAGCCCATAGTTGTGAAGACTTTTTCTGGCTTTAAAGTTGTTGCCTTCGTTTTGTTTGAGCAGTGTTGAATGTGAGAAATGCAAGAGAAATGGTTGTAAAACTCAGTCATTAGTGGCTGTATTCTCTTAGATTTGGGGTACAGACTTCAACTGAATGCATGACCTAATTTCCCCTAAGGCACACTTACTTTGTCCCCTAATCGTCAAAACCAGGAAGTGCTATATGAAGTCGTCAAAATATCTTGACAACTATCCAGCCTTTTTTCCCCACATGTTCCCAAAACCAATCATTACAATCATTAAGACAAACCTAAGTCGCTGAATTGTAGGCCATTATATTTCAACCAAAAAAACCCTACCAAAAAAAATTCACTTAAATCATACAATACCAATAATACAGTGCTGCTTCGATGCAAAGTTAATAGTTTTATTTGTGATACATTTGAATGGTGATTGTAAAATGATCCCTTAGGCCCTCTAATTTTGTCATAGATGGAACTAAAAAGTATGAAATATTTCTTTTGTATTAAATTAGTTATGGTAGGTTTATTTGTCAAATTGTCTGTTCTCAATCCAGCTTTCTTTAGATAATCCAACCTAATGTTTATTTCATTTGATTTAATATGGATGCATGTTGCAAAGTAACACATGTCAGTTAATTCCCAATCTTTTATTTTATAGCTAGCTTGTACTTGAGCTAATTCAGTATAAAAATGTAACCTTTGAGTTGCGTTGTATAGGAGGTTCTTCTGAATATATTTTACTTGTATAGAAATGTAGATAAATGTGTACATTAATTGTAGATTTAAATTGTAAAAGGTTACTTGAGGATTGCGTATATGTAAAGATGTTGTAGCTATGCTCTTATCGAACCTAATGACCAAACTAACAATCCCTCTAGTTCCTTTTACAAATGCAAAACTGACTGATATATAAAGGACCAAATGTTTTTCTTTTACACACTTCAGGAAATGGGATATTTCCTTTTTTTACATTTTTTTTTTACAGTTACTGGTGTCTCTTGATATAACTGTTTCTTCTCTCATGAGTTCATATGTGACTACACACACACACACACACACACACACACACACACACACACACACACACACACATGATGTACAAAAGTTGTAGTTTTCATCTTGCATGGATTTTTATGAATAAAAAAAATAAAATCAGTGGTTGTGTACTTATTATTTTATCTGGAAGACCACATAATCTATGAATTCTAAGATAAGCCTCTCTAAATGTTTTAAATCCTTATTTGACATCCTCCTAGACCGGCATAATTCATATTTACACTGTAACTTTCTCATCCTGATTGGCTATGAAGTGTTCTGTTGTTGGTCTGTACAACTATTTTGCCCAGGGAGAAGGAGCCCTCCCTGGTTGATCTTCCTGAGTTCTCTTGTATTTAGCAGCTTAGCAAGTCGTGGTGGAGCCAGTATTCTAATTTTCCATCACCAACTCTGATTGGCCTTGCTGAAATCGGTTAGTTTAGCTCTCCTCAGGCCAATGCCTCTCACAAATACAGCAAAGCTTCCATCATATTTAACAAATGCCGATGCTGACACCTTGAGGTCAAACAATGATTTAATCTCCATTGAAACGCTACATTTTGCACTTTCAGGGCAAATGCCAGCTTGATGTTCTGCATCACATCTTTGATCCAGTGGTTGTGGATGCATATTGCTGCTGTCGAGATATTTCACCAATATAGCTACATGCTTAAACCCTTAATGGCATAATTACTTGCCTCATTTACCCTTTGATGGAATTATAAACGATACATGTGAACAAATCTGCACATATGATGTCTATTTCTTAATAGACTTTATGTCTACTTCACTACATTTCACATTGCAGGCTACTTTGAACTTCACTATATTGACACGTCTGCTAGTTACTACCCACTTTGCAGATTAAGATATTATGGACTTTAAAATATAGTATGGTTGATCAAACTGCAATGACAGTTAATTACCTCCAACTTGACCTGCCAAAATAGCAAAATGTTGCTTGTTATGTTAATGCATCAATAGTGCAATAATACCATAACACACTGAAAGAAGTAATTTTGCAGGATTGAACTACTTTGCATGATGCTTCGTAGGTTGCTAATAATACATGACTTTTACTTCAAGTATTTTCAGCAATTAATTACAACTTTAATTAAGCGTAGGAAGTTCCTCTCAGCACAAATAACAGAACATATTGTAATGAGTATAGAGTATGATTTTTTGTATTGTAAATAATATTTAATGAATAATATTATTTATCCTACGTCAGCGTATGCATGAATCAACTTTGCGAGATAAAGAGTGATTTGTTAGATATTTTCTGTAATTCGATGGCCTGTTTCTTCAATATAAAAATCATGATTTGTTTATAAATGTCAGCTTTATAATGTGTCTGTTTAGCTGTATGTGTTAATGTACGGTAGAGTGTAGCGGTGACGGTAAAGTTGTCTTGCAGCGCTCCCTAGCGGCTCAAACCCGAAATGTCGCATGGCATTTTGTTTGGCGCCGATGGAGGGAGTCACTCCTGAGATCTTTGGTCAGTCAGACGGCAGAACTTCCGGTCGGCATTTTGTTCTACGAGAGGAGAGCCTCTTGATGATCGCAACAATCGTCATATTTCTAATTTTCTGTCGAAATTGGCTGCACTCATTGTTTATGTCGGCGCGGACCGACTGAAACTCCGACGAACGAATGTTTCCCCATGAATGTACGTTGAAACATTCACCCTTGAGTGACGGAAAAAGAACGAATCAGTCCGACCCGGATTATTGTTGATAGCTAGCAAGCTAGCTAACTAGCTAGCTGGCAAGCCAATCGAGTTCCTTCTGGAGGAGCTGCGAGAGAGAAGAAAGGGGGAGCTAGAGATACGAACACGGACACAAACCAAGCTAAAACATTCCCCTCCCTTTGAACGCAACATCCGAAGGTAAATATAATCACCTATCTATCTTTATGCAACCAACTTTTAAAATTGTGATTATTAACAATAACACGAATAAATGTTCTGTTGCAAGACCACCTACGGCGTCGTTAATCGTTGACCGGGAGGTAACGGAAGCTAGCGAACTAGCAAGCCAAGCTAGCTAGGTGTGTTTTTGCTCCGCCAAGGCGCACGGCCTCAACTGGATGTCATTTGTCGAGCCCGGGGATTGGGCCGTTGCCACGGAATTAGATTCCGTACCGTTGCCTTTACATGTACTCGCGCTAACACATCGCATTTCCCCGAGCTCAAGAGGAATTGGCTAACATTAACATACCCCGTCAAGCGCTTCCTTGTATTAATTGTATTGCAGTGCCTTTTATTTGAACGAGGAACAGCGTTAGAAGCTAATCAACAACAGTTAGAGCTAGTTAGCATAACTGGCTAGCTATTAAAACACGACTATTGTTGTTAGCGAATGTTAAGCAGCTAGCGTTAGTGATCTTAGCTGCTATCGTACGTTAAGTGGCGACACTAGCTTTGCGGTTAGCTCGAGAGATCCGAGGCAAACTTCTTGGCAGTGTAACGTTGAGTTAACGTTGATGGGTTTGCTCGCATGTTGCGGGGCTGCCGCTGGCAATTCAGCTAACTATGATAAACAGTTTAATGCAACTCTACGTTAGCTTGTTGATTTGTCATTATTTGAGTCTTTGCGTTGTGCTTTGCTTTTGAGACTTTGGCATTGCTAACGTTGGTTTTGGTTGCTATCCTGTTTGGAAATGTTGTGAGTGACTTAAGTTGTAGATTGAGCACACGCTACGTTGCCTCAGCTGCAGTTAGCGCCACTTAACTACCGGGAGTTTGGGGGATATGTTAATGCTGGTGGACTTGTTTGTGTTTTGGTTTCGTTACAACAGCAAATACCGTTTGAATGCTTTCTGCAGTTAGCCAGTTTGTAGAATGCGTACGGTGGCTGTCGGCTACTGGAGGATGCAGCCCCCCACTACTGCCGCCACCATCACAGTGCATCTGTTCCTTTGTGCTGCCTCCTGCCTGTCAGTCTCACAGCTGTCAGCCAAGCCCCTGCGTTCTGAGGAAAAGCCCATAGACACGAGCATGCTAACGTAACAGCTAGCTAATAACAATGTTTACAATACTCATCTGTTGATCCTCTGGAACAGTTATGTTGTGCAGAAGCTGTTCCATGTATTTACTATTTGACCTCAACGATCGGCTGGCTGGCACTGAGGTCCAGTTGCAACTTTGTGTTTACAAATATACGTGGCATCAGAATTCAACAGAAGTTGCTGTTAAAAAACATATTGCATTTCCTTAGAAGTCATGAAAAAGGATTGCTCATACGCTCAACAATGCTACATGCTGTTGCATTCTAGATTTAAAGATTGTGTTACGGTAACAACACGGTCATTGCAAAGATAAAATGCATGTTTGACGGTCAATATTGCGATGCTGTATCAGGCATTATTTTTTGCTGTTTTGGTTAGGTTAGTTGTCCAACTGTTTTAAATGCAACTTATATGAAATTGACCCTTAAGAAGAATAGAATGCATTTGTCTGTCAAAAAGTATGATGCAGAGCCATGTTCTCTTTCAGCAGATTGAAGAAGTAGGACTTTTTATCTGAAATGTCAGTGAGTCCACCCGAGACTGCACAGAATTCTTCAAAAAGGTATTATGATAATGGTTTGAGCCATTTGTCATTTCATTCACTTATGTTATTATATTTTAAACAATAGCGATGCCTGTTTACTCATAATTGAGGAGGCATCTGAGACTGTTGATAATGTGTTTTGGGAGGGTTTGGGGCTCATGTAATCAGTGTCTATTTTGATGTCTAAACACATCATCATAATTTTGTGTCATGGAGACTAAACATAGATAACCTGTAACCCTTTACTGGTCTACAATTGGCTTGTTGCAGCAACCATGTTTATCCATGATGCTTGGGCTGTTATTCAGAAAATTGCTGGCTTTTCCCTCCGCTTTTCCCTTTGCTTTTCTCTGACCTGCTGGGCAGTCTTACTCGAAAGGTCAAGGACACCTAACAAGCAAAGGGATAAGACAAGTGAAACATGGGGTTCTAATTTGTGCAGATCCATCATTATAAGCAGAGACGGAGACGAGCCCTGTTGTTTGACAGTAGTAAAGGGGAATAGACATCTGATTTACACCAGTTGACTACTTATTCAGTTTCCCAGTACAGTGATAGTATGTGTAGAAAATTGAGGGCCGTTGGTATATACCCACACATGGTATAGTATCTACAGTATTACCAGGGGCAATAAGTAATATCCAGGCTTATTCATTGTGTTACATTATCACTGGGCAGCATTTTATCCTAAAATAGTTATACTGGTGGCAGTATGATACATGGCCTCTTTTTAAATGGTGCACTTTCATGAAGAGGATGCATTGGTTTTCACTTTTCTGAAAGATTCCAATATGTCTGTATATCACATATCTGTCATTAAGGGAAATCTAATTGATTTGACATGACATTTAAATGACTCATCCTAAGCACCAGTCAGTATAATGCGGCTGAACTATGACTTGCTCTACAAGGTGTAACAAAATCACAGGCATTTAAATATTTTATTGATCAGTACATTGGATCAGATAATTCATTGTTGATTTTTTTACTCCTTATAGCATGTGTCAGTATAATAACATTGCAGCAGCAGAATCCTCTAATAGTCAGTGACCTCTACTGCCTGGATTCAGTCCTCTGTGTAGTTGTATCTGTTGAACATTTCTTGAGTAAAATGTCTAACTTGCACATGGTACTGGCATGACATTCCTGATCCTATGTCCCAGCTGTACCACAGAGAGAACTGAGGGTCACCCCCTATGGATCAGTAACATATAAATAATACTAGATATGTAATTGAAAAGGGTGAGATCTATGGCAGTTAATCTTTATTGACAAAATCTAATAAGACACAATTATTTGTGGTTTAATAGATAATGGGACCGGTTGTTGTTTTACCTTTTTTAATTTCTTTTCTCTGCCTCTTTTACTAATTTTGTAAATCTGTGCCTTTTCTACTTCACTTACTTTTGCCCTCTTTCTTCTTCCTTCCTCATGTCCATCACTCATGCTGTTTTTCATTTTGCTGTCTCCTTGTTAAACAGTGTTGGAGCTCTTTATCAATCAGTTTTCTTTGTCTTTTTAATATCTCTGCTAGGAGTCAGGAGATGTGAGGACGGGTGTCGTCCATCGACCCCCTGATCTACCTGTGTATCGGCACACTCCCCCACCCTCACCTTCAGCATGAATGGGGATATGCCTCATGTTCCCATCACCACTCTTGCTGGGATCGCTAGCCTTACAGACTGTAAGTGACACACGGTTGTCCTCCACATACACGGTCACACATTTTGTTGCATCTCTTCTTTCAGTTTAAAATACCAATTTGCAATTGTAATAGCATATTCTGTCTCTCGCTATGTCATTATTCTTCTCTCTACTTTTCTATGTGTTCCATATTGCTGATGCTTGTTTCTCGTCTGTCTCTTTCCCTCATCCTTATTTCTTTACATCCCCATCTCTTGTATTTTCCAACATCTCTCTCTCCTCGTGGCAGTGTTGAACCAGCTGCCCCTCCCTTCCCCTCTCCCGGCCACCACCACTAAGAGCCTCCTATACAATGGGAGGATCGCAGAGGAAGTTACCTGCCTACTTGGCCTTCGGGATGAGAATCTGGCCTCCCAGCTAGCCCATGGCCTCAACCAGGTCTCCACAGAGCACATGTGAGTGTATAACGTAGAGCTTGTATATGACAACATTGTGTCTTTAACAGAGATGGGCCCTTTTGATTAAGGATACAACTCTAGATGAAATGCACGTTAAGTTCTTTTGCAATAAGGGTGTAAGTGAGGCCAAAATTGCATCATGTTATTTGTGATTTTATGTTGAGGTATTGATATGTGTTTATTGATATAAAACCTTTGAATTGTTCCAGACTAATTGATGCAAGTCATTACATTGATGCAAAGATTATGTCGATCAAATGTTGCCATGAAGTACTTCTGCTCATTGATTTTCAACTCTGCCCATTTAGTCTTAATTCAACCAAGGGGTAAACATGTATGCATTCATACATGTTCAGCTTTTAAATTGTAACTTTACCCCCAGGTCTGATTCCAACTCCACCCACTACATAATTTTGAAAAATGCAAGAAAGTGGGCCAGGGCTAAGAGATCAAACGACGCCCACTTCTGTATGCATCGAAGAACATGACAGCTTCATTAGCTTTGAAAACAGTGGTATGCCATGGGGCACGGAATTTGATTGATTTACTGTTAATCAAAGAACAAAAAAAAAAAAGAAAGGAAAAAAAAATACCTACGGTTCCTCCTACCCATTCTCCCTCGGGAGGAGTGCGGGTGTCGGCTTCGTCGTGAATATAGAAGTTCATATTTAGCCAGCACGAACCCTAGCTCATCCGTCTCCAGGGCGGTCGTTTCCTCTCAGCTGTAGTCTATCAGTGGCAGGGAGCAGGGCCCCAGTGCTGCCGTGGCCACCAGCTCGCTGGTCTGCTCAGTTTCAATGACCAGGGTAATGTTAGCATGAAAACACGGTGGGGTCGAAACAACTTTACTCTTGTCAGTGTAGAAAAGTACATTACTATTGCCAGATAATCAGTCATTAACACTGATTCATCAGATTTTGTAATGTTATTATTTCTTAATATACTGTCCACAGAAAAGAGAGAGAGCAGGCTTATAATATGCTGCGCTTGTAATGCTACACAGTGGTTACTGAAGCGTAAGCATCAACGTTCTTTTATTTAATGACGTAGATTAGTCCCAGGTGGTTGACTATCTCAGAATTGGCCTGGCAAGGGTTCAGGCTAATCTTAAACAGTATAAGGTGTTTTTCAACCATGAAATGCCGAATGTCATAATTTGGTAAGAAATGTCAAGAATAATACCAACGTAGATGTTTTATCAAATAACAGTTATTTAGTTTATGGCTCTAAAAAAGTGTGCAGTTACTTTTTAAGTATTATTCACTTTTGTCTATTTCTACATAATGCTTTAATCGTGCGACCTACTTTTTTTTGTAATGTGACTGAATTTATTTTTTGTGTGTTTTCAGAGAGCTGAAGGACAACCTGGGTAGCGATGAGCCAGAGGGAGATGCACCACTGCTACTGCAGACCATGCTGGCCAGGAACCCTGGCATCTTCAGGGAGAAAAGTAGGGAGATACATACCTGTTGCGTATTATGACATGAAAGCATGCAATCATCAGGACAAGCTTCATCTTAATGTTTATAAACAAATATACTGTATATTATTTTATTTATTTCTGAACAGATGTTATGCAGCAGCCAATGGTACCACCGTACAAGATATCCCAAAATTCCTTGCATAGCCCTGCCCAGCCTGCAAACTTCCAGCCAGCTGCGATGTCTCCTAATCCACCAAGGTGATCAGGCTGCAAAATTTAGCAGACTCTTATGTACCATAACGCTTAAAAACTGCAATAATGTAACACATTTTCTCCTTTTTTTAAATGTTTATATCCCTGTTGTATCACAACATTTTGTTATCGAGTGTCCTTGATTATTTGCTTTATGTATATGTAGTACCACAGATACATTTAAAGATAGTATAAATATCTTGTCTTTTAAATGATGTAACCTCTGCTTGCTCACTTTCTTTCTTCTTGTTCCCTCTTCCGTTTCGTCCAGCCGGTTTGTGGCGCCCCAGACTGGTTCCAGTAGTCGGTACATAGGCCAGAATAGTCCAGTACCCAGCCCCTACACTCCTCAGAGCCCTGCCCCTGGTTACATACAGCAGTATCCCCACCAACAACCACCCAGCTATAACCAACACCAACAGATACAACAAGGTGAGATGTGTATGTGTGTTGCATGTTTGTGTTGCAGCGTTTGGGGTGAAAAATGAATCAATGCTGTCTTGCATGTGTTTGTGCACCCGACTGATGTTCATATCCATATGACTCATTGAAGGCACAATTACACGTGAAGTTAACATTTAGAAGCATAGCATTAGACAATTCCATTGAAGAATGCTTTAAAAGTTTGAGGTTTGATGTTGTCTCCTAAATGGTGTACATATACAGCCAAATCTGAGGAGATAGTGGTCTTAAGTTTTGCTTTCTGATGGGATAGCTTTTAGATTTGATCAGCTGTATATTAATTGTTATGGCAAGCACGAATAAATCTGTCAATTTTGTCTTCTAGATGCACTCTTCCTGTTAGTGTATTGTTTGTTCACTGACAGCAGTTGTGGTTTGGTGGACACAATTCGGTTCCTTCCTTGTTAAGCCACTGTTAATATGACCTGAACACTTCCGTCAGTTGCTTTATAGGTCTAAACATGAATAGAATCTGCAATTAATTTGATAACATATGTGACAATTGTGGCTCGTACAATTAAAATAAATTGGTTGATGTGTTTGCATTTAGAATGCCTGCTCTAATGCAGTTGATTTTATACTCCCAGTTCACCAGTAAAACATCACCAGTAACAGGAGGGACAGGTTAGTTTGGACCATGTAATGATTAACAGGTGTCTGCTTCCTGAACAAGTTAGCAGCTAATAGCCAAAATAAGTCTGTACTTTCTACAGAAAATTATTTTCATTATGTATGCAACCTATAAATTCAGCTACATTTTCTATGTATAGTGGTTGACATTTTAGTGATTCACTTATTATTTTTCTCGGCCCCATGAAAACTTTCTGTGACTCCTGGAAGAACTGAAGCCACATTTATGCAGTTAACCCCCCAAAAATTCTAATAAAATCCATGGTCCACAGTTTTTTGTTTTGTTTTTTTTTAGCAGTGAATTTTGGGCACATCTCCAATTTTCCTTATCAAAAATGCTATAATTACCTCCCTCATGTTTAATTAAAAAATGACCTCTTCTTTTACCTGACAGTGTCTGTGGCCAGTCCCATGGTTCCAGGTGGCATTCGAAACATCCATGAGGGCAAAGTATCGGGGCAGATGGGAAATGCTGCCAACCACCACTCAGACAGACATGGCACTGAGGACTACATGAACATCGTGCACCGACTGAGCAATGAGGTACAACTGACAAAGATCAGAGTGAATATTGGTTTGCTACCCAAATGCAGACACTTATGAACAAACGACTAAATTCAGTGTTGAACAAGGCTATTTTTAGAGGGGTTAAATTTCTTTGCATGAGGTTTGTAACATTTGTAATGTGAGAAAATATGTTTTCTCCGAGCATCATAGTAAGAGGATGCATCTGTGGTCACAGTACTTGAAAGTCCTTCGTATCACTACTCCCACACCAGAGAAGCTTTATTAGCCACAATTGGAGAAAAATTGACTCATACTCCTACTCATAACTGGTAGCTAACATCTGTCTCATTTGTGTGTTGTCCAGGAGGGTGACTCCACCATGAGGAATCCTTCTTTCTCTCTGAGGTCTCCACAGTCTGGCTGCTCCCCAGCAGGGAGTGAAGGGACGCCCAAACGTAAGGACACCGGAAGAGGAAAATAAACTCTGCAGTGCCTACTGTTTTTCATTTGGGAAACGGCCCCCTCTGTAAAACTCATGATTACAATTTGACAGCAGTCAATTGGTTTGAAGCCATTATCCCTCAAAGTGATAGATGGCCACAGTGATAATTTCAGTCTTTTCAGCATTTTACATCATTAGAGTGCACTTTCCGTTGTCATGACAGTGCTGTGTCTGGTTTTGTGGCCTTTTTTTACATGGCTCTGGAGGATAACTTTCTCGTCTATTGGTGTGTTGCTCCCTCACAGCGGGTTCTCGTCCCCCACTGATTCTGCAGTCACCGCCTCCCTATGCGCCCTCACCAAGGGACGGAGGACCTGACCAGAAACAGCAGCTCCAGCAAAGGAAGAAAGCCCCATCGGTGAAAGAGGAAAAAGATATGTATGACATCGTAAGCTCTCCAAACAAGGACTCTACAAAGCTCACCCTCAAGTTGTCACGGGTCAAGTCGAATGAGTCCGATACCCCAGGTAAGGAACGTTTTGGATCAGCTCAATCTTAGCTGGATCCCTATGTTTTTGTTGTGTGGTTTCCTACATCTCTAGTTTCAAAAGTACTAAAAGGTAGAGATGCATAATAGTTAATAGTACAGTTGACTCAAATAGCTGGGTCGTCTTGTCAGTTCAATCAATCTAGTATCGGATATCTTTATTTTAAGAGATAAATATTCACTACATTTATATTCTATAAATTAATTTGTTGCATTTAGTTTTACAAACTTAGGAAGTGAAGTGGAAACCATCAGCCCTTTTTAAATACAACCCTGTAAACGTTGTTTTTAAATATCTTAGGTGAAGGTCTGCCGGGAATGGACGAGAACTCTGACAATATGGAGGCAGAGCTCGGCTTTCAGCAGGTGCCTGTTCTTCAACAAAATCTAGGAGCTCGGCTGCAACAACAGCAGCAAGCAGGTGGTGCCAGTGGTCTCCAGCCTCCCAGTTCCCCTTACGACGAGGCAGAGCTCGATGCCCTCGCTGAAATTGAAAGGATAGAACGAGAGGCGGCTAGTGAGAAGTGCTCCAAGGAGGTGCAAGATAAAGGTGTGTAGAATATTTCTAAATATGACCATATGGATAATAGCCAAACAGATTCTTCTATATAACTTTAGAGGTTACACAAGTATGTTATATTTTCATCTCTTTCTCTTTTTACAGACAAGCCACTGAAGAAGAGAAAACAGGACTCTTTTCCCCTGGAGCCTGGCGCAGGAGGACCAGGTGGCCCAACAGGTGCCCCAGGCAGTGGATCAACAGGAGGGGGCAATGCTGGCAAACTGACGCCGCAAGAAGCCACCGCAGCCGGGAATGGTGCCAGCCGCCCTCCCCTCATGGTGAGCATCGACCTCCAGCAGGCAGGCCGAGCTGATGGCCAGCTCGACCCCTGTCTGGCTGCCCCTATTCCAGCCCTTGAGGCCCAACACTGGCCTGAAGAACCAGCTAGTGGGCCGGCTGCAGTGGAGGGTTCTGACACGGCTTTGCGGTTGAAACCAGATGGACGACCGGAAGTCATCAAGAACAGGGTCGATAAACATGACAGCAGGAGAGATGGTCGAGACTCATCAAAGCACCGACATGATGAGAAGTCCTCTGACAGAAGGGGAGACATGCCAAAGTCCTCAAACCGAGGGGAACATGGACGAGACAGGGACCGAGAATCTGACAGGGATAGGAGGCATCGGAGTGAGACCGGTGGTCGAGACCGACGCTCACCTGACTCGCGTTGCCGAAGTGACCGAGATAGGTACCGGGCTTCTTCCACTGGAGAACCGGGTCGGAGCGGCAATAGGCATGATGGTTCCAAACCAGCCTCATCTGCCTCTGGTGTTAAACTTCCAGATTCTTTCCCTGCTCAGCTCCTGGGAGGGCATAGTGGCGCACTGAAGAACTTCCAGATCCCTAAGGTGATCTGGACTGACCCAAACAAAATATCTACCCACCTGCTAGTCATTCAATTTTCACTGCCTGCAATCTCACAAAACCAAATCACATCACTGTTCACTCTTATTTGCGTTTTTGTTTTCCTATTTGTAAGCCTTTTGTCTGTTCCTGGGATTCAATTCTGTTAACGCATTAACCCACACCTAACCTCTACTAAAAGTAGAAGAGTTTTTTGTTGTTGTTGTTGTTGTTGTTAGTCTTAAAGAACGGCTCCACTGCTGTTTCTCAGATGTAGATACATGTCTATGTCATGCAGGCTAAAAATCCATTTGTTTCATCCTCTTACATCTATTGTCAACACAGTGTTGAGAGGTGCAACCCCCAGCCACATGCCATGATGCACTAACATGCCCCCACCACAGTAAAGTATGATGAGCTAATATTTAAACATGGTAGTTTTGTGTGTTTGCTTACAATACATCAAACACAGTATTGGCTAAGGGATTCGAGCTTCCCTGAGCTGGAATTGGTTGGATTAAATCATATTGAGAGATGTATCCACAAATAGTCAGAATCTCCATGTGAAAAGTTTGACAAATGGAAGCATAAACAACCGAAATCCCTGTTTTGGCCCGCCCCTCTAGTGGCTGGGGGGAGTTACTGCATAAGCACTGCAATGTTGACAATGTACTATGTATTGATTGGCTATTATTCCTACAATATAAGATATAGAGTTAAAATAGTGGAAGTCTTTAGTATCACTTGTACAGGAAACATCACAATCACAAATCTCATGAGATCACTTTGATCCATTATTTATATTTTTATCTCACATAATCATGCTTTTCTGTCCAAAACTTTAGAGTGTGAATTTTGAACTCCAAAATTAACTAATTTCATTGTTTTTTCTTTCTTTCTTTTTCAGATCAAACGTGATAAGGATGGAGGTGGATCAACTGAAAGTCAAATGTGGGGGCAGCCCAAGGTTAAACTGGAGAGAATTGGTTTGGTGCAGGACTTTGAGAAGAGACCCAAGCCTGTAGTGGTTCTGAAAAAGCTCTCCGTCGACCAGATCCAGAGGATCATCCGGCACAGCAAGTCTGGAAAGAACAGGATCTCCTCGGGGAGGTCGAGCAAAAGTAAGAACAAGAATTAAACTGCAGGAAGTTTTGCTTTGGTCGTTTTACTCTATCTACACGTTTCTTTTACCATTCACCTAATTTAAAAAAAGGAAAACAGAATTCCATTTTGGTTAATAACTTCTAAAACATATTGTCAAACTTTCAGGTGGTATGGACCCGGCAGTTCTGAAGGAGCTACCACCAGAGCTGCGTGCAGAGATTGAGTCAACCATGCCCCTGTGTGAAAGGGTAAAAGTTAACAAGCGGAAACGAAGCACTGTAAATGAGAAGCCCAAATATGCTGAGGTCAGCTCGGATGATGACTTTGATGCAAATGGAGAGTGTGAGTCAAATTATTCAGTTATTATTCTTAACGTAATCAACCTAAATCATCTGAATATTTCCATACAGAAATGTTTTTTATATTTAAATGCCAATAAACTGTAAAGGGTACTTCTTATTTTGGTCTAACTTTTTTTTTTTTTTAAGATATTAGTGCCTGATTTCTTTATGCCTTATCTCTACAGCTGCAAGGAAGCGGCAGCGCCGAGACAAAGACAGGTCCTGGGACGTGGAAGAAAGGGATCGGCGAGGTTCAGGGGAACATAAGAAAAGTGCTCCACGGGACAGCCGACGAGGCTCAGGGAGCCGCTACCGAGACTCCTCCGATGAACATTCACCGCCACCCAGCATGACTGAAAGTATGTATTCAAGTCTTCTGTCTCTGCAATTCTAATTATGTTTTATTTCTTTCACTGTAAGAGGTGCACTGATTGCAATTTTCTGGGCCATTTCTGATTTTTTATTTATTTATTCATTTTATTTTATTTTATTTTAAGAAGACTCACCTGCCGATTCTGATTTTTTTTAATCAATATGACAGAAAGTCTCCAGACTCACTTTTGTCACCTCTGCCCTTCAACCGTTACCGTCAACAATTTGAAATGTTAACCCTTTACTTTATCATTGCCATTATCTGCAACACAATTCAAATGTAGGAAGTAAATTATTGCATTTTGATTTTTAAAAGATCAAGATTGCTTCTTTAAAATAATTAACTAGTAAAGAGAGTGTTAAGTATTTGACACAAATAAAAACATAAAAAGAATAAGCAAAAAAATAAGACATTTCTCTCATTCAGTTGCCAGAAAAATCAAGATGAAGGAGAAGCAGAAGAAACGGAAAGCGTATGAACCCAAGCTCACCCAAGAGGAGCTGATGGACTCGTCCACATTCAAGCGGTTCTTAACCAGCATTGACAACATACTGGAGAATCTGGAGGATGTGGATTTCACTGCCATGGGTAAATATCAGTGCGGACTGTCTTTTTTTATTTTCCAAATGCTGCATTCTGTACTATAATTACTGTATTTTATTTTGGTTTTGTTTTGTGTTTTCCAGCAACAGATGATGATGAGATACCTCAAGAGTTTCTGCTTGGTAAACACCAGTTGAGTGAGCTGGGCAGCGAGTCGGCCAAGATTAAGGCGATGGGCATCTCAAGCAGGGTATTGTTTATAGTATATTAATATATAGGAAGTTGGAGTTTTGTAAATGTGTGATGCTGTTTCAGATGTAGGTCAAAATCATGGTCTCTGTTGTTGCAGATCCCATCAGATAAGCTGGTGAAGCTGCTGAACATACTGGAAAAAAATATCCAGGATGGGTCCAAGCTCTCCACTATGATGAGCCATGTGAGCTCCCTTCCTTCCTCTTTCTGTGTTGAATATTCTTTGTTGTAGTATTTGACTAACATGAAGATTTTGTGATACACTGTACAAAAGAAATACATACAGTGTTGATGGAGATGAATAGCTAAAATGCTGCAAAATATGTATTTGCTTGATTGAATGAAAATTCAATTCATTGTCTCCTTAAAACCTGTTGATTATTCCTTTCTTGTCTTCCCTCAGGACCACGATGCCGAAGATGAGGAGAAACTTTGGCGGGACCTGATAATGGAGAGAGTCACGAAGTCAGCAGACGCCTGTCTGACAGCTCTTAACATCATGACCTCAACACACATGCCGAAGGCTGTCTACATAGAAGACGTCATAGAGCGGGTGCTCCAATACACCAAGTTCCATCTTCAGAACACACTGTATCCACAATACGACCCAGTCTACAGGGTGGACCCTCATGGAGGTGAGAATATGTGCCTGGAATGTGAAACTAAACTGATGACTTTTGGAATGTGGCTGAATAATACATGAGAAATTCCCATCAGTTTTGTTGATTATTCTCCCAGAAACTAAGCTGAGAGATGGATAAGCCTGTCAGCAATGACCCTGGAGTCTGGATATGACTTATTACTTAAAAATACAATTTCCTTTTTTACTGAGTTCATAGACTCTTCCTGCATTGAAGTATATACCTTAAGGGTAAATGGTATGACCTGCAGCAGAAATTATAGCTATAATTAAATGAAGCATCTCATCTCAATCGTCTAGAGCGACCTAAATGACCTGAATAACATTTAAGACGTGTTTATAAAGGTTTTAGCTCTGTAATGATATACAACATTCATTCAAGGGCAGTTTGATTCTGAGTGCCAAAGTATTTTATGGCATTTATTTTTTTCATATACAGAAAAACTTTTTAAATATGTGAAATCATGGTTCATGAAAAGGATCTTAATCTTGTCCATCTAGGTGGCCTCTTAAGCTCCAAGGCAAAGCGTGCAAAATGCTCCACACACAAGCAACGTGTGATTGTCATGTTGTACAACAAAGTGTGTGACATTGTCAGCAACATCTCTGAGCTCCTAGAGATCCAGCTCCTTACAGACACCACCATCCTCCAGGTAAAAACTTGAAATACTCGAAAAGCAATGTTAGACTGCGGTTATCTGATTATCAAGTCAAAGACTTAATTGTAAACCAGATGAGTCATGCCATTCCCTCTTTTTTCTCTCTCCAGGTTTCTTCTATGGGAATCACTCCGTTCTTTGTGGAGAATGTCAGTGAGCTTCAGCTGTGTGCCATTAAACTAGTGACAGCGGTATGTCCGTTTTTTTTCTCAGATGTATTGCAATTTAGTATTTATCATATTTTTGGGTCACTTTAAAGTGGAATATTACATAACCATTTATTTTTACAATTCAACATCCCCTTCTCACTTTTGTGCACATTCCTTAAAATGCATGTTTTACTGTTTTACAACACAATGAAGGTACAGACTAACCACCTTGATTGTTTTCTGTCTCCAGGTGTTCTCACGTTATGAGAAGCATCGGCAGCTGATCTTGGAGGAGATCTTTACCTCCTTGGCCAGACTGCCCACCAGCAAACGCTCCCTCAGGAATTTCAGGTACTTGTTTTATTTATGGACATAAGGCATTAAATAAGAAGCTTTAATAAGTTACGGCCATTAAAGGAGCAAAAATAATAGTTGGGGCAGAGGTGAAGATTTCCCAATGTAAACGTGTTTTCCCTGAACCAACAAGTTCATTATATTCCTGGATAATACCCCTAATAGTAACTCATTATGTATCCATGTCTCTTGTCTCTTAGGCTGAACAGCTCAGACCAGGATGGAGAGCCGTTGTACATCCAAATGGTGACAGCTCTGGTGCTGCAGCTGATCCAGTGTGTCGTCCACCTCCCCAACGACAGGGACATTTTCGACGAGTATGAAAGCAAGGTAGGACAAAACCACCACTCAAGCAAGCAAATGTTTAATTATCACAAATACAAACCCATTCCGACATATAACTTGCTCATAAGTCCTTTTTCTGTCCTTTTTGTTAGGTGGATCAAGACGTGTTGATAACCAACTCGTATGAGACAGCAATGAGAACGGCACAAAACTTCCTCTCAGTCTTCCTTAAAAAGTAACGATTCCATTCTGTCATGCCTTCAAAGAGATTATGTACTTATAATTACAGTTACATTGTACTAAAACTTCCACCTTAAATATTTATTTATATACAATGTAAACGATGTGTTTTAATTTATTTTACAATTTGTTATGCTTTCTGTAGTCAGCAAAATATGTTTCAATCCACCACTATCAATGGTTTGCATGCTTTCCCATGTGCATGCTGGGTATTGCATGAGATGTAAACCATTCAGAGACCGTCTTTCTACTTAATTGTCTGTCTTCATTTTCTGGTGGCTTTATGACCCTCGATAATTATTGCTACCAGCACTTTGTTCTCATTGTGCATTCTGCTGCTGTTGTCCCCCCTCTTCCTCCTCTTCCACCTCCTTCGTCTTTCCCTGTCCTCAGGTGTGGCAGTAAGCAGGGAGAAGAAGATTACAGGCCATTGTTTGAGAACTTCGTCCAGGACCTGCTCTCGACAGTAAACAAACCAGAGTGGCCTGCTGCAGAGCTGCTGCTCAGTCTGCTCGGTCGACTACTGGTTAGTATGACGGAGCTCTTTCATTAAACTGGAAATGCAACTATTTGTGCTGACGTGTCTCTAAATATAGATGATTCAGATTGATAATTAGGGACAGCTCTACTATCCCTGGACAAAAAGCAGGCCTTTTAACACTGAGATATGTACTTAAGAGGTTGCAATTCATTGTTTGGAAATTAATTTTCTTGTTGTAATGCTAGTTTTGGACATCTGCCACCAACAGAATTACTATTTGATTTGTAGCAGTTAAGTAAGTAAACATTGAAGACTAAAATAAAAAGTTGTTCATCTTAAATTCACCAAGCAATGATATGATGAGTACTTTCTTTTCTTTAGTATCGAGTAAAATTAATTTTGGTCTAAAGTGCACAATTCTGTCCTCTGCTCCCATCAGGTTCACCAGTTCAGTAATAAGCAGACGGAGATGGCTCTGAGAGTAGCCTCTCTGGACTACCTGGGCACCGTGGCTGCCCGTTTGAGGAAGGACGCTGTCACCAGCAAGATGGACCAGAAATCAATTGATCGCATCTTAAAAGAGGTAGAAAAACAGCATTGCATCTCACAACTACTTGAAAGTAGCAGATGTTTATGGACAGAGATAAGTTAAATTCAACAAGCAGAATGTGTCTTTTTTGTGACCTCTCACTCTCTCTCTCTCTCTCTCTCTCTCCCTCTCTGTCTCTTTGATTATTATTATTATTATTTAGTCCCAAGGTAATGATGAGACCCAGCAGCTGCAGAAGGCTCTACTGGACTACTTGGAAGAGAATGCTGAGACAGATGCCTCACTGGTGGTGGGTGTACATTAGACTGGCTGTGCAAGTGGTGACTTAAAACACCGTTGGAGCTTTGTATAAACGAAATCTGTGTGCATGTTCTGTTGGCTTTTAAGTTATTACATTACATTAAATATTTGGCCACATATGACAGCATCGTATGCAGTTGCATCACTGAAAAGCGAATCATTAAAATTTGTGTTCACAATAAATTCAAAATACTGGCTTATAGTATCACTCACTCAGTGAATTAGAATTATTGTTTCCTTCATGAATTACTCTAAATCATTTCATTGTTTTAATATGCTTTTTCTGATACTGAGACCTTCTTTGTCTTCCAGTTTGCAAGAAAGTTCTATGTTGCCCAGTGGTTCCGGGACACCACCACAGAAGCTGAGAAGTCGATGAGGAACCAGAACCCGAAGGATGACGACTCGTCGGATGGACCACAACATGCCAAGGAGATGGAGACCACGGGTGAAATTATGCAGCGAGCGGAGAAGCGCAAGAAGTTTCTGCGCAACATCATCAAGACAACGCCGGCTCATTTTGCCACACTGAAGTAAATATTTGTGAATATCTTAGAAATGCAACCCATATCACTCATATAACTTATATATTATATATATATATATATAAGCTTATTTGACTTATTTAGACCTTTTTCTGTTTTGTTTTTTGTCACAGCAGCCTGCCAGTTAAATTCTCACTGTCATTTGTATACTATATCATCCTATAACCTTCATTCTCTGTCCTCTTCTCTCCAGAATGAACTCTGACACTGTGGACTATGAGGACTCCTGTCTGATTGTGCGTTATTTGGCCTCCATGAGGCCGTTCGCCCAGAGCTTTGATATTTATTTAACACAGGTAAGATTTTAATATTCTTACTTTTTAAGCACAACAGCTACTTACAATATTAATAATAGAGGCTTTTTGAGGGAACACTGGTTTATTTTTGTTTTGTAAAATTTTCAAAAAGTTTGTGTAATCAGGCTGGTGTTTTTATTTATTTATTTTTCAGATCTTGCGAGTCCTTGGGGAAAGTGCCATCGCTGTAAGGACTAAAGCCATGAAATGTCTGTCTGAGGTTGTTGCTGTGGACCCCAGCATACTGGCAAGGGTATGTTAGGATCTGTGTCCGCGAAAGACACGTCGTCATGCTTTAGTTGCAAATTATTTTCACATACTGTACATTATGTGGGTCTTAAACTCTCATCACACTGTAACTTCTTCCTATCCTATTTTGTCCTATATTCTGCAGTCGGACATGCAGCGTGGAGTCCATGGTCGTTTGATGGACAACTCTACCAGTGTGAGAGAGGCAGCTGTGGAGCTGCTGGGCAGATTTGTGCTCAGCAGACCTCAACTCACTGAGCAGTACTATGACATGCTCATAGAAAGGATACTGGTAAGTTGCCCAATTAGACTCATCGTAGACGCATTTATTGTGTTGTGATGTCTTAAGCATCCCCATTTGAACTGTTGGCATGATATTTGTTCATTATTCAGAAAAGTGCGTCAATTGATGAGCCTTGTTTACATTGATGATATGGTTTGAGTGGTAATCAAAATTATGATCTATGGGTATCGGTGTATACGCCACACCCAGTCTGCCATTGTGAGGCTGAACTATGATTTATCAGAACAGAAAACATTCAGGTCGATGCCAATCCATTGATAAGGACATAGTGTTGCTTCTGTATACTAATGATAACATGAATGAATATAATGATGAACTCCACTATTGTATTGTGATCTAAACCATCATACTGAGCATTGGCAGTTCATTGTTATGGTTCAAGCCACCCGACTTCAACCATGTTAATACGGGTCCCAATAACGCTGACTCAATTCAGGCTGGACTCAGTTGATTTCTTTTTTGATTGATTCTTTTATTTACACTGTTCTTAGAGGCATGTGTGTATTAGAGAGAGCTTAAAGTGATTGTTGTTGGGCTTGGGCTGAAAAAGCTCTAATGAGCGGGGCCTCTTGGGGCCGGAAGGCTTTCTGGTCATTGATGGTCATTTACACAGGAAAACACTATAGGCATTGAGATTGAAGAATCCTTATTTAAAAAGGTTAATTTTGAATGTAAATTTTGCCTAAAGAAAATAATGAATCAACAAACCAGTTTAATAGCAGCGTGCCGGAGAGCTTTCGATACTGAAATGCAGTCCAACACACAAACTCTGTACTCATTCTTTGTACTCAGTATCTGAGAAGTGAACGCATTGAAATTGTTGTGCCTGTTGTCATGGAAATGCTCAGAAGGGTTCATGAGAAGTTCACTCTTCATTATAGTCTTATACTGCCACCTATTGGAAGAAAAATAGGATTGCGCCCCATGCAGATATTTCTTATGTATATTATGAAAACAAAAAGCCTTGTTTTTGATGTAATGCTTACATTGCAAAGCCTTTATGTATTGAATTTGTTTTGGTGCACAGGACACTGGTATCAGCGTAAGAAAACGGGTGATCAAGATCCTCAGAGACATCTGTCTGGAGCAGCCAACTTTCAGTAAGATTACTGAGATGTGCGTGAGGATGATCCGCAGGGTCAATGATGAGGAAGGTATCAAGGTATGGATCAACTGCACCTTTTTTTCTCTGCACAATTTAAGATTTGACTTCCACTCATTTATTATTATTATATTTATAATCCCTCTTTTTAGATGCAGCTCTCGTAATTGCAATATATTCATCACAAAGCCTTTGAAAGACGTATAGATCCAAACTAATGACACATTGTGCTGTTTTATAGAAACTGGTGAATGAGACATTCCAGAAGTTGTGGTTCACACCAACTCCAGCCCACGACAAGGAGACCATGACCAGAAAGATCCTCAACATCACTGATGTGGCAAGTTAAACTGGCTGACCAGTTTGTTGTATACAGTCATTTAAAAGAAACTATAACAGCTGTTTTAGTGGTTAAAGGTCACTGTGGCCTCATATCTGTCACCTTCTCCTTAAAGCGATATCTAATGAACACCTCTAGCAAATGTCTTCAAATTTGGTACAAATGTCCATTTGCACTTGAGGTTGAAGTGATTTGAATGTGGTGGTCAAAGGTCACAATGACTCAGAAATTAACTCAAGAATCCGCAAACGTGTAATAGGAAAAAAATAATGAAGTGATTAGTTTGATTTAGTTGTCTAATTGTGTAGTTTGGCCAGAGTATTTTTAATTCTCATGTCTGATTTCTCCTTCAGGTTGCAGCGTGTCGAGACACCGGCTATGACTGGTTTGAGCAGCTTCTTCAGAATGTAAGTATTTGATTTTGTGCTGCTTCACCTGATGGGGAATATATCACCGTTTAAAACCCATTTGTTTCTCTTGCTCCAGCTTCTCAAGTCTGAAGAGGATGCGTCGTATAAGCCAGCCAAAAAGGCCTGTGTTCAGCTCGTCGACAATCTGGTGGAGCACATACTCAAATACGAGGAGTCTCTTTCAGGTTCGCAAGTTTTTCATTTGACACCAACTTAAAATGTGCTAATAAGAACTGAGTACTTAGAATTAATTAATTTGCTCATTCCTTTGTAGAGAATAAAGGTGTAAACTCAACACGGCTAGTGGCTTGTATCACCACCTTGTACTTATTCAGCAAGATCAGGGCCCAGCTCATGGTCAAACATGCTATGACCATGCAACCCTACCTGACCACAAAGTGCAACGTAAGTTGTGTATACCACATCCATTATTTATTGCTTGATTTTTAAGAAAATGCTGTTATTGTGTTATCAAATATTATTTGCATTATTATGGAGAAATGATTAAAGAATTCCCTGCCTCATCCACAATTTTGCATTTTTTTTTCACACTGTCACACTGTTTCCCCTGCAGACTGCCAATGACTTCATGGTCATCTGTAATGTGGCAAAGATCTTGGAGCTTGTGGTACCTCTAATGGAGCACCCCAGTGAAACTTTCCTTGCCACAATTGAAGAAGACCTCATGAAGCTTATCATCAAATACGGCATGACGGTGCGTGGTAGTGGCTTTTTAGAAATTCATATTGGGTGCACCATTGTAGAACCAGGCTTGCTCTGTGAAATGTAAAGCGTAATCAGTGTTGTTACAGAGGTGACATGATGGTCCTCCTTCCTTTTCTCTAGGTGGTACAGCACTGCGTGAGCTGTCTTGGAGCTGTTGTCAACAAAGTCACGCACAACTATAAGTTTGTCTGGGCCTGCTTCAACAGATTTTATGGTGAGATATACAGTTAGCAACTTTGATCATTATATATGCAAGGACGAAATAAGTATATCGTTGAGCCACCATAACTACGTTCCAAGACAAGGAAATATAACATATTAATATATATTAATTTGACCTTGCCACCAGTGGGGGGGAAAAAAACAGCACACCAATAATCTTTGTCTGTGGTTATCTTTTTTTTCTAGGTGCACTTAACAAGCTGAAGGTTCAGCATCACGAGGATCCCAACAGCACGACGTTGGTAGCAAACAAGCCTTTCCTGCTGCGGTCGCTCTTCACTGTGGGTGCGCTGGCCAGACACTTTGATTTCGATCTGGAGGAGTTCAAGGGCACCAACAAGGTAAGATTGTATTCGATTTAAACTTTGAAATGTAAGCTATGGATTGCAACTTTAAGTTCAATTATTAGATTTGAACTTTTGGCCCTTTTTTAAGAAGAAAGAGAAAAACACACTGCTAGAGAAATGATCTTAGATGTGAAACCAAAGCCATTGTTTTACTATCTTTCTATCAAACAGACAAACAACTTTGTGTCTGTGTGTGTGTCTGTTGTGCACAGGTTGTTATCAAGGAGAAGGTCCTCGAGCTGCTGATATACTTCACCAAACATGAGGACGAGGAGGTCAAGACCAAAGCCATCATCGGCTTAGGCAAGGACTCCATTTTTAATTGTTATTTTGGTTTGACAAATATAAAGGTCACCATATTTATCGCGTGCAAATGCGTGTTTAGAAAGACTGTGTTGCTGAGCTGGAAGGAGCTCCATTATATTCTTGCATGTCTTGATTGTTTGTTGTTCTCTTCCCCAGGCTTCCTTGTGATCATGCATCCCAGCCAGATGTTTATGCCTGAGGTGATGACCTTGTACAACGGCATCCTGGCTGACAGTGCCTCTTCAATCAATCTCAAAATCCAGATCCTCAAAAACCTCCAGACATACCTTCAGGAGGAGGACACGCGGATGCAGGAAGCAGACAGAGAATGTAAGTGAAGCTGTGGTTGTTGGTGTAGTTAAACAGCTTTTTTATTCAGCACTCCAGATTTAGATCCTCTGACAGCACTTAATATGTGCACAGTGATTGAACATTTTGCCTGTTAAAGTCGATGCAACACATCATATTTTGGTTCCTTACAGGGAAGAAACTGTCCAAACAGGAGGATCTGAAGGAGATGGGAGACATCTCTTCAGGGATGAGCAGCTCCATCATGCAGCTTTATCTAAAGCAGGTGTTGGAGGCATTCTTCCACACCCAGTCCAGTGTACGGCACTTTGCTCTCAACGTCATAGCTCTCACGCTCAACCAGGGTCTCATCCATCCTGTACAGGTAAGACCGAAGAACCAGAAACGTCCCATTTATTTATTATTTTTTGTTTATTTTCATTTCATTTGATCCATTATTGAAATTGTTGCTTGTTTTAACTGTATTTAATTGTTTTTAACTGTTTTAAATTGTAAGGCGACCTTGAGTGTTAAGAAAGGAGCCCTGAAATAAACTGCATTATTATTATTATTTTGCTTTTTTCATCATATCCAATTTTGTAATTTATTTAATTTAAAACTGTTGGACTTCTGCATGTGAACGTCACATCTTTTTTCCCCCCATCTGTGCAGTGTGTACCCTACCTCATTGCAATGGGAACAGACCCAGAACCCAGCATGAGGAACAAATCAGACCAGCAGCTGGTGGAGATTGACAAGAAGTACACAGGATTCATCCATGTGAGTCCGTGTTCTGTACAAGCTAATTCTAAGGACAACTTAGCCTTTCAGTTTTCTCTGAATAACCTTCTGTATAGAATGATCAACGTGAAAAATGCATTTATTCTACATGCAATGGTTTTTCCTTTTTTAAATGGTAGATGGAACATTTGTAGTGCTGGAGAAATTAAATAAAAAAAAAATAATAATTTGGCACATTCTCATAGCAGCAGCTGTCCCAACCTTCGGTGTGAAATGCCACGTTTGTAACACTTTCCTTTAACATATTCTATCACAGATGAAGGCAGTTGCGGGGATGAAGATGTCATACAACTTGCAGCAGTCCATTGAGTCGTCTCGTAGGACCATCATTAGAGGTTTCAGACAGGACGAGACGCACTCGGCACTCTGCGCCCACCTCTTCTCTATGATCCGGTCGAACCGGCAGCACAGGAGGGCTTTCCTCATCTCACTGCTCAACCTCTTTGATGACAGTGCTGTGAGTAAACTTGCACTCATCTTCACGTCTTGGCACTGCTCAGCGTAACGTGGTATTTCTTCAATAACATTTTTTTCACATTTTGCAGCAATGTGTTTTGGCAAGAAAGTTAATAACATAGGGAAGTGTTAAATCCTAAAGCAGTGCCTTTTCTAAAGAGATGATGACCATTGTGTAGAGAGATGTTAAATCCCATTACTAAACTATCTTGCAAATCTAATTAGACTAGATTATTTTTTACCTTCTATGAATAGTTAAAATTTTAATAACCTCAGATTGCAGTGTGGGTTTGTACATGGCACTGACTCGATCGTGCTTTCCTCTCTTTCGTTCTGCCTGCAGAAGACAGAAGTAAACATGCTGCTGTTTGTAGCAGACAACCTTGCCTGTTTCCCATACCAGAGCCAGGAGGAGCCTCTCTTCATTATGCACCACATAGACATCACGTTGTCTGTTTCTGGCAGCAACTTGTTGCAAACCTTCAAAGAGGTAGGATAGCATGTTTTAAGTACCTTACACGCAGCATACATTGGCAGAACAAATCTTGAAATGTAATTTCTTTGTTTACATAAAGTTATACATATTGTTTTATGAATTCCTCCTGTCCAGCTTCTGCTAAAGGAGCCCAGGCGTAAGGAAAAGAAGGTAAAGGTGCGGAAGATCATGTCAGATGGAGAGAATGAAGAGGAGAGGATGAACTGCGACTCTCCCAGGAGTAACGAGGAAGGAAACAGTGACAATGACGATGTGGTACGGCGGCCTAAAAAGGCCAGAAAACCTGTAGCAGACTCGGAAGAGCTCAGAGTCAGAATCTGATCTGGACGATTTGGATTTGGAGGATGTGGAAAAAGTAATGAGACTCCTCCCAGACAATCCATCAGGTCTCTTGGACTTTGCTAATGCTGTTCAGGGCATCCTGTTGCTGCTGGTGCTCAAACAGCATCTGAAGAACCAATATGGATTCTCTGATGGGTGAGGTCTACATAATATTTCATTCTATGCACCCTTTATCTAAATGTGTGCTTGTGTGTATGTATATGTATATATCCATGACCTCTCTAATTCAACATTTTGTTTGGTCTTCCAACAGTAAAATTCAGAAGTACTCTCCGACAGAGTCAGCCAAGGTGTACGATAAGGCAGTGAACAGAAAAAGCACTGTTCACTTTCATCCACGACAAACCATTGACTTCATCTCTAACAACATGGCTCGCGCCTCACTGTCAAATGATGTCAAGAAGCGGATTGTCAGACAGTACCTTGATGTAAGTAATAACGCTCCATCAGACTTTCTTTGCCATTGTTTCATGTAGACCGACATCACCAGTTAATCTGTTCTTACATCAGCATTTAAATAGGAAGTGATTTGTAATTATCTGAATAAATTCAGGCTAAAAAGTTGTCTTAGCATTCAAAGAATAATTATCAATGTCGACAATTAACTGCCGTGGAGTGTGAATCTTGCTAAGTTAGTTTCTTGATTTTACGCCACACAGTTCAAGGTTCTGATGGAACATCTGGATCCAGACGAGGAGGATGAGGAGGGAGAAGCGTCTGCCAGCGCTAACATCAGAAACAAAGCCATAAGCGCCCTACTGGGAGGTTCCGGTCCCATGTCAGGACCCAGTCCGCGCAATCAGGCAGGACCAGAGACGGATGACGATTACAGCGATGGCGACGAAAGGACGCCAGGGGTGAGAGAAATGGAGACACACACACACTATCTATAAAATACAATTTAAAAATGCAGGGGGAAATAGTGCAACATATTTTCTTCTATCTTTCCGGCAGTCCTCTCGAAGGTCAAGGCGAGCCGGTGACTCCATGAATGAGACAGTGGACGCTATGGATGTGATTGCCCTTTCCTGCCCCAAATACAAGGACCGGCCGCAAATAGCTCGTGTCATACAGAAGACCTCCAATGGATATAACATCCACTGGATGGCGGGCTCCTACTCAGGGCCCTGGGCAGAGGCCAAGAAACGTGATGGCCGCAAACTGGTGCCTTGGGTGGACACTATTAAGGAGTCGGACATAATTTACAAGAAGATTGCCTTGACCAGCAACCACAAACTGAGCAACAAAGTAGTACAGACTTTACGCTCATTGTATGCAGCGCGGGAAGGAGGGGCTAGCTAATGGCTCCCGTGTGGTGTTTTTTTTTTTCTTTCGTTTCCTTTTACTTTTTTTTTTGGTCCCCCTTCTCCATTTCTACTTTATCAAAATCCTCCTCTTCCCTGCTCCTACTCCTCCTCTTCAACCTGCCACCTCCGACGACACAGCCAAACTTCACTGGATTCCTACCCTCCTCCTCTCCTTCCTCATTTTTGTAAGAAACAAGAGGGCAAGAATATTTGACACTACATACTTTTACATGAGTTATTCTTGCAAAAATGACACAAAACATAAGAATTATTATATTAGAGGGACTGCTCACGTTTTGTTTGTGTACAAGTGCAGAGGATAGAATCCGGAAGGCATTAAAGGAATAATTCACCCAAATTATCCCTTAAAAAGGCTATCAGAAAAGAGACCTGGAGGGAAATGTTTTGTCAACATTGTTGTGGGAGCTCCTTCGCTGTTGTGCAGCAGATTCTAGTCGCTCATTTCTACTCCCACTGTATCATAGTTTAACACGACAAAAACCTAAAATGTTTATATCTCTGAAGACAAAAAAGCTGTAAAAAAAGAATAAAACCTTAAGTGAATGTTGGAAATTAGTCTTTTTGATGTTCTTATTAAAGTGTTTTTGGAGTTTATTATATACTAGCACCCTGATGGTTTTTTCCTTTTAGCTTTTAGATATTTGAAGGAAAAAGAAGAAAAAAGAAAAAAATGAGAATTTTTATTTTTGTTCATTTTTATTTGTCCATGCTGTACAATGGCAAGAGTCCTCTGAACATAATTTATTCTATTTCGAACTACGCATGCAGTATATGTGGCCTATTGCAGGAGGATATTTTGTAAATGTAGATTTTGTTGTATTAGGTCACCCTAGTAATAAGAGGAAAGGGGATTCATACCCTTTTGGTGGAACAAATACTGCAATAAATTTTCTACTTCTCTTTGTCACTTGTCTGCTCAAAGTGTTAATCTGATCTTTCCATTTTATGAACGAAGAAAAGTTTAGGAGCTATTTACTGCTAAAACACAAACAGACCTGAAAAAAGACTAAGAGTGTTGATCATTTACATACAAAGGAAAGTGCCTGCAAAATTATGCCAGATAACCCTAATTAGTATTTTTGTACAACTTTAAAGATTTCAAAACAAACAAACTCAGGAGCAAAGTTATAATTTGTGGTTTGAATTGTTTCTATAGTATTTGAATATACTGTCATGTAATTGTGTTGTTTTTGTTGTTGTTGTTGTTGTTGTTGTTGTTGTTAAGAAAATTGTTCCTTTTGGAGGATCTACATTAGTAACTGACCGTGTTACTATGTTGTTGCATGCGATAGTATTATCCATCCATCATTATCATCCTGCATTCGATCACAGCTGGTGTTGGAAGGCAGGTTCACTCCGGATCGGTCGCGATAGTATCATACCAGAGTTTAACGTTCTCGGGAATTATTTTCCATTGGTAGTACAATCGGAGGGGTAAACGGTGCTTTGCTGGAGTACCTGGCCGACAATGAATACGTGTGCAGCAGTGAAAGTGAAATTAACCCGTTTACCTCTGATAGCTTTTTAGAACATACTCAAAATAAGTTGTTAATATATTTTACATGCTTAACAGACGTTTATAACACTGCTCTTCCTCCATACTGTTCTTGTTTTAATAATTTTAATAATATATCGTGCGTGAATGTGACGCTGTGGCCATTATATTTGTAAAACGCGTTACGACGCCTTCTTGGACCAAATGGCTCTCCGTACTACTGTGATGTCACCGCCGTTCAGTAGTTTGTATATTTTTGGCGGGCTTCGCGACTTCGTCCGTTCAGAATATTGTGGAAACATTAACTTTTGACCTACAAGATATGGAGCGGTACGTATTGGATTTGCTACCTAACCACTGAGTGTTTTGTGTCACTGACCATGAACAGCAAGGAACAGTCTGACTAAACGTAATGTTTTGGTAGCTAGCCTAAGATGTTGTGGTCGCCGTTGTTTTTAGCTACAGTTTGTTACCGCTAGCTAACGTTACAGCTAATTTAAATGATTGTGGCGCTCCTAATAACTATTTTACGTCAGCTGCACATCCTAATAACCATTATTAGATTTAATTAGAAAAGAACCAATTCGGTGTGTCGTTTTACGTTAACCCAGGTCACTGAACGAGTAGGAGTTAGCTGGCCGGGCTATCGGTCAGTATACACACTGAGATACTGACAGACGTTACTTTGACGTTAGACATATGTGGCCACATCTCACGTTAACATTTAGCCAGAACTATAACCAAAATATGCAGCTGTGTGTATTTTGGCAGTATTTGTGCAACAGTAGAATGACTTTGATCAACGGCATCTGCTTCTTTTTTGTCATGATTTGTATCCAGTGGAAGGATGAGTCGAGCAACAAGCGGCAGACCGTCGGAGCTGCCTATGCGAGTGCAGGACAGCAACAGGATGAGCATGGTGTACACAACGCCCAAGAGGTTGGTTTGAAATAACCTAAAACAAAAGAAAACTATACATATTTATTGTGATATCCCATAAAGATCCTGCTTTCCTGTGCGATGTACGCAGTCTTCTACTACTAGGGAAGCTGCTCAGATACATTGAAGTAGTTGAAGGAGGGTACTTCATGTATTGCTTTGACTAAGCTATTTGCCCAAATGTGATCTGGGATATGATGACATGATATATTACATATTTTAGGTATATCTGAATGTTTGTCATACGTTTCTGTGCTGCTGCCTGTGTTGATCAGGACACTCTTATAAAGGAGATTTTAAATCTCCATGAGGCTCCTCCTCATTGGATACATTTTAAAGGAAAGATGAATAAATGATTAATGGCAGGTTATCTGTCAGCAAGAGGAATGCAGTCATTTGTTCACAGTTTGTATTTCTTTACAGTAAGCAGCCTTCCTTTGGAAAGCTCAACATACCTAAACCGCAGTCTGTGACATCTGAAAGGCGGACCAGCTTCTTTGGTGCCCGGTATGTGGATCATATTTCAGAGATTTACTGCACATAAAACTACATAACTACAAAAGACTAAGAACATACAGTGTGTGTGTATATGTTATGTGTGTATATATAAGTTTACACTTACACTAATAGTAGTAAGATGAAATAAAGTGTTGAAAATGGAAACTTATGTACCTAAATATACTGTGAATATTACCTCAAAGAGAGTTTTCACTTCTGTGAGAATCTCAGCTGATTGAGTGTTTGGTTATACATTAGATTTAAACCACTGGCACAAACACAAATGAGAAAAAAAATCTGAGATTAGTCAATTAAAGAATATTAAAATTAAAGAAAAGTTCATTATCCTATTCCTAAGTAAAATCGGTCAGATTAATGGCCTGTGTTTTGTTTTTATTATTATTTCTCATACATTTCAGCAATGCACTTATTTAGACACAAATTCAATTAATTTGTTTTCCCCGTCAATTAAAAATAATATTTGATATTGTGGTGCTATATTAATATTTTGTCTGCAGGACTGTTGGAGCCAGCATGCCTCGCAACAGCTCCATGTCAGGGTTTGGAGGAACTGAGAAGATCAAAGACACCAGACCTCTGCATGATAAATCTTTTGTTCAACAATGTATCAGACAGTTGCACGAGGTAAAAATACTTTCTTTCTTAGCCTACGAAATGTATTTACACACACAGGTAAATTTGTTTTAAAATTTGGGAATCTACTCTGTTGTTCTGTCCAGCCTGATATTCTTTATTGTGTCTTTTAAGTTCTTGACAGAGCAAGGTTACCCAGGCACTTTGTCTGCCAAGACCCTCCAATCTCCCTCTACCAAGGAGTTTGTGAAGGTGTTTGAGTTTGTCTACCGACAGCTGGACCCAACCTTTGAGATGCCAAACTCAAAAGTTGAGGAGGAGGTTCCAGCCATCCTAAAAGCCCTAAGGTGAAGTTACGTCCTTTAGTACTAACAATTATTGTGCACATTAGTATTTCTATGATTGATGCCGTGCCCCCTCCAGTCTTACATTGAGTGTACATTTTGTTTCTGGTTTCAGGTATCCATTTGTTCTGTCCAAATCTTCAATGTATTCTGTTGGAGCTCCCCACACCTGGCCTCAGGCACTTGGTGCTCTCATGTGGCTAATTGACCAGGTCAAGGTGAGAAGCAAAAAATACTTTTTAATAGGAATTACAGTGAACTGCTACTATCTGACCAGTTTAAATTGCATAAAATGATAAAAATGCAGCATAAACTAATCAAATGTCATTTTTCTTGAATTAAACTAGTTATAACCAGTAGGGATGCACGATATTGATTTTTTGAAGCCGATACCGATAACTTTCTGCTCCTCGGGACCGATACCGATAACCGATAATATTGTTATTCGTTTTTGAATGTATATTCAGATCAAATTCAGGTCAAAAACACTAATGACTAAGCTTAGGTAGATTTAGCATAGCTTTGCCTTTTACCAAACACCATACCAGATGTATCACAGTGACATGATAATTAATACTATGAACAAAAGAAAGCCAAGAACAGTTTTGACTCTTCAATAAAATTATATTTATTTTTATATATATATATACCGTTGAAATACACATATTTGTTTATCTACTCTTCACATTTATTAAATGTATTGTCTCTTTCTGTGTGCGAGTTGAGATACACAAATATGATCGCGTTTGTCAATCGCGGTATTTTATTTTGAAAATTGCTTTTATTTTGAAAATTGACCGGATTGTCTCGTGTTTTTCTGCGTGATTTCCTGCCAGAATTGACGCATTCACTCGCGGCACGCGCAAAAAATAGAGCAGACGCCGAAACGATCGCTTCACGGCGCGGGAGGGCCGCGCGTATTCGCGGCGCTCCGCGTCCAGTGTGAACGACACCATAGCTTAACAGGGGCGCCGAATGGAAGCGGGCTCCGCTACGCGTCTATTCGCGGCGCTTCCGCGTCCAGTGTGAACCAGGTGTGAACCAGGCGTGAGAAGGGAGCGCTCGATTTGTGGATTAACTCCCTCCTCCGAAACCTGTGATACCACAGTAACCACATCACATGCTAAACGGGAGGCGCCTAGAAAAAAACTAACGTCCCTCATCCCAATCCACCCGTAGCACTGTTTTAACACACACATCCTATCGTCGGATTATCGGAGGTATTAATAATTGTATCGGATTTATCGGGTTGACGTCATAATTCCTATTATCGGGCCGATAATTATCGGGCCGATAATTATCGTGCATCCCTAATAACCAGCGTTGTACTTATTCTGTGTTCCAGATCAACTGGTGTTTGTGTAAGCAGGAGCTTCTGTTCAGCGACTTCTGTGAAGACGCTGATAATATTGAGGAAGGGGCCGAATATAACAAGGTACTCTTCTTGACGTCTTCTTTAAACAGCACCAGGCACAAACATTCAATGTTTGAACATTAAATGGTTACTCTCATTTTGTCTGTCTAAATCTAAAATGTGTGTGGATTTGTTTTTGTTTTCTTTTAATCTTCTTTCGCTTTTTCACTGTTCAGCTCCTCCTGGACTACACAGCTGAGGCATACTCCAAGTTCATGCAGGGGGATGACACTTTTGAGGATGTGGATGAATTATTCCTCAATAAACTAAGTAAGCACAGTAACACTCTTTTTTTTTTTAAGAATGAATTCCCTTGTCTGCATCTTCAAGCATATCAGCATTCAGTTATTTTCAATTTAGCATTCAGTTATTTTCAATTTAGCTTTTTCAATTTGATTGTGAGTCCCATTTTAAAAAGTTGTTATCGAAAAATGGTGGTGTGTTCTTTCACAGAGAAAATGTACAATGTTGACGAAGCCCTGCTGGTCACGATGGAGGAAAAGTACAAAATGCTCAGCGCTGAGGTCGAACGACTGGAGAGGGACAGCCAGACGGTCAGAAGACTCTTTATTTGACACATCCCCACGGGAGCACATTAGATTCAGATTTTTAAAATATTGATATTTCCATTACCATTTCTTGTGCGGGGAGGCTGGTGCTCAGTCGGTCCACAGGGTTGGTGGTTCCATCCCCGGCTGACACTGAACTCCAAGTTGCTCTCCAGACACTTCACAGCAGCCCACTGGCTCCTAAATGCTTAGAATAGGTGAAATAAAGGATATTACCATAGAAATAAAGTTTGTTTTTAGTTGTATACTACAAGTGGCAATGGTACTGCATCAATTATAAGTGAAAAGGATGAAAGCCTGAGCATTGCCAACAAAAAGTATTGCACACAAAAGATGTATGATTATGGTTTTAAATTTGTAGCCAAAATTCTTTGGGTTTTAATAGGTTGGTGCACTCTCTGACTTTATCTTCTCTCCTCCTGGACAGGACCGTCTAATGACAAAGAGGATGGAGAGGGTGCAGTGGCAGACAGATCTCAAGAAACTCCAAAGTTACCGAAGCAACCTGGAGTCCTTCAAAACCAACCTGGAGAACAGAGCTTCAGAACTGAGTGATGAGCTGGAGACTAATGGTAAATATAACCGTGTCAGTCAACCACTTCTTGGGTAGGATTCACTGGATTATTTGGCAATCTGATAGTGTCTGGATGTCAGTATTAAATATCACCCTGCTAATGCTAATTACTGCTGTGCTCTATGCAACTTCCGTTATTTTTGTGCCTTTGCACACTCGGCACCAACATGGTCTTCTACAAGAGCTTTTAGCTCCTCTTTCCAACCAGAACGGAAGATTGGATCTGATTTCATACGCTTCATGTTTTTCCCTCTTTGCAGGCAGTCATCTGGAGTCTCTCAAACATGAGCAAAATGAACTGCAGATCCTCCTGCAGAACCAGAAGTTTACTCCCGCTGATGTCGAGAGGATCAACAGAGAAAAGAGAGAACTCCAACAGACCATCTCCAGTCTCAGCAAGTCTCTCGAAGATGCTGAACAGCACAAGTGGAATGAGGAGATTGCACTGGCCAAAGTGAAAGAGAAGGTATGTACATCTACCGTAGGAATAATACCCTCTTTTGTTCAGATGGTGTATATGACCCAGTTCGTTTTTAATAGTTGGGATTATTGCTTCATTCAGGAGCACACATTGTGACCCTTTTTGATTGAACTCGTTTCCTTGCCCCTCCTGTTTTTGTCCCATCCCGTTCTTCCCCTCAAACCCAGGCGGAGTTGAAGGTAGCAGAGTACCACAAGCTGGCACGTAAACTGAAGCTGATGCCGTTATCTGCAGAGAACGCCTGTGGTCACGATTTTGAGATCAGGCCTTTTGAATGTGGACCTGGCAGCATGGTGCAACATAAAACCCAGACACAGGTACTCCCAGCTAATGATCCTGCATTTGAATCAGTATGAACACGACTAGGTTACTCTCTTAATGCTTCAGTTTTTTGTGCTTTCGACAATTTATATTATATTTAAATGTTAACTCCATTGTACGCCTTGGAAATTGACGAGAGATGTTGATTTTCTGTGTGCTTGCTCTGATCTATGCTGTGTGTTGTAGATGCTCCTGAGAAAGCTGGTCAGTGACGTGGAGGAGGAGAACAGTCGATTAACTAACATGAAACTCAGTCTGGAGGAGTCGACTGAACAGGTATCAAAATCTTTAATATATTATGCTATTAGCCTTTTCCCCTTAATGACCAGCAACGTTAACAAATGCATATTATTGAAATTCACATTAGTTCTTTTTAAATATGTATATGTGTGTGTGTCTTTAAGGTGAATTCTAACGTCTTGGACAAGTCCAATGACCTGAAGCAGCTGAGGGAGCAGATCCGCAAGCTGGATGAACGTCTGGATTCTGACATGCAGGTATAGTTCACTCTGCTTTATTGGTAGAAATGCCAAACTAGACTAAACGAGTAGACCCAACCAAACTTAGACAAGATGGCATTTGCTGTGACAGTTCAACACTGAAGTATATTTGCCATTTCACCTGGAAAGCAGTATTAACATGTTGATGCCTTAAAGAAAAGGCTCAGTTTTGTCTAGATTTTCTAACCGCAAGTTCCGTGTGTGTATGTGTGGCTTTTATAGGAGCTGGCTCAAGAGGAACAGGAGTGGGCAGCAGAGGTGGATTCAGTGGAGAACCATTGTATGCTTCTTGGGAAGAAGGTTAATCATGGTTACGATGAGGCCATTCAACAATTGAAGGCAGCGCAACAACAGTGAGTCACTGTTATATGTTCATCAATAGGTAGACTTCATCCTACTGGCCTGGTCAAATGGCCATGTTTCCTGTAATCTTGATACTCTGCCTCATTTATTCTCATTTTGCGAGGTTTCTGTTCCTGCCAGTCCTGAGATTTAGATTTTTAGAATAAAAGGCGTGTCGTGGTCATCTGTTCTGCAGGTACCACCTGGTGCTGCAGGAGACCAATGAGGAGAGACGAACGGTAGCCAACAACCTTGCGTCTGTATTGACCACAGCTACTAACCAATTGTCGATCACAGAGGTAACTTTGATAACACTATGATGCATGCTCCATATCTGCACGTATTGATCTTATTCTAATACATTCATGTGTGTAATATAACACACTGACCCGTGTGGTTCTTGCACAACAGAAGTGCCTGGAGGATCTGCACTGCCGAGTGCAGCGTGTCTGCTCGAAGGCTGTGGAAGAGGATGAACCTGCCGTACAGAAGCTGAAGGAAACTTTGAAGAGCTTCACATCCAAATCGAACCATTTTTAAAGTGAGGCAGGAGGATAGAGGCCTTCGAGTCTGCAGAGGGCAGATATTTTAGAGACTATGGAAGTGAGTGGGAGTTCTCCCCCATCATTTGTGTTTTTTAGATTGTTTCCATCTTGGAAAAACTTTCATTATCAGTTCTTTACACGTTTGTATCATATGACTTATAACCTTAGATTAACACGTTTTCTTTGTCTAAATTATTCTGTTCTATTACAATGGTGTTGTGTTTTTACACCACAGTACATTTAAATACAAAGTGGTTGAATGAAGAAAGAGGTTTTGAAGTCTTAATGCATGTCCTTTTAGTCATCTGGTATTCTGGACTGCCATTCCATATCAACAACTTTCTGTTTTATTATTAATAAACATTCATATGCTAAAATTTAAACCCTTACATTTCTAGAAAAGAGTTTATGTGCCAACAAGAGGGGAAAGTGCTTTAAAAAAAGGTACAGTTTTTCACAATGTAACACTGAATACATTTTTAATGAATTAATATAATACATACCCCAAAAAAAGTAAAACATTGTTCAAAGGTTTGGTCAATATATTGTTTGTAAACGTGTGGCTTCAAGAAGCCTCATCTTTCCTCCCTTGGTGTGGTCGTACTGTATCACGTCTAACAGCTGTGTTGTACTCAAGCCACTAGAAGGCAGCACACACCTCTGCTT
Organism: Chelidonichthys spinosus; assembly: GCA_029853015.1. Taxonomy (NCBI): domain Eukaryota; kingdom Metazoa; phylum Chordata; class Actinopteri; order Perciformes; family Triglidae; genus Chelidonichthys; species Chelidonichthys spinosus. Next base: position 18,387,906 of record CM056831.1, read on the forward strand.
GCTACAACTCAAGGGTTCTGTTTGCTATAAATTCACATTTTGAACTGTTTGTTAATGTTGCAGTCTGTCCAAAAGCTACTTGGTTTATTAAAGTATTCAAACATTAACAAAAGATCTGTAACAAGTCTTGAACAGAATAAGCACTGAATACAATGAGATGTAGTTGTTTCTGGAGGCTGGATCTCTTGCTTGCATTCTTGATTGCAGTGAGTCTGCAGCAGCCAAAACCACCAACCGCCATCAGAACAAACGTGTATTAAGACGACTACAAAACCAATAATCTGCAACTGCAGTTCTATATTGCTTCAGGCAAAGGTTGCCATGGATTAGCAGGCAAAGTTCCCATTTGTCTATCTCTGTTTTATTGAACCCATGAGGGCGTTTAAGTTCCACAGATCAGCCAAAACCCATCAATCTGACCAGTGAATCAATGAGATGTTTATTTTAGGAGTTTGCTGCACTTCTGGTAGGAGAATTTCTTGCAAATCATTTGGCATTTACGTTGCTAACAGAGCGGGCCATAGCTCCCCACAATGCTTTCTCAATGTCATGGTCGTCCACGCTGGTTGTACCCGTTTACAGTGAGCTCTGCATGCTTGGCATCTATGTCCCATCAAGGTATCTTGCAGCAATCTGGACAATTTTGATTTAATTTAGGTTTTCAAAAAAAATCTATATTTTTGGATCCTATAATATCAGCTCTGATCCACTGTATGTCAGACTTGTGAAGCTTCAGGCATCGCAGTATTTTTCACAGGATCCTTTTTTTCTGTTGCAGCAATATGTTAAAGTCCAACCTTCAAGCTTATCAGGATCCTAAAAGTCTTAACCTCAAGAGTTAAGAACTATAGTAGGAATTACAACAGAAAGGTGAAACTATTCCTTAGTCTTTCAAAAGAGAGAACTTGCGGCTTTCCTCTTAAAGCTTGTTACAAACCTTCACATTTTTAACTAACTAAATAACTATTTGAGAACCTACTCAGAAGATAGATTGATGACGGACATCATTTATGAAAACCCTGAAATACTTGATCGCAAAAATGTCTTGAACATCCTAGACTTGTAACTACTTCAGAGTATTTTCTGTTTGAAAGCGTTGCCAGCGAGGCGGAAGTGTCGTCCTGGGATTTGGGGCGATGGTCTGACCCTAAAAGTCCACAACATGTCAATACAGTGAAATGAAATGCGTTTTTTACAAGGGGAACATTTGAAAGCTGTCAGTGCTGCAAGCGTGAGAGAAATGTTTTGGCAGATGCGATGAGGAGAGATGAGGTGATTGTGAGGGGCTCCGTGGAGAGAGGGAATGAAAAATGTGATGGATAACTTCCACCACTAGCGGAGACAGCCCCAGTGCGTGAGTGTTGGATGGGGTGGTGCGGGGGTAGAGGGGGGGTGGTGCAGGAAGTTAAAGGGAAGGAGAAAGGCTGGTGCCGTGTGTTACCACAGAGACTTAATTCAACTAAACAGGACAGACCTCGGTGTGTTTATCAGATGCCATATGGACAGGTGGCATCCATAAATTACAAGACCTAAGAGTGTGTGCGCGCAAAAAAAAATGAATGTCATGATTTGTGTATCTTTGTGCCCCCAGAGGTGGCTTGGATGTGTGTGTGTGTGTGTGTGTGTCCATGATGCCTGTAGCCCTCAGCCTGCGTGGACCTATTTTATCGTGGATCATTGCACTCAAAGACATGCATCATGAATTCTTAATACACTGTATGTTCTTGCTCTCACACAGGGGAAGTCAATGTGACCCGGCCGAGGGCAAAGGCCTTACTCTTCCAGGGATTTTGTTGTGTGTGTGTGTGTGTGTGTGTCTGTCTCTCTCACCGGGCCTCTAAAAGAAGGGAGATGAAGGAGAAGGGGATGTGATCGTGTTGCTGCACGATGTGCACATGACACAGAAACGACAAAACAAGATGTTTAAAAAAAAAGAAGAAAAATTCAAAGGTTATCTCCTTCCCTGCTCTGTGACCTGGAGTAGGTGTGTGTTGTTGCTTTACCGCGTAGCACAAGGCTTTCAGCAGCTAATCTGTCATACCACGAGACAGCCAGACACAGTAGAGAGGCGAGGTGTTAATGTGGAGTCTTATTAGGGGTTAATCTCACCCATCCGCCACTAGAATAATCTGTTTTACAGATGTGGGAAATGGGGGGCAGAGAGAACGGGGGGAGATGAGGAGAGAAACGGAGCTCTGACTTGTAATTCCACGCTCGCCTATTTTCTGCTTCCCAACTCATCAAATACACCATAGAGTAGCTGAAATCTGTCTTCCTTAGACCTACATTATGACTACTTCTGGCATTTTGATTTCTGCTCCAGCAGTTAATTGTCTCCAGATTCAGAAGACCGATCTACTTCTGCTATAGCTGTGGTACAAACATGCACAGAAGCGGCGTACAAGAATGTCAAAATCTTCACTGTTAACAATAACACAACAATTGAAGGAATAATAATGCACCTTTTTTTGTTACGGTAAACTATGTGCAACGCTTGCTCAATGCAAACGGCTTGTTTGAGCTGACGTGTAATGCTTTGCTGATGTTGAAGAAAATTGTGTGCAGGTTTCCCAGCGGCAGAGTCTCGGTTCGGTATGTTTGTCCTTTGTGTGCTGGAGAATGGACACGCATGTTGACGTGAGTTAAAGACGAGTGCTTACAGACAGACATGTTTCTATGTAAAATATGCGTGTGTGTAATGCAGGGATGAATCAGATACGCCAGTTTACTTTGTCAAAATAACGTCGGCTCAAAATTGTTGTGGGTTAATTTGTGTTTGTATATGTGCTTTTTATGCTCAAGACATGGAATATTTCTCTTCAATGCTGAGTAAAAAGTCACAACAAAAGACACTGGCTGGACTGTGGAGCACCAATGAGACTCTTCCCATGTTCACTTCCAGTTGCATGCTCTTCTTGTTGGAGTAGCTCTGCTGCACAAAGATGGTGACCAAACCAGCTCCTATCAGTCTGCCCACATTCACTTGCTACTGGATTCTGGACTTTCCCACTAATAAACCAAAAGTAGTGATGCAACAAAGTTCTCAGTACAAGCACAAGTGCTCATTCACACATTAAAGGGCACGCCACCGAATGTAGTCATGACGATCCGTTCAGTCATCGTGGGGAGTTTAACTCAGTCCTGTGTTGCTCTGGGAGAATTACCCTGATGATGTCATATTTGTGTCATCAGGGTTATCTCGATTTGGCTTCCGAGACTACAAATCTAGCATAGACGACCTCAATTTATAAACTAGGGTGATGCACAATGGGCGTTTACCAGACAGAGAGGGTCAAATCAAAGGTGTGATCAATCAGATGGCATTATGGGAATTGTTGGGTCCCATTATTTTGGAGGTTGACCCAGACTGGAGACTAAAAGGCATCTCAGTCTCTGCTGCTTCGGTTTTGATCAAACTGTATCTGTTGTAATGCTATCGCATTTAAAAATACTGCAGTTTGTGAAATAGTCACCAAAATTGTAATCTTCTTAATAATTATAATTAATATGGACACATTGTGTTTGTGTCGTATTTTCGTCCCCTGCTGGTCGGTCCGACATCACACTACAAGACGAAAGTTAGTTTTAGGCAACAAAACCACTCACCCTCCAGGAGTAGTCTTTCTCAGTATTTAATACCACGCCAGCAGCTCTGGCCGTTACATCGTCATGTACGTGCGTTTCATTTGCAAGATCCCACTTGACTTACCGTTGGTGTTGCTTTTGTGCTGAGCAACATGGTGAAAAAATGGATAATTGGTGTCTCTCTACATGAAACCAACAGATTGCATTTCGTGACTATTTCACAAATGACATTTGTGTTGTGAAATTTAAACAATCCTCAGCTTGTTCTACAGGAAAGAATAGACGTCAGACATCTGCTTTGTGAGATGAGAGGCGAAGACACGGGAAACTGTCACAAAAAAAAAAAGAATATTTAGCTGCACAGAGCTGGAAAGTACAGCGGAAACGTGTTTACTTCTGTTATCACAACTGTGTGTTTGTGTGTCCTGATGCACGTGTGAGGCCAGCGGTCGCTCTTTGTTTGATCACAGTGTGTCGTGTTGACATTCAGGCGGCGTCCCGTGGGACTTGTGTGTTCAGCCTCAGTGTGAAGTGCTGTAATCACGGTACCTTTTTGTGAATAATAGATCCGATGAGTGACCGCTTTAAGGTACACAGCAGGTTTTTTCCGTTTCAGCTCACTCGTAATTCAGCTAAGGCATGAATCATGGCGGTTTCTGAAATGTGTTTTTTTGTGTCGGGACAATGTATCCACAGAACCCAAACATGGAAGATCCATCGGCGATTAAGCCAACGAGACAGGAAGTGTGTCCCACAGAGGTGCCACAGTCACGTTGAGTTTTTCCAGAAAAAAACCCAGCTGGAAACCACGTTGTGCTTTACAGATGTTGCTTTTCTGTGGATTAAAAGTGTGTTTGGTGGTTCAGCCGCACCATGTAGACAAATGACTACATTTCCATGTTTCTTCTGTCCACGAAACATAAATGTATGTTGCAGCCAAGTGGAACAGGCACACAGGCTTGAACATAATGTATATAAAACATGGTAAAATGCTCAAACATATGGAATAAAACATTCAACTGTCGGTTTTCTGCTGTACTTCTACTAAAGAACAAGCATTTAGGATTGAAAAGCACAAAATGGTTTGTTTTTACAGGAGTATAGCCATGTTTGACACTTCTATAAAAATGTGTTGATGTGAAGAAAAAATTAAATAAAACATAATAATCATCGAAATCTAAGCTGCAGGCAAGCTCCAAAACCGCTGGATCCTGCACTTGTCTAAAATGTATTCGAATCATGATTCTGTAAACCGCTGAAGTTTTGCACATAAAAAAATCCATTGGGGTTGGATGTCTTTTGGAGAGTGCAGGAAAAGTGGATGAAAAAAGGCAGTTTGACTAGAAGTTGTTGGCTCTTTGTTTGGCCTTTGGTAGTTTGCAGAGGAGCTGTTTCTTTAGTACCGTTACTGTTCTGTGTGCCCCAAAGGTCACAACATTGCAGAAACATTACAGAGGTCAATGTTTTATTTCCTGTTGTCGTAATTTTTTTTTTTAAATGTGTCCAGCTCGCAATGGCATAGGGCACTTTCCACCATATGGCATAACTTACATGAATCAAAGGGCAAATAAACATGCCTTGTTATTATCCGCCTTCTGCTTTCCACTTTTTGCTATATAACAGTAAAAAAGTGGCCTTTAAATGGTTAAATGTCTGTATTCTTGCTATCTTGCTCTGGATTTCTGTCACAACTAGATGATGTGTGTTACGGGGCAATTATGCATGAGATATCAAATTTCCATCAGTTCTGTCTTTGCTCACTCGACCCTGAGGGGGGTTATTTAGGCGCTACGAGGGGTCATAAGAAGGTCTCACTGGACTATGAAAGGTTACAAAGGGGTTATAAAGGGGGCTGTGAGTCAGGGGTTTGAACCGTTTGCTCCCTGCTTTTGCTCTGTGAGTCATTTTCTGGCTTAGCAGGATCCATTTCAGGGTCCGTTCACCTCAGGGGGGAAACAGATGTCTGTGAGAGGATCACAGGCTTGTAAATACTTTTGTAGGTATTTTTGGGGATCCTAAACACTTATGTATGGGCTTGATCAAGAGCTAATAACTGAGACATTTTGGGGCAATCTGTTTTTTTCCCACCCAATCCCTGTTCCAGTGCACTACTAAGGTGTTAACTCGTACCTGATGTCTTTTCCCGTTGAGTCTACGCATTCCTTCAGTTTCCTTTTCAGTTTCCAGGCTCTTGCGGATCAGCGGGCTGATGTGGGATGTGTCATCGCAATGTTGTGAGTCTGAGCGTGGCTCATACGCTTTGTGCACATGTCACTTTGAGGCCCTACTCCTTGGCAACATCGCTGCTGTTTGATTCCTCAGGCATCTGGTAATGCAAGAACAATATGAACATGGTCGTAAACACAAATATTTAGAATTCATTGAGGTGTAAATATGTTGGGTTTTTTTAGGTTAAAAGAATTTCCCTGTGTTTTTGTTTTCATTCTGTGAGAAGCTCGAAGATGAGGAAACACTTGTGCAATGCTGCAGTTCTCCCAGAGGGATACTTGCTTGTTGGGAATCCATATTAAGTCTGCCCTGATGAGCCGTAGATTTATGTATACACATATGGAGGTATGTCCATTTTTGGCACGCTGCAGTGTTGCTTTTCCCCCATTTGCAACGAGTGAGTTGAGAGTTTGGGTGTGGTTTGTGTTACAGGGTGAGGATATTATGTTTATACTGTCTGTTAGAATCTAAAGCCAACCTGAGTGATATATTCATCCGATTTATGATCTTTTGAGGCAAACGCACAAGCACACTGTTGCATCTCCTTCCCAGATAAAAGATCCAACACAGAGGTTTATATAAAAGTTATAAATTCTGATTTAGCTGCTGGTGAGTTAGAATAATGCAGGAAACGCAGGAAACGTAAGCAAACAATGCCAAAGTTTGTTTGCTGATGAGGGAAGACACAAATTAAATACACTGATTTACAAGTAATCTCACATCAGAAAAACCATAAAACAAAATGACTACACGGAATTAATGGACGACAATATGAACCACAGTAGATGTTCCATCTGAATGTTTTCCCCATTCAACACATTTCAAGTACTTGTGATGTTTCTTACACACAAGGCATGCTGACGTTACAGAAGGTGGAGGAGTCCAGAGCTCTTGCTACAGATCTTTGCATACCACTGAGGTGTTTAGGGAGGAAGTGAAAGGTTCCTCCCTTTAACACCAGGGAATACGCAGACAGATATATGCACCAGTGGATCAACATGCACAAGCGCAGCAAGTCACGTCCTGAGTTTATTCAAGGGGGTAAAAGAGACCAAAAAAAGAGTTGGATGGAGGACTATAGGACATCAAAACGCAGGGGGGGGGGGGGAGGAGGAGGTAGTGAAAGATACAAGGAGGATGGAGGGATAGAAAGGAGCAAGAGAGAGATAAAGGGAGGTCTGCTGTTTCCTCATGAGGGCAGAATGAATGGTGGGCTAGTTGGTCTGGTTTGACTCCCGGGTTCTACACACACACACACACACACACACACCACACACACACCACTACTGTGTTTACAAAGGAGATTAGAGCAGTTCCACTCTGTACCTCAGCGTAGCAGAGGTGCTCCATGTGTAAACGGTGAGAGGACACTGATGTATTGACAACGTATGCTATGCACATTTTGTAATATTTATAACCTGTTTAACCCCGGAGGGAACGGCTGTAGTGTGTTGTCATCTGGCTCCCCATCGCGTGCTTTTCATGTTAAATGACAAAAGCAAATAACAAGATTAATGGTTTAATTATTTTGCAGACTAAAACAACATTGTGACTATTGCAGCTGTTTGTGTTTGATGTTGTTTATCACGTTTGCCGTTTTTAAGGATTTAGTAGGTTTTGAACGAAACCACAGCAGCAGATAAATACATGAACCTCGCCAGAACGCAGGCTCGATTTGTGTACTATAGATCATTTCTGACCCACTTCATGTTCCAGGAAAACACTCGTCTAAAACGATGCTACACATTAAGTGCTTATTCTTTTGAAATTAAACAATTTGGTTCACATCCTTTTTTTTGTTTTGGTTGGATGTTGTGGTTTTAATACCTATGAACTGTTTAGCTTGTTTACTTGGCTCTGTTTGTCTTAATCTGTCCTGCTTTATCTTTTTACTTCATTCATGTTTAGCGTTTCCTGTTTTATTTGTTTCTCGCTTTTCTTCCTGTCACAGCTCCTTTCACTTCCTGCCTTTTGTGTGTTTTTCCGCCAGTTTTGATTGTCTGCCCCGCCCTGATTGGTTTCACCTGCCCCTCGTTAGCTGCACCCGGCAGGATCATACCAGACCGGCTCCTTTGTTGCCTGTCAGTTCGTCTTCGTTGCATCTTTTGTTTGGAGTTTCCCTGATTGTTTCCCTGTGGTGTGCCTGCTTCTTCCTGCCTGCATTTTGGACTGCATGCCTGTAAGTCATTTCAGATAACCATTGAATTGTTCCTGCTGCCTCCTCGACTGCGTGTGGGTTCCCCTCCTGGTACCCGCCCTCTAAATTGCGATGCAGTTTAGGAAGTAATCGCTTGTTCAGATCAGCTAACAGTTCACTTAGACACTAAATCAGTTTCAGCTAACATGGGGTGACCATATTTTCAAACCCCCAGATTAGGACCCCTTAGTATACCACACAAACCCAAAAGGTTGGGCAACAGGGTTATAAATACCTCTATCTTTGCAGGCTATACTGCGGCATGTCTCAATATTTTCCTATATATATATATAAAAAAAAACATAATTGACACGTGTTAAATTTGTTCCATTTGTTTTGCTCTCCCCAGGCGCCCCTTTCCCTTTTGCTTGCTCCCCTCAAGACACACACGCACACACACACACACACACACACACACACACACACACTGTGGTGCATGTTTTTATATTGGGTTAGGTAATAACGACATGAGTAAGGTCTATGCAAGCGCTGAAAACAAGTGTGATATTATTTGAATTGTGGTGAAAACTGAGACTTTTGTGGCTGTTGATATTTGGATTGGATTTGCAGGTTCAGGTAAACTAACATTAAGTTTAGTTTCGCAGCTAACAGCCACAGATTGCTTCAGTTTTGTATCTTGCTCACAGACATAATCACTCCTTATGATGAACAGCCAACCTATTCTTCCACCAGAGCTACAGCCTCCAAGAAAAACACAATTCCATCACAGTGTGAAGGGCATTCACAGGTTTTTTTCTAAAAGAGAATATGAATCAAAATAGGTAAAAACCTGGTCTGAGAAGTAAGATGGATACGAGTCGTCTCAGACGAAACATTGCTCGTATGTCATACATATCCAATAGTCACAAGAAAAGTACTTTAACCGCCTGTTGAAATCATTCTAGTTTTAAAAAGGTATTTCATTGACATCAATCGCTGCTATAACCTTGTGTTTGCTTGTGAGTGTTTGATGGTGTCATTCAGAATTACACCCTTTTCAAGGAGGCCATCACATCATCTCATTAGTCTCCTCTTTGGTCCGTGTGGTGTGTCTCATTGGAGGGGACAGCTTCCACTCCAGCAGGCGACCGTCCAGTCCGCCTCTCAGCTGTTTCTCGCTGTCACTCCAACAACACACTAACACAAGTGGACAGGAAATCACGTCATCAAACAACCCGTTGAAATCTCCGGCTTTGTGGAGAAGGACATACGTTAGACGCATGCATTCCCCAGACAGTTTCTGCAAAGCCAACCTGCCGTCATTCGTCAGGCGTCAAATCCCTCGGCATCCTTTAGCATCTGTATGAGACGTAGCGGGTTAAAACTGGGATTAGCGTTAGGGTTATATTGGGAAGACGTAGCATAAGGAGGGAGAGGAGGGTGATAGGTCAAACAAACACAGGACTTTCAACCAGTAGATCTGTGTTCCCAAATCCCCAAAAGTCCCGTTTCCATACACGTTACGTGCTTTACATTTTCATACTTATTTTAAGCCCACCCAGTATGTTTTTCCAAGACTTAACAAAGTGTTTTGTTTGCCTACACCATCTGAATTCCCAGCGCTGAGTACGTGTTTGCTGGGACCCTAGTGGAGCGTGCTGTGCTGGGCTGCCAACCCTGTTGGAAAGTGACGCGACCGAGCATCAGCATGTGAAACTGTGGCATGAGAACGTGTTGGCAAAGTAGGAAAGAAAAGCATAAAAGGTGTAAAGTATTTGAAACAACTTCTATTTGTACATCACTTTTAGACTGGAGGGCGACAATAACACAGTCACGTTGCAACTTCTGGCTTTTAAAAGAGGTTTAAATGGCAGATTTCTACCATTAAACTTAAAGATTTAAACTTTCTGTATGAATTTACACACACACACACACACACAATGGGGTGTGAGGCTAAGACAGAGCATTCTAATGCACATTCTCAGGTTGCACCTGAATATTTAACCATCTGAGCCAACACTTCTCACACTCCCAACACGCAGCCGATAGTGTTACATTCACGCCTCTTGACATTTCTTTCTGCCGCTCTAAAAATCCTGTCAAAATAACGCGTCTTCCAAAGGCCCCTTTATGTCTGAGCTTAGTTGGACTCACTCGAGTTTACTGGAGTTCAAATGACTTATGTCGTACACCTTAAAAATATCAAGCGCTTGCATCATACGTATAAGCTGCAGGAATATCTCAGAGGCTCCTTTTTCTTTTGATATAGTTTTGTTACATTTCACACTCTCTCCTGCAAAGACACAACATATTAAAATCTCTACCAAAGAAGCTAACATCTAAGAAAATAGAAACGTCACACCGCTGAGGTTTTCTTTAAGATTATCGTTTTATTCCTCCATTGGCTTAGTGAGTATATGTATTCCATCTGCCGTTCACGATAGCGACGACTGATAACGTGTGTATGTGTGTGTGTGTGTGTGTGTGTGTGTGTGTGTGTGTGTGTGTGTTGGGAGTGATGAGTGGGGAGACTTTGGCTGGTGGTCCAGACTGGAGGTTTGGCGATGGGCCAGTTGACGATCAGTGCAGTGCGGTTAGAGCTCCATGTTAATCCCCTCTGCCTCTGCTTTGTGTTGCAGCCGGTCCAATGACAGCACAGCAGTGTTTAAACTAAGGCTCAGAGTATGAATCCTCTAAAATACTAGTGTTTTCATTAGACTTTTAACTATATACTTTAAAATAGCAGAACTTTGGCACCAACACCCCAAACACACCATCTCCTTTTTTGTATTTCTGTTTATGACTGTCGGACAATTTCCGATTTTAAAAGACTCTGAAAAGTAAACTCCTTTTAACGGCTGTGAATATGAGATCATAACAGATCTGGAGCCTCTTTTGATCTTAAAAACGGGGTGAGACGGCATGGGTATTGTGCATACGTCTTGAATTGGTTGCTGTTTCCATCTGTGATGCCTCTCCCTCCTCCTGGTTGTCTTCACTATTGACTCATCATCCAGCCTGAGTCACACTGACAGATTCCAGTGCAGTGGCACAGAAAGCTTTTGTGGTCTGACCCGCGACATGTCTTTATATGACCGTGATTCCACTTAGGTCATCATTTGTATCTTTTCTCACGCCGGCTGGTACAATGGTGGCAGACGAGGCTCTGCCCACAATTGCTTCCTCCTGTAAATACGCTGGTCGCTAAATTGAACTGAATGGTGAGAATATGAGCTATAATCGTCTTCTCCTCGTAAAGTAAATATTGAATCCCTCATGCTGAGATGCTCTGAAATGATCCTCACATGCCCTTATTCTCTCTAATGCCACAAAAGGCTATTGGCTGCTCTAGCAGTACAATTAGTATTCGTATGGAAAACCAGTTAGAAAATGAATTAGAATCTTGTCTTTCCAGACGGTGATCTGGTTACCCTGCATAACACACACCTACTTTTTATTTTACTAATACAACAATGTTACACTGAGGTGTGTGTGTGTGTTCTCCAGTATAGTGAGCATGCTTTCTAATCGCCTCCATTGTGCTGAGATGATGGCTCATGTCTGTTAACACTGCATCACCAGTGTTAACAGATTGTATCGTAGGTGTGACCCTTTTTGAAGTTCTTACTGTAACATGAATGAGTCACCACGTACAGTTCGGTCTGTATACAGCACCTGTTTGGAAACGCCATCCCCTTAACGGCCGACGATTGTGTTGAATTACACTCCGGGGGAACGTTATCCTTCATTACAAGCTCCTCTGACACCACCAACAAAGAACGGTCGACTCATCGGACTAATGACACCATCCTCTGACTGTCACTTAGCTCTAATGGTTTCCTCTTTTATCCACAGCTAAAGCTGATCAACTTATATTTGTTTGCCTAGTGGGACCAATGACTGTTTGACCAACCACACTGTTATTTATCTTGTTTTTTAACAGACTTAATTATGAAGTATAACTGGATCATCAGCCTGGAGACTAAATGAATGAGAAGGAGAAATAAATGTAATGGATGTGGAAAGTGATGACTCACTCATCTGCAGTTAGGTTGACCAAAAGATAAGGAAGTTCATCATGGCGCTCATTTTAATCCAAGATCTTTTTCATATTATGAAAACATTTATATTGCAAGGAACTGGGTTAGCACCAAAGTTACTGGCGGCAGATTTGTACTATAATGTTACCGTGGCGATATGTTCAACATCCAATAGATCAAAATTCACAGCACGGAAGGGGAGAAGAGATTTCAAGTTGCTGAGTGCAAGCGAAGCAGAACTGTGGCGCGAAAACACGTCTAACAGTGAAACCTCAGCTGTCAAACTGGATTATTCGCCGACTCTGAGCTTCAGCGGCGTATCAGCTCCGGTTGCCAGACGTCTCTCGGAGAATCAAAGTGTCGTTTATAGACGTAATAGGCTGCATAAGTAAAATATAAGAGACTTGGCCCGCCCAGTTCTGCCCTGTAGTTGTTGAACCAGGCCGCACTGAATCACAGCTCGGGTGAGAGAAGGGGAAATGTGAGAGAGCAGGAGACGGATCAGATATCCAGCACACACATCAGTTAAGCAAGACACATCGTCTCTTCTCATGTTCTCCAACCCCAGCATCATTGTCTTCTCTGGGCAGCCGCCACCTTTTAATCATGCTCTCTTTTCATTGTCCTCCCTTTCTCGGCCAACGTATATTTTAGCTCTCAACTCCATGACTCATTCTGCCACGTTGTTTTCTTTATGTTGTAGCACTCGTCTTTCATCCATCTGTCTTCAGTCCCTCACCGTTTGTCTCTACTTCCTTTTATTCTTATACTATAGGTATTATACTGCACTGGGTACAGATACTCCATTAATGCCTGCTCCTGTCATTTGATAACATCAGATTCTAGTCATCTTTTATGCAGTACAAAGGTACATTCTTAATCCTCCATTGCTTTCTTCTTCCTCTCCCTCTTTGACACAAAAAGTAGCCGAAATGCAATAATCCGTTTCTGTTACCTTCCTCTTTTTTGATCGCCACGTTTATGTAAAACTAGATGGCTTAATGTTGGAAACTTGATTGGGTTTAATCATCTCATCTTGTTAAAGGAAAAGTTCGGAATTTTGGACATAGGCCCTCATTTCCAACTTACCCGAGGTGATATAGGTCGGTGGAGACCGTTTTCAGCACAATTGGTCCAGTCCTTATAGTTGCAGAAGTCACTGTTGCTAAACTGGTGTTGAGCTAGCGCAAGTCAACGGTAACATCTAGCCTGTCACTAAAAACAGCTTTAACTGCTCCGCAGAACACCCGAGACAAATGTATTATAACGTTGGACTATCGATGTATATGTCAGTGATGGTAGAATAATTTTAGAAATTAAACCAACCTTGCATTTTCAATGATAAAACATTTTGAGGGACTAGTTTCTCAGCAGCAGCGGAATTTTACTTTGCGTGTTAGTAGTAGTGCGTAAAAACGAAACCTAAGCGCCCTACAGTCGTGACAGCTAGTACTCGTAGCAGCGTTATAAAAATGGTGCTTCAGTGTGCGTTCCTGTTATCCTGATTCCTTCCCGCTAGCATAGGACTGACAGCAGCTGAATAAACTTGCGTGATTGTCAGCAAAACCGAAACCGTCTTCCTCTGTAGCCTCACTAGCCCGGAGATATCAATCCGCCGCTGGCGTAGCCATAGCAACAACAGGGAAACAAGTATAAGCTATTCCAATGCCATGCAAGGTTGGTTTAATTTCTAAAATTATTCTACCAACACTGACATGTACATCGATAGTCCGACGTCATAATACATTTGTCTCGGGTGTTCTGCGGAGCAGTTAAAGCTGTTTTTAGAGACAGGCTAGATGTTACCGTTGACTTGCGCTAGCTCAACACCAGTTTAGCAACAGTGACTTCTGCAACTATAAGGACTGGACCAATTGTGCTGAAAACAGTCTCCACCGACCTATATCACCTCGGGTAAGTTGTAAATGAGGGCCTATGTCCAAAATTCCGAACTTTTCCTTTAAGGTAGACGGGTAGATTTCTTGTGTAAACACTAAATCCAGCGTGTTAGTAATTAAATACAGAATGCACTACACTGTGTAGAATACATTTATTAATAATTAAATGAGACAATTTTAGAGGAAATACTGTATAAAAATAAAGTTATGTTTCCAAAAGGGAGGAAAACTTGTTTCACAAACACAGCAATCCATGGGGAGCACATTAAAATGTCTGTGAACAAACATTTATTTCTTCTCATCATGAGAATGAAATGTTTATAGATCATTTCTCAACTCATTAAAAGAAAACAGGAAACATTGCAGTCAAATGAACCTGAAGTTTGAGAACACTGTAAACGCTGAGATACTGAGGAAGGTTTTTTTTTTTCTGTGAAGAAAAACGTTAAAGGCATCTTTGTGTGTTTTTGACCACTAATGCTATAGAGAACTGTTTTAAAGAGAGTGCCCCCGTTTTGTTTGTAGTCTGTAAACATGTGGGTGATGTGTGAACATGGATGTAAACGACACATGATTTAAAGTTTAAAAATCGGCTTTACAAATGTTTGTTTAAATTGTTAAAACTCTCTTGTTAGACCTCAAGAATACGCAAAACAAATCCAAACCACTGAATGCACCCATAACTTCGATTGTTTACAAGACAACACCGCAGAGTGCCTAATAGCTCATTTTGCAATGTAAACCACCAAGTATTTGACTGTTTTTTATATGGAAATAAATCATAAACTTCTTTGATTCAAACCTTTGGCACACTCTGAGATATCACATAGCAGTAATAAATAGCATACACTCCGTTTTATAAAAACAAAATAAATATTAATAAGTTAATAAATTCAACATTTCATAAATACCTTTCAAAGTGTAACATTTTCCATGTAACATACTGTGTGCGCTATACAGTATAAAGAATAAGACTGCTGAATCATCCATTGTCATTCATTTCAACCACTTGAGGATCCATGGAAACATTGGAATCTCTGAACATTAGCACAGTGAAGGAAAGTGTGGATACTTTGAGCAATGGAGGATGAAGAGGATCATGCCTTTTGGGGTGAAAGCTGTGGTGACGCCACCTCCTCTTCTTATTTATTCCTTTACCGGTGGACTCGGGTCACGCCTGAACGTTTCCTCACAGTGAGACGAATCGGAAGGAGAAACACTCAACACGATACTTCACAGTGGGAGCAAATACAAGAGTACACAAAGTCAGACACTACACACAACCACATTTCCTGGCGGAGTGCTTCCTCACGGTGTGGTAGACGAGGTTATCGTCCAGAAACGAAAGGTCATCATCGAACGATATTGGGCGACAGCAAGCCTGAGGGGGCGTGTCTTTGGGAGGAAGCCTCTTGTTGTGAGCGAGGTTGTAAAGGATCTTGTCATAGTTGGTCTCGGACTTCCTGCAGGGTCCCGAGCAGTACCTGAATATCATCTCCTCGCTGGAGCGGTAGCCCAGGCCGAGGTCCGTCACGTTGAGGTGGATCTGTTTGAGAACGCAGCCCTGTCCTCCCCCTCTGACCTTCCTCCCCGTCCCCCCTCCTCTGGCTCTTCCTCCACCACTCTGCTGGCTCGCCCCCTTCTTCCGCTCCCGTCTGTGTCGAGTCCTGCTGCTCAAGTCTTCTTTGGAGGGGGAAGAGGCGGCGGCAGCGGTGGAGGAGGTAGACGGGGACACGGTGGACGAGGAGGAGCGACGCATTCTACTGATGGTCACTTTGATGAAGTCCACCACGTCTTCCAACTCGTTTGGGGACGGCTGCTCCACGGTGTCTGAAACGCATCAAGGGAAATGGCTGTCTTACAAGGGCGTATCATACATATTGTGTTTCAGTCTAACCCATCACTCAGTCTGGCTAGTGAACAGATGGCGTGTTACACATGCAAATGTGGAAATGGTATTGCATTTTGGGGTTTTCGAAGAGGAATTCCATTTGAACTGATTCATTCAAGTTGCACATAATCCCATTCCTATTTAACCACCACATTGTTATGTTTGAGTGGACTAGTTTCATTAAAGGTGCAGATGCCATGATGTGGCCTCATTAGAGCTAAAGACAGCAATAGTTGTCAATTCTTTTTCTGACAATCTTCTGTTTTTGTAGCAAAACAACCAAACATTCATTGGTTCCAGCTTTTCAGTTGTGAAGATTTACTTCTTTTCTTTGTCCTTTTTGTGATGAATTAACTACGTATAATTAAGTTTTTGACTCTTAGTCAGACAAGATGAGTGACGTCACATTGGGCTTCAGGAAAATGTGACACGCAGTTTTACATAAACATTATAACACTTAATAAACCAAACAATTATTTGAGTAACAATTTGATTAAGTGTAATAAAAGTTGCCAACCTATTTATCTATAGTTCAATAGAGGGATCATTAAACCTAAAATCAACCCAAATACGTTGATTCAAGTCAAATTCAGTCTAAACATTGTGTGAGTCCAGCCACATGTTTTCAATCTAGCAGTTGTTTTTTTGTCAAATGGTTTCCCTCGTTGACACAGAAAAAAAAATAAAAAAGTAATGCCAATGTTTGTTTTAGAAATAAAAACAATTCAAGACTCCGCAAGCCTTCTGGGTGCAAATAACTTGTTCTGATTTTGGGGCACTTTGGGCACTCCATAATAAAAACCACAGGCTCTCACATTGTTCTCCTCCAGTCAGCGTCTCCTCCCAGGCCGTCGTGTCCGCCTCGGAGCGGCTGATGCCCGGGGAAGTGACCGAGAGACGGATCTGAACCGGCGGGAGCTCCAGGGGAGTCTCGGCGGGGCGCGCTCTCCTCCTGGTGGACGCGGACCGCGGTCGGCTCCGGAGCAGCCGGCCGGCGTGCACGGCGCTCAGCAGTATCAAACAAGTGGTCAGGCTATCCCATAACTTCATTGTCCAGCTTAGTCCGACAGAAGGACATGGCGCGACGAAGAATCAACAGGTATCATCTGGCAAAGGCGATTAACGGCA
Source organism: Chelidonichthys spinosus (assembly GCA_029853015.1). NCBI lineage: Eukaryota > Metazoa > Chordata > Actinopteri > Perciformes > Triglidae > Chelidonichthys > Chelidonichthys spinosus. The sequence continues at coordinate 18,404,814 of CM056831.1, forward strand.
TGCTGAAGTCGTCCAACAGTGTGGAGAGGAAAAGGTGCGGCGGGCTGTTGCCACTGAAGACGCTGGAGATCAATGTGTTATTGGCCGCGCGCACGCTATCGCTCGCGCGCCAGCTGGCAAACGCCGTGCAGCGTGGCGCAACATCCAAGGAGGAACTTCCCTCTGAAGTTGTTTGGCAAATCCCACGACGCCTTAAAGAAATAAGCAGAATGAAAAAGAAAACGAATAATCCTCCCAGTTTACAGTCTGCAGGTTTTCATTCGGTGACTCCCGCTCATCCCCATCAGTCCGGACTGACTGAGCCCCGAGGAGAAGGAGAGGTCTACCAGGAGAGATGGGAAGCGGTGGTGACGTCCGATGGTCCATCCTCTGCGGCTTCCTGTCTCCACCCATGCACACAGAGGGATGGGGTCCAAATGCATGGGTGAACTTTCAGGTCCAGAATTGGTGAGAAGTTATGTTTATGAAAGAGCCACAATGTGTGTGTGTGTGTGTGTGTGTGTGTGTGTGTGTGAGTGAGAGAGAGAGGTTTCACACTTTCCATTAACAATCCTCCTGATTCCACATCCGGCCGCTTTGCGTTGGGTTGACTTTGGATGGGGAATGTGTTTCTAATCAGCCAGTCAAAACAGACGGCGCAGATTGTGTTGCTACTTATTAACGCGGGAGCACATGAAATTACACAGTTGATGAGCAGATGACATTTAACATCAAGGGAGATGTGAGCTCATAGCCATTACAACTGGGTGTTCAACTCGGAACCATGCCAGCATAAAAACGTTCTTTTGGTTTGGCATAATCCGAGATGTAAAGTGTCATTTTATTGGATTTCTTTGGCACGACTTTCAAGCAACGTCTCGAGAACAACTGGGTGCAAAAGGACATTTTAAAGACACGTTGAGTGGTGTTGAAATCAGTGGAATTGGCTCTTGTATTGCGTAAAGATATTCTTCTGTTTTTGAGTAGTTGGCATCCTATAATAGAACGTTGCTTGGATACACAACAAACTGTGTATGGATCGGCTTACTGCACATGTGTTTTGTGAGTGATCCTGTTTAAGAATAATTGCAAACTGCCCTTAGAAGCCCGGGCTGTAAACAAGCCGGCGTCAATAAGAAAGTGAGAATGAAGCTGCAGATTAAATCACACGGTGGCCTCATCCCAACAACAGCTTCCCCCATTCTTCAGTGAAAGAATGAGACTGTAAAGTAAATACCATCTTCCTATCTTATCAAATGGTGTTGTTGCCTGATGTGCCAAGTTATACTGCACACATTTGGCTCATGTTATCTATTGATCAAGCTAAAACCGTTAAATACAGAACTATCCAAATGGATAAAGATTCACGTTTATGAGCCATGGTAACAGCTTTTCTTTTCTAACATCAAAGAAAAGGACCAATCATGTAAAAATGTCCGCTGTTGTAAATGCACCATACAGCCAGCCGAGGAGAGGGGATCTCTGTTTCCTTCCCATCACATCCATCAGGTTGCTCCTCATCTTCTTAGAGAGTTTGGCCCGGGCAACTGTTGCTGATCTGCATCTATTGAAACACCTTCAACCACACAAATAATCTCCTTTTATACATAGGTTACATGTTGGTCATCCAAAGGAAATGATTGTATTAAAAACAACATTTTGCAGGTTTACTATGAGTCTGCTGAAGGAAGGTTTATTTAGTGTCACAGCACCTTTCAAACACAGCAACAAAGAAATGCATTAGAGTATTCAAAAACACAACGAAGAGAATTCTATTAATTAGAATAAAATATAGTCAAAATGATGACTTGACCCCTCGGACTTTGCAGTTCAAGGGGAGTAAACGGGGATATGCCTGCAGAGGGGAGAAGTGGAAAAGGAAGGGAAAGAAAGTCAAACAGAATAGAGATGAAGAGAAACAAAAGAGAGAAACAGAAACATTTGTTGAAGGATCCTGCTTTCTATAAGTGCTGTATATATCTCCTATAAACAAGCCAAACGTGTCAAGTGCTCCTCTTCCAAAAGTAGTTAAAAGTTGTTTATTTCACTTTAGTCGTTAACGAACTACACTCACACAGCTGTAAAGTTTTATGAACAGAACAGTGTATTATCTATTATAATTCATACCACATGACCAAATCTGATTCCAAGTCCAGATGGAAGAAGGTCCAGTTCAGATAAATGGAGACGACTTCAGTTTCAGTGCTAACAAGCAGCCGTTTCCTTCGCTGTCTCTCTTCTTCTGTGGTGATTATTGTCATTGAAACGCTCTGCTGTTCTGGTGAACACAAGTGCTTTTCAGGTTCCAGGAAGAAAAGCAATGTCGCTTTTTGCTCTCCAGCAAAAAATGAACGAGGCAGTTTAACTTCACCAGGTTGATGTGAAATACATATTGCGTGTGCAGCAGGCCTGTATGTAAATAAACACATATGCACATCCCTGAACGCTTGAAGTGTAGCTTTTCCCGATGAATCATGTTTGTGTCAGCGATCCGCATTGTATTGTAATCACTCGACTACACCGAACACCACAGCAAAACCATGTGAGCATCCGTATACGCTGTGAAGTCCTACAGAATAGCAGTTGTCTGTTGCCACTTGTGTACGGCACTAATCACTCAGAAGCTCCCCTAGCTGGATGGAAATTCCTCATCCTCGAGCAATTACACCCTCGCAAGCAGCAAATACACCAAACAGATGTCCATTCCCCTTCTTGCAAGGCAAAAGGGCTAATCAGGGGCCGATCTGCAGCTGACTCTGCCAGCCATTTTTGGGGCTCAGCTTGACTCACGTGTAACGGTGCTGCCGTTGTGGTAATTAGCAGGGAAACAAAGACTATCCTGACTCTATGCATGGCGAGTGGGGAGATTGGTGATAATGTGTCCAGTAGTGCTGTTTTCTACATTTACACATGTTTTAATCTCATAATCTCTTAGGGAGGTGGAGGAGGAAGAAGAGAAGGAGGAGGATGTGCGCTTCATTTTTAGCAGAGCTAGAAGCATGTTGGTCGTTCCGGACTGAAATATCTATAACAACTATGTGATGAATGCTAATAGATTTAGTATAAGGGATGCATGGTCTCCAGAAGATGAGTCCTAAAGACGTTGGTGATAATCTGACTTGCCTAGTGGCACAAGCAGCTTTTCCCTCTCAAGATCTTAATTTATAGTTCCCAAGCAATGGATCGCAAAAACGTTTCTGATCTCCTTAGTTTGTGTTTTTTGTCAACACCTATTAGATGGATTGCCAAGACATTTGGCGCCCTAATCAGGTCAAAATTTGGATTTCTTCAATGCTTTGATTTATGACTGAATACAGTACCGCCGGCTGCAGCTTGTTGCCTTTCGTGCTCATTAACAAACTTCAGCATGTTAACACAAATATCGGCGCTGCAGCATTCTCATTGTGAGCATGTTAGCATGCTGACTTGACAGCGTTTAGCTTGAAGCAGTGCTGTGCCTCCACAGCCTCTGAGACCTCCTAGCATGGCTCTAGTCTTGTTTTACTTACGCCAGATAGGTATATAATTTCAGCCAGCTTGTTCCCCTCCAACTGCCAGGGCTGTGGCTCAGGGGCTTTAACCCTTTCAATGTCAACTTTAACCATGGGGGACTCTTTGGATTCACTTCAGGATGTGAATGTGCATCAAATTAACATTTAGATGGGAAGTTACTAAGATAAATGATTAGCCAGTTGTTTGCAAATCAACTGGTTTATAACGTTTATTTAATAGGACATACACATGTAAAGAGTAAGTGAGTTAGAAGTGGTCCTACTGATGATTTTGTCACTTTCCATGGATTTGGGCGATGGATGCATCATTGTGGGGAGCCACAGTGGTTCTTAGAAAGTAATCCACACCATGTGTACTCTGGTGCTGCTTGGAGCCTCGGGGTGAGAGTGATCTGGCTACGGGAGCTGTGAGAGTGGATGCTGTCTGCCCGGCTGAACCACTGGGATTTGGCTCTGAAATGTTAAGGAGGGGTCAAACCGACCATTAACCCCTGTGTTTGTCTCCAGATTGTTAACGGACAACGGCTGGTTCGCTGTTGTAAAACCTAAAATGACATTCAGCGATTTTCTAATGCAGATTAGAAACCACCTTGAAAACACAAAATCCCCAGATGTGCTGACTGCTCACACACATGTGCATGTAGGACTCCAATGCTGCCACTAGTGGACACTGTTTACCACCGCTGAAAGGTTACACATTTCCAGTAATCTTCTTTATTCGTCTCATATACTAAATAATATGAATCCTTTTTGTATTGTTTTGACTATAAGCCATTTGCAATCTGGTAATGAAACATGTCTTCAATGTGTTAGCATGTAACTGATTTTTCTTTTTTTGTGATGACAGCGCAAAAACTACTGATGCAAAGAGACTAAAATCAATTTATCTTGATATGTTTTAATGATCTCTGCAGTGTGGCGAGACAGAACAAATTAGTTCTCTAAACATCCAACACATCACGTCACATGGAGACAATTTTCTGAACCAGCAGTCTGGTTTATTTACTTGTTTTTGATTTAATTAAAAAGTGAAAGATAATTCCTTGACTTGGCCAAGGCTAATATTAAATCTATCTTATGCTTCCTACATGTAATCTTGATTCCCAAAAATAGATAGAGATTATTTTTTTCAAATTTGATGTGAAAAGATGTGGTTTTGGTTTTGGCTGTGGCTGCACCAGTGGATCGCTTTCTCTTTTAGTTTCTCCTCCGTCTCTCGGTTATGTCTTGTGTGATTGTGTTTGTCCAGGAGATGGAACCAGTGAGGTCTCCATTCAGGCATCGCCACAGTGACCATCATCTTGGACACTGCTCGTTATCTCACTAAACCTGTGTGTCAGTCTTCTGTCACGATCGGCTTCTTACATTATCCAGATCCCTGAAAGCTCCCCTCAGTTTGGTGCTCAGTATATAGTCAAGCCTGACCCTGCTCCACTGAAGCCATCATTGTTTAATTTCTTGCAGGTCTGTCTCAAGGTTTACCCCTGGATCTGCTTTACAAAGATTATTGATAAACATGGTTTCCACTTTGTTGAATCAAGTTGAATTAATAAATACACATAAAATATTTGAGATGTAGGGTTATAGTAAAGGCAGTAATCTACACTTAGCATTTAAACATAGAGGTCATATGTAAATTTAAGAGCTGTCATGTCATCACCTTACTCATGTGAATGAAATCTGTGACGTGTTCACCTTCCGTCAGTCTGGGTTTATTAGCACACCTTTACAATACACAGTCAGAGGGAGTTTGATACATGTGTGGTATGATCTGTTATGATCATCATAAAAATGGCTAACTTGAAGAAGTTAGGATGCTGTGCTGCAGGCCCTAAATATGTATCTTACATTTCTACATGGAAAGACGTCCAGAAGCCAACAGTGTAAACCAGGACACAACATGTTGGAACAGAATGAGATAAAAGGATTGTCACCTTATCCACTGCAAATTGATGTCTTGAGTAATTTATGTTTTTTTTTTGTATGAATGTAAATGCCTGGCCCAGAAATTTATATCAAAGTAGGTAGATGGCAGAATGAAAATGAAAATGGCTTAACAACTCGACCTGTTTCCTGGCTGCTGGTTAGATGCGTCTCCCATGGTACCTCTAATATAATACATGATTTCAGAAAACAAGTTGAAAAGGTCTCCAGGGGAAAGGTTTAGAGCATAGCTACAGCATTGTTTAATGCTAATTTGTGCAAGACTAATGGGAAAAGTGGATTTTCACCAAATCCATGATACACTTTGACTTAGAATATTCACTACCAGTCCCCTTTCTTTCCCCTCCTTGATAAGAATTACGCATCTAAATTGATTTGGCTGAGCTCACCTGAACACGCACGCGCGCATTGTGACGTGCACACGAGTCTACATAGACCAACAAACGTGTCTTTATTTCAGGTTGAGACCACCACGCATAATCATCTCGGTTTATGCATATTAATGAGTAGCCTCGGTGAGTGCTTAGGGAGACATTCATTAATGCATTCATTGTTTTTCCCCCCCCTGGACGTTATTGCACGCATACAGGTACGCGCGCGTACACGCGCACACCCAGTATATAGTGTCTGTTCCCTGACCGGCTCCCTCGCTTCTGCGTCAAGACACCCGCTCTATCCGTGTCCAGTATTCGGATTAGGGGCTCGTTATCCTCTTAGCTCTAAATGCCCCCACGTTCCTGCACTTGGCTGTCCGTCTCCTCCGCCGTCTACGACGCAGACCGGAGCGTGACACGAAAGCGAGATGCGTGCGTAAAAATGCCCGTGCCCACCATTCAGTTGTTTTAGTCGGTTACGCATTACGCGCGGATCGTCAGGAGGACAACCGCGTGTCAGCGTGGCGTGCATAGGGCACAGTGGCTGTCTGTCCGTCGGTGCATGTGTCCAACCCACTGATCTTTTGCAGACTGTAATCTTATCAGTGTCAAACCGGAGCTGCCCTTTTCCTCTGGGCACTTTCTGCCCGTCTTCGGATGGGGTTTGCGCCTTAAATCTGGATTTTTTTTTTCTTTTTTCAAAGAAAACTTTTCATCAGCAAAGGCTTAGTTATATTTTTGATTGTGTGATAAAATGCTGATTTGACCGTTTCCAACTTTCGACCAGCAGAAGACATGGAAGCTTCACGTAAAGAAAGGAGTCTTTTATACTTACTTCTCTTTGCAATATGCACAGCCAGCGTTTGCTTCTGTGCAAGAAGATCAAACGCTCGGAGATCTGGTGAGTTTACCCTCTGAGCCTTTTTACCAGACCTGATGTAATCCCAATGATATTAACAATAATAATAACTATTATATGTTATATGGAAACATTGTTGTGTGTTCTGTCTGCTTGATTACAGCAGCATCATAGAGCCAGATTTTAAAGTTTGTCACGTCACATTTTAATTATTAAACAATATTTCAATATTGATTCACAACAATCCAGGTGACCATTTTAAACTTTTAAAGTCCAGCTCGAATTAAAAGCGATTTAAAGCTGGAAACTGTTGGAAAAACGCACCATCATCATCATTTAATCTCCATTATATCCTTTTGTATGTATTATTCTGCAACCAAATCTTAAGAGCAGCATCTTCCTTAGACCATTAAAACAAACCGTCCCCGCCCCTCATAACTGGTGAGCTCCAAATAGTCCACAGTAGGACTTAATAAATAGGGAAGGGAATGGGCACTGGGTTAAAAAACACGGTTTTCTTTTTTTAAAACGTTGTTTTTCATAGATAAAAAAAACAACGTTCTGCATATTTTATGACATTTGTCATAGAAGGAAAGACAGAAAGAGAAATATTCAGTGATAACAAACTTCTCCTGAAAATCCCCATAGATGATGTTTTTGTCCACAGTGTCTCCTCTCTTTCCTCGTCTCTAGCTTTCTTTGATATTTTCTCACCCAACACTTTTCCATCCCAGTTTTTTCTCCTCTCTCCCCTTCCCATCACTTCCTTTTCCTCCGGCCGTCAGTCCGTCTGACTGTCTGTCGTATCCCTCCCTCGCCCTTTCAGACCCACAGGCCATAGCAGGCGGACTATTGCATCTGTCTGTCAGCACAGAAAACTCACACAGAGGACGGCTGTAGCCGTGTCTTCATGACTTCCAGTGACATTTGTACTTGTTTTCCTGTTTTTGAGGTCTTTCGGGAGGGAGGGGGGTGGGGGTGTCATCAGGGCTCCGTGTCCACATGAATCACATCAGCCTTTGCACAACAAAGCTGGTACTACGCCAAAAGAGTTAAGATTGAATGACGTCTCTCCCCAAGGTGGTCCTACGTCTTCAGGATTTTGACAGCTTTCTCCCCAGTTAGAATAAGCTGTTGAATTATTTATGGAATCATTCAGTAGCTCCATTTCTTACACTTACTGTAATGTAGATCCGAACGTATTAACTTGTCATGCAATTCCTGCCTTTTAAATAAAACCCGTTCTTTCATGTCACTCAGTGAAAACAACATAGTTTGGTGAAAGACAATAAAAAAATAGGACCCAATGTGAGAAACACTTTCAGCAGTTGACATTTCACAGTTTATCCCTTCAGATTCGCTGTGTTTGTGTATCCTTCCCTTAGCCGTGCTGAAGAGCATCACAGCAGCATGTGTCTTAGTGGTCAGTCTTCTCCATGACTCACTCTGTAAGTGGAGTCTCAATTCTGGACTAATGTTGAGCAAATCAAAAGTATTATGAGAGCACCTTTTTCAGTTTAGGCCAGAGTGGTGGAAATTTAACATAAATGACAAGCTAAGCGCCTGAAACGGCTTGAAACATTTTCCCCGTGACGGATGGAAAAAAAAGCTCCAGAATTTAAAAAAAAAACAACAGAATTATTCAATAAAACTAGGCCGATATTAGCTTCTTTCCCTTACACTGGTATCAGTCTATATGGCAGCCAATAAGTAATATGAAAATGACGTAGAAGGAGTGTCTCCATTATAGTTTGTCCATCAGAGAGACGTTTTTAAAATATCAGATATTCAAATTTCCATGTCAGTGTTAGCCCGAATATTATATGAAGGATACTTCAAATAGATTCCGTCATGGTCCGGTGGCTTTTTATGTCCATAATCAATAATCATGTCATGTCTGGTTTTACTTCCTGCCTTTGCATGTTTTCCCGCCACTTTTGATCGTCTGCCCCGCCATGATTAGTTTCACCTGTCCCTCGTTAGCTCACCTGTTCCCTCTTCAGCATTAGTCAATCACTGTTTATACCAGCAGTTTCTTTGCTGCCTCTCACTTTGTTGTCGCTGAATCATTACTTTTTGGAGTTCTGTCACCTGCTACCTGTTTGCCTGCTACCTACCTGCCTGTGAGCTTTTTCAATATAGCATGGAGCTACAGCAGTGTGTTCGAGTCCTTCCTGCCACCCTAACAGAGGCAGATGTTGAGTCATGAGCCATTTTAAAGGAAAAAACTGTGGAAGTTTGCTAACCTGGGGCGCTTGTGTTCAGAGGGTACCTGATATCGGGGCCTCTTGTGGCCTTTTTCCAAGCAGTGATAACCAGTGTATTCTACCTGGCCTCCCCTGCCTAGCAACTATATCCTGTTAAAAAAAAAAATAAGTTTGAGCGATGTCCTGATGTCTTAATTCTGCCCCTCACTCATGGTCACAAGCTTGTGATGGTGAGTATTGCTGAGACAGTTGTGAATGCATCCAGAGCTATAGAGCAGGGGAATACTTCTAAACCACAACTTACCAATCAGTTGGGAAAGTTATATTTTAACATCAAACATTTCATTTTTTTTCTCCCCCTCCCTGCTCTTTAAAAATAATCATTTCCACCACCTGAGGAGACACAGGATCAATACAGAGTCCTTCATGCCAAACATAATCCATCAGTTGCAGCAGTTTGTCAAGACTTTCAGGATTCCTGTTTTCGCTCCATTTCCCCTGAGTATTAAAATATGTGCCGACCCACCTTAAACATGGAAACACCACTGTAAGCCGCTGTATGTTGATGGATGTAGAAATGATTTAAGAAGTTCCCCCTTTTTCTATCTACTCTAATTCTGTGAGTCGAGCTCGCCCGTACGTATGCCGGGTCGCACCCCTGGGGAGATATGGATGATCTGGGAATTCAGCTGACATACTGAATTAGCCGCTCGGATGGAAGAGTGGGGTTGAAAAAACAAAAAAGCAGGAGAGATGTCGAGAGGGTTACGGAGATCCAGGGAAGAGGTCGGCATAGGGAGTAAAAGCAGGAAGTCGGAAAAGAGCAGCGTTGTCGCTACATGACAATTCAATTTACAGAGTTCGGACTCTGACTGAAGCAGAACCTTTGTTCGGTGTATATCTGGGAAATATGTCACCTCATTTCGAATCACATATTGTCACAAAATCAATGTAAATGATGACATGAAATGCACGGCTATTATTCTATAAGTGTCCTTGTCTCCTCTCATTTCCAGGAAATGAATATACAGTCGGGGGTGTCGATGATCTACACCTCCGCAGCTCTTTCTGCGTCTTTATTGTATAAGAGGCTTTTCAGGCTGCAGTTGGGCACTGGAGGTGCAATTACAATGTGTTGAAGGGTCACAGGAGTGCCCTGGATTTAATAATAAGAAACAACGAAATACAAAGTTAGTCATTTGATATTGGAGGCCAGCCGAACGGGGCTGGATTATCCCATTATAAATGGTCCCTTTTGAACCCTTCACATAGACTGTGGGGTGAAACACTGTGTAGGTTTTGTTCATAATATCATTGGCTATTTGGGAAGATATTGCAACAGCCTTGCTTTGTTCAACCCTACAGGCAATTTCCTTCCTTTAGTGATTCTGAAAATTAGTTTTCACTATATATACTTTATCTAAAAGGAAAAATCTTCACAAGGACGAAGTTCTAAAGGTGTGTTCAAAAAGTATTTTATCTTTAACCTCCGTTGACAGCTTACGTTTTATTTAGTTTTATTCAGGTATTAAATGTGGAGATGCTTATGAATCTCATAATATTGGACAAATTGGTCCCAAACGAGATAAATGTAACATTTTCTGGTTCAATAATCCATCACGGCGTTTCATTCAAATAAAGAGTTTATGGATGCCTATTTTCACCGTGACTCTTCCAGGTTCCCCTCACTGATTATCTCTGTGTGTTTGTCTAAACCAGATCGTCTGAGTCCTCCGTTAGACATCCAGCTGGAGACCGTCAACTGCACCGCCTTTAGTGTACGATGGAAGATGCCCCGGCGACATGTCAGCACCATCACCGGATACAAGGTTGTTACAGATCTGGCGATACCATGTGTATTATCTTCATATCCATTTCACGTCTAATTTGTTATACATTTTTTTATTTATTTCCTTATTTCTGCCATTATTTTACATATTTTTCATGGTAGTCTTATTGGTTTCTCGGGGTTTGCTAGCAGACATTTCTGTGAGATTGCTTTCTTGGTTGGAAATTGCTCGCAGATTTCAAGAAAGTCAACATCAGCCGTTTGACACGTACAAACAGTTCTGAGAGAATAAGAAAATATTTTGCTTTATAAGCAGGCTTAAAACTACAAAAACCAACACGCGTATACTTTCAAGAGCTCTTTCTCAAAATGGATAGAAAGCTTTTCAACCTGGTAAAAGCTTCTCAGATACGTCGTAAATCATACTTCCTCGTTTTTTCCCCTGAATGGATGCCCTTACAAGCCATTGACGTGGTTGCCCCCTCCCTGTTGCTTTTAAAGTGCCTGTCAAATCCACCGTCCAGCAAGATGGCCTCGAGGGCTAGATTGATATTTAAACATTTCTGGTGTTTTGATGGAAGCCCTTCACTTTATGTTTTGAAGGGAAAATCTAGCTCTGGAAGTTGTGATCATAAATCTTGAGTTTAGTGTCTTGAGGAGATGTTTTGCCCCCGCTGTGCTTCGACTACTAAAGTAGGAATTGCTTTTCTCGGTAGAAACATCATGGCCATACTTTTATTGATATGCAAAGGCAGGTTGTTGGGCAAACTCTTTGTTTTCTTTCTTGTGTGTTTAATTTTTGTTTCATTATACTTTGTGAATGAGATATAACACCTTCCTTCCTTCCTTCCTTCTCTTGTATTTGTTTTGAGTTGACCATTAACAAAGTGTGCATCAGTACTAGTGTTAGTGTGTGCTCTGCTTTTGACCATATGTCTGCACTAAGAGGATTAGTCAGCTACCTCGCCTCCCCACGACTCACAGATAAACATGTGCGTTCTTCTGGCCAATCACCATGGACGTTCATACATAATCTTGTTTCCTCATAGTATTTCCTCCTAATTATGCCGTGTTCACATTGTCACAGCCATGACTTAATAATCAAAGAGCTGAAAGGCAAAAAAACAAAGGTTCTTTAATCCAACACAGCAAGTATGACATTAATGAAAGCCTGCTGGTTTGATTCTCAAAGAAACAGTACGAATCAGAGACTTGTTCTTGTTTCAGGTTTTCTACACAGAGATGAGGAATGGCCGTCCAATGGAAACAGCGTCTTTGATGGAGGTGCCTCTCAGCTTGGAGATGCTGACCACTGTGAGAACGCCGACTTGCATGTTTGAAATCAGACTCCGTTATAGACTTTTCCATTATAATCACCACAGGACTTCCATCTGTCAAAATTAGAGGACGTTAGAGGCAAGTTAGTGGCTGAAATCAAAAGCTTAACATTCCTGATTTATCACTACACAGAAAAAAAACATGCTTCAAAAGCACCATGAAAAATAACAACAACAAAATATTCAGAAGCAATATTCTACATTTTTAAATCAACAATACCATGAGATGACGGAAACTAACAATGAATTGATGCGACTGACAAGTCTCTATTTTGGTCAAGTAAGTTAAAAACTTACGAAATGAATGTCGAAATGAGTTATATTCCTATTCTTAATTAAACTACGCTTGTATCTTGTTTATTCTTTCTTTTAAGATTTAAGTTTTGGACAAATGGACATGAGAGACTGTTGCTTTTGATCTGTTAGAGAAACATCATATCTGAAGTGTGACACTGAGTGACATTGACCATTCAATTTAAGAAAATCCTTTCTATAAGAATATAAAACTACATTTATAACAGTATGTTGTTGGTATGTTTAAGTTTAAGTTCTAACAATGTCCGCAGCGTGAAAGCAAACATTTATGGATACCTCTCTTATTTTCTCCAAAGGGGCAATTTGATGGACAAGCAAGCTTTGTGAGTATCATTTAGCCTTTTTTTGATGTATTCTTTTTCGAAACCTGACTGTATCTTCACCCCCACACCCCCATATGCCGTCTTCTAGGATGTAGACATTGGCAAACTTAAGATGAACACTAACTACAGAGTCACTGTTGGAGCGTATGGGTGGGCGGGGGAGGGTAGACCCAGCATGCCCAGAGACATCGGCACGGCGTCCCATGGTAAGAATATGTGAGTAGTATAGGAATCACAGCTGAACGTGGTTATTTCTCCGGCGGCGTTTGTTAATATCTTCACTGATTTCAATTCCTTCCTGTTCCATTAGACACGTGCATGCCCCCATCGCCCCCCACTCAGCCTGTTGTCACGGCTGTATCTGACACAGAGCTGGCGTTGTCATGGCAGCAAGGAGAGAGCGAGGGAAGTGCACCTGTCCTTCACTTCCTGGTGGCTTACATCAGGTCGGTTAAGTCATCAACCCCAACAGAGCATCAAATGAAGCTTAATCTTTATGAAACCTGCCTTTTTGGGATGTCACCAGTAAAGTGTTGTTGCCTAACACTCTGATTCCTATTTTTCAACTATAAACATTTGCACTCAATTACACAGAGGCCACACACATATGAACACCATCCAACCCCAGCGCATATAGACACTTACCAGGTGAAGAGCAGCCTGAAGTGGCCACGTCATCGAGGGAAAGAGCAGGCCTGAGTGGAAAGCCTTGTTTCATCACGGGCTTGTGAGAGGAATGCATTGATCAAACCTAAATTATAGTCAGCCTGCCAAGGCTTGTTGCATCTGAAGAATTGGCAGAAAGGTTTTCAAAAACCATGCACAAGCCAAGCAGAGTTTCAGATGTGAAAAAAATAATGGCATCTCAAAAGGCTTGACATTTGGAGTAATACACGTATTTGCTTTATCTAGCATTTAATAAGATGCAACTGTTCACTGTAGCAGGGAGAATATGACTACCATCACCTCAAAGCTCCCAAATAACACTTACCTCGTTTGTTTAATCTCTACTCGAAACTGAGTCATGAAAACATCAAGTCCAAAGTTATGCACTGGAATGTTGGCCATGTTGCAGGGACATCAGAGGGTTTTTGGGTTAGGTTGCCGTGCAACCGGCGAGGACGAGGACATCCCGTAAAACCAACCGAGAGTGTTGCTTTTATAGCGGTTTGGTTCGAGTGTCAGCTTTAGAGGAACTAACTGTTCCCCTCGCTTCCAGTCTTCATGCTATGCTAAGCTACATGACTCCTGACGTCTGATCTGAAATTGATAAGCAGGATCTTCTCATAAAACTCTCAGCAATAAGGCAAATTGAGTGCATAAACCAAAATGTTGAGCAACTTATTTCGTATTTGTTCATAATGAATAGAACTAGACACGACCAATAATACTTCAAAATCGCTATAATTAATACTTTTCAACCATCAAAGCCTCTATTATAATTTTAAAAGTAATATTGGAGTTCTACGACGCCGTATTAAGGCCAAAAAAACAGAGCCAAGGTGGGCAATATTCAGAGAAAAAAAGTCGCAAATTTGCGACTTTTTTTCTCTGAATATTGCCCACCTCTCTCGGCTCCGTTTTTTTTACAGTGGCCCAAATATACCATCGTAGAACTCAGCAGGAGAAGCATGTACGCTTTAAAAAATGGGAAGGCTCTCTTTTTACAGTGTATTTCGTGAGGCCTTTGCAGGTCTGCTTCATATAACCATTTGTGTTTTGACATGAGGATCAGTCAGGCCACGAGAAAGAAGGAATTTCTTTGTCTAGTAGTGTCGAGACTCACATGCACATAAACAGTATATGCACAGACACACACACACACACACACACACATAAAGGACCTCCCATGTCTACACAAGTCCTCAGGCTAATGTCAACGGAAGTTCGAAATCATTTCCCCAGGGCCTTTGAATGATTTACCAGACTCAAATTAAAAAAAGGCAGATTCTAAAAATGCCTTCATAAGAATTGTAAAGTTGAAGTTGTAAAGTTTAGGAACTAAGCTTAAACAATATGAAAGCGTTGCCCTTCATGGTGCAGTGTTAACACCCTGAGACAAAGAGGAAGAGACGGAGGCAGGGAAACTGTCACTTACTGCCACAGACGAGACATGAATATGTGTCTGTTTTTCTGCGTGCAGGGTCATTTTCACACAAAGGGGCCGTCTTAGAGGCAAATATTTCTCCCTTTGTATCAAAAAAAGCCTCGCTGAAGAGAGACATTGATCGGCGGTGAAGATGACTCTGTTCAACAGATAGTTGAAGCTCCAGGCGCCCAGACGCAGCAAAAAATATGGCAGTTGGAGATGATGGGCAGAAAAAAAATAAAAGTTCAGGGGTTCATCATTTTTGTTTTTTGCTCTACTTTTCAAAGCGGCACTGTGATTAAAGGAAAAACAACAACAGTGTTTTTAATTTTAAAAGGGCCGCAAAAATAGTAACATAAAACCCTCAAATCTCGATCTCAATCAATTGCTCTTTTTCTTTTGTTTGAAACCTTTTGTCTATTTTGTAACCTTGAATTACAGAAAGCTCTCCAGTAATTATACTCTTTGCAATCATGTAACATTTAACGCACACACAACAGCAGGAGGAACACATCCCTCACAAAAACATATCATCATCATCCTCAAAACAATTTTTTGGAAGATGTGTTTTTTTAAGACCCCTCAATTGCACTTTTGGAAAAAAACAAATCTAAATAATTTGATAATTATATGAGATTTTGTGCATCTTTTCATTCACAGGCCAGAGATGGATACTGAGTGGACGTACATCCGCGAGCCCATCGAGGCTAACTCCATGGTGTTGAAGGGGTTGTTACCAGAAACCGAGTACCAGTTTGTTGTCAGGGCGGCCAACGTGCACGGAGTGAGCCCACCCAGCCACATCAACAGTCCCGTGCGCACGCTTGGTGAGGCCCGATGTCCATCTCCGAGCCGACGCGTTGTTGTGACAGCCAGGAAAGCTTTTTTGTCTCGGCTCCCTTGTTAGTCTGGTTTCAACCACATTTCAAAACAAAGTCAGTTTCACCCACACAGAACTAAACGGGCGGAATCAAAGTTATCCTCACAATAAAACATTTATCATCGACCACCCTGTTTATATCCCTGCGTTGCTGTGGAAACGGTCGCATTTTTCTCCCAGTGTCCCAGTTTCAATTACATTTCTGCAAAATAAGCTCATTTTGTTTATGTCAACAAATTTGTTTCAAAATTAAAATACGAAGCTGATAATTTAAGGACATTTTTGCAATATTAAATATCACAATATTAATTAATTATTAATTAATTTATCCAAATTCCTTCAAATTTTGAATAGTTCCTGTGTCTTTGGGAGTCTCATAAAAGACAAAAAATGAGGAAATAATTTCAATTTAATGAGTCATTTGAACACAGAAACACAGTTTGACTGTCTGAGCTTTAATGTAGGACAACACCTGGCAGTGTGTCAGTGGAGCCTGATGGAGATGTAGAGCAGCGGAATCATTTACTTTATTATTTTTTGATGTAGGCGGCGGCTGGTGGTGGGGGATGGTCAGGACTGATTGATATTAAAACACACAAACACACACACAGGTGTGTACCACACATGCACACACACACACACACACACACACACACACACACACACGTAGTAATAGCAATGTCTTAATGGATCGTGGACCATCACATTAAACAACAATTTACCTATATAGGCATAATGATATGCTCGTGTGTGTGAGTGGATGCTTATGCATCGCAGGATTTAGGAGTTTGTTTTTATATGACTATTACAATCAAACAGCCACGTAGACACAATCACATTATTGTTTCTATGACCTACAGCTGCTGACTCTAGAAAGCCACGTGGGTTTCTGCTTCACACGCTATGTTAGCTGTCAAACTGCTGTAAACCGATGGAATGAAGTCCTGCTAGACCGCTCAGACACGGAGCTAGAACGACGGAGGGGGAAGATACAAGAAAAGACCTTGTTAAAAACAAGGTCGATGAAAGTTACATTAAACGAGACTAAATGAGACACGGGGAGAGACTGACAGACGGGGCGGAGAAACGAAGCGCTCCACAAGAGTGGTTCCTTAGCAGGGGATAAAAGCGGGTTATGTCCGAGTCTCATCAGACAGGATTAAGGACGGGATGCCAGACCCCTTCTCTGCCCATCCACACCCCTAATGGATGCACGCACACAATACGCCACTGCTTCAGAGAACAGCGGGGGTGGGCTTGACTGACTGACATACTTTTCTTCTCGCTCTCTCTGTGACTGCTCTTTATGTGTGTGTGTGTGTGTGTGTGTGTGTGTGTGTGTGTGTGTGTGTGTGTGTGTGTGTGTGTGTGTGTAGCAGTTGGACACAGGGTGGTATTGACTAAGGGGGATTGTTACACAACAGAAGATTAGTTTGCTCAAGGCTTTTTTTTGGACAAAACCCCACTACCCCTCCCTCTATGCCAGCACTCAGTATTCAGGATTTAATGTAATTAGGCTGTGCTGATTAGCTTTTTTTAAATCTAAGTATCCACTCAGCCTTAATAGTTTCTGTGACATCTTTGATTTTTTATTTATTCTTTTGCTGTTGGCCAAGCAGTCTGGTATCCATCCACACCTGTGAAATACTTTTCAATTCCCTAACTTGCCAAGTAGCATCATACTTGCAGTATGTGAGACTGTAGTTTGGGAGGTGGAAGAGACCAGAGGGAGGCGATGTTGTTAAGCTAAGATTAAGTAAAGTGGAAGACAGAGGAGATGTCACATTTAACATACTGTTTTCAAACTTTTTACTTTATTCTTAAGAAAGGGATTTCCAGCAGCTTAAAACTCGTATTCTTTATTACTATATGGTGAAATGTGATATTCTATTGTCCAACATACCATTTAAAACACATGTATGCAAGTGGTCTTTGTGTTTGTAAGGAACATTTTCACTGAAGTCACTGTCCGGCTTTGTGTTTGTGCATTCTGAGCTGCCGTTGTGTACCGAGGAGACATGTTTCAGTACGTGGTGCAGCAGCCTGGGTACAAGCTAACAGGTAGACCCGCTGGGCCAGAAGCTGCTCACTACCATCCAATGCCCTAGCATCACGTGATCATTCGTCATAGCAACACAGTCATAACCACCATTGATGTTTCTTGTTGGGGCCATTTTCATTGTCAACGTCATTTTTGCCGTCAAACATTATTCCACATGAGTGTATTGTTTTCCGAGGAGAAAATAGGACTTCAAATCTAGTCGATATTTGGCTGGTGATCCAAAAAGTGTATTTGAAGTCCCTTCGGTCTGTCCCAGAGGCCATTCTGGATTCCTATTGTACCAGAGCAGACACTTTTATGACGATATTTCCATACATTCTTTCTCTTTCCAAGTAAAGTTTTAAACTACAATAGCTACTTCAAAACATCATTATGTGGCTTGGATTAGATGGATGTCTCAATTAAGGATAGTTAAAGTGGGTTCAAGTAGCTTGTTGGCCCTCAAATCTTTGGAAATTCCACACTACAATATAAAAGAACATCTGCAAGGCCGCTGTCATCACTTGTCCTCCTGATCGGAATTCAGCATATTCACCAACAGCTGGTTTTTCATTATTCAACACACTTTGTTTGACCCTTCAGCCACTCCACTCCAATCATCACGTGTGTTTTTCACGACCGCCAATTGAACCTTAAAACGCATGTACTAAACCTCAAGTGTCTTTGTTGACATTCTGAACAGGCGCTTCAGATGTGGGGAGTGGTGATTACGGCCGTTACATCACAGACTCAAGGATCAAAGATGACGACGGCTTTGATGTGGACGATTCTGATTATGATATCTTTATTGAAGAGGTGGGTAAGCACATACTGCAGCTGGACAGGAATACCTAAAGATGTCTTGTAAATCATTGTCCTCTTCTTCTTCTTTTTCTTCTTTTATTTCTTCTCCTTTTTCTTCTTCTTCTTCAGTTCAAGCCATTCCCAGGGATCAATCGGGACAACAGGAAGTCCCAGCTGCGCTCGCGCCCCGATCCGCCATCCGGCCGCAACGTTGTTTACCGCATGAACACCGTCGCTCCTCCCAACGCCACTGCTCCTCCAGCTTCCTCCACCAGCTCATCCATCTTCCCAGATTTCACAGATCTGGTTTTCTCTATCACCTCAGAGCAAAGCACCGCTGTTGATACCACGACTTCTGCCCCACTAACCACCACCAGGTAGGAGATTTCTATTTACCTTGATGTGTTTTACTGAATTCATCTGGTTTAGATTGATTAGATATCACCGAGGAGTTAAGGTTTAAAGTGTATCAAGAAGGTTCCTTTTATCCCAATAAAATCCAGATTCTTATTGTGGTTCTTCTACTTTATTATTTCTAGATCGTTTTTTCTTCTGGCTTTCTGCTGTTTCTTTACCTACCTTTTTATTCATATTCTTCCACTTCCTTCTTTGATACTAGATGGAGAGTGCAGCAGTGAAATGACACATCAATTGAAGCTTTCATTCTGGCCTAACTACCATTGCATTTGCAACGTTTTGGCCTTTGCTATTTAATCTGATTTTTTTGGATTTGAAAGTGAAACATTAGCTAAACCACTGACTCTGCCTTCACTACTTTCTTCCTCTTGTTATCCACCTTAGCGTCACTTTGCCCACCACCACGACCGTGTCCCCTTGGAGGGGCGAGGTGCCCCGTGTGTACGACCTGGCCTGCGACGACACTGTGTGCCCCCCCGACAGCTTCTGTCTCAGCGACTACGAGGGCGGAGGCTCACGCTGCCACTGTAACCTCGGACGGAGAGGGGACACCTGCTCTGAGGGTGAGGGAGGTGTAGTTGGGACGAGGTTTTGTAAAAGTGTGGTGATGTAGCAGCACCCGGTGGCTCGATGAGTGGGAGCCCCCCTAACCGCAGTGGCTGGAGCTCTAATCCCACCCACGGCCCTCTGTCGCCCCCGTCTCACCCCTTCCTGAACATCCCTACCCAATAAAGGCAAAAAGCACCAAAAAAAAGAAAGAAGTGTGGTGATGGGACAGCTGTCAATTGTAACTTGACTAACATAACTTTATTCTTCTTCAGTGGTGTCGGTGAGCTTCCCGAGGTTCCTCGGCTATTCCCACATGACCTTTGAACCCTTGAAAAACTCTTACCAGACCTTTCAGATCACTTTGGAGTTTAAGGTAATGCACCATGTTCGCCCCCCCCACTGATGTCTTCTAAAAGGGTGAAAAACGAGCTTTGAATCCGTCTCTCTGTGAACCAGGCCGACTCCGAGGATGGCTTGCTGCTGTACTGTGGAGAGAATGAACACGGCCGCGGAGACTTTACCTCTTTGGCTCTGGTGCGAGGCAAGCTGCACTACAGGTGAAGTGAAAAAAGTGACTCCTGGGCTGGTGGATAAAAGCAGCGTTTGATTTAATGCTGCAGCCGAAAAAATATGGTTAAAAAAAAAGTAGAAAAAAGAGAGCACTTTAATTTCACATTGATGTCATTTTTGCTTGTGACGGCATTTGTGTCACGTCAGCACAAGGACAGGATAATGGTGTTTTCCCCCTCAGGTTCAACTGTGGTACAGGAGCAGCTCAGATAGTCAGTGAGAGCAGTATCGTTGTGGGTCAGTGGCACACGGTCACCGTCTTCAGAGACGGCATGAGCGGCTGGCTGCGTATGGACAACGACACGCCCATCTCTGGACGCTCGCAGGTAAGGATATCACGCGCTGGTGACAAGAGAAAGGCTTGTGTTTGTATTTCACTTGGTTTGCACGAGGACATATAGATGAGAGGATTTGTGCATAAATTAATCTGTCAGAGTATAGTACATCCTTAAAAATGGAGGGAATAAACTGCAGTGTAAATAATCATTTTAATGTTGTGGTTTGAATGAATTTTCCGTGAGACCAACCTCCAAAAAACAAAAGAATCAAGCATTTTGTCCTCTTCACTCTTTCAGGGCCAGTACACTAAGATCACTTTCCGCTCGCCGCTCTATGTGGGCGGCGCCCCGAGTGCTTACTGGCTCGTCAAGGCGACGGGGACAAATCGTGGCTTTCTCGGCTGCATCCAGAGTCTGACCATCAACAGCAAGGCGACAGACATCAGACCTTGGCCTCTGGGCAGAGCTCTGAGTGGAGCTGATATCGGTGAGGAAGCGTACGGCATTAGGCTTCTTTGGCTGCATATGTTACCCACAATGCACCGGTTCTCCTCTCAGGTTTTTGTGCTCAGACAAGTTGTTTAGGAGCAACTATGATTAGAGGGAAGCATGTATTTTTGACTTTGTACATAATTAAGTAAAGTTAGAGGGTGTCATTTAAATTGAGATGACAGCATTTGCTCATTGCAGAGTATTGTCATTTCACTTTGTCTAAGAAATACGACGGTGTATTAGGGCCACTGTAGAAAAAAAAAGAAGAAAAAAAACGGAGCCAAGAGATGTGGGCAATATTCGGAGAAAAAAAAAGTCTAAAATGGCAAATTAGCTAGTTTTAAAGTCGCAAATTTGCTACTTTACTACGATGCAACAGGCATTTATGCTAGCTAACTTCCCATGAATGTCTCATTTAGCAAATGTGCTAGTTTTAAAGTCGCAAATTTTGCCTTTTTTTTTTCTCAGAATATTGCCCACCTCCCTCGGCTCCATTTTTTGTTGTTGTTGTTTTTTCCTACAGTGGCCCTAATATGCTGTTGTAAAGAAATGAGAGCAAAGTAGGAAAACTTAAAATAGCAAAAGCTCTTTTTTTTTTCAACACCCCCTAGTTTTGGATGAATCATGGAAACATGTATATACACGCACATACACATATGCTGAGTGTGTCCTAATCACCTGATATCCCCGTGCCACCAGGTGAGTGCAGCGACCGAGTGTGTGACCTGGTCAGCTGTGCCAACGGCGGAGTCTGCTTCGCAAACCGCGCCGACGGCTACATCTGCCTGTGTCCACTCGGCTTCAGGGGAGCGCTCTGTGAAGAGAGTAAGTCCACTCAGGAACACACACTTTTAGACTCGTACCACTGTGGACGTTGGCAAGTAAAAGCTCTTTGCGTTTTCTTTATACTTGATGGTCACCGGTTGTCGCACAAAGCTTTTAAGGTAATTACTGACCAGTTGAGTGCAATATGATGGAAAATTGGTGAAGATGAGGATTATTATGTTAGACAGGAACAGAGGGGTTGATTGCATGCAGGGCCGGTTTTCACACAATGTAACCTTCCGCTGTCTCTCTCTCGTCATCACGTCCTTCCTCTTCTATTCTCATCACTTCTTCCTCCTCCTCTTCACTCTTAATCGTCTTAATGCTCACACCTCTTCTTTCCCCTGGGTCCCAAATCTGCTGTCTTTCATTTCTGCTTTTTTCATTCTCAAACTCCCCAGCTTTCACTCTGGCCTCACCTCTCTTCAACGAGACGGTGTTTTCGTACGCTGTCATCCCATGGCCTCAGTCCTCTCAGAGTTACCTGTCCTTCACGGAGTTTGAGCTGACGTTTCAGCCGTCGACGCCCGACGGGACGCTGCTGTACAGTGAGGACGCAGGCAGCGGAGACTTCCTGGCGATCAACCTGGTGGACGGATACGTGGAGTTCAGATTCGACTGCGGCTCTGGTGGAGCCACAATAAGGTGTTAAGCATATGCGCTCTCACACTATTCTCTGTCTCCTTCACTTTCTCATTACATTTTCTAACTAGAGTTGCCTGTTTTGTTTGGGATTGGTCTGTGCAGGAGTGAAGAGCAGGTCAGTCTGGACACGTGGCATGAGCTGAGGGTGTCTCGCACAGCAAAGAGTGGTATTCTTCAGGTGGACAGCCAGAGGCCGACAGAAGGGATCGCTGAGGTATTTTCAGTTCTGCATAAAGCCGTGTTATGTCATTTTTGACCACAAGAGGGCAGAACCATATCTCTGTACACAAATACACAAAAGTAGTGAAAGAAACATCAGCCTAATTGCAGAAGGAAAGCAGTGTGTTTGACTCCCATTGGAGTCATCCGTCAGTCCAACATGTCCATCACTGCCTGCAATTATGAATCCAAAATGGAAGGTATTCTGCATCATAGATCCTCATCAGATGAACAGTTTTAAAACACGTCTCTTCACCGCGTCAATATGTGTTGTGATTGCCATGGTGATATTCAAACATCATCGCTCAGTGAAATCATGCTTGAGTATTTCTAGGTATAAAAATAACCATCTTTGTAAATGACCAAAAATAAAAAAATAATTTAAAATAATTTAACCAATTGGCAGTTCCTTCTCTGCCCACTAGATGGTGATCTGAAACCCAGTGGTTGAGAGAAAAATGTCTGGGTCAACTAATTATAACTTCTGCTGGGTGCTTTAATGACTGCATCTATTTGACAAAGATGTCACTTTAAACTCATTTCTCACATTTTGACATTGCCTTGCTTATATACTCCTGCATTATCACACCAAACAACCAAAACACTTTACTGTAGGTTATGGAGACAAATAAAGGCAAAATGTCAACTTTTACTATACTGATATGCATGAGGGGAAACAAAGTGTCCAACTGTCTTCTTATTTAACAACAAATGGGATGCTTTGTTTCTTTTATCCTTGCCACTCGACTCGACATACTTAACTTAACTAATGTCTTTGATTTACTCTTCAGGGAGCATTCACGCAGATCAACTGCAGTTCACCTCTTTATATTGGTGGAGTACCAGAATATGATAAAACCAAGAGGACAGCAGGTGTGATAAAGCCCTTCACTGGAATCATTCAGAAGGTATCACCAGATTGTAGCGCTAAACCTTTGTGTTATTTATTTGGCCAAACAATTATTTTCACATTTATTTCAAATCCATCACACTGGTAACAATACAAATTTCATATGTAAGTCACATATTCTGATGCAAAAAACATAATACATCTTCATCATCCTTAGAGTGTCTAACTGTAAACCTTCTGCTGCCTCCTCTTCCTCGTCTCCGTCTGTTTCTTTTCTTTTCACCTTCCCCAGCTGATACTCAATGACCGCACTATCCTGATCACAACCGGCTCTGCTGGTGGAGTTAATATAGCAAACTCAGCTCACCCATGTGTGGAAAGCCCCTGCGCCAACGGTGGAACCTGCAGGCCAAAGTGGGACAATTACGAGTGTGACTGCCCCCTAGGGTACGATGGAAGGCACTGCCAGAAAGGTTAGTTGGTCAGCCTTTCTATCTTTTTAGAGAACAGGCTTATGTAACTAATAGTTATGAAATGTGTGCAACTGCATTGTTTGGTTGAGTTTATTTTTTTTACAGATAATACACACGTAACTGGAAGCAATGTGTGGTTTAAACACTGCAAAATATTTGTTTAGTTGTCATGTACTTTTGAGCACTAATCTGTTTTTGTTTTTGCCATGTTTGTCTTTTGTAGAATAAAACCAAAAAATATTCATTTTAATGGCACAGTCAATGTTTTGTGCATTTGGTAAAGAACAGAAGTTCCGATTAACAATCATTTTCATGAATTGTATAGAAATGAATGATGACAATGTATTTGTTTGTGCATAATATATATATCGCCTTAACCACCCGGCGTGAAATCTCCTCTTCTCTGGGATTAAATGTGTTTTCTGTAATCATGTAATGTCATATCAAATGATATGTTGTACACTGTAATCCCTTAAGCCCATCTATGCCTTCTCTGTTTTTAATGCTTTCACTGACCAGAGTGTGGAAATTACTGTTTGAACAGTAAGTTTTCTTCCCTGAATTCAAAGGAATATTAACAGATATTACATATTAATAACCTGCACATGAACAAAATCTTTGAACATTTCTCCTCACCGGATCATGTTTAGTCTTGTAGCTTAGCCTGAGTCAGTAGATACATGCTAACGCTTGGCACCTTGGGAAGTAAATGCAATGTTGTCTCTGCACAGCTGTGACTGAAGCCATTGAGATCCCACAATTCATTGGCCGGAGTTATCTGACATATGACAACAGAGATATCCTGAAAAGGTGGGTAGTGTGAAACACACGTGGCTGGTTATCATCCCTGCTTTAAACACTGAGTGTTGTTTTAAGTTATCACAGCAACCTGTTTTAATCATGCTCACAAGTCAATTCGTCATTATTTTTCAGGGTGTCTGGATCCAGGACCAACCTTTTCATGCGTTTTAAGAGCACAGCCAAGGATGGCCTGTTGCTATGGCGAGGAGACAGTCCAATGAGACCCAACAGCGACGTCCTGTCTATGGGGCTTCAGGGTGGTGCGCTAATCTTCAGGTTCGTTGTGTTTGTGTAAAACACAGGGACAGTATGAAACTATGAAAACACTTGTGAGTGTCCTGTTCATGTCCTACTCATTCTTACCAAAGTTTTCTGGCTTATGAAGAAATAATGCTAGTCAAGGTACAAGTCTTGAGTTCTAGTCAAGTTCTTGCCACATGGATGCAGGAAGGGCAGGTTTCAGTTCAGTGCAAGAAGAGGATGAGGATGATAATGATGGAGAGAGACGCTGATCCCACCAAAGGGCAGGGAGAGCTAAGTACCTCGCCGAGGCAGAGCCAAAAAAAGACCTGAAGTCTGAGGCGGTTCCATGATCTGGAAAAGAACCAGGATTTATCTGATAAGTACCATACGAATGTGAGCCCACTGCACCCTTTGTAACGAGCGAAACTCATTGTACATGTTTCCATTGTTCCAGTTATAACCTGGGCAGCGGTGCGGCCACCATTGCTGTCAATGGGACCTTTACAGATGGAAAGTGGCACAGAGTCAAAGCTGTGAGGTAAGCTCTAAAAAAAAAAAAAAAAAAAATCCTTTCAAATGAACTCAGATATTAAAGCTGCGCCTATTGCTTTCTTTGTCCACTTGGGGGCAGCAGAACAATCTGACACATTGTCATCTGATAGAGATATCCTGCAAACACGTTAGCAAAGACTTGTTTGCACATACAGAAGACAGTCAATATTAGTGGAAACAATTACCTAAAATAAGCTTGTTCATGTTTATTGATTTATTTAAATATGGATTAGTGCATATACTGATCACCTGTTGTCCCATCCAGAACATTAAGAAACATGTTAACGACCTTTAATTAAAGGACTTCATATTTACAGTAAAAGCAAATGTGCCATGGTGTTTGTCATCATCTCTTCAGGGATGGACAGACGGGGAAGCTGACGGTGGATGACTACGGAGCAAAAACAGGCAGGTCGCCTGGAATGATGAGACAACTCAATATCAACGGACCCTTATATGTCGGTAGGTGCTGCTGACCACTCCTGTGATCCTGCTGCATATGTGCTGTGGTGAGGTTAATATCTGCATGTTTTTCTCCCTGAAGGTGGCATGAGAGAGATAGCTCTTCACACAAACCGGCAGTACATCGGAGGCTTGGTGGGCTGCGTGTCCCACTTCACCCTCTCCACTGATTATCACGTAGCGCTGGTGGAGGACGCCGCCGACGGCAAGAACATCAACACCTGCTCCAACTAGCTAAAACTTGCTCTGCCGAGGTCCATTTCCGGCAACGCCTCCAACCGGAGCGAAAGACGTCGACCAGCTGACTGATTTTTGGCCAACCGGTTCAGGGCCGACACGTAATCGACTCAAAGTCGGGGAGAGACTAACAACGATGTTGCTTTGACTCACGAGAAGATTAAAGTGGCTCCCGTGTGCAAACGTTTTCAAACCTGCCAAGTTTTACTTTAACATTATGTGTTGTGGAATTGCTCTGAAAAAAAAAAAAACACATGGCGGCAACAAAAAATGACCAGAGGATATTACAAAGCACAAGTACTCTGTGAAAGGAGAGAAAAAGCTTAGCATTTATGGGTAAAAAAAGGTCTTTGAAGGACACTTTTTTTTTTTGTCATGGGATGATTCCAATCCGTATCTTTATTTTTTCTACTTTAAATCCTTATTTGATTGCTGGAAGAACCAAGTGATCCGAGGGATCAAGAGTCATCACATGTCTTTCATGAACCTGACCTAGAGCAGCTAGCAGAAATAAACTTCTTTGTAGAGGATTTTGGTTTTGGCCCTAGAAGATTTTTTGTTGTTTTTTTTGGTTTGTTGTTGTTCGTATTCTTGTT
Source organism: Chelidonichthys spinosus (assembly GCA_029853015.1). Classification (NCBI taxonomy): domain Eukaryota; kingdom Metazoa; phylum Chordata; class Actinopteri; order Perciformes; family Triglidae; genus Chelidonichthys; species Chelidonichthys spinosus. The sequence continues at coordinate 18,431,476 of CM056831.1, forward strand.
CGTGCCGTATTATCAGTCTGTAGACTACGATGATGTCAGGTTTTTTTTAAAGGTTGCTAGTTTCGAAGGGTAAAAAATTCAAGCTGCACGTTTCTGTTTGCACTCCTCTTTTTGCTTACACGCTCGTTTACTTGGAACTCATGTTCATCACTCACTCCTGATGTTGCCACGGCAGCCAAAGTCCTGCACGACAGTCTGTCACTATCACCTGACACTAAACCACAGCCTTGTGGACGTCAGCTTCGAGTCGAGTTTTTGTTTTCAAATGTGGTTAAAATCCTGATGAGGTGCGAGATTGTTCATTTAGTTTCCGTGCCTAAACTGTAAAACTTCTTCAAATAGACATTCTGCGAACCGTCCACCCAGCCTGCGGTTTTGAAATGATTCTTGCTTAACTGTTAAAAGAAAAGTGACATCAAGCGACACCCTGGTTTCACAGTTTTAGCTCAGAACACTAGTAATAAATTGTCGGTTACTACACAGTTTACATGTTGAATTTATTTTGAAGGGAATGAAAGGAAGTCAGTGGTAGTCATGGTATTTCATTGTAGTGTCATGGCTGAAAGGCATCTCAAATGAATTACACCGTGTGACTGTGTTATGTGGATGGACATGTGATCAGTGTGCTCATCCTAAAACATACAGCTACTCAAGCCTCAATTCTTTTATTTAATTTCAAACCTTTATTTAACTCTCGTAGGGCATTGAGGTTTCCCTCATTTACAATGAGGACGAGTTTACATCAAAGCACGAGTTAGACAATAAAAATGACAAATAAACATTAGTAAGTAAATATAAATAAATACAGTTGCAATTTGATGAGATGAGATTAAACACCAAATGTTTAAAAACAGTAAGAGATGGGAGTACTTTAGGGTTTGTTGCAGTGTTCCATGTGCTAGGGGCGTCAATGATAAAGGTCGCTTTAGCTCCCTATGAAAGGACTATGATAAATTTATAGTCCTAACAGGGCTCCAGAGTGCGACCATTTTGGTCGCATATGCGACCAAAATTTTTATGAGTGCGACTGAAAAAAATAGTAGGTCGCACTGGTGCACCTAACGCTGCTCGAGTGAAAAAAAAAAAATCATAAGCGCAGTATCTCTTTATGTTCTCCTGACGGCATCGTGGTCTAAACCAATAAGAGACGGAGCTCGGGCGGGTCCTTGCCTCTGATTGGCTGTGGTCCTTTTCACTGCTGTAAATTGTGTCGGTTCGAACAATGCGAGCGAGCAGAGCAGGTACTCTGAGCGCTTCGATTCTCTTTGAAAGAGAAGAGAGGCAGAAAGCCTCGCCCCGAGACTAATTAAAAAGCCCAAAAATATGCCTTCAGACCGGACTGGTTGAAGCAATTTCCCTGTCTGATGTACGATAAAGAAAGGGACTCAATGCACTGCATTTATTGTTCGGGAGTGCGGTCAGAATTTGTCCGGTAATAGTGCGTTTGTGGAGGAGTCAACATTTTGCATCGAGACGTTGAAAAAGTGCAATATGTCCAAAAAGCATACTACATGCCGTGATAAGTGTGTTAATAAAGTGGCCCCTCATCCAGCTGCGTTTCAGCGTCAGGCTGTATCGATCAGGTCCGCTGAGGAATCTGAAATTATTATAAAATTCAACGTCGCATACAATATTGCAAAGGAGGAGTTGCCGTTCACTAAATTTAAGTCCGAAATGATTCTGACACGCTAAAGAACAAGACAGCTGCGGAGGTTGGAAACGCCACGTACACGTCATTCATGACTGACGGCGACACAGACGTCTCTACGAAGGAGTGCGTTATTGTCTACTGCCGCATTTTGCGTAAAGGGAGGCCGGTCAACATGTTAGTTGGACATGTCGAGGTGGAGCATGGACACGCACAGTGTTTGAAGGCCCACATTACAGCATGAGAGATCATGAATAGGAAAATTGTATAGTAGCCTATTCCTAATATTATTATTAAAAATGAATAGCCTAAGTAAAAATATAAGTAGGCTAGGCTAAGATCACATAAACAGTTTTCCATTTGCAATCTATAGGCTAGTGACCTGTATGATCTTTTTATGCTGCCACAAAGCAAGCATTTACTGTGCTTGGGCATCAGTGTGCAGATTGGCTGCAGAAAACGGTTCCTCTGGGTGCTGATGGTGCTGCAGTTAAGCTAGGCCATAAGGGGGGTGTCATTATGTAAAAGGAGAGCGATAAAAAGGTGACTTTTTGGCGTTAAAGGCGACACGATGAAAAATGTGGGTGCACCTAAATTTTGTGCTGGTGCACCTAAAAAAAAAAAGTTAGGCGCACCAGTGCAACCAATGCAAAAAGTTAGTCTGGAGCCCTGCCTAAGGAAGTACATTATAGTATTTTTAAAAATGAGATCAGACGTTCACTGTATTTGTAAACACTGTGACAGCTGCCTGTCAAAAACTAGACTCTAATTAAAGAGGAATTGATTACGCTTATTCAGTACCATTTTATCATTTTATCTCATTCTGTATGTGGTCACTGCGTGTTCAGTTCACATGATAAGGTTATGTCACATTTCAAGGGTGTCTCACATGGAATTTACAAAACGGTCATGGACCCCCCCCCTAATCTTATTCAACTACTTTTAGTAGCCTACAATTATCCATAGTGGTTGCAGATAAGAAAACACTCTTTTGTTATAAGGAATAAACCCAACCGCAGTTCTGGATCTCAGAAATTCTTTCTTTCTTTTTTTCTTTTTTTTTCTGCCTGTTTGTTCGGACCATTTTTAAACCAGGGAACCTTTAGGAACACAATGACCAGGAGAGGAATGGCCTGCACATCAAGCATTCCTGTATCATTATACATTTTTTTTAAACTTTAATTGTATTTTTATTCTGACTCAAGAAGGTAAAACAAAATACCTCATTATTGACCTTTTCTGGAGGTCCTTTCAATCCCAAGAAAGATTATAAGATTTGACATTATATTTGAGTTGATACAACTTTGACCTCATCCTGCTTCTTACAGCTACTAATACCATATTTAAAGGGTTGACCCACCAGCCCTTTAATTAAACACACTAACTCTTGTAAGATCAGGAGCTTTTGGAGCGAGTAAATGATTCAAAAAGTGAAAATGAGAGCCTCAACATTGCAAGCAAAAGCAAACGTTCTGCGTGAGTGCAATGAAGGAATAAACCGGCTCTCGTTCCTGTTATGAAGCCAACGTGGGAGGTTGAAATAACAGGAGACGCCACTTGACCTTTGTCTTGGTGCACATTGTCTTTGCTCACATAAGGAACTGTGTTACTAAACGAGGTGATGACCTGTTGGATGTCTATTTCTCATTGTTACTACACAGAGCAAACTTTAGAGGAACAGGCGAGGACACAATTAAGTCCTGCCAAATAGAGGTGTGTGCGTGTGTGTGTGTGTGTATCCAGAACATTTGTACGACAACGGAGCATTGGAAATGAATTACTTAGCTCGTGCCCCATCAATGATTCAGCAATCAGCTGGAACAAAACATTATCAGACTAGAATATCACACTCTGCTCCAAACAGTCTTACTTATGAGTCATTATGTGCCTTGAAAAGAAAAATTTAAATCATATATCCCTTGATAAATGATAAAAGAGTACAGTCCATCCTCTCAGGGAAATGTAAATTTAAACAGCCAGTGAAAGCCGGAGAGGACATGTCATGCTGCCAGGCCGTGTTTCTATTAAAAGCACAGTTTGCTTCTTCCTCATAGTGTCAGGTCACACCAGTTGTTCTTTTATACGTCATATAAATAACACATATATATATATTCTACAGACACCAGACAGGAAGTGTGAACCGTTGGACTGAGAGACAGACCGTCTATCCTGTGATGTGATCCCGACACACTCCGTCACAAGACAGTCTTTGTGCTTCCTGTTTTATGTTGTTACCTCTCCTCTCGTTCCAGATATTCCCCTCGTTGCCTTTGTGTGTTTGTTCCACCAGTTTGCTCCAGTCTGACCTGATGTGATCCACCTGTGTTTAATTAATGCCTGCCTGTCTGAGGACCCCCGTGTTAGCATTCCAGCACGCTTCCTCCTATCACCAAATGTTTTAATCCTTGCCAGCTTTTTTTTTTCTCTTTCGAATCAGATTGTTTTTGCAGCCTCCTTTGCCTCACTGACTGACCTCCAGTGTACTGAACCACTGCACTTAAACTCTTCCCCTTTCTTGTTCTTGTGTCCGGACCAGAGCCCATCTTAACAAATCAGAAGTTGTTGTTGTTTGGTTTTTTAAAAATACAAAAGATTAGAAAGTTTTGAGAACACTCCGAGTGTCCGACAAATGAGAGACTTATCCTTTAAGCCCAAAGATTACACAAATTTAGGAAAGGGGATTTTTTTTTGTATTGAATCAGACACTGCATTATTATGACAAAAGAATAGATATACAGCATGAGTCACTATCACATAATGATGACCCTGAGAAAATGCATTAGTATTACTGTGTGACTTTTATAATATTTTACAAGGGACTTCAGGTTTCATAAAAATGTTTTATATGTAGGATTGTGGTGTTAAAGGGCCCAGTTGGCACCGAACATTCATCGAAAGGCAAAAAGACATTGGACGCTTACACTTTAATTTAAAGATTTGAAGTTGATCCAAAACCAATTTGGTTAGAAACAGTTTATAAATTATTATAAATAGTCTGTCTGCAGATGAGGCTCCTGAACCTGTATCTAAATTGTGTGTAAACTTATCATGTAAGTTAAGTAGTAATTTAAGTTATTTATGGTTAAATGATTATACCATCAAAAGGGACAATCAGTTACTGGGCATACATACAAGATTCACATGCAAATTGTGTTTGAAGATTCAGATTTGTCATTAGAGTAAATGGTAATGTAAATATTCTGTTAAATGTTCTCCTTTTAAAATAACTATTAGTATGTATTAATAACCATTCATAGAAAGCATTTTCTGAGCAAGAAATAAACAAAAAACTATTTTTCGGAGGAGGAAAATGTGTGCTTTGTTTCAAGAAATCATGAGAGTGTCCATGTAAAAGGCACATTTCACGGTGCATGGTTAAATGTGGAGGTTGTGCGACTCGAGCAAACCGCCTGTTCCATCTCACGTTGATTTCATCATCACTTACTGCTGCTCTGCTCCTCGGATGTGGCAGCTTTGAATTCAGCTTGATGGAGCTCTTGCTGCCTTCTTTCATTCTGCTGCAGATACTCTGTTGTGTTCGTGGCTATCCTTCTGGTGCTCCCATGGTTGCCTGTGACGACATGATGCCGCGTCATCCTGGGGTGCTGCCTCAGCCTTCCCCGGCACCCTACGTCGTCCTCACCAACACCAGGGTGTTTCAGCCAGGCGAGGCCGTCACAGGTAAATACTTTGTGCAATCTCAATGACAAATGATGAATAAATGAGTAGAAAGGAAGCTGCCACACATGCAAGGAGAATTGTTCTTGCATTTTAAAGGTAATATGGGATTTTTACTTTACCAAATGAATGAGTTTATGTTTTTACAGTTGACGTGTTTTAACAAACTGTTAATATATTTAATGTGAGCTTTGTTGTTTCTACCTGGATGAACAACCTCACACTCACATGTGTTCACGTTGGTTTTCTGTTAAAGTCCCAATCACTTTTTAAATTCATGACTTTGAAACGTTTACTTATCTGCCAGCTTTTAGTTTCACTTTCAGTTGGGAATCAGTTCATTTCAACAGCTGAGTTCCTTGTCCTGATAAATAAAGTCGGGAGTGGTCCTCAACATGTGTTGGAGTTAATAATATAATATAATATAATATATGACCACTGGGCTGCACGGTGGTGTAGTGGGTAGCACTGTCGCCTCACAGCAAGAGGGTCCTGGGTTTGATTCCCGGGTCGGGTCCGGGTTCCTTCTGTGTGGAGTTTGCATGTTCTCCCCGTGTGAGCGTGGGTTCTCTCCGGGTCCTCCGGCTTCCTCCCACATTCCAAAAACATGCAAGATGGGGATAGGTTCATTGGTGACTCTAAATTGCCTGTAGGTGTGAATGTGAGTGTGAATGGTTGTTTGTCTCTACATGTTGGCCCTGTGATAGACTGGCGTCCTGTCCAGGGTATACCCTGCCTTCGCCCAATGACAGCTGGGATCGGCTCCAGCCCCCCCGTGACCCTGAATACAGGATAAGTGGTAGAAAATGGATGGATGGATGGATATGTGACCACTTTACAAAATGGACCAATGTTTCTTTCTCATGCTATAGCCAGATTAATGTGTCAAACAATGAGTTAAAATGCATCAGAATACAGGAAATCTTCGCTGTTAAAAATGTTCTGAGGAAGGAAACACACACACACACACACTCACACCCATGTCTTCAGATGCCACAAAACAATGGAGAATATTATTCTTTTGTCGACACCGTAACTGCTCTGCAATGGTGTTAACTAACCGCGATGCCTCATCATTAACATGTACATGTTTTTCATCTGTAATTGAGATGAAAGGCTGTAAAGACTTAATTTCACATGCTACCTGCTGTATTGCCTCCTGCAGTGACCATCGCTGGACCAGAATACCGAGGCGTGCTCCTGGAGGCTCGGACAGACGGACGCTCTAATGCTCTGGGGAGCTGGCGGATCCCTCCTCCAGACACCAGGTTTCTTCAGGTGAGGACCTAAACTGCCAAAGCAAACAGAAAATATGACAGATTTCACTGCTAAATCCAGTCTGGGAGAAAAACATAGTTTTACCTTCTCGGGTCAGAATCATGTGAATTTGATGATGTTTTTGTTCGCAGTGTGCAGGGAATCCAAATGGTGCTGTTACTCATTCAAACACCAACCTGAAGGGCAACACCACTGTGTACAGCTGGATACCCCCCAACTCTACAAGCCCTGTCTTCTTCATGTAAAGCAATTTTTTTTTTTTTTTTTCGTTTTTACAGTCCCAAAAACACAACGCTGCTTAAAACGTCTGCTCTCTGTGTGTGTGGTTTTTCAGGGCAACAGTAGCTCAGCAGAGCACCGTCTTCTGGGTTAATGTGAAGTCCACCGCTCTGACCAGAGGCAAGTAGAGCAGGGAGACAAACATCAAACCAATGGTGGAAACTGTTGTCTTGACTCGTCATTGTCTTTCTCAGGGAAACCAGGAGATCTAAGTCTGGCTACGGGTGCAGGAATCGCTGAAGAAAACTCCCTGCTTCTCATCTCGATGTGTTTTCTGGTGTTACAGATGCTGTGCTGAAAAGGAAAATGTTTCTCGCAATCTGTCGGGCCCTGACAATGGCCCAATTATTTTTGCTTTTGAATCGTGCATTTTGCAGATATGTCAAATCGCCGTGAATTTCACTGATTTTTCCAGCTCCAGCTCTAAAGATGGAACTGTGGTCTGTGTGGTTCACCTCACACTGCAGATAGAATCATCTGTTCCTCTTAAGAATAGGCATTCACTCACCAGGGCCATTGAATAATGAATGTGTCAAAGACTATAATGCGTCATGCAGTCTTTCCATAGCTTTTATGCAGCATCTAACAGTAAGGTTTTCATTCCGTTGTTCTTGTGAGTCCCTTTAAGATATTTAATATTATAACTGTCATGATTCTTATTAAGCTTGATTTCTTTTTACGACCAGACTTAAAATCCTTTCATAATATATATGATTCTGGGCTGTATTTATGTATCTCTGATGATCAAGTTAACCCATCACTGCTCATAATAAAGAAAATACCTCAGATTAATTGCATTCCTTAATTTCAGACAGAAAAGGAATAGCAGAGGCAACGGGAGAAAGGGATGGATTGATCGACAGAGTCCTACTGTAGTTATTTGTTATTGACTGGAATTCATTCCACTTATCGAAGAGCGTGTTATGGTTATGAATTGCTTTTTCCAGTGTTTGATCTATGACCTAGATTCCCCAGTATGGTGGCGAACAGAAAAACCCAGGCGGTTACTAAAGAGGCTTAGGGCATGCATTACATGTGAGATTTAAAGCTCTAATACTATATCCATAATTTCCTGTTGACTCCTATTTCTCTGCTCCGCATGCTGCTGCACCTTCTAATATCTGCACAGCAGGTACAAGGTCTACTTTTACAAAGTGTTTTTGTTTATAGTAATAGAAAAAAATCCTACAGAACCTTATAGCCCGAGGAAGTATCACTTATAGACAAATTGTTTCTGCTCCCATTCGCTATTCGTTAGCCTTTTTCCTTTCACCGTATTTAAAGTTTTTTATCTATCATCTAGTTTTGTCTCTTGTTCAGTCTCTCCCATGTAACCAATTCCTTTTTCATCAACGGCCTTTTCTCAATTTTAAAATTGTCTTTGTGAGCCACGTGCACCTCCCATCTACACCCGTGCTGCGAAGACGGGGGAATGATCTCTGTGGTGCTGAGAAGATAAAAGCTTCTCTCAGTCACAGTAAGGATACATTTGAATAATTTATCTCTAAAACTGACCAAACAGGCGCTTCCCACCGCGTTCTAGATCAAATCCCTGCTCGCCTGCATCTGTTGGCTGACCAGCACACCGAGACGTAGCTCAGACCTTCAGCTCCAATGTTGCAGATAACAGAATAGAAGAGCTGGAAACTGAATAAGCAAGTGATAAACAAGGCAACTCCAAACTGAAACTATCCAATACATTGTTTGATCATTGATGAGGCATTATCACAGAACATTTCTCCCATGCTAGATACAACTAGACACATATAAGTAGAATATAGGCAGTCAATATATACTATATAATATACATTTCGGGTGAAATTTATGTAAAATGTAAAGAGTTCACGCTACAGTGATATCATATCATGAAAGTAGGGCATTTAAATAGAAACTTGCAATGGTGATTTCCTCATCTCAAACTATTTATTGAAGCAAAAGCCAGCAACAGTGGTGGGTATACCACAACAAAACATGTCAATGTCTTAATAACTTGTCATGTGACCAAAGGACGTCCACTTCTCCGTCTTTCTGGGACTTTTCCAGTCTCTGTGTCGCCGTAGCAACCTGCTGATAACACTCCTTGACGCTCTACGCTCAGTGGCCACCTCCCTCTGACAACATCCTGTTTGAAGCCTCACAATGGCGCTGTGCTGTTGATCACTTGGTCTCATGACGTCAACATGTGAACACCATGATGAAGAGGACTGTTTAAATGCCGATTCTAATTGAACCAGGACATTGATTGGTCACTTCAAGGATCAAACATCTGTTGTGAATTTTGCCGCTCAGCTCCGTGTTAGAGAACAGCAAGTTGTGCAAAAAGTACTGAAACATTGAACAGTTGCATGTGCAATCACAAGTTTAGAGAAGGTCAAATTAAATTAAAGTTCACCTTTAAAGGTGCATTTTAGGTTCATCCTGAATTTTCAGCTTTTTGGGAGTAGTGTATGTGGAACATGAATCGCGTCCTGGCGCTCTGTACGCTATTCATGAACTATCTGCCTCTATGTAGAGAAGAATTGATCTCAAACATGCCTGAGGGCAGTGTCCTGGTCACAGGGCCAGCACCACTCAATAATAATTAGTATATTTTCCACTGTGGGCCAAAAGCGAGCAATAACAAAGGATTCAAACCCAGGACTTAAACAGCAGCACAACCAGTTGGTTCAATATGAACTGACCTTATTTGTTAAGGTCACGCTCTGTGAATCAAACACCACAGATGTGTTTTTTCCATTAAGACAAGGTCATTCATTAGGATGATCTGGAGTGAAACAGAAGGAGAAGCTTCAGTTGTGAAGATGAGAAACATCGACTTATAAACTGACTGGACACTTTGGTAAACTTTGGTAAAAAAAAGTATACTTTCCTATTTGGACTCTTGTGCAAGAGTTGGTTAAAAGGATGACTTGCCTCTTTCATCTTCCTCTAATCCCCCTCTAACTCAGGCTTGTTGCACAGACTGTGTTAACGTGACAAGTGGCCTTGCAGTCACAGTCAGACAGCATCAAATTTGACCTAATTTATGCCACCTAAAGGCTACCTCCCTCATTAAAATGTTTTCGTTTTTAAATTAAAAAAACTAAGAATCTCCAAATTTCTTGTGTTAATATAATGAACAAAATCTGTCTTTTTTACCAGAAATAAATGCTTTCAGAAGACTGTGGTCATACATGGAAATCTTCCTCTTAAGCACTAGATGTTATATACTGTATTTCCCTGCTGTGCTGACATAAAATTAAAAACACAACAACTGTGATTAGGTCATCAGGGCCGGCAGACTCCTACAACAGTAATCCCTGAAAACATCTGCCTCTGTGTACAGTGGGATATAGTGCACACATACATATGTACATGTACAGATGTATGCATATGTGGACAAACACACACACACACACACACACACACGTATCACATAAAGTTCTTATTCGAGGCAGATCAAACACTGGTCCACATGCATGCACAGTGCACAGATTAAAGCTATCCCTTGCTGTAGGGGCTTAGTTGCCATCTCTGTCTAAGCTCTGCATTCTTCACCTCCCTCTACTCCCCTCATCTCCTGTACAACATGTCCAGCACCATAAAAAGCAATGACCAGCAGAAGAGGCATCCTTCCTTTCGCCAGTCGGAAGAAAATCATTCAGAAACGCCCCCATTGGCTCTTGGGAAATGGATCCTGATGACAACGCACCACTATTGATAGATTTCTTTGTATTGTACAATATGCACAATTGCAGCTTCACACTGTGCATTGCTAAGCCAAGTAATATAGATTTTCCTAATTTACTATAAATTAATTGCTTCGCTAAGAACACAATCATTCTCAGAAATGACTGATTATCTTATTATTAAACTGGTATCCTATTGACAGATTTCTATAAAGCCTTTGCATGTAGTACTCATTTAAAAAATGACTGCACTGCAATATTTTGATTGTGTGTGTGTGTGTGTGTGTGTGTGTGTGTGTTCTCTGGACCATTGTGAGTCCCAGCTGTGGTGAATCAGCGGTATTCATTGCGAGTGGGAAGTCCAATTAGTTTGATTCCGTGAGTGATCTTAAAAAGTCCGTGCGTGTTGGTGACTGTAAGCACAATGATGTCGCAGCGGAGCAGGAGCACATGCATGCATGAGTGCGCTGTGCAGAGAGAGAGAGAGAGGCTCTGCAGACCGGTCAGCGTGTTAATTGATTGGCTGTAATGAACTGCAGAGCAGCAGGACTCCATCAACGTGAAGGGTGACGTGAACGCATCATCGTGTGCATGTCTCGTTAAAGAAGTCTGAGCCGGAATGGCTGTTAATGCTGGTGGTGTTGGTGAACATGATGTCTGTTATGTAAGGATCTCGTAGTTAAGGGTTAGAGCTCAGGGCTGGCCCATATTACATGATGGGTGGGAGAGAGAGAGAGAGAGAGGAGAGAGAGAGAGAGAGAGAGGCAGAGTGTTTGAGGCAAAGAGAGAGTATGACAAGCTGGCAAGGCTGAGAGACCAACACAAAGCAACATGGGACGGTGAGAGAGAGACACACAGAGAGAGAGTTGAGAGTTTAGGAGATAATCAGAGACAGGCCACCGATTCAGACAGCTGGTGTGACAGGTGAAGAGGCTGCAGGTGTGGATGGACGCTGACAAAGTGCAACAGGTGGAGGATTTAACATATCGGATGTATATTGTCAGCTCAGTAACCTACGTATCCAACAGGAAACGAGGTGGAAGACAAGTTGTTGAGCTGCAGGAACAACAGAATGGATGTCGCTTCGACGTTTCGTACATTTGGGGATAACTAAAGGCCGTGGACGTCGACTCGTATCTAAAACTGCTGGACAAAGGTGTAAAAGAGGAACTATTGTGTTGGAGATATTTTCGGAATAACATAAGTCACAATTTTTGGCTTTTTAAAACATCAGCTCACCCTTTCTCATTCTTCTAGGTTTTACGTTCACAACTTCACCAAAAGGGGATCATCTGCTCCTCATATTAAGAACATTGTACTGCACGGATGGTTTGTGATGGGAAGAACATGGAGTTCTAGACCCTAAATCTAGACCCTCATGTAGCATCGTCTAAAGAAGACACTGTGCATCTCCCCTGCACCTCTTGTGCAAATGACACTACTATGGAGGCAAGACACAAGCCAAGCAAAGACTACCCACTGGTGAGCCCGCTGCATCCAGCCAGGCCGGCAGTCCTGATGAGGTGTTTGAACCATGTGGTCCACTGAGAGCATGGATCCAGAGAAAGCACACACCCAGAGCAGCTTCTTCAACAAGGTGGATGTGCCTGACCATGCTCACTACATCGTCGCCTTGTTCGTCTTCGTCATCGGGACGCTGGGCATCACCGGCAATGCGTTGGTTATGTTTGCCTTCTATAGGTGGGTTCTGTGTGGTTTGGTTTTTCCTCTGTTCTCGTCAGTTGAGACTTTCCCATTTATAATGCGGGTCTCTCGTTTGATCAGAGCCCCGAGGGGACGTCATAATCACTCTGATGTTACGGTCTCACAGCTTGACAGATGGAGAGACAGACAGAAGGATTGAGTTGTGTGGATGTGTAAGCTGGAGGGGGGTCTCCATTCTCTTTGTGCGCTCTGATTGTAAGAAATGTGTTTGGATTTCTGATTTAGGAGGCAAAAGCCTCTCATCAAAGTTTTTTTTTTTTTTTGCAGTATTTGTACTCAGAGGACCAGTAGGATGACTACCGGTGATATAATCTTTGCATCTTATAGTCCTAGCTGAAGTATCATCTTGTTAGAATGATGATTTAATCACTGGAGTAAATTTGTCCTGTGTCCCTGAGAAATATTGTGAAATCCATCTTGAATACGACAGAAACTCCTCAGCATTTTTGGTGCAAACATGTGTGTACATAGCAGATGCAAGGAGAGGGATATAAGATCATAACCGAGGCTTTTACTTATTTGTATGCAGTGTAAAAATGTGCATTTACATCAGTTGGTCTATACCTGCTTTCGTTTTAAATTTGGTGAAATGTTTATTTATTTATTTATTTTGTTACTGTCATAAATCAAATTTACAATGCAGGTCAAATTCACACAGTTCTGCCAGATCACTGAAAATCAATCGGAAACTTTTTCAGAGAAGTCAAGCGGGATAACGTGTGTGAGTTATTTGTTGTGTAATTTGGTCAAACACTGACCTCTTAATTCTGCTACAAACATTAACAGATTCACAGAAACTGGGTCAGAGATAGAAAGTGTGTGTGTGTGTGTGTGTTTTCTCGGGATTGTCAAAAGCTTTTATATTCCATCCATCCATTAGCTTAGAAAGATTAGATGGGTTCTCCATTGTGTTGTGGTGATAATTTGTGTTTACTGAATCAGAAATGCACATGCTGTTATTGGTTCCAAGAAAATTCATTCACACACACACACACACACACACACACACACACACACACACACAGCAAGAGGGATAGGGAGATAATTGTCCCTCAAGTGATATGTCACCCGATATCATGATTTTCCAGGAATGAAGTGAGCGCTGGAACAACATGCATGTGCAGACATTTGGTCACGTAAACATGTAGATTCACCAGCAGTCAAAAAATGCATTCATACGGCCACAAATGTATTCACAGGACGACCTCACCTGTTGCTGTTCGATCAGAGACCAGTCACTTTAAATGTGGGGGATGGAGAAACAGAGTTGAATCGATGGAGATCCGTGGAGGCAGACAGCAGATCAATACGATGCTTAATCAAGCCGGTTCACCCAGAGTTGACCAGTTCAGCAAAGAATGTTTTGATTCATGCTGCTGATTAAACAACACTCTGTTCATTGAATTAAACATCCAAACAAGATACTGAAAGATACATGCATCACTAAACACGTATGACCCTTTACCTTCCTGTCCCTTCAAAAGGAAACATGTCTCAAAATAAACTTCTTTTTTACATTGTATCATTATTTATTGCTGTTGAGTCAGTCGCTCAGAGGAACCTTTATTACACTATTATATAATATGCCAACTGATTCCTCCCCTCCCCTTCATTCATTAAATGTCAATATCCATCCATCCATCCATCCATTTTCTACCGCTTATCCTGTATTCAGGGTCACGGGGGAGCTGGAGCCGATCCCAGCTGTCATTGGGCGAAGGCAGGGTACACCCTGGACAGGACGCCTGTCTATCACAGGGCCGACATGTAGAGACAAACAACCATTCACTCTCACATTCACACCTATGGGCAATTTAGGGTCACCAATGAACCTATCCCCTATCTTTGGACTGTGGGAGGAAGCCGGAGAACCCGGAGAGAACCCACGCTTACACGGGGAGAACATGCAAACTCCACACAGAAGGAGCCCGGGCCGACCCAGGAATCGAACCCAGGATCCTCTCGCTGTGAGGCGACAGTGCTACCCACTACACCACGTGCAGCCCCTAAATGTCAATATATTAGTGCTAAAAATAATAATGTGTAGTATAATTTCATGCTGCTATAAACAAACAAAAGCTCAAATGTTGATTAATCAAAGTAAATGAAGGGTGTATTTTGTTCACGATTACACAAACCATTCCTTCCTGTGTGTGTGTGTGTGTGTGTGTGTGTGTGTGTGTGTAGTAACAAGAAACTCCGTAACCTGCCCAACTACTTCATCATGAACCTGGCGATCAGTGATTTCCTCATGGCTTTCACACAGTCCCCCATCTTCTTCATCAACTGTCTCTACAAGGAATGGATCTTTGGAGAGATGGGTAATGCTCCTCTTTGTTTTAGAGCTAATATCTGTCCTTCATCCTATAAAAAGGAAACAAAAAAAAGTATTCTGCTCTTGTACAGCATATGTGTGTGTTCCTTCCCTGCAGGCTGTAAGATGTATGCCTTCTGTGGGGCCTTGTTTGGCATCGCCTCCATGATAAACCTACTGGTTATCGCTATTGACCGCTACCTGGTTATCACCAAGCCCCTGCAGGCCATTCACTGGGGCTCCAAGCGGCGGACGGCCCTGGCCATCCTCGTGGTCTGGCTTTACTCCCTGGCTTGGAGTCTGGCTCCTCTCATTGGCTGGAGTGAGTTTGGTTTTCTACCTAGAAGTCCTTTCTTGTCCTCCTCAGAAACAAACACAGGCAAACTGACCCGTGCTGTAGAAAAAGCTGATGTAGGGATTAATGTAACCGAACCACCTGCAGTCAGTTCGCTGTGATGTTAATCTACTGCTGCACAGTACAACAACGTCTCTTGATATCTTACTTCCAGTGATTTCTACTTGACCCCTTTAGGCTCCTACATCCCGGAGGGCCTGATGACGTCTTGTACGTGGGATTATGTCACGTACACATTGGCCAATAGGAGCTACACCATGATGCTGTGCTGTTTTGTTTTCTTCATTCCACTGGGAATCATCTTTTACTGCTATCTCTTTATGTTTCTGGCTATACGGAAGACTGGCAGGTACTGTAACTGCATCAGAGAGACATTTTTGCTTGAGTAGGTGGGGATACACATAATATATTGTATATGAGTTTTGTTAACTGTCAGAAATTCAAAACTTCCACTGTTAAATAGTACTTTCTCTTATTTATTTATTTATTTTTTGCTTTGCTTCATGCGCTTTGTGTGAAAACTGCTTTTATGTATTGCTTATTGTATGTTAAAAAACAAATTCAGTAGTATACTATGCAACTCGAGGTACATTTGTATTTGGTACATATTTTGGTAGGTAGTGTCTAACAAGTGAATATTAACCTCATTTGTTTATTGGGCAGATTTGGTTTAATATTAGCTTTATTGTCATGTGTGACAAAAATAACCTGAATTGAGTTTTCCCTCTCTTTTAACTGCCCCCCCTCCATCCTGCTCCACCTACAGGGAGGTAGAGCGTCTGGGGACTCAGGTGAGGAAATCCACCCTGATCCATCAGAAGTCCCTGAGGAGTGAGTGGAAGTTGGCAAAGATAGCTTTTGTCGTCATCGTGGTTTATGTCCTCTCCTGGTCGCCGTACGCCTGTGTCACACTGATTTCCTGGGCCGGGTAAGACATCTTTCATAGATGAGAACTCTTTTTTTTTTATGCTGCAGTGATTTGCTTGTACATTTTGAGATGATATTATAAGGTTACTGCCGTTCAGTATTTGCAGGTTTAAAGAGACATTTTCCTGAATATTTCTCTTTGCTTAAACGTTGTGCCGATTATGTGGCAAGTATTTCTAATAGAAACGTGGGCATTGGTCCATTTTATCATAGAGGACAGTTGATATAGAATTTCTTATTATGAGGCAGCAACCTCCAGGGATGAAAAGTGAGGTCAATGCGGAAATAGTGCAAACTTGCATTCTTTCTAATGGCCAACAGGGGGCAACTGTTGTGGTTGCACAAAGCCAAGATGGCGATATCCAAAAACCAAGATGGTGACAGCCAATCACAGCTGGAAACCCACTTTCAGCAGATATATCGTCACATAGCAGTAATACTAACGTTCCAGGTGACGGTCATGCTACATTCGGACTTACAGTATGGATTGTGGTGGTGGCAATTTGTATAAAAATCTCCCCAAAAAGGCAATGTAATTATATAATGTTGAGTCAGCGGTGGCCAAGTAATGCTGGATGAGTGACACATGACAGACGGTGAAGTTGTTTGTAAATCCTCAGCTTATCCACCCCATCATGACATTCACTAAACCACGTCTCTCCTGGGACATGTCAGGACGAGGTGTAGTTATGTAACTTTGACATCTTTTCTCTGCTGATTCACAGGGGGAAAGGTAACCATAGCGACACACGGACACACACTCTCGGTACCATCTGGCACATTTGAGTTAATCCCTGATCCAATATGGCCCTCCATTACATTGCAAAAGCTAGAAAGAAAAAGGGGATCTGTGAGGTTGAGGCGTCGTTTTCTCAAACTGTTGTTCCATCTCATTCAGTCACGCCGACATCTTGTCGCCATACTCCAAGGCCGTACCTGCGGTCATAGCAAAGGCCTCTGCCATCTACAATCCTTTCATCTACGCTATCATACACAACAAATACAGGTAAAAGATCAATCCCGGTCATTGTGTTTCTGTTTTAACCTTTTCACCATATAAATGGAACGCTTTTTTCTATTATTCTTATTAGGATGACTCTGGCCGAGAAGTTTCCCTGCCTGTGGTTTCTGTCTCCCACTCCTCGAAAGGAATGCGCCTCCTCCTCCATCAGTGAGTCCTCATTCAGGGACTCCATCATCAGCAGACAGTCCACAGCATCGAGGAATCACATTATTACAGGTTCTCCCAACATGGTAAGCTATTTTGTTGTTCTGTAAGAGGTCTTTTATGGGCTATCACTGATGTAATTTAATGAGGAGTATTTTGTCTTATGTCACTTTTAGTCGAATGCTTTGGGGGGACTTTAACTACAATGAAAACATACTTGTTATCTATCTTCTCTATGAATGAATATCTGATTTTATTCCAATATCTATAACATCCATTCCTCCAGATTTTTCTATTTGGGCACCAGAAAAGTGCTTGACTGAAAATATATGTCTCAAATAAATGGGTGTTTCATTTAGAGTGGTGTTTCATGTTGTTATTTAAAGCTGAATTAAATCCCAAAATACAGTAGCATTAGCTTCTTGACACAATTTCAAGTTTTTGGTTGAACTTAAAGTCGCAGTCGACAACATTTGTTTGATCATATTCACTGAAACCGACACTATGCTCCGATAGAACAACATAAATCATCCGGTTTTAGAAAAAAGCGCGCCTCTACGTGCACCGAGAGCTTGTTGTTTGTTTTGCAAAAATACACCTGCCCGTATCGTCCTGTCCACTCAGCGCAGTTCACAGTTTGTGCACACGCCACAGAACCGCCCACCTCCCCCCTCACGCATGTTACAATATCGCACGTATAGCACACGTCTCAAGCTAGGCATATGCTAAATGACGTTAGCAGTTGCTATCTATGAGGAAGTTAGCCAGCCTACCTCTGTGTAGCGTGGACTCCATGCCGTTTATCGATGAGAGAAGACACGGGCGCGTTCATAGGAATCTGGTGCACCCACACTGACGAGCACTCGATGGGAGGGAGCGGAGGAGCCCGGTGGTAGAGTGTTGTAAACATTCAAAATGTATATGAGTCAGCTGGATCTGCCAGACTTGCCGACTGCAGCTTTAAATTACATGCTGAATTATTGTCTTTTAGTCTAACTCAGTTCAGCTTCCATTAGTCCTGTTCTGTCCTGCAGGTATTAAGGGATGTAGAGATTGAACATTTGGGAAGAAAAACAGGCGATTCCCTCAGAAGCATGCCATCGTACCGGCAGTCTTCCAGTAGCAGGTCCTATAAGAAGCAATTAGAGCGGAAGGTGACCAAGACTCGCGCAGCAGAGAAGGTGAGCGAAACACAACATTTTTTGTTTGTCTGTTCAGCTTAAATGTTCTTTGGGTTATCAAGAAAACCTATGTTTTGACATCCCCAGCACCCAAATACACTGAGTGATTCATCGAGCACCCGTGACCATGAACTGGTTTCCAGCTCTCTCACCATCGCCACTCTCCCCTTACTGGTTTTGACGAGGAGGCGCAGCCAGAGTCTGACCGACGAGATTGCAGACACACGGGAGAAGAAAGACGGCGTCACAGATCATCACAAGAGTGACTCTTTCGATTCCCTGAATTTCGGAGGCGGGCGGTTTGATGGCAGGCAGAGTGTCCCACGCATAATCGTCATCAGTCCCACGTCTGAAAGCAGCCTCATCAAGCATGACAGTGCCTGCTTGGAAGACAGCGTCGAGGCGATGGAGAACAATGTTTTTGTCAGCCTGAACTTCTCGACAGAAGTGTTTGAGGCGGTGGAGCTGCTCCCGACTGGACCATAACGACCCTTGATCAATTTGTCACCACAGACCACAAACTCTTCTCCACAGGCCCGGATTTGTTTTGTGTATTCTTGAAATCAATCTTTTATGCCACTCTATTGCTTCGATAACCGGAGTGCAGAAGAAAAGTCGGTATGCAATATGAAGCAATATGACCTGGCCTCTGGTATGTGGTGTGCAGTGTTTGTCAGATGCTTGGCAGGGACGGGTGCACCTCGAGGGGCAGCGGGGGTGCAGCATATTTCTGTTTGATCCCTCAAAAATTACAAGTGTAACAACATATTTTCATGAGTTTGGGGCCCAAACTGCTATTCAAGCTGTGACACACAAAGTTTTGAACTGACTTATTGAAAGCATGTTTGAGCAATATATGCCATTCAGATCATCAATATAGCTATATTTGCTATGGAAAGATATAATTGAGTACGTCTGCCAATCGGCACTGCTCTCATAGCGGATACAGCCATAACGGCGGAAGAGTAGCGCCCGCCCTCAAGTCCCCCCTCAGGTCAGCACTGTTAGCTCTGTCAGCACGTTGTTTGTACTGTTTGCGCCGATAGCACTGTTAGCTTTTTATACCATCCTTGGCTACAAGCCACCGACTCAGGTGTCGCCATGTTGAGAGCCGTTGGGCCAATCTCACAAAGAGAGGACATTTGCATTGGAAATTAAACCACTTTAGAAGAACGAATACACGTCCACCGAATCCTTACCCAATAAAAGCAAGATTTCTGTCGATTCTGAGTCCTCATATCACACTAAAATTGCAATAGCAACTCAAGGGAAGGAAAGCAATAACTTTCGGTTGTGATTATGTTTTTGAGTATTTAAGTAGATGTATTTAATTCTTGTCTCGTGGTCGTAACTCCTTGAAGGAAGTGGTATGTTGCTGTGAATACTGGTCAAAGGACTGAGGCAGGGTCAAAGTGCGTCTCCTAGAACCGTTAACATTTTCCTCGTGGTGACGTTAATATGTCTTGCTCATTGTGTGGACACAATGCTTTGTAACACATGCTCCACTGTTCTCTGAAGCTATTCCTCTACATGTAAAAAATTTAATTGTAGTGTTTTTGTTTATTGTGAATGCTACGTGGTTGTTGAGTGTGTGTGATTCAAATTTAAATTAAAGGAAGGAAGCATCAGTGATGTAGATTCATGTACAGTACACATATGACCAAAGATGTTTGATGAATTACTATTATTATTATTGCTATTATTATTGATACAATAATTATCATTATTATTACTATTATTGATACAATAATAATTATTATTATAATTACTATTATTATTATTGTATCAATAATAATAATAATAATAATTATTATTATTACTATTATAATTGTATCAATAATAATAATAGTAATAATAATATATTATTATTATTACTATTATTATTGCTACAATAATAATTATTATTATTACTATTACTATTATTATTGATACAGTAATAATAATAATAATAATAATAATAAATAATAATAATAATGGTTAATTTATGAGGCTTTTAAAAAACTGTTTTTTTAAGACGGATAACAGAATCACTCAACTCCTCTTGCTATAAACAGGCTCATTATTCCTTAATTAGTGTGCTTATTTAAACTAATTTGCAGCACACAGCAGCAATTACTGCAAGTAACAAAAAGTAGCTCTTGAGCCACATCTGTTATGTCTGTATCATCTGTTTTGTGTGTCTGGGTAGCACTTTTTCCATGTTAGTTCATGTGCAGATTAAACACTCTGAATCCACCCATTGTCACATCTTCAATTCATGATTACGCTGGAATATTTTACTGATCGCAAAACCCCAGATTACAGTCATTGAGAACACTTAAGCACATTTGAGGCAAATGTTGATTAGATTTTTTATTTCTTCAATGTTTGTTCAAGCATGGCAGCCACTGTATGGTTTAAGAAAATTACTATATATAAACCATATAAATTAGCTTAAATTAAATGTAAGTACAGACAGTCCACGGAAAACAGTTCAGGACATATTTCACCATCTTCTTATATTCTTTTATTTTTTCAGCTTTTTCTCTCTTCATGTTTAAAACACAGGTCAGCCGAAACCACTGGCCGGAAATGTCATGCATGATTAATGACATGGAGTAAAATTGTGTGCTTTTAGGTTCTCCACCACATGGGTAATTACAGGGAAAATGCTGATTTTGTTCAGCAGAAGTCCAATAATTCAGTTTCTGAAGAAATTAGGGATATGACAGTGTTGCCTCATGCCTTTGCTGTCCTGCCTCTGAACCTCTGTACATTGCAACCTGTATACTAAGCCATTATCAGCACCTGCCTGTATGTCTCCTGGCCTGTTTCTCTTCACCCAGGATCCTCTGTTACTTGGATCTGTCCTCCATGCCAGTAAACTTCTTTTTAAATAAATTACTGAACCGTTTCTGTCTGCCTGGATTATCTGTATCCAGGTTTTTCCCCCTAAACATATGTTTGCTACCCTTTGAAAACCCTGTATCTCTAAAAAGTCAACTTTTTATGAGCACAGTAGAATCCATAAAGGACAGGGAAAAAACGAGAACCGTTATCTGAAAAACTTTATTCCAGCATGTTGACAGACGTAGTGGATTAAAAAGAACTGTAGAGGAAGTATAAAGTTGCATAAATTGGAAAGTAAAAGTACCTCGAATTCTAACGTAAGAACAGTTTTTTTCACCACTTACAATAGACGAGCAGAATGAATTATGGCGTCACTTGTTTCATGCAATGACAGTATATGACCACTAGATGGGTGTAGTGAATCATCCATCAATCCATCCATCTATTGTCTTCCGCTTATCCTGTATTCAGGGTGTAGTGAATCATTTCTCTGATATTATTTCAACAACTCTGAAAGATGGTGCAGCTTCTTTGTTTTGGCAAACATTTCCAATTATAAGGTCATTTTACAAGGCAAAGTAAAAGAAAAAAAATGTCACATTCTATCAATCTTGTGTCATCTTTCACCCCAAACGTCCATTGAAATTTTAGAGAAGTTGGGCATGTCATGTTATCATCAGGTGTCTTCTAGTTTAACCTATTTGGATTAGAGGTTGAATTTGAATTGGTGCGTATTATCCTGTGAGGCTATTTATACATTAAGAACATTACACGCTGCATTGTGGTGTAGTGGGTAGCACTGTAGCAGCGAGAAGGTTCAGGGTTCGATTCCCGGGTCGGGTTCGGTTTCCTTCTGTGCAGTTTGCATGTTCTCCCCGTGTGAGCGTGGTCAACTCTCTGGGTTCTCCGGCTTCCTTCCACGGTCCAAAGACATGCAGGATGGGGATAGGTTAATTGATGACTCTAATCCTCTGAAATGCTACTCACTGGTCCTTTAAAACTCACATTAACATATGTCTAACAATACGTTTTCTTTACTCATAAAAGGTAATATGTGTGTTTACAGGCAACACAAAACTTTAAAATCAGTAGATATAATTCCACCAGGTGTAGAACCCAACGCACTCTCCGGCTGAGTGCGTGATGACGTGTCTCCGCTGACGGACCAATCACTCAACGAGCTCAATAAGTGGCGGCGGATGTCGAACGTACTGTAAATGGCTTCGCGACACCGGAGAGGACGTAAGTGGTCCAGAGCAGCAGTAGCGAGGCGCTGGCTGCACAGACAAACTGACCTTCCTGCCTTCTGTAGCTTCTGTTGTTTATTCAGTGGTCATTAGCTGTCTTTGCTTCGGTGTGTTTTCCCCCAATTTTATCACAATTCTATTGCAAAGTTCAACACCGAGTAACTTGACGTAACATAGGTCGTATCTGAAAAAAAAAAAAAAAACACACCATGAACGCTGTTTTTAGGATTTCAAGTGGCAATCAATGTCATGCGGCCCCTAGTGGTTTATTGTGGTACATATGGTGTTTTTGTTAAAACTGTTATTTGTGCTGTTTTGACAATATCAAAGTAAAGCTGAGGCTAACCCCATCATCGCAAATAACATATAATAAAGTTAAGGCAGATGGAGGGATGAAAAGATGAAGTAAGCATGACGTTTAATATATATATATACACACACAGCATACACATACAAAGGTGTAGGAAGAGTGTGTGTGTGTGGGGGCTGGGGTAGTATTGACGTTGGTTCATGCTTCAGTCTGTGCTGAATAGAGCAGATGCTTTGATTGCCCCTGGAGACCCTGCTGGTCACTGATATATGGGCAGCACTGTCAAGTGTACATGCACACACCCTACAACACTTCAAATGTGATTCCTTTGTGTTTCATCAATTCTGCCCTGCTTCACCTCTTTGTCTTTATAACCCGTATGTATTTATTCTTCCTTGGTTGTCAATACAGAACTGCTTCTGTCTACCAGGGAGGAAGGAAGTAACGCTTTGGAAAGGCACAGGCTTCTTATTTATGCTTCTTAGTTCTTGGGTGTATGTTAGCCTGAAAGTCATAGGAAACACACCATCCAGGCCTGGATAACATTATTATCCACTAGAGCCAGTTTTCTGACACCGAAGCTGATATGATGAATGCAGTCTGAATAAGGCACATCTATCATGTAAAGTTCTGACAAACTGTCGGACGACTGTCGGCACTATTGCATACAAAAAGTATGTGTACCTTGCCGTTTTGTATGCAGGAAATGATGGTAGATGTGAGCCAATAGAAGTCCATCATACCCGAGTTGTGAAGTGCAAATGCCAATACTGCCAATCAAAACCAGAAAGCAACATGCTTTTTCCAAAGATTGAGTAATTTTTTTTTTGTTTTCCAAGATGTTCCTGGAGCTGGCTCACCACTGCGTGCAATTTGTTTAAATTTTTCCAGCTGTAAGTAGCTGCTCCATTTATGTTATGCATTGCACTGTGGGGGGGAGAAAAACAGCATACATCAACACTGCACTGAAAACCTCGGAGACCGCCCATGCATGGTGCCATCTTTGTGTAACTTAAGTATGTTTGTCATTTCTTCAATGTCAGCTAGAGCTGAAGGGTCCCTGCTGCCGGCCCGCTGACAGCGCCAGCTGCCAAAAAAAATCAGTCACACTGGACGGCAGCAGGGGAGGTTTGTTCCAGCGTCTGGTTCAAAAGTAGTTTAGCCAGATTTCAGAAGAGTCACACCGGAAAAACGGAAAAACAGAAATGATTTGAGTGATGCAATGTGACTAGAAGAAGACAGGTCTTCTCCCCTGGTGACTCGAGTCATTGACTTTTAGGGGGGGAGCCCCCGTTTATACACACTAGGGCGATTTTGCCCAAAAATAAAATCCCGATTTTCGATAACGATTATTTTGTGAAATGACAAAAGGCAAAGAAATTATTTAAAATATGCTGTCTTTTAGTGGACACTTTGCAAATAATTTCCCCATTGGGATTTGAGTGCAAACCTTGCCCTAATAAACAAAAAATCCCTCAAGGGATTAATATAAAGAACAATTAATGAACTTTTTGCCATCTGGCTTTGCTCCATGTTATCTTCTTGTAGACCTCTTGTAAAAAAAAAAACAATAAAAAACAATCCCTTTGGGATTAAGAGAAAAACCTCACTTTCACATGTATCTTAAGGTGTGTCCATTCAACAAAAATGAATGAATAAAGTGCAGAACTTTAACTTAACTAAAAAAATCGATTTTTCGATTTTCACGTTTTTAACATCGTCCTAATCGCGATTACGATTTAAAATCGATTAATCGAACAGGCCTAATACACACTAGTGGAGCCACTGCCTGACCATGGTCATCAATGTAAAGTCTCATAGACTGTTTATAAGAGGTGGATCGTGACATCATTGGTTTGTGGACTACAGTTCTGCATTTTGGCCGTCGCCATCTTCAATTTGTGCAACCGCTGAATGGAAGTGACCATATTTGGACTGTGGAGGAGTGGCTCTGACACACCAGCAGCAAAGTGGCAACATTACAGCATCTGGCTTCTGTGTATGAAGCTGTTATCAAAGTTAGCTTCATAATTCAAGGTGAACTTTACAGCAAAGTGTTAAAAGGCATCTTAGTAGCTAATTGGATTGGTACTGACAAATCGGATAATTTTCTCATAGGACTTCTATTTGCAACCAGAGGAGTCGCTCCCTGACGGGCAGTAGAGAGGAAGATGATTTATGGCACTTCCACGTTGGCTTTCAGAACCAGACAGGTTGCTGTCTGGTTTGTCCTCTGGTGCGAAGTGAAGGCTCTAAGTGAATCCTCTGTGTGGCATGAACGTGGTCATTAAAGCTCATGACAACCTGTTTATTAGATCTGGAAACGTATGCCTGAGGGTTTGGTTGAAAACAATGAAAGGTCAGCGGGTGTTTATCGTTCTGCTTCCAAATAGGAGGTGGAAGGAACGATTAAGAGCAGCTGATCTTTAATGGTTGACGGTCTCTCTGAATGTGTTTATGTTACATTCGGCTTGTAAAATGCCTGTCTTTGATTGACCCAGACCCGGCGTCTGTGTTCGTGTCTCTGGGCGGCTGGAACCAGATTTCTCTGTTTATCTCTCTTAGGATGGACAATCGTCTGTTCCGAGCAGTCTGTCTCCCGGTGTGTTTGTCTGGTTGGCTGGCAGGCAGGCAGGGAGGAATATTTTCCACTCTGCAGTTATAAATGGTGACTGAGCTCAGACGGGAGATACAGGGTTGTGATAGTAAGCTTATCTCTGGATTCCACACGAGCCTTCACTATTATTGTTATATGATACACTGAATTGTGAGGAGAGAGTTGTATCTTGGATGCATCAAATTTTCAATTTTTCAACATTTAAAAAAATCTATATACAGATTAGATACATGTTTCTGTGTAATCTGTGCATAAAACTTGGTATTCCTCCACCTGAACAATGGAAAAGTAATCCCTGACCATACCTGACAAAATTGGAGAAACGGTAAACTTCCTAATGTCTGAATACTGCCATTACTGGTTTAGCAGTACATCCCGGGACACAAAGCATCTTCACAAACTAACCTTACCCCTAACTGTGCTGTGTGGACGGAGGAGGCTCGGGGGATTAGTTAGGCTTATATCAGTCTGGAGGGGTCAGACTGATTAGATGGCTGGCAGACAAAAACACTCCCTATTATCAACCAGTTTACTCATGTCTGTCCACCTGTAGACAAGTGTGTACGCACCTATGAGTGAAAGTAATGTTTTCATATAGAATCATTTGTGTGATTATGAAGTTTTTTTTGTTTTTTTTTCTTTGATTTGTTTCCTCTCACTGTAGGTCATGCAGGTCTGGCATGGTTCCTCAAATCAGTCTACCTGAAGGAGACAGGAGAACAAACCTGCCTTCCTAAGGTCTTTTGCAACCTGTTATCTGTATCAGCACCTTTGCTTTGATATAATCTTGCAAGGTGGCAATAATGCAAAAATCTTACCAAATTCATTGTCTAATAGTCGAAATATCTCATAACACTAAAAATCAGTCATAATTAGAGGACACACATTAACTAACACTATATAAATTACAAAATGACTTGTCTCTCCTAAGGACCTAAATATTACATTGTATTTCAAGAAATCTTACCAAGAACATTTTCAAAAACACCTTTTCATTGATTTAAATAACAATAAAATAATGTTCTTTAAAGCGGCCTTTATTCCAGTGCATCCTTCATGGAACATAAAATAACTTCTTACTTCAGTCCATTTTAACTACACAAGATGGTTTACAGAATAATCAAACCCCCTTTTCGGCATTCAAGTTCACGCCTGCCTTCCCATCTTCTTTGTAGACTTTAGATTTTGATTTTTTTTAGAAATTTGACAAAGGATTTTAAATTAATTTAGAATTAATGCTATTCAGGCCACAGCTGTTGTCTTCGGTTGTGACCTGGAACATATGATTCATACACAAGAGAGAGAGAGAGTGTGTGTGTGTGTGTGTGTGTGTGTGTGTGTGTGTGTGTGTGTGGGAGGGCAGCTGGTAGAATAGGGGGCGGGTGGTGGGTTTCCCCCTTTTTTATTCACGTGGATGATGCATTAAATGTCATTTAGAGGGGCAGACTGTCATTCCATGAAGGGGTGGGACTTGTGTGAGTGTGTGCGAGCTGGGAGCATGTGTGTTGTGGCTGGGGGCTAAGCTGTGATCATTAAGCATGTGGAGAGGTGAGCATATGGAGACTGGAATAGACCATTTGACGGAACAAAGGACTGGCAGGGTTCATGAGGTTTCGAGCTAAAGCGCACTCTCTATTGTTAGTGTTTGATATCATTGTCCTGCGGCCCCAAATCTCCTTTGTTCTCTCCGTTGCAGTGTTTGGGCCATTGGCCATTTTTGACAATACAAGCAATTGATCAAATGTTATAAGACAGTGAAATAGTCTGGTGGGCCCATGGGAGGGCTCATATATTAGAAATGATATCTTCATGGGACTCCAACCCAGTATTGTTTTCACATAGGAATGAGACATTGAAACATGACCTCGCTGCAGTTTACAGCTTCTAGACACGTGTGTGCAGTTCTTGGGAATATGTTTCATAACATGCAAGTAGTGTTTATTAATTACAGATATAAAATACATTATAATACCCTTGTTTTAACTTATCACAGTTTCTCCAGCAGGTTAGCACGAGTTACCATTGCGATCTTACCAGGTTTAAAGAGAGCCACCATAATGAAAACTTTAGCTTCAGGCTCAACATACCTCGCTAACCCAATAATCTTGTGTTGTGGTACCCAATGTGCCGTTCTTCTCTGTTCAGCCTCCTGACCGTGGGCATGCAATGTTAAAGGTGGGACCTTACCTCGAAATGAAATAAAAGGATGTTATGTTCCCCGTTGTTGTGGCTAATGAGCAGTGTGTTTTTACTTAATTTAACAGCAGAGGCTGCAGGCATTAACCTGGTCTCAACAGGGAAAGCTTAGGGCCCATAGTGTTCACCAGCATCAAACAAGGTGAACCAGGGTTCACTCATTACTTCGTCATCCCACACATACACATACAGTAAGTCCTTTTTACAACAGGCATGAGAAACCATCTGTGCTGTAACTTTTGTAATTACATTCTCTGTAAAATATAAGTTGACCCCCTCAGCTCCGCAGCGGAAACGGGGGTTAATGACTCTACCGACTCTGCTCCTCCCAGGGTTTTCACTCTGCTATTGTTTAACCTGGCTGTGCTGGAGGAGTGTGCACCGTCTGCGTTAGACTCACTGTGGGAACGTCCATTAGCAGGTTAATGAAGAGCATCCTGTGTTTATGTGTGTGGGACTCTTGTGTATTTAATCTTCTCATGCTGTGCATCCATCATGATGTTATCTCATAAAAAGTGAGAGGCAGGTTAAATGTAATGTTTAACCGGCTTGCTTCCCACTTTCCATCATGGTTCACCTTCTCTCTATTCCTCTTTTTGTCCTCTTTGATATTTGTGAAAGAAATGCATATTGACTGAACTCATCAGGCTGCTCTGTCTGTGCAGAGGACACAGTTGAGTGCGTGGCCAGGGCCAAGGAAGGAATGGGATGAGTGTTTAATTGAGCCCCGGCTATATCAGTCTAAATACAAGGTCGATATTGATCTGTAGAAAAGGGGGACTGGATGAAAGCCAGTGCAGAAGGAGAAGAACTGCCAGCTGCCTGGACATAAATAACAGGGAAACTGATGAACAAGATGGAATCGATGGTGCTGCACTTATAGGCACTTGATTTGCTTACATGTCAGCACCAAACTGCACAGAGACCGAGGGCCCAGATTATTTAATCACTCGATTTTTTTATGCTTAGCACTTACATTTTTAAAGAGGGAGAGGTAGAGGAACTACACATAAAACGACATAATAGATTTAGCTTATAGTAGCAACTAAAGCTGACTAGTTTAAGACAAAATGACTGGGAGAGAAAGAAGCGTTGGTGTTCCACCGTGCATGTCTACATACTGGTGCATCGGCGCAGCAGTTGTTAAACTACCAGGTTACAGGCGATGAACGCGGCGATTCTGAGCTCGTATCAAATCACAGTCGCCCCGATGTATCATTTAAAGGTAACCTTTGAGGGACATTTTAATCAAAGCCTTTGGGATGTGTCCCCGGGTCATGATGTGGTTACGGCCAGTTCCACCTTAAATGAAGCACTGAGTCAATGTTCCCAAAATATCTGGATGAAAGATAAACTGTCCCCTCTCCTTTGACCCCCCCTCTCTCTCTGTGCAGTGCTCCCACACTCTCATCCTTAATCCCCCCCCCCCATTTTTGTGTTGTCTCCTCCCCTAATCACCCCCTTCATATCATCTCACTCATTTCTCCTCCTCTTCTGTGTCCCACTCACTCCACCCCTGGGTGAATTCCCCTCCTCTTTCTCCTCCCTCTTCTCCTCTCCCCTCCTCCACCTTTCCCCTCCTCTCTGTCATTAGCTGGTATATAAGAGCATTGCATCCCACTCTACCTCTCTCACACACATACAGTGTGTTTTCTGGGACGGGGACAGTCGAGGGGAAACTAGAGATTACATTGTCTACCTGCCTGTAACGGAACTATTTTCCTCGCTGGAATTTCCATTTAAGAGGTACGACCTTTCCATTAACAAAATAATAGCACTAAATAGTAGGAAATGCTCAGCAATAGCTGTGTAATTGTCCCCTGGTGAGGGGTGATTTAAGCCTTTATGCTGGTGAAGTGCTGCAGCGTAATCCAGTATTGTTTGCACGTGTATGTGTCCATGGTTGTACCTTACGACTGATGACGAGTGATGTTACAAATGTTGACTTGTGTGTTTCCTGAAAGCGGCTGTAACTGTAGCGTTCCTTTTGGTGACACGTTTTTTTAAATTGACTTTCCTCTCGGGCTTCTCGTATCCTCCGTTTGCATTATCCGCTTGACCTCTCTTGTCACCCATCACTGAATTATTTTCTTCTCCTCTCCCGTGTCTTACATAACCGTGCCATGAGAAATCTAACGTATGCGTTTCCTTCATATCTCCCCCTCAGATCTGGCATCAACGTAAAGGGTGTCACGGCTAAATCCTTACCCATCATCAGCACCCGGTGACATCGCTCTTAACGCTTGATCTGCCACGTATTTTCCTTGTCCGTCTCATCAACTCCGAACGCGCTCCACATCATCCTCGGAGACCATGAGCAGGAACCACAGTGTCACCCTCTTAGGGCCGGCCCCCTGGGGCTTCAGGCTGCAGGGAGGGAAGGACTTCAACATGCCCCTCACCATCTCCAGGGTAAGACTAAAACGTGCACACCGCGACACACGCACGTGATCACGCGTATGCCGGACACACTATCTACTAGGCGATAAAAGCACACGTCCCTGTTTTATCTGCACTCATTCATTAGAGTGCAGCTGCAGAATGGCTCCCCAGCAATGGCACATGGCCTGTAAGTGCCTCTCTCTCTCACTCCACCTTTACACCACCACACTCGCCCCCACCACACTTGTGATAGCTCAGCTGAATCTTATGCCATCTGTCATGTATGGACCCCGCAGGAAAACCTTTTCTCTATGCATTCCACCTCACTATGGAGTGTCTCTAGCGATCCCATCCCAGGTCTTGCACACACATCTTGGCTTCTGTTCCTCTGCTTGAACCAGTAAGTTGATGGTTCCTTGGTTTCTTTGCCTCTCAGTGGCTCGTCGGCCTCCCAGTCTGCTTTTCATTCACACGTTGAAGTTCCCACAAGTATGCTTCCCTCATCACTTTAACTAAAGTTAGATCCTGAACCTGATAATCCTGCTCAAGCTTCTGTTCTGTTCTTCTTGGGCAGGCGGCTTTACTGGCACAAACAAAATACAGTGAAGCGTACTGTCCATGCACTGCACCCGCATGCATCACACACATACACACCATTCAAACTGGCAGTGTACAGACTTACAGCAACATGAGACTGATGATGAATGGCTCGCCAGGTCCTGTGCCAATCCCCCCTTTGGGGCCGCTTTGAGTTGCCATGTTTGTGTTATTACTTTGGATGTGATACTTTTCCCACTAAGCAAAGCCATGTGGATTCTTACCACACGGTTGTGTGTTTTGTGAGTCTGTGTTTGTTTTTGGGAGTCATGGACCTCAGAGTTACGGAAGACGGTGTCTGAGAAAAACATGTCAGACAGAACATAGAAAAACAAAACAACGAAATCCTACAAAAGCAACTCTTTATATGCTACCGTGAATTTTGACACGTGGATCCTGTCTCATCTGAAATAGCAAATCTTGAGTAAAATATTCAGCAAAAACATTTATTCTCAAGAAATCATGCTGATATAACTGGATTTAATGGAAATGGATGATGGTTTTGACGTCAGTCAGTGAAGGTTTACTTATTCCCAGAGAGGTTAGCAGTAACTGAACTAAAATTGTCTCAACAGCCCACTCTGACCTTTACTGCAGTATCACAATGACCGTTATGTGGTTTGAGGTTTCAAGACCTTCGCAGTGTGAATAAGTGTTGATGCAGTTTTGCTCACTGTTCAAGTGGATGTTAGGTCTTAAGACTGTAAAGTGTACTGTGTGTGGATAGTATGATTTATGAGTATGCTTTGATACTTGATCTTTTATTCTTCCAAATGTGACATCTTGTGTGAAACTCTTGAAATGTGCAACGTCCTCTTGCACTAAAGGATGAACTGATTTGCTCATCAGTGGTCACCCTGATCTCAACAAAATGATTATTGGTCATAACTCAAGAAGCTTCTAATTATGACAGTTTGACACAGATGTTGAATGTGATAAAATGATGAAGTGATTACATTTTGGACAGATATGAATGTGAACCGCAGCTTGACTGCTTGGCAGAAGCATACAACCACGAGATGGGAATTCAAGTTCCTCTCTCCGATAAATCGGTGAAAAGTGATTCGAGAATAAAAGAGCAGTCTCTGTTTCTCGTTACATCCACCGCGCATCAAAAGTTGTGAACAAAAGCTGCAGCCAATGAAACCGACACAAACATTCTGCCCTCCCTCATTGGTTCACACCTTATTTACATCCCAGCTGACCATGTTGTTTTCTCAAAATGCCATTTGATTGGGTCTTTAATGAAATAAAGATCAGTTGTGTCGAAAGCAATGTATTATGTGAAGCTCAAGATTTTTTTTCCAAGGAAAAAGAACATTATAAAACAGAACAGAAGTGCATCTGGTTTGGAGAGACTTGAATTGGGTGAAGCGTGGCCATTATTTAACTTTTTGGTTTTTAGGGGGAGAGTAATGTAGAAAAGCAGAGGACAGGGAGCGCATGCGACCGGCTGTCATCACTTCTCCAGTCCGTTATCAATATAGCCTTGGATTCGGTCTCTGTGACACAAACGTATGATGTCACCCAACAGGTGATGGATTTAGATTTGCCTCTCTGGGCCCCATATTCTCATCAGACCTTCTTCCTGTCGTACCTTCCTATTGTTTCTCTGCGTTTTTGTACATCTCTGCATCCTCACAAACACGTTTTCAGTCCACGTACGAGAATCAACCCGAGCCCCCCCTCCTCCGACCCATTAAAGCCATTTCATGGTGATGAAGGGCAGTGCTTCTGACCGCCCATCGCCCATATACACTGTTTCTGCTATGTGTTTCAGACACATCGCTCTCTGCCAGTCCAGCCGTACAGTTGGTTCTCAGAAGGGGTTATTAGGGAACGCGGCGCTCCTGCCAGACCACACTTAGCCTGACAGCTGCTGTTGCTAAGCTCCATACATATGTTGATATAGTGTGTGTTTAGTTTACGGCACGAGTCGTAGCCAAGGTATTATCACATTGTGCCGGTACTGCATCATAGCGGCGAGTATAGGTGGAACCCTAACTGGACGTCTGAGCTATCTGCCCAGTAACTGCTGTTTTTTTCTCACCACCTCTCTTTTTTTTTACTTTTACGGTGTAGAAAAACACTTTTATAACGAGCCACGATGCTGCTTCTCAAAGTGCCAATGAAACCATGGCAACCCAGTTTGACGTAGTCCTTAAAAGGAGATATTTCGAGGAGTAAGGGAAAGATTTAGGCAAAAGCAGGCAGTGTGAGAACGTGGGGTTGCTATGTTTAATATAGTTAGATAGCCTGATGATAACCTGCATTAGTTTAGCAGGCTTTCACATTCGTCACGCTTTACATTACAAATGCACACTGTTCAGTAACACAGCTGGACATACTGGTGCTACCTTGATACCTTGTCTTTTAGTGAAGCAACCATTTTTTTATATTTTTTTTAATTAGCTTGCAGGAGCAGTCCAGTTGATCTTCACTAAAACCGTTTATTGTGAGAAGAATTTACTCGTATTACGGATCAAAGTGCTTTCAAGAACAAGTTCCCCCATGTGTATAGACAGAAAATAGCTGCCCTCGTTTCCCAGTTAAATTTACCACCGGAGAATCAATATTTAAACCTTTCTTGGGGCAGCCCACTTACAGAATCCACTGCTAAAATAATTTGAAGGAAGGCAGCCCGGGGGAACATACGCATTAAGCTTCTGAAAATAGCTCCATCATTTCACAGGTCAGCTCCTCGTCACCACATCCCACTCATCAGGCAAACTGGGCTTTTATCTGTACCCTTCTTTTAAGAGCTCCTGGGTCTAAGCTGAATATTGACCAAAGTGCATCCTGGGTCTTTAATGATTCAATTAAATATTTACCATATTTTCCATAATGATGCATCTGCATGTCAGCACTGGATGAATCATTCCTCTAGAGCTTTTATGTCAAAATGTCATAAATAAAGAGATTACAAGCTGGTTTTGAAGGATTGTTAATCACACGTGATAAAGTTTGTGCTTTGACTACAGCAGGATGACTGGAAGGCTAATCTATATTAACACCTTTTCATGGAAGAATGCAGTTCCTGGAACTGCATCAGCGGTGGCTGCACTGCTGCCACCCCAGAGACGCTGCAACAGGCGATGATAACAACTGACCGCAGTTACGGGTGGATTTCAAAGACCGTTTCTATACATAGTGTCTGCATTTCTGCCTCCCGGCCTCTATTTCCTCCTCTCACAGTGCTTGAACTTACACTCGCAGTGCATCAATGTCCAGGTCTCACACCTGCGACGCAGCAAACTTAGCCTTAACCTTTCGTACCAGAACACCAGAGCCAGTTGACAGCTCCTCCGTATGACTTATTATACCTAAATCTGTCTTAATCAAACAAGTCCCATTCTTCCCTCTGAGTATCTATCTTAGTGAAACAGTCGCGGAGCCAGAATCAACAGCTTATCATTTCCTGTCCCACAAATCAATCTGTCAGAGTGTGTGTGTGTGTGTGTGTGTGTGTGTGTGTGTGTGTGTGTGTGTGTGTGTGTGACTTATGTTGTATTTGGACAATCTAGCAGATTGGACTTTTCTGCGCTCACAGCATTATTATTAATCTTACGCTCCATCACATTTATTAGATCTGACGTGGCATTTTAAGATTTGCCTTTGGGTTATTCTAGTCTCTATTTTTGTGATGCCACTAATCTCTTATCATAATAAATTATTTCTAAGCATTGTAAGGCAGGTTTGCATCGTTACAGCAGTGATGATTTGAGAGAAAAGTGGAGGATTATTTTTTTGAAAACACGCTCATACCTTCCTATTGTATGTTGACAGTTATCTGGGCCGACTGGTGACCTCGCTAAGGCAAGTCTGTCTTCACCGGTAATGGACGGACTGATCCATCGTAAAAAAGCCCTATCAGTGTCACGCATGCCAATACAGGAACCAAGCCAAAGAGATGATTCTTACAGTACCTATAGTTGTCAACTGAAGGACGTGATAATAAAAATGGAAAAGGCACTGAAAGAAAAGATGCTGCTTTAGTGTAACTGGAATGAACAGAATGATTTGAGGCCAGAAAAGAGCAGCCAGGTCATAACGTGCACTCAGGTGAATTCACAGACTTGAATACCCTATTGTTTAATGCGGCTATAATGTATTTTCCACCGTCGCTGCTAATCCGGCCATGACTCCTCTGCCTTCCTCTCAGTATACCGGTCTCATGGCTGGTATCATATTTACTCATAATAATAATGCTCGACTATAAGGAGTGAAGGCTGCGGGTGAGGAGTTCACTAGCAGGGGAAGCAGCTGGAGCTCTCCTCTTTCCTCTTTCCTCTTGATGCTTTGTTTGGACGTTGTTCAGTCCAGACCCTGAAGTCTCACGCCTGCTGGAAGACGAGGAGACAAAAACTAGCGATGATGACTGGAACTTCCCAGTGATTTGCTTTAATACTGGATGGCTTCTTTTTACACACATTTTAACTGCTGCTATGACCAGAAGTCTTTTTTTTTATGCTCATGGCTCACTAAACATTCAAGCAGCCATTCCCAGATTCTCTGGAGGCATTTCTCCCCCTCTGATTAAAAGCACTCTGGGTAATAACACTGCCATTAATTCTTCATACAGGTAAACAATTGTTACTCATTTATTTGGCCAGGTTCCAGATGTTGCCTAATAGCATTACACCCAGACGATATTATAAACACGTTAAACATGACATAACGCGTAATTTAAAACAACCATTTTGGATTAATTAATTACAGCCTCCGTACTGTAAACGGGTGCTGCTGATGACGCACCCTTTGCTTTCCTATGGATGGAGGACAATCCAGCTTTGTGTTATTTGGGCTGTATCCCTGACTGTGTGTTCACCGTCCTGCCAATGTAAGTCCCACAGCGCCATGACAATCACAGCATTGAGTCTGGCTGAGAATGCTGGCTTGTTTCGCTCCTAGTTTACCCGAGTGCTGTTAGCTTTTACAACGTAAAATAATGTCGTGTGGATTTGTTGTTGCTGTTCTTCTGTGTAGTTTTACGATATGGCCCCTTTTTTTACATATGTTACTATAAACGTTCACAACACGTTTTGGTGAATAACACTTAATGTTCACGAGAAAACTTCACAGGGCGACGTGGAGCGTTTACACAGCTCCAGGTTAATGCCTGTTGTATTGTTTTGGGATTGAGAATGGACGTTATCTTTATCACTTTTTAGTGAGACATTTATTTTGAAGACCCAAACCAGAGGAAGCATTTGGTTTCTACTTTATGTGGATATAATAACGTCAAGAGAAAGCGGCATGATCTTGAAAATGCTTATCAGCTTGAAGGGGGATTATGCTTGAATGGGTTTTTTTTAGGCTTCTTGTAAGTATGATGGATCTCTCTCTCTCTCTCTCTCTCTCTCTCTCTCTCTCTCTCTCTCTCTCTCTCTCTCTCGCTCTCAATGTATGCAAGGTGTTTTCATGCATTTGGCTGCTGCTGCACTGATATCTATCTATGGAAACTCAGTGCCATGTAGCCTTTTCTTATTAAGGTCGAGCATTAACATACAAGTCAGCCAGTGATGATTAGACTCCGGTGCACACACAGCTTTAGGGAAAACACACTTTTTACGGGAATGTCCAATCATTTAGAGCGATGTGGGATGAGGCCCTTTTCACACTTGTTGCATCACATTCTATTGATTCTAACTCTCAGTTGGAGAGCTCTGCTATAAAAGTTATCCAGACACTCCACTCTTCTCCAGTCTCGACTTATTATTGTATATCATGTATTGCATGCTCATTCTTGAGGTTTTTGTGTTCGTCTGCCTGTCCGCCAGCAATGTGTGGCGTACATGTCTATACATCAATGATGACATTTTTAGATTCTTTCAACTGCTTTTCTCAAACTTGGCTTTTAACCCTGGAAGCGTGTGTCTGCATCAGACTCAGCTGAAAAGGAGCTGTGGGTTTTCTCTGATAAACACTAGATCCTGTTTCAGGTATTTCCATGACTCAGCTGACATAACTGCATGATTTACCTCATTCAGGAGCGTAAATTGTGAGTGAAACGTTGCCTGACACAGTTTAATACGTGTTAGTGACGGATCCAACTAGGTTGAGGTGATGTCTGGCCCGGCTGTCTCCCAAACCTTTTTTTAGTCTTTCCCTTTCTCTCTTCTAACTTTCTCTCTGCCTCTGTCTCTGAATCTTCTTCTTGAATTTCTCTCGCCTCTATATTTCTTTAGCTCCGTCTCAGAATGTTGACTTTTTGATGTAACGTTTTAATAATGTTTTGGTTATTTTAGCAGGGAATCAGGCAGGCTATTTCCCTGCACATTGTCACACATGAGCTGTAAATATACAATAAAGGGAGATTTCCTGTGACGTAGATGTAGAAGATAACCTACTGGATGTCTGAAGGCTGGCATGTGGAAGCCTTTTGTGGCTGTTTTTGTGTGAATGACAAGGAACAATCTGGGTGTTTGTGTCTCCCGCTCTCAGCGTTTCAATCATAGCGTGATGTTAACCATCTGCCTGTCATCTCTGTCGCTCCTTGTGCTGAAAGCAGGCATTGTTCAAAGCACTCACGCCGCTCAGTGTACGTTCAAACCAGACAACGTTTCAGCACTCCAGCTAGCCGTTCAATGCTATGTGTTGGAACTAGTTGACTTTTTTCACAGCACTTAAGTCCAACAGCGTACGTGTTGAAAAGTGACATTGCTGGAAGCGTAATGGGAAGTTCATCTGTGAGGGCTTTAACACACCGCATGTGTGTTTTTCTCATTTGTTCGAGTGTGAAAATTGACCTTTTTCACACCTGCAGGAATATATAATGAGGCAGGGGACTTTTATATAACAGCATTGTATGTTAGGTATGGAATTAAAGAAAGCATGTAAAAGCACATACCAGAAGAGAATCCTTTATTAGTTCATACTTCCTAAATATTAAAGGGCAGTTACAAACAACGTTGTCATTTCATTTCAAGGACTTGTTGGTTTCTGCCCTACTATGATCATCAGCAACATTACATATCCATTTTTTTTTATGTAAAAAAATCTTTATTAGAACTAAACAGCAGTATCTTTTTCGATGGCTACGATTTTCAGCGGTGAATATTCACACTGAGATCAACAAGTCCCGGTCTGACAGGACTGAGGTAACGCTGAGATGTTTGTGTTGGTGGCTCGTCGGGGGGTTGCCGATAGAAGCCGTGGTCAAGTGTTAACGGATGTCCCTTCACATTTCGGAGCTCAGCGGCTGTCGGAGCGCATGAATGTGCATACATGTACTGTATTACCGTCTCCGGTGGATATGTGCGTAGCGTTAGAGCTGCTGTTTTCTGTCATGACCAAAGCAACGCAACCATAAATCACATTCCTTGGGAAACTTGAAGTCCTTGGCTTGTTGCATAGATGGATTATTTAGTTTTCTGTTTCTGATTTTCTCAATGATTTGTTGCACTCTCTTTGATATGAAAATTGAGCTCTGAAAACCTTTTTAATCATAGTGATTGGAAACAAATGTTTGCTTTTTGGAGGCAGATTTTCCTGCCAACAGGAACATTTCTTGAGACTTATTTGGAGGACGTACAGATTAAATACAACACAAATCAAACACCTTTTTGGTCTCTGTCTGTTGTATGGGGGAAAAAACCCTCATCTGTGGTTTTGATGCAGGTTACTTTGATGCAGAGTTAGGGTGGGACGTATGTGGAGAGAGGGGTAGTGGGGGGGGCAGGAACAGAGCTCTAATTGGGGTGAAAACATATAATTGAACATTTTGTGGCGAGCGTTTGGACCATGACAGTGCCAGAGTGGTTAACATGAACACACCCCTTGGAATGGGTCAAAATGAATACAGAAGAAAGCTCACGGAGGGGTTTTTCTTTCTCCTTCCCCTCCATTTCTCCCTTCCTTTCCATCCACACTGCTCTTTTTATTAAGTTATGTTAAGGTATTTATATTGGCCTTTTTGCCTTTATTCAGATAGGACAGTGATAGAGTGAAAGGGGGAGGGAGGGGGACGACATGCAGTCGGATTTGAACCCCGGGGCCGCTGAAGTGAGGACTTTCCCGGGACGTGAGCTATCTGGCGTCCCCTATCCTCGGGATTCTAATCAGTGTCAGGGTGATCCCTCATTACTCGCTTCTTCCTGCCCTCTGTGGTTGTGAGTGGTGGTGAGTGACGCTGCGTGTGTTGGCCTAATATGACTATAAAAGGTTGGGGTTGCAGAGCCTTTCTACTAATCCGGGTGCAGAGCCTCTTTTATTAGCCCTGCCTGTGTCTGTCTGTCTGTCTGTCTGTCTTTGTGTGCATTTGTGTTTTACACTTTTTCTGTCGTTTTTCATTCAGAAAGAGATTTTTTGTAGAAGCTCTCAGTTAAATAGCTGCACTTTTAAGTGGATATCTGGTGGATAAGGGAGCCACTTCATGGTTAGATCAACCACAGAAGTAGTCTGTGTGTACATGCGTCCAGTGAAGTGGTCTGTGTGGTCCTTTTTCTTCCTGTGTCAAAAGAAACAAATGACCTCACCCCCCTTTGGACACACTTGGACCTTCTGTGCGACTGAGAGCGGTCAGAGTAACAGATGCAGCTGCGTTTTTTTGTTCTCTCTTCAGACTTTAACATTACCAGAGTCTCATTTTATGAACAATGTAGCAAGTGCACTAAATATCAATATATCAGTCATTGTCATGAAAAGTTGGTAATGATTCCTTTCACATTGGTCTCAGTCCTTTGGCATCATGGGAAAAAGACAAGAGGTTCTGTGTGTGTGCAACAACCTACGCACATTTCTAAGTGTGTTGCTCCCTCAGCCTACTGATAAGAATGGCTCTGGTGTATACACATGCTGCCACAATATATTCCCCCGTTTGTTGGCGACGTTGACTTTGAGTTGAAGACCGAAAGAAAAGAAAAGAAAAGAAAAAAAAACTAACAGGAGTTCTTCTGTGTGCCTTGGATCTGGGTCAAATTAACAGATTAGAAGTGCAGCAATTAAACTTTGTTTAGATGCAGTAATTTTGCAGCACACCCCCCAAAACCCCCCGGGATACACTGAAAACCATATACAAGTGGAGGGTATGCATATTTTATGATGTGTGCAAACTAAGATGTCTGGTTTGTAATTGCTATTACCTCAAAGCCAATAAAACGGGTATGTGTCTGCACTGTGTAGCAGTGTCCCATTAGCAATTTGTCACCTTTTTAACTGCATTTTGAGTATAATGCCATACTTGCATATTATTGGCATGACATTCACAAGTTGCACTGCTACTGTTGAAATGTGGCCCCAAACTCTGAATAAGGGCCTGCAATATCAGTCTGCTATGTGTCAATTTGCGTGTGCCTGGCTTTTGACACACAGAAGGCAATATGTTGAATACAATGCCTTCACTTTTTATTGCTGCTTTCTTTGTGATATCATTTAATTTCCAGTCATTTAGCTGATTCTGTGTGCTGATAAAGGAAAGAAATATGTTCCTTTTGTCTAAATTTCCCATAAACAACCCACCAGTGAGAAATGGCTGCATACAGTAGTGGGGAATTGGGACACAAGGATTGGATTATGGCCGTGACCTTTCTTCTCACACATGCAGTGGTTAAGAGATATTTTAAACTTTTTCTCTTTTCTTTAACAAGCTGTAAGCCCATTTTGACAGCCGGTCATAAAGAAGAAACAAAGGTAACTCAAAGATGAAGGTTCCTGCTGTCAGACACACATCAGCCAATGTACAGTAGGACCACAGTCATGTGGTCGAGGAGGACCAGGTCTTTCATTAGCGTTGCTCAAATCCTTCTGTAATGGAACAGATCCATGAATCCATGTCCTCCCTCACCCTCCTGCTGAATTATCCCGACTTCGATGCTGTTGGTCATGTAGATAATTGAAGCTGTTTG
This sequence comes from Chelidonichthys spinosus, assembly GCA_029853015.1. Classification (NCBI taxonomy): domain Eukaryota; kingdom Metazoa; phylum Chordata; class Actinopteri; order Perciformes; family Triglidae; genus Chelidonichthys; species Chelidonichthys spinosus. The sequence goes on from CM056831.1 coordinate 18,471,720, forward strand.
TGGGTTTTTTGTGTCTCCACAGCTGACAGATGGTGGGAAGGCGGCTAAAGGTGGAATTGGAATTGGAGACATGGTTCTGTCTATTGACGGCATCGCCACGGAGGGCATGAACCACCTGGAGGCCCAGAACAAGATCAAGAGCTGCACGGGCAACCTCAGCCTCACCCTGCAGAAGTAAGTCATGAGCTCACTGTGTGTGTGTGTGTGTGTGTGTGTGGAAGCCTCTTCACTTCAGAATGTACGTGAGAATGTGAGAAGGAAGCCATTCATCTCCATGACAACACAGGGTCCATACATTCCCTTTCAAACGCTCCCAAACATCCCGTCCCTGCATTCGGATTTAAAGTCCGCGCCTCCCCTTTGAACACCAGACATCCCGCATACAGGCAGATGTTCACTGTTGTTGTAGTAGTTAATCTTAGCTCTAACACAGCAACACCATTAGTTGTGGCTGATCTCCCCCATTCCCCGAAGGCAAGAGGAATAACTGAAATCACAGCTAGAGCATCACACATGTGCACCACCCCCTCTTCCCCAAGGCCTACTCCTCACTGTTTGGTGGAATCTTGTTGTACAGTGGATCTGATTTATCACAAGCACTTGGGGCGTGTGTGTGTGTGTGTGTGTGTGTGTGTGTGTGGTGTGTGTGTGTGTGTGTGTGTGTCTTGATTCTCATGTGGTTTGAATTGTCCGGTTCCTTGGCAGCACCTGTAGGCATGTGTGTGTTTTCATTTAAACACAAATGTTCAAGGCTCTTCCACTTGTCCCTCTTTTGGATTTAGGATCTTGAAAGTGGGAGCGGATTTACATGCAGAGGGAAATGAATCGATTGAGTTAATTGAAGCAATAAAATGCTCAGTTTGGGTTTCCTTTCTGTAGGTTTTGATCCGTGTCTGGATTTCACATTCCGTCCTCCCTTGAATGACTTTCATCTCTCTTTCACAACTCCCCTAGACTTAAAAAAACTCAAAGTAACGTTGACATTTTGTCACGTCAGGGTCCATGCAGATACACCACCACAAACCTCTACACTGTCATAAGTGATGATTGAGAGGGATTATTTTAATATCAGTCCTTACATTGTGTTGTAATGTTGCACATTACACCTAAACAGATGATGGTGTGTGGCTCCTGGTTTATAAAGTGGAACAATTCTACCACACATGCATCTGCTTTTTATCGCCTTTCTCCCTGAAGCTGCATTAAATATGTGGACGAGACCGCTAATAAATTCAACGTTTCAGTGCTTCATCTAACGTTTGGAATCTAGTGAAAGAGGCTGATGGTGCTTTGCAAGACTCCTCGCATAACTCCAACCTGCCAAACATATGATCTGTTATTATGACTGACAGACCATATATCTATCTATGGTCTTAAAGGGGTAGTACAACAGTATGCTTATTTAATTTCCTGGCAAGAAGTAGATCAGAGGATTGAACCTAATCGTTTGTCTGTTGAATATGAAACTCCTGCATGGATGGTTAGCTTAGCATGAAGCTAGTAAGGCCGGGTATTGGTACTCGATAAAGTAACCTAATACCAACTAACAAACTAATAGTACTAGTAGTACTACTAGTACTGAACAAATCTCATGTAAGGGTGCGCTTGTTAAAGGATTATCTGATCTGTGGCAGACATCAGCCCTTCAAGACTTGGGTTATGCATGATTGGAAACACATGGAGGCACTTTTATCATTGAGTGGCAGTATTACGTTGTTAAGTCTGTGTGACCAGGCAGCCACTTTAGGGACAGCTGGCTCCACCTTCTGCTTCACACGGATACTTTCGGAGCCAGAAGATTGACAGTAAGCCCTAAACCGTCACCAGACTCCATTTACAATAAGAAATCAAATCTGAGTTTTGAGTTTTTCTTTGTGTTTGTTTCTTGGCACTCATTGGCACTGGGAGTTAGACAAGTGTCATGCCTAGGTCAACATCTGGACTTTTAATAGGTTTACATGCGTAATGGAAAGAACCAATCTCGTCTCTCGTTTCTGTTAGTTTTTATAGGCGTCGCTCGCTTCTCTTTTCCATTTTTCACTTCTGCCTGCACATTGTGATTGGGTCTCCGCTCTCTTCTCTGGGTCAGATAGCAACAGGAATGATAACAGCGAGGAAGATACAGAGGAGTGTTAACAATTCACGTGGAGTCTGCGTGTGTGTATTTTAAAAGGAGACAGGTTGTTATTCCTTTTCCAAATAAACGAGTGATGGGGGAAGAAGAGATGGACAGCAGATGTATGGACTGGGACAAGACAAGAGAAAGCTGTAAAAAGTGGTCCACAGGAAGCACGTTGTCCAGGTTATAATGAGTTTTTGAGGATGACGTGGCAGATGTAAGAGCTCCAAATGATCCTGGCACTGACTGGAACAGGACCGGGATGTATTATCTGAAAAACAAGGCCAGATGAATGCCATTTCCATGGTTACTAGTGTAATAATCACTAACCATCATTAATTTAGCTGTCTCTGGGACGTATTTCACAGTAAGGCATGCAGTGTTGAAATTGCAGGTAACAGGTGCCAAGCTGACATCAGTGTAAGTTTGTTGTTGTCCCATTGTGTCCAGATCAGCCAGTTTTAAGTGATCCAACCAGTGTCAGGGCTGGCACAGCTCTGTGAATTATTTAAAAAGAAAAAAAAAAAAAAACTGAGGGTCTGTTTGCACCTGGTTGAGGAAAGTCACTCAGCAGTTTTCTTTATTCAACTGTATTTGGCTCCAGCAGCAAGTGTCTGGCAATGCAGTGTGTAAATTAAATTTCATGGCTGTGACTGAGTGAGGGATTCTGTACATTTTCAAAAATCAGAGTCATCGGTGTCACATATTAAAGATTCAGTTAATTGTTTAAAAGAAGCTGATAGACAGTATTAATTAGAGGATCTGTGTGTTGAAGACGGTTTCTGTCATTAGATTGGATACACTGCATAAGTGGAATAGCAGTAGGGGAATAAACAGTGACGACATGACTGCTGCTGACCTGAAGTGTTGGTTGTTTGACTTGACATTTGGAGTTTTTCTTCTGTCTAGGAATGCACTCTGTATTGTTATGGTAATAATAGCTATGAAAACACAAAGCTTTGCTTCCTGACCTTTTGGACCCTTCACCGCTTTCTGTCAAACAGTGTAAGTGTGTGTGTGTGTGTGTCTGCGGCGCACGCCAAGGTAGTGGGATTTAAATTTTAAAAGAAGCAGCAACAAGGAAGTTGGATGAAGCTTAAAGAAGTCAATGGAGTCAAATGGAAGAAGCACAGCATGGCAAAGAGATGAAAGAGAGACACATAAACAATGATGGAGATGGATATTAAGGCTGACGGTTTCTGTGAACCATAGATCATCCTGCTCGATGGCAACAGGTGACAACATCACCCCTCCATGTTAAGATTCATACATATGCATGAACTTTTATCATGGTTGCTTTGTGCACAGCTGTGGAAAAAATGTTGTCACGTTTCTGGGAATTTTTTTTGTCAATGAATCATCTTTTCTTAAGTTTTTTTTATCTTCAGCTTCAAACTGATTTCCATTTCATTAGATCTATAAAAGGAACTAATATCTTGTTAGCTAGACTGACTGTTGATGGAGATATCGACACATGTGGAACACGTGTGTTCATAAAACATGCACAATGAACGTCCCCAAACAGACTGTTAGTAAAGGTTTTAGGACATTTGATTGAACCTCTCCAGGCTTTTTAGCAAGCAAAATTGGATGACAATGTCAATTTTCTGCCAAATCCCAACAGCAAGGATGTTTTCATGAACAAAATAAAAAACAATATTAATGAAAATATCTGCAGTGTTGCAAAATGTTGATTCCAAACAGATTTTTGGCCCATATGTGCCCAAAATCATTCGTTTATTCTTAGCCTTCTTATTTTGTACTAACCATCATTTCCTGATGTTAGCCGACATGCTTTTCTTACATAAACCCAGTGCCATATCATCCCGTTATATTTGAGAGGCAGATATCTCAATGACCAATACCTCCAACATGAGGCAACTCGATCTAGATCGACACACAGCAATACAGTTAAGAGGAAAAATGTGTATTTTTGATTCGGGGGCTGAACTGTCCGTTTGCTGTTCGAGCGGAGGCGGGTGCAGTTGAGAAGTTGATGAAAGATTGGCAGAAGCAATGTTTACAAGGAAGAAGGAAGTAGAGAGACGAGGGAGGAAGGCGGGAGTGAGAAGCTGACATTCGAGATGATGTGGGAGATTAACTGAAGGAAAGTTTAAGGAAGGGAACGCTATGAGAACCGAGTGGGGGTCTACGATCCCAATTACAAACGCAGAAGGACGTTTTCTCCATGCTGATGGCTTTGTCATCCAACAATCCCGAAGTTTCAACTCTGAAATTAGCCTCTCCAGCAATGTCATTATTCTCGCTAGAGGTACACCCAAGTCGTTCATTCCAACAAACCCCCCTTTGTATTCCAGCAGCACTTCAGCTGCCAGTGTCTGCTTAAATGCTTTATTCCCAACAGTTATGTATTTTTGGAAGCTATTTAATAGGCCTGTGTGGGTTTTGAGCATTTTTCACCAGTGATGGCCGAGTTTCAAGATCTGGATGTGTAAGTGGAAGCTAGAAGGTACAAATTGAAGCGCAGTCAACCTCATGCACCCACATGTACAGTACACGGAGCGCCGCAACTGAGGGGCAAGTTTGAATGAACTACTGATCACGCAACAAACAAAGGTCTTTGAGGCGGCTTTTGTTGTGCTCACTTAATTGGTTCCACTTCTCTTTTTTAATCTGAGCTGAGATCTCACCCTGTTGAATGGACCACAAGCGAGATAATGGCGGTGTTTGACAGGCTTCTTTGTGACTGAGAGTCACTATAGTGGAGTCTTATGCACTCATGCAGAAAGCCACAAGGACAGGCCATAATAAGTCATGGATGAACACGATCATGTTTTAGATCTCTTGGGCATTTGGGGTAAAGCTGGCCTACAACACTGGTTTTGTTGTTTGTGCTGCGGTGGCACTGACCCCCCCCCCCCTCACCACAACATGCAAACACACACGCATCATCACTAAGGAGGTTTAGCTCATCTCCACACTTACACATGCATTATTCTGCATTCTCATGTTACATATAAAATGAAACTGAGGAACTGAATCTGAACCCTCAGACACAAACACACACACACACAGATCCCAGTGCAGCTGCTGGACTTATTTTGAGTCTGGAAGTTGGCTCTGAGCACTGGAGTGAGGGAAGTTTGTGTAAGGCCGGTGTATAAGTTTTCATTTTGTTTACATGGCGTCCTCTGAACGGAGACAGCGAGATCCCCGGGTTATACGTGGTTGGTGGCTGCTTGTGCACAGCCACATCACAACCAACAACTCTAGCTGTAGTCCCGTTGACATACTTGTATGTGCATTTTGAGGTGTTGCATTAGCAAAGCTGGGTGGAAATGGCAATATTTAGTAAAAAAAAGAAGAAATGTTTTACGCTTGATTGTGATGGAATAAATTCTGACATAGCGGACATATTCCCAGAGTTTACGAATACCTTTTCCTCTCTTCTGGACAACATGATTCATGTCTAATACCAGCTAACATGGAAGAACAATTAAAACCAATTGAAATACATTCCTGAAGATCTTTCTCAGAAGAATCAGATGGTCACTTGTTTTGTTTCCAGTTTTGAATCTCTACTTCCTTCACTCATCTTTACTGCTGGATTATGGATGTGCAGACTCATCGTAACAGAATTATGCGAAAGTATCCGTTACAAAATTGTTAATCTGATGTATGTGTCAGTTAAATGTTTGTAGCCAAGACTGATACTTGAATCAAATGATCTATTGCCCGTTTTTAGCTTACGCTCTGAAATAAAACCCAGAATGGACGGCATGATTACTTGGAACTGACCTTCGTGTAACAAGAACAGCGTGTTTGAACAAACTTGGCTTTGAAGGAGAGTGATAATTGGATTCCCCATTTGCAAAAGACTGTAGAGACCACACTTTTTTTACAACAAACCAAAAAATACCTGGGTTAATGCGACTAAACTGGAAAACATTTGGCCTGCTGAAGTGTTTCAGTGGGGCACAAAGAGGTGTGAAGCAGAAAAAAAATATCTGACTGCAGAGAAAAGAGTGTGATATTACAACATTAAGAACCCGTGCTCCAACATGATCGCCCTGATGGCATTAAACCGGTACACTCGGTCCATGAGAGCACGTACTACCTTCAAGTCGGGCGTTGATGGAAGCTGCCTTTTACCTACTCCTATTACTGCAGAACATGTGCTTCACTAGGTGATTGTGATTTGCTTGTTTGCGTTTGGCTTCCTCACTGTTTTTATAGATCCCACAATACTGCCGATAATATCAAGAGGTTAAGAAGAATGCATCTTAAACCTGAGCACTAATCTGTGGTATACCAATATAACATTTATAGTATTTGCTTGATCACTTAGAACTTGTGAGGCTTGCATATTTACAGGCCTCTGCAAAGCCTCTGTACTCATAGACGCCCTACGCAGCTGCCATTGTCACTTACTCGGCTCGTACGTTTGCCAAAGATGTTCCAAAGCCAAAAGGGGCTAAACTGGTCTCACCTGTTTCCGTCTCTCACTGGCCTGCAGTGGATTTGCCAAAGATCATCTAAAACCGATGGCCGTCATCATCGCCTTGGCTTTCAGTATTCACCAGTAATATCCTAATACCGAGAGAATGCGGCTTTGGACACACCTGTCTCTTCCCGTCTGTTCTTTTTGCCAAAGAAAATACAACTCTCAAGAACATCAGGGGTCTGTGAAGGTAGCCCCTAGATATCCTGAGGCCAAGAACACTGTGTTAAGCTCATCTGTCTCTGCTTTTTTTTTTTTTTTTTTTTATATATGTGTGTATATTTTATTCCCCTCCACTATTTGCCAAACAGCGTTAGCCAAGCCCCCATCTTCAGGGCCAGCCAGCATTGTTGAATGATACCCAAATGGGCTGCAGGAATAGTGTGAGGAGTCATCAGTACTAATTAGAAGAGAAAACACAAGGAGCTACATTTCATAAGAGCTGAGTAATTAACTATAAATGAAACCACTCGGCAGAATTACAAATGACGTTTATAATAAATTCTAATCAACATGTTTCCAAACGCTTACATCGCTCATTTCATTTGCCGAGTTTGAAGCTGTGTTATCAGGTCAGATCGGCTGATGGACTCGGATTCAGCCAACGGACTCATTGCCTGGTTTTACCTTGTTTGATCCACATAATCAGAGTGTAATCCTCAACAGCATTCAGTGTGTCTTTTTGTGTTTTAGTCAAGTGTGTAGACCACTTGGCGCACTCTCACCCCTCCCTGACCTTTTTTTTCCATCATCATCAACTTCAGGCTCATCTGTTAAAATAATATCATGATTTTATAGTAGAAAGGGGGGAAAAAAAGAGCCAGGACCATTTTATGATCACTGTCACAGTGCTGTCGCCTGAGTTTACGACACTCTCGGCCTCAGTTAGAGAAACATTTGAGTAAGTCTGTGTGTGTGTGTGTGTGTGTGTGCTAAAGAAATAGAGAGAGAGAAATTCGGTCAGAAATGCACCAGGTAAACAGAAACAGAAAGTTGGACGCCAAACCGAGAATCACAAACAAGCCAGTAAATCCCGCATCTCTTTGAGTGAATCCTCTGAGTGATACTGACGCACATTGATATCCGTAACCCTCCCGACAGACCTGGGGCCAGATGTTGAATATGGAAAACGCTACGGTGTCCAGCTGCGGATCACTCTGATGGACAGGCCATCGGACCCAGCTGGAGGGGGCCGTCTCTTTAAGTCTGTAGTTCTCTCTGATGTGCCGTGTTGTTTCTGTTCCTGCTGCCTTCAAAAATAACCCAGCCGCCAGAGAGAAAACTATAAACTGCAAAGTAGACGGCAGAAAATAGGAGACTCACTTCGTCCCTCGCTCACATTAAATGCACATTATAGGGGCATCTTTCATCATTTCACTAGTTAGTCTTCTGCATGATAAACACATTGTTGAAGTACATGAGCACATCATTTGAGACCACGGTTCAGATGGAACCGCAGCAGTGAGTAATAAATCCTGAATCTCTACTTTAGTGCATCCCACGTGGATGTCTTTATCCAGTTTGCCCCCCCACCCCCACCCTCCTGCATCACTGGTTTCCCTTACGGAGCCCCAGCATGCACCGAGTTTGCCTCCAAGGCTGATATTCTTCAACTCCGTCAGTCCAGGAGCCACACTTGAAACAATGCAATCTTCATTTGTGTCTTATGAAATCCCACCAGGGCTTTTGGTTGGGTTGTGTTTAACCCGTGTTTTGTAACTTCAGCAACACAGGTTTGGATATCCTTGCTGCACGGTCCTGGTCAAGATCATCCCAGTGCGTTTGTCATTCAGCTGCATTGCGAAGGGAAAGCTCAAGTCTTGGCTGGCCACCTTGGACTCACGGCCCGTGAAGTAAATGTTGATTCAATTACACTTTGAATCTTTGAAAGGATGGTGATGATGATGGGAGTTCAGCGTGGGAGTTGCCGTGTTTGCAGAGGTGTGGCGGGCCATTATCAAGTCAGGAGTCATTAAAACTGAGAAGAAAAAATGCTTTTAGCAAGCCAGCTTGTGTTGGAAGAAAATCATAGTGTTTTTTGTTATTTGGGTCCCTTTCCTTGTGCCTGTGCGTCTTTGTCAGTGCTCCATGTGTTCCACGTGAATTCCTCTGTTTACGTGTACAGTTTTTACTTATTGGTCAGTCTGCTGTGAAACAAAGCTGTAAAAGTTTTAAATTAGATTTCAAAAGTCAACACAGGACTCCAGTCCTCCCATCTACTACTTTTACTGCCCAGTGACTCCAAAGACGCTGCAGCCAGTCAGACTCACTCACTCTGATAGGCACTTAAACCAAACTTCACCGTTTCTCATGAAAAGAAAAACACGTCCTCTGCCTTTTAAAATAGATACGTGCATGAATGTGATGTTACATAAAATTATTTTTATGATTTTTGGGAAACATCTCAGGAGAGTTATGTGCTGTCCTTCTACAGCACATAACTCTCACTGTTCATCTGTTTTAGTACCTTACATAAGGTGTGGTTAGACTGCATATGCTCTACAGCACTAACTCTTCTTCTTTGCTGTCGTAAAAATCCAATAATAATTTACAGGTTTTTGTCTCATATATGTCTTCTCCACCCACGGCTATTTACTGTTTAATGGATGCCATGTCAAAACCCAGTAAGATGGATTTTCCTCTTTCTTTACCTCCATATTTTTGTTTATTTTGAAGCGTGAGAATACATACTTGTGTTGAGCATCTGTTGGGGTTTTGATGCAGCGCTGCTGACCTTCAGGCTGCTGGGGAGACATTGCCTCCTTTCTCCTGCCCTGGTGGGGTTTTACTTAATGTGTCTGTTTCCTCTCATGGTCTGCTTTTAAGACTCCTTAGGGTACCAGTCCACCACTGTGTGTGTGTGTGTGTGTGTGTGTGTGTGTGTGTGTGTGTTTTTTTTGTTTGTTTTAGAAAGTGAACTACTATAAAAAGTGCTTGTTTGTTGCTGTGTTACCACAGGAAACACAGTGGCTGTGTTTTCTTCAGTGGTAATCTCCTGTTATAAAATGTGACATTCTGTGTAATTATCATCACATCTCCTCCTATATCGGTCGATTTTCACAGATTAAGCCAAATGAGAAGGATATAAAGTGTGTCTTTATGTACCAGCATGTTAAAACTTAGAGATACTGACTTGAATGTGACGTCAGGTCAAGTCTGTATTGAGTAAAATGTCTCCCATCGGATACACAGACAACAAGCAGCTGGAGCGAGAGGCTCTCATGAAAACAATAGTTGACCCGCACCCTCAGGCTTTTTGTCTCGCCACATTGATCTATGGCAGAGGATAAAGAAGTAAGAATGTTACAGCAAATATATGAGACACAAACAACAGAGGCAACACGATGACTTGACTGAGGGAAAAACTGATGGGAACACAAGTTTTGAAACGAGGAAAAACATACCTCAAATGTTCTCATAGTTGATTTGACTTGATGAATGTTTTTGCAGCGAAACCCACGCTACTGTTAACATATCTAGTTCCTTCGGCCTGGTCGGCGTCAAAGCTCCTTTTAGGATCTTGTGTGATGTCATGCTCAGCTGAAAGGCCTGTCGGGACATCTGTGTAGATAGTGGTGGGAGGTAGCGGATAAGGAACGGGGAGGATCATGGGCACGGAGCACAAACCCAGCTACAGTACTTGTGATGCATGGCTGACCCCTGTCTCCTGTGGTGTCGCCCAGTGTTGAGGACTGATAACGTTGCCAGATCTATTCCAAGACCAGTTCTAGATAAACTCACACACTGGTCTTGAAATAGCAGAGAAATAACACAGTTGTTTTTAGATTGAATCACACCAGCGAAGGCTTGTACAGCAGCTAGTGAAAGCAGCCTTTTATTCCATCATCGTCATCTTTCTTTCTCAAGTAAGTTCTCATAGCACCGTACCTACTGTTCACGGACTCCCTCCGTTCCCCCACACACCACCACTCCACACATACACACTGTTGACACTCAAAACGCTGAACCACACGTGGCAATGATTCTGCCAGTCACTCCGCTCTTATTGTTGCTCTGGCTTTTTCTCCCAGTCACGTTGGTCTGTCTGCTTCAGTTTAAGGTAAAATTAAAAAACCCTGAAACTAAACCAGCCCTCTCTTTCCCCTTCTTCCTAATAAGGCACAGAATAGGAAATAAATAAGACAAGAGATCAGAGAGCGTGTCCCGTACTCAGGAATGACGACTGCATATATTTTATGTTGCTATAATTATCGTCATCGCTTTCGCTGAAAGAACGTGTGATCTCACTCTCAGGGAAGAGAAACGGCAACAAGTAACGCAGGAGAGGAGATAATTTAAACACAACAGAGGAGGACAGAACGGTGGGGAGATGGATGTTAAAGTAAATGAGAGGTGAGAACAGAAGAAGAAATGGGAACGATTTTCATTTCGTTAAGACTGAAAAAAACCCAAATAAAGCCATATTTCACATTGATGACCCTGCAGCACAGTTGTGCCTGCACATGAATTACCAACTGAAGTCCCTCATTTACACAGCGAGGGAGGAAGTCTCTCTCCTGTCTCGCCCCCTCTGAATCATGTGTTTCGTTCTCGAGTCTCTGGCTCCCTTCGGAAAACTCGAGACGAGTTTGATCTCGTTGCACACGTGGATGCACAGACACGCGAAACACGTGATTTTATTTATTTTTTAATATTGGGTTGATTTATTCAATATTGACTTAAAGTGTTTGTTGGACTACGGGCTGAACAAAATCGTTCCCTTCTGTCCTCGGAAGGAATGCAAGCGTTACCGCAAAGACATGTGAGAGCTGCCAGAAAATGTCGAGGCAAGATAAATTGGGTGCAAATCGAAGATAAGATCACGGCTCATAAAGAACCAGACGGGATTTGAGGCAAACGGGACCCGGCTCTGGTAATTAAACCAAAGCCATTTATAGCTGATGTAGTTTTTCACACATGTAATATTTTGGAAATGTCCATGGGGCAATGAATCCAAAAATAGACCTGGACACACATGCTGCGTGTCTGCGTGTGTGTGCGTTGGGTTGAGGCCTATTTGCAGGTGCAGATGCTGCCGAGTGTATGAACTGGTCCTTGTAGTCTGTGTTATTTCACAGCGACGGCAACATTTCCTGGGCCGAGCCTTCATGCATGAAATCACTGTCACCACACCCTGCATAATACATCATTGTGTGATGTTGTGTGGGTGTATCTCAACCGGGACTTTGTCCATTCGCTGCTTTGAGCGATTCTGTCCCCGAATGGCGGCACGCTTCATTACAGAGCTGTAGAGTGTGTGTGTGTGTGTGTGTGTGTGTGTGTGTGTGTGGCTTTCCAGGGTACACACATGTGGGGAGTTTCTGTGTTCGAGTAAACAAAAGCAGCCTGGTGGGAAATGTAAAACACGTTCCCACAGGTGTGCTGTATATTGCTCGGATGTGTGTGTGTTCAGCTTCTACTGGTGTTACTAACAGATCCCAGTCAGTGTCACCTCCACCTAACCCCACACACACACACACACACACACACACACACACACAGAGCAATCTCTTATTGATTCAGCATGGTTGGTTGCCGGCCGGTGAGGCTGATGGCATGTCCGGGCTCGGCCCTGGAAACATCGGTCGGTGATCTCACTCCGGTAAGAATAGACCCCAGAGATTAAAGACAAATTCACAACTGAGAACAGCCGCGAGGGATTTGAGAGGAGATGATGAGGACGTTTTACGACTGATTAATTTACTGAATGCATAAGAAATGTTGTAAAGTGACTCATACAGAGCAGCAAAAAGGTAATATATGGGAGCACATCAAAGAGTGCGGCATGAAACGTTTGACAAGAAATGTAGTTTAGCACTACTTCTCTTTACTGATACCATGCATACAATAAAATCTCAAATATAACTCTCTTTTGAAACTCTCACAATAGCCATGCAACAATAAAGTGCAGTTCAATACACACAAAATGTTCTCAAATATTAAGATCCAGCTTCTCAACAGTTTGAGGTCATACAGTTAACAGTATTTCCTGCAGGCCTGCATGGCATTATTTCTGAAAGATGTCCTGCTGTTTCTACTGGTACAACCCACGGTAGCATGCTGTCAGTGTTATGGAAACGCTTTTGTGTTTTCCCAAAAATACTCAATTAGGGGGGAAAAAAATCAATATTCAGGAAACTTACTAAACATAAAATATGCACCAATATTCAAAGAGAAGTAGAATAAATCCCGTAAATGACTTGTATTCAGGCGAGGACGAGCCAGCGGGAGGTTTGGGCAGAGTCCCGCAGGCCCGTGATCATAGAGGTTTGTTTGTTTCTGACATCAGTCGTTACCGTATGCTCACAAGCAGCACAGAATGAAACACTGTGACTGGTGTTCTCGCTCACTGTGCTTCTAGAAATTGAGGCGGCAGGTGTCATCAAGACATCCTGAAACGTCTTGAAGGTCTTCAGCATTAGCAGGAAACACATCAAGTGTTAAAATTACTTCTAAAACACACATTAAAAAAAAGTCCCGGAGCTGAATTTCAGTCCCAGTACAAAATATGGAAACATGTTTAAGCTCCACCAGTGCGGCCGCAGCATGTAGTTGGATGTGGTCGGGTATCAAAGCAAAACCAAAATATGTCTGCTACCTTAAAGACTTGCTGAGGAAACGCAGGCTCACGGTGACACGAACGGACCAAATTGCTTAGTTGTATGATGTAAAAACTTCCATGAACATGAAACGGGAGGAAGGAAACACAGACACGTAGAGCCTGACAGCTAACATGGACCATGCAGGGTAACGCAGGCAAACCCAAACTTGTTTTAAACCAGCTGCCCCTTAAACGTTGGTGGGAAGAACACACACATATATGGTGTAAATGTACAGCCCAGCCAATGTTTCCACATGAAATGTTTGTCACACCGGTGGCATCTTTATTGCAGCCACTTGCTCCCTGACCCTCACACATCCCACACAACTATGGAGAAACATTCCTATGGCAAAGTGTTGTTTCCCTGCTCTCAGCCATATCAGCGCCCCACAGAAGCCTCATATACAGTTGACATGTTTTTATTTATTTACAAAAAAAGAAATCACAAACACAGACAATGACTTTGTTTTTAGGAAGACAGTGTTTTATTGAAGACATTTCAATAAAACAATAGGTCGCTTGTTTAAAAGCCTAAAATGACCTTTGAATATCCAAATTCTCAGAGTAATGGTTTTGAAAGCCTCCCCCGTTAATTTAAACTTCTCATTCACTCTGTCGGGCACCGTCTGATCCCTCCACATTTCCATGTTTGTGTTTCTGGTTATAGCTGCAGTGTAATGGAGGTCACAGGGATGACGGTAAAGTAAATACCCACCTAATACCCTGGTGTTCTGACCCTTACTGGATTCTTGGGGCCGATGCCGACATGAGGGAGTACAAACAGTACGATGTGGACTGGCTGGGGGTCAGTGGGCAGCAGGGCTTGTAACACACTGGTGAAACATATGCAAATGGCGTGACCGGCTGACCATATTATATTATTCTTATCCCGACCCGAACTGATATCACTCCTCAAGCCTAAACCTAACCAATCCAACCGACAAAGATGAGTACGAGCCAGTCAGAGGCCGAGGAGTGCATGACATCCCTCACTTTAGCAATAGGGTTTTCCACTTTCCATCACGTCTGCCCCCTGCTGGAGTAGTTTAAGGCTGATTTTATGTTATGAATCTCGTATGATATAGGTGTAACATCTCGAATGTGCTGTTTACCACAGTCTGAAAGTTACAGCCTGATTTTCAGCCATTTCTAAATCAGCTGTGTTTTCAGCATCATATTGTTTTATAATGATCTCTCACTTCTCTCTCTACTTCTTTATTATGAGAAACCGTGACCACAAACAGTTTTCTTTAAACATCCGAATCTCAACAAACACTTGAGGGGACAATAAACAGCTTTTGAGGCTCAACCTTTCTTGTGTATCTGAGATCCACAGGTTTGACTGCTCAGCTCAGGATCCGGACTGTTGTAGACTCATTTCAGCGAAGGAGGAAGGGAGGAGAACGCTACGAGTAGCTGCATCTCTAGGCTGATGCGTTTCCAGCTACTTCAAGGCCGTCTGTTCATATTGTACGGAGGTGAAGGACATGAACCTCCCTCGGGAAGTTTCCAGAAGGGCTGCTCTGATAGGCATGCGGAGTGGCTGAAATCCACAGGTCTTCGGTTACTGCGCGGCTTACTTAATGTACGCTAATGAATGTCATTCTCAGTGAAGTTGCTAAGCTGTTGTTATCGAGGCAATTCACTAAAATTATATGACTTATATATATAAAATTAATATAACTTATATTAAGTGATCAAACGAGTGAATATTGATCGGTATATTATTGTTTCAGTTAATTTTGCATTAATGAAGTACTACCTATTGCGTCAACTAAAAACAATGAAATGACAAATGATCTGTTTTATGAAGTGCTAGGCTGAGATCACGTCTGCATGGGTTTAACGGTGTATTACAGGCATGTTCCTCAGCTGACCACGGGGCATTTCGTGCCATCAAAAGCATCAAAGAGCAACAGTATCAGATTGATACAGGCCTTTCTAGACTAAAAACAGCTGCCTTCAAAAGCACACGCACGTTGAAAGAGGCCACTATTTCTCAGCCCTACAGCTTAAGTTTCAGTCCGACACAAAGAATCAGCGAGACGCTTGTGGATTCTGTCACAGCCGATGACAGAAACCTCTCCATGTTGGGTTCTATGCAGAGATCTCAGGTTTAGTCATAATTCATCATAACCACAGTTTTTTTTTCCAACTCGGTAGGAGCTGAATATTTTACAGTGTGGCGTTAGCAGCTTTGAGTGGCTCTATAAATAACGGCAAGTACGTGTTTGAAGCGTGTGCTGTTTCATCCATGTGGTGTTAGACTCTTTACCCTATTATGTGAATACATTTAACATAAAACCAGACATTTTTCAAAGGAAATATTGAAATGAAAACCAATCATAACTAATTCACCTTTGTCTTTCCCTTCCTCCTCCCTCTCTCCAGGGCCTCCAGTGTTCCCAAACCTCCTCCTGTGGCACTGAAGGTACGGTCACACAGCATGTCGCTGGAATAAAGGAAAAAGCATGTCTCATTTGTAGATCCCCCCCAAAAAATCATGAAATGTTAATGTTTAATTAACACAAGGTACACTAGGTGAAAATATCATTATGGCTTTATAGGTAAATTGTTCAATATTATATTTATTTCTAAAATGCTGTGACAAGTTGTGAAAACATTAAGTGATAGTATGACAAATGGTTCCATTATTGTAAGATTAATTAATTTAAGGTTTATTGGGGCTTGAATGCAGAATTTGTTTTGCTATGTAGGTTTTGCTCATCTAAAATGTTTTAAACATAATTCACCTGGTGTACCAAGTGCTTTGAATACGTTTATTAAGTAACTACACCCTCCTGAAACGATGACACACTATTTTTTTTGTGGCATGCAACCGTTATGTAATTATGTCTTTTTTAATTTGTCTTTTTTTTAATTGTAAATGAAGTACACTGATGCCTCCCTATTGCCAGAACATTCACAACACATTTACAGAGACTATACTAATTGGAAATTTTGTCCAGCTTTTTCATAATTGAATCAAACTTTTTTAAATGGGCATCGGCTTTCTACAGCATAATAACGGGATGAACACAACACATATTACCCAGGAGGCATCAGTGTATTGTGTGCTGTGTTGTGATTTGTATTTGCATGCTCTTCTCTGGTGCCGGTAGGAGAACAGATCAGACATCATAAAGCCAGTGGCCCTCACCCATCCCCCTTCACAGCCCATCCCCGCCCTCCGTCCTCCAGCCCCTCCACCATCCACTACAACAAGGCCGCCAGACCTTACGAATACCCTCCTTCACAGTCCCCCTTCCCTCCCTTCATCCCATCCCCATCCTCTGCCTTCACTCCTGCCTCCTCCCACACCAGTCCCCTTCCTCCTCATCCTCCTCCTCCACCTCCTGTCTCTTACCCATCCTCTTCCTCCTCCTCCTCCTCCCCCGTCGCGCCCCAGCCATCAGTGTATAACACACCCATCCACCTCTACTCCAACGAGAACGCATGCGAGGTGGCCATGGGGCAGAGGAGGGGCCTGTTGGAGAGTCAGGGTGGAGCCTTGCCTTTGCAGCTTAATGGGTGAGTGGCGTTCTCTTCCGCCAAACAAACCAATCAGTTCTGTTTTTTTTTTTTATCTACCTCAGCTTCCTCCGACTTGGTTCTGTTCAAGCTCTCAAACAGGAGATGAGTTGCTCCCTGACCTGTCTGAATCTACATCTCTGCAGCTTTTGGAGGCTTTCCAAGCATTTGTCAAAGTTTATGTTCCTGACAGAAAATTGTTTATTCCACGCGGCTTGCTGATCAGTCTCGCCAGACTGCAGCTCGGAATCCTGAAGTCTTTTCAAAGATTTTCCACATCATTAAATCAGACTCACATGTCTGGTGTTTTGTTTAGAGGAGAAAAACAGATCAGGACTACCATACTGCACACTGTAGCGACTGGGCAACAATCGAATTCGTCACGTCTCCGTTTGTGAGTGTTTATGATGGTGGTGAAAAGTGACGGTTGCAACCGCTGCTGGTTTCGTTGCCATTTACCGAACAAGTGTCACCAAAACTGTCATCTCTGTGTAAGACCCAAACTCTCAGTCTGGAAACACACATGGAAGCAAACTGAAGTGGGTGAATGCATCATTTCTTAACTTGAGAAGGGAAATTATGAACTGAGAAATCTGTAATAACTCGGTTCGTGTTATGGAAAATTAAAGAACTCTAAATTCCCATTAAAATTAGGGAACATAATAAAACATAACTAAGTTTTCCACAGTTGGAATTTATAATTTTTGGAATATGGTTGTACAGAGAACCGATGTCACTTTAGATGTTTATGGACAGAGTGAAATATCCCTGGCATGACGGCTGTATGGATCTTTGTACTCACATTAACACATATCAATCTGTTGCCATGAATCAAACCAAAAAGTGCTGACTCGCCCACTTACTTTGGTTTCCGAGTGCATTTTTATGGCTTTTACGTCATTTTTTCATGAATCATTCATGATATTCTATAAAAACACATCTTTTTTTAATATCCAAGCCAGGTCTATAAATGCAGCACAGTAAAAAAAATAAATAAATAACATTGCTAGCACTTATAATATAATAATAATGCTGCTAATAACTACTTTCTCCTCACTCAGCACCTCCCTTTTTATAAACCCCAACCCTCCTCTCTCCAGAGGCATAGTGGGTATAACTATGCTGTGATGCAATGACCATGCTGCTGTATATATAGCCTGCGTTGGGAACTGGAGCCGTGTGCTGTTCTCGTTGCTCCTGTAGCAAATCAGTCCATCAACAAAGGCTCCAGCCTCCGATCCATGTAGATTTACACATGCTAACACACTTTCATTCCGCCGCATTTTCATTCACTTGCTTATTTATTCCCCTCCTGAGCGATCACAAAACAAAACCAGGCTCATCTGCGTGTATTTGGGATTTATTGCACTCTAGATACCAAATATCTAATATCTGACTTTTCTGACTCTACGTCCATCTTCATGCTTACACTCTCTCCGACATCGCTACTGTGGGCAGAGACATCATCAGATCTGCACACTCACACACGCAGCCTATTAGTTGGGTACATGGTGTTTCCCAAGATGTCATTTAATAGCATGAGATGCTTTATGAAACCAAGATCTGGATCCATCTGTAGTATTTAATGACTTTAACTTGCTTTCGTCATGGAAACAAGTTTCTTTTCACCTTATTAAGTCCTCTTTGCTTATATTTCCAGTGATGGACTGTTCAAAACCAGCACCAGGTCATGTAATCATCCACAGTTCTGGTCCATACAGGGTCAGGGTCTTCCACTATTAGTCGTTACATTCTTTATTGTTTAAATCTGTTGCTGAGGCGACAGTGTGAGTCATGCATGTGTGTCCGTCCTTGCATGCTCGCCTGTTTGCATGCTGTAAAAGAGCCGTGTGGTTCGTTTCAGAGGGGACCTTTGATTGACAGCCGACACGTTTTGACTGTAAAATGGCAAGAATGTCGATGTTTTCTGATTTTCTCTCTCCCTTTCAACCTTTATTCTTCTGCTTTGCAGACTGGGGCTCCTTCTCAAGTCAAAAAGTTAGTCTCTGAAGCATGTTGGGTTATCAGTGTTACCTGTGTGTCTCCCTCATCATGGCAACTGCATGCATTTGTTTCTGATCTCACTGCAGGGACTGATTCATGATAGCAAAGTAGTATCGTTCACTTGACATACGTTCATGTTTGAATTATACAAGAAAAGAAAGAACACCACATATGCATTCAGTGTAAAAATACATGATTTTGACAGTGACACACACACACCCACAAACACACACACAAACACACACACACACACACACACACCTACTATACTGCCAGACACTCCCAGTGTAACTGTAAGTGTGTGACGGCTCACATAGAGCCGTCAACACTCCCACACTGCTGCTGTGACGAGAATGTGTTGAGATAACACTCGTAAATCACTGTGCGAGGTGAGCGTGTGTATTTATAGGTGATTTATTGACAGTCTGGCCTGACGAGCCTTCAATGCCCCTCTGTGTGTGAATGTGTGTGTGTGTGTCTGTCCGAAGAGTTGATTTATTGACAGCCAATTAGGAATAATGTCTGTCAGCACCCTGTTGCCAAGGAAGACGAGGGATTCACACACATTCACTGTTCATGCGTTCACTAAAACACAACCCACACATATTCAATCATCATAATGATGCACAATTAATATTGGAATTCAGTTATTTTATTACTGTCCAAACAGTCCAAATTATGAATGACTCTACTTTATATAAATCCAGACAATCCATTATCGCCACCGTGTGGTTGGAAATAGAGCTGACGTGTATTTAGAAACTGTTATTTACTGGATATTTTGACTCTACGTTTTGCATGCATTAGTAGTGTTGATTTATATTCTACTGCCTGCTTGTTCTTTTATTTATTTTAATTATTAAATAATAATTGAATGAATTCTTCATACTTGTATCCCTCCTTCTACTTTACTCCCCATTTAGTGGACCTCAAAGTATTTTGAAGTAAGTCTACTCAGATTGCCTCTTTATGACTGATTGCAGTTTTATTTTCGTCTACTTGCATCTTATTTATGTTTTTTCTGCTTTTCTCTGTTAATCGTTTTCAAGAAAACCACCGCCACCAAGGTATTAGAGTGGTTCAGTGTGATTTTTGTTTTCGCTCCATTTTATTCCCACCATTATTGTCAAATGAACTCATTATTTTAACAGTGTGCCAAATCACCACCTTATGTAACCCGCAGTCTTAACGGTTTATTGCCATTACTCTAACTATGTGTTTAATGATGCAAATACACGTACTTTATATCAGCTTCAACCCTCGGTTGTAATGAACTTCCCTAAAACGACTAAACTCGGCTCACTCTGATGGATGAAGCGGCTCACTTTGGGCATAACTCGTTTTATTGGATCCTGCAGTATTAAAAGTAGTACGTTTCACTTGAACGTGCTGTAATACCACCGAGGAAATGACGTCAGTCTCTATCTCTATAACGTCAACGTATTACATGAGAGGCAGGACGTAAAATTACAAGTTAACTTGCTGACTTCATCCAACTTGTCCCTCCAGAGTTCCTAGGAGACACATTGTGGACACAGACATCCATTTCTACCACGTGCCGACTCACGCTGATGCCAGCAGGAAGCGCATCACGGAGGACACGGAGGACTGGCGCCCACGCGGCGGCACCACCCAGTCCAGATCGTTCAGGATCCTGGCTCAGATCACAGGCACCGAGCGTGGTACGTTACTGACCCGAGTGCACACACTGACAATATCCCCATGGGCATTACACAGCCTGTTAGTTGACCTGAACTAATGACCAAACACACCGTGTATGGTATCATTTAACTCAAAAGCTTATTATTTTCTTGAATAGACTTTCTGTTCTTTCCCTCGTAGCTCCAGATGAGGAAGCCGACGCAGCCAAGAAGACAAAGTAAGTGCAGTGAGACTGCTGACTGTGCTTGTAGTAACCCCAGACTGCCTATCATCAGTGTTGTTGCTGTCGTTTGTGTGAATAAGTGCATAATATATGCAATAAGAGTACATGTCATACTCTTAATTTTATTTAACTCACTGACTCGGGTGCCTCTAACTGATAAAGGCTTCATTTAGACATGGAGCGACAGACAATCTGACCTCAGATCTCTGTGGCACAGTTCTGGCAATTGTACTTGATGCTGTGTGGCCTCTTCCTGTCTAGACGGCGAAGAAAGGATCACATTTGAGCCTTTAATTCAAAAGCCAGATCTCTGTGCTCCGTACAACATGTCCGTTTTGAGTTGCTCCAAAAGTTTCACAAAGCGGTTGTGATTAAATTCCCCTCTGAGATCCTGAATGCTGATTTCAAACGGTGTCATGTCGGGTTGCTGAATGTGTTTCCGCCTTCATGTGATGGTTTTGTGTGCTCCTACTGGTCGTTTTGGTCGTGTGGTTGTGACAGCCTTGCAGTGCTGCATGAAATAATCTATGATTGCGTTGTTGACAATCATGGCTGGACCATTTTGTGTTGTTCTCAGTGTGACGTAAGTCATCCATTGGCTGTCCATTGCTCTCGGCGATCTGTGGGGATCCACGTGATCACGGGGTTTCTGGTTACATGCAGAACGTCCCACTGTCTGTGGGTGTTATGGTTGAATGAACTCCACCTGCTGCGTTTAGACCGCAGGATTTGGATTTGGATTAACACTGGAGCACTTTAATTGTTTTATCCACTGTACGTAACTGTCCCATTTTTTTTTGTGTGTGTGTGCATGTGTTGTCCTAACTGTGTGACGGAAGCCCACTTTTAAACTGCAACACAAGTTTACCTACGGGTACGAATAAAGTAACCTGAACCTGAACCTGGACGCAGCAGTTAAAGCCGCAGTTGGTAACGTTTAGACAAATCACTTTTTTCACATTTGCTTAAACTGTCACTGAATCCTGACAGAAGTACGTGAATCTAGATCCCTTAACTGTATGGCGATTTTCTTACATTTCTTCAGAAATATTTTAGCGGACAGTTTAGCTGTAAAATGAGAATGTTTGCGACTGGCCAGGTCTGACTTTTACAGCTTAACCAGAGATCTTCAACATGGGGTCCGTGACCCCTAGGGGGTCCCCGAAATGATCTGATCACAAACTTTTTTTTCTTCCAAAAATTAGAACATTATTAAAAAATAATAACAAAATAATAATATAATAATAATAATATATTTGTTAAATGTTATGAGATGAAATTGTAATGTAGAAATGCCAATATAGAATTAGAATATCTTCTATAAATATATTAATCTGTCAAAAACATATATTTTAATGTCTTGTATACATCATCATTGTATACATACATCAATACAAAGTACTGTTATGCATGGCACTATAGGCCACACTGCACATTTTTATTGGCCTCGGTTTAATAAGTAACACAATTTTATAGGATTTGTATCCCAGGAGTCCTTGGCTTGAAAGACGCTGAAGACCTCGAGCTAAACAGTACACACTCACACATATCCACCCCATCGAAGCATTGCCCATCCATCACCAGCTTCTTGTCTCTGTATCGTCAGGCTTCCCTTGTGGCATGGCTTACGGTGCATCTCTATGCAGACTGGGGGGGGGGGGCCCGCTCTACTTTTCCTGAATTCTTATTTTCTCTCTCGTTTTGGTGTTTTCTTCTCTTCTTTTCTGTGACGGCAGAGTGAACAAGACCACCACTCGGATGGTGATCGGTCCTAAGTACACCGAGCTGAGAGACTGGCACCACGGAGTGTCTGCTCGCACCCTCAATGTCCAGTAGACTGTGTGTGTGTGTGTGTGTGTGTGTGTGTGTGTGAGTGTGGTTGTCTACTTGTGTATGTGTGCACTATATAAGTTTGAGTTTCTGTAGTTGGTCGTTAATTAAGATCAAATAAAATGTATTGATCCCACGATGAAGAAATCCACTATGAATTGGACTGTTATTGGAAAAAGGCTGGAGTGGTGGAAATAAAGCAAAGAATACTGGAGTGTTTGTGTGTGTGTGTGTGTGTGTGTGTGTGTGTGTGTGTGTGTGTGTGTGTGTGTGTGAGTGTGAGTGTGTGTGTGTGTGAGTGTGTGAGTGTGTGTGTGTGTGTGTGTGTGTGTGTGTGTGCTAGTCCTTCACCGGCCTCATTCAGACCTTTTAATTACGTGTTGCTCGTGTGTTCTGCCACCTCACTGACTCCAGCCCTGAAGCGATACTGCTGCATAAATACTCTCCTTTATTAGTGTGTTTGCCTCATTACTTGAGTTAGTTTAAAGCATTTCTTTGCTACCTTCTGTGTACACGGTAGTGACTTCATGAACACAGAGGCGTGTGCATACCAACAAACACTAAAATGTTTATTTGGATGGTTAGTATTGAGCAAAAAAAAAAAAAAAGTCTGTGTGTTTTTTTGTATAAATATTGAAGACAACTAATCTTTTATTAAAAGTAATCTAATCAAATAAGTTGAAACATTTAAACATGCAGTATATAGTCTTCCCTCCAGCATAAACAGCACATGTAATGGCTTGAGATACAGTATGTTGTATGTGCTGGCTGTGTAGAGAACCGTGGTGCATTAAACATGTGTGTTCCTTCATGTTATTTAGACTGTTGTTTAACTAACATATCATTATTGAGATGGAGATATCTCAAACTATTTCAAAAGCTTTAGCAGCTTGTTTACATCTGTTTTATTTGCCAGCATTGGAACTCTTTTCTACAAAAAAAAAAAAAAACTGTCTTGAAATATGGTGGCATCTGAAAAGTGGGAAGAGGTTTCAACTTGACGTGTGTGTATGTACAGTATATATGGAGCAGTAGCTTATATGCTATGCTGTTGGGTTTATTTAAGGTTTATGCAAGTCAGGAAGGCTCTTCTCAGTGGACGGGTTGCTCAGCGTCCATGGTGTGCAAAGTGACTGTATTATAGCTATAAATAATTCCAATGCAATGATATTATTTTGAGGCCCTTGCTATGTAAAATATTTCTCCAGTGCCTTTACATTTATTTCAACCCTTTGTTTACTTACTGCCAATTTATTAATACTTACTTCTTTGTAGTTTGTGTTGCGATTTCTAAACAGCTGGATGTCTAGAGGCTGGAATGTATCTTCTGCTTTTTTGAGTTTGGAAAAAGAAATCTATATTGTAGGTAATAAAATGATTACATGTTTTTCCTGTTTCCCTTTTCTTTCTCTCTGGGGTGTCCCTTTCCTTCCCTCCCTCTCTCCCTTAGTTCCTTCCCTCTTTCCTCTTCCACTCTCACTGAATCCGAGACAAACAATGGGGAGGTCAGGTATAAAACATCATCTCACTTTTCTTTTTGTCACGTTAAATCCCACAACAACACGGCAGTCGTTAAAATAAATCACACAAAGGCTTTTGATTGAATCACAGGAGCTAACTAACCACGTCTGGTGTGATTTAATGTTTTACAAACTGAAGATTAATACACTGGAGTTTTGCAAGCTGTAACAATGCTTTTTTTCCACACTTCCACTGTAACAAAATCCATCTTCAATTTAAACAATTTATTTGAAAGGCACCAACAACTAAGTGCTATTGTGCTCTGTTGTCTGTTATCTGCCAGTGACAGACTTCCTACGCATCAATCCCCTGACCATGCCGGGGTTTCACTCTCAGCCTTCAGCCCACTGAATGATGCAGGAGCATCCCATCACATTGACCAACCACAGGCGTCAGCCAATCGGCGACGAGAGGAGAGCGCTTCGATTCCCAGCCGTGTCCTCATTTCCCAACCTGGCAGCCTCTTAAAAACTCAAGAGAACAGTGTGTCACCGACAACTCCTCTTCACTTAGTTTCCATCCCAGTGACAAATTCAACCTATTTATCTAACATGAACCATCCGTTAGTTCCATCATTAGAACCTTTAACGCACGCCGATTCAACCCCAAGACAAATGCAATCATGTCATGCCCAGAGGCCAAATGATGCTACTCTTGATGTAGAGATCCCACCACAGCCTTCTTGTAGCCACTCTCCAGCATCCTGTCCACCTCTTTCTAGTGTATTACCTGCTCAAGCACTATATTTGACACATGGTAGCGACTCCTCATTTGTTCAAAACCAAATACCAGAGGCTTCTTCTGAGCCTGGTCCTGTCGGAGGCCCCGCTGCTTCCGTTAGCACAGTTGCAGAGCCGCCAAGCTTCCAACCGCCCACAGAGGAGAGGTAAATGTACCTTGTGATGTTTTATGGAAGCTGACTGTACTCAAAAATGCATACATTAGGAAAAAAATATATATACCATAATCATTTGCTGTACTTTTGCTACCTTGGTCTAGCGATTCCCCTGTGACACCACTAGAGGGCAGCACAGATTCACAAAACATCAAAGCTACAAAGTCTGACCTTTCTCCTCAACACAGGTGTTCAACAACCGTTCTAATACTTGAAGTACTCAGTGACGGGTCATTTTATTGTTTCTGTCTGATCTGTGATGTCTGTCCCTTCAGTTTCCAAGTCCAAGTCAATACTCATCTATCTCCTATATCAGCATGTCATTGTGTTCTTTCCACCAAACCAGTCAGGTACTGTGTTATTAGCATTATCACTTACTGAAACCGTTTTGTTGTGATGTTTTCACTTTTTTCTGTGGAGACATTTCATATCACCCCGGGTGTGTATTCGTAAACAGGAGAGAGCTCCTGTCAAGTCCTCTGGACTTCCTGCCCAGAGCAGCCCCCTGCCCCCCTCCTCTCACCCCCAGCGCCCCCAAACAGCCCCCACAAAGCACACAACCTGAGCACCGTAGTCGAGTCCAGGCGAGGTAAACGTGGCGTGTCAGTGTTTCTCTTTCTGTTCTTTTTTTTTTCATACAACATGGTTCCATCACCATTTTCCTTTCATCCTCTGCCTCCTCCGTGCCTCAATGTGTCATCACCTTGTCAGAACAACTTATCAGAGCGGTCCTTCGCCTCCCGCGGGGGCGGTGTCTCAGCGCTTATTGGACGCCCTGCTCATCACTCCAATCAGTGAAGCGCCGCCACTACGCTTGAGGAGGACGAAGAAGAAGCGGCGTAGCGTCAGTGAGCTGCACCTGCCCAAGAACAAGAGGTAGACGGGGCAGACCTGGACAAACGTAGCTTTAACTGAAGAACTGGAAATGGTTTGACTGATTGATAATTTGACATAAAAGTATTGAGAACAGTCGATATTAATCAGCACTCTTCATATTGTTGTCAATTGGGGTTTGGCACCTTTAAAATAAAGTTTTGTCCAGGCCTGTCCAGTGCAGGAAAGAGTGACACGATTATACTCATCTCTAATGTGTGGAGACTCATTCACTCATATAGAGTATGAGTGTATTATGATGTGATGGATGAGGCTTCACAATAATACCACTCATAAACTAATTTCATAAGGATGGCAACTTTTTTTTTTTTTTTATTGATATACACCCTAATTTTAACACACAGTGTAAACAGCCCTCGAGTCCGCTGAACATGCCATTCATTGAAGTGAAAAAGCTGACTTTGGTGAGAGCATGCCAGCACTGAAAGACACGGGCCATATGTCTCCGTGGAGACAACTCGTGACATTCTGCAGTCGCTGTGAAACAACTTGGCAGCATCACACAGAGATCAGTCACTGACTAGCGGACACAAGTGCACAAATTTAACCCGTGAAAATATGAAAGTGTGTGTGAGAGAGTCCGAGTGGGTGGACGTCTTCGTAGCATGGGTGGTATAGTGTGTGTGAGGATCGAATTTGCTCCAAAGAATATAACAGTGCTGAATTATAGACCATCTGTCGCGTGGTGGAGAGAGCTGCTGGACAGCAGTCAGCTATGTTAATGGGCCATTTGTTCAATGCTCAAACCAAACCATCACGTTTATGAGCGGCACCAGTTCTTGTTCGAGGTAGAGTAGACGAAGGGTAACATTAACAAACAGCTGGAGGACTTAAATGTATCCTTTTTTTAAATCAGTATCACTTAATATCAGCAAACAAAAGTCTGATTACTAGGTGGCATGCAGAACTAGAACAAGACAAGACTCAGTAGAGTGCAGGTCTCTGCCAGGTGTGTCTTCAACGGCCGCTGGTGTGTTGTTATTGAAGGAATACAACCCTCCACCTGCCTCGACACTGAGGGCTTGTAAGATGACGTAAAACACACATGATCCAAACTCAGCCAAGTTGACTTGAAGTTATCGTCATACAAACTTTCCAAATAAACCCAATTAGACCCACCCAGCTGTGTGGCTGATTGGTGGAAAGCTGCAGCAGTGTGTGTGCTGCTACTCCTGTAATCTGTTAGCCATGCACACCCTCCTTTCCGAACACACCACAAACTGTCATCTCCCCACTGGGGGGCGCTGTGTAGCACGTGGAGGATCGGACATGCACTCAGCTGCTTATCACTAGCACACCCTACCAGCCGTGGTCCAGTTAAGAGTGGTGAGTGAGGAGTCAGCAGGAAGTCAGTGGCAGTAATAAAAAAAAAAGGCATGAAAGATGTTTTTAGAAAGTCTGAGCCATGAGTGGTCTCTGAGCATGCAGCCATAACTCCGAATAATCTGTAGTTTGCTGCAGAATGAGAGAGTAGCCATGGACAGACTCACGGATGCACACACATGGCATGATCTCTCCTGCTGGGGATAATAACAGAGATGCAAGGCCACTGACAGGGTGCATGATTCATACTGTATATGTTAAAATGAAAAAAAATGTAGGATACTGATGCAGGAAAGAGAGAGCCAGATAAAGAGAGAATAAATGTATTCCTCTCTCCCTCTTTAATTATCCCTACAGTTAACAAGGTTCTTGTGTGGCCCAGTACGTCCAGATGGTCAGCACTCCAACCGGCTGCTATTGAATCAAAACAGCGGGGCCTCCATTAATCATCCAATCACAGTCTTGCAGGATACAATTATGTTTCCATATAATTGGTCTGATTGGTGGAGAATATTAACGAGCTTGGCTGTAATTGGCTTGAATGAATGAAGGACTGGGGAGCATCTTATTTCCTGCTCTACTTGTCACCTGCTGTTAGCCAATTACCACAGCTAATGCAAATGAATGTTGTTAGCTTGTTTGCCCAGATGATTTGAATAGATGACACTATAGCCTCTCATCTCACAGAGCAGTATTGCATGATGAAGATGAAGCCCTTCCTGTTTTTTAAAGGACCATTCTCCATATTAAGTTGGTCTGGTTTCCATATTGAGAAAACAGCTCATTTTGTTTGATTAATAAGCCAGGAAGCTTACTGACTTACTCTCTTAATTTGGCTACCTTTCTGCCTTCAAAGTGACTTATAACATGGGTTCCCCAACCTTAATTATTAGATTAATTGTAAGAAGAAATCAGATTTTTAGATATTAATTTCTTTCATGATTTTTACAAAATGTATAATAAATAAAGAACACAAATGCAGGCAGGGCTAACATTGCTGTTGGTCATGCTCTCTCTCTGACTATGGACATTAGAAGTTAGTGTGCACTGACGCTCCTCCTGTCAGACACATGGCACAAAGACAATGATAAGCAGATGGTGAAAATGAAGAGAAATGTCCTGCAGTGTATCGGCTGAAGACTAATTAGCTGGAATCAATGCAAACACAACAGTCGCTGGGCGCATTTATCACAATCCCGTTGCTTGCGTGCTCATCGTTGTATATTTGTCACATGCCTCCTCTCACCACGTGTCCGTTCAGTTAGGATTCCCATTTTGTTATCTTTCGTATTTGACAATAACAACTACTAAGGGTGGGAATGCCGTTTGTGACCGCTATATAACCAACTATCACAATTACTTTGTGTGTTTCTTATCCCTTATTTGTGTGATATCTTTCTCCTCACCCCAAAGGGTGTCTTGGCATCAGTCTGCCACAGAAGAAGGAGACCCTCTCTTCTCTTCTCCTGTCAACGCCATTTATGTCTTTAGGTAAAGTCAAAGTCTCCTTTCACCACAGTTCTCATTGAATCAGTGATTTTGGAGGTAGTCCTGGGTGGTAAACCAAGTGAAGTCCTCGCTCTGATGGGAGCATTTGATGTTCTGGATGCCGTAAGTGCTTGAATGAAGTGTGTGCACACGGCACGGCGGAGGCAGCTCAAAGAACAGAGCATCTACTGAGGTGGACCCAGCAAACACACAAGTGCCACATTCTTGCTCTATCTTTCTCTCCTGCCAGGCGATTCACCTCTCATGAGGTTCTATCACTCTCTCACTTTCACCCAGAAACATACAGGCACAACTCGGCGTGACTATGACTGCAGTTGCCATAACACTTGTGTCCCATGAGTCCCCCGGACAGCCAAGCACAAGGGGAAGACAGCAGTGATCTAACTGTTGGCATCGGATACAAACGTGCATTATGGGTGGAATACGTCTGGGGAGAGATCGCTGGCCCACCCAAGCTCCTCAACTGGCACTGATGAACACACACATACTTAAACACGCTTGATGTTACGCACAGAGATGTTATTCATATTTTTCGCTTCATATTAAAGGGCAGTGGAGAGTTTGGGGCTCTGGGGTGATATTTGATTGAAGAGCAGAGAGATTTTCATTCCGTTCCACCACAATAGCTTGACAAGCTCTGGCATTTCTGTTGGACAGAAAGGGAAACAGAAAATGACTTTCAAAGCCTGCCTTGGCATCCTTGAAACCCCCCCCCCCCCCCCAAAAAAAAAATCATGACATAAGAAAACTGAAAATACATAATGGCTTATTTGTTAATAATGGCGTTTCATATGAAAGAATATTCCTGATTTTCAGGTATGTCATTATAGTTGGCCCTACAAGTAGACACACAATGGCTTTCCTAATAAAAGCATTGCACAATGAAGAACTTTAATAAAAGTAGAGAAAGTTTGCATCACATGGGAGTATTTTGCTCTTGGTTTTGTCTTGCAAGAGAACATTTTAGCCCAGGAGAGAAAGTTGCCATAGTACTCAAAACAACGACATGGATATTTCAGGTTTACATTTCTTTAGAGACAAACGTGCCAATGTTGCCGCTGGGATTAATTCAGTTTGTCTGTTCATGACTTCAGTAAAGCGTCCAACCCTTTTCTCCGTGCATTCAGAGGAGAGACTTGAAATCTAATGTTTAGCTGTATATACGGTAGTTAAAAGTCAAAAATACAGAAATAATCCACTGAATAAGGTGAACTCTGTGGTACTGTACCATAAGCACTCTCCATCAATCTACAGCACATCTGGAAATGGTGCTTTTGTTCATCGTGCCATGCTATATTTAACTCCACCGCTGTCCATTACTCTGTGAGGTCATTTGCATTGATACACTGGCACCTCTTCATTGGGGGTGCTGCGCCATCAGTGCTGTCAAACCGACTCGTCTCTCGTCCATCAACAGGACGGTGAAAGTGGCACATGGGCGACATTTTTGTGCTCATAAATAGGAAGTGCACTGGGAAGTGGAGTACTGTAATGTTTAGGCTGTAGCTGCATGCTGTGTTTTCATTGGTACCATATTTGTCTCCACTCTGTCAGCAGGTAGGTGGTCTGGAATCCGTCTTACTGCCGTTTGACAGGAACTTTAAAAAAAATGAGCCTATGCTGACGTGGCGTTTCTTTTTTCAAATGGCTATGAGTAC
Organism: Chelidonichthys spinosus; assembly: GCA_029853015.1. Classification (NCBI taxonomy): domain Eukaryota; kingdom Metazoa; phylum Chordata; class Actinopteri; order Perciformes; family Triglidae; genus Chelidonichthys; species Chelidonichthys spinosus. The sequence continues at coordinate 18,501,952 of CM056831.1, forward strand.
GGTCGGCTATCAGCGAATGTGTTACAATGGAAATTGAGTTTCATGTGCAGGGGCAACGGGTTATTCTGTGTTTTAATTAAAATCATTCAATTCCAAAATCTATTCATTGATTTACATATCATTTTCATTTTTGTCCCTCTCTGCACAGTGAGGAGGGAGAGGAGCCCCAACTCAACAGCCACGAATCTGCAGTCGTTAAGACCATGATCAAAGGACCTGTTACACTCCAGGGTAACCCACTGTGTGTGTGTGTGTGTGTGTGTGTGTGTGGACATATTTAAAATGAACAATATGTGCTGGATGTGTTAGTCCTTAGTTCCCTCGTTGAAGGCACTGGGGTTTTTATATGCATTTAAAGAAAATGCATTCATTATTACTTTGAACCTTGACAAAGGCAGCGCATAGCAGAGCCACGGCCTCTATTCTTACCTTTCACAATAAAAGCCCAAAGACATTCACACTGCCTGTCCAGAGGGAACTGACAGCGTTTTGCTTCAAGAAACCTAAAAAGTAGCTTACAGTAGCTGAGGCTAAAAGACAATTTACCTCAGCACTGCTGGTATGAGAAGCTTATACAAAATATACGCATGCAGGCATTTTAAACTTTTGTGATGTTTTTATGTCACGGTGATCTGGCAGTAATCAGTATATCATGGCATTTAACAGCCTTAATGTTACATTTATCGTCAATCTAGAGAAATATTATAATCTCTACGTCATTGTAAACACAATATTTATGCTATTTCATTAATGGATCTATTTTTTCTGTCCACACCGGTGTCCTATCGTGTACAACTCAGGGCTCAGGTCGAGTTCAGTGATGATTTTTATTCAGAAATTGCTCTCTTGATGCTACGTGGAGGGTTCAACAGGATTCAGAATTGGGTAAAGATTAACATATCCTGTCGATATAGTTCCACTAGAATGAGGGGGGTGGACAAAGCAGATAGAGGTAAACTAATGCTCAAATGTTTCCCAGTAGAAAGAGAAACAGACTTAACAGGATCCAAAGCAAAGAGTAGACTAAAGGATGCTAAAGGATCCGGTAATGAAAGTTTGATTCTGTCCTGTGGGACTGTGAGAATGAGGCTGTATCTACTCATCGATTCCTCAAGAGATGAGTCGAGAAAACAGGCATTTAAACGATGAGACATCCCGGCCTCGGGGCCGTCGTTTTTAAGCAACGTCAATTATATACGACGCTGCTATTATTTTTTATCTACTACCGTTGTATTTTATTATCCCTGTCATGGGCATAAAAGCTCATGACAACCTATATACTTGCTATTATTTCAATTCCCAGCGTGGTGGAATGTGACTAGACTGAACGGATGTTAGACATTTTAGCGAGGAGATGATGAGGGACAAGACTCTGGATATTGGAAGGTCCTTCGGTAGGTGGAGGGGTGAGGTCTCCGAGTTCAGGGCACGACTGTCAGGCTTTCTGGCCGGACACACATGCAGCAAAGTCTTTACATCTGAAAAGTTCGAAAAAAGGATGAGAGTTCAAGTTTGTGTGTGTGTGAAAGTGAGAGAGAGAGAGTGTGTGTGTGTGTGTGTGTGTGTGTGTGTGTACACGTTCCACTTGTGACAGCGTCACATCTGAAGTGGTTTCTCATTTACTGTTTTCACACGTTCACAATGAGCACTGGTTATAGCTGTGATTTTTCCACTCTACTGTATAAAATATGATTCATGGACCGGGAAGCGAGCCACAATTGGCACGAGTCCTACTCACTCTGAAATAACATTTCCGCATTAGAGAACACAGAATGTATACATAATACATGGGTTTCATTGACTAAAATACATTTTTGAAAACTATGGAATAGAACATTACCGCCGAAATCCGTTGCCAAATCCAACAAAAGTATATCTGTGTGCCTGTGTGTGAGCTGCTTCTGCTGTCGGCATGCTGTGGTACTCTTTCACTCGCTAAGTGAACAAGTGGAGTATATTCCGACTTAGGTGCCTGAACTGTTTTCTTAGCATAAGTCATGCATGCAAAGCTAAAATGTAGCGTTGCCCAAAATAGATTCCTAAAAATAAATTTCCCATTTAGGAATTGAACGAAATTTTCTTTTAAGTACGTATTTTGATTGATTGATGTAGTCCCCCCTAGAGTTTAAAAAAAAATGTTTCTCATACAAATACTGTGTGCTTCCAAATCCTGGCATGGTGTAAAACTGATTTACTGCCGTTGGATTTAATGTTGTTGCAGCCAGTTAGCGAGAGGAAAGAGGCTTATTTTCCGTGCTTGAAGCGTGACATGTGTTGTGAAATAGGTCATTGCAGGCTTTCTTTTTCTTTTCTCGTCTTTTTTCCTCTGTGGAAGCCCATTAAGGAGGCTAGAAGGCCCCGCTCTGCCTGTGGCGCCTTGCTCAGTCACACGTGCACCAGTTTCTACTTCGTTAGAAAGATAATATTTACTGAAGGGACCTGTCAGGAGTTATGAATACACTTTTAAAGGCGAGCCACAGAGCTGCAGTATAATGCCTCCATCTGAAACTTGAATGTCTTTCTTGCGCGTTATCCTTCTCATCATGCACGTATACCAAAAGAATAACATATATTTTCATATTTTTGTTAAATATTTATCAATCAAAGTAGCCTAAATGCTTCTGCTTTTACCCCATGCTGTCTGTGAGAGGTCCTCTGCTGTCCCCCTGTTCTCCCCCTGATGTAACTGCCACTCAACAAAAATCATAAAAGTCGTCACTTACTCTGGGACCCAGGCTCATGACAGTATTGGACTGGCAGTAGAGCCCTAGAAGCATTAAGCTGGCGACCCATTTTGAATTCTGAGCTGTAATTAACGAACCGTCAACCATGTTTTAATATGAAAACACCAGTCAGTCATCACCCACATCCTTCAGTTCCTGCTCCCCTTCATCTTTAGCCTTCATCAAGGACTGAACACAAGCTTCAACTAAAATATAATATTAATATATATATATGGATATTAGACTTCACTTCATCAGGTGGCCACAAACACAACTTCAAATCAATAATAATGTTGCTCCATAACTGCTGGTTATTTAACTTAAAAGGTGATAATGATATGCTGTGTATATTAATTGTTTCTGCTGTCCCCAAGAGGCCAAACAAGATGGACCTGACCCAGGAGCACATTAGATATTGTATGTGTGTATGTAGCTACTGCATCCATCCATCCATCCATTCTCTTCCGCTTTATCCGGGACCGGGTCGCGGGGGCAGCTGCCTGAGCAGGGACGCCCAGACTTCCCTCTCCCCGGACACTTCCCCCAGCTCCTCCGGGAGGACCCCAAGGCGTTCCCAGGCCAGCCGGGTGACATAGTCACTCCAGCGTGTCCTGGGTCTTCCTCGGGGTCTCCTCCCGGTGGGGCATGCCTGGAACACCTCCCGAGGGAGGCGTCCAGGGGGTATCCGATACAGATGTCCGAGCCACCTCAACTGGCTCCTCTCGATGTGGAGGAGCAGCGGCTCTACTCCGAGCTCCTCCCGTGTGACGGAGCTCCTCACCCTATCTCTAAGGGAGCGCCCCGCCACCCTCATTTCGGCCACTTGTATCCGGGATCTTATTCTTTCGGTCACGACCCAAAGTTCATGACCATAGGTGAGGGTAGGAACGTAGATTGACCGGTAAATTGAGAGCTTCGCCTTTCGGCTCAGCTCTCTCTTCACCACGACGGACCGATACAACGACCGCCTTACTGCCGCCGCTGCACCGATCCGCCTGTCAATCTCACGTTCCATCCAGGGAGGGAGCAGGCCACCTTTTTCCGGTCGAGAACCATGGCCTCAGATTTGGAGGTGCTAATCCTCATCCCGGCTGCTTCACACTCGGCTGCAAACCGCCACAGGGCATGCTGGAGGTCCTGGCTCGAAGGAGCCAACAAGACCACATCGTCTGCAAAAAGCAGGGATGAAATCCAGTGGCTCCCGAACCAGATCCCCTCCGGCCCACGGCTGCACCTAGAAATCCTGTCCATAAAAATAATGAACAGGACCGGTGACAAAGGGCAGCCCTGCCCGAGTCCAACATGCACCTGAAACGGGTCTGACTTACTGCCGGCAATGCGAACCAAGCTCCTGCTCCGGTCATACAGGGACCGAACAGCCCTTAGCAGAGGGCCCCCGACCCCGTACTCCCGAAGTACCTCCCACAGAATGCCACGAGGAACACGGTCGAATGCCTTCTCCAAGTCCACAAAACACATGTGGACTGGTTGGGCAAACTCCCATGAACCCTCGAGCACCCTGCAGAGGGTATAGAGCTGGTCCAGTGTTCCACGGCCAGGACGAAAACCGCATTGTTCCTCCTGAATCTGAGGTTCGACTATCGGCCAAATTTTCCTCTCCAGTACCCTGGAATAGAAGTCCTATAGAAGTACCCTGCTGACTTCCAGTCGAAGTCAGCAGCTCCCCACCTCCCCCGTAAACAGTGTTGGTGGAGGGCTGCTTCCCCTTCCTGAGGCGCTGGATGATTTGCCAGAATTTCCTCGGGGCCGACCGATAGTCCTCCTCCATGGCCTCCCCGAACTCTTCCCAGACCCGAACCTTTGCTTCAGCGACCACCCGTGCTGCAGCACGCTTGGCCTGCCAGTACCCGTCAGCTGCCTCGGGAGTCCCCCGAGCCAACCAGATTCAGTAGGACTCCTTCTTCAGCTTGACAGCATCCCTTACTTCCGGTGTCCACCACCGGGTTCGGGGATTGCCACCACGACAGGCACCGTAGACCTTACGGCCACAGCTTCGAACAGCCGCGTCCACAATGGAAGCAGAGAACAAGGTCCATTCGGACTCAATGTCCCCAGCAACCCTCGGGATCTGGTCAAAGCTCTCCCGGAGGTGGGAGTTGAAGACCTCCCTGACAGGGGGTTCCACCAGACGTTCCCAGCAGACCCTCACAACACGTTTAGGTCTGCCAAGTCTGTCCAGCTTCCTCCCCTGCCAGCGGATCCAACTCACCACCAGGTGGTGATCAGTTGACAGCTCAGCCCCTCTCTTCACCCGAGTGTCCAAGACATACGGCCGGAGGTCAGATGACACAACCATAAAGTCGATCATTGACCTCCGGCCTAGGGTGTCCTGGTGCCACGTGCACTGATGGACACCCTTATGCTTGAACATGGTGTTCGTTATGGACAAACTGTGACTAGCACAGAAGTCCAATAACAGAACCCCACTCGGGTTCTGATCGGGGAGGCCGTTCCTCCCAATCACGCCCCTCCAGGTAACACTGTCATTGCCCACGTGAGCGTTGAAGTCCCCCAGTAAAACAATGGAGTCCCCGGTTGGAGCACTCTCAAGTACCCCTCCCAAGGACTCCAAGAAGGCCGGGTACTCTGCACTGCCGTTTGGCCCGTAGGCCGAAACAACAGTGAGAGACCTATCCCTGACCCGAAGGCACAGGGAGACGACCCTCTCGTTCACTGGGGAAAACTCCAACACATGGCTGCTGAGCTGGGGGGCTATAAGCAAGCCCACACCAGCTCGGCGCCTTTCACCGCGGGCAACTCCAGAGTAGAAGAGAGTCCAGCCTCTCTCAAGGAGTTGGGTTCCAGAGCCCAGACTGTGCGTGGAGGTGAGCCCGACTACCTTTAGCCGGTAGCGCTCTACCTCCCGCACTAGCTCAGGCTCTTTCCCCCCCAGTGAGGTGACATTCCATGTCCCCATGGCTAGAGTCACCGTCCGGGGATTGGGTCGCCGGGGCACCCGCCCAGGACAGCCACCCAAATCCCACCGCACCGGCCCCTTATGGACCCTCCTGCGGGTGGTGGGCCTACAGGAGGGCGGGCCCACGTCGCTCCTTCGGGCTGCGCCCGGCCGGGTCCCGGGTAGCTACTGCAGGCTATGTATATTTTTCCTTAACCTTATCAACAAGTCAACTAAATGTAAAAATAGGCTTTTCACAGGACTCGATCCCCAGTCTTCCATGTGAAAGTCCTGAGTTTGACACATTTATCTACCAGAACCTACTCTCTCTATGTATTTTTACTCACTATATTATCATAATAATACTACTATAATGACTGCAAATCTTTCTGCCAGACTGGACTTTTTGGCAGAAAGCTTTTTGGCGAGCTAACTTTTGCTAAATGGAGTCAACTTGGCCGCCTGTAAATAGCTGAAGAGCTGCAGTGTGACTACTCTCACCCTGGTGCACATTGAAAAACCACTTACTGCAGGTCTAACCTCTATTTTCTATAATGACTGTTTAAATGAATTCCTTACTAGCCTTGACATATAATGGAAACCCATGCCCATCCCAAGCCGGCCCACTTACACATGGCATGTAATGGTAAAGCCAAGGTCCAAAGGTAGTCCTTGCCTCCACGTGCACACGCATACAAAAACACATCTCCATCCTCAGTGTGGAGATCAAAGGCCAAGCTACATGTTTAGCCAGGTGTGGGTCTGGCTTTTAGCAGAGGGAATGTCTTGGTGGTCTGTGTGTGTGTGTGTGTGTGTGTGTGTGTGTTTGGTCATGTGTATGCATGCACATAATATGCCATAGGAATGTGTTGAAGGTGGAGTAAAAAGATTCTGGGAAGATTGATGTGGTGGATTCACGGTTGTGACAACAGTAGTCAGCCAGCTGCATGCGCCGCCATGACACCTGCTGGGTGTATAGACAAAGAGGGCAGGGGTCAAATAACTTACACACCTGGGAGGAAAACACAGACTCATGGTACAACGTCGCGTCTCTCTTCCACCTTTTTCAGGCCACAATCGCCAGACGAGTTTGATCACCCCATCTTTTGGAATGAAGGGGAACGGAAGTGCCAGTGTTCCGAGACGTCCCGTCCCGGCCCGGCCTTTACCTCAACCCCACCCCAAAGATGAGGACACCCTGGTCCAGATGGCGGAGCACATCCCCGCTGGGACTCGGACGCCCATGTGCGCCCACTGCAACATGGTCATCAGGTGAGGCACATATATACAGTGGTTACTATTATAAAGAGGGCATTTCTTCAACTTGGCTGCGCAGGCATCCATTTGTAAGGAAAATGTGTCCGCTTTTCAATTATTCAGAATTGTTCAGTGTCCCAGTTAGGCACTTAAAATAATGAACTGGAAAGCATCTCGAGTAAATAATCTGTGTATGAAACCAGAGGACTACCAAGATGTGACTCTAGTGTAGATAAGAAGGGGAATTAAGTTGCACCTGCAGTAGATCAAACCACCGTGATGTTGTACACATAGAGGACACACTGAATGTAATTACACACACACACACAAGATGGGCTGATACCAGCTCTTGGTTATCCTGTTCAGTTTTTTTCTATTTAAATACAGGGTTTGTCTTGTGTTTCCTTCTTGTGTAAATCTACCCAGTTGCAGGGTCACATCACCGTGGATTCTCTTCCTCTTCCTCCTTCCTGCCCAGCCACCTCTCATCTTGTCCCGACTGGCCGAACCCGAGCGTTATCTGACTTGTGTCACCTTACATGACACATCACTGAGGATATAGGGTAGCTCACATGCTAATGAATGCCGAGCTCGGGCCACTATCGGAGAACGCTCTGATAAGCACAGCTATTGTGTGGAGTAAATTAGTCTCTGTTGTTTTCCCACTTTACCTAATCATCAATGTGGAGCGAGTGCCAAGGTGCTGTCTGAGAGGACGCAGAGGGTGATGGTCACAGTGGACCTTTTGTTACAAAAACACATTGGCTTTCTAAACTGTGTTCCTCGTTTCTGAAGTCGGTTGATCTGATTGGAAGGCTCAAACAATGAATTGAATAGTTGATTAAACTGCTGTGATAAATTGTTTTATATTCTTAAAGCACAACAGCACTAATATTGACTGCTTCCAACCTCTTTATTATGGAAATTTGTATTTTATATAATTGTACATTTAAACCTTTGGATGTTTTGGACTGTTTCAGTCATAAACGATAGAATAAGCAATTTATCGTTATTAAAAATCTAGATTAAACAATAATATAGCTAATCGCTTGCAGTCCTCCCAAACACATGATTGTATCTGCTGGCTGTCTTTATTGTTTTGAGCTTTTAGGCTTCTTTTTTCTGTTGATTTATGATTCGACTTAACTAAAAGTAAGAAATTCCAAACATTATGAACATGATGAAACATATCATTACTGCACATTCTGAAAATATGATATTAGAAGGATCTAGAGAAGTCAGATGCTAATCGCCAGATTTATTGTAATGACACAAGAACGGAGAAGCAGGAAATATGCTGAGTTACCAAGAGACTGCTCATAGAAGTCGTGTGTTTCTCACATTGTCATTCATTCATTTGTGTTTTGCCCATTTGCCTTCTAGTGGCTGTTAGTAGACATGGCATGAAAACAAAGCACACTGACTACATGACCTATCATCAATACAGCAGAACAACGCGGTACTTTGCATATATACTTGCATTCATGACAAGGTATCATCATGAAACAAGTAATTCTCACAAGTGTCCAAAATGTTGTCAATAAGTTCAGGTAAAATCTAAAGTTGATTTATATATTGTCTCCACTTCTTCTTTTATCTCCCAGAGGGCCATTTTTGGTAGCAATGGGGAAATCATGGCACAAGGAGGAGTTTAACTGTGCCCACTGCCGTACGTCCCTGTCAGATATAGGCTTCGTGGAAGAACAGGGATCTGTCTACTGTGAACACTGCTATGAGGATTTCTTCGCTCCGACATGCAGCCGCTGCCAGGCCAAGATACTGGGGGTGAGTGTGTGTGTGTGTGTGTGTGTGTGTGTGTGTGTGTGTGTGTGTGTGTTTTCAACAGAACGTGCTCTTCTTAACAGTTCAGATTCGTCAACTTTAATCATTTTCTGCAACACAAAAGACAACGTATCACATCACTTGCATCACAGTGCAAGAAGAGAAAACATGGAACCACGTGTCTGAAGACTTTAAGCTAGCACCATTCATCTACAGTCCAGCTGACCTTGACATTGTGTGTGTGGCTGTTGTTTTTGAAATCCACCACCTGTTGTTTGGAGACCAAAAGCGCTTTTATCCCCCTCCACGGCATTTACTGCAAACCTGTCGCTCATACCAAAACGGGAGGTTGAATGCAGAAAGTTTGTTAGAACATGATGACATGAAACCTCTCCCAAATGTGAGACATTTCACAGATTAACATTTTTATTTAGCTACAAACATTTCATCTGATATACAGCCCCCTAAAGTTGGAATATTTCGGAAATGTGTTGTCTTTTATAGCGCCAAACAGTTGTTATGCATTAATTAAATTCACCTAGGTAATTGTGACACATAAGATAATCATTGCACCTGTTCAAAAGTGATTACTGATGCATTTAAATAGGAATAAACAGAGGATTGTGTCTGAAAACAAAATATTCCAACTTTATGGGCAACATATATGTATTTGTGTACAAAGCTTCATTATTCGGGGATCCAGTTAACATCATACCTTCTTCTGTCTTGTTCTTCGTACATTGTTGGTCAAGAGCTATTGATTTTTTAAAATCAATTTAAGACCAAATTAAAAATTAAAAATACAGCCATAAACATCATCAACGGGTTACTTTTAGTGCTACTCCAAACCCAAACATGCAGGAGAAATGCTTCCAGGGCCAATGTAGCAAAGGTATAGGAAATGTCTATAGTGACCACCACTGAAACTCAGGAATGTGCTATATGTTCGGGTGTTAGGAGAATTAGGCTTAGAGGCCTCGAGGCTGCAGGTGTAGCATGAACCCAGAGTGTCAGGAAGCTGAGATCTTTGCTCTCATAACAGCTCTGACATTCATCCTTCACGTGTTCTAACCTCTTTAGCCTCTATCCCTTTCAACCCTCCATTTCTCACACATCTTCAACCAGCTTACAGCTTCTTATTAACCTGTTTTCTCACTCCCTCGCCTCTAATCCTTCATTTCACTCTGGCCCACCAACTTTCCATTGATTCCCTATGCTGTCTCGTTCTCACAGTTAAAGGGTGGGAAAGAAAGCCGACTGTCTTTTTTTTTTTAAGCTGGGTCATGTGGCCCCAGAAAAGAATAAAACATATTTAAATGTGACATGAGAAAAACTGTAGGAAAGAGAGAGCATTTCTGATACGTGTGAAACAAACACATTATACGTTATGATCAAAAAGGGACGGATGGTAGCATCCCGCCTAGAGTCTCTGCATCCTAGATCTAATTTTCCACTTACTGTGACTGACATACACAAAGACCAGAGCTCCTGATGAAGAGCGTGATGCCTCCAACTAACCACGCTGTTGGCTTTCTTGCACCCAGGAGGTGATGAATGCCCTCAAACAGACGTGGCATGTCTACTGCTTCCTGTGCGCTTCTTGTCAGCAGCCAATTAGAAACAACACCTTCCACCTGGAGAACGGAGAGCCATACTGTGAGCAAGGTGAGTGACTTTTGGACACATTGATGACGCTCTTAGGGCTGATGAAGGATGTCAAGACGACACAATTAGCTTAACCTAAAATTAAGGGTTACAAAAGAAAAGTGAAAGTGTTTTGTCTGTGGAAAAAGATTTCTACAGCATGTTTGGGACCGGCTGCCATGGCTGTGAGTTCCCCATTGAGGCTGGAGACAAGTTCCTGGAGGCCCTCAGTTACACCTGGCACGACACCTGCTTCGTCTGCACTGTGAGTAAAGGCTCAGGATATTCACATCACAGACTTCCTTCCATCTGGTGTGCATGCCTTTGAACTGTTAACTTTTACTGGACAACTAATGTAACCTTTCTATGTGTGTGTGTTTTTCTTCAGGTGTGCTGCACCTCTCTGGAAGGTCAGACCTTCTTCTCCAAGAAAGACAAACCTCTTTGCAAGAAACACGCTCACTCACTGATGATATGAATCTTGGAATTTGTTCACATTTTTGTAGTCTTGCTCAGTGAGGTGGGAAGGCCTCTTAATAGTTCAATAAAACTCAAGCAATACTTGTACAGGCATAGAGGTCAGAATAACGGAAACACTGTCATGAATGCAAAAATGGACCCAGACCCAATGTTATACATAATCTACAATACGTTTTTAGCAAAAATCTTGATTTTCAACTGGATTTTATTTGCTCATGCATCCAAAAGTAGAGCTGTTTTTACTACCAAAGGGAGCATTGAACATGCACTACCAGGAGCAAGCATCAAATTCAGACATGTAATAATAATATGTATGGTTTTGTTTTTTCCAAGTCTTCATTTTTTAATCTTGAGTTTCTGAGAAGCACGACAGTGGTCAGATCTTCACGTTTAACTTTGTAGGTCAGTGTTCAAAGAGGTTCAGCTCACATTTAATCACACAATCATTGAAATGAGACCGTACAAGAGAAAAATACATGTATATTCATACCTATACTATAGAAGAGAGGAACATTATTTTCTAAGCAGGTGTTTATTTTTGTTAGTGTTTGTGTATCAGTGATCAAACTGAACAATGTGATCTGCAGCTATTAAGGAGCCTTCAAGAGAATATTAAGCATCCAATTTGACTTTGTTTTATCATAATCTGTGTGAGAAATGTCCGTACTGTGCTTTTCCTAGTTTTAATCCAGGTGAGCTGGATGTTTCTCCTTTTCCTGGATTTTTTAAAAGTAATTTTATGTATTTTATTTTCTGTTTGTCATGTGAAAACTTGGAACATCGACAAAAAAGTGTTACAGATTTCAAAACAATTGGTCACATCACAGTGTGGCACTGAGAAAGAGAGAGAAGTGGTCTTGACTTTATGGAGGACAAAACTGACACTAAATAGAAATACAAAATAGATACACCTGTAACAAAATACAAAGCCCTTATTATGTATCTTGATTGTGTGCCATACAGTTTCATGTATCATATTCATGTTTTTATTTTATTTCACCTTGTGTTACTATATAAGTGAGTAGCTCTTTCTCTCCTTGCCTGCAGGAAAATGGGGTCAAACATAACCCTTGTGTAAACTGTATATTTTATTTTGTTTATAGAGGTGAGAAATGTCTTATCTGACTAAATGTATTTAACAGTTTGGGTAACTGGGTTCTTCCTTTTCAGGGAACAGTGCAGGGAGTGGACGGGGGGGCGTTTATTCTCTCTTCTTAGTATCTCACAAGACTGTCCACTAACCGTCCCAACATGTTGACATGAGATATTTACTTTGGGGGTGCACTTGGTCTATTTTCTCCTGTTTTCAAACCAGAACAAATGGCAGCAAAACTCACTTGTATGAATATCACATAATCATCATTGAAGAAAGTCTACAGTTGAATCTATTAAAATGGATTGGGAGTTGTTAAATAAATGATGCGCTTTTTAACCCCCAGGAGAAATATCCTGTGTTTCCTTCTGTTTGCTTTCTTCCCAGTCGGCGTAACACTATCTCACCACACTAAACTTCCTGTATTATTGCTTGAGAAACCACATGGCGGTACAGAGGAGTCTGACATAAGCGGTGTGAAATGCAGATTTCAACGCATGTCTTCACTAGGCTGAGAAAGGTCAAAGAAGACAGCGATGGAAAGAAACGGAGAGGCGAAGTCGATACTGTGAGAGAGTTTGTGAATGTGTTTGCTGTTCAAACATTTTCAGCACGTTTTTTACGAGCCAAATTAACAAACCGGATCTTCACTTAGACCCGCCCTCTTCACAGACCAGCATCATACCTAGACATTTAAAACTGGAGCAGAAAAAACAGCCAGATCTTATTAAACTTTCTGTTAGGATTCATGTAGCTTATGAATTAAGAAACAAACCATGCCATGTTCAAAGTGCCTGTACCATCTATAGCTGACACTGTGAACCAGGTATATGCCACACAAAACAATTTAATTTGTCATCTGGTCTGTTACCACAGACCTACAAGGCCCGAGGGATCAAGTCATCATTTTGACACTTATGTTTTACTCTAATTAATATTTTTGTCTTAAGGCTTAAGCCACTTGACTCATATTAAACCTCCAAAATGTTGCTGAAGGAAAAGTTCTGGTGTTAGAGAATGCACATGTTGACGTTACAAATTAATGCTCATCAGTGCCTGTGCCCTCCATTGCAGGTCAAACAAGGCATGTGATATTACACATGACTGTAGCGCAAGTTAACATTTTCAACTTAACAACCGACCAAAGAAAATAGTACTCAGGCCTCACTTACGAGGTGTAAAATTAAGTCTTAAACCTCAAATAGCCCCTTTCAAAGTGTTGATTCGGGCTTAGAATCGATTAATCCTCAAAAGCAAGAACAAATGCATTTAATGTGCGTTTTCTTTTCCTGAGTGTGGAATTCTGGACCCGGGCATTCAAAGACATTTATTTTTGGAGATGTGACCCTCAAGATCTTCCAGCTGGGACCTCAGGGTACAAAATAGGTGCCCCAGGATGTTTCCACCTGTGCCGTGAGGGAGTCTGGAGTCTTTGTTTAACAACTGTACCCCTGGGCAATTAAAGGTCGTCTCCAGGCTGTCTTTAGCTGCTGCACCAAAGTGCTTTATAGATGTTGATGCTCCTCTTTCTCTGCCTTCATCTACTCCAATTGGTATTGGAGGTGCCCCATGAGATCATTCTGAGCTTCCCGCTGCATTGTGCTGATCTTTCTCAGCTGGGATTTCAGATTCTCTGTATCCCTGGGTGGAGAGTGGCCATGTTTAGACCCTCATCGAGCTGCGCTTTAAGGCTACGTATCTCCCTCTGCATCAGATCTTTCACATGGCTCCTATTGTCATCCTACGTTTTTTCTTGGAGCTTATCTGGGGAAATTGTTGAATTTCAAGGTGGACTCTACTTTGGTTGAGATTGGCTCACTGTCCTTCAGTTCTCCTACTCATAAAGGCAGCGACGTACAAAGCTTTATATCGGTTCATTGTCATGTTTGTGTGATACATTGCTCAATGTTCCTGACCTGAAATTATTCATTAATGCTTGGTGAAGTTAAAGGACTAAAGTTTAGTTTGAATCCCTCACACTGATAGAGTGAGTATTCAAGTGCAACACAAACTCACTTTTGTTCAGTACATTTAACGTAACTGTATGACATAGCATTCAATTCAGATGGTTTGGTTTTCTTTAAAACATTTACTATTGTAGTAGTCAATTTTAATTTCCCATTTATTGACCCAGAAACAAATCCCTTTATTCCTTCCAGCAGAGTCCACTTCATTGTTTTTTCAGTCATAACCTAGTGATTGTATTATTATTACTGAATAAACAGTGCAGTTATTTTTTCTTTCCTTTTTTGTCGTTTATTAGCAGAAGAGTGCTTGTGGAAGCCAGTCGCTTTCCTCAGTGCTAATGCGGCATTAATCACCTCTCATACAGCTGAGCGAGGGGCATGGGGGCTTGTTTCGCGCGCGAGACCCAACGTGTGAGCGCGTGCGTGTGACTGAGAGAGAGAGGGAGGTAGCGCTACAACTCTGGCGTGGAAACAGAGCGACTCGCATCGTCCGGAGAGAGTAGGCCAGCGAGTGCTAGAAACTTCTCCTCTCCATCAGAAGCAGACTGGCAAAGAAAGTCGCGTTAAGGTGAGTGAAAAGGGACGTTTTCGAGTCGTTTTGAACCACCGCGGGAAGTGACAGGCGTTTGCTCTTTTTTGTTCGCGAGGTGTTGACAGTCTGCTGCTCGTGCGGTTGGGTTGTTTTTTGGGGGGTGGAGGGGGGAGTTTTGGCTCACTCCGTAGATGTTGTAAGCTAGCAGCAGCGGAGAGTAACGTCAGAGGGAGACGTTTATATGAGTGACGTTAACTTTTTAACCGTTTGCTCGTGGCTTCGTATCTGTGTTTACATTCTTCTCGGCCAGCATCACTTTTGCCCTCCTGGGCTACGTGACCTGCGTTGTGTCCGAAGAAGAAGAGTCCAGAAAAAAAATCACATCATTGTCTTATAGTTGTGTTATATTCAAAGATGTCTGGTTGTGTGTGTGTGTGTGTCAAAGTGAATGCATGTGTTTAGGCTACCAGGGAAGAAAACATTATTGTCCATATTTGTCTGTATGAAAGTACATAATGTTAATGAGAATATTAATTTCATAAAGATAATTGGGCTAACTGCATAAAGCTAAATATATTCACTGATAGTCAGAAAGTGACCGACTTATAGAATTAAGTCACGATGATATTCATTTTATAGATATTACACATAATGGGTGACTAAATCATAATAACAGATGGATGTTTTACTCAATTATAGATGTGAGAGCACACACTTTGATAGCTGATCAAATCAATTTGATGCCACTATTTTGTGTGCTTCTTTATGAACTCTATAAAAACATATTCAGCTACTGTAAGAAAAAGTTGAAACCCTCTCTGTTGGGATTCTTTGTATTTGGCAGAATGGCTTTCCATTATTGTACTAGAAACCAAGACCTGCCTTTTTAATTTTTGAGACTTGGTGAAGTGAGCCCCCTTCTTCAAGGGCTCAGAAAGCAGAAAAAAAAGAAAAGAAAATGAACCTCAACACAGCCTCCAGCGCCGAATAACCTCCAACCCAGTATTCCCCATACACCTCACACACACACACACACACACAGGCATGCATGTAGTATTCAACTTTCCCTCCGAGTCCAGTAACCAGGTCCAGGTGGTTGTCAGTGTGGGTTATGACATGAGTATATCTGTGTGTGTGTGTGTATGGGTGCACATGAGCGAGCATGTGTGAATGTATATCCAGATGGCATAAAGCTATGGCTCCAAATCTTACCTCACCTCATCTGAGGGGGTCCGGGGGCAGCAAACGCCGGGGAACCACGCAGGAAAACACTCAGCAAATATGAATGGGAGAAGCAGGCATCCAGATGTGTGTGCGTGTGTGTCTGTACTGTTTTCAATGTTTGTCAATCTTGTAAGTGCATGCGGTTGTTGAGGCTTCGCAACGAACAGCAATCTATTTAGGTCAGGAGCACATCATGCAGATCTGAGAAACAGCCACATTCTCAATTGGCTGTGTAATTGAGTTTCACATAGCAGCTGTAAACAGAACGTTTTCCTCATTTTCAATTCCTGTGTGTGCGTGTGTGTGTGTGTGTGTGTGTGTGTGAGTGAGTGAAAGAGCGTGATAGAGAGAGCAGTTGAGACACTTGTGAGTTTGAGACATCTCGTGATGTGAGACGAGGTGTCTGATTCTGTCTGCTGAAAACTCAGATCACATTGCTGGTGCTCAATCTACACGCCACGATTATCCAATTCGCCCAAAACAAACTAAATTTCAGTCTGATGAGTGGAACACAACTGACAGCAGATATAGTCCATATACATGCGCAGTGGCCCTATGGAGCAATACCCTGTATATGGAGGTCAAAATCTGAATTCTAATTTTAAAAAAGTACCCACGACATCTGGAGACGTAGCTGCCTATATAAATATGTGGCTATGGGAGGTCACAGAAGTCATTTAATTGGATCAGGCAGCAGAGTGAGCAGTGGTGGCAGCTAAAATTTTCAGAACAAAGACCAAAAATGTTCAGAAGATTTTCAGAAATGTGTCACGTTTCCTGTCTGATTGTGTGTATGCCTCTCACGCATCTCCATTTATTCAGGGAACCTCAATTAGGAAGACATAACAGCCTTAATGCTCGGGTTCGCCTACATTCACCGCGTTATTTCTAAGTGAATTGCACGGCAATAAGAAAGACATCAGGGCCCAAAAAATAAAAACAACAAACGCTATTGTTGATGTGAACCTAAGGACACTTTGCCAGCGTGAACCTCTCTAATATCCAATTTCCTCAACTTGGAGATGGAGATGATAACAATCAAAAGGACATAACGGTCATGAGCCCGAGGCCCTCTTCTCAAACATCTATCTCTCTTAATTACAGTGTCAATGTGATTTATCGAAACATTTCAGCATTTATCTTCACCTGAATTATGAAACACATGGAGGTTTAGAAAAAGGTTTCCACGGGCTTTGAAAAATAATTCAAAGCTTATGGAGTAAGCAATAAAAAGTTGAGGACTGGATGTCGTATTCAGTTATCAGTGGGCCTCAGATCTCTGTCAGCCTGAAGAAGTGGAGCATCAATCGCAGGAAATGCCATTTAAAGCCTTAAAAATGTAGATTCAGACCACTTTCTTACCTCGATTAAAAAATAAACCTGATCTGTGCTGTGGCCAATTACTTTCCCTAAAGGCCTCCTGCTGTTATATCACAATAAAACTTGCATCTGCTTGAAGAGGTTTTCTGTAAAAAGCAGCCGAAGTACCACTAACAACACGTTCTCTCTCGTTTTCTCCTCTGCAGTGCTTTAATGCCATTACGCCTGTGGTCGGGTGTTTTTCTTAATGGAGACTCAATGTTAATCACAGGAAAATGTAGCCCAGGATGGAAAAGAAACGACAGCCTTTTAAAGCAACACTTGAGGTCACCATCAGTGTGGTGAAGGCAGGGCTGTCGCTGTCTGCCAGACGGGCTTTCTGGCTCTTACAAACAGCACAAGTCCTTGTAGATGGAGACAGGTGAATTATTAATATTTTCCCTTAAGTGATGGCGTTTCTCCTAATCCCTCAGTGCTGTGAGGTACACATTGCTTACTCAGCTGTTTAAAGCTCAATTAACTTGTACATCCTCCACCTTAAACCCGTCTGCTCATTAATAGTGTTGTGTTTTGCTCTAAAAGTTTTATCCTCACATTTTAATGTGAAGTTGCTTCTTGTGTGTGTCTATAGCATTGTGTAGTCAGAATCTGTGTGTGTGTGTGTGTGTGTGTGTGTGTTTTGTGTGAGACATCTTGTCTTCACACACATGGATCCCATCCGGCCTTTCTGTCTCGTCCTCCGAAGCTGGGATGAGTTAAACATTTGACCCTTCGCTTTTTTAAGATGGAAACTCTGATCTATTGCCTGTGCTGCTTTTGACACGTTCAAACAAGTATGTGACGACGCATGTGCACGCACACAACTTTTCACCTCGTGTCGCGCACAGCACTCTGCGTTAATACTGCGTTTCATCGGACTTGGATTGACTTCAAAGAAAGAATAAAATTCTGGTGATAGAAAACAGCTTTTTGTATACAAACATGCCTTTTCCTGCAACATCATCTGCGTTCTGTGTACCAATCGTAACGGACAAGTTTTTCATGTATCTCTGCAACTGTCTGTATCAGCTTTGTGCAGGTTTGCAGTATGTTTTTGTTTTATACATATGGCCATTCTCACTTGCACTACTGGTTTGTCAGTCTACATGAATACACAGTGGCCAATACCAAAGCCATGAGGTCTTTCTATGATATTCATATTTCTGAATAGATGTGAGTTGGACCAGCCAATTTGAGTGAGCAGTATATAGTACATGTGATTAAATCCTCCTTTATGGTTAAAAAGAGACTTGTTCGTGCAGGACTGCTGTAGAGGCAAGATAGGATCTGACAGGAAATGTTCCTACTGGGTTGATTTAGCTATTGTAGATGAATAATGAGGAAGACACTGATATAGCCAGTATGCAAAGGGGAATGAACAAAAGAGTGCTCACAGTAGCTGTAGCTGTGTGCGTGTGTGACTGTTCTTTGTGTGTGTGTGTGTGTGTGTGTGTGTGTGTGTGTCAGGCCTGTAAGATAACAGAGTTGAGGTTTCAGTGTTTGTTATGCGGGCATATGATGCATATATAGGGGTGCGCTTATAGTCGAGTCTGTGCTTATCGCTCTTATCTTTTCTGAACCAGATCATGCACAGTCTCATTATTCTAATCTTCATCTCCATTACTCCCTGTTCCCCCCCTCAGGGCGGACATTCAACCACACAACCTCTCCTGATCTCATGATGGAGTTATTCTGTCCTAGTGCTCTATAATTCACACAGGGCACACAGTTCAGACACTCCTCCCCCCGGTGTTCCCCTTTTTTCCTTTTCTTTTGAATGACGTGACAAAGATTTGGCATCGGCACCTTTAAAAACAATACTTGAAATGTTCCAGCCCTCTGTTTATTGAGGACACCTCCAGGACCCAAAGGGAAATCATAGTAATCAACAAATTTACTGTGACGAACGTTGTGGCTTAAGTAGGGTTGATGATATAAAACAAGCTTAAATTCTGATTTATTAGCCTGACTAATAGCCCACAGAATCAGTTTAGGCTTGTGTCCCACAGGGTGGATGTTCAAACATACTAACAGCCAGCTTCTGATCTCATGATTTGGCTATTTATTTCTCACTGCTCTCTAATTCACACAGGTCACACAGCTCAGCCACTCCTCTTCAGGTTCCTTCCTCTTTGTTTTTCTGGCATCTGCACCCTTTAAGCATGAGCAAAGCAATTTTCTCTAATCTCTCACTAACTATTGGTGGTTGATCATTATTTCTATACTGTGTATTGTTGTTGAAGAACATCTCCTATCACAAACATTTACAGGTTGAGCCCTTAGGATGCGTTAACCTGCATATGTTTTTGCCTTGAACTGTGAGGCCACAACTCAATCTTTGTGTGTTTGGTTTGGCTCATTCCTAACTAAAGTAATCACAGGGCCTATAGTCCACTCAAAATAGAGGGGGGGGGGGGGATGATGGAGTGATGAGTGGGGGGGAGTGACGAGATATACATCTGGATCCACTTTGGGACAATTTCATCCCTCCTGCCCTCCAAACCTGAGACCCCAATTTTCACAGTGCTCCTTTGAGGTGCCATACCATCAATGAGGGGGAGAAATATTTGCCTACGAGCAAGTGTCATTCTTCCTTCACCTCTTGGTCTAGACATCCCCTCACTGCTTATTTAATAGGGCGACCACTTGCAGAATTGGAAAACCTGGATATCAACATTTCAGGGAGTTCAAATAAAATGAGGAAAGACCGTGCCACTCTTGATAAACAGCGGAATGTATTAGATTTCAGGTTTCTTTTTCAGATTACTTCAAGTTGTGGCTTTGCCAGTTATTAATTTTCTAAGAATGTCTGGGAGGTTGAAGGTCAGACCTGATTGATGGAAAACCCTGACTTCCTGTTTTTAAAGATGGGCTGTGTAAAACACACAAGCAGAAAATAGAATATCTGACCACTTTTGCTCACAGAGGGGCTTTTATTTTCAATAAGCATCCAGGCGTCCAATGTGAAGGTGTAGATGAGGTAAACAGACGAGAGGAGACGTTAGTGACTCACAGGCACTCGGTCAAATTGACAGAGGCAGTAAAGAATGTTATTATGTGGAAAATAAATTGTGACTAGTCAAGGAGTTCAAAGTATTATCTGTACGTCCTTGTAGTCTTTTGGTCTACATCCCTTGCGGTCTTTGACTGAATTGTCCTATAGGCTAGCACTCCACACGCATGCATTTAGGTCTGAAATGATAAATGGCTTTCTTTCATTTGTGCAGATGTCTTTGGCAGAGGATGGGGGTATAATGTTTATAATCAAACTCAGAAGCCACTAGTTATTCTCTCTCTCTTCCTGTCTCTCTCTCGCTCTCTCTCTGTCTGACTAAAAGCCCATCTGCTGCTGCGGATGTATTGCTTTGTGTCACATCATTGATAGCCTGATGGCCGAAAATTGCGTCCACATTGCCTCCGCAGACACCACCTTCTCATGAGACATACATTTACGATGGCTTGTCGATGTGTTTTTTTTAAAAGTTATGATTCCGGAGTAATCCAATCCGAAACCAAATCAAATCCCCCCCCCCCCCCCCCCCCCCCCCAGAGACAGTGAATCTGATGCACATGAAATCAAATCTCAAGGGGGCCTGTTTCTTCACTTACATGTCCGGTGGATTTATACGTATCCATTTAACAAGCAAATTACAACGTGAAGCAGGCCTCGGGGAGTCTTTGCGTCGTGTCCTGTGCCACACTGTAATGCTTAATGAATGAGTGCATTGATGGGTAGATGTGGACGAAGTGTGTGTGGGGGGGGGGGGGCTCCGTTGATCACTGGTATCTGCTGTTAAGATCAACTTGAACAGGATATTGATGATCTAGTGTGATGTATACTTTCTCTTGAGACTAACGATGAGTTCCATTAGAGACCAGTAGCAGGAAGTACAGTAGATGGAGGAAATGTGAGGCTTCTAAAAAAAAAATTGGAGATCATGCCAGATGCTAGGAGGACTGTTGTTTGTAGACATAATTAGGTGATACAAAAAACCCCAGAAATGACCTGATCCCAAACACCAAATCAGCTCTGCCAGATCGGTTGTGCAGTGACGTCCAACATTTAGAATAACAATGTCCAACCAGACCAGATGTCCCTCACTAAACAGGTCCCCGTAGGTTCCCAGCCAAACAGCGTCCAGCAGATGACTACATATTGGTTCAGCATCAAGCACACACAGCAATTGAAAACATTGCTGCCACATTATAACCTCAATATAACCTATCAAGAAGTCACTAGTTTCTGGAAAATATATCCTCACTATCTGGACACTTAAACCTACTTTCCCCCCTCTCTCTTTAAAATTGTTAATCTTTTTTAACATTCTCTCTGCTCATACATGTGCAACCAGCATCTCTAGGTTGACATTCATAACCAAACAGGTGTGTGTGCGTGCGTACGCACAAATGTGCACCACATGCTCAGCCGTTTTATATTCAATGTGAAATGCCCGGGAGTAGGTATTTTACAAGTTGCAACCCCTGAACCGTGTCCACTCAGCTTCCTGTATGAAAAAAAAAAAAAATCCCTGCATCTACCCTGCACTCCTACCTAGCTGCTAGACGTTATGTTCTGAGGCTTATAGCTGTCTTTTCTACTCAGCGTACAGTAGCAGATGACACAAGACTCAGAAGAACAGGACTGACACAAAGGTCAAGAGCACGAGCCAAATTTAATGCTTCTGCCAGATGAGTCACCGGGAAGCCCTCACCTTCTCCAGGGTTGTAGATGGACCAGCATTGCAGACAGATCAACATTCGTATCCCAATTGCGTTTATTTACTCTTTACAAGCTGAATTTCATTAAATGGTGTTTCCTAAGTGTTGCAAAAAAGAACCGCAGTCACTGGTAAAACTCCAAGTTAATCCAAGTCCTACCGTGTGTCTAGTTGTGCCACTTACTGTATTCGATTGGGTCTCAAGTATCTTCAGCCAACGTCATTTAAATGTAACACTGCTAATTGGCAAACAGTTGTTTTAATAGGTGCCAGTGTTGTGTTGAATTTTGGATTTTCTCTTCAACTTCACAACATTGGAAAAAGCAGTGGTTGTAGTCTTGTGTGTGTGTAGTCTTATGATAAACGTATAGTACAAATCCGTTATTGCTGCTACTATGAATCATTGTGGAGCTGCCAGATAGCTTAGTTATATCAGCGGCAGACAGTGAAGCAGACAGTGATCAGGAGGTCGGCAGACATCGGCAAGTTTGTTTGTTAATTCACTGCTTGGATTCTGTGGAGTGAGTCTACCTTCTTTTAAGATATCCGATGAGTTGGATCAAAAAGACAGGATTGTAAAACATACAGCAGTTTGTTTTTGAAAGCTAACTGAACGACTAGGGCGAATATTTCATGGTTTGTTCTCTCGTGTTCCAACCAAACAGGTGTGTGTGCGTGCGTACGCAGCAGCAACCACAGTGAACAGGGATTAATAGTAATGATAATGATAGCTGCACAATGTGTTTTCACTGTGTGTGTCTGTGTGTGTGAGAGACTTGTCCACAGAGGCATCTGTTGCAGGTTTCAGGCACATTGTGGGATTAAGGAATTGAGTGCAACAAACAACCACACACCATACAATGCCACATTACACCCCATATTTACAACCCCACACCAGCTTCATCTAGATTCTTCAACTCATGGAAAGGTGTCGCAGTAACAATGAAAGTTGCCTCATGTTGGGTGTACATTAGTAAAAGATAAGGTAACAGGATGAGGGAAAGAGACTCCCCGTCTCTCTCTAAAAAAAAAAAAGGACGCACAATAAAGAACAGTGAGCTTTCCAGTTGCCACCGGGTTCAGGTTCTAGCTAATCAACGGTGCACACAGCCGTGACTGTTCTGTTCCAGGGGACTGGAGGCGGAGGGAGGGGGTGGACAGGATGAGGGTCCTGCCTGAAATGGGGGCGTAAGGGTAGAAGGAGGGAGAGAACGCGCATGTGGTTGTGCGATTGTGGTGCGTGATTTTTAGCCTCAGCAACGGTCTTTTTGCCTGCGGCAATCTCCAGGGGCCTGTGTGCGTGTGTGTGTGTGTGTGTGTGTGTGTGTGTGTCAATTAATTATATGTGTAGATGACCACATTATGTCAGTGGTACCAAGTCACTTAATAGTCGAGCGTTAAGTGAGTTGTGTTTCCGAGGCTGTGCTATAATCACTATCAGATGTGTGGGTGGAGGAGAGGGACCGGGGGTAAGAGAAAGAGACCTAGTGTGTGTGTACGTATATAAATGAGAATGAACAAAGAAGGAAAGAATGGAAGAATGACAGATAGACAGAGAAAGAATAATGGTATGGCTGTTGTAGGTGCATGAGAAAGAATGATAGCCTAATACGTACTTGCCAACAAAAAAATGGATGCATTCACAACGATCCGACTCTACTGTCAACTTAAACGTGTTTCTGTTGGTGCACCGCTTCACTCTCGTAGATCTCGTCCCGAATACAGTAGTGCATTTCAGTGATTGATGATGTGATTTGCAGTGTCAGTGCTGAAAAAAGTACGTCAAACCGATGCACATAAAGGGAGCGTGTGTCCGACTCTCTAACATCTTTACGAGTTTAATTAGACACATTCTGTCGGCCGCATCCCAACACTGAACGAAGTACTGTACATCTGATCACTTTACGATGGTAAGTTACAGTTGAATGCTGTTCATTACTCCACTGCTGATTGGCGTCACCGGCTCGGATCTCGTGACTTGGTGGCATGTTTAGTTTTGCCGCATGTAAAGGTGTGTTGCAGGAATTGAGTGTGCAGGCTCTACTTGTATTCGGCGAGTCCCTGTCCTAATCATTGTCAGATGGTGGACAGAGTCCTCGCGTCTGGAGCCATTTACGAGGCCTACGGCCGCCTGGAGGGAGAGAGGGGGAGAAATCCATCCAACGAGGCTGTCCTTTGTTGTCTGAGAACTTGTGAGATGGAAAATAGGGAGCAAATGATGGAGAATTAGGGGTCAGCTAGCAGGTTTTATATGACAAAATAATGTTTTGTTGAGCCTCTAGCAATGTTGAAATGCTTGTGTTTATTATTTCAGTTGGAAACAGCTCATATTTTGATTGTTGAGGAGGGGAAAAAGCACTTGTTATTGCACTTTGTACACATGGCTCTTTACACCAACAATCGAGCTGCATCAGATGTGGTTTGTATTTTGGTGTAAAAGTTTTTTATCGGCAAAGACTGCAGTTTAATCAATAACATGGCGTATTATTAAGTTATTAAAAAAAGTCCAATAGATGTGATGAATTTCCTTGTGCGCAAGACGGAAAGAGAATTTCACTATTTAAAGTTTTAAGTTGAAATTCAAAATACATGTGCCAGCTGATAGGTGCATGTTAGTGTTTTCACAGAATTAGATTCTGTGTGTGGTAGAATTCTCCACGGTAAAAAGGTAAAGCAATGTACTCTTTTTCTGACCGATTGCATATCAACAAGTCAGAATTCCCTATTTCTATTTCTATGTGATATTGCTGTTGAAAAATCTCCTATAACTGTATTTAATCAAGTTTCTCACCCAAAGCAATTAGATTCTACAGGATAACATTTGAACACATCATAACGATAGATTTGATCTTTGAACAAAAATTATTTTTACTGAATAAAGCCTGTACACATCATAGTGTAAATCATGGGCATCTCCTGTTAACATTAGTTGTGAGCTCTATGCAGGACTGCACTGCTTACTGGTTGGTAACTTTACTGCGTCCTAAACACATTTACTTTTCCCCAAGTACTGAGAACGTAGAACGAGTACCGTGACAAGCAAACGACTTGTTCTGAATGGGCACGTTTGACACGGCCACTGTACTAGAATATGTGTGTGTGTGTGTGTGTGTATGTGTGTGTGTGTGTGTGTGTGTGTGTGTGTATATAAAATCAATATGTGGTGTTCACACTAAAAACACACCTTTTTAAATCAGCTTTTAATACATAATTTCTGTGTGTGTTCTATATTGTTTATGTTTTATACTGTCTTTGCTTCTTTTAATTGAATGTCTTGTGTTTTTAACTGCATATATTGTATGTAAAGTGTCTTTGAGCTCTGGGAAAAGCGCTTATAAATAAAATTTATTATTATTTATTATTCAAAGTTGAATAGTGACTAACTCCTTATGTGACATCCTCTTGCATATGTTAGTGGCTGGACTCGTGGCTATCATTTGTCATGAAGTTTAGTCTAAATTAATATTGTTCAGCGTTGAAAAACGTGGTTTGAAAGGCAGCCTTTGGTGTAAAAGGAGTATTACACTGTTTCCTCGACCACTAACTCCCATTCCTACTTGGCTCTTGTAGTGGTTTTCCTTCGCCGGTAATCTTAATGCTCTAAAATTTCAAACGCTGCCAGGAACTTGACCCAGCTACATATGTTGTTTGACATCTTGTCATTTCACAAACTGGGCAAACAAATTGCTTAGAAATGAGGCACACACTTATAAAAATTGCAAAACAATCCATTTGGCAAAACATTCCTATTCTGTTTTCAGATTTAATAAGTTCAGACTGGCACAGACAAATGTGAGGGGCTCTGTTGGGTGAACTTAAACTCCACAGAGGTGTCAAATAAAATATATTTGGAATATTCAACATGCAGCTGGTAAAACAATGAATGCTTTTAAAGACTGACTAAAATAGCCTGCGTTAATATACCAATGGTTTGGAAAGTTTTTGAGAAATGTCCATACTCTTTATTGTAAGTCCAAGAAGTGTGAAGATTTACTTACTGGTTTGGTAGATTTCTGGATCATACCATCATTAACGCTATGCCATTCTTCTTTTGCTCCATTGCTACCACAAGCATATTATTTATTAGGGAAATGGCTGACTTTGCACAACGAATTTATACACTTTCAGAAAACACCACGCACTACAACTTTTCAGTGAGTTTTGTCGTCTAAGCTTGGATGGCAGTGAGGCTACAGTGCCATGTGAATCTCTAGCAGATTCCAAACCTTTTCCTGACCCTCTGCAAATGCATGTAATTAAGCAATGAAAACTTGTTTGAGCTGCATAGCCAGACCTTCTACTGCAGGAAATTAAGGATAATCTGGAGGCTGTGGACGCTATTTGTTGCCACAAGGCATTCTCAAGGTGAAGTGGCTCTAGTTCAGGGTTGATTTTCATCCTGTATGAATTAGTTTTGCGTGTTTCTGGCCTGACTGTGCCCTTCTTGTTACCACTCTGTGTTGTTTTCTTGTCTGCTTGTGTGTCTGCTGTCTGCTTCTTTTCTTTTCTTTTTCTTTTTACCTCCACCACCAGGCGTGAGCCTGGAAGATGATTATGAGTTTGGTCATGTGTGTGAGTCTGTCTGTCCACGGCTAATCTCACATAATACTGGACCCATTGGCCAAAAAGGTTTGTGCTCATTTGTGTTGGTATGCCCAGGGGCCTCTTGTGGCTGCTGTGATTCACACAAAAAAAAAACACATTTTGTTTTTGCTTGTCACTGTCTGCTGACTCCTCAGTCTGGTAAACTGGCCGGCAGGGGCCACAAGTGATCCACAACTGTTTCAGTCAGATTTGCATGTCTAGGTTAGCCGCAAACCTCATTCCAGTTGTATTCCCAATCTATTTTCCCATCAACACATGCATATGATTGTGGCTAAATAGGGCAGTGCTTAGCGTGTGTGTGCGTAGCGAGTGTGTGCGTAGCGAGTGTGTGCGGTTGAGCGAGCGAGAGCGAGTTAGTGACTGTGCTCGGGGCGGACAGACTGGCGATCGCTTCAGAGTGAAATGTTAGCAGCGAAGTGTAGTGGTGGTAGATTTGTTGGTTACATGAATAAACACTGCAAAACCACTTCTCAATACCCAAGACGTTCTCATGGTTTGCTTCCCAGCTGCTGGTGAACGTGAAGGGGGAGTCTGTTGGATCACTAACCGGCCTGTGGACAGAGTCAGAGAGCATACCTCCCACTGTCTTGGAGACTGTCGTCGTGGTCTACCTCAGTTGGCTGACCAGGGAGGGTGGTCAGCTCGGTTAAGCTCACCTGAGCCTTCCGGGCTATAAAAGATGGTCCACATTGACTCTTCCTTGCTACGGCAGACATCCTCCTTGTATGATTGTTGTTTGGTTTTGCACCTTCAACACCTCCACAGCATGCATGTGACACAATAAATGGTCCAACCATGCATAAATAATGTTTGGTTTTAAGTATAATCTTATGTGGACTCCTTATTTGTTACATCACCTCAGCTGCAGTTTATCTAGTGCCTTTTTTATATTGGGCATAAGCCTCACATTTGCATGTATATTTTTTTGGGGAGGGGGGGGGGGTTCCCTTTATTGATGAAGAGGAACGTGTTAGAGTGAAAGGGGGGGAGAGAGTGCAGTGACGTGACAGAACAGCCTTAGCATTTGTCTTAATTCATCCAATCAGACAAAACACCTCTTCTTATAAAGGCAACATGTGCATGTGATATTTATTTATGCCTATGAGCACATTATTATTCTAATTTAATTTAATGAACTGAAAGGAACAGTCTTATACTTTCACGAACCCATGTAAACAAATTCATCTCTGATTATTGACCATAATCGCAGTATTTATGTCCATGTAAACATAGCTAATGTTCAACTGCTAAGTGGTCTCTGGAAAGAGCAGCAAAATCATCACAACACTGATCGCGCCAACAAAATGTATTTATTTAATTTCCCTCAGTTCCGTTGTTGTGCTATGATTTATGCCGGAGTGTCAGATATTTAGATTTCAATTCTCTCTGCTCTCTTTCTCCACATTCTTGGGGATTTCAGTCAGACTGGGCTCATATTGGATGTTACAAAAGAGCAATTGCTGTAGCAGCAGCATGGTGCATCCATGTTTGGAAACCAAAGAAGGAATCCTCAAAATGTTTACCGTTAGTTCACTTTTGAAAACACACTTGCATCCAAATGGATATTTTTTCACGTTCTTTGTGTCCAACTCACTGACGTAATGTGGCCACTTAAAACATGCCCCAGGTTTAGAGAGTACTACTGGAACTTCCAGGTTTGAAGATCAAAAGTAGATGCAATTTTTGGTTGGAAAAACATTTAAGTTCCTCACTGATTTGAGACGCGAGAGCTTGATTTACTCAGGAGGAGCATGTGATTTCATGCTGGGTCCGCTTTGCTCTGGTGTCGAGTCACTGTGCGTTGTTTTTGTGCAATAAAGGAAGAGGAGAGCTGAGAATCATCGACTGGTAAGATCATTGTTGTTGGTGGGCTTCATGTTTCAGCTTGTTTGATCTTCCTTCTTCTGAAGTCCATCCATCAGCCTGTTCTTCTGCAGGTCAAGGCCCTGTCACAGCTCATTTAACTGAACTGGGCACCCATGTAAAAAAAAACCCAAAGTCATCTCATCGAAAGTAACAAAACAAAAACATTACTGCTGGCGTCATATTTAAACTACACAAGTTGAGTTTGCACACGACACATTTCAACCTCTCAGCATTGAGGTGAAAAAAATGGTTCCAGGCGGAAAAGATTTGGTAACCAGACAGGTAAATACACTTGTTCCTTGTTTGGAGTCCTCAGGTAGAAAAAGGTGCATACTGAGGGGTCCATAGTGCCAGTAATGAGTCATATCCTTCCAACTGCTGTTCTCCATCTCAGACACCTCCTAAAATTCACACCGCAACAGCCGTCGCACACGTGTACACACACGCACGCACTCGGCTCTAACCTGTTCATGACTCCATACTGTTCTTCACACCTCGGGGGGTGGGGGGGTGTTTTCTAGGGGAAACACATCACGTCAGTCACCGATGTCAGCGCGTCAATCAAACTTCTGCAAACACGGTTGACGTTTTCCGGCAGGTGTAGCCAGCAGGGGTGGTCTGAAGACACTGACCCACTGGGTGCCCTTTTCTGGGGAGTTTTTTCACGGACGGGTTGCAAAAATAAATAGGGATAATTTCAATCACAACATCTTTACAGAGAACTAAAAGCAACGTGCAGTACAGACAGGGAGTATGACCACTGTCAGGACTAACCTGTGACGAAATGTTCACAAGGACATTCACTGGTAAACAAAATGCTTTTCAAAGATTACATCTACAATCTGCACTGGAACGGTATCTATATTAAAAGGTTTGAGCGAGGGGAAAAAGTTCAGGTGAGGTCAGACTATAATATGGTTGTCTGGATTTTATTGGAGTTGGCAGGAGTTTTCCTAAGAGAATTAAAGCTCCGTGTTCTGTGCTGCTGGCGTCGATATTGCCATTGTCTCATAAATAGACCCTGGGAATGTTTTTCATTAAAAAAGACGAGCATCCTTGACTCTGTGATCTACTTCGCATGAATTCAGAGTTAAACTGAGAGTGTGTACGTGTACATGTACGTGGCACGACTTGGATTTGACATGCAAGTTAAATGAAGCGTGTGTGAGATCTGTTTTCTGGCTTGATAAAACATACTGAGCTGCTTTTTACAAATGATTAAAGTATTGATTCAGGTCTCTGCCTCACTGCCCTTAGTAACCATCTCTCCTCTCTTTTTTTCCCAGCACATTCTGCTTTCAATAAGAATTTACTAGGTTTGCTGTTGTCATTTCTGTACTAAACAGGAAGAACACTGCAATGGCAAAGTGGATCTCATTTTTAAAAGTTATGTCACCTCCTCTGTTACAAATAATGATGTATTTACACAATTGTGTCTGATTATGTTTTTTTTATTGATTGATTTTTTTTGTCTATTTAAAGGCGCAGTAAACATGTTTATAGCATTAATAAAGCAGCTAACAACACTTTTCTATGTAAAGATACAGTGGAGTAATGCCTCTGATTGATTGATTAATCGACTAATTAACTCATTGTTTCAGTACGAACTTTGAACACATTCATTTGATTTCCAGTTTTCCCCCTTTCTGCCTTTCTGTCCAACTCTGGAATTGTATTTGGACCAGCGTCGCTGTGATCTTCTGGGGGAGACTATGGCCGGTATATGAGTTGGACGGGTTTCATTGCCAGGTCACTGTAAATACAATTGTAGAGATGCTGCTGGCAATGGACTATAGCTTTCATATGGATGTGTGTTTAAAAGAGAAGGTAAACGTAAAAATAGAAGAAAAAAAAGGGAAAAGGGAAAAGCAGACGTACGGTACCAATTTAAAATAACGTATTTTACATGGTGTGCTACACTGCAGTCTCTCCTCGAGTCTGACTTTATTGAAGCTGGGATCGATGTCGATTTGAAGAGCCTGGACAATGGAGATCAGGCACACTGCCCGGTAGACATACATGTTTTAATGTGATTGCGGCTGAGCATTATTACAGTGTGGGTGGACTGCACATAGTGTGTGTGTGTGTGTGTGTGTCTGTGTGTGTGTGTGTGTGTGCGTGCGTGTGTTTGTATGTGTTTGTGTGTGTGTGTATGTGTGTCTGTGTGTGGGTGTATGTGTTTGTGTGTGTGTGTGTGTCTCTGTGTGTGTGTGTGTATGTGTTTGTGTGTGTGCGTGTGTGTGTGTCTGTGTGTGTGTGTATGTGTTTGTGTGTGTGTGTGTCTGTGTGTGTGTGTGTGTGTCTGTGTGTGTCTGTGTGTGTGTCTGTGTGTGCGTTTCTGAGACCAGCTAACAGAAGTACCTCAGAGCAGTGATGTGTGAGTGTAGGGTAAAAGGCCAGGCTTGCTGAGTGATTGCCACTTTACCCATAAGTATGAATCAATCTTCTGTTCAGACATTTGGCTATTTACAGACTCACATGAATTTGATCATGTGTTTTCTTTTAATGGTTTTCAAGGATTTACTAAAACCTCTATGGCGGTACTGTTTTACCGCATAGCTCTGCAGACGGCGGAGGGTGGGTGGCATGTCGGATTGTGGAACGGTCTGAGATCAGAGTCCATGACAAATTTAGTATTGAGTTATTTATCATAATGTTATAAAGGCAGTGGCCACCCCCACCCTTCTGGCAGCGCCTGCCACAAAAGCTGGATTTGTGACAGTCGGATGACTGAGAGACCTACTCTGTATTTTTAATAGTCGTGCCTTGAACTTGTAGAAAGTCAACATTTTCAAATAGATGCTATTTTGTAGGAATGGGTTTATTTTGTGCAAACGTTTAATCAAAATGACTATAATTTTATGGTTATTTGGTTGTATGTCAAAAAGGTCTTTCTTGGGTAGAGAAGTGGTTATAACACATTTGGTGTCTGAATGTTAAAATGTTGAAGAAAATGCAAACATCAATGTTTAAACACTTTTAGGCATTGCATTTTTTTTTTGTGCTATTGATATTTATGATGCGGGAAGTCCTTGAATCCGAGCTTCAGTTGGTGAAGAAATACAAGATTGAGATTGTTTTATATTTGATCCTGAACTTAACATCATGCTGCTTATTATAGTGCAAACTTAAGCTATGCATGTATATGCGAGCGCTTATGTGGATGGTTTTATGTTCGGCGTCGTGCATATCATTGTTTCTCTATATTGTGTAAATTAGCTGACACACACAATCAATCACCTTCACAGCTGTTCTCCAAACAAAACAGTTCTCTCATGTGTGCGAGGTTACACACAGGGACGCGTGCTACAACAAAACACACAGAGCTTATCGAGAGAAACCTTGTGAAGGGCACCACGCACCAGAAACTGTTTCTCTGTGTATCTACATCTCCCCAAGGCCGCTTCTTTTCTCGAGTCACCCTACCTGCTCTTGTTTTCATTGGCTATTGTGAAGCAGAGAAAGAAATGACAGCTTGTAGGAAATCTGTGAAAGAAGGGATTTAGGCTATAATCCTCCTCACTGATCCTTTCAGAAACAACCAACTGTCTGGCACACCGCCTGGCTCTCGCCACGACACGCCTGCTTTTTGATACCTGAAGGCCGGACTGTAAGCTGACACCTACAGTGGCATTTTCTGCCTCCCACATACCTCAGATCTGATGTGGAGTAGATTGAAGTGCTGGTTAAATGTTGACTTGCAGGTGAGGATTTGTACCCTGGGAGTTAATACACACTGTAACAATTTTATTTTTAAAAATAATATTGGAATTTGTGACAGCGTTTTTCCCCCCTCTTTAATCGTTTAGCACTAATATGTGCATGAATGCTCATTGTTGACATGGTATACATTGTTTTGCCCCTTCACTGTTCAGGTCAGGTCAAGCAGATTATTTGGTTTGAGAACATATGGCATAAACAAAGAGTGACTTGTAATCTTCTCCATCAGACTGCAGCCGAGGAGGTGTTGATGTCTGTCTAGCTTATCCAAACACTATCCACTATTTTTAGTCATGTTCGCGCTGAGATTTGTTATTAAGTAGATAATCAGCAGTGGTTCAGCCTGTTTAAAACAAATGCTCTTGCCATAACGATGCACTTAATTAATCTTATATATATATATATATATATATATATATATATATATATATATATATATCTTGCTCTTTACTGTAAATCTTTCTTTCATTCTTCTTACAGTCAAGCCTGGACCTGGGTTATATTCTCTAATATCAATATAATGAATATTGTCATACGTATTTCTTCCGGCAGCTTTGAAAACAAACTCAAGTGTGTTTTATTTTTGGAAAACGGAGACATTTTTAAAGGTACATCTGAGCATAATAGTCTGGATGAGGCTACCCTATCATGACTCTTAAACGGAGAGTTTTGGTCCTGTGGGATGTGTTTTACTGGAGCCGTGTGTGCTAAAAGAACTATTATTCTTGACTTTTTGGACTCAAGGCAGTTACCAAATGGCATGTCATTTCTTTGTCAGGAACTGAATGCCACCTTTTTATTTGAGTGCATGTAGTAACTTTAATTTATTTTTCCACTGGTTGTGCTTTGCAAGATGTATTAAAGTTTGTAGACCTTTTTTTGATTTATGGACAATCTGGCCTTTTTAACACCTAATATGAATTGACCTCTTTGTCTAACGGTGGTTTTTGACTATGGTGGATAACACATGCAGAAAACACCACAGACATACACACACAAAACAGAGAGACAGACACACACACACACACACACACACACTCGCACATAAAGCTGGAGTGGTTTATAGGCTGGCAATAAAAAGAAACGTTGTGTGAAATGAATCCAGTGTGAGTTACAGTGTTTTGGAGGCTGTGTTTTCTTAGAGATGAAGAAATAGACCCGCCCAGACTGTTATGTTTATATAAAGAATATTTATTTGAGTTAAATTTTCCAACTCTACAGGTGGGAATCTGTACGACCTGACCCTCCACGTACAAGATCTAATAAAATATGCAATCCTTGGCATACAAGCTGTGTTTCTGTGTTACAGAAAACTTAATGTTTTTAAAGTCCCTGTATATGTGCCTCTTTGCTATGACTTAATATATGTTTCATTTAACTTGATCCGTCAAATAAAATGAGGACAAACATCTGAGGGCCATAAACGCTGCTCAGCATAACGAAAAGCTGACTCTGAGTGAACGCTACGAATTTTATGTGAATTTATGGAAACATGTTCATTTGATACGATTGAATACCACAATGGAAGTCCTTATTGTTAAAAACATAACAGGTGTACATGGTAACTAAAGCTCCAGTATACAGCCGGCAAAATTACTTATTATTATTAATTCACTGTCTTTTACATTAACCATACTCTGATTATCTGTTTTTTAAAAGGGAGCCTCTATATGTTCTTACTGTATTTTCTTGTGTGTGTCTGTGTGTGCAGGCATTGCATTACTGTGTGACCAGCCCCATCTGTGAAAGTGAAACTCTGCTCAGTCACACCTCATATACAGGTAAAAGCATAATGAATCATCGGTCAACCTAGTCTGGTCAGTCAAATACTTTTAACTATTCTTTTAGATGCCACTTAATGCCACTGTTTCTTTTTATGGGGAATATATTATGTAAGATTATTTTTTAATAATTTATTATTTTTTTCTTGATTAGGACCATATGTACACACACACACACACACACACACACACATGCAGCTGTAAAAGCTCAATTGTAGGCAAGCACATTGTCTATGAAAAGAATTCAGTCTTTTCAGCAGCAAACATAAGAATGACTCTTAAAAGAGACATATATTAGTAAAGATTGTAAAAACTATTCATGCACTTAATTTTTTTTTTTTTTTTTGTTACATCTGTTGAGAATATGGAGAGAACCAAATCACAGTTGTGAGCCCTGCTTGTTTGCAAATATAAATGTTTCCTTTGGGACAGGAGTTTCGTATATGAAACCTTATAGCCTGCACTAATACGAGTGATTTAGCCCCAGTTGCCAAGAGAACATTTATTAGTAACTGGGAGCATTTTATAGCCAGCTGCACGGAATACTACAACGACCGAGGAGGTTTGTAACTTATAAAGAGCAACTCAAGCAGAGGCATTAAGCAGTTGAGTACTGAGTACATTTGCATCACATGGCAA
This sequence comes from Chelidonichthys spinosus, assembly GCA_029853015.1. Classification (NCBI taxonomy): domain Eukaryota; kingdom Metazoa; phylum Chordata; class Actinopteri; order Perciformes; family Triglidae; genus Chelidonichthys; species Chelidonichthys spinosus. The sequence goes on from CM056831.1 coordinate 18,536,259, forward strand.
CAGTTGCTTCACAAGCAAACTAATGTCAGTTGCTGAGACCAGGCCTGACTCTCAAAGCACAGAGATGTGTATAAATGCATCAATAGCATTCATGGATTTAATGGATGGTAAAAGAGGTCCTTGCATGTTTAACAGAAAAAGCCACAACACATCTGGCATCAAGTATTATCTCCACCAGTGCATATTTATTCCTTGAAAGACACTGGGCCATTCAGTCAGGGACAGACAGGTGCTGTTAACTGCACATTTACATATGGATGCTTTAAATGACCACAATGCAGCCATCACTATGGAATGTATCGAGCAGACGGTACTTTGGGTTAACAGAGTGAAGTGAAGGAGAGGTTCTCAGTGGAATTGTTTTGAACCTGATAATGCCTCAAACATCCGGTGCCCTGACTGACTGTGTCCACATCCATGTGTCCCATCTTGTGTGCACAAAGTATTAGGTAGTCTTAGGGCTGTTTGATTTTGCCAAAAAATAAAATCCCGATTTTCTTCTCTCAAAATCCGGTTTTCGAATACGATTATTTTGTGAAATGACAAAAGGCAAAGAAATTATTTCAAATATGCTGTTTTTTATTGAACATTTTGCAAATAATTTCCCAATTGGGATTTGAGTGCAAACCTTGCTCTTATTAAACAAAAAAATCCCTCAAGGGATTAATATAAAGAACAATTAATGAACTTTTGCCATCTGACTTTGCTCCATGTTATCTTCTTGTAGACCTCTTGTAAAAAAAACAAAATAAAAAAAAAACAATCCCTTTGGGATTAAGATAAAAACCTCACTTTCACATGTATCTTAAGGTGTGTCCATTAAACAAAAATGAATGAATAAAGTGCAGAACTTTAACTTATTGAAAAATCAATTTTACGATTTTCACGTTTTTAACAACGTCCTAACTACATTATCGCGATTACGATTTAAAATCGATTAATCAAACAGGTCTAGGTAGTCTCCCCTCAGTTGGAGGCCATCTTCATATGTGAGAGGGTTGTGGGCTGAGACTGAGGGGACGACATGCAGCAAAGGGACACAGGTGCAGTGAGGCCTCAGTACTTGGGGGTGCCAGTTCTACCAAGTGAGCTATCTAGCACTCTGAGATTGTCGTTGTTAAGACATTTTTGAGGGTGTAATGTCTACACTTCTTGATCCTATTCTTGAGATATAAGCCTAAAGAAAAATGGTTACAATCAAATTATATTAAAATAATATAATATGCAGAATCCGAGGCATGATGCACTCATCCAACCAATACCATAGTGCTTATTTAAGCAGGTTTCTCTCCTATACTCTTTAGGCGACTCCACAGTTGTTGATGAAACGCTGCTGTGTGGTGTTTGTATTGAACAGAGGCCTGGAACCTTTGAGTGGAAGACGCATGTTTCAGCAGGGCCATTACTGCTGAAACATGAGAGGGTGTATTCACGTCCACACACACACATACACACTAGGAAATGCATCTAGGAACTGTCGTGCACACACACACAGGTGTGCTGGCAACAGCATCTTTCAACATGACGGAGCTCTACCCTGAGGTAGAGTGGAGAAGGTGTGTGTGTGTGTGTGTGTGTGTGTGTGTGAGTGAATAAAGCGAGGGAAGTGGCTATTAGTGAGGTCATGAACTTGGAAATGAAAAGAAGAAGCTTCCTTGTGCTTTTCCATTACATTTCACTCCAAGGACTTCTGTTGTGCATTTGTTGTAGAGACCAACTAGATTGTGCATGACCATTCTTTTCAGTGGATAAAAGCAGTTGTTCATTTGATTTCTCTTGATAAACTAAAATAGGTACATTTCTATTGGCTTTATCTTTGTTATTTATGGTAGTAGGAGTTTCCTGTGCATGAAGCGTGTTGGCATTAAAGTGGCCGTTAGAAGTCGAGGTGAATGACACTTTTGAACTTCAGCAGCTGACATTAAACACTGAAGCCTCATCCCAGATGAGTGAAGAGGATGACAGCAGAGAAATATATAGCAGTTAGCAATATTCTTGAGTTATATTCGTATTCTCCTCTGGGTATACTTATAACAGTAGAACACCTCATGGACAAGACTAAGTAACTTGGGACATTGTTTGTCCCCAAGGGGGCACCATGCTTATAGTTTTCTTCCAACTGTTGAAATCAGAGGATGAGCAACAGACAATTCAAGTTAATAAGCCGAACAAATGTTTTTCCTCTCCTTAACAATTAGGTTCAACTTTGGCATGCCAGGTTTAGTGTTTCGGATTGTTTTTTCTTGACACCTTTTAAAACCAGTGAATGCATGGTAGTCACGCTTCTACTGAGTTTCAAGCATGCATTTTAAGCCAAGGTTTTATCAGACGGATCTGAAGTGCTGCTTACTCGTCACCGATGTGTGCGAGCTGCTGTTATGACGCTTTTTCTCGAAGTGAAGTTGTTCTCACTGCCACCCTGGTTCGTTCTCTCTCCGTCTCTTTTTTTGTGTCTCCTGTCTCAGAGCCTCTAACAAACACACACACACACACACACATACAGCTGCCCTTATGCTTCAGCAGCCTACTAGCCTTCAGCCGCAGCAGAAAGTACTTAGTGGTCTAAAAGAGGGAGCAGTGGGCTTTGTCATAATCCCTGTTTGGGTTAGAACAGACTTCTAAATAAACTGCTGCAATGGGACACCACTGTTTACCAGCAGAGAGGGGATTGCATTCAAAGTGAAGCAGTGTTGTCTCCGTGGTCATTCAGCTGTGATGAGCCAAAACAGAAAGAACACTGGCGACGTGTACCACGGTAAGGAAAGTGAAGGGGAGACACACAAGAGTTCTCACAGAAGCGTGAAGAAGATATTGGTCCTTGTTTTGAACTTGCTCATTTTGAAGATGATGAGCTGTCTTTAGAAAACGGTTTTAGTGCAACAGCTCGTCCAAAATGAGGCCTGACAACTAATTACTTCCAAACCTCCACTTCCACAAGATGTCTGTACGGAGGAGAGGTGTAGGCTTGTGTACAAAGTGTAGCTCTGGATGACTAATTTTTCACATTTGGTGATTTCTTCTTCATTTATTTTATAGGAGAGAAACACTCTTCTATATCCATTGGTTGCAAATCATAGAAAAATGAAAATGCTGTATTAGTTAGTTGCATTCAGTCACTTTACCTGGACTCTCCTCTCAGATGATTTGTCTTTTTAAAGTGAAGCTTAGTGAAGCTTGCTTTTCTGTCTTGAAAGAGTGCTGCTGTGATGTAGCACTCCTATATTGGACTCAGGACAGAGAGTAAAAGTCAAATAAACTGGGAATATTGTCTTTATATGCTTTTCCAGGGGCGACATCCAGATGGATTGTCCATCCTCTACGTCTGTACGTTCTATTCTCATGATAGCGATATGAACTGATTAGATTATGGTGGTCCATGGACAAATGTCAAGGTCACCGTGACCTCACAAAATGTTCAGTAGGATACAATTCTGTGGAAGCAAACAACCATAAAGCACTAACTATTTCATCGCAAGCATTATTCATGGCACCTACAGAACCCACAATGCAACACAACCGCTGACAGTTTGGTTGATGATTTGGGTTACCTCATGAATAGTTTGACATTTGAGAAAATCAACTATTCGCTTTCTCGTCGAGAGTTGGATAAGGAGATATTTAACTGTCAGTCTGGAGAAGCACTCAGTCTGGCACTCCAAAGGAGAAAAAACTATGGCTTATTAGTACCTATAAAACCTGCTTATTTGCTATGACTTGTTTGTTGTTCTCTGTAAAAAAGTTTTTGCATGGGGGTTATACACTAGACTATGTTTTGACTGGAAGCAGTGACTTACAATTATCTGGTGGTTGCCGAGGAAGTCACCTTAGCTGGCTGTAGTTTCATACATAATGGACAGAGTGGGGTCAGTCTCCTCATCCAACTCACGGCAAGAAAGCTAATAAGCTGCTACTGGTATAAAGGATATATTCAGCTTGATCATCAAGGTCTATGTGGTCAACAAGCACTCAACACTTTGAATTCTCTGCAGTCAGGTCAATGCAGAAAAATATTTGCTTCTCTAGAACCAGTTATGTGTCTAGTCTACTAAATCTTGTCAACATTAAGAGTATAGAGAAATATTATAATTAAAATAAAAATAATAGTGAATACACGTAACTGACATTTTAATGCTCACAAATTTGGGCATCGATATCCACTCGAGTGCGTACACAGACGTATGTGCACACTCAATTGAAACACTCTCCTACACACACACACACACACACACACATACACACCGACCTTGAGGGTGTTAGCGGTGCTGACGTTTGTTTGGACGGTGCTTCAATTCCTCAGAATGCTGCGAGGTCACATGGCTTGACATCAAAGAAAATAATTTCTTCCTGGGCGACACTGAGAGCTCTGGTGTTTATTCTAGAAGTCTGGCTGTCTCGCGTCTGTGTTTCTGTCTGTCTGTGACAGTTGTTCCTGTCATGCCTGCTTGTCCGATTACCTGCGTCTCTTTGTTTGTCTCTTGGTTCAACATCTTCACAACCTGTCCTTTTTGTGACTGCATTTTATATTTCCATATAGGACTACGTCAGGACACTTTTTGGCTTTATTTTGTTCAGCCTTGGCAATAATAAATCACTCGGTGTGCTTTTACCATAGAGAAAGAGGGAATCTGGGCTACAATGGAAGAGCATTTATTTGTTGCCACGCAAATGACGTTTTCAGCCCACTGCCTGTTAATGTGGAGTGACTGGATTTGGCCGGTTCTTGAGTGCTTTTCACTTGAATGTCATTTAGCGAAAATTGGTGATTGCACCGCTTCTCTCCATTTTAAACAAATGCAGTTTTATTTACCAAACACATCAGCCAGCTGAAATACGGTGGGCTGGAGTGTTTTCCACCTGTCTCTTAACCCTTTTTGTCTTCATCTTCACACTATAAGTCTAGTCAGGATGAAGTGATGGGTCCTTTTTTTCCTGGCTACGGACCAACTTGTAAAAAAGAATAAGAGGAGATGAGAAGCACAACAATAGGGCATGTGGGCTACAGGAGTAAATCTGGGCGGCATATAATGAAAAGAAATTGATGATGAAATGCAACATGGATAATAAAGTTTGTGTTCTGTGAGGAACAGCGCTGTTCTTGCCAAAGAAGCACTCTTAAAATCCACAATGTGAGATCTACATTTAATAGCCTGATTGTCTTGGTACCAAGCTGTGTCCTCACCGCAAAGTAATTCCTGTGCATGGTTAGCTGTGAGGTTTTCCCCCTGGGGATGTGTTTTGTTTTGATGTCCTCCACTCCAGCCAGATGAATAGCCACATGGAGTGCCGAGGGAGGGAGGAAGGGACCTTTGGACATGTTAAAGGACACCTGTGGGGCTTTCGAGGGGCCTCTGCATGATGGACAGGGTTCCGCTTCAGGTGGCAGTAATTTCTCTAAGCCATGGGGAGGGGTAGTGGGGTTGTGTGTGTGCGTGTGTGTGTGTGTGTGTGTGTGTGTGTGTGTGTGTGTGTGTCCACGCAGGCCTATCTTTCAGACAGTAATTGCTTCTAATACCACCGGAAACACCACACAGATCGTGACAGTCTCACCCACAACTAATGATTATGTAAATACGATAACCATCTGAAGACATGATCGTGTGGTGGGTTGGTGTGTGGGTGGGTGTCCTGCCTAATATACTTTTATCTCTTATCATGTGGAGATCCGCTGTTCAACAAATGTGGCATTGTTAAAGGCTGAGCTAGAGCCTCTGTGTGAGAGTGTGTGTGTGTGTGCACGTGTGTGTGTGTTTGTGCACATGTGTGTGCGAGAAGCTGTGCTTTACTAGTTCAGGGCTTCATCTATTCTGTGCACCTGATACTGAGCTGGACCAATGTACCTGGAGAGCTTCAGGTATTTAACATGAGCTTGTTATTAAATGTCACAGGCCAATCTTCTAGAATAACCAATAATGTTCCAACGATGTTGCCTCTGCCTCTATATGCACACACACACACACACACACACACACACACACACACACACATTGCCATGCAGACTTTGTATACATGAACCCGCTGAAGTGCATGTAATTATAGCAGGAAGAAATTATACTAAGTTTACTGAAGCAACATGACAATATATAATTATATTGACGACATATTTAGATAAATTGACAAAATAAAAAATAAGACAGAACAACTAATTGGTTTCCCCTTTAGAAAAATCAACATTTTTATTGCTTAAATTTTCATATAATATTATCATATTATTTGTTAAAAATAAACCCATTTAGTGCATTTAAATGCCATATTACATTCTGGGTCTCAAGGCTTCAGTCTTTTCCACCACTGTTCCCGGAGCTATCCTGAAAAATAATTGAATCCACCCTTCTTATTTAAATCTATAATGGATATTTGCATACAAACACAATCAAATTATTATTAAATAAATGATCATTATGTATTATTAATTAAATACTTGATCTGATTAAACAAAAAAACCTTGTATTAGTAGTTGCAATCGTGTATTTTAAGTTTGCTCCCAGCCTTCATATGGGTTGGAGCAAAAGGTTTTGATAATGCTGCTGTCTGCATTAGCATTCTGTAAATTAGTGGTGCAAGGCCAACCGTCTTGCAGCTGTACTTGAAGGACAAACTTCATCAATCCAAATCGGAACAGATGCATTCATTTATCTTTAGCACACACAAGCACGTCAAGGGTCATTTTGTGCTCTTCAGGGAATGATCACAAGATTGAGTTACATTGACACACTTGAGCTGTTGTTGATACCTTAACTAATTGAACTGCGTGTTCCCCTCACCTATACCCTGACCTTGATTAACTCGAGGAGCATTTCAAGAAGAGCAATGAAACAGCTGTCCATCATGAAGTGTTTTGTTTATTCAACAGGATTCACAATTATTTATTTTTAAAAATGGAAAAACAGCTTTAGCGTGAACAAGATTTAGAAAAATAAGCTGAACATGACACATAAGGAATAAAGCTAGCCACTGCTTTTTAGTTTATTCATTAATGTGGAATTTAAAATTTCAACCCCAGAAAGCTGCTTCATAAACCCACATTACTAGTTAAACTAGACTGTTTTCATAAAATTGTGTAGATTGAATGATGTCACACGTTATATCATCTTCTACCATCAGCCTGGCAATGCCACATACATGGTTTTATTACTATAGCGACTGAATACTTTAACAGCTCCTGCGAAAAAGGCTGCAGCTGCAGGAATGTATAATAGACCACCCGCGTCATGAAATGAGATGATGAAAAGCAGACGTGTGAACACCGAGACGCAGACAGCAACAGTCAACACCTTTTTAAAACAAATATCACACCGCCAAAGCCCACAACAAAGCAAATATTGCTGCTTTATCCATTAAAGCGCTAGTGCTACGATAATATAAAGAGATGTGAGTTTATCTGTGTGTATCTCAGTGCGTCCCTCCTAAATAAAGTGTACACACGATATTAGGTTGTGTTGCAATGATTTTGCACATGCATGTGCAAACTAAATTTGTGGTTTCTAATGTTTTTAGTGTTTCATGCGTGCACGGAAAGTGAGTAAGAGGGATCGACCGATGTTCAGTGGAGTCGGACTGAAACTTAGATTTCACAATGCCATTTCCAGTATAACAATGGAGCATGCTGTGTTAATCGAGATCCGGGAAGCTCAGACAGTGTTATTCATACATGCGTGACTTAGAGCACTCTCTTTCTCTCTGCCATTTGTTAAACAGACGTGCGATTGATGTTCAGATCAGATGGTTTTCTGCAGTCATTTTCTTCTCAGTAGGATTCCTCGCTCCCATTTGGTGCGTCTTTCATCCTTTTTAATTGCATTGCAAATCAATTTTGAGTTGTGTTAGTTAGTTATTAATATTAGTAAGTTAGTAATATTCTTTTTTTTTTTTTTGCCATGGCAATACAGACTCACAATGTCGACCGCACAGCTCGCAGATGTAAAGACGATCCGTTTGCAGCTTCCAGCAAAACAAATACACACACAACACACACACACACACACACACACACACACACAACACTCGTGCATATAGGCATGTTTCTGCGTGTCAGAGCCGTTAGCTTGGAGTGCAAAGGTCATCCTGAGGGGTCAGAGTGTCAGTCTTATGTTTCAGCTATAGAAGAGGTCTTCTGTTGCACACTGAATGGACACTGAATAGTGTCTTCCAAGAGAGAGAGAGAGAGGGGGGGGGGGGGGGGGGGGTTATAGTGTGATTCAGGAATAAAGGAGAAACAGACGATGAGAAACATGAAGAAAAGTTGGTTTGGGTGGGCGAACAGTCTTTCTTTGGGGGGGTGAGGCATTCATGTTTTCCAGATAGCAACATGATAAAAATGTTAATGACGTGTTGGGGTAACAGAGTGTGCTAGGCCGTGTGTGTCTGTAAATGTGTTTCTGGTATTTTGTCCACGTGCGTTCATTTACATACATGTACGCGTGCAGTGCTCGAGTGTAAATACTTGTACTGGAGCGCTGAGAGTGTTTGCATGAATGAATGCATGTTTTGTGTGTTAGGTATGTCTGTTTCTCTCAGTACATAAAGGATCCATGGTGGTCATATGAGAACCTGTGGTGAACTTAAGGATCCGCGAATAGTGGATGCTCTATATTTGGGAGCTGGACCGAGGCCACTGACCCTAACACTGACCCCACACCTGCCCTGTGTGTGTGTGTGTGTGTGTGTGTGTGTGTGTGTGTGTGTGTGTGTGTGTGTGTGTGTGTTTGTGTGTGTGTGTGGACGTAGTAGTGGTTGGATAGAGAGGGGACACGCAAATGAGTGTGTGTGATATATGTGTGTGTGTGTGTGTGTGTGTGTGTGTGGCCTTTCTTTATTGTCTCAGGCCAAAATAACTAGTCACTTACTCCATTACCTACTGTAAATATGAACCACTCACATAATGATGTTCCACTTTTACAGTGTGGTACTTGTGCAACAGTTACCACCCTCTCAAGTGGAACCTCAGACGTCCAAACCTGCAACTTTATTGAAACTTCAATGCAAGGCCGTTTGAATGGCAGATGTCCTTATTGACCTTTCCTTCCATTTCCTGAAGGGTCTGCAATAAGACCTTTTCATTTTAGAACAGTGAAGTATAGATTTACTAAAAGTTTGAAAAGATAGTGCTTCCGACCAGCCGCTCAGTTCTGTTTCCGTATTTAGGTCTCAGGGTTCAGGGGTCATGGGGGGTCAAGAGGTGATACGAATGACTGCCTGTTATCAGGTGGCAAACAAACGACTGTGTGTGTTTGCGAGGGTGCACGTGCATGTATTTAAGAGCGAGAAACAGGAAACAAAGACTGACTGAATGACAGGAGGAAAGAGATGCAGTCAGAGGGATTGTGATGGATGGAAACATAAACACAAACAGAAGGAGACAGAAAAATACAGGCCAAAGAATTCAAAACAAAGGGCTGCACTACAATGGGGCGATATGCTGACCTTGCATCAGCAAAAAACCACAACAGCTCTGGTCTGTTTATTATTTTCAACCTTTTTTTTTTCTACCAGGATTCTTATTTAATCCTCATCATCCGGTCTTACTTCATATTCCCTCCACACTCCACATCCACTAGAGGCCGTCTACAAATTGATTGGTTTAACAACCCATTTAATGATTAAATAAAAAAAGAATAAAAACTAGTTTGTGATATTCTGGTTGAGGACAAATAAGCACTCCCTCCCAAATGTTATGTCTAAAAATGAAAATGGCTGGCCTGTAAGTGCAATAGTTCTGTGGACTATAAATAATGGGTATTCACCTCAACTTTTGTGCAAAGAAAAGTTTTGCTTTTCGGTATTTGCACAAATGGAGTAATGGCTGCAACTTCTATAAGAGACTGAAGACAACGGCAGTTTTAAAAGTGTACAGAGATTTCAAATGCCCGGTGCAAATCCTTTGCGGCTCTGTCAGGCTCTCTGTGTATTTTCTTTCTGTCTGTTCAAATATTAGATTTAAACCTCCCTTTACTTCTCTATATTTATCCCAACTCTCTGTTTTCTATCTTCTCTCCTCCTCTTGTTCATCTCTCTCTTCCCCTTACCCCTCCCCCCCTCCCGTCGTCTGTTTTTCTCCCTCATTTCATGCCTCCCCCTTTCTTTTTCCCTGCTAATTGCCAACTCGTTGTAGCATCCCGGGAGCGGGGAGCTCATTAATTGGTGAAGAGGAGACAGGTGGCGCCACTATGTTGTGATGCTACTTGTTAGTTGTGTGTGTCAGTGTATTGTGTTCATGTTGTGTTTGCGTGTGCACGTTGGCTTTCATGAGTTTTGCCGTGTTTGTGTGTGCATTTAATGTTTAATGTGCACGAGTGCGTGTACCTACGTGTGTGTGCGGCTTATGATTTCTGTATGCACGTGACTGTGTGTCGTGTGTGTGTGCCGGTTTGTGTGTGCGTGTGTGTGTGGTGCCCCTGCTTGTTAGCGGTGCGGAGCCCCTTCTCACTGTAATCTCTTTGTTTATGCAGTGCGAAAAGGGCCTGGCGGGGGCATGAACTCCCCACGCTCTTATCCCACTGCGTCACTCACCCCTAGTAGACCCTCATGCCCCCCCGCCACCCTTCCGACACCCCAATTTGCTCCCATCACCTCCCCCATCCGACTCAATTCCTGCCTAACTCCGTCCTCCCCTCCCTGCGTCCCGTTGTCCCTCCTTCCTGTCTCGCTGCGTTACCATCAGAACTTAAGCTGTACATTCTGCAAGAGGTCATCAAATATGCACCTAACTTTAATGTAGGGCATTATTTTACTTGGATACACATTCCGCAGCACACATCAGAGAAAAAAAAAGTCATTAACAAGCAGAGAGCAATTTGAAGGGATTTATTGACCATCCAGCAGATTGTTAAGCCTTGGTTCCTTAATGTAGGTGTACCTGTCAGCAGGCCAGCTGAGAACATGCAACGTGTGGGTAGGACAACTTTGGAGTGACTGGTCATTTCTCCATTTTTGGTGATGACTAACCGCCCCACTCCACCTCAAGCTGCTGCACAGAGCTAGCATATCCTGGATGAGTCTGTGTGAGTGAGACCAAACATAACCCAGCACTGATAGTCCCGAGACGGCAAACATCTCCACTCTCAAATGTTTTCCTGGGATAAGTAGCGATTCTAAAAATAAAAAAAAGTCATCACATTACTCAAACATGTTACTAAGCAGGCTAATTTGTTGCTGCCCATTACATGCCAAGAGATCAGTGCCAGCGGGAATTATATTTAAATCCAATCCATTTTAAATTGGTCATGCTCATTTTCAGCTGCTGAATTTCATTATGAATTTGCTGAATCAATAATATTCATCACAAATCACCACAAAAGATGATTGAATGTGGGTTAAAAGTTGAAGTTTCGTAACTGAATTCTGGTTTTCATAATGTTTTTTTTTTCAATATTCTTCATTTAGATTAATTATACTCACATCAATAAGAAAAACATGTTGCTCTCATTGTCTCTCTCTCTCTCTGCCTTATTTTGTCTTCCCGTCTTTGCTCCGGAGTGCCTGTTTTAATGAAATACTTCTCCTCTCCCCTCCATTCTGCCCCTCACCTTTAACCTTTCTCACATAGCTCTCCTTTGAAGTCTTCAGTAAAAACGCTGCCTTGGCACTACGTATCCGATTGTTTGGTAAAGTCTATGAGAAAGAGGAATTACAAAGCACTAGTGTTTTTCCTAACAGATGGTATTATCGGTTGGTCAACTGGTGGCCTTTTGGCAGGTTTTGAGGAGCTGGTGTCGTGGGCAACGATGTGTGAATGAGTTAGTGTCTGACTTGGTGTTTGCGTGTCTGGGTCGGCGTACGTGTCTTTCTGTCCGTGTGTGTCCATGTGTGTCCGTGTGTGTCCATGTGTTCGTGCAGGTGTGAGGTTTACCGGCGGTTTGTAGGTCAGCCCCCTGCCCCCGGTGTCACCTTGCTCTGTTTGGCCCTAAACAGCCACCATAACAGGGCCTCTTCTCTTCTTTTCAGTCTCTCGTTCTTTTGTCTTTCTTCTCTAATCCTCTGTCATCTTCTATCCATCCACTGATGATAATAATAATAGTAATTATTGCATTCAACTCAAATAGTTATCCTTCTGAAAAATCATGTTTGCAGATCATTTGCTGGTTCTTCCGTCAAACTCAGCACAGTCAGTTAATTTAACACCTCACTTGTTTTTCTTTCATTACGAACGGCTGCGTTTTGTTTTAAAAGCCATAAAAATTTAAAATGATATTACTAAATCTCCAAAACACACAAGGCTCCGCAGGCATGCGTAGGAATTATAAATCAACTGAAAGAGGCATTGTGTTTGGCAGGTGTGTGTGTGTGAGTGTGTGTGAGTGTGTGTGAGTGTGTGTGTGTGTGTGTGTGTGTGTGTGTGAGGGAGAGTGGGAGAAAGCACCAGTGAATAGAACCAGCAATAGAGACAGAAAGGTTTTATTGGGCTTCGCTATTCTTGGCTGGAAGAACAGTTGTCATTGGCCATGGGAACATGTGTAGCTCTTTTATTAGCGTAACCTCCCACTTTAGGTGGTCCTCGTCACCTTTTCGGGGCAAAACCAAAGTTAGTTTTGAATGGTTAATTACGACTACCAGACCCCCCATGCTTGTAAATGTGTCTGATGGTATCACAGAGAATGAGATAAACAAGTGATTTAGATTTGATACACATTCTAACACACAGCTTTCCCTCCATTTGATAGCTAATATGTAGCTGCTAGTTGACGATCTTTGTAAAAGGCTGTTGCCCAGAAATGTTGCAGTGACAGCTCACCAAAAACAACTCCCGGATTCTGCAATTATTTTGCCTCATGACAGGCATGAGCCTCCTCCTCCTCCTCCTCTGCAGCTGATTGAACTCCTGTTGAACTTTTTGATGCCGTTGACTTCGTGCTTCCACTGTTTGATAGCGAACTGTTTGATAGTTAGTTGAATGCTCGTTAAACTCTTGCTTTTGAACATTTGCATACTGACAGTTCGCCAGTTGAAAATATTCAATGTGAAGCGGCAACAGCGGGAAAGGTACGTTGTGTATCAGCAGTAAATCACTACAGCTAAGGGAGGGAGACTGGCACTGATGGAGTCAATCTATTGTTGCAAATAAAAACATATGCTTAAAATCCTTGGCACTTCAACATACTGGAATGACTTTACCTTATATTTTGTTGAAACACATATTTTTGTTATTGCATCTCAGAGAGGAAACTTGTTTTTTTAGTGAAAAACAAATAAACCATCTTAAATAGGATAATAATAAATCATAAATTCTCTGCATAAATCATTAAACCAATAAAATATTTTTTAATCGCAAGATACTTCACGAAAGATAACATATTTTTTAAATAAAGCTCATTTTTCACTTCTCTACCCTGATAACAAACTAGAAAGCTTTTTCAAGTCACTTTTCACTATTCAGGATTATCCTAATAATTCACCACAATCTACGTGTGAGGTTGTTGTTTTTTTGTTCCGGTTCATGATAAAATCCTATATGGTCTCATCCCTAAATGCAACAAAACTACTTGATTGTGTTTATGCAACAGAAGTACTTAAAACAGCAGTCTCCTGGGTAAAGGCCCTGTGTTTTATGAAACTTTATCAAAAGCAAACGTACACCACAACAAAATATGTTTCCCTTAAAATGTAATACACACTGCAGTTTTATTGTTTGGGAACATGATTGTTGTGTCTTTGACATGAACAGGTTGTAGTGAGGAAGTGAAACAGTTGTGATGCGATAGGTTGTATGTTGTCGCTTGTTAGGGATTTTCCACCAAGACCAAAACCAGTCATACATTGTTCAACTGTTTTAGATAATTGCCAAAGTCTGGGACATGTAGTGATGTTAGATCAGTCCCGTTTTGGATAAATATTTGTATTGAAGTCACCACCAGTAATTTGTCAAGGTATACTTTATTCCACCATTCCATGCATTGTTTTAAAATGCCTGAATGAAGCACTGGGATGCTTTTCAGTAATGTTAAGAATCTCCTCATCACTGTTCAAGATGTTGTGCATGACATACAACCAGATAAACACCATTCCAGCCAGGGAATGGGATATTTTGGGATATTTTCTGTGACAGATGGAAACACTAGTGGGGGGCTGCAGATCGTGATCCTCAGTTATTTGGTGAGCTTTTGCAGATTCATGAATCAGAAAAGTAGGCAGACAAAGATCCCACAGAACAGATCTTGCTCTCTCTCTCTCCCACATGAGAAGTCGCTGCCACACGACTCTTGTCTTCTGCGCACTATTCTGTTACCTTAACAGGACATTTTTAACATTCCACCCTTTTGGCTATTCGTGTCCTCCTCTAACGACCGTAACCCCTCTGCTCTTCACCGGGGGGCCAAGTTGATTTGGCTTCTTCCGGACTCGAAAATCACTCGCAGTCGCTTTCTGTTTTTCCCAAGATACACAAAGTATTTCCCCTCATTTAACCACAAAGCTCTTCAAACGACTGCCTTTGATTTGATGCACGCCACCTCATAATTCATTAATGACACTACAAATACAATGAATTTGAGACTTTAATTTGTGGTCTTCCTTTACTGTCTCTGAACAAAGTAACAGGATAGCAAACCCATTGAAATCCTTTAGAAAAAATTCTATTTGCCAGATGGCTTTGGGGAAAACTCAGTCATTCCTTTCAGATGTACAGTAAAACAATTAAGAATCCTTGAAATGTTTATGATATCATGATTACAGAGGTGAATGTCTGATACTCATTCTGAGTCTTCTAGCACCTCGCCCCCTTACCACACCCTGTCAATGATTTTATGGGTGTTGTAAAATGATACAGTGAGTGGTTTCACAATGACAATAACAAGCTGTAAAAGCCAGTCCTAGTCTATAATTAGACCTTCATTAAGTTTAAATGGCTTGACACCTACCTCTCTCTCTCTCTCTCTCTCTCTCTCTCTCTCTCTCTCTCTCCTCTCTCTCTCTCTGTATGTGATTTACCCACACATATAAATGAGGAGACATAAATCTGATCACAATTTGGGAACCCAGCCTTCCTTTTGGGGCCAAATGGGGCCAAATTCTATGTCCCCATAACATAAATCATTACATTTTAGGGTTACGTTAAGGTTAGGCTAAGGGTTAGGATTAGGCTTGCAGAGGTTAGCGTTATCTAAGTCAACGTAATGTCCCCAAAAGTCATGTGTGATTTTTCAAGTGTTGAAGTAATGAATAACTTTAATTATTATTTAATTTGAGCAGAACCATTTTCTATTTGTGTTAACTGGAGTTTTTTTTTTAAATGAAACCGATTGTTTTGCTTCACTGATCTAAGGTGTTGTTAGTCTAAGCCACCACATCACAGATGTATAACTTCATTGTATGGTTATTTAAGAATGCATCCTTAGTTGTTATGCTTGTAGCATGTTTAATAAGTTGACAGGAAGAAGAGAGTCTTCTGCTCCTAACTTCCTTCTTATGTTTTGAGGATTCATCTTTTGAGTCCTGTTTTCGCCATTGACATTATTCCTGACTCTTCTGTGATTGTCTGTCAGTGGTGTGGAGGGATCTTCTCCAAAGGTTAAAGGTCAATCACGAACAAATCAGTGTTGAGGTCAGAGGTGGACCTGACTGACTTCTTCTCTTTTGCAGCTTCAACATCACGCCTCTCCTGAATCTACCACGCTAACCCTACTTGCCTCCATCAATAAATCTTTAAATCTCAACCCCCTCCAGCTACCAACCAAACAACTTTCCAACATTTTCCATTTTTTGCTGACAGAACTGATTTTGCACTTGCTGATTTTGACAATGCATATTTTGTTTTTTTTGTGGCTCAGCTGTGGCTGAACCAAAACAAAACGAATGGACTGTAATAGGAAGAGAACCCGTATACTCTCACACACATCTACAACCAACACATTTCTTTCATTGTGTGTTTCTCTCCACGGACCATTCAGGCAGTAAGGATTGCTATGTAAATGCAACAGTGAATAGGAGTGAATGGACAGGCTTAAAGCAGATTATGTTAAAACGGCTTGTTAGTTTAAAGACATGCTGTAGTGAATGACTGGGGATTAGCAGATGTGCTGCTGTGCCACTGAGGTGTTTCTCTAAAATGCACTTAATCCCCTGTCTGTTAGCCAATTCACACATCAAATAAAGGGATAAATGTGTCTAAAAGTGAACCAGGAAATGGTAAGGTTGTCTTTAAATCCTCTGGCACAGATGGAAATCCCAATGTTTGAGATAATATATTTGAATGACAAACATGGCGTTGGGTTAAGGCACAAATATGCCACGTCCATGTATACACTTTTGGCAATGCTGAGTCCATGTAACCAGAAAGAGCTGATGTGTGGTTTTCCCAACAAATGCAAAAGTGTGCTCGTTATTTGTTACATTTTGAGTTGCTGACTTGTGGAAGGCAATTTCAACAAGTAACAAGGAAATTGATGCAGCAGAAATGGATATTTTCCTTGCCAAAATCTGGTGCTCACATTACCCACAATGCAATTCGACAGTTCAGGCAGATTTGCATGTGTTATGCTGGTAGCAGAACTGTAACTTTGATCTGACACTTTAGTACAAAGGTCTGGTGAGCTCACTTTCTCAACACAATATTTTACATCTTGACTAAGAAAATTTTTTTGAAGAGTTTATTTTTCTCATGAACATTATCTTAACCAATAAACTAGCATGTATTCCATTTATTTGAAACTTTTGCAGATGCATGGTTTTCACTGGACAGCGTCAGCAACATGTGACTGGAACCTAACAAATGGTTAAAGTCACGCAGCCACTGCTTTCACTTACAATTCTGTGAAAATGTTGTGGTCTGGGATGTGCAGCAGATCCTAGTGAACACGAGAGGAGAAAAACTTATCATCAGGCATTTGGATTATTAAAGCACTGTTCCCAGTGGGCTCAGCTGTGGTGGAATTATACCCTGATACACTGTAGAAGTGTCTCTTTAGCATAGAGCGTCTTACTGCTCTCCACTGTGATGGTGATGTCCAGCATGGAGAACAAAACACTAATTTACACATTCCTTTAAAATTCACAAGTAAAATACATTTTTTAACATGGGGGAATAACTGCGAATCCAAAATATCTACCAGGAGTAAACGCCACTCTTATTCATGACGACCAGTCCTCATTTCTAAGATAATAAAGTATTTGCTGTCAATTTTTTCCAGCCTCAGCAACATTCAGCATTCTGAAAGCAAACTCCACTTTCCCTTACATGTTGACACTAAAAGCTACTGACATGTGAAGTGAGGTGTGTTATGACAGGCTGTCAAAATGATGTGACAGTGACTGCTCAATAAGGAGCATATTGACCCCCGGCTCTAGCTGAGACACATCATCTAAATGTGTAAAGGAAGCCCGACTAACATTAGCATATGACAAACAGGGTTATCAAATTCAAATGAATGAGCAATTTTCTTTTTTGACCTAACCGAGAAATGTGTTGCGTTTTTATGTCTCCTTTTACCGCCGAGTAATGCTTACTGTCCATCACCCTGTCCTCCTCTCCCCATACACCTCTCCCCTCCTCTCCTTCGCTTCTCCCCAAAAGGTCACCATCCTCCATTTATTATCTCAGTCCTACAGAAATATTTCCCCAAAACCGCCTCCGACAACCATCATCCTTCTCTGATCTTCTCTTTTGTTTTTCCTGTCAGCAGTCTTTTCTTTACTCTTCTTTCTCTTTCAGTTTTACTGCTCATCCATCGCTTGTGACGGTCTCAGCCATTCATCATAGGCCCAGCATGAGGGTGACACTATGGTAGAATAGTGTGTGTGTGTGTGTGTGTGTGTGTGTGTTAGGGGGGTAAATGTGTGTGTTTCTATGGCACCGGCCTACCATTTCTTAAAGTAACCTAAAGGGGTCATTCCTCAATCTACATATGATATCATGTCCTTCAACAAATCACTACAGACATTCATTACTCTCTCTGTCACACACACACACACACACACTCACACACGTAAACACACACGTCTCACACACAGACACACACACACACACACACACACACACACACAGCTTCACAGCTTGTGGGGATTGGGGGCAAATGCTGTCACAGTTTTTAAAAGGCTTCCCGCGGTTAGACATGCTTGAAATGACATTATGTTTTCACTGGAGTTGGGGGAGAAGGAAAAGGAGAGAAAGACGGAGGTGGAGGGGGAGGGCAGCTGAGTTTGTGAGTTCCAAAAACAAAATGAACAGATGCAGGATTGATAAAGGAGATAGCCGTGCTCAGAGCAACACAGTGTACAGCCGGTCTCCCGAAACACGGAATTAGGTGTTATACGGTCAGAGGAAGTGGCAAGTTGGGAAAATATGGGCACCGCCAGAATCAAAGAGTCACGAGAGAGGCTTAATTGCAAGAATGGATAAACAGTGCTTGATATTTACAAATTCATTGTCATTGTCTACACGGCTGGATCAAATTGCTTTGGTGGCTACTTATAACCATCGTAATATAAAAACCCTAATGTGCTATATGTCACTAGCTGCTTAGCTGAAAAACGACCGGGACATATTGCTCTGAAAACTGCATCTGGATTTCATTTCCACCCGACACAGGACTGACAGGAACGTCAGTTACTGTGTTGAGGGTTGGTGTGGGAAAAGGGGCTTCAGAGAGTAGCGGACGAGGGGGAGACAGAAGAAGAATATGGTAGGACTGTTTATTTTTGAAGTGATTTTCTCCTCTCATCGAGGAGCGAGGGAGCCAGGCCACCTATTGTTTGCCACTAATGAACAACATAAATGAGTGTGAGAAAGAAAAGAAGTGCAAAGAACAGCGGCGGCTACAAACGGCACAGATTAACATGAAAACAAAAAGTGTTTGCCCCGTGTATTTAACCTCAATACTTTGAAATCAGCATTTTAGTTTAGGGGGAGAAAAACATAGCAGCTCATTTAGTGCTGTTTCAGGTCTATGATCCTTTTTTATGTTGTTGCTGAAAGCAAAGTGTTGCAAGCACATAAATACACACACACGCAGTCACACACACAGACACACACAGTTTTGTCTTCAGTAAATGCCTTACAGGCAAGAGGATAGCTCTGAAAAGGAAATGGTCTATTAGAGTGTCTCAGCCCATTTATTTATTAGTATAAAAGCTCCAGGCAAGGGTGATGCAATCTCTAACAGCTCCTTTAAAGTGTCTTTTCCAGCCTCCTGATTTGTTAACAGCACACCACTGAGTGAAAAGGAGCTTTGTCAGAGGTTTTTTTCCTGGAATCCAGGTGTCCTATTATAAAATTAATTCATTTTATTTTGTGAAAACACCATTATCGCATGTCTTAAACAAATCTTGGTAGTGGATAATAAAAAAATACAAAAACACAGACTGGAGAATTCAATCAGACAAACAATGGTAGGGTTTACTATTTTGCACGGGCTTGTACCAGTCTGCTCTCAGACATAAGCACGTATTGAGCACGCTAGAAATTTAGCCTTCTCGTGTATCAAAATAAACAATTGAACTCCACTCTGTTTTAGCACCTTCAAAGTAGGTCCTTGCTGTAATTACTTTGCCACTTGCTGGTGAGGGCATGCAGAGTGTAGTAGACGGTTGTAACTCCGGATACTTTTGCTGAACATTAGACTACTGGACCCAATGTAATAACGTAAAGAAAGACGATTTGTTTTTGTTTTTTGTTTTTTGTGATGACTGGTGGATTTTATTCCATGTCATGTTTTGCCGCATTTTTCTTTGTTTATATTTTCTCCAATGGTATTTCAGTCAGTCATCTCTAATCTCTATCTTAGTCTGAGAATAACAATTCATGCCACTTTCACTGCTTTCAAAGAATTTCACGCAGAAAATGAAAAGTGGAAATGGTTATCTGTAATTTGTTGAGAGGCGCTGAATCCCACAGATCCTGCTGCTTGTTTTCTATATCCTCCTCACCCTCCTCCTCCTCCTCCTCCTTTTTTACTAAACCCGATCATGCTCCTGTCTGCTCCCTGCCCCCGTTTTCTTTCCACTCATGTGCTCCCTCACTGTGTGCGTGCGTGTGTGTGTGAGCCGGGTCAGCCCTCCCTACTAGCAAAGTGAAGTAAACTCCCCCTTTTTTTGCCCCCCCCCTCTCTCTCTCTCTCTCTCTCTCTCTCTCTCTCTCAGCTGGGCTGCTACTGTCAGACGGGTTGGAGGACAATCAACTGCAACTGCTGTTGCCGCTGCTGGTGTGTTTTTGTGAGGTGTGGACTTTCTCACGTTGTGGTGGATACACACACATACAGGAGCTTGCATGCCCAGTACTCCCCCTCCCATCTCTCTCTCTCTCTCTCTCTCTCTCTCTCTCTCTGGCACACACACTCTTGAGGGAGAGGCAGTGTGTGAGTGGCGGACCCTGTCGTGTGGACTCTATTGAAGAGAGGAGAAGAGAGGAGCGGAGCAACAGACTCTACCATGCCAGTGCAGGGAGAAAGGCTGAAGCGCTGTCTCTCTCTCTCTCTCTGGAGCCAGAGTCCTCTGCTGCTGCTCGGACTGTTCTCTCTTCACGCTCAAGCGCACGGTGAGTTACTGAAAAAAAACTTTCTCAACTCCTCAACAGTGTTGCCGTTGCACTCGGCTCTGCTGCGTCAATAATGCGTTAAATTTCCTTTTTGCACGTTGTAAACTTGTGTTGTGAGTTCTTCAGATACACGTGCGTTACTTTCGAATAGTTGCAGCGTAAATCTGTGCTCTGCAGTGTCTGTAGTCTGTAAGCAACTCACAATGGCAATTTGGTTTTAGTAATCGGTTTCAAAACGTAGCCACTGATGTTGACATGATCCTGAACATAAGGCAGGTATTTGGTTGATTAAGGGAGTCGTTTGCAGTCGTGACCAGCAGCTGAGATAAAATCTTTTTCCTTTTATTTTCCATTTATTGTCAAATTATCATTTGAAAAACACCATTATAGCACAAACATCTCCTTTCATCTACGATCGACATGGCAAATCAACAAGCTCTCACTGACGATGCAAAAAATAAATTGACTTATTGCGAGTTAAAGTGGGGTAATTTATTGATTATCACTTCCAATGCCATGCTCAGTTAGAAGTTCTGTAGTTGCTGTGACATACCGTTGCATATCTTCACTCGCAGGGTGTTAGCTGTTTCCTACAGACGGAAAGATATATTGTCACGGACCAACATTGTTACCATCGTCTGCATCAGCCGCTTTGTCTGTGACCATGTTTGGTATCTGGAGTGTGATTGGCGAGGTGTTGGAGAGAGAACATGTCAGATTTAATAGTCTGTTTTGTTTAGTGCCATGATGTGTGTCATTAAGGTATGACATTCTGCCTCTGTTGTTTTTTTCTAGCGTATACTGTCATTGTTACCATCGCACGGCAGGTTAGCTTGATTCACAGTATTGTTTATCATTATTATAAAGTCATTATTGATGGAATACAAATAATTGTGTGTGTGTGTTGTTGGTTTAGAAAGCAAGTTTGTATTGTGTTTGTTATGAGCAATAGTGCATGTTTTTTCTCTCTTTATTGTTGGTCTATTTAAAGTCGTTGGCGATTCAGTTGGGAACCCTGAAGATTAGCCAGGAAAGGCTCATACCTTATACTTGGTGTGCTATGTGCTGAGGTCATCCTGCGACCTCTGGCTGCACGTCACCCCCTCTTTCTCGTCCATCTTTCCTGCCATTGTCGCAGGCTGAGTCGGCTTTTCTATGGAGGCCATGCTGTGTTAGTCTTTTCTTTTCAATTACTTTCTTTGCTTGCAGAGGCTGTTTAATCATTGAAACCTATCCTTGGGAGGAATAACCGGCCTTTTGAATGCCGTGAACATTCAAGCACACAAATACACATGGACACACAAACATATAAGTTGCCTGAGTGTTTCAGACTCATGGTAACACTGACCGCTCTGTCCAAGAAGCTGCGGAACAGCTGCCAAAGAAGAAGACGTATGTGAAATCTGACAGCAAGTTGGACGTCGACCAAGTCCTTGTTTTTTCTTGTTTGTGAAATATTCCCAGAACGTTTTAACATCAAGAATGTCTAAATTTAATATTGAGTTCATATTAGGGCTGTCCTCCATCAAAAACATTCTCATACGATTTTGTCCACTAAGCGATTACTTTATTTAATGTGTAAAACTGAGTTTCTCCACAATAAATCACATAGAAGCACCACTTCAAATCTTGTGTGAGACGTGTTTGCGTTTATTTAATTCAATGTAATTACCATTATAAGAATAATGCGCCACTATGGAGTGAGAACAATGCTGTAACACATGAATTTGTTTTTTGAGGACACATTTGTTCAGCCTTCACACCGATTTGATCCAAATTACTGCTAGACGTCAGTATAAATCAATAATTAAAAAACCCAGAACTGTTAGAATATTGCTATGTTTTGCACTTGCCTACAGCATCCCCCAAAAACACCCAGATAGTGAATTTACAAAAAGAGCATATAGCAGATCATTTTCCGCTCGGATGCTTTCTGTTTCCATGCTAAGTGGAATTTGAACAAACAGAGTGAATGAACCATTTTATTTCTCACCCTAAATGCTCCCAGGTCGTTAAAGTTGCATCAGGTGTGCTCAAGCAGTTCCAAATGGGTGGAACTGTATTCAAATAGCATTTTGCCCAAGGCCTGTTAGCAACAGCCTCATTCATTAGTTGACACAAAGTTGATTGATTGGACTAGCAACATGCTCATTCATTGGTTGACACACGGATGAATGATTGTCCTGGCAATAGATTCAACTGTGACTCAACGGGCAAATATTTGTTTTCTGAAAAACATGTATGGGAAAAAAGATAAATGGAGAGGGAGATTTTTTTATTTATTGGGACTATCTATACCGCACTTTCCCCTTCTCGGCATGCCTTGTCCTTGCTGTAGTCTATCTGTTTCTTTGTGCACTTTCCTGCTCTAAAACAGCAACTTATGGATGCTTGGTTGAGTGAATGGTCAGCGAGTGTTTTCTGGCCCTATAGCCACAGGTGAACTGGAGTTGATGCATGTTTTACTCAGGCATTAGTTGGTGTTGTGTCTGCAAGAAGGTCACAGTTGGCCCTACAGCATGTCTAGGCCATTGTCTCAAACAAATAAAGAACGGTGTGTTCTTTATTCTTCAAGGAGAAATGACAGCATAGGGAATGTGCACACTTTATAAACCACACACTCACACACACACACACAGATCTTCTGTGACCTTCCACCTACGCCAGGCTGCAGCCTTCAATGTGAGTTCTGGGAAGTGAGGAGTGAGCGTGATAGCTTACATTTCATTGTCCTTGGTGGAAATAAGCACCGCTGTATCGGTTTTCACAGTCAAAGCTCTGCCAGTTGCTTTGCTTTTGTCACTGCCCGCTAATGAGACGTTGCTCTCTGCAGATTTTCAGTTTTTTTGTTTTTTGTTTTAACGGAATATAAAACACCTGCTTGGTTTTGAGCCAAAATAATCGCTGCGCACATGTTGTTGTTTGACACTGTGTTCTCCGAGTACCGAGAATGTGCCGGGCCGCTCTTCAACTTGCATCACACAGCGATCTGTTTTTAGTTTTCATAAAGTTGCTGGCACAATCTGTGCGCTGCATCCTTTTCTCTCTCTCTTCTCTCTCTCTGTGTGTCAGTGAACACCTGCTTGAGGCTTTCAGTTGTTGTTCTCTTCACTAAAGGACAGATTTACTCAAAACTTAGTTCCCAAAGGTGTAAAGAAGAGTTTAAAAATACTTTTTTTCCCTCAGAAGATTGACAGAATGCATGCTCTATTTGCATTTATTGTCACCCACAATGAAATTGGTCCTCTTCGAAAGAGTTCTGTTGAGTCTATTCAGAGACACAAGCGGTGAGGATTCACACTGGTACTCTCAGGAAGTCATTGAGACAACTAACGTCCTCGGTGAAAGCTGATTCAGACATTTCCGAAAAAGAAAAAGCAGTTTTGAGAAAAGAGAATCAGAATATGTGAGAGCTGACTCCCTGTACCAAACTGCTAGTGGCTCCTCAGCCTCAAAGCTTCCCGACAGGATGTCTTGAGATCCCTCGTTGCAAACTGATACCTCATTAAAACTACTGATCGGCTGGCTGTAAAGCCGAAACGCAGAGGTAAGATGTCGCTGCCGGTGTTGCAAACAAATCGGTGTCCTGAAGTAAACTCACACCTTAGA
Source organism: Chelidonichthys spinosus (assembly GCA_029853015.1). NCBI lineage: Eukaryota > Metazoa > Chordata > Actinopteri > Perciformes > Triglidae > Chelidonichthys > Chelidonichthys spinosus. The sequence goes on from CM056831.1 coordinate 18,560,326, forward strand.
TTTTGCCTTTTTTTATTTTCCACTTGTAATGTCTGAAATCTTTTCTCCAACTCAGCTGGGAGCGTCTGGACGGGTGAGGGTTAACACGGTGTTACCCAAAAGGATAATGTGGTGGCCGGAGTGCAGGAAAATGGCAATAACAATGGCATAAATATGAGTCCCTGATATGAAATATTTGACACAACTCTAATGTTGTGTTTGAGGAAAAAATGTGATCTCGAAATGACCTCCAAAAGGTTGAAGGTAAAGGGAAGTGAGGAGAGTTTGGGACTGAGGGGTATTACATCCTGTAATGGATACAGATCCAGTAACTTCTATCCCAGTCAGATTACCGGTCTGGCCCTGACTTCTTAAGACACAGCTGGAGCAGGGGAAGTGTGTGTGTGTGTCTGTGTGTGTGTGTGTGTGTGTGTGTGTGTGTGTGTCAGTCTGTGCCCGTTCCACACTGGACAAAAAACCACTAACACCCTCTAACATCTGGGTTTTGTCTTCAGTGGGAAAGGTTACAATCGGAATTCATTCCCAGGACAAATGACTCTGCAGTAGTCGCAGGTATTTATATATAACATTTGGATCGGCAGTGATGGAAACATGACACCAGGTTGGACGTTCCAATTTTCGCCCCGTTTTCCACTGTGATGTGTGTTGAGGTGAATATAGAGTATATATAGAGAGAGGTTTTCTTCATAATGAATAAGTCTGCATTTGTGATTGTCGTGTTTTTAAAACATTATCAGTGTAAAGTTAACATTATTTCATTTTATTATCTGAACCCTTCACCTAAGTTTACTTGATATGAGAGAAATTCAGCTCACATCAATGACCATCAATCAATGAAAGAGTTGTTGTCACTTCTCCTGTTACTACAGTGCTGGAGCTAAAGTTTGCAGTTCTTTTACTGCGTTAATTCATAGCTGTTGTCCAGTGGCTGTTGGGATACTTGGCATTGAGATCGTTTATGAGCCGTAGTCGCACTCTTCTTGAAGTCGTTGTGGATATTGTTGTGACGTACAGTCCTGATCTTCCTGTGTGAGCCGAGAGCTCTACAGTACCACACAATACAGTGATGGACAGATAACAGGTGAGGCGGAGCAGAGCAACGCTGGCTGTCACGGCCACAGTGCACTGGGACTATTAGGGCTTAGGGTTTTCCATGCACACACTCCCCCACCATAATACCCACCCCTCCACCCGCTCTCAGCCGCCTGGAACAATTCTTTTGGATGGTGAAGGGTGATTGGGGCAGAGAGAGGGAGGGAGAGAGTAACTGCATTGCTTTTGGCCTGTAACTTGTTGACATTTAAGACTGGTGATGTAGATGAAAGAGGTAATGTTGTTGGGGTTTGAACGGATGGAAGGGATCCATGTTAGGGATTGGTGGAAGTTTATATTTCACATTTACTGCATGTGAAAGTTTGACAAGGGTTATTCAGTCAATGTATAAATGATTCTTCTTCCCTTTTTATTTGGGAGATTCTGTCAAATCTGAGCTAAACAGCATTTTTATTTATTTAGAAAAAATTGCTTTCATGTTTTGGGTGAACCTAAAATGCATCACCTCGGAACCCATGAGCTTTCCAAAGGTGCTAGGTACTTTACACGTGGCAGTGAAAAATAAATCAATCAAGCTGTAATTTGGGGTCATTTGTGGCTGTCAGGATGCCCATTTTTAACCAAATGGCTCAGCAATACAGACAATCATCATACGCTATGATAGGTAGCTTAATGGCTGTCCAGACGGGAGTGGATGTTGAGTGTGTGTGTGTGTGTGTGTGTGTGTGTGTGTGTGTGTGTGTGTGTGTAAGTAGCCGACAGCATGTTTGTCCAGTGAGATAGTACAGAGGAGGCCTGGAGCCACTGATGGGTGATATGTGTCTTAGTTAATGGGAAGCTAATCACATGGAGGAGACAGTGGGACGCATACAACTGTAAACACATTGTAAAAACACACCAGGGACTAACACACACACACACACACACTCTGATACAGTCATTGATGTTTAACGAATATACACTTATGTTCACATTCCACACATTATCCATACATTAATAGGAGGTGTGTTATTATCCTCCCACAGACACACACACGAACACTATATACATACACACATACTGTATACACAAACACACACACACACACACATACATGCTAGAAATGGATGGAAAGTGACTGTTTAAGCCTGTGGAGATGACTGAGACGCCACAGACCAGAACTCTGGGAAATAAACACATGGCAGCTGTAATGTTAACACCATCAGCCCTGCCTCTACATACAAACTCGCTCACACACGCACACACACAAACACACACACACAAAAGCCCACGCACACACAGACACTCTCTAAACTCCCACAGACACTCACCTACACACAGATTTGTTCTCATTCTCAGTGGCGGACATCTTGCAATCATATTTTTCCTTCATTTATCAGTCAGCGCAAGCAATCATTGCTGGTGGCTATGAGTTCTGCATGACAATGATTAAATGTGTACGTCGTGGTGCGAGTGTGTGTGTGTTTGTGTGTGAGAGAGGTTTTGTTCAGTAACAAGGGGTGTTTTGGTTGCCACTCTCAAGGCTAGATGTGTCCTGAAAGAGATATGATCATTTAGTCTAGTAATATACACTCCTGGTGTTTAGTTGTTTGTTTGTGTGTGTGTGTGTGTGTGTGTGTGTGTGTTCAGAGGAGCTCCTGTACCACTCTTTGATAAGCCTATTGCGTGTCAGAACCACCAGTGGATTGCCTCGTTGAGGTTTAAACCATTCATAGTATCTATAATACATGTTTGTCTTGGCGTTGTTGCTCTCATCTGGTGATGCTCCAGAACAAATATTGACTCAGACTTGACTCGAACCAGGCGGCAACATCCAGTTTCTAAAAAGTGAAGTCAATGCAGGCGTGCAATAGACAGCACGGGGCGACTCTTCTGTTTGCAAAAAGATGCACATTAGTTTTAAAAAAGTAAAAAACCATCCATCATAGAATGTATAAGTTAACTGTATTTATTTGTGCTTACAGATGTTTCTTCATTTATTGTAAACTGATAATTGGAAAATAAACTATTTGTGACCAACGGAGAAATGTCTTTAATTTTTCCAAGTCCTTCAACTGAAATCTTAAACAGCTTTTGTCAAGATGCTCTGTAAAGGTCAAAAACAGATAACATCCTTTCATGTGTCTTCCTGTCCCATATCGGCCTGTATGCATCACAGAAATAACAGCTTGACCTGGGTTACTGTGGATGCTTGGTTCATCAAACTGGTGTCTTGATCGGAGCATTCACTGTGATCAAAGAATTTGTGGGGGAACCATTTGAACAAATGTATATTTGGAACTTGTAATTTGCCCATCTGACCTTTGAATGATCATTTCATTGAATTCAATGTAGTCTACATGTTTTTACATGACTTATTCCTGCACCTCTACAGACCACCCTCTTCATGTCACCCTCTATTCATGAATTACTTCCTTCTCATAGTGTTGGTGTACTGTTAAAGTTTGTGTCACTTGGAGTATTTATTTAAGAAAGCCATACAGTTGATGTTTGTTTCAAGTGGGGTAATTTCTCAGCCTGCCTGGAAGAAAAAGTGTGTATTTGTGTTCCTTCATGTTGTGTTGACCATGAGATGAGTAACTGCTTATCATCTGTATTTAATTGAGGAAGTTTAATGAAATGAGGTCTTCATGGTGGTTTTCTAATCCTAGAACTGAGCAATGTTATATATACTTCTTGTTTCTAACTTTTAGAATCTCGCTCATGTGATTTTGTGTCTCCTGCGTGTTGTTTCAGTGTTGATAGATTTAGTAATTCATTCTTTTTTTTCTTGTTTCTGCCTTTCTTTTCTAATGTCTCAAATGGACACATGTGCTCACGCCAGAAAGTGACATCATGACTAGACTTCAGGGTGGTACCCTGTTTCTAGCAGTAGGAACTGCATCTCCCAAAAATGCAAAGTACCTCTTACTATGCTGTCATTCTCCATTTCCCAAAACTACCTTCAGCTCGTGAGAGTGTGTCTGTATGGTTTAATTGCTCCGTTATATCCACCGTGTGGAATTCTAAACTTGGGCTGTTATATTTGCCATGGCCATCGACTTGGCGGGTGTGTGGCTATTGTTTATCAGTTTATAGACATGATTTTTGCATACCCCAATGATGGAACAATGAGTCACATGATGATATCATGGGAATAGCATATTCAATATGGTAAAAATAGCTGCCAAGTTTGAATGGACTGTGAGGGTGTGTGTATTGTAACCTAATGCTACTTATTACTGTATAATGGGCGTGCATCATTGTCAAAGTATGCTTTATTCGGTCACAAAACCAGATTTTGATTATACAGAATATGATGATACAACTAGTATGCATTTTAATAAGAGTGCAGGGTTTCCCCTGCCAATTCCCGCCTGCGTTAGAAACCACACATTGAAGTTCTCTGGATCTGATGTCTGATTTGTGGTTAGGATAAAAATGATTTGGAAATCGCCGTAGAACATGTTTGTGCATTAACGAGGGGTTTTCAGACATTCCCACGTAAGAGGGAGGATGAGAAACCACCTCCCAAAGAAACCACCAGTGGATTTCATTGGTAAAAGTTCATTCACAGTTCATTTGATATCAGTAAGTGGTCACTGCGGTTCACGCAGATGTTGAGTGATTTGTGTGTGTGGAAATTAGAGACATCCATGACACCAGTTTTGGTTATTTTACAACCATAGAGCAAGTGTAATGAATGCAGAGGGAAAATAAGAAATAATTATTAAAGTTTATTAAAACCTGCTTTACATTGGTATTGTTGACAAGAATGCTTCCTATCAATTCTGAAGGACACTTTTCTTCGTCTATTTTACTAAATGTTTATTTGTCCGTTAATGTTCTTTATAGATTGTAGTCTTATGTAAAAGTAGATTTCCGTAAGTTGGCCACAAATTAAGCATTTTGTGTTGCAGAAAGACTATGCTGATGCATTGATATTGTGTCAGGCACTGTAAGTGCTGCTTTTATCTGTACGTTGTTGCTTATGGTAAAGCATTCCTTTGTGACATACACATTTGTCTGGTGGTAGACCAGAACTGGGGTCTGTAGGAGCTCACCAGTGCTTCTCGTAGTTTAATTTGTCTTCCATAGGAATTGTTTGGAAAGAGATGTAGGAGGACATTTCCGATTTTGCGTTTTGCACATATTTTGAGATGCATCAACTGTGGTTAACTTAAACATTTCATCTTTGAAGTAAATATTTTTTATGAGCCATGATATGGTAAATTCTTTTCTAAGTTTCAAACTATGGGGCCCTTCTTACCCCTCTAGCGTCAGTTTCATTGACGCCATTTCAATATACACTTATTACATTGTGTTATTTCAAAATAAACACAGGAAGTATGGTTTCAGTTCAAAACCACTTGTTGAGGTTTAGCAAAAATAAAAGTGACTGGTTCATGTGATAAGTGGGCGACTAACGACTCCCATGACAAAATGTCGACTTTTAGTTTCGCACGGGACACAAACAGCTGTCTTTTGGACCAAAGTCCTGTGTCTGTGTGTGATTAGTTGCCCTGCATGTAATCTGTCAAAATAAAGTGAAAACGCCCCAAAAAACTTCAAAAACATCTACAAGAAATTCACTAATATGCTTTATAAATGAAATAAGCAGATGGAAATATCTGGATCCTATAAATCTATTGCTACCATCGTATATTCTTATTCACTGAGTTGTAATAATAGTCAGGGTAAAATCTCTATACTTTGCCCAAATCTAGTGTCTGTGGCTTTCTTTTTTTGTCGTATGACAAATCAGTTTTGGTGGTAGCATGTTGTCAAATCAGAACAAAACCAGATTTGAACCAATGGTATCAGAATTACACAGCCGTAGCCCACAGATCCAGCCGGATGCCCCGGAGTCTTTGAATTGAGACAAGCTGTTTTGTGATGAAGAGGAGCCCACAGATGGCCATGAGAAGGAGCTTTTGATGAAGAGACCAGCTGGTATTCTTTCTCCCCTTTTCATTGCTCCACTCTCACACCTCCTTCAAGGACCGTTTCATCATTTCCTTGTATTCCAACGGGAATGCTGAGGCCCTTCTGGAATGAACTCAGAGTTCCGGAATCCTTATGTACCTGTCACTCATCCCCATGAAAGGGTGCGCGCACACACACGCACACACACACACACACACACACACACACACACCCAACTGGTCGCGGCATTAAAACTGGCAGATGACAGCTGTATAACCAGAGACTGGCACTGGCTCATTACTGCATCATTCATCAGTGTGACATAATGAAGGAATGTTTGAAGAGCTGTTGATGATGTTGTTGTGTTGGAGAAAAAGAAGGGCTGAATGCAATCCAACTGCTTCCCTCATTCCCTCCTCTCACTGGCTGTTTTTGCACAAGAAAACGTCTTAAAAAGCTGCATTATGTTCAAGCCACATGACATCACTTCTGTCTTTTTTTTGATTGGCTACTCGGTGGTCGGTCTCAATTCTGGATGCAGAGCTTAGTGGGTAAGCACTAAGATTATCGGCGTTTTAGGAGAATAGATGAATAAAGAGGTGTTAAAATGTGGGAGAAGAAAGACAGGTGGTTGAAAATATAGAACAGATGCTAGATTGTTTGTCTGCGAGCTATAAACACTTCTTGCTTTGATACTGGTGTCAGTGAGCACAGCCTCTTAATCAAACTTCAGTCATTACCGAAGATGGAGCTTTGTCACGAGACAAATATCATATTTATTTAGTTTAGCCAGCCAGAGAGAGGACCTCATCTTCCCATCAGCCGGACCACAAAGTGGGGTTCATTAAGACATTCCAGCACATGTGGGATGGCTCGGCTCACCTCAAAACTGACAGGAAGAAGAACGCGGAGATAAGACCAGGCACTAAAAGTACGTGGAAGTCTAGAGGGAGAGAGAGGCGGAGAGTGCAGGAGTAGAAACCTTTCACCTTCCATGTTTCTTTCGCTGTGCCGACGGCACTGTCAAACACCAACAAGATGAACTACTACTGAGAGGGAAGAAGGGGGGCAGGAAGGGAGCAGTGTTGTCAAATGAGTGTGTCTTAAGTGGAAGGGGGAGGAGGGTAGTGTTTACATGGGCTTGGTGAAAGGGCTTTTCTGGAAGGCCTTGTTTGACATGGCCAGGATAACTAATGAATATGTTCTCGCTCTGTCTGTTCTGTTTCTATTCGTCCGTTACGTCCTCTCAGGCGTCCTATCTTCATCTTGCCATCTCATGCACAATATCCCTCTCCCTCACCTCCATCCCCTCCGTCTCACTAAATATCTGTCTTCCTCTTTTCTTTTTGTGTTTTCTACAAAGCGGCATCTGCTGAAAAGGGGCCTTTTTGGTTGGTTTGTGAGGCCACGGTTGTTAATTGTGTGTTTACAGTGGCCCCCTATATCCTGCCATCAAGCCTGAAAAAAGCCTATAGGGGAGACCTGAAAGCTCACACTGGCATCCGAAAGGCCATTTTAGTGAAAGAGCTTGAAACAATTATCGTGAAGTGAAGTGACGGGAAATGCATCCAGTTTCAGAGCAAAAGTCGTTTGACTTGCAGCGTGTTTTGACATTGGTGCTACTTAGAGAGCTCCATTGGTCAGTGCAGGTTTTTACAAGGGTTGAACAGACCACAGGGGCAATATTTTCCAAGAAAAATATACTATTATGAAAAGCTGCCTTATCTCTCCATGAAGCAGTTTGTAACAGTGTCAATACTTTTCTCCTGGGTCAGATATAATCTTTGATATTTGATATAAGATTTATTTTTTATTTTTGCCTCCATGGAGGCCTTTTTTCTTCTTTTTGAAGATAAGATTTGAGGACAGAGCCTTCTAAAACAGCCAAAGATTTGACCTTGGTCACTCACCCTCCCACAGACAGATAGAACAGACTCATTGAAACCCCAGGATTACCCCAGGATCAGGAGTCTCTGGATCCAAAGGAATTCACGGTTCGAGGTAGAAGACAAAGACAACAAAACATTAGGGAATCAAGACCAAAAACCTATTAAGATGTTATAATATGATACTGGATTAGGAGTAGAGACACGTGTGACTCACTCACATGCCTGACATTTCCAAAGAAGATAGGTAATGGTGAAGTATTCCAACATACATTACTAGAATGGATTGTGGAGCTTCTGCTACTCAGCCACATAACCATTAATAATGTGATCACAGATGCACATGAAGACTAGCTCATCATTTGAGCTACATTTTGTTATGTGGATTCCTGTGTTATTTGCTGGATTTAAATCAAATAATCATTGTACACATCACCTATAAGGAGCATTTATTAATGAAACATTCTGCTCGACTGGAGCTTTTCTTTTTGTCTCTCCTTTTTTATCTCTCTGCCACTGTCTTCCTTGCACACACACACACACACACGTGCACACACACGCAGTAGTAGCCAGGGATCCCAGGTGCAGGATGGATGTGAAAGGCTTTGTGTTTTGTCAACAGCACAGCAGCACCTCACATGACTGTCCAGTGAACTCACGACGGGAGGACAGGGCAAAGAAAGTGGAAGATGAGAAGAGGGGGAAAAAAGAGGTGGGGTATAAAGTGATAGGGAGGCCGTGTGGGAGATTTGAGAATAAAGTGGAGGAGAAGGGAGAAAAAAGTGAAAACAATGTGAGTATCTTAAACCCATGGAAGAAAAGGAGCACATGCAGGAGAGAGAGGCAGAAGAAGGGCTAAAGAAAGAGATACGGGGTGAGACACAGTGAGTGAGTACTGGGGAGCGGGATGGAGTAAGTGATGGGAGGGAGAGGGGTAGAGTGAGAGAAAGGGTAGAAAAGGCCAGTGGCCTCTGCTCGGTCCCCTCTGTGTGCTGCTACACTGCCCACCAGTTCCCCGCAGCTCTGTCACTTCTCGTTTGTTAATCCCCCTTTCTTCTCCCCCTCCTACTCTTCCTCGCTCCCTTTCTCTCCAATCGGTCAATTGTTAGTGTGACCCCTTTAAACCCCACCGTCCCCTCTCTTGCAGTATTGTCCGCACATTATCGGTGTGTACAAGAGAGTACTTTTTCGTGCGCCCGGTGACAAATATTCTTGTTTTGAAAGTAACTGCTGAAGTTGTTTTTTTGTTATGAAGGTTTCCCTTGTGTAAATGTGGAAACTAGTAAACAGCACGCTCTGAAGCCACAGTAGTGAATTACTGTGTTTTATGTTTCTGTCGAGGACTGCTTTACATGAGATGTACTATGTCATTTTAACACTACACGCGTGGAAGAAAGGCAAACAAAACTTTGTACCACCGATGAAAGCTGTGGGTTCGATGTGAATACTCACATTTATCACATGAATTGCCTTGATCGTAACACAAAGGAGGAAAATCAGAAGTATTTCAACTTTCAAACATTAGAGGTGACTCTTTTTTATGGACCTTCCTGTGTCTTAAATAAAGTTGAATATATACTTAATCAAAGTGAAGTTGTGTTACGTTTTCGTGAATACAGATTTAGGCATATCAAACAGTGCAGCACACAAACAACTGAGCACAGACGGTGTTATGTGACAGTGACATGTACAAAGAGAAATAGACATTTGTGAAGCACATGTGCATACGTTTGAAGGCTTGTGTGTCATAAAGCGTGTGTGCGTATCCATTGTACGATGTACGTTTCAGTCCATTAGGGAGCTTTAAGCGTTCGTCCCGAGAGGAAGTTGTTTGATGTTTTGTGAAAGACAGCTGAGCTCAGATGGAAGAGACGATGCCACGCCCACTATCTGACGTTTGACTGACCACCCTGAACATGAACAGCACATTTCCAAGTCTGCATCTAATCCAACTTGTTTTTCAGAGGCGAGGCTCTGTGTAGATTGTCTTCCTATCGAACGCTTTTTGCCCTCTTTACGTTCTGTATATAAACCCCACTGGAGATACCATCAAACAAGGCTTATGCTAGCTAATGAACACCACAGCTTCTCAAGGCAGCACTTATATATTCATTATATTTAAAACGGAGGATATCAGACCGACACAGAACCATTCATTAATTTCTAAGTGCACAGCCCCTTCATTATCATTTTCCAACACAATTATAGATCTTGAAATAATTGCACTTCAGTGTGTGCTTCCAGGAGGAGTTGCTCAGGATTAACACTAATTCAAAAAGATAAAAGTTATTACTATAGAGCCGAAACTGAAACTCTGGGTATTTCAGGTAATAAAATTAAAAAAAAAAAATCTGCGATATAAATGTCCTGCCTCTGAGCTTTGTTTCATAATGGAACTATTATGCTTTAGACAAGTGTTCAGACATTAAAGCTGTCGTACCAAAAGCTGTTGCAGTGATTGAGCACATGTGATAAAAATAGAGAATGGAGTATAAAAAGATGGGCAATTAAAAGCCCAGGAAATTCTAGTTTTAGAAGATTTAGAAGAAAGGACATCAGTCCTGGGTCCTTGAAGGGTTTTTAGGCTATAAGCTGAAAAACCTCAATACTTTTGTTGCAGCTTAATGTCCCCCAACACAGTCATTTTGAGTACAAAAAAAATATTTTTTTATTTTCTTAACTTAAACAATGTACCAGTTTCTGACCTCTATGAATCTAGATTCAGTTTTTGTGCTTTAAATTATGAAGAAGGATACTTCAACAACTAATAATGTACTGTATGTTAACATTGGCAGAGAGTACATTGTGACTGCGACACATAGGGCCTGCTCATTGATTCTCATTGTTTGTGTGAAGCATCTGCTTTAAAAAAAAGAAAACTTGAGAACGAGTAGTTCAATGAGTAGGGGGTGGATTCGGTTCGGTATCTGCTAGTAGTTTATTTTAGAGAGGAAGGACTCGTGCTTATTTTGGACTATCTCCGCTTGCAGCTGTTAAGCATCTGGTCTCAATGATCACGCTGAAATGACTGAAAATCTGAAAAGCCACGAAGGAAAGACACTTCCGTGATCCTTTTTCCCCCCTCAAGTGACAAACAGGTGCCCTTTTGAAATAGGATAAGTAGGGAATACAACAGCTTTACTCTAGTTCTTAGGAGCTGCACCAGAAAAAAAAACTGCTGTGACACAGTATCGGGTGTTCAAGCTCACAGCTCATACTGAAAGTTTCTCTCGTTGATTTTATGTGTTATTTATTTACTTTTTTTATTGGATTCACAAGGTTATGTTTCTGTTCCGTCTCCCAGCTCGTGTGGAAATTTGGATATATGATGTGAATACAGTGAAGTATGCACAGAGTTGATATTTGCTGTCCTGGCTCTGACCTCGTTGAGACTGGGAGATTAAACATATGAAACTTCTCCCACAGAGGAACATAAGAAGCCAGAGGTGGAAACACCACAATTATTTTTTACAGTTTAAAGAAAAACTTGTTTAAGTAGTACAAACCTGCTCATGAAATGCTGCATGTGTTGAAGTGCAAATACCTGCAAATATGTTTGTATTTAGCAGGTATTCCTTAGTCTAAACACCGTCTTGTAGCCGGAGCCCAAACATTTGGTGGCATTAATAACGCAATTCCTGACCCTGGCAGTTTTACTGCTTTTTCCTCTGTAAAAATGTATTTTGAATCTATGATTCATGCATGTGATTTCAACTTGTTTTTCCTGTCTCTCTCCCAAGTAAATCTCTCCTATTTTCTCATTTTGCCTGTTTTTATAGGCAATATATTGGACAGTATGCTGCTAAAAGCATCCAGCAAGGAGGCAGTGGAGAGTGGGAAGGAGACGAGTGGCAGCACAGCTCCTGCTTCATCCTCCCAAAGACTACTGTGGTGTCACTGTAATCACCACTGCCCTGAAGATTCAACAAATAATACATGCAGGTACTGGAAAGAGTGGAGAAGCAAATGTTAACACACGTGCATATTCATTATTTCATTATTTTCCACAAAGGTTGCTTTATTAAGCGTTCCTTGTTTTCCAGGACGGATGGCTACTGTTTCACCATGGTGGAGGAGGAGGCAGGGGTACCGGTCCAGACCGCAGGCTGCCTCGGGCTCCGAGGGTCAGAATTTCAGTGTAGGGTGAGTTGATGACTGTTACCTTACAGTCCACATAACTGCTCCCATTTGTAACCGTTTCCTTAGCATGCCTTGTCTCGGATCTTAATCTTAACAACTTAATTTAGATGGAACAAATCACATGAGGGTAAGTGCATAAAGCAGACCATTCTGACAGGACTATACACAGTATGCACTATTTGTCAGACACCTTATATCACATATTTGTGAGGAAATGTAACAACTCTTTTCATTGGTGATTATGTGTATATTTACGTGTATATGTGTAGATATAGATATCATATAATACAAAGCGGGGGCTGCACGGTGGTGTAGTGGTTAGCACTCTCGCCTCACAGCAAGAGGGTCCCGGGTTCGATCCCCGGGTCGGCCCGGGTTCCTTCTGTGTGGAGTTTGCATGTTCTCCCCGTGTACGCGTGGGTTCTCTCCGGGTTCTCCGGCTTCCTCCCACAGTCCAAAGACATGCAGGATGGGGATAGGTTCATTGATGACTCTAAATTGCCCGTAGGTGTGAATGTGAGCGTGAATGGTTGTCTGTCTCTACATGTCGGCCCTGTGATAGACTGGCGTCCTGTCCAGGGTGTACCCTGCCTTCGCCCAATGACAGCTGGGATCGGCTCCAGCCCCCCGTGACCCTGAATACAGGATAAGTGGTAGAAAATGGATGGATGGATGGATAATACAAAGCAGAGAAAGTCAAATTCAATGATTAATCATTCGTCAAAGTTGTTATATATCTGCCGATCGACAATTCAGGTTATTTTTTAAGCGCTGCATTTATCAACAACTGAACACAGAAATGATCAAAAGGAAAGAAAGGAAAATCCGTTTTCTGTGTTCCAGGAAACCGGGAACTCACGTCAGAGGAGATCACTGGAGTGCTGTACAGATCAAGATTACTGTAACAAAAACCTGCATCCTACGCTGCCACCACTCAAACCACCTCGTAAGTTTATCTATCTCTCCTCTCCGCACAATCCTCTCTTATCCATGAAACACAAGAAAGATTTTTGAAAGCGTTCTCCAGTTGGCAGGTGACGGCAACAAGTGTGGCCAGATATGATACAGACAGGGCTGTGTTACAGCACGCGCGGTTCAGAGATAGAGATACCGTGACATTGTCAGGCAGTCAAAGACGGCTTAAGTGGGGTAGACAACGGGAGTTCCCGTCAAACTGTCCTGGAGCTCACCAAAGCTGGCAGGTGTCAAGAGAACACGAGGTCCACCGCGACCAACACTATACTCCGCATGCAAACGTGAGAGTCTTTTTGTGTGTTTGAGGGACAGTAAGCCTAGATTCCCAGGGAAATCACAAGCCCCAGCGGACACTGGGGGCAGTCATCAATCTGAAACCCTATCATAGGGGATCAGGAAGAGAATTCATCGACTAGGCTGAGGGCTTCCTTTCGCTGTTGACTGGAGCCTTGAGGGAAAACTGTGTGTGTGCCAGAAGAAAATGAAAAATTGATGAGTGAAATATGATTTGTTCTTGATTTACTGTACACGGCTGTACAGGTTTTTATTAGCATTTTTGGGGGGTTCAGCTTAATTCTAACCATTTCTCTAAAGAATGTCATAGACTTTGACAGGGAAAAGACTAATGTGATTTTTGACGTTGTTTCATGTGAGTTCATAACTTTATCCTTCTCTCCTCTCTTCTATTGCGTCTTACTTTTCCTTCTCTCGCCACCTTTCCAGTCTATGTAGATGGAAAGATCCACCACATGGCCCTGTTGATCTCCGTCACTGTGTGCAGCATCATACTGGCTGTCATTATTGTCTTCTGCTACTTCAGGTAATTTGACCATCAAACGCACACAAATCTAAACCTTCACACTTCTTCTTCTTGCTACAGTTTGAAGCAACACTTTCTAAAGATCTGAGAATTGTAACGCACATATTGTTTATTACAGTGCATATTGCTAGTTTTGCTAGAAGGCGTGCTGAATATTTTGTTGTTTGTCACAGGTATAAGCGTCAGGATTCTCGTCCTCGGTACAGTATTGGTCTGGAGCAGGATGAGACCTACATTCCTCCTGGAGAATCTCTGAGGGATCTGATAGAGCAGTCTCAAAGCTCCGGCTCAGGCTCAGGGCTCCCTCTATTGGTGAGATACTCCTATTGCATTTAAACACCTGTTGGATTGAATGATGCTCCACAGATCCATTATATGCACACATATGGATTATTGTCTCATGTACTTTTAATATAGGAAGTATGCAAGGATATAAGGTTGGATCATTTGGATCGTATCATATTCTAAATTTGAGCGTGACATGACATAATGAAAGTACTATTCTTGAAGCATGGGTCTAAGGCTCACTACTCTCCATTTAAGGTTTCCATTCTAAAATAAAAGGAGCTAAATGTGCTGAAACTAACCCTTTTTTTCCTCTCGTGCTCCTCTTCAGGTGCAGCGAACAATAGCCAAGCAGATCCAGATGGTGAAGCAGATAGGCAAGGGGAGGTATGGCGAGGTGTGGATGGGCAGATGGAGGGGGGAAAAAGTTGCTGTTAAGGTTTTCTTCACCACCGAGGAGGCCAGTTGGTTCAGAGAGACTGAGATTTACCAGACCATCCTAATGAGACATGAGAACATCCTGGGTAAGATCGGTTTCTATCTGTGGATGTGTTACATCTTCCAATACTGCGCCCCTTGTTACTGATTTCTAGTTTTCAGTTCTCTGTCTCTGTTTTCTTTGTCTATATGCCAATCTATTTGTCTGTCTCTTCAATTTTCTCTTGTCTTTAAAATCAATACAATAGACAGGGATTTAAAGGGACAGATAAGTCTTTCTAAATGCAGTAGCGGGAATCCTAAACAATCCTAAATGATGGACTAATGGATGGATGAATTGGCAGATTGATAGGCAAACGGAAAAAGATCTGACAATAAAAACACGCCATGGTTGGTGGACTGACTCCATTGTTAACTATGCTGCACCACCCTGCACTCACTGCCAAAACAGATCAATTATAGTCAAGAGACTGTACACCACAACAAATTATAAAGAAGACAGCAACAGACTGCAAACCAATGCTTGCATAATTAAACACCACAAGTTGCATCGCAATTACGTCCTGGGGCAAAAGATCACCTGCCAGTACAGAGAGACTATAGGCAGACGGTGCATAATGTTGTCTTCCACACTCAGGTTTTGGTTTAAATTAGCACTAGGATCTGTAATGTCGACCTCATCAAATCCACCAAATCAGAAAATGACCAAGATTAGCATTGAAGGCTACGGAAAAGGAAAGTTAAAAAATGAACTACATTTGGACTGACTTTGCATGATTTTGTGGTTTTTCTTTTGTCATTAGTAGTTGTATTGTCATTAAAATAAACATAAAAGTCCCCTTTAACTCTTCTTCACGCTCCCTCCTTTCGCAGGTTTTATAGCTGCTGATATTAAAGGAACTGGCTCCTGGACCCAACTCTACCTAATCACTGACTACCATGAAAATGGTTCATTGTATGACTACCTCAAATCAACGACTCTAGACAATAAAGCCATGCTGCGACTGGCCTACTCCTCTGTGTCAGGCCTTTGTCACCTCCACACCGAGATCTTTGGCACCCAGGGCAAACCTGCCATTGCCCACAGGGATCTGAAGAGTAAGAACATACTGGTGAAAAGGAATGGGACTTGCTGTATAGCTGACCTCGGACTGGCAGTCAAGTTTATCAGGTGAGTTAATCCATCACAACCGTTGCTATTAAGCGCGGTTCGATTAAATACATCTCTTGGTATTTTGCTGAGTTTAAGCTGTGGTAGAGGGTCGGAAATGTCCGTATGTCAAAGTATTATGAACTAGAGGATTCAGTAATGTGCAGAGCTCATTCATTTTTAATGTAAAATTGTTCCTTTGATCTCTTCAGTGACACCAACGAGGTAGACATCCCTCCTAACACGAGAGTCGGTACAAAGCGCTACATGCCTCCAGAGGTTCTGGACGAGACTCTGAACAGAAGTCATTTTCAATCGTACATCATGGCTGACATGTACAGCTTTGGGCTCATTCTTTGGGAGATAGCTCGGCGTTGTGTTTCAGGAGGTAAAGGCAAGAAATATACTTTTTTTTTTTTTACTTCTTTTTTTTGACACAAACCCATAAAGACCCAGACTGCCATAAAAATACATTTTTGTTATGTGCAGTATGGATTTTGAAAGTTCTTCTGTATTGTATTTGTAGGGATCCTTGAAGAGTACCAGTTGCCGTACCACGAGTTAGTTCCTACAGACCCTTCATATGAAGACATGAGAGAGGTGGTCTGCATCAAGAGACTACGACCATCCTTTCCTAATCGGTGGACCAGCGATGAGGTGAAATATATCAGAATATGCTACATATACACACATGCATTAGCAAACGAATGACATTCCTAACACCAACCTGTATCTCCTCAGTGTTTGAGACAGATGGGGAAGCTGATGACAGAATGCTGGGCCCACAACCCGGCCTCCCGCCTCACAGCCCTACGAGTCAAAAAGACACTTGCCAAGATGTCAGAATCGCAGGACATCAAGCTTTGAGCGGGCACCGCCAGGTGTGTGTGTTCACACACATAGAGAGGGCACTAACAGTCACGGTGGCTCTGGTCCAGGCCACGCAATCTTTTTTTTTTCCTGGGACAGGAAGCAAGATCATCACTTGGAGAATGCAGGATCACAAACTTTGAGTCAAGATGCCCAGAACTCTACAACCCCCCCTTGAAAAAAAAAAGGACTACGATGGTTAACTAAAACTAAAATGCAAAAACGTTCTGGCCTTGTGTGGGCTCCGTTCTGTCCATTGGAGAAGATGAGACAGTTTTAGTTTCAGACTAGTGTGAGAATTCATGAAACCAAGTTCCTGTTTATGTGCTCCAAAAAGACCCGGAAAAAGAGATTGAGTTTAACTTGGCACTGTAGCTGCAGAGACATGCAAACAAGCTACTGACCAGTGAGTGGAATACTATCAGTGCTTTCTGTGAAAGCTCCCCTACCTTGTAGATGAAGGTTTGATTGATATAAAAGGACGTGCTTTAAGGCAATCTGTTATTGCCGCAAGACATCTCCTCTCAAAAACACTGTCAACCCACTACTGCCTTTGTGTTATACGGTAATTGGATTGAACACGCTTTTGTCACTCTTAAATTGACTGCTTTTGGTGACAATGACTGACACTATGTGGCAGAAAGGAAAAAAAAGTGTTCAGGCTTTACAAGTTTTGTTTACGCTGGTGACGTTTGTAGACACTGAAGAAAAGGCACACCTGTATTTTTAAGTCCTGAAGGGATGCACAAGTTGCAAAAGCTTATTTTCCATGTAAAACTCAAACTCTTCAAGAAAAATAAAGTTTATATGTCCAAATGAATTCTGGATTGAGGCTCTACACGCCTCTGCGTTTCCTTGCAGGAAAGGGGCTTAAGGAGTAACGGAGGGACTGAAGCAGGAAGGCCAAGCCAATGGGAAACTGTTGTACACTAACTGTAGTGGTGACTTAATGCTTGACGATGTAGTGATCTATTGTAAATGTGTGGAATTGTGCCTGTGTTAGTTTAGGGGGTATCACAAGTGGTTTGTGACAGGGGACTGCTATCATTCAGACTCCCAGTAATACTGAGTGGCTCCCATAGATATATCATAGGCTGATGATGGATGTGCGGGTTTTAGGCAGCTGAACCAGAATCCTTCACTTTAGATATAGCAGTCATACACACAGTATTGATTGACTGGTCCCTAGAAAACACCCCCAGCCATCCCCAAACTATCACCAAAATGAAGTTGACATCACAAGGTCACTTTTTCCAGACCACCAGGCTTCCTCGTGCATACATTAAAGTACACGTTGAGCTGATTCACCATAATAAACCAGCTGTCACACTGAAATCTCTGCATTGTAAGGCGACCTTGGGTGTCCTGAAAGGCGACCTCAAATAAAATGTATTATTATTATTGTTGTTAAATCAAATGGAAATTGAGTAACTAGAAATACGTCATCTATCTTCCATCAGGTGAGTCTCTCCATTGTTTCTAGTTATCACGGTAGCAGTGAATTATTGGGAAGCTTAGACGGCCCTTCTGCCTCAGTATGAGATGGTTCTTAAGGTAAATCTGCACACCTTTCATCATCACAGTTAGCAGACCAGCAGCTTTTTATTTTGTCCATTTGTAAAATCCTTGATCCATTTTCCTTCAGGTCATAGTGGGGTTTTTTTCTGCCAACTTAAAAAAACAATGGGATGTTCTATCAACTGTCAGACGTTGTAGCTGATTTGTTGTGTTATACTTGCCCTTTCTTTCCTCTTGGGTGTTGTGCCTTATTTAATCTGTACCTACTGTAGTTGTCTGTGAGAGAAAGTGGTGTTTTTAATTCAGTAAAAAGGTTGAACATTCCCCCAATAAAGTGTTTCACTCATCCACATGGCTGATGCACGGTTTGTGGTGGCTGAATGAGCAGCAGAACTATTATTGGGTAAGAACATTCTGTAAAGTTGAGAGCAAAATAAAGAACAATGAAGAACAAACGGTGAAAGGTGATAACGCTGCAATTAGGTCGGATCCACAAAGCATGATGAACCAGACGGGGGTCCGCGTTTGACAACACTTCTGCAGACGGAGGACAGTCCATGCTTGACAGTCGTGCCCTGACCAAGGGGCCCTGATGCTCCCTACAGGGAGAGAGGGGAACAGCGAGCACCAAGTCTACGGCCCGGGAAGCACAGAGGTTCCTACTCCAGACGACAAAATAAGTGGTTTCACCTCACATGTGACTTAAGGTTCCCTCATCTGGTTTTCAACAGTGTCCCTGACCTCAGAAAGAGGTGAGTCTGGACTATCCTGCTGGTCTAAACCCTGCAGAGGTGGAGGAGAAGCCTCACTCTCCTGAGAGGAGGGACTCTGTGAAGATGTTTCAGATTGAAACGGCTAAGAATTTTCAACAAAAAACAATCAACATAATTTTTATATATTTATTTTCATTTATATTATTATTATTTTATAATATATTTGTGTGTGTGTGTGTGTGTGTGTAGGGTGCAAAAGAGAACTCTGATATATGTTTATATACCCTTAAAATGTTGTTACTTTAAATGTTGATATACCCTTTCCAGGATCGCACCCAGAGACTCCAAGGGGGCCGGAAACCCTGAACTGCTGTCAGGTGCATAAGCACACAACAGTCAGAGGATTCCCCTCAGCAACATTAAAGGTTGCATGAGGCCGACCCTCTTGTTGAACTCCAACACTGTGGCGCTCAGCCTGGGACTTGTGAGTATCCCCACACCCTTGCCCCTCCAAGTCTGGCTTCAGGAGGGGGGCCCTGGTTTCCCTGATCTGGGCGAGGTTAGGCCTGTCATGATAAAAAATTTTGCTGGGCGATTAATTGTCCCAGAAATGATTGCGATAAGCAATAATATTGCCGTTTTGAGACCATTTTCAACTGCTATAATGCGAGTACACCCTTTCAAAGATCAAAACGTTTATTTCTAAAGAATCTTTAACATGAGAACTGGAAAACTTTTAAAATATCCAAAATAAATAAATAAAACAACCAAAAACAATAAATAAAATGGACTCTCAATCTAGTTTAACAAAAATGCACTTGAATAAAAAAACACACAACCGAAACATTAAATAAATTGGATGTTAACTAGCTGAGCATCGGCAGCAGCAAAATAAGTGCTGGCGAGCACAGCAAGAGGATGGAGCTCGCTGACGAGCTGAAACGGCAGAAGACCCTGAAAGAAGTGTTTTTCAATCGAGAGAAGGCGTTCCGCGAGAAAGTGGAGAAGCTCAAGAGGGCAAGTGACCCCCAGAACTTCCAGAAAGAGGAGAACCTGAAGTCCTCAACCAGCCTGGAGAACTTCATGAACCTCCAGGCTGAGATGAGAAGGCTGTTCTTATCCGCCAGCTGCAGGGGGAGATCCAGACCCTGAAAGAAGACCTCTCTGAGAAAGAGGAGGCCTTAAATGACATGAGTGAGAGCCTGAACTTACAGGGCTCAGTACCAGTGCAAGACCCTACAGCAGGAGCAGCAGAAGGAGGCTCTGGAAAAACAGCTGGAGCTGACAACTGCACTCCTCAAAGACTTGGAGGACCTGAAAGACAAACAGGTCTCATCCAACCAGGAGCTGCCATTGAAAACAATCAGGGCCTCCGAGCTGAGTTAACTCAGATCAAAGAAGAGCTCCAGAAGAAGACCCTGGACCTGGACCAGGAGCAGGAGAAGTCCTTGAAGAACAGGTCACTGCCAACCAGGAGTCACCAGCAGACAACACAGACAACAAGGTCGAGAGAGACAAGCTCCTCAGCAAGAAGAATTATTTTTATTTAAAAAAGAAAAAAAAGAAAAAAAAAAAGAAAAACGCATGTTGGTTTACGTGTTTTTGTTTATGGTTACAATGGTAACAGTTGTCATGGTAACCGTAACCATGGCAACCGTTACCATGGCAACCATAAACAAAAACACGTAAACCAACACAATAGCAACTAAATGCGTTTTTTTTTTTTTAAATATACGGCAGCTGTTGTGTTTTGCTTTGAAACCAGTTCCATCTTTTTAAAACTCAACTATTGTGTTTGCTACTAGCGGGGCTCCGATGCTACACGCTACACCAGGGGTCCGTCTCCCCACACAGAGACTGTGCGCTGACAGGTAACGTGACGAGGGCGGGACGGTGATACACCGGAGTGAAAATTCTCTGGTGGAGAGACGCAAGGACAAATTTAAATTATCATGGCTGGCAAAGTTACCTCGCTCATTAAAAGTTATCATGCGATTAATTGATTTATTGCTTATTTTCCAGGTACTCGAATCCAAAGGTTGCTGCATCATTATCAGGTTTTTTGATTTGATTTTTGTCTGGCCCCTCCCCTGATCACCAATTTGCCTTGATCCTTCTAGGAGGTTTTGCCCCAGACAACATAGCTCCCAGGATCACAGGGGCACACAAACTCCTCCACCACGTTAAGGTGTTGATTCACAAGGAGTTTTTATTTATGTTATATTTATTCCAATATTTATTCCTATTTGTAGTTTTTAACCAATTTGTATACGTAATATTTATATATTTTATATATTACAATTATTTTCAGTTATTTTCCAATTTTTATTTATTTTCCAATTTTGAGTTGTGTGTGTTCTTCTTTTCCTTCTTTACAGGGCTCTGGCTGAAGGTCATCCAGCTGGACATCACGGAGCTCTCAGTGGTCTCCATCTCCTCTTCCTTTTCCTGGAGAGTCTGTTTGAGGCTCTCGATTGCCTGAAGGAGGGATGACTTGTCCTCCTGCAACTCGATGAGCTGCTGCCCGGCCTTCTCCATAGAAGCCATGGCGATGCTCTACTCATCTATCAGGTGTTTCTTCACCAGTGAGGCTCTCTCCTGATGCCATAGCTGATCCTCAACATGTTTCTTGAGAGCCGCCATGAGGTTCTCTTGCTCGTTGTCCTGCATCTCCAGCTGGGCCAGATAGTTGTTCCATCCCTCTCCACCCACCAAGCAACAGCTGCCTTTTATTATGACTATACTTTCCTATGATTTTGAAATACCAAATTGTGACTTTTATGAAGTACTAATCTATTATTTTCACCATTTTTAAATGACATCTATGAATGTATTTGAATTACCATCTTATGACATACTATACAGACATTATTATTTCTATTGACAGTACTATATGTCAGGATTATATTCAGTCTGTCAGGATCACGCTAAAAAACGGGCACAATAAGCTGTTTTTTGTTCTGGAAAACTGTTTAGACATATTACACTCAGCCTTTGCTTGGCATACAATACAATGGGTTTTTTATGACTTTTTAATAATATTTTCATATTTTATGAATAACTTTTTTGTAACAAATTGACACTATTGTATGACTTTTTTTATTTAACTATGGCGTTTTATACCTGTTTTAGACATACTACACTCAGACATTGCTTGACATTCGATACAATGGGTTTTTTAGACATTTTAATTATATTTTCATAATATTTTATGAATATTTCCGACTTACTTTTTGTGACATTTTTACATGTTATAGTATGACCTTTTTTTAAAAAATTAAACTGTTTTTTTACACCTGTTTTAGACATACTACACTTAGACTTGACGTACGATAAAATGGGTTTCTATGACCTTTTAATCATATTTTCACAATATTTCTGACTGACTTTTTAAAACATTTTGCCATGCTATAGTTTAACTTTTTTTTCTCCAAAATGTAACATTTTAACATTTAACTGTTTTAGACATACTACCCTTCGAATTTGTTTGACATGCTTTAACATAAATATCTTTCATCAGATCCAATTCAATTTGACATTTTAACCAATAAATGCTTTGCAATCAATGTTTCAATATTAGGGCATAAACGTTTTCTCCTTGTAGTCTAAAATATGAAAAAATTAAACACAGCTGGACTATGTAGATGCATCCACTACAGAGAGTCACAGGAAAAACCTAGAATGAAACCATTATAAACCCTGGACAGTTTTCCTTCCTATTTATTGGCATAGTCAAAGTGATCAAAGGTGTGAAGTCATAAAGTGCATGCAAACAGTACTGCTGCGTTCAACAGACGATTCACAGATAGTTGCGTACATTAATCCTAATTCATCAACACATATCCCCACTGGTATGTAGCCTTATAGCCTAGTCCCTGTTTACATGACCTTTATCTGACCTACAATAGTATGAACCTTTTATGCTCTAGTTGATGAATTCATTTAAATAAATGAATTCAAATATTTCATATTAAAGCTGGAAATATTCCTTTAACAAACCTATACACGCCAACCGATATGTTTGTGATTTATTTTCATGCCCCCCCCCCCCTTCCTGAAATGTCCTGTAGAAATCAGCCACCATAGGCACTGCACAATTTCAGCGTTGCTTATAAATATAATTTATTAATTGTCTTAAAAATTCTTTCTTACACTTTGTACAGAAAACAATTAGAGGAGATAGAGAGGCGAGCATTCAGCAAGATTGAGCAAGATTCATGAAGCGTGCCAGAATTAGCAAAAATGGACACTATCCCACAGTAACCAAATGAAACCACCCCCAATAGTAAAATAAGAATGCACCGACAAGCACAGCTCTAGTTATAGACTTCTATCATGATAACCAATGCCAAGTTTGCATAGTGGACACTGCTTTTACAAAAAGGAAAGAAACATAAATAAAAAAAACTTGAAACATACAAACTAGTATCTAACTGTACTTCTCTTTTTATATTCTCAAATTTGCCAAATATAGCTGACAGTACACAACTGTACATATTGTGGATACAAAATACTTTTTACATACTTTGATATCTTAACACTACTTTCTTCATTATCACATCTCGAAGGATCACATACTGCGAGTCTAACGTTTGCTCTCCTCGTATCAAAACTCCCCTCTTCAGTCAACTCCGTGAACAAACAGTCGGCCCTGCAGGGAAACGTGGTCACATGGTTACACCTCTTACATCTTCTCGCCCACGCCCAAATTGTTTGTTTTGTCATGTAAATGAACACAATGCATGATTGAGACATTATCACGACATTTGCGTTCACGTTTTAGGCTTTTTCCCCCCTCAAAACTCTTCCCTTTGATTTCCTCACATCTTACTAAACATACAAAACATCCACTCCGTCATCTAACCATACACCTCTTCTAATTTGGCTAATAAGGCTATCCGAAATGAAAAGAAAGGTCATTTTGAGGCCTGCAGGTCATCCATGTCTGATATTTCACTGATCCTAGAGCTCAGAATCTCTTACTCACATATTCATGAAGAACCACGTGGACTAGCCCAAGATGAAATCTGTCATGAAGAGGTGAAGATCTGACCCTTTGTATCATTGTTAACTCAGCCTTTGCCTACTTGGTCTTTTTCTTCTCAGTATCTCCTCTACATACCTGATGTTTAGTTTCATATGGCGTCCCTCCAAAGTTCAGAGCAGAAACATCTTAACTCCAGTTTTTGAATATTTTACATGTCTCCCATTTGAACTGAATGTTCAGGTTGTCCTTAACATGGTGAATAGAGTTCAAAGCCACTAAAAATAAGGCTGTTTTTCTCCCCTGGCTATGCATACATTTGAAGGCCAGCCCTGCTTCACGTTGTTCTGCAAAACAAATATCTTACATACAGACGGCCCCTTAAGTTGCTTTCTCGAGATGCATCCCTAAATTGCAACTGTTTCAACAAATACACCATGAGTTGGAATGTGAGTTGCTGACAGAATATTAGATAAAAGGGCAACAAACTGACCTGTTACACACAGTTCACACCTATAAAAACATTAAAATGGCAAGGAAAATAAAGTTAATGTAAATAACACAATAATGACCACTGAACAAAAATATGATGATAATAAAAGGTCATCAGAATGAACATGATATTCATGTATTTACAGGTTTCAGTCAATCACAAAATGTAAATGCTGTTATTCTTCAAAAGCCACTGGATGGTGCTAGTGACCATGATCAAGACGTGGTGGTGATCACAAATGAAATCGCATGTGGCCTCATGGCTGACAACATAACTGACCAAACCAAAAAGCTATATTTTCAGACTATATATATTTTAGTAAATTAAAATATGATTGATAAAATCAGTATATTGCGTACATTTAGCGGTAATGAATGATATCAGCTGTATTTAACTCACTATCACATAAAACTATCGTGGTTTTTGTAGCAGTGTCTCTAAAAACACTAGTTTTCCTGTTTTGCTTCCTCTGTTTTTTCGTAGTTGGACCCGTCCAGAAACAAGCCCCGCCAGTCTATCAGAGACACTGGTGGAATCGAGGTTGTGGTTAACCAAATGTAGTGACGGCTAGAATCCTCCACTCTGTACCTGCAACGCTTGACTTTAGTGAAGGAATAAATCTGTAGCTTGAAAAGTTTCATTGCTTCGATGCTCCAACAACTACAGAAAGCGTTTTGCCTTTTTATTTTCCTGAACAAACAAATATTTAAAACGTGTAAATGCTTCAAACAAACATAAAATATAGTGTGTATGAGAATGAATAGCTGACAGTCTGCATCTTTGCCCTGTTTATCATAAGTGCAATCTTAACTATACCTCAAAACAGCGTCACAAGTCTGTCCCAACCGTTCGCGACTAGAGGAAACCATTCGAATGGAAAACCAGAGGCACACGTTAAAGGCTGCGTCGCCTTTGACTTAATACATCTTAACTTTCTGCGACCGGGAAGATTTCATCTCTGCATGTATTTTGGAGGAAAGCCACAACACTAAATACATTTAAACATCACTTATGATGTCAGCTGATCAGGGGAAATCTGTAGGCTCGGGCTTGTTTCTGGGCAGAACCCTTTTGATTGACAGTCACTGTTAGCGGGAAACGATCCACACATATGGACAGCAGAATACATAGAGCGTTCCCTAGGAAACGATATAAAGACAACAAACTGTACTGGCAAAAACGTGTACAGCCAAGGCTAGCGAGTGAGGGATCACTTCTTTGTCTCCCCCCTCTCATTATCCATTCTGTTCATACAGATGATCACCTGCAGCTTCTTCCATCATTTTCTGTTTACGTCCTTCCTCCATTTAGTAATCAGTTTAGCCTCTCCCTGTGTTTACTCTTGTCTTACTAAAGAGTCTCGTCTCTGACTCACTCCCTCTTTTTCCTCACTCTACCTTCTCCCACTCGTTTGTAATCAGTTTAACTTCTCTCCCTTTATGATTCTGTTCCATTCCTATGGAGGTTTTCAAGGTCAGTATCTCTCTACTGTCTTCTTTTCTCTGCTTTCTCTTGGTT
The DNA here is from genome assembly GCA_029853015.1 of Chelidonichthys spinosus. NCBI lineage: Eukaryota > Metazoa > Chordata > Actinopteri > Perciformes > Triglidae > Chelidonichthys > Chelidonichthys spinosus. The sequence goes on from CM056831.1 coordinate 18,586,074, forward strand.
CAGTACAAAGTAACAGCAAGAAAACAACTAGTATTACACCAGACAATCTTTTTTTTTAGGGGTCTGCATGTTTCGTTTGTTCCTGATAGACTGTGTTTGTGGTGAAGGTTGGGTTACATCTCCTTCGGTCACACAGCTCACTGCAAAGTTGCTCAAATACACACACGTAGTTTCCAGCTCGAGCGTTTCTCGGCTGTTACCATGTTGGCGTGATTGCCATGGAATTCAACCGTTGCCCAATCACCATGGTGACAACTTTTATTTTGCTCACGCATCTAATCCATTCCTTGCCCTTGCTGCAGCATCAACCGTAGAGAATTCCTGTATAATCGTCTCCGGAGTTCTGCCATTGTCACGGTAACCACGTTGCTTCGTTAGTGTTCCATTGTCATAGAGGCGAGGCTGCCGTCATGGCGACCCATCTCTTCCAGCACGGCAGCCAGTTCATTAAGGTCTCCATCGGGGAAGTGCTGGGCCTCCCAGAGATCCAGGATCACGCCTGTCGGACTGGACTTGGTGGCAAAGTAGTTCAGGTACCTGGAGAGACCAAAGAGCAGAGGGGCAAAGGATAAGGTTAATATTTTCTGAAATTGTTCCATTCTCTGGTTGTCAGCACTAACTTTCTTAGGGAAATTATTTTTTGACCTGGAGCTTCGTCAGACATAGAGATATAGAGCTGGCTAGATAGAGCTAGAAAGACGGAGGCAATAGAGAAAGAGAGATAGAGACAGAGAGCTATAGAGATATAGTGGTAGATAGACATTAAGAGAGATAGAATGGTATATAGATGGATAGATAGTAAGATAACTATAGAGATATAGTGGTAGATAGACATTAAGAGAGATAGAATGATATATAGATGGATAGATAGTAAGATAACTATAGAGATACAGTGGTAGATAGACATTAAGAGAGATAGAATGATATATAGATGCAATAGTAAGATAACTATAGAGATATAGTGGTAGATAGACATTAAGAGAGATAGAATGATATATAGATGGATAGATAGTAAGATAACTATAGAGATATAGTGGTAGATAGACATTAAGAGAGATAGAATGATATATAGATGCAATAGTAAGATAACTATAGAGATATAGTGGTAGATAGACATTAAGGGAGATAGAATGATATATAGATGGATAGATAGTAAGATAACTATAGAGATATAGTGGTAGATAGACATTAAGAGAGATATAAAGATATATAGATGGATAGATAGTAAGATAACTATAGAGATATAGTGGTAGATAGACATTAAAAGAGATATAAAGATATATAAATGGATATAGTATGATAACTATAGAGATATAGTGGTAGATAGACATTAAGGGAGATAGAATGATATATAGATGCAATAGTAAGATAACTATAGAGATATAGTGGTAGATAGACATTAAGGGAGATAGAATGATATATAGATGCAATAGTAAGATAACTATAGAGATATAGTGGTAGATAGACATTAAAAGAGATATAAAGATATATAAATGGATATAGTAAGATAACTATAGAGATATAGTGGTAGATAGACATTAAAAGAGATATAAAGATATATAAATGGATATAGTATGATAACTATAGAGATATAGTGGTAGATAGACATTAAGGGAGATAGAATGATATATAGATGCAATAGTAAGATAACTATAGAGATATAGTGGTAGATAGACATTAAGAGAGATAGAAAGAAATATAGATGCAAAAGTAAGATAGCTATAGCTAGACAGAGAGAGATACAAAGAGAGAGATAGCTAGATATAGAGGGAGAGAGATAGATAGATAGAGGGAGAGATATGAAGCTAGATGGATAGAGACAGAGATATAGTTCTATATAGCGAAGTTAGTTAGAGAGAGAGAGAGAGAGAGAGAGATATGGATATACATATTTATTTAGAGATGTGACAGTCAATTTGTAAGGAAGACATTGTTGCAGCATCCTAATATTTAACAGGTGTGTTTGCAGAAGGCAAATAGTATTCTGAGGAAGAAAGTAAACCATTTATACATTTCCACGTTGCAGTGCAAAGGTGATAAAGTAACCCCTTTCATTTATCAACACAATGTAATGACCATTAATGCATTTTACTCTTTTAACAACTCAAATGTTTTGTCCAAATGTATTGTAATCTCCTGATATGCAATTACATATGAAGAAAACTGTAATCTGGAAATGATGTTTCATTAATTAAATGTGTCAGGTTAATACTTCAAGGATGTACCATTATTGATTTTCAAGTCAAACCACTCATAATAAACAGGACATTTTGTATTTTTAAGGTGTATTAGAGCATAGAAACGTGCAGTAAGTCTGCAGGGTGAAGAGTTTTCAGAGGAGCAGTGAATAACAAAGCTGTTGACAGTCGATACACAACGGTTGTGGAGGAAAAAGTCTGACTCTGAGCCATCTGTGACAAAGATATCGATGCTGCTTTAAAGTGAAAAAGCCATCAGATTTGAGTCTCATGGGGATAAAAGAGAAGACTTTCTGTTCCTCTGTAAATCCTGTGACTGTACTGAGGGAACACTCGGGTACAGTTTAAAAACAACCAGAGACGCCTGTCTCTACTCGGCAGTACCTCCCGGATTGTTTCCCCCGCAAAACATCTAATAGGCTATTTTTGTCATTTGTTTTTATTACTTTCTGTCTTTCTGTCTCAGCCTCCATCTGCCTGCAGTATGTGATAAGGTGTATCCTGCTGTTAACTAACATTTCATGTGTGTGTGTGTGTGTGTGTGTGTCCACCATTTCCTTTTCCAATTGACACAGAACAATAGAGCCAAATATTCACAATTATATGTTTGTTGAAAGTGCGTACAGCTCGGGTTTCACCTTTTATTTATCCACCAGTTATGTGAGCAGAGATGGCTGTGACGGCAAAACATGAGTCATACTTGGAACTCAAGCAGATGTGACGTGGCAGCTACAAGAGCAGGGAGGATAAAAGATGGTATTTCCATGTTATCATGGTCCCTTTGAAGAGTGGCTTTTAGCGGAAACGTGGAAGTAAACAACAATCTGGCTAGCTGTCCATCTTCCTCCCTATGATTGGAATATTTGGTGCCCACATTAACAGAATCCACGAGCTGGCGGCCTACTGGGACGATTATGTGCACTTGTGCCAAATTATGCTTCTGACTAGCTGCTGGTAAATGAGTCAGATACAAACGGTCGATTGCATCTTTACCATCTATGTGCATGGGGGGGTTACTCAAACTCTGCAGGTTCAAAATGATGAAATGTGCTGAAATTGATTGAATATATCTGTTGTTTCTCCAACAACCTATTCTCTCTGAATAGATGTGTTTACTGTCTCTTTGGTATTTGCACATGCTATTGTATCTGTGAGTCCTGAGGAGATAAAAAAAAAAAAAAAAGTAAAAGTAATAAACTGAGATGAATGATTCATCTCGGGTGAACGTGAGCACGAAAACTTTATTTTTCTGGTATTGAAATGGTGAGACGAGCCAGTTTGATGAGCTGCCATCCTATTTGAGTTCTTCTGACTGAATCGTGTTCCAAACCAAGCAAAATGCCAGAGGGAAGTGTAGAGGAAATAAATGATGTGCGTGTGCGTGTGCATGTGTGTGTGTCACCTGTCAAGGTTGAGTTTGTGGGCCAGCAGCCTCCAGTCATTGCCTCTGGTCTGCGGTGCATCTAGACTGCCACACAGCTTCTGTCTGATGGATAAAGGAATGCGGAAGGCATTGGGCCCCACTAAGGTTGTGATATTACTGGCTGGGTCCATCAGGGACGTGTCTATGCACTGGAGCTCCTGGAGAGGGGGGGGAGAGGGGAGACGGAAAGAACCTGGTCAGTTGTTGGTTAAAAGGAAAGTCGTGGAGAGATTAGGTTCCTGCATATCGTTGTAGAATATTACTTCTGCAGAGTGTTAGGCAGACATGATGGGTCTAAAATAACTCAAATATGGACCATAATATGTATCTAGGTGGCAAACGGCAAAGCTAACTCCATCATATAGTTACATTTTTATTTAAAATACGTCTCTATCATCGTCCTTCTTAAGTCTCCTAATTAATACAAGAGTGCACCAAACATAAAGATCAGCTTGCAGGCCGTTGCTCTCTCCTCTCGACGTCGATCTCTGTCTCCTTCTAAACCTTCATCCCATTAATCTGCCACTCCTGGGCTGAAAGCAGGCAAAAGCCTAATGAATGTGGCTTGGCAGAGGGGAAACAACAACCGCCACTGTTGATGCGAATGATTACTATTTACTGCTTCTACTTTGCCCCAATTTACAGCAGAAAGCTCTCTGCTGCTGCAGATTGAAAGATTGATGCGAAGGGACGTCTCCGTTTCTCTGATGAAATAATAAATGCTTTAAACCTGCTTTACTTTTCATTATTCAACATCAGGACGCTGCTGACTGGTTTGTTGAGGGTCTCACACCGTTTTATTTAAGGCACACACAGAGACTCAATGGATATTGCTTCCACTGTTCAGCTCTAATTACCATACTTGCCAAACTTCCCATGTGATTATAGTAATTATTTTGTAAGACTAGGTAAGGCCTATTTAAAATGGATTATAACTGATCACTTAACAAAATATGTAATGTGACAAAACTGCTACTGCCCAAATAAAAGGCGTTGTTCTCAGTGTGTACTTGTTACACAGCTGTGTCCTCCAAAAGGCTTTTTGTTTTTATTTCACAGATGGCAAAATGAAGCACTTTGAGTTCCTCCTATCATTTCATTCACAGTGTGATTTTACAGCACATTTCTTCAACTGGATCTACAAATATAAATAAGAATAAGACTCATTGCTTTGTTCACAGAGTTGTCTGACCCTATTAAACGTGAAGTCAAAACATGGGCTGACTAATCGTAATTATGGCCTTATTACAAATTTGCACTCTGAACAATTCCGGCTGAGGTCAAAAATAGAATTTGTTAACAGAAATGTGAGCTTTGAGTTTGAGGATAATGTGACCTCCAGCAGATGTTAGCACACATTTGCTCTTCACCGGTACATCAAAGACATATCTGTGCATATGCTGGCTGATAAGTGTGTTTGAGAACATTTAGAAACCCTTGTTATATCATCTTTCCACCTGAGAGCACTGAGACGTTCATTTTCCAACTGTCTCCCTCAGCGTCACAAACTTGATATCATATTGGCCTCAGAAATCTGGCATCCACCGAGCCCTCCAATTTCAAACTCCAGCTCCACTGTTCACCCACCAGCTTACCTGATTAGACCACGGTAACCAAAAAGAGAAACTTTATCACCTACGAACAGCATGGGATAATTCAAAGACGTGATATTCCAAAACAACTGTCTGACCTTCCACTAAAACACACACACACACACACATACACAGTGACTTTGTGGTTACATGCACTCGCAAAATCAAAGAGGAGTTATTCCACTCGCGTTATGTGACCTCTAGTCCCAGTATGAATGATTGAACAGAGTCACAGAACCAAAGCAGGAACCCTGACTGGCTGACAGCCAGAGGAAAACTTAAGTACGGGAACGGAGAAGTTAGCAGAAGGAGCCTCTTTCTCTCTCGTGACTGTGTTCATCTGTTTTTATTGTATCGCTTCATCCCTCAGTATGTCCCCTGCCACTGTGAGTTCAAGTTGGCTTCCGCAGCCAAGTGTGTGTGTGTGTGTGTGTGTGTTTGTAAAATCCCACCTCCTCTAACGTGTTGCTGAGCTGAAAGATCTGTCCTTCTCCTTCCACCTGCCGGACACACAGCTTGCAGCTGATCTCTGAGGTGGCCGGGCTCAGTCTCTCCAGGGTGAAGGTACAGTGAAGAGTCCTCTGACTGCCGCTCCACACCTGGTAGAATGGGATCTCCTGGAAGAGGCCATCAATAACACACACGTCTTTACACAGCAACATTCTTATTATCTTAAATGTCACTTTTAATGGAAATTCATCAAAGTGGATGATTTATTTGATTTTTTAGGGGAAACAAAGTCTAAGCCTTGTGAGTGTAAAAGAAATGTACATTCATAAAAATGTTAATCATATTTTATTCCTGTTTGGCTACAGATAAGTACTATAAACTGCTACATAATTTGCTACATTGTGTTTCCTATCGCTCCCACCTGATACTTTGCGATGAGTTTGCTCTTCCAGTGTGTGTGAGGCACGTCGTGGATGGACAGTCTCAGGTTGTGTGTGCTGTCTTTAAAGTTCAGGGTCTTTGGCTCATCCAGAAGCTTCCCTCCCATCTGGGTCTCCATCTGAAGAACCTCCTACACAAAAGAAAACAACCCTCATTTAATTTGCTCCTGAACTTCACCACCGTCGTGCTCACTGAACCATTTCTTTTTCCATACAGCATTAGAGAGATTGCAGAAAGCTTTTAATTTATCTTTCACAACAACCGTCTTGAATGCCTTGAAACACACAGCGTCATGAATGCTTTTTCTTTAAATATCATCCCAGAGTTCCGTAGTTGTATTCCCCGGATTAAAGCAAAGCAAAGCTTAGCTAACTGCACTCCAGTGAAGAGACGTTAAGATGCTCAATAAAAACCTTGATTAATAATGCACCACCAGTCAAAGTACTGCTGTTGTGAGATGGGGGGAATAATATCTTTAATGTAAAACAGTAAAATTAAATTACTCGCAATGACTATAGAGGACGACCCCGATGCATAATATTACTTCCAAAAACAAAACAGAGAGAAGTTTGGATTCACTGATCACGATTTAGCAGACAGGTTTGGTTTTAACCATCACCCTCATCGTTCTGCTAATGAGACAACAATCATGCACTCTATAGTTTCAACGATAGTCACTCAAAAGCCCTCTTTTTGGTTAAATTTTGCATCTTAGATTTCATGAAATGCAAAATAAACACCAGTTAATGTAAAATTGATTGTTAATGTCTGTCCGTTTTGTGAACCAAAGGAAGCAGCGTATTTTACTTTGCTGCAGCTGTTTTAATAATACATCGCACACACATTCCTGTGGGGATTTTTGCTCATCCTTTTGAAATTGACTTCGGTACATCAAGCAAGCCCACACCGAGAGAGTGCTAAGCATGTATCCCTGCCCTACACGTGCATAATGGTAAATACACACATGTGGATAACATCAACACACTTTCAGCCTCATGAGCCGCGCACACACACACACACACACACATACACACACACACACACACACACACACACACACACACTCAGTTACTGAAGGAAGAATACGTTATCAGTATGACTTCTGATGCCTCCTACAACCTTTTCAAAAAAATCAATTCTTCCTTCCCATCATCTTCCTACACAGCAGCTCTACAGTAGTTATATGGCGGAGACTTCCCCTTTGAAACGCAAACCGATCAATTATACTACACACAGTCTCCATCATTAAAAAGTCCACCTCTGAACTTTATTTTCAAGCCACATTGCTCATTTGAAATGGTAAAACTGAGCGTGCGTGGATGTTTGCGCGTGCACGGCCGTCCGCTACGCTGACACTTGACTTATTATCGCATGCATAAATTAGCAATGTTAATCTCCCGTATCAGATGGTCCCTCCAGTGCTCCGAATTTGTTTAAATTCTAACGCGTCGCCATCCTGACATTGCTTAACCCTGTTTTGTTTACCACCTCTCAGCTCACCTCCAGACAACTACCGGGAAGACATTTCTAAGTGTGACTGTAGAAAATCACTTCCACTTGAGCTGTAATGTGTTGCATTTCAAAATGCAAATTACCAGGGAACTATTTAAACAGGGGCGGTCCGAGGGAGAACTAAATCAATCACAGGAGGAAGGAACACAACGGAGCAATCCGCCTTAAATATAACACACATCTTTCTCACGGTCACTGTTGTTCAAGACTTTGGAGAAACTCGAAATTGTGTACGTTCTATATGTCCATCTTATGTATATATATATATATGTCTGTGCTCATCGAGGTTATTTCAATAAGATTTTATTGATTTTATTAGAAAGCAACAACATAATTCTAAATGGTTTACCTTGAGTGCGTCCTGTGTGTCGTCCAGGCAGTAGACCCTGATGTGATAGTCCAACGTGGTGCAGGAGATGGGTCCAAAGACAGCCAGCTTCAGCCTTTTGGCGGCTGCCTTGCAGACTGACTGGCCTACCAGGCAGTAAGTCCCCAGTGTCTCCGTTAGGATGTGACATGCCTCCGAGTCCATCTGCACATAGCAGGGGGTGGTGAAGTTTTCCTCCCCCACCACAACCACATCCTGTAGGAATCAATCACAGACACACACTTTTAGACTTTCAGGGTGTCGTGCTGCTTCGATGATGTGTTACTGAGACTAAATCTAAATATACCGTATGAACCTGCACTCATTTCAACTGGAGATAGATCTAGGGCTTTATTCTTAACGTCAAACTGTCTAAAACGTGTCAAAATCTTGCTGGAAGCATTCACCACGTATGTTCTTTTGTGCATTCATTCTTCTTGTTCCGCCTGTTCCTTTCGTCATCTAACTGCTTCCAAATTTTTTCAACGCAGAAACTTCATTCAAACCTCAAAAAGTTCAGATCAAATAGGACAATGATGTCAGAAATAGTCATGGCTTTGCCCCGTTCAAATGAATGGACGAATGTTCATTACTTGACACAAACTGTGATTCATTTTCAACTGCTATCTACTTCAGACATTCATGTAGAAACCCCATTCAAACTTGAAAAAGTTCCACATCTTTACGATATTAAACTTTCTTTTAATCTTAGCAAAAAAATGCCCGCTCACATTTTTAAATTGGAGTGTACTGGAAGGAATGTTCAGCGCTAGTCTGAGAGGCGACAGTTAGAGAAGAGAGGAGGTTTACAATGTTTTCCAAAAATACTTTTAAACTTCTGTCATCCCTCCCGTTTTCACTCTTCGTACATACCCCCCTCGTCTCTTAGCGACACCTGGTCATTATTTGGATAATGGCTTTATTTGTGGGATTAAGCCACATTCTGTCTGTTAACATAACACAACTGGAACTGCATTGTTGGACCATTTCCAGCAGAGCAAACAACCCCTGAATAAATAAGCTGTGGTTTCTAACGGATGCATTCCTCTTGTTGTTATAAACACATTTTTATTTTCTAATGCAACGCCATGACTGAGCTCTGCGCTGCCTAGAAGAAAGCCCAACAGCAAATGTTGGGTTTGAGTCATTTTGGCTTGTGGCTCTTTTTAATAAGGCAATAAATGGTGTGCAACTTTCGTCACATTGTGTCTTCTTTTATTCCTGTTGAGACAGAAATTAAATGTAAACGCATGTCCAGCTGACATAATCTCTATAAACAGGTCCTGCATTCATATGTAGAGGAAGAAGATCTCCGGAAGTGCTCTGCTTTCTGTTTGTAGTCCGAGGAGTTTTGATAAATCCCGTTCGAGCAGCCTTTGGTTGAATGCAAAAGAGGGACACCAGAACCACAGAAGTTCCCCCAGATGCTAAACTGTCCTCAGAACGGGAGCCGACTTGACCGTTTGAGTCGCCCTCGCTCACTTCCCCTAAGCACTTGCCCTCGGGGAATCCCCGCCGCCATCTTAAGGGCTGTTCCAATTCCCTGAACTTAAGTGAACTCCGTGAGATCGACCCTTGAGGGCTGAGTGATCGAGTGAACAACGATAGTCAGAGCTGTATATCACCCACAATGCATTGCAGTGGTGCACGAAAAATATGTCCATGCGGTGGCGATAAAGAACCTCAAACACCATTGTCTGCTGTCTATTCACCACCAAGGAAGAAGAAGAAAGACGAAAGTAGAATATGAATTTAATTTAATTCATTTTCTTAAATTGTGCAATTAGACTGTCTGTTGCAGAGTTATGGCAGAGTTTACAAGTGTACCGTTTACAAGTGTAAGTATATAAGCCGACGTATTGCCATCAAGCGCAGAATACGTCTTCGTCTCAATGAAATGAGTCTCTGCATATTTTGTGTAATTTGGAATAGGCAGTATAGCGCTACTCCAACAACGTGTGGTTGATCCATGATTGTCTGGGCTGTTAGTGAACGAGGGCAGGTGTGTTCCATTTACCCCTTTCACTCCCCCTCCGCCCTCTTTCCCTCCGCGCTCCAAGGGGCCTCCGTGTGACGTCATAGCAAGGGCTGAGGGCAAGTGAGCGAGGGCGACTCAAACCGTTATTGAAACGCAGCTAAGGTGTCCATTAGGAGAATGACAACACTTGATTGGAGCTGCTGTGTGTGGAGTGTGACCAATTCCCACTGTGATTATCTGCTGGCTGTTTCTCATAACATTTTTACAGCTCTCCGTCACAGCCGGAGTTATGGTGAATCCATGTGGCTCTTTAAGCACAGTGAGGATGCGCAGGCTCTCCTCATACAAGTACAGAATCTTCCATTAGTCGTGCACGTATGGGCGCGTGTGCCAGTAACCTTGTGTACAAATCAGGGGGATGCAAATGTGCTGCGGCGTGGCCCTTCACGCACACGTGTGACACACATATTGAGTTGTGTCTCTGCGAGCGAGCCGAATCAATACAAAGATGTAGGAAAGCAATATGGTATGAATCTGTTATTACTGGTAATCACAACCATAGCTGCTCCCCCCCCCCCCCCCGATGTGAGGGGAATTCAATTACCTTCCTCTCCCTGTTTTGGGGGAAACTTTCTGATGGGAAATGGATGTTCTACTGCAATAAGAGAAAAACAAATCGACTTCCTGATGAAATTCCACTTTTCATTTTTCTCATCTTCACCCACTCTGCACCCAACCCTTTCTCCCTCTCTCTCTCTCTCTCACACACACACACACACACACACACAGAGTCGCATGCATGGCTAATTGTGCAGAGACATTGTGTTGAGCTGTGATAAGCAACAGAAGACAGCATACGGGGGCCTTGTAGACACAGTGATGCTGCAAGACAGCCTTATCACCCACACCCACACACAAGGACACACACATGAACACACACACACACACACACACACACACACAGACAGACAAACATGCATCAAATACAGCAGTCACGCACACGCAGGAACAGATTGCTGAGGTAGGACTTCATGCTGAGAGACATGGGAGGAGGGAGACGGAGAAGGGTAAAAAAAAAAAAAAAGAGGGATAGTAACATAAGACGGAAGATGAGAGAAGAGGAGGATGGCAGGAGCATAACAAATTGCTTTTGATAGGAGTCTTCAACCCCCTGCTTGTCTACTAGCCTGTGGGCACTTTGTGTTTACTTTCATTTCTTTCCCTCTCTCACTCCCTCGCTTGCTGTGTGCACGTGTATGGTGGCTATTCCTCTGGGAGAAGACCATTAAGTATGTGTGCACGTATGTGAATACACGCCGGCTCCAGTCATACTGTGTACATGACTGCGTATTAATGATCTGGCTGTGCAGGTGCACATGTGTGTATTATATACATCTCTCATATGACCGTTTGTTGACTCTGGAGGTTAAAACCGTGACATTCAAAAGTGGAACTTTGTAAAAACAGAGGAAACGGGTTGAGCACTCACCTCCCACTCCCCCATGGCCAGTTGGTTCTTCAGCTGGATGAGCCAGTCTTCCTGGACATTGTCGGCACAGTGGTGGATGGTGAGGATCACCGGTCTGGTCAGCAGGGCTCCTGGAGGTCCACAACTCACCACAGGGCTCAGCACTGTCTGGATGTCCTCTACCGGGGGTCTGGAAGAGACGGATAACCCCCCACGTGAGATGATTCTTTAGAGGAGAGCGACAGGACGGCTGGTCTGTGGTGCCGCAGTTAGCGTGAGCATCAACTGCAGAAAGCTGTATTGATTTCACTTCTGGTCCGTTGCATTTTTCATAACGTTCATATATGGAACAACTCAGCTGGCATCGTAAAGAAGACAGGTGGACACTTGAGTGGTTGGAGGGAGATAGACCATCTTGGAGTAGATGAGAATATCACAGAATAAAACGGATGAGAGTAGCAAAAAAAATGCAATCAGAGGATGATTAGTGTAGTCTGCAGGTGTTCGGTTGGGCCTCAGCTGGAGTCAGTAGTTCACAGCTCATGGGCAGCAAATAAATGAGGACTGGCCACAGGCTATCCTGATTTATACAGTAAATCCAAGTATTGGAACTTCAAGTACTTGCTAACTCATGTATATTAAAGTGAAGCAGCGGAATACTTTTAGCTCTTATACTGTGAATAAAATGTGAGTAACTTAACATGACTGTATGTACTATTAGATGTTTATTTTTATATCATGATGTTGTATTTGTTCTGCTGGCTAGACTATAAATTGCCCCTAGGGGATAATTAGATACCTTGAAATTATACATAGTGAAACCCCAAAGTATTTTATACACAACTATTAGCCTTTTAAAAAATAAACAGACATTCTTGAACAACAGAATGAGATATGAAAACAGACAATGGTAAATGTGTCCGATTTCCTGTGTAATCCATTACTCAATAATTTTTCTTCCCGCTTATTGCTGCAGATATTTATTGACTGGGAAAGAAACCCATACGGACAGAAGAGTGATTTTTTTTTTACAGCCCACCTTGTGTTGTGGGGGGGGGGGGGGGGGGGGGGGGAGACTTATCCTGAGCAGTATTATTGATTCGGCGGTCGGAGCTCATTATTGACTCATGATGGGTTCACATAGGTAGAGGCTAACAGATAAAAACAGTACAACAGCACCCTTAACAGCAGCCTCTGACTAACCACATACGGGGGTCACCCTTCAATGAATTACAGTGCTATTGATTTGTGAGGTTATGTATCTTTTATCAAACAAATAGAGAGAATAGATGCTGCGTTGTGTTTTGCGGGGAAACGGGACACCTCAGGGTGAGATCTTAATGAGCTGAACCACATGATTCTGGCTTGCCAAGTTGTTGCCGAGGCAAGTCAATGTAGCAATGTGTTCTTGCTAGCCAGCTATTGACTGTAGGGAACACAGAGGACAGAGAAGAGGTTGGACTCTGAGAAATACTGTAGCACACTGCAGGGGGCCTAATTCTTATTGATTGCTATTGATCGGGGAGAGGCTCATATGGATGCATGGGACCGAACGCATGAACCAAACTACAACAAGTGTCCTAAAGCTCTTGTCGAGGCTTTAAAGAGTGGATTCACCTAAATTATTAAAGGACACATTTCCTCATTTCCCCTTTGTGGTATTAAGCCAAGCACGTGGCTGGGTTTATTTTATTTCCCCGCCACCCCCGATGCTATGAAGGTGAATACACTTTATCACTATATTGAACAAAACTGAAATTGAAAATGAAAGAAAGACAGACATAGAGATTTGCCATACTGTAGGTATTTCACGGGGAGAGCTCACTTTCAAATAGAGCGCTGATAAGACCCCCAAACTTGCATCAATTCCATTTTATTTGGCGGTTTTCTCCCTTTTCTCTCTTGTCCCACAGAGAGCTTTGCCTCACTCATGCACAGGGTCTGGGAGTAAAGGATTATACTACATGTAACAGGATTACTGTAATCCCAGAAATAACCACTAATCTGTTAGTAACTGTGGAAACAGTGATCTCTTTGCATATACTGTCAAAAGCTCGGTGTTTGTTTTTTGGATCTATAACCGAGCATGAAGTGAGAAGAAAAAAAACAACCTGTTGTCGCACTGCAGTCGACATTAGTCTCACATCTTAAAATAAGTGCAGTTATGAGGTCTTCATTCTGAAGATTAAGAAAAAAGGTAATAATTCATTAATGTCCCTTATAATCTCCTCCACTTTAATCCCGGCACTAATGTCGGAAAGCTTTGGTATTAACTGACCTCTGCTGAATGAGTCACCAAAGAATGTGTGCATTGATGCACTGTTCACTGTAAATACTAATTATTCATCCACTGCTGTGCATCCTGAGCCAATGTCACGCTGTGAAACGCCTCCCCACGCAATCATACAAACAGGCCCGAGAAGCTGGCACCCGGGGGAGACGTGGAGAAGTGCAGAGAAAAAAAAACACGGCAACAAAGAGGACATATAGGAAGAGGCAGAGATGAAGAGAACAAATGGCCACAACGGTGGAACATGAAAGGCACCAAGAGGAAAAGTGGGGGGAAGAGAGAGAGAGAGAGAGAGACTTACCTCAAGCTGTCCTTCCTGTGCACAGTCACATACATCTCGTAGACCCGCCCCTGAGGAACAGCACCCGCAGGAACCAACAGACTCACACCTGGGGGGGGAGGGCGGGATGGATGGAGGCAACGATAATGAGTTTCATCACTGGATTTATTAATTTCACCATGCACAACTGAATTATTGAATGTGCAACCCATTATCACTTTATCAGTATGATTAATTATTGAATAGTCATTTTTAAAGACAACCCATGTAAAACTTGGGATATATCATCGAGTGAGTTATGCTCCGATGTTTTATAGCTTCTGAGAGCTGCTTCCTATCAGCAGGTTACATTATTCATTATTTCTGTCTGCCCACTGCTTTTAAATCTTAGTCTGGAGAAAGTTTTCTTTTTGCTTTTTAAAACTAGAAAAGCTGGAGAACATCCCAAGGCTGTTTTGTATTATGTTGACTGCAGAATAAGCCATAAACTTTATGTGCTCGACTTTTAGTACAGGACATTTGATCTTCAAATCTACGATACTTACTGGCAATAACAGTTCATTAAATCATCCAAAAATAATAATGCGGGCCCCCATCTTTCCACAGATTTTGTATTACCATCGCCTACTTGTAGAAAACAACTCCTTGTAGGGTCTTACGGTACGGATGGTGAGAGGAGCTGTCACATGTGTCGGGTAATATCATGCATGTATGCAGGATTGCTTGTGTTTCAGGTTACACCCAGAAACAAGCAAGGATGGAGTCAGATAAGAGGAAGGAACTTGAAGAGGAACCTGTAGCAGCCAATCTGAGAGGACAACACCCCGCTTGCAGGATTGAATATTCAATATTGTATAAAAAAACTGGGTCAGGGAAAACGTAGTGGTCAGACTTCGTGAACCGACACACTCTGTTGTTCGTCAGGGAAACATAGTCAGACCCAGAGCTCTGTAACTTGAGCAATTTTGCTGTTTCTTCAATAAAACCTAAATAGCTGCTCCTATCGCTTCATTCTGAACATTCACAACAACCCGTGGTCGCTGCATGACAATTAGACAGCGTCCAGATCCATGATGAGCTGTGTGTGTGGAAGGTTCACCAGAGTTGGGTACGATGAGGTGTCCTCCCTGGTTGTTGAAGGATCCGTGAGCGGTACAGGACGGGTCTCGCGTTCGGGCCAGGCTCTGGCTGCGAAGGTTCATGGTGTCGCTGTTATCCAACAGAGACTGAGTTATCTAGGAATCAAAGAAAACGAATGAATGATAATAATAATAATAGTAGGCGTGACATAATACATGTTGTACCAGACAGTGTTTTGAGTTGTTCAGCAGAGCTGGAACCGGACGTCTGGCGGTATTAAACGCTACATAGCAGAGGCTTTACAGCAACAATGGATGAGGAAAATCCTTGAACCGTTATTGTATGCTTTTAATGAGGGGGTTAGTGAGGATGTAGTTAATGTTGTGTCAATATGTTTTTCACATTTTCTGAGTCTGACCAGCTGTATAACGCGGTCAGGCATTGATAATAGCATAATAACAGTATACTACAGTGTGTGTACCTGAGCATTAAAGAGAAGGACACACATGCTCTGTAGGGGCTACGATGATGAAAGAAGAGAGATGTATTTTGATGAAACCAAAGGTTCACGGAGGTTCGAACACGTTTCAGTTTGCAAGGCCAATCTACTTGTTGAGGTAGTTTTAGATTTTCCTGGCTGATTAGGGAAAGCATGGACAAAGAAAACTGTTAAGGCTTCCTTTTCTGGAATTTTACAGCATTCATCAAGTTGAATTAAAAAAATGTCTTCATGTTTTCTTGGTAACCATTAAGTAAAATACTACAGGGACGATCTGCAGCTGCCTGGAAGCACTGCCAAAGGGCTAAGCTGGCAGGCTGTGAGAAAAGGGCGGATTTACAGTAGACCTATGAAATCACCTTAGGGTAGGTGGTAAAATATGATCTGCTTTGCATTTCCCTTTTGAAATGTCCACTGTGAGATGTAAAATACGGACTTAACATTCAGTAGTTTACTCCGCTAACATCACACGGAGCCGACAAGAAACTTAAAGACGGGAAGACCAAAAAACTCCACAATTAAAAGAGCAACCATAACAAAAGAGAGAATCAGCCAAAGAAATGCCACTGACAGGTGGAGCTTAAAGCGGGTTCGGCTCTCGTTCTGCCTCCAGACAGGCGCTGTGATGAAACCGAGCACTTTCATCTGGATTTGTGACTGACGGCGGCACGCATGCCATGTAGGTGACAGAGCAGAGGGAAGAAACTGGGGCACTGAGCTGCATGTATACTAATGCTGCACAGTTTTGTGTTTATGTGACTGGGAATACATAGTTGTCACCTTGCTTCTGCAGTGAAACCTCACTTCAGGAGGGAACATTTCAAAAATCCGCCGGTACAGAATATTTTACAGTCAAAACCGTGGAAGATACTGACGTTAGATGGTGGGAAAACATGCATCCTCTCACCTTAGGAGACAGTTTGGATGTGAAGTCTCCTCCAAGGTCGTCCTGTGGTGTGACCAGACCGGAGGAGTTGTAGACTTTGATCTTCAAGTTGGGCAGAGGGTCCAGGAGAGGGGAGTTGGTCATCGGGATTTTATCTGACACGTCGTGGAGGGCGTAGACGGGACCGCGGTACATGGCCGCTGCATTGGTCAAGTCAGGAGGAGCCGTCAGCAGATCGGCTAGAAGAGAGGGACATTTTTACGTTCGATTCTGAGAGTGTGCAGGTTTTGTAGTCTCTACATCATCAAAACACTGATCTCACTTCTCATCTGGTAAGCTCTTTGAAATGTTGACATCCCTGACTCCACCCCCACAACACAGAAGCTGTCACACATCAGTCGCATCACTGTCCGTTTTCAAATTCTCTCTATGTCACGATTCAAACCTGCCGTGCATGACGGTGCTAACAGACCATGCCAGTTGTTAAGACTGATCTATTGGGGCTTAGTTAATGAACACTATCCTGATATGCTGTATGTATAGTGTTATAAAAAGCAGTCTTTTTACCCTCATTCTCCACATATCATGGTGTAAATCATGTCGCCAATACATGTAGTTTATTAAGAGGATATACATGGTGTTATAAAACAGCAACTAATCCACTTTAAACCACTTACTGGCAATAACAGGACAGTCGCATGTTGGATTTCCTGAGATCCTCTTTCCTAATTAACACAGTTATCTATTTAATAATTTGTGAAGTTGTGAATAGAACCACCAATAGCCAGCTCTGGGTCAGATGTGGTTTTCGGCTACTGAGTCTTATAAATAATGGTGGAAACTTTTCACGTAATGCAAGTAAACACTTGAGCGGCCCATTTATGCAGCAGCGTCTTGAATAAAACACATCTGCAATGTAAAACATGGGCCCTACAAAAACACTCACTTATGCAAACATGCCAACATACCATTAATGCATACGACACACGCTCGTATGTGCACACGCCGCAAACACACATGCAGTACACGGGAAGTACATGATGTCGATGGGGAAGGATCGGTAAGCCTCTTTGAGACTCCCCTCACTGCTCGTCATGGAAAGGTGAGCGTAAGCCAAGGGGCAACTGCTGGAGCATGCTGATTGCTAATCAGGATGGTATACTAATTTATGTGCATGCAATATTCAAGCACTCTTTACGGTAAGTTGAATTAACTCTTAAAATGCAACTGCCTCATTCTGCCTTTGTGCAGTCACTTCATTCTTCCAGGTGATTCAAAGTGAATCGAGTGAATGTGCTCCGCCACAGTGTACTTCTACATAAACAACACATATCCCAGATTTCATTCAAATTGGGATCGGAGGACGGCCCGCTACCTGCTGAGAACTATTCCACATTTTTTACCACCGGGCTCTTTTTTTCATGGAGCCTGAAATACTGTCGTTACCTTCACGAGCCAATCAATTCTAATTTTAAAATCCCTCATTATCATCCCTCACCACACACACACACACACACACACACACACACACACACGTCTGTCACATATCACTCTCTTTCTCTCTCTATCACCAGCCTGTTTACCCTTAAAGCCAGCGGGTATTCCTGCCAAATCATCCCCGCTGAAATTTAATTAACAACTAATGGAAAGCCAGAGAGAGAGAGAGAGAGAGAGAGAGAGAGAGAGAGAGAGAGAGAGAGAGAGAGAGAGAGACACACACACACACATGTAGGGACATAATTCTTCATTAATAGTAATCGTAGATGGTCCCCCGACGCAGAGTGACAAGCATCCTAATGCTTTCCTGATAAAATGTCACCCAATCTCCACTCATGCGAAGGCATTCGCCCTTGTACACACACACACACACACACACACACACCTACACGCGCACACACAAGTATTTTAGCTCACTGTTTACCAACTTGTGCTGCATCCTTTCTGACCTCACTTCCCTGTTTTTACTGTATACCATGATTTGAATTTTAATCATCCACCAACAACTGACCACAGGACCACAAACTGTTTACGTATCCTGTTAAAGGTGCAGAGGACTTTAGTTATAGAGGTCACTCAACAGGATTAACACACAATCAGTGTTGTGGGCGTAACACACTTCTAAAATGCCCTTTCTTGGTGACCAACTGGAGACTATCAAGTACTATTAAGTATAATGGCACTTGTTTTGTCACTTACAATTATGAGCCAATCTGATTGACTTTATTTCATTCATATGTATGCCTGTTTGTGTGTAGGCCTAATGCCTGCATGGATATATTTCTGAGCATGTTTGAGAGGTTAATTACTTGAATTAAAAGTCATGGACTGACGCCTGATTCGTCCACGTCCCCTGACAATCGTTCTATTTCCAGTAAGCTATCGAATGCATGCACACAGGTGTACGAGGGTGCGTGGTGGCGTCCTTGTTGTCTCATCCATTTCCCAGAGATAGAGAGGGGGAAAAAATATGACAGCACAGACAGAGGAGACTGAATGATGGCTCCACTCTAACAGGCAGACAAACAGAGAGTGTCTGTTGCGGTAGGAGTCACTGTGACGGGAGAGAGACGGAGACGGGGCGAGGGGAAGACGGAGACATGGAGATGGAGATGAAGAGAGGAAGGCGCTGATAAACAGGATATGTGATTGACCTGAATGTGCAGATGGGAGAGGAGACAGAGAAAGAGTGAGGCCGAGACGGAGGGATGAGAGACGGCTTGATGGAAGAGAGTGGTCTGTGGAAGAAGCAGGGATTAATCCAAAGCAGCAAAGACTGACAGCCAGAGTCCGAGGAGAGAAACAAAGGGACGCTGCAGTTATTCCCATAGAGGCACGGTCACATCTGGTATTCTGTATCCATCCATCTCCAGTATGTGTCGACTCATCTGCCTATTTATCCATCTAACATTGGGCACTTTATTTCCAAGTATGGCGCTCTTTCCAACCCGGGTCAAAGGTCATTTTCTGTAACGTTCCTTACCTGATCTGGCTGTTTTGATATTAACAGACTGGAAGCCCCCGTTAAGTGCCGAGGTGTCGATGATGTCCGAGTCAAAGTCACGGTGTGTCTTGCGGTAGACGAAGAGCGCCACGATGACAGAGATGACCAGGCACATGATCACTGCGATGACGATGCCCACGTAGAGCGCCACATCATCTGTACTTGGGGCAGCTGGAGGTGACGAAAAGAGGGAGAGAGACACTTTTAGAAACAGCCAGATATTCTTAAGTTAAATAAATAGCTCCAACAACAGTATGTGGTATGGAACAGCAGATTAAATGGATAAGGCTTTCTGGTATTCTTAATTTGTGTTTCAACAATGTCACGTTTACCTCAGACCACCTAGCCGACTCACAAGGTTCCATTTCGAATGAATCTTTCAAAAAGCCCCCCAGCTTGTGTAATATTATAATTTGTCTAGACAGAGCTAGAGAGAGACAAAGACCCCTTTCATAAAGAAAGGATGGTAACAACATTTAAAACTTAATAAGGCAGTTAATTATTTTACAAGGGTCTTAACATCCCTTTTCAATCCGGCTGAGACTTTAATGGGGTTTGAGAATGAGAACAGTGGAATTGTAATTCATGAACCACATTTTAAAGCACACTAAGACAATTTTAAGTGAAGTGTGATGCGAATGGTAAAAGGTATGAGCCAAATGAGTAAAGGATGAGAGGAGAACATTTTAGAGCACAGGGGAGGAATGATGAGGATGTAACATGAGGGGAAGCCAATAAGTGGAGAGGAATATAGAACAGAGCACACACAAGCAGAGGAGTGAATAGAAAGGGAGGGGAGTTAAATAAAAGAATAAAAGAAGCAGGTAGAAAGAGCATAAGGAAACGGGGAAGATGAGAGGCAACAAGTAGGGCACGATAAAGGAAAGGAGACAAGAGGAGAGGAGACGAGACGAGACGAGAGGAGGGCAGACAAGTGTAGAGGAGAGAAGGGGAGAAGAGAGGAGAGGAAAGGAGAGGTTTGGTTTTCAAAATCCCTTTAATGCACTATTTCAGGGATGCACATCGCTGCAAACAATGTGAAATACAAACCATTGAAACCAGTAAACCAAACAATGAACAGATATTAAAAAGAGATGAACAGCAGGAGGGGAAAGGAGACAAGAAGAGAGGAGAGGAGGGGAGACAAGAGTAGAGGAAAGGAGACAAGAGGAGAGGAGGGGAGACAAGAGGAGAGGAGAGGAGAGGAGGGGAGACAAGAGGAGACAAGAGTAGAGGAGAGGAAAGGAGAGGAGAGGAGGGGAGGGGAGAAGAGAGAAAGAAATGAGGTGATAACAGCAAAGTAGAGGAAAAGAGGGAAAGCAGAAGTGGAAATGCACTTGAACTTCAAAGCAGAAAAACAAACAATCGTACATATTTAACATGAACGCGCCTGTGAAACTTTTTTTTTTGTTGAGAAGTCTCACACTTAAAGCACTCCTCGTCTAATCACATCCTCTGTAGCTGGTAGGAGGGGATTTGTCTGCAGCTATTAAGAAGAAGACAGAAAAGTATAGGAATGCTCCTTTTAATCTGCCCTTAACGTTGAGAGGCAGATAACAGGCTTTTAGCTGCAAACAGCCTGAGTCATTTGCTAAAGGATTTGCTGTTGTCACATCAGAACAAGTTCAGAAAGCATGAGCTTGATTATGCATGAAAGAATCCTTTGATGAGGCACTCCCATATGTCGAAGCATGATACACACATCCGCAGAAGAGAGGTCACTCCTGGTGGTGTTAGTTACTCATTTACCACTTGAGGGAGCTATAAACCGCTCGTAGCGTCTCTGGGGATCTGAGAGTCTCAGGGCAAAGAATGTCCCCCTTAATTTAGTCTCTGACTGAAATGAACCAAATGCCTCGGGCAAGGTTTCCAAATACCGCAGTGTTGTCAAGCCCTTTGACAAGGTATTTTGTAAAATAACCATTAGTCTAACCGATGTCTAAAAATGCAAATATGTGCACAATAGATAGAGAAAGATTGTGCTAATGTGTATCATGGTCAATGTTGCGATTGTAAATGCCTTCAACAAACAGAATAACAGATATATTAAACATTTTAGATCTAAATCTTGTGGGTCTTATTTAATCCAAAGCAACATCCTATCCTGACACTCGAGCTGAAAGGATTAGTCGATGAATCGATTCAATCTAAACGTTTCTCTATAAACCGATATCTGCATATGAATGCAGAATCTGCCCACAATAGGACAAGATGTTGGTATTGGAAATGTTCTGGTTTCTGATTAAAGTCTGTTTATAATGTGCCAGTAGTCTGAGTCGTGTTAACTAATCATGTGTGAGTGGGCTTTGAATGTGGGTAAACGCTCCACGTAGAGCAAAAGAGGCCGAACACATCGGTCGAAATGAAGCCAGCAGCTCTGGTCTGCTGACGATTTACCTTTTTATTGGCTAGAAAATAAACAGTGGCTACTTGTGAAACAATCCAGTCTTAGACGTTGGTCATCAGACTGTAAACAATGACCAGTTTTACAGATATCTGCTGGTTGGCAAACACCGGAACTCTCTAAATATTGACCAGAGGCTAAAATGTTGTCAGATACACACCCGATGAATTTCAACACTTAATCTAAATCAATTGTCCAAAAAACAGCAATGAGTCTGTGACTATTTTCATTCATTAAGTCTTATTTTGTCATGTTTGAAGCTGGAATACCACATATTATTTGGTCCTAGCTTCTCATATTATGTGAGGATTTCATTATTTGATAGTCGACTGCAGCATGTAAATATGTCACTTTCGTCTGTATTAAATATGTGGACGTTTTATCTAAAAAAATGCCTGTCACAATTTCCCAGAGAGTTTATATAGTTTAAGTTTGAGTGTGTGAAAATGTCATGCACAGTATAAACCAGATTGTGACGGAGGTTATCAAACATTGGTACGGTTCATTTATAGCCCCTGACCTCTGTTTAAGAGTTTTCACTCTTTTCCAGAAAGATTTATGACACTGTGGGAATTTGTCGCTGCCAAATATCTGTTCATCACATTTAACTCAAACTTGGAGCACCACCTTGAAATCTCCAAAGTTTAACCCCCATGGATTTTGTTCCCCATTTCCTTTAGATATTAAAAAGATTGCTGTTGAAATGCCCTGACGGCACTGCTTGCACAAAGTTGCCCCGTTATCAAGGTCCTTACAGTCGCCATGGGGGAAGAGAATTGGATAATCCTCTTAAGTACCAACTCCCTGATCTTAATTATGATCACCGTCATCCTCATCTATTTAGGGAATCTTTATCGTGGTTCTACTTAACTTGAAGCTCTACAACTTCATGTAGGGTGTCATGAAAATATATCACTTCTAAACTTCCTATAAAGGGTTGCGGGACATTTTTGGACTAGGCTATGACATGCTGTGTTCTTAAATTATGTGTGTTCTTCAGTAAGTGTGTTTTATATAACGTGTTTAATACCGGTGGGCTTAAAAAATCCTTTCCTCACCGTCTATCAGTTTACATCCGTCTCCCTCAGATCTTCCTCTCTCTCCATAACTCACACCTCTGTCTCAGACTCCCTGTGTCTCTCTCTCTGTTTGATTTGTAGATGAATGAAACAACACGTCCCATTAGAGCTTCTTTCTGCCTGAATAACCTATATACAGTACAACTGCAAGGTACCAAAAGCTTTCTTTTTGTCCCTTACATTTTTTACTTTTCTCAGATTCCCTTCTCTCTCTTTCCGTCCTACATTTCCTTTCTCGCTTTCACCTTACAACTAAATGTCACACATTATCCGGATTGTGGCAAACTAAGCACATTTACTGACAAATGGCTCTTAGCAGCAACGTTAAAATACATAGTCACGCATCCGTTAATAAAATCGAACCATAATATGAAGGAAATTCATAAAGAAGAGCCTCAGCCACACAATACTGGTCCAATTGTAGGTAAATCAGTGCTTATGTGTAAATAAAGGAGCCCACGTCTGACTAAGAGGTACACACCTTGGTTCAGTGTCAGTGTGAGCGAGCACCTACACTCACAATGAATGCCTGGGTAGACGTGCACACATCCATATTCACTTTTTTCCATAAGCCAACCGTCTCCTGTGCTTCTCCTCCCTCGTATCTGATAAGTTGTTTCACATCAGACGTACTCGCCCGGCTAAATAGGATTTAGATTAAAAATATGTCTGTGAAATATCTGACAGCTTTCTATAGGAAGAAGAATATTCTATTCTACAGGTCAGAACACACACACACACACACACACACACACACACACACACACACAATCAGATACACATTGATGTGAACAAATGCAGAATGAATACATTTGGAGGACGCTGAGAATGATCATATCGATACTTCAGAGTCAAATTTAGCTGACATTGAGGTGTGTGTGTGTGTGTGTGTGTGTGTCTGTTAGAGAGACTGCACTTTGAAGAACACCTTCACACTCATAGACTGTCTATCTTCCAGTTTCTACAACAGCTCAGGTGAGCCACGCTGCTCTCCTTTTATCACTTGCTTTCTGTATGTCAGTGGATTCATCAACTGTTTTCCATGGACGTACAGTATGTGTTTCTAAATCCTATATATGCCTGTGTATGACTTTTTAACAAACTGAAATTACAAAAAAATTTTTTATTTTGAGTGATGGACAAGCCCCCCCCTTGACAACGTACCATTTCTTTGCCAGCATTGCTTTTTTTTCTACATGGCAAGAATCCATTGCAATTTGTTACAGTTTTGCATGACAGTGTTACTTTACTAGAGCAAGACTGAGCAGTGTGTGTGTGTGTGTGTGTGTGTGAGAGAGATCATAGCCAAATGCTCTACGGTTGCAGAACTAGAAATTATTTTGCCAGTGTTCACTGCACACATGAAAAATTCTGCTCGTTAGTTGAGTGAGTGAGCGAGCGTGCATGTGTGGGTGAACTGACTGATGCTGTGCCTAGCCCAATAATAATGGACTCGGTAATTGGAAAAACGTCATACGTCAAAAAAAAAAGTCTGGTAATTTAGGTAATAACCGCATGTGTGTGCCAAAGTGACTGACTCATAAAACTTTGTGAGAATTATGCGCACACCCTTACACAGTTGATTACACACATGGGCCAGCGGAACAGAAGCCCCGGTTCACCATCAGTCAGCATGGATCGCTGTCTATTGATTGGCTGAGCTCTTTGTCATTCACAGAGTCAGTCCAATCGGCCACAGAGAGGATTTTAAAGAAGGGGGGGGAAACAAGGATAACTCAGCTTAGCTTGCCTCTATCATCTCTGTGATCTGCATCCAAAGCAGAGCTGTGGACAATCACTACTTGAAACTCATTCAACTGCCTTTTTGATCTTGCTTGGCACAAACATGCAAACACCTCCCAAACTGCACTCCTGGCAGCGGCACACACATCCGCACTAAATAACTGGCAGGGACCAGCGGGAGGGAGACAGTCACAGAGAAAACGCGAGCACTCGTTTGTAAATGTGTCTATCCTTACCCTCTGGAGTGGGGACGCAAAAAACTTGTGCCAAGAACTAAAACACGGAGTCACTTTAAAGCCACTAAAGCCAGAGGGTGGATTTCATGACAACAAACTACAGTGTACAGGTATATAAAGTCATTAGAATGCATGCACTGTGGAAGGAATACAAGCCTTTCAATGCAACTGAAAGTAACATTATGACCTCCTGCCTTTGTTTTCGCTGTGACTGACAGCAGAGTCTCAAGACAGCAAACAAATTAGGAAGTAAATGCAAAATAAAGCAGTGGCAACTATAATGTGTTTTCATTTGCTTCTTTGGTTTGAGGGTAAAGGCTTGCAGGCGTCATACATGAGAAACCCTGTGACAACTGGCGGTGAACCATCGCTCTGTTGTCACTTATGAAGCAGTCGATACATGACTGCAATGTGACCCACGGACCTTGTCCTGAAATTCCTATTGGTATGGAGGTTGTTATCCCGGAAACAGAGAGTAGGCACAGTGAGTATTGACCAAATATATCACCTCCCTGCAGATACAATACTGGTCCCGGTTTCTGCATTTGAGCAGTAAAAATCTTCCAGATTGGCCTTTTATAACGGCCACCAGGTTTAAATTAAAACAGCACGCCAAAATGGAAACTAGCTCAAAGTGAAAAAGGTATTTATTTAGCCTGAACACAAATTATATATATATATATATATATATATATATATATATATATATATATACACAGTGAAGAAAATAAGTATTTGAACACCCTGCTATTTTGCAAGTTCTCCCACTTAGAAATCATGGAGGGGTCTGAAATTTTCATGGTAGGTGCATGTCCACTGTGTGAGAGATAATTTAAAAAGAAAAATCCAGAAATCACAATCTATGATTTTTTAACAATTTATTCGTGTGATACAGCTGAAAATAAGTATTTGAACACCAACGTTAATATTTGGTAGAGTAGCCTTTGTTTGCAATTACAGAGGTCAAACGTTTCCTGTAGTTCTTCACCAGGTTTGCACAGACTGCAGGAGGGATTTTGGCCCACTCCTCCACACAGATCTTCTCTAGATCAGTCAGGTTTCTGGGCTGTCGCTGAGAAACACGGAGTTTCAGCTCCCTCCAAAGATTTTCCATTGGATTTAGGTCTGGAGACTGGCTAGGCCACTCCAGAACCTTGATATGCTTCTTACGAAGCCACTCCTTGGTTTTCCTGGCTGTGTGCTTTGGGTCATTGTCATGTTGGAAGATCCAGCCACGACTCATCTTCAATGATCTGACTGAGGGAAAGAGGTTGTTCCCCAAAATCTCACAATACATGGCCGCAGTCATCCTCTCCTTAATACAGTACAGTCGTCCTGTCCCATGAGCAGAAAAACACCCCCAAAGTGTGATGCTACCACCCCCATGCTTCACAGTAGGGATGGTGTTCTTGGGATGGTACGCATCATTCTTCTTCCTCCAAACACGCTTAGTGGAATTATGACCAAAAAGGTCCATTTTGGTCTCATCTGACCACAAAACTTTCTCCCATGACTCCCATTGGCAAACTTAAGACGGGCCTTAACATGTGCTGGTTTAAGCAGGGGAACCTTCCGTGCCATGCAGGATTTCAAACCATGACGTCTTAGTGTATTACCAACAGTGACCATGGAAACGGTGGTCCCAGCTCTTTTCAAGTCATTGACCAAGTCCTGCCGTGTAGTTCTGGGCTGATTCCTCACCTTTCTTAGCATCATTGAGACCCCACGAGGTGATATCTTGCATGGGGCTCCACTCCGATTGAGATTGACCGTCATGTTTAGCTTCTTCCATTTTCTAATGATTGCTCCAACAGTGGACCTTTTTTCACCAAGCTGCTTGGCAATTTCTCCGTAGCCCTTTCCAGCCTTGTGGAGTTGTACAATTTTGTCTCTGGTGTCTTTGGACAGCTCTTTGCTCTTAGCCATGCTGAATGTTTGGGTCTTACTGATTGTATGGGGTGGACAGCTAACGACCTCACACAGGTGCATCTGATTCAGGATAATACAGTGGAGTGGAGGAGGACTTTTAGAGGCGGACTAACAGGTCTTTGAGGGTCAGAATTCTAGCTGATAGACAGGTGTTCAAATACTTATTTTCAGCTGTATCACAAGAATAAATTGTTAAAAAATCATAGATTGGGATTTCTGGATTTTTCTTTTTAGATTATCTCTCACACAGTGGACATGCACCTACCATGAAAATTTCAGACCCCTCCATGATTTCTAAGTGGGAGAACTTGCAAAATAGCCGGGTGTTCAAATACTTATTTTCTTCACTGATATATATATATATATATATATATATATATATATATATATTTGAATCCTCAAACCAGTAACAGCCTGTTAAATGCCTGCCTCTGCATCTCATCTCTAGTTCTTTCTGTGTCCGTATCTGTCTGGGCCCATCTCACCAGAAACACTCCGGGATGATGAAACGGCTTCAGCAGACCCTAAACGAGAGTCATTAAAACACATCACAGACGCTCATAGATTGCTTTGAAGATAAAACCAGCCCTCCTGCAATGAAAGAAGTAAAAAAGAAATAACTCAAGGGCAGAGGTCCTCTCAACCCTGGTGTTTGTTGAAATTGTCTCTCATTTTGTCATTTTGAGGAATCCACAGTAATAGTGATGGTGGTGGAAAGAAGAAGTTTTCCCCTAGCCAGGTGATCTTGGGCCTTCCTGATATAAATGTGTCTCCTGTACAAATGGCTAATTTGGCATATCAAGAATTCATGTTAATGCTACTTCAAAGAGAATGGGTCAATCAAGTGGAAAATCTAAATTTCACTCAGTTCGTTGTCTGCAGTACCGTACTCCATCGAGTTCTCAGCAAGCCAATACACTTGTAAACACAAAGCAAGTGTTCAAAACTCAGGCAAAGTGCCTACTATGGCAACAAGCCAACGCTGACTGGCTACTCTCCAAAATGACCACAGCTGCAACAAACTCTTACAAATTGTGAATGAAGTGAATTGGTGCTGAATCGATTCACTGCTATCAGACGGGAAGAAAGAACGGACCACGTTCATTAGGAATCTGTCACCACTATGGTGCATTCACTTTACACACACACAACTGGTTTCCTTCACATTTTCAATGATAGGAGACTAGTTTAATATAATTATTCATGAATAATAATAATAAAATAAACAGCTTTGATGCATATTTTTCTCACATGCCATCAGAGCAGACCGGGTGTTTTTTCAGAAGTGGTCTTAAAGAGACAGGCGTTAAAGCGTTTCAGACATAGGGTGATACAGTTATGTTCATGCAGAAAGTATGACAAAATAAGGTGTTTTTTGAGCATTAAAACATGTATTCTAGTAGTTCTAGTAAAAAATATACAGTATTGAGAGTATGAAAAATAGTTGGTAAGAATGAATAGACCTTTAAGGCTTGTTTCCATCAAATAAGAAACACTGCGATGAGTAAGATGGAAGGAAAACGGATGAGGATAAAACATAAAACATCAACTTACATGGGATTCCCAAATCACTCTTTTCTTTGGACTCAGTTGACATCTGAAACAATGAACCTTGGGACAAGAAAAGAAGAGGATGGAATGGATGGAGGAAGGGAGAGGAACACAACAATCAAAATCAAAAGTCAAATAAAATGAGACAAACATGCCTGGACATGGACACAAAAACGCCTTAACATATTTGTTCATCTCTTTTTTAATGTTCTGCTCCCTACATTAAATTTAGTTAATTAGTCCACAAATCAATATCAAAAGAAAACACTTACACCCTTACAGGAAAATGAAGAAAAGTAATAAATAATGTCTGTAAGACAGTTCCTGCTGTGTCATGCTGAGGGTCCATGACACAGATGATCTGCTGATGTACTGATCTATAATTGAAGTGCTGTGTATAATTGATAAAGGCAAATACAGCAACCTGGTGCGCTTAAAAGCTTCTTGCCAGTCCAGCTGGACGCACGAGACGCGCTGATGATCTACGAAGGGCAAGAAAACCTGACTGGGTTAAGCTGGGTGACGTGCAGATAGGAGCATAAAGATGATGATGTGGCATTTCTTTTTTGCTAGGTCGGTGGGCTCGACTACGTTGCTCTGGGCATGAATTAGTATGTTTCAGCACTTTTTAATCCGATGTCTCATTGTTGTGTTAAATAACTCGGCAAATGACTACATTTATGTGACTGCATCTAACAAATATCATGCTGATTAATGACAGTCGGAGCAACATGCCATGACAGAATCTTTTCATGTTCCAATTAGAACACAATTGTTCAAACAGATGAAACTGAGATGGCAGGAAAATGAAGCGTACATGATTTAGTAGGAGAAACACAAGCAGTTTGAATTTGGGAAATAAATAGCACAGATGAGAACAACACATTGAAGAAAAGGGGAAAAAAAGGGGAGGAAAAAGGACTAAAAAGCAGCTCAGTGAAGCGATACGAATCCTCAATGCGAAGAAAAGGAAAAAGTGAAAAAGAAATTTCAATGGGGAAGTGGCCTGTTTGATGCTGTGCAATACCTGCTGACAACGATGATTGCTATTTGTATAACAAACACGATTCAATGTTCCCACTCTACAGTAACATTACAGCTAGTATCTCTAGTGACCACACACATATTTTAGTTGCTCTGACAGTATGTAGACACACACATTCTCTCTCTCTCTCTCTCTCACTCACACACACACACACACACACACACACACACACACACACACACACACAGAGTAGGTTGGGAGTGAAATGTCATGCTCTCAGGGATGACACACTGTAGCACTGACTGAAACTGTTCCAAGAATACTGATCGATGTGTCAGAAAAATGTCAACAGGCCAAAAGATATGAAACAACACAAACAACTCTTAAAAAAATATTTGAAAGACCTACAACTTCTGTCTCACAGACACACACACACACACACACACACACATATATATATATACATACACACACGCGCAGACTCACACTGATAAACACATGTACACAAAAAGAGAAGAGGCTCTCCACGCGGGGCAGAAGTAAGGTCAAATGGATTTCTACCTCTCAGGATTTAACAGGACAACTTTAGAAAAAGGGCAGCGAGAGACGTTGGAGGAGATGAATAGAGAGGTGGGAGGTGTTGGTGGAGAGAGAACGAGAAAGAGAAAAATAAAGTAGAGTGAAGTGCTTTTTGAGTACAAAGTCAATTACAGCGCACAATCTAAAAACTAAATCCCCCCCCTCCCCCTCTACATTATCAGTTAATTCACAACCCTGAAACCAAGTTACTGCTTTTAAAACCAGCGACTTTGTTTTATTTTTTAGATTAAATTGAATTTCTGGTGTTTATAATGTGGGAAACATATTCAACAACACAAACACAAAGTGAGGTTCACATCTGTCCGTCCCAACAGCCTCATTTCAAGCAAAACAAATGTTGTGCCCTTTACGAGGAAATGTTTTTGTGCTGCGTTAGTGTAACTACCCTATTGGATACCAGCAATTAACCATTTTCTTTCTGTGTAAAGCTAACATTTTAAAAGATCAATCATTCATAAACTAAATGGAAGAATGGCACAAGAATCACTTGAAGCCTTTCAAATATACTCTCCCTATAAAATGCTGTGCATGCAGAAACCCCCACTAACACACAACACACACACACACACACATACACACACTTCATGGATTTCCGTAAATGCTACAGGAAACAGCTGAAACATTAGTGCTGACATAAAACCACGTCTGCGGAGTCATTTTAAAGGCAGGAAATCAATAAAGGGAAATGAGCCTAAATCTATAGCTCTCTAGGTTTTATCCCAGATTCTGTGGATTCCATACCTCTCCGGCATCGGGGAATCCTTCTGATGGAGCATCGAGACTGTATATAATACCCTACCTGAGGAGTGGGCAGGGCTTGGCCTATACAGCAACTTAGGTCAAATATGTGCCAATGGGCAAAGCTTTTTGAGGGATTACATAATATGATTTCATCACGAGTGGCATTGAGCGTTTATTTGCCTGATAACACTGCATCCATTCTAACTGATTTCCATGGGGGTTTTGATTTTCCCAAACAAATCACTAGAGACCAACGTATGAATCTGACATCTCAAGTCGACACTAATGCGTTGTCATGCCAACATGCTGGTTTTGCTGGGATTTTAAGCGTGGAGCAAAGCGTAAATATTTTAAATGGATTTAGCCTCGATGGCAGCCTGTCTTGTGTAAAGCTGTCGCCATTGTTGTGATTACTCCTCCTTTATTTCTGACACAGTTTGACAACACTTGACAACAGCTCGACAATGATGTTAGTCATGCCCGTCGCCATCATTGGATCAACTTCTTTTTCAACCAAAAAACAGCTTTTTCATGGAAATGCAACATGAATCAGTCAACTTGTGGAGTGGGCGGATACGAAGATCTGGACCCAGCATGGGTACTCTCCAAAATCTACACTGCCATATTATTTATTGAGCCAGAAAAGGATGAAGTATGTCCTACATACACTACACTGCCATAAGTATTCACTCACTCATCCAAATAACTGAAATCACAGGTGTATTAAAGCAATACCTAGGCATTGCAGACTGTTTCTACAAACATTTGTGAAAGAATGGGTCGCTCTCAGGAGCTCAGTCCATCGCTACAGACCTCCAAACTTCATGTGGCCTTCAGATTAGCTCAAGAACAGTGCATAGAGGGCTTCATGAATGGGTTTCCATGGCCGAGCAGCTGCATCCAAGCCATACATCAGCAAGTGTAAAGCAAAGCGTCGGATGCAGTGGTGTAAAGCACGCCGCCACTGGACTCTAGAGCAGTGGAGACGCGTTCTCTGGAGTGACGGATCACGCTTCTCCATCTGGTAATCTGATGGAAAGCCTTCCCAGAAGAGGTGAAGCTGTTATAGCTGCAAAGGGTCATACGTCATATTAAACCCTATGGATTAAGTATGGGATGTTACTTATGATTTATACGCGAGCCAAGGCAGGTGAGCAAATACTTTTGGTAATATAGTGTATGAAGTATGTCAAATTCAGTACGCCAAAAATACCAGGATGCCCGTCATCCAGACCTGTTTTTCGGGCTGTATTTCTTCTGACTATTCTTACCCACAATCTGTGTTGAGCAGAGGATACGTCACTCTGACTGGCAGGCGGGTGACAGGCTGATGACAGCTCAGTGACTGCTTCAAATTTCAAGGTGTGATGTTATGAGGAAGTAGTATGTACACATTCTATGAAGTTAGGCGTAAAAAGGAAAAGTATACGATATACAGTAGATACGTATATATCACATAAATGCCAACACATGGAAAAATAGAACTGTGATCATAAAATAAATTAGATTCACCTTGTTTGGCTGAATGTTTTTGCCAGAAAAACTATTTCTATAAAATACATTGTACATAGATATGGTAGCAGCAACCCAAGAGTTCCTATCAATAAGACTATGGGAGTGCCTCAGCCTATGGAGGTTACAGTCAACCATACTTCTATTAAGAATTTGTAGGCAGAAGAAAGATGTTTTTCCCTGTCAGGTCCTTAGAGTATCCCTTTGTTAAGAAACTTCTTAAGACAAATGCAGTCTGATGATCCAAGTCTAGAAAGAGATGCCTTGCCATTGAGGGGAAATCTCTACAGTACGGCCGCCATTGTGGAAAAAAGAAAGACCAATGAGAATTGAAGCATAATTACAAGCACAAGTGTTTAGTGCAGTTGTTTCAAAAAGGACTATTTTCCTGTTTTTACCCTTTCTCTCCTCTCGTCACTCTGACCCCCCCCCCCACGTCAGATGCTTGTCTGCCTATTACTCCCAGCACAGGGAGTAACAAGCACTATTCCTAAAAGTCGACAAATAAAAATGCCTCCACCTTGGAAAAACTGCTGCTGCTATATTTATGGCATTATGACTCAGCCCGCATTTTCCGTGTGATTTTTTAGTTTACCACACTTTTTTAATTTTAATGGTGTCATGAATCACTGAATTGTGGGGGATTTTTGGAAGAGTGATCCATGTTAATATCTATAATTACTTTCCTTATAAAACAGGTGTTTTTGCCTTGAGTAATGGACGAGAGAGCAGGAAAACTAAGGTTAATCATGTTGACATTCAAAACCTCAAACCTATACATCATCCACATGTGCATAAAGGGATACTACAAGTGTAAAGCAGAGCAAGAGCAAATCACTATAAAAAAAGTGGGGAAATTGGGGCAGGTCGGCTCCTGGAGAAAGGCATAAAACCAGAGGGTCTGAGAGGAAGAGGCTACCAAGATGGCAATCAGGATACGATATTTAATTTAAAGAGTAGCGGTGGTTGCTGGAGGACTAGAGCGTGAGATGAGAGGAAAGAAGAATGTAAAGAAAGATGCAAGAAATGAGATAAAAACCACCAAACATTACTGCAACGCTAGTAAATACAAGCACAAGCTGGATGTCCCGGACTATGAGTGACATGTTTTCAACAAGATCTTTAGGGGTTGATTTAGTTTAAACTATATTTAGTTTAATATGGATCAGTGTTGTAAATTAACCCATTCAACTGTCATGTTGAATCTCACCCACTCCTCTGACCATGCAGCAACCCAAATACCTTTTAAATCTATTCCCATCTGAAGCAGACACTAAAAGGTATTTGTTTGAATCAGCGTGCTCCTCTCTCGAGGTTAGGCCTGATGTATGACACAACTTCAATACATTTAGAAGAGATACGTCAATGTTTCTGCTCTGGAAGGATCGTTGTCGTCGACTCACTTTGCATACAGAGTCCGTCTGTACAGTTCTGAGACTGGAGAACCAGCCCATCGCAGTCCTTTCCTCCGTTCTTAGGCGCCGGGTTGTTGCACTCCCTCCTCCTCCACTGGGTACACTCGGTCCCACAGGCTGACCACTTACTCCAGTCTGTCCACACACCGTCCACTGGAGGTGGGGAAGGACGGAGGAAGGAGAATGAAAAACACACAAAACGACAAGTGACAAATGTCCTCACCCCACTGTGTAGCAAATATAGGGTGGGGAAGTATAATAGATGTAGCATGCAGCAGAAGCTGAGTTCAGGACAGAACAGGTAGAAACATGGGGCCAGAGAGTAACATAGCACAAAGGATAATATAATAATAATAATGAAAAATAATAATAATAAGTAGAATACAGTGACATGGATACAGGAGAGTGCACTCAAACAAAACAAACAGTCAGCTCACCGGTGCACAGTGTTGTGCAGGGCAGTTTCTGAATGGCTTGTCCTTCACAAGGCAGTCCTCCGTTGAGAGGGGCGGGGTTAGTGCAGCTGCGGGTTCGTTTCTGGAAGCCCCGCCCACAGCGGCTGTTACACACGGACCACTCCGTCCACGTCGACCAACCACCGTTCACTGTGCAAACAGAGATCAGTACCTTAATCAATGCAGTAATCCATACATGCACCAATGAGCTACTTCAACAGAAACAATGTATTCCCCTCCAGTTGAATGCATCGTAGCCGTTTCATGTATTTGCTGGTTTACAGCCTCCCCCTGTCATTCCAGAGCATTACAGCCGCAGTACAAGAAACGTGTATGGTTTGATAAATGCAATTACCCTTTTGCAAGCTTTTTGACATAAATGTGCCTTTGCGTTGTTAGATAGTGTTGGCCAGCTGTAGCTTGACCAATGTCATTCATTATGTGTGTTTGCAAAGCTTGCTTTAAATGGCTCCTCGAGGATAAAACTGAATATTTTGAATGAAACACACTAACATACTAACAAGGGAGCCTACAGTTTTATGATGATTGTAGAAAATAGGTCTGTGATGAAGCAATAAAATGGGCAGAGAGTGCATTAAAATCCTATTGTATCGCAGAGGCATCATCCTCAATGGATGTATCTGTGATGTTAATGTTGTTGTTTGATTTAATTGAACTGTCTGTCTCTGTGGGCTTAGTGTGCGCTGTTGAAGTTTAGTGGGAACAGCTGGATTGTTTGCGTAACGCGCACACACACACACACACACACACACACACACACACACACACACACACAGACACTCACACACACATGTCCTTGTGCAACTTTTGGCTGCTGCACAATGTTTTCCCACTAGCCACACTCAATAATACAGACAGAGAGGGGCAAGCTGACGCCCACACGCCTACCCACGCAGTTGTATAACCTTTGCATGGCAAAACACACATAAACTGTCACGCTGCTTGCAGATTGCTTAACCTTGAACCCTCGTTGGAAAGAGCACAGGGAGGGCAAAATAACTATTATAAGATGCATCATGCTTCTTTGAGTTTTCTGAATCTTCACCAGCTAAAAACAAGTATATTAGTCTTCCTAATATGCATGCATCTTTACTCCTCGTTTGTCTCTCTGCGTGTCTTTATCCGCTCTCTCCCTGTCTTTGTATCGCTACAAGACATCCCCGCATCCTGTCACATTTGGACCTTTGCTTCATTATCTTGTATTACTGTTGCTTTCCGTGGGAGAAAATGTGGCAGCCAGAGTGCGGACAAAGATGAGGGCGGGTGGAAAGAGAGAAATCAGGTATGAAGTTCGAATGAGTCACAAGGACAGCCACCCGGAGAGGTGACATCCTGTTGAGGTGGGTTGAAATTCCTCTGTTGCGTCTCGACAGCTCTGTCTCAGCCCAGTGGACGGTGCCCACTCCTTTTCCCAATGATTCATCAGAGAGAGAGAGTAACTGCTAGTCATTTTTGTCACCTAATTTCTTAGATTTCTATACTTTTCTTTCCCCCTTCTTCAGTCACGTCCTCCTCCCTCTCCGTTCTCCCCTGCCTCTGCTTCGTCCTCACCTGTCTCCCATCCATCTATAGCTACACCGTTTGCCACCCTCGTGTTCCGGGGGGTTTTCCCGCTACTATTTCACCTTGTCAACAATGTCAGTCGAGCCCTTGTGGAGCCGAGAAGATTGAACCACAGATTGAACAATCTATTTCTGTAAGGATACATCAGTGTCAAACCACTCCATCTCTCGCTGTCTGTATCCAACACGCACACATGCACTGTTATTTTTGATTGAAACACTCCTCCCAGTGAATAGACACAGTGTTGTATTTGTGAGAAAACACTGTGCATGTGTGGTATGTGAGTGTTTTGCTATACATTGCTTTGCCTCAAAATGTTTCCTATCCTCCCACTTCAGGCAGGCAGTGGGAAAAAAAAAGAGAAGGAGAGAGAAAGCACACGCGACCTTTTCTTCCTCTCAGCACCTTTTTCTCCTCCCTTTACCAGCAAGAGAAGAGCAGCTCCATTCATTACAGAGCTATTCAAAGTTTTTTTGTTGTTGTTGTTTTTCACAGCTGTTATCCTGCCATATGCTGCGCATTATTTGGTGGCTTAAAGCGCAGACATTTGGAAAGCCCAAGTGTTCTAATTTAAAACTGAAGGCGTGATTGGTGGATTTTAATTGGCTGAGGTCAAGGGTGATGTGGGAATGGCAGGCCAATCACAAAGAGCTAATTTCGTGTGGCAGATGGGGGCTTGCTTGGCTGATGTTGTTGGGTTGCTGCAGCTTGTATTTGAAACGATGAGACGCAAAGAAATGTCACCTACACAACCCAAAATTAGACATTTTTTATTATTATTATTATTATTTTTTAGCAATGTAGCTTGTTCACCCACACAGACAGGAGCATGCACACTTACCGTAAACAATGACGGTGGCCGTGGTGCTTCGTCTTTTGGCTACTATGTTCTTAGCCACACACGTGTAGTTGGCCGTGTCAGAGAGACGCGCCTGTTTGATGATCAGGTTGTGGTCAATGGTGATGTAGAAGTTTCTGTCCTCCGCTGGGTCGATTATCTCTTCGTTCTTCAACCACTCCACCTGGAAGAGGCAGAGAGAGAGAGGAGAAAACGAGCTCAGTGAAAAGATTTATCTCTACACACATCTGAGACACAAAGAAAAAGATTTAAAAAACCCAACTACACAGGCCTCGTTAAGCCGGACCAGCTATATACCAGTGGAGATAAGTGCTGATGAATTATGGTTAATGCACAACTATCGGTGTATTGTGAGCTGTTTGCATGCACCTTATGATTTCACACCTTTGATCACTTTGACTATGGCAGTGAATAGGCAGAAAAACTGTCCAGGGCTTATAATGGTTTGATTCAGGTTTTTCCTGTGAGACTCCCTGTAAATAACCGTTCCATATTTTAGACTATAAGAAAACCGCAGCGCAGGCTTTCAGTATAAAGTTATCACCAAGTACCAACTTGTGTATTTCAGCCAGCATGAATATCACCAGTGTGAAATAGGCCATGAAACCACAGATGAATTACAAATCATTAATCTATGAGATCTCGCTTGGGGAGAATCTCTGAGCACTCAGAGAGTTTGCATTGCAGTTATCCCGACCATGAGAGCGATGAATAGAAGGAGGGCAGCGGTGGAGGAAGTACATGGGGTCGGTTTGTTGTGAGAAGTTGTGTAATTTGTCACATAAACACCGCAGGAATAGTTACAAGAATATGCTGATTTTTAAAACAACCAGAAGTCCAGAATTGTGTTCATTTCTCACCATGGCTAACTCAAAATATCTAAAAAAAACCTGAGAAGATAACGAAACTGACATTATTTTGACACTCTTCGGAATCAACACAGTTACATTTAACGTTTTAAAATCAATTGAGTAATATATTTACAGTCCTTGAGCGAGAATATTAACAATTTTAGCCTACCTCTGCATTCATTGCTCAACACTCGCGCATGTATTTTTCAACAATAGCGAGTCACTCACCCACCCAGTCAGTCTGCCGGTCAGAGCCACTTAGCATCTTGTCTTTTGATTTTAAAAAAATTGTGAAAAGGTTTGAAAAAAATGATTTTTAAATGATTTGCTTTTTGCAATTATACTGGATCTTGCAAGCAGAGGGCAATTATAAAACCATGTTCTAATCTTGTTTTCATCGCTGATCCTCCATCAGAATTACATTTTAATTATTTTCAGTAATGTTCGTCAAACATAGTCTACCAGTGAGAGCAAAAAGAAACAAACTAAAGAGCACAGTTAGGATGTTTCAGTATAATCCTGTTTTCAACCTGTCAGATGACAAATAAAGAAAGGAAGGATTGATTTATGAAAGGATGCTGGTGTAATCCTTTTCAATTATCCCACACAGAAAGGAGATGCCACCATTGGAAATCCAAGTAAACAAATAAATATGTAATATTATATTAATAAGGATGCTCTGCGG
The DNA here is from genome assembly GCA_029853015.1 of Chelidonichthys spinosus. Lineage (NCBI taxonomy): Eukaryota > Metazoa > Chordata > Actinopteri > Perciformes > Triglidae > Chelidonichthys > Chelidonichthys spinosus. Next base: position 18,624,168 of record CM056831.1, read on the forward strand.
TGAATATATTGTATAACAAAATATCTGTCATGGTTCATTCTGTAAGTAAGCGAGAAGAGGAAAAAACTAATAATTGACAAAATGTGTCTTAAATCAAATATAGAATTCAAAGCATATAAATGTGCTTTGCCGGTTAGGCAATGTTTATGGGACAGAAATGTCACAGTAATAGCGAAGACCCCGGACCCTTCACACCACGGGTGGCAGTGCAGAAAAGGAGGAAAATGTCCTGAACATATGCTTTCACAAGGCACTTTGGGTGAAGGGTAGGACAGCAGGAAACTATTCTATTTACGAGCCTAATCACATTTCCTGAGTGCCGTATTTACTGGTCCAAACCCTCATAAATTCAGCCCGTCCGAGCTTTACGGCAAGCACATAAATGTCCGAGTCACGTTGTTTAATTCACGTTGTTTAATTTCCTCCTCCCTTCGCATTAGGAAATGGAAATCTCAGATGCAGAAAAGAGGAAACTCTGTTATTCTACATCGAACTGCCTGCTTGCTCTCGGCTGTCATTCTCTCTCTGTTATTCTACCTGCTTCTCTCTCTGATCTTTAGAGGCAGCTTTGGCCATGGGGCTCACTGTACTGTTGAATTCTCCATCTTAAGTGAGATGCTGTGTGACCTTTCAGTTTCCATTACAAAGTAAAGGTTATACTGGATAGAAAAAAAAAGAAGAAAAAAGACAAACAAACAAAAACATATACACACACAGCGCAAATGTTCAGGCAAGGAGTTTATCCTTGTACTGTCCAAGTGCAAAAATGTCTGTTCTGTGGTCAAAGAGACAAATATGCACACTGAAAAACAATGCATTTGTTGTTCTCAGAGATGGTTGCTGATTAGTTGACATATAAACCTGATATAGACGGAAGAAGTGGAGATGAATGCAACTCAACTCCTCAAGCACGTTATATTCAGCAAACATTGTCCGTTTTACGTTTCAAACTCTCATAAAGTTGTAAACGTGAACAGTTTTCTTGAATCAACAGCACATACTGTGTTATATTTTTTGTTTTACATATGCCTATTTTATTGGCTCCCCTCTTACGATTAAATGACTTCAGACTTCCCTTTGACATAAAGAGTGTGCTAAACACTTCATCAGGACTCTGAAGGCCGCTAACGGGTTGTCGACAGGTTTATTGACAAGTAAAGAGGGTGAAAATAAAGCTGTTAAAAGACTAAAACACAACAGTCGAAATCTGAAAACCAGGTTTTTGCAATCGTGGCAATGTCCTGCTGGAGTGTCAGTGATGATTGACACCAACATCTTCACAACAACAACATGGGGTTGGCTTCCTTTAATAGGTCGGACATTGTTTTAGAAGAACAGAAACAACGATGACTGGCAGGACTGGATGTGAAGCACACAGTCATCAGGAGGCGTCTCACCCCTGACTTGATTTGCCTCTCGATGATCAAAGCACTGTTAGAAAATATCTGTACGCTGGCGGTGAGCCAACAACCCACGGGACATGGAATATTGGAGGGCGAACGATAGAATAAGCTAAACTGGATATGAAATGAAAATGATCCCAAGTGAAATGGGCTTGGAGCTAACGTATGACCCCAGGGGGACTGGCTATGTATCCTGAACAACTACTCTAATGCTGCCTGGTTAGATCTGTAACTGTAAATGGATTCTACTCTACTCGGCCTCCTCTTTAATAGCCTAAGTACCAGTTGGCAAGAGCCAAAACTTTCCCCACATCTTACATTTCTTCTCAGTTGATTTGAGGCCTACGGTGGCTAATATGTTGTAAAGTCTGTCATGCCGTTGGATTCCCCAGAAAATTATTAAAACTATCCTAATTAAACTCAGCTGTACATGTTTTTACTTTGCTTCTTAGCTCCTTCATTCCTCCAAATGCTGTTAATAAACTACTGTCGGCCCCAAAACCAGTGACAAAAACATGTCTCTCATATACTCTTCTTCCAATTAACCTGGGGATTCCTCTGCTTTATAGATGCTGACTCTGGTCATTATTAATTTTATAAAGCAGCGCTAAAACAGGCACACAACAGATCGTTCTGTGCCTGTGTTGAAAAGTAGAACTTGTATTATTTGCCATTGGAATCTAACCAACGATCCTTTTGTTAAATGACACATCCTATGAGTGAAGCAACAACGTAATCCGATAGATTCAAAGTCAGAAAAAGGATAACCACGCACAACTATTAGCATGTGTTCATCGTGACGTACATTGTAAGGGTCGTGTATTTCTGTGATTCATTGTCTAAGTAATCAACGTGTGAATCATTCTAGCCCGCTAGGTCTAATAATACGAGCAGAGGCCTTTAGTGGCATCTTAAATAAGTTGTGAGCTCTCGGGTGATGATGAACTGAAAATAGCCGCAGTCTTTGATGACGCCCGGAGGTTGAGGCGTGTAAGACTGATGTGTGCTCCGCTGGGCTCAGACAAAGAGACCACATGTGGTGGCTTTACTACCTCTGCCACCGCATCATTAGCCACAGCTGGTGAGAGGTGTGTGTGTGTGTGTGTGTGTGTATGGCAGAGGGTGGCTGATTGGATCAAGTCAACTCCATGGGAGAATGTGTATTTGTTATTTTAACTCTGGCCTGTCTGTCTCACTTTACCCACACACCGCTAGACACACACACACACACACTAGAAACCTTTACCTGTTTATGGCCATAAGATATCAATGAATGGCATTTTATATATATATATATATATATATATATATATATATATATAAAAAGATACTTCAAATGCTTGCAATGTGTGATCACACACACACACACACACCTTTGACACGTCGACACGTGCACAAACATAATACTCTTGTCCTCTATTTCAACTGGAACAGGATTTAAAAAGGTTCAAGAAGAGTCCATTCGTTTTTTTTTTCTTCCTGTAGACAAAGAAATCAAATGGCTTCATTTTCAAAGGCATCCAGGCTTTGTCTGATCAATTACACACTCCCTTTGTTCGTGTTTTCTTCCTGCTTGACCCAGTGACTGAGATATTAATTAGCCTACAGGTGTACTTCAAACCTTGCGCCCCTGAATACGACACAAAGCAGACTCTCCTCAGTTCCTAATAACGTACATGCTTGTAGTGTTGGGATATTGCAATATACACTATCTGTAGTGAGGGGTGATACTTTCTAATATGTAAACACTTCCATATGTTGTCTTACTTGCAACTTAAGGACAACTGTCCCATCTTATGCTATCCACTATGAAGGCAGCACAAAGGGGTAATGTACTGCACAATCTATTGAGATATGCATCTTTCTTTGGCAGTGGAACAAAGGCTTGGTTGCATGCTGTGCAAGATAAAAGTAGGCCAAGATATAGAGATATATACTCCATTTTGTTGCACTTGAGAACGGCACAAAATGTTTTGAAAACACAAAGCTTTGCCGCATATCTGCTACGGCGAGCAGCGACATCATAGTTACACTGTGTCAGAAGGAGAAACACAGTGTAAATCTTGCAAAAGCAAAACAAATGGCAGACCACAGAGCAAGAAGTGAGATAACAAAGCAAAAGAATATCTATGACAAATGCTAAAATATGACATGCTTCGCAGAGGCACTACAAAGAGCCTCATATGGGAGTTGATAACAGCGCAGAGATACAGGGCCTATGGATAAAAATCTGCCACTGAATCACAACATTCATTTTTCAAAGTAGCAGCAGGCGCAAACACACAGCTACACAACAGGGGTGTGACGAAACACAAAATACACCAGTTACAATAATATATGATCCTGCAATCAAAGACAGGCTTTTAAATCAAGCTGCACTGTGTGTGTGTGTGTGTGTGTGTGTGTGGTGGATCACTGAAGTGTTAATATGATTATCCCCTTGATTAACTATATTATCTGCATCCCTTTAAGAGCACAGATGAGTGGCTTAAAGAGCTAGCGAAGTGATTACTCTACCCATGTGTGGGCGTGGACTGACTTTGTGTTGTGAGTCCGTCCATGTTTTAATAATCCCCGCCTCCACAAACCCCCCCAAGCAAGTTAGGCCTTCAAACTTCAATGTATGACAGATTGAACAGTTGTTTTCTTGTTGTTTTTTTTTGCGGTAACTTCTTTACCGCAAGAAAACACTCGCAACGCATCTCTTTTAGTTTGATGACTAAATTTGGCATCTCTTTGTTTGAATCATCCTGAGGGTGTGCCGAAAAGCTGATTCATAAAACTAAAAATAAACAAATTGCATCTCAGTAATAAGCTGTTTCCTTTTAATGTCTACCTAGGCAACCCTGTCTCAAAGAGTAACCGTGATATGATTTCTTTGCCAAGCACATTTTAAAGGGAAACATCGTTTATGGCTGGATTATGTCTGGGGGCAACATTTTTTTCAAGTGTAGGAAGTGCAATGTTTTAGTTCAAAAAGCAGGACTTTTTGGTGTTTAAGCAACAAAAGCCCTCTGGTTAATGTTTGGGATAATGATTTTGGTAATATGTTAATAAAGTGAACATGCTGTGTCTTATTTGGATTCTCAATATTTGACTATGATCTTTCCCAAACCTGAACCAAATGCTTCAAGTGCCAAAACATGACTGAATACATACATCAGGCTTAATTTGCTGTGAGAGGATAGATAGTGAGAGCCCAATGTTAAACCCACACCCAGAGGCTTTAGAACTTCAAAGCTGGAGTTCTGCTTTTATTACGTCTTATGTCTTAGAGCAAACTATCAAAGGAGTCACTCAGAGTTTGCATGAATGTTTCTTTTATACCTACATGCACATTTTATTTTTAATTTTTTGGACATTCATCTCCAAGAGTCAAGCAATCCTCTTCCTTGGCATGTGGGTCTGTGTGATGCATGTCAATGTTACCTAATACTATGCGTAGCTTCGCAAGGACGTTATGTTTCGTTAAACCGTAATTCCCGATCATAACACCATCATTTACACACCCCATACCCTCCCTACCAGCACACACACACACACACACACACACACACACTGCCAGATGTGCCCAACTCATTATTATTGGCCCTGACTGGCATCTAGAGAGCCATCACCATAATTGGCATGCTTGTTTCCATTATCAAACACTCGCACATGCACGTATGCTCACACTGATATAGCAACAAAGCCACACACACACACACAAAATGCAATATGCCGACCCAGTTCTCAAGAGCTCGGTCAGTCCAGTCAGCAGAAAATAAACCGGGGCAGAGATAAACAAGAAAGGAGAGGAGGAGGACATTAAAGCAGGACGGAGAAACAAAAATAAATGAAGAGCACGGATGAAAGAGGTTCAGAGGAAGACAAAGAGGTGGAGGTGGACAGAGGAATTCAGAAAGACACAATAGTGGAGCGGCAGTAGGCTGGCGAGATAGAGAGCTGGTGGGAGAGAATACAGTGAGAGGCATCGACACAGACAGAGAGGGAGAGACGAGAGGGAAAATGAAGGATGAGTGTTGGCAGAGCAGAACATCCATCTTTGTCGCCCGCTGCCATCAGCTTTCTTGACACAAACCCAGACAATTGGCTATAACTATCTGTGTGTGTTCTGTGTTCGTCAGAGGGTAATACCAACAAATGTCACACACACCTACACACACGCACACACACATCAGCCGCCTCCTGATGTGTAGCTAAGTAGAATAGTAATCAAGCTATTCATTAGTGCAGTAACAAAGGCCATTACTGGCTAATCAACAATCTCCAAACTCAATCGAGGAAAGCTAATAGAAATTTAATCCAACAGCGCACATGAATACGGTGAAGACCGTGTGTGTGATTGTGTGTGTGTGTGTGCACGTGTGTTGATATTAGACAAAACAATTAACTCATTGTGATGCGATGAACAAAAGGACTTTGTTGTTTCAAACAATTACAGGAGAGTAACCATCACGGCGTTCAAATAAACCCCAAAACAATTTGTCTTAAATTGGTTCCCTCAGCATCAAATAATGTAGCACTTAAACTGAAATCAGACCCGAAATGTGCCAAATGAAACTACAATGATGCACCGGGAAGTGTTTCTTTCCCCTACTCATTCATATGGTCGCCGTGGACACAAGGGCAGACCACAAGGACGATGGAGGAGGCTGCTCCACCCTGCTGGAGTGCACAGTCAGACAGTGTGGCAGCTAAATCATATCGAGTTTGTTCAATACAGCTCCATTGGTATATACAGTAATATGAACACACACTTCACATCTGCTTTCACGTCTATTATACACATAAAGTAAACAACATGTATTTTTTTTGACATTACACAGAATACTGTTGTTTGAAAGTGCTGAAGTAGCAACTGCTCATTTGGAAAAACAAGCTATAGTGTTGTGAGCATGTGTGTGTTCATTCTGCTTACTCCACACTGCTGTGACTCTTCTCTTGGCATCTCTACACCTGCCAATTTGGAGCATTGTAAACATTACAAATGGCTATTTTTTGGTGCCAACAAAACCTCTGGACTAATTGTCCTCTTAACTTCAAGGGCTACACCTCACTCCCACCTCTACTAGAGGAAGACATCACTAGCATTTCCCTGCTAGTCCTCCCTTATTGCAAACCAAACAAAATCTTCCTTTTTGTTCTGGCCATTAAGTTTTAATCCCTCGCACTTGCTAGAATCCACAGAACACAAGCAGCGAGGCATTTTCTCCACAATGACTTAAATGCAACATGTTCAAATGTATTTTCAAGCCAATTCCGTTTGAAAACCGAGTCGGAAAATCTAACAAGAGGCAGGCACAAATGGGTCTCCATTAAGGTTGTGAAGAACTGTGACTTGCTAAACAACATGATTTAGGAACATATTAAAGGAGCAAACAACATTGACAAGAGGCTGTCTGCAAGACGGGCAGTCGTGCATAAAGCACATAAACAGACAAACGGGGAGATATTATGCAAGGAGACAGATGGACAAAAGAAAATAGAATAAACTGTGTTGACGGATGAAGAGACAGAAACATATATCAAGTACACCCCAAGACAGTAATGAATTCCAGCGCTATATTTAAGTTCTAAAGTGGAGGAAGCCTACTGCTGCAGGAAGTGAACGAGCTGATTTATTCTGTAGCATCAGTAGTGGATGTAAAAAAAAAACACTTAAACTCGCTGCACGGGATGCTGTTACTCGTTCAGAGGATGCTGAATCCGGAGAAGCACAAACGATGAAGTAAAAAAGAAACGGTTTGATGTCAAATCTGAGGCAAAAAAAGAAAAAAGTCATTATGGAAGTAGAGCCCAGTGTTGCTGGACTTTATAATTAATTCCTCAAAGATACATGTATGAACACTACGTCTCCAGCAGCTCCTTGTTCCAGGTGCATACCTACAGAACTGTTTAGTAATATATAGAAATTAAGTATGTTTTGTTTTGTTTTATTTCATTAAGGCATAATGTTTTGTAATATAATGAAAACAGTAATTGAACAAAAAATAAATTATACAAATATTATTGTAATTTAAATATTTTGTATTATTACAATTGGAGAATTGAAGAAAACGCAATAACCAATTATTTTTGCATTTATGTCAGCACTCAAATGTGCGTGAGTATATGCTTTTTGAAAGTTCGTCGGATTTGTTCCCACACAAGAAAACATTGGTGAATGCCAGAATCTTCACGTGAAAACTGCGTAAGTGTGTGGTTTAAGAAAGCTTGGTGCGTGAGGCCCGATGATGTCCGTGCAGTAGGTAACGGTTGTTAGCGATAGCCTTGCCAGTCAAACACATTGATTGTGTGAAGTGTGATTTTCAGTCATCTGTGCCATTCCACATCCCCGTCTTAATTGGCCATATGTCCTGGTGTTTCTGTCTGCATCCTCGCTACACTTGGGAGGCGATTAGGACAATCCTGCTGCCCGCTGCCACTGTGGGGAATACTCTACAACCACCAACCCACTACAGCACAACTGACGCCAGGACAGGGCACACCTGGCAGATTGTGCAGGTTAACGTAAGGTCACTGAACACGCACACGCATATACACAGCATGGAAGTGGGTGGTAGAGTGTGCACGTGCGTGTTGATGTCAGTGTGTCTATATGTGTGCATGCCAACATGGGATTCCAGCCGCTCTGACAGCTTAATTAACTAGATCCATGCGAGTGACATAAAGACCTAATTAACCACATGGACATAACTGGGTCACTGCCGACAATCATCCCACAGTGATCTTCTCAAAGACATCTAAAAGTTATCTGTTTCAGCCTGTTTAGAGTTTGGGATGCATTCATTTTACGTCACTTATGAACACACTTTATCTTCGTAAGTCCTTCTGCACCTGTGTTATTACACAAGACATACAAGCAACAGACTTCCATATTACATGATGCAGTATGGTGGCCAATTATTTCAGATTTCTGTTTGTAAAAATTAATGTTAATTCTACAAAAAAAGAGAGTATAAATATAGGTAGTATTGGGATCATTCTTCCACATTTGCCAACATTTTGCAATTAAAAAGAGGGTTTGGTAGGTAGACAGACAGACAGACAGACAGACAGACAGACAGACAGACAGACACAAAAACACTGTATGATCTACTGAAACCGATGTGTGGGCAAGAGCAGAGAACTCTCCGATGTCTTGTGGGAACAAAGACTTAGGATATGTTCTTAAAAGAGTCGTAAACCACTAGGAATTAAAATGTGTTGGGGCATTGAGGATGAAGTATGTATATACAATCCCCAACGTGCAGCGGAGTGTGAGGCAGAGCAGAGCGCTCTCCAAGGTGTCCTATAGACAGAACTGGGACGCAGGAGGACACCCAGTTGGACTGGGACGGGCTTTACAGCCTACAACTCCACTCATGGCACACATACGGGACGATACAAGGGTATTACTAGACAACGTGACTAGAAATATCACGTCTTTATATCACAATCGCAGCATTTGGTTTGCAAGACTCAGCAGCACATAAGATAATTAACATCATTTTTAGCTACAGTATGTCCCGAGAACTCTAGTAAAGCCACATAGTTAATGGTTCCCTCTTTGCAATGTAAGCTTATAAATAATAGGTAGAAAGGAGAGGATGGAGGAAGAAAAGGGAGAACAAATAGAAGCAGGTGAAATGAAGGAGAGGAGAGAGGAAAGGAAATGAGAGGTAAAACAAGGAAGCTGTTCAGCCAAAAGGAGGTCACAGATGTGCTGAACAGAAAGCCTGCATTGGCTTCTCTAGAGAGGGAGAGAGAGGGAGAGAGAGAGAAAGAGAGAGCATCACCTCTGAGATTTAACACAGGTGCAGATGCTTCACAGTGATCTATTAGACTCACCCTCTCATGTCAACATTCAAGAGAGCAGAGAGACAGAGAGAGAGGGAAAGATGGATGGGGAAAAATCTCAAGAGATGGTCGGATAGAGAAAAGGTATTTCCACGGCAATGGTGAAGGAGCGAGGGAAAGATGGAGAGGTAGGGAGGCGGTGATTATGGCGGAGGAGGAGGAGGAGGAAAAAGGAGTGCAGGTTAGTTGCAGATATCTGTGGGTGATCCATTAAAGCTAACCTGACAATATCAACGGATAGGGAGAGGAAGCAAGACAGGGAGCTGTGGAGGGAGGGAGGGAGAGAGAGAGAGAGTAATGGAATGAAGAGGGCGAATGAAAAGGTAATGAGGAGTTGAGGGAGACGGAGGGAAAGGATTTAGAATTTCCATGCACTGTCAACAATTAGGGAAGAAAGATGGAGGGGGAGCGGAACAAGATGGAGGTGCTGAATGGAGAGGAAACGGAGTGGAGAGAGTAGATGGGGAGGAAAGCCCGAGATGATCTATTAGGCCGAACACTTGGGAAAACAAGAGAGTGAAAGTTAAAGTAATCCAAGTGAATGTGGGGGAGAGGGGGATGGAAAAGAGAGAGATGAAACCAGAAGAAGATAAGAGGAAGTTGGCATGGGTTACCTAAGAAATCATGTGTGTCAATGTGTGAAAAAATAAATCCACCACTGAGTCCAGCTATTGTCAACATTCCCAAGACATCCCGCGAGCATCAAAGACACGGCATTACAGAGACGGGCTCCCACTTTGGAGGATTGATAGATGGGCTGCATTCTTGAGACACGGTGGAGGTGGTTGGCGAGTAAATAGGAGAAAAGAGATGTGCAGGAAGTGAAGGAAGGAGAGAAGAAGGGCAGTGAAGTGGAAGCTTGAAAGCCATGAAAGAGAACACATCAGACTGCAAAGACAAGTAGAGACTCTTTAAAGCAAAGTACTGAAACCCCAATGCTTCCACACAAACACTACCATCAAATAACACAGCCAGGTGGGAAATAAAACGCTACCAAAACGGAGCGGTTTTGATTAAAGCTGCTTAGCAATAGATTTATTTTCCAGGAAATTGATAATCACTGGAATTGCTGAAAATATAGTTATGTAATTGAACGTTTTGGTGGATTCATTGCAATTATTGAAAAATATAAATGTGCGATATTTCATCATAAATAATAATCGTAAATTTAGATACTGTTGGGAAGAGTGGTGGGAGAACCAAGACAAGAGAGGCAGGTGGGTTCAGGAGCAAAGCCCTTTCTACTGAGACAAGAGATTCATGAACTGCTCACTCAATTGCTCATGTCAAATTTGACTTTTTTCACTGTTATGTGCTGTTTTAATGGTGTGTTCAAGCTTGTTCTCCTCGTAATTAGAAATTTCCATCAGAATTTGAACGTCGCACTGGTCTGCACATAATACTTTCAGTGAAAGGCAAGAAGAAGGCATCAGCAAATAATATTCATCTGCAAAATGAAATACAATAAATATGCCTTTCCGAATCATGCAAATTAAAAATACAAGTCATTGCTTACCAAGTGTGAGAAACCAAGAAAGAAGGGGAGAAAAAGGAAATTAGAAAATAAGTGAACAAACAAACAGAGTAGATAGAAAAGCACTCAGACTTGGAGCTCTCAGGATGGAGATGCATGGGGACTGTGTGAGCAGTAGCTGAAGGGAGGAGGAAAGAAACAACAACAGAGATGACAGTTTGGGGTGAGTATTAGGGGATGGCACGTTGAAATGAGACCCTGGACTCCAATCATTAGAGGAAGAGGCAAGATGAAAAACATCCAAATCCACTCAACGGCTCAGACTCGTCGGGGAAACGTTTCCCCAAACAGATGCTGACCCAGTAACAGTCAGAATAAGAATCAACACCTCAGACGTCACCAGGGAAAAGGGCTTTCTATTTGTGATAGGAGACCTGAAGGGAAGGGTTCTCTCTTCTGTTTTAATATAGCACTATGTCAACAGGCAGTATTTGTTCTGCTTGCAGTGTTTCATAAGAGCAAAGTTAAATATGTTGACAGTGATGAATATGAAGGCATATTTTGGTAGATTTATTCATTTATCCATCCATCCATTTTCTTCCGCTTATCCGATACCGGGTCGCGGGGGCCGCTGCCTGAGCAGGGACGCCCAGACTTCCCTCTCCCCGGACACTTCCCCTAGCTCCTCCGGGAGGACCCCAAGGCGTTCCCAGGCCAGCCGGGTGACATAGTCACTCCAGCGTGTCCTGGGTCTTCCTCGGGGTCTCCTCCCGGTGGGGCATGCCTGGAACACCTCCCGAGGGAGGCGTCCAGGGGGCATCCGATGCAGATGCCCGAGCCACCTCAACTGGCTCCTCTCGATGTGGAGGAGCAGCGGCTCTACTCCGAGCTCCCCCCGTGTGACGGAGCTCCTCACCCTATCTCTAAGGGAGCGCCCCGCCACCCTGCGGAGGAAGCTCATTTCGGCCGCTTGTATCCGGGATCTTATTCTTTCGGTCATGACCCAAAGTTCATGACCATAGGTGAGGGTAGGAACGTAGATTGACCGGTAAACCGAGAGCTTCGCCTTTCGGCTTAGCTCTCTCTTTACCACGACGGACCGATACAGCGACCGCATTACTGCCGCCGCTGCACCGATCCGCCTGTCAATCTCACGTTCCATCCTTCCCTCACTCGTGAACAAGACCCCAAGATACTTAAACTCCTCCACATGAGGCAGGAACTCCCCCCCGACCTGGAGGGAGCAAGCCACCTTTTTCCGGTCAAGAACCATGGCCTCGGATTTGGAGGTGCTAATCCTCATCCCGGCTGCTTCACACTCGGCTGCAAACCGCCCCAGGACATGCTGGAGGTCCTGGCTCGAAGGAGCCAACAAGACCACATCGTCCGCAAAAAGCAGGGATGAAATCCAGTGGCTCCCGAACCAGATCCCCTCCGGCCCACGGCTGCGCCTAGAAATCCTGTCCATAAAAATAATGAACAGGACCGGTGACAAAGGGCAGCCCTGCCGGAGTCCAACATGCACCTGGAACAGGTCTGACTTACTGCCGGCAATGCGAACCAAGCTCCTGCTGCGGTCATACAGGGACCGAACAGCCCTTAGCAGAGGGCCCCCGACCCCGTACTCCCGAAGTACCTCCCACAGAATGCCATTTATCTATTAGGCATAATGCATACTTTTTTTTAGCATATTCACAGTTTATATCTGAATGAAGGAGAAATGTCTAGTTCCTCCACGACTACTTGTAAAGACAATAATGACTCTAATGGCTTCACTTAAGCAGACACAGCTAACCTCCTAAGAGAGATACTGCAGCGTTTAAGACTTTAAGGACTGTGTGACTGACTTTCCTGGTGGCTGTGAGCCAGTGTTGAGATGATTGACAGCTTGTTAAATCATAGAGCAGCCTTGTGCATGGTTACAGGTCAATGCAGTAAAAGTGTTGAAGCCCTCTGTTGCTTTCTTTATTTCTCACGAGAGTGATATATTTCGCATTTCCTGCTGATCCCTCCAGTACGCTAAGTACTTTAACATCACTAATGGCAACAATGGAAGATGGAGTAGGAGGAGGGACAGAAAGATGAAGGAGCCCGAGACGAGGACAGAGGAATAAAGGAGGACGTAACAGTGGGGGTTAAATGAGAGCGATGGGAGAGTATGCAAAAGGAACCACAGGATTCAAACTGAGAATTTAAAGTGTTTCAGCACTATGATATTAAACACCTGTCTTTGAATGAATGCTTTTTTTCTCGCAAGTTGCACCTATTGTTTTTGTTTTGTTTATTTGGCAATTTACTTTAAAAAAAAAAGACACCACACATTTAAAATTAAAATTAAAACAATTAAAATGCTTCAAGGTTAACAAAAGAAAGGCACATGACTTATTTCCAACATGAAGACAAAGGATGAAAGTGGTATTGTTCTGATGCTTTAGTGCAAAATGCATATCATAAAACATCCTTAAAACAAAATGTATGAATAAAATGCATTTAATTTGTGTTAGGAGTGGAAACTATCCCTTTCAGTGATGTTCTAATACGACGGTATGCATGTGTGCAGGCATTAATGTGCAGCGTGTTTCAGCGTGTATGTGTGCGCGTGTTAAAGCTGATTCACTGTACAGTGTAGGAGTGCTGATGACACTCCATAATTATTAAAGCATGAAGAGGCTCTGAGCTGATTGGGGGCATGCTAATCCTTTTTAATTGACTCTCCAGCTCTCCAGTGTTATTAAAACCGCCCAATAACAAAATCAGCTTTGCTTTATTAGCCGGGTCAGCTGAACTATCGAAGACCTCCCTGTTTGTTCGTGTGGCAATTTGTTGATGGATCTACAGTGAAGCTTAAGTACCAACAGCAATAGGGACTTTTTTTGTGTGTAATTGCAGGAAATTCAGTGTCTTTTAGGTCAGTAGAGTTAATGTTGGCTTTTTAAAAACATTACCGATGACAATGATGTTTTTCCAACCTGTTAACCAAGCTTTGTAGGAATAATGCATTCAGAATTGTGTTTCTGCAGAGTTGTTGTTTTTGGTGAGTGTGTTGATGACGGTGATATTCTACACTATGAAGTTGAATGTGTTAAAAACAAAAGAACCGCTTCTTCAGCAGAATAATTCACTTGCATTGGTCAATGCAACGCTTCTTTGATAGGATTTCCCGAGGCCGGGCATGAAACTGAAGCATCGATTTTAAAGGAACACAAAAGGAATACAGGTTCCAACATGAGCAGCATATTCTCTCTTCATGGTTCCCAAAAGAGCTTAAGGAGCATCTTACCTCCTAAGTGCAGTACGTCTGCCTCTGCAAGGTCACAGTTAAATAAGACGAAAGCCATCAATTTTGCTTCTGAAATAAGCAAAGCATCAATAGCGCCAAAGAGCTTTTTTGCAGAATTCTTGACAAGACGATTTAATATAATTCCAGTGTGTAAGCAGTATGATGGTTAATACTCAGCAAAAATATAGTCATTTGATTTCACACCACCAAAACACATTAACATGTGTTAAATGAAGGACTGGCAGTTATGGATTTAAAGATCACGTATCAAAACAAACATATTCTCGTCTCAACACGGCCATTATCAGATAATGTTCACGTATCAACACAGTCACATTTATCAAAAAAATAATTGCATCGACAATGACCTCCTTTGGTAACTCACTGAAGACTCATTTGCTGAATAGTGATAGGCCTATATGTGAAAAGCAATTAATTTGTAGCAATTATTTCAAAGCCCTGGCTTATTAAACTTTTTCAGTCTTGGTCACAATTGAGGAATTTACTGTCCCAAATGCTCTCGTAGTTAAGCATTTAAAATAATCTCCCAACACTTGCAGGCAGTTGGACTATTTTTAGGTGTTAATTTATTTCATGAACACTTTTCTAATTTGTTCATTGTATATCAATAATATGCACAAACCTAGATGTTACAGGCTTGCGTGAAAAAACTTTTACAATTTCACAAGTTTTCAACTTTTCTTGTGCTGCTAAAAGACTTACAAGGTCTAACAACTCATAAAACTTGACAGAACAGAGCACAGTTCTGTTACTTGACACTGTCGCACCCAGTGTCATAACAGTGTGCTCATTCATCCGTGACAACACTGTCAGGACGGCCGAGGGCAGCGCAGCCTCGCTGCCTGACAACGCAGTACACTCTACACTGCCGTGTCACCGTCAATCCAAAGCTTTGTCTCAGAACTGTGTCGAGAAAGACCGGGGCGTGAGAGACGGGGATAGTGACAGAAAAAGACAAAGTGAAAAAGTAGACAAGAGTCCGGAAGAAAGTGTGAGAACGTTTTTAAAAACAAGACATGATCTGAAATGGAAGCAAAAAATAGCTGAGATGGGAACCTGTGCAAAGGTTCACGCAAGGCACAGAAAATCAGTGGAAAAACTCAACAAATAAGCATTACTTTAAAAAAATGAGAAATAGAATTACCGCCTCCGCCAACCAGTGATGTTTGTCCAAAATGTCACCACTATTTCATCCCATTAGGATAATTAACATATTCGTTTTTAAGTTATGGATCACAGGGATGTTTGACCGCTAAATTATAATCAGATATTTCTTGAGTCAAGTGGACATTGGTACCAAATTTGAAGAAATTCCCTCGAGGCGCTCCCTAGATAATGAAGGGACATGAGTCACAGTGACCTTGACCTTTAATCACCCAAATCCTGGACGTTTGTGCCAAATGTGAAGTCATTCAGGAGTTCTTGAGATATTTCATTTACAAGAATTGTCCAGACGGACGGAGGGACCGGCGGACGGACAGCCTGCAGATACAATGCCTCTGGTCATGGCTGTCGCCGACGCAGAGGCATGAAAAGAGAGTGAAGAGTCAGCATTTGACACTCGCACATGTAATACTCTTTCCATGTCACAGCCACAAAGACATTCAAACAGGGTTAATTACAAAGGTGGACTAAGCCTATAGTGTTGCCAAAGCCTTTGAATGGGTAATGAAAGGGGAAGAGAGTTTTCGTTTTTCCTAATTTAGAGGGTGTGGAGAGGATCTACACACCTTCATTATCACCTACTCTCATACTTCTGAGTCAAGCACCCACTCAACCCCCTACACACAAAGCAGTCCTAGTCTCAAACAGCCTCAAAGCCCAGACCACAGACAACCAAAACCACATAAGATCACTGGCCTGCATGCTTCCTGCATCCTGAAGATGGAGGGAAACAACGCAGGTCGAGGTTGTTAGTAAAGAGACAAAACACAGGGGATTAAACATAATGAGAAGCTTCCCTTTTTTAATTTTCATTGATAGTTGCTTTAAATGCCCCAGATGATAGACGGGTGCACTGTAAGTGCTCGCAGTTACGGTGAAGTCCAAGATAAAACGTCTGGGTTTAGTGTTTGTGTTAGAGGTTATAACCCTACTGAGGAATCGAGCAGCAGAAAAACTAATTGTATTTCTGTATTAAGATACAGAGAAAGTAGTCAATAGAGAGAAAGAAAAGAAATCTGATAGCTCACGCTGAGATTCTGCAACCGAAAATCCACATTTCCAATGCAGTTCTGCAGCCTGCTGCTGTCTGAATTTACTCACACGGCTTATCACTGTATGAAAAGCCTCACGGGGCTCCTAAAATCGCAGCTTACCTCGATGTATATGTGCCCCCTCCCTCTTCGTGTGTGTGCGTACTCAAGTGTGACACTATCTCTGTGAAAATACAAATTGGTTATAAAAGACTGCACGGCCGTGTGGCACAAAAGTAAAGGAGTCAGAGAGATAAAGCCCAATGCATGTGTGTTTGTGTGCGTGTGGGTCCACACACGTCATTAGATAATGATCACAATCCCTCTCGACATCGCCAACATCCATCCACAGTACATTTAAAGCCCAGGAGCCGCTTGTCCCATTTGTAAATGACTGCAGTGATAGGCCATCACAACAGCATTTTAATAATCTTAACACCATTTCAATAATTCACCCCGGCAGTTGGAATAATAATAATAAAAAAGAGATGCTGACTAATCTGTGGATTACGGTGATGATTTCTGACAGAGGTTGAGGATCAAGGTAAAATGTGATGGGAGATGAGCTGCGGGGGCTTACTATGCTTGCTCAAAGAGGATTAAGGTAAGGATCTATTGGGGAGGCAGCATTACATAAATTGTTTTCATGCACAGACACGCGCACGCAGACACACACACACACACACACACACACACACACACACACACACACACAACACACACACACACTAGGAGGTCCAGGATGAAAATGACTTAATTCTTCTGCTGTGGTGGTCACAACATTTTTCAAAGCTACAGATGATCCAAAGCTTTATTTGATATTACACATTCTATCTCTAGACCATTCCTATTCCTTGTATTCATTCACTTTTATTGGAAAAAAGACCCATTAAATCTATTGACCAAGCTTTTGATGCAAGAATTGGTAGATTCTGGTAAAATCCACATTTTGAATGTATAATACAGAACATGCAAATAACATATGTAGTAGTATTTAATTTATTTGTCCGTGAGGCTCAGAGGAACATTAAGTTCACATTGAGTGAGATCTGAAAGCGATTTGAAGCTAAAGGAATGAAATAGATCCACTTCTATCTCTGGACACAGGAAGAGCCAAAGTCATTTGTTAGACAGTTTAAGTCACACTCACTGGCCATTACAGCACTACAGCACCACCGATGTTATAACCTCCGGACAGACTCTGCTAGTAAACGTCATTATATGACACATTTACAACGCTGTGTCTGTGTACAGTATTCTGTACGAGTGTGAGGTAGCCATTAGCGTTTTAGCCAAACGGCACCACTGATGCGTCCTGACAGAAAAGTCTGCTGTCATTTGCATCACAAAGAGTCATTCACGTACAGCGACACACACAGCGACACACACACACACACACACACACACACACACACACACACAAATGCCTGTACTTACTCCACTCTGGTTAACCCAGAAAGTCATTCACAAAAAATGACATCTATGGCCTGTGAGGGAAGACAAATTGGTGCAACTGAGGATTCAAACAAACACATCTTTGTGCCATATTTATCCTAGCTACTTTCTGGGTGGCGTGGCCGTTTAATGCCTGAAGTTAAAACTTTTCAGTTGCTGGCTGTGCTCGGCTACACAACAGCAAGCCCAGAGTTGGCAGCTGGATGTTTGTCTTGCTCAAGGACACTTAAGCAGGACAAATGGTGCTGAATGCTGGCCCATATTGAGCTTGGGGCTTGAATCTAAATCCCAAGGACAATCTCCTGATGCCACCCTGGTGAACAATGATATGTTGCTTGACATTTGTTGTGATGTAAATTTAATAAAATATAATAATATAACTTCTCTCAATGAAAGGTGTACTCGGTCTCTGACGTTATTGAGAATGTAGCTCTGAGGTGGAAGATAACCCTCAAACAGATAATCTATAAATTGATTATAAGTCATTACAAGCGGATAACTAAGACCAATTTAGGTGTGGATTGAGTGGTTAAGAATGTGACAGGAACTTGACCAGGCTCCAGACACATATCCAGTTACTGTCTGGGTCTGTGTGTGTGTGTGTGTGTGTTAGGAATAGACACGTGGAGTGCCTGTCACCACACACTGATGTGTTTATTTCACTGCAGCTGGGGTAATCACTCACACGCAGAGACAGACACAGACAGGCACACACACACAAATATTCACATAGACACTCACGGTCACGCAACACACACACACACACACACCTGCTATGTGGAGTCAACCAGCTTGGCCTGAGGTCACTCCTTTGGCTTTCAAGACAAAAAAAAGAAGTATTCTTGCTGTCAGACTAATGCTTCTTCTGCTGCCTTAATGGCCTAATAATGTCAAAACATTTATATGAAATACAAGTTGGCTGCGTTTTTCACATGCTTGGTTTCTGTGGAGTCTGGTTTGGATGACCTTGGGCCAGAATTCATAGAAATAAAAAAATATAATAAAATGAAATCAGACTTTTCCTCTAAAGTGAACATTGTGCTGCACAAGTTGCAAGTTCTCTGAAATCACCCTCTGTGTCCATAAAGCGTTTCCTGTTGAACTGCTGAACCCTCCCCGCTGAATCCAATAGCTTTCCATCAGCATTTAAAGGCTTTCTATCTCCGTCTAAAGAGATTTAGATGTTTCTCAAGGATTCCACAATGCCTCAAATTGTGTCTCTCATGAGCTTCGGATTGAAAAAGAGAGAGAAAAAAACAGACTGACTGATGACAAGAGCAGTACTGTCAGAGGAAAGTGAAAAGAAAATAACAGTGCATTGGCTGGTGTAAAGACATTTTCTTTGCAATCTTGGATTGGTTTGACCCTGACCTCTGACGGCTAACAGTTGTGCAGCAGTTAAATCGATCCCTGGCTAATCTGTCCCTTAGTGCACCTTTTCTCATGTTTTAGTATGTGTGTGTGTGTGTGTGTGTGTGTGTGTGTGTGTGTTCAAGGCTTTGGCGCAGCATGTTGACAGCCACGTGATGCCAGCTGGGCATTACCATGTGGGTATCACGTATCAGGGCACCAACCCCATCACATTGACAACTTTACAACATTCGTCAACTGGTCGGCACGGCAACCGAACCTGCTAATAATAGAACACTTTTAGGGAGGTGACAGGACACGACAGCTGTCAATCAATTAAAGAAAAAATGGTTGTCTCTATGAAAGTGTGTGTGTGTGTGTGTGTGTGTGTGTGTGTGTAGGAGCAAGTAATAGAAAAAGACAATGGCAAAGAGACCAGACATGATAAGAACAAAGAGAAATAGAAAGTCAGGAGAGATTAAAAAAAAAAAAAGCTACTACCTGGTAATCGACTGGTTTTAAACCTGAATCCTTCTAATCAGCTTGGACAAAGATGTACTGCAGGAGAGACAGAGCAATCCATTCGCCCCGAGATCCCATTATGACGGGAGAAAGGAATGGAACAGGTAGCAAATTGACCCTTCTCCAAGCGCCGCCCCCTGCTGTCAAACTCTCAGAGCTACCGTGAGGCCCACATTGTCACTTACTGCACTCACTGAAGAGATATATATAAAAAAAAAAAAAATTAAATGAAAAAGTGATTCCAGAAAGTAGCAGACAGAAGGGTCTGCTCTTTGGGTTTGGAGGATATTATTTATGTCAAACTGATTCAGCAGAGAAAACAGGTGAAAAGAATCGAGATTGAGGCAGAAGACAATTAAGGAACAACGCTGTGAAACTTGATTTCTCTCAGATGAGTTAGAGATCTAGAAGTGAAAGGATCATCAAGACCATTATTCCAAACCACTCCTCCTTCTGTCTCATTCCCCCCCCCCCCCCCCCCCCCCAACACACTCTCCCACACTTTGTACGCTGGTCTCGCCCCCTCTCCTTCAGCCCCCCCCCCCTCTCTCTCAGGGGAGCTGTGTACTTAGAAGCAATTGAAAACGACTATCAAACCCCGAGGAGTGAAAACCTGATTCAGAGACTCCTTATCCGGCAGCGCAGCCCTCTCCAAGTGCCGCGCTGCTCTTCCCCCAGCGACCGACTAAATGAAATTATGTCTTTTTATCCATTCAGGAGGGAACGCAGCCAGACCAGGAATGTAAAGAAGAATCTGAATTGCCAATGAGGCTCTTCACTGTAGTTAAGGCCCTCGGGGAGTGGAAGTGACACGTGTGGCTCTCCCAAAGTGGATGTTTACCGCACGACACGTTTGATGAGTGAATAAACGTTGATGTAGATGCGGCACACGTAAAATATGATCTTACACAGAGGAGGAATGTTGAGAACTTGTTCATGTGTATATAAGTGAAGGCCACGGCTGTTTGACGTGCTAAAATAGCTACAAACCTCTGACCTCATAAAGTTTGCTTTACTTACAGAAGTGCCCTTGAGCAAGGCAGTGAAGTAAACTGCTTAAATGGCCAAAAACAACGACACAGATACTTTTCTAGGACGCAACTTTCTTTTCCCCCCACAGTTAAGGAAGCTGGTTGTGCTCATTCTGTTTCTCCCGTACTGCAAGTTTAATCATTCCACTTTTCCCCTATATGTATCCGTGCTAATGAAAAGGAACTTTTCCAGTGCTTTTGAATAAAAGTAGCAAACCACATTCGTTAATTATCCTCATTATTTTCTGCAAAGCTCAGGTGCAGACTGCAGAGTTTTAGCCCATATTCCCTCACTCTGAGATAGTTGTGCTGCAACTCAAATTGGCTCTCTGGAGACTTTAGGTTTAAAATTTGGATTAGTGTTACTTCATCGCAGCAGAGCTTTCAAGCCACTCAAAACGACATTGGGGCTGTTCCCCTGTTCCCCTGTGACTATTCAACACGGAAGTTGTTGCAATGCAAAACAATGCATTATATTTCTGAAAACATGTTGGGGAATTTTTTAAAAACGTGACAAAGTTGAAATTATTTTATTCAAAGCTTTGATTTGGTTCATTTATCAAACATGGCCCTTGTATTAAGATAAATTGTTTCGTTTTTTCATGCTGTGATTACGTTACAGAATCACATTTCATCGTTCATCTGTTACATTGTTAATAAACAAAACATATTGGGGTTTTGAGACATAAAGTCTTTTTGCTTAAGGCATAAAACCAAAAATGCTATTTAACAAACTTGTCAAAAGGGTGAGAAAGCATTTTCATTCAGCACACTCTTCAACCACCGCCCGTGAAAGAGTGCACTCATCAATGATCGGCCATCTGTCATTCACAGTTTCAGGCAATCTGAAAACGTGTCACATCTTAAATAACGGACTGTTTTTATGTGGCACATCCAAGTTATTTCCACTTGATGATTGCTTTTTTTTAAACATCTTTTCAGATCATCTGTTGTCTCCATGCTGACATCCCGTCTCAGTCCCCCCCCCCCTCTGACATCTTGCTTCACATTCACCTCAGATAGAGGTCAACACAATGTACATACCTCAGCAGCTGGTATCCCCCCCGGAGGGCGACACTGTAGAAGCACTTCCTGCTCCAGAGATACTTCCTTTCCCAGGGGTTCCTGTTCAAATGACTTCTTCAGGTCTGAGGAAAGAGACAGAGAGAGAGACAGGAAACTTAGTGACTAAAGTACGAGTTATGAGGTGAGCCAGATAGAACGCAACAAAAATCGTTGGAGATCACATCATAATCATATTGGAAAGCATATTAATTGAATTGACGCGACACGATTGTGATATGGTGGTGAATACGCTGCTCTGGTAGCCAGTAAAAAAGGTTGTTGCACACTGATCCACTGGAAAAAGAAATGATCACCAAACAGACCTTGACACAACAGATGCAACAAACATATGACAGCAATGTCAAGAATTCCATCAAAACCCCCAAAAGCCTGAATGGACAGCGGGAGGACATATTTGTGTGGGAGGCAATTTTGCAAAAGCATCCTGTGATTCCGCAGTCAGGGGAGCCATTTAGGAAGATGGTGCCGTGCCATTGTAAACCGGGCTCATTACCTCATTTCCACGGCAACAATGACACAGTAATTATGGAGTTGGTGGTTGAAGTCAGTCATGCATATGTTGACTTCTCAGACTCTCCTGTCACTTTGGAAATGTACACAACAAGGAAAAACACTTAGCTTTATATTCTGAGAGGCAAGTTAGGCTCACAGGGGTGCGTTAAACACACACACACACACACACACACACACACACACTTCTGATCATGCTTTTAGTGCTTTAGCTGCTCTCAAAAAACTAAACACAGGCTGCTCTGTTGCGTGTCACCGTCCAATCACTACGCACGATATTTCACCCCTCGCTTTCATTCCGTATAGAGACGCCAGAGTTTGGGGATCTCAAGCGGGCCAAAGACAAGAAATGATTCACATTAATGGTCCACATGCTGTGATAAATGACAACATTACAAAGCAGTGTGGAATGCATTGTCATTTCTTCCACAGGACGCTTTACAGAAGATTCAGCTGTTTTCATTTGGAAGGGAGAAACGCTCACAGTAGCAGACTTTAAGGCAATTAGCGAGCCTTTTAAATAAAAACAACAGAAGATGGAAAGGCAGAGGACAGGAGGTTGGAGACGAGGCTTTGAAGGACATGATTGAAAAGATTAAACTCTTCGGGTGGGTAGATAAATTGATGGATGGAAGGGCAGTTTTATCTGATCTTTACGCCAAATATTTTTCTTCCCCTTTCACTCTTATATATTCTTCCACAAAAGACTGCATTTCAGTCATTGTGAGGGTTCAAAAGGGGAAGCCACACTTCAGTTGTTCATGTTGAATCTCCACGTCTTGTCTCTGCAACTCTGTGAAGTGAATTTCCTTCACTACTTACAAAACTTCCCCTCACACGGCAATGCCATTCAATTTCAGCCTTGTCCTTTGCTTTCCTGCTCACCTCCCTAGTCTGCTGCCATACAGCACATTGTACACGTATATCACTGCATAAGCAGCTGAGCTTAACACATGATAAAATAATTAACCTGCCAGAGAAAAGGGTCATAAAACAAATTGGAACCTGAGAGCGGTGGCAGCGTTGCAGGACTTAGCAGGTAAGGTTATTTATGAAGCTGATGTGATGGTGTTACGGATTTATCGAACATATGGAGAAGGTGGATATTTTTCTCATCCAAGCCTTTAGTGCAAGTCAAAGGTTTATGATCTCAAAAACATCTGAAATCTGCCCTTTTTATACAATCAAATGTGTATATATTACTATGAATATTCATGTGTGCACATAGGTAAATAGAAATGTGTATCTGCTTTCAGCATTGTAAAGCAAATTGATCCATTTGGATGGGAAATGTAACCTGACCCACCAGATGTTTTTTTTTACATTCTTCGAAGACATTGCAAATTGTTTCCAAAACACTTTGCAATGCCAGTTGAGAGAAGAACAAAACCAGTGACTCTGTGACATTCTTTCCTCTTTTTTGAATGAAGAAATACAGAGTTCTGATACAACTGATGCTATTTCTACATTAACATCTTCCCAGCTGCCATTATTGTTAAGAACCAACAGTCAACACACAAAACATATTTCCGTGTGATATGTGATCCTGTGGTCTCCAGCGCCATCATGCCCAGAGAGGTCAATTCAACTGTATTCAAGTGATACAATCTTGGGTATTAATACTAAAAACTTTTTCACTTTGAAGAGTGTGAGAGTCACTTTGTTAGAGTGCATCGTAAAGGATGGCTGCAGCTGTTGGAGACAAATCCTCTCTCCGCTGTCCTCCTTTTTAAAACCATAGAGAAAACATCCATAGGAGGGTGTGTGCGTGTGTGTGTGTGTGAGTGTGTGCGTGTGTGGTGTGTGTGTGTGGCGTTATCCTTCTGTCCTCTTACTCGCCTGGTTCCCAGGTGTACTCCTAATCACCTTATCCATCAGCTGCGGTACAACGTTTGTGGACACACACAGACACAAACACACACTAGGTAGAACATTACTTCAGTGATGAACCGGTCAACTCAGTCTCTCTGTATTCCATCAGGACAGTCACCTTACAGCAGGAGTCAGAGCCAAGGAGGAGGAGAGGTAAAAGGGCTGTGGGGGGTTGAAAGATGAGATGGAGAAGAGAAAGGAGGAAGGAGGGAGAAGTTGGCAGCACACGGCGGGACCATCAAACTCGAAATGCCAAAACCAGCTGCTTGGTCCGTACCAAAACACTTTTTCATGTCCACCACAGTCTCTTTATCAAACCATTCAACAGAAGCACATGTCAGCGAAGTCCACCTGGCATCATCTGTAATTTATCTGCCTCATCTCTCTCAAAACCTCCGAGCTATCAATCTGAGTGTGATTACATCTCCTTTATCGCCGTCCCGATCTCACAAAGACAAGAGGAGAGATGAAACGTCTCTGAGCGTACATCTCTGCTGTTTCATATTGAGTTGTTTTCAATTGTTTGAATGTGTAATCATGAATCACTCTCTCCCCCAGCCACACAGATAGAATCAAAGGGTGGAGAAGTGTATAGATGGATGTCTCCGCCGTGTTATTGGGGGAAATCTGTTAAACTGCAATATTAGCTACGTGAATATAAGGATTTGAATCCAGTGGTGGATCAGAAAAATGTTGGTTTAATGTAATACGACTCACACTGATGTGTGTTTATGGTGGTTAAAGGAATGGTGCAAATATGTGTAAGGCTCTATAATCAATGATTTAGATGCACATCAAACTGGTCAGCAGTGTGCGACTTGGTGACCGCTGTTAGATGTGTCCTTGACTATAAAATGCATCATGTAGTGATGCTCATATTTAAAAAAACGTCACAAATTAGTATGCAGAGTCTCTCTTTGTAAAGTACTGTAACTAAAAACTAAAACAAACTAAAAGGTAAGGAAATATAAGGACAAGTGACGCATACAAACTCACCCCTAAAAAAGTAATTTGGTTCTAAATAATGTTCATATGAAAAAAACGAAATATGAATCTGCATGTAAGAACAAGGTGTCAGATGTGATATTGCCATCTGTTTTCTAGAGATACACACCGCTTAGATTCCCCAAACTCTCCAGAACATCATCCCACCTGATTGACAAGGTTTCATTTCATGCAAAAAATAAATCGCATTATTATCAGATTTCTGAGCTCTACTGGTTAAGAGAGTTACGTGAGGACACAAAGTATTTCAGAGGCTGAATGATAACTTCATAATACAGTCAATCCCTGTGGGGGATGACAGCCTGAACAGAGCATGATGGTTCATTATGGGAGTAATCACCCGAAGCTTTAGCCCTAAATCCACCACATGGCTACCCACACAACACAGTAGACGCGCGTACACGGATACTGAAAGACAAGGAGAGCGATAGAGACGGTGAGATACTGTCACAGGGAGGACGATACACCCAGGAGATGGAGACTAACAAGCAGGCCCAACGCATACAAACAACCACAAACACAAATGCTGCGATGCTCACAGCGGGGATGGAAAAACAGACTTGCGCATGAAAACACAAATGCACAAAGAAAAAATCAACAGAAAAAAAAAAAAAAAAAATCTGCAGATACGAGTGGAGAATGAGGAAGTGATTGAGGGCTGAGACACACTTCTCTTATGCCAGCCAATTCCAGGAACAATTTCCTGGTCTTAATTAGTAAGGGAGATGGTGAAATGAGGAGCTGGTTGGGAGAGTTGATTTCCATAAAGATTGAGAATGAAATTAAAGGAGATTAAAGCAAACTGCTCAGGGGATGAACAGACAACACACACACACACACACACACACACACACACACAGGGCAAAGCTAGCGGGTTATGACAAATCTTTTGACAGTTTGGTATGAATAGTGTGTTTGAGTGTGTTTCGGAGTAAAGGGGAATGTGACATCGGCACCAGGGGACCATGAATTCACATCAATGAAAGGTGTGTGTTATTGTGCACATGCACAAATATGTGCCCAAGGGAAATGTGTGCACATGCAGGAGGGGTGGGGGGACAGCTGTGCCCCATCAATTCACTGACCCCACTTCACTCCCAGACTGCAGAAAACGCTATCCAGCTTCATAAACACAACAAAAGCAAAGATAAATTCACTGAACAACTTAGAACCAGGACAGGGTTGAAAAGTACAGAGGGCAACCTTGTACAGTGTTCTTCACTGTGAACTCCCGTATATACTGTGTATACATAATAAAGCCGTGTAAGCATCTATTCAGAAAATGACCTTTCTTGCATAAACTATTTTTCCTCTCTCTCAGCCTCCTCGTCTCCCCCTCCCTCCCTCCCTGCTCTCTCCGCCTCCTTCCGTCTCCGTCTAAAACTTCTTCCACTGCTCTGCTAAAACTGTTATTATGTTTGTGGTGAGTTTGTTGCCTCAGGCACCTCTACATAAGCACATTTCCAAGCAATTATCCAAAATGGGTGTCTCTGCTTGCATGCTACCCATTCCAAATCATAACGGTCCACCCTGGTGGAGCTCTGCTCAAGCAATAAAGAGCAATGTGAGATTCTTGGGAGGAAAGTAGCAAAGCAAAGTACCGAGAGAGGGGGTCCTTTGGACATCCATTTTCCTACACGATGGCATGCAACTGAAACGCAAAAAAAACTACATTATGTAGGAAGTGATAAAGCACACAAGTGTAAGTTAATATTTGGTAAACACGAGAGAAAAAAGGAAACATAAATGATTCCTAATTACAATGCATTTGTATTAAATGATTAAAAAAAAGAGTTCCTGCTGTATGAAGTATATTACAATAATGAGGTGAATAAGCTTCCTGCTTGGGAAAGTCATTAAATGCTGCAATTTCAAGAGAAACTGCATAACTTTATTACGTGCTGTATGTAATATTTAGCTTGTTATCCGACAATAAGGTGCTCATCTAACAGGCTGTAAAATCTCTCATGGAATAGCTTGTTTATGCAAAATCGTGAATGTTTTTTTTGCATGCCAATATGTTCCAAGCCCACAGGATATTTAGGGTTTAGTCAGAGCTGAAGGAGTTTATAGTCAGGCAACTCCTCAATCTGCGGGTGCTCATACGTACGTCTCCCAATAAACAAAACATACATATAAAGAAAATAACTGAAGGTATTCTGTGACCTTGAGAGTCATGGTCATTTTATGGTGTGTCATTTTCTTTAAGTGACTTTAGAGAGTCTCTTTCCACTTTCCAGTTCTTTCACAGAACTCTCCACCCTGTCATTGCAACACTTCCCAACCTGTGATCAGTCCGAGACCTCAGACAAGGTATTTCCATCCACGGTCAACTTTTGAACAAGTAAACAACTCTATTCGCTGGCCAGCATTCTGAAGGACACCAAATAAAATACATGAAAGCCTTCACTCAACACAAGAGCCTGGCTGTAAACAAGTTACGGTTCAAAACATGAAGTAAAATAAATGGAAATATTTCAGTGTGATCTAGAAAGGTTGCTCTGCGTGTCATCACAGACTAGTTCATAAAATGTCAGGGTGAAATGAACAAATAGGAAATTGTGCTCCGGTAAAGGCAAACATTTATGAATTGACTGAAATCTTTGTTTCATCTCAAAAGATATTTTCTGACATTCAACCTTTAATCAGTATCTCAGCTCTCTGGATGTATTTATCGCCAATATTGGCTGAATCTCTCTACTTAAAGCTAAACTACATGATGAGTGAGACGTTTCTTCTTTTTTTGTTTTAACTTATACATTACATTTTCCTCGGGAGTCACCTCAGCGTCTCCACGGTTCAATGAGACGTGACGATCCAATTTGCGGAGTGCTTCCTGCATTCCTCCTTTAAAAACCACGGTGCTCTTGATATTTTTCTCACAGTTGGACTTAGGAAAGTGGCTTCAGTTTTGTGGGGTTAAATCAACACTGTGGCTCACCACTTTAACACTTAGGAGCACGCTGAAGCAGTCTTTGACATCTGGGAAAAAGCTCAGTCGCTAGCAGTGATGGTGAGACATCATAACCACCACACACACACACACACACACACACACACACACACACACACACACACCTATTATGGATTCTCACAATACAACTGTTTTTTCAGTTTGTGAGCATCATGAAGTCTCTTTCAGAGCCAGAAACTGAAACTCTCCTGATGATGTCATCCAGAGAAAAACACTGAAGCTTTCCACCAACAGCGTTAGCTGCAAAGGTGTCAGATTGAGTGTGATGGCAGTAACAGCATGGATCTTTTGGCATGTCAGTTCCTATTTGAATATGCATTTATGAAACTGCTAAGCATGCCATTTCATGCAACAACAAAAAAAAAAAGGCCAAATGTCATAAAAACTGCTTTTTTCTTTTCAGTTGTTGGTTTCCAAATGTCTTCCTATATTGTTGTGAGCTACATGCAGGTTTAAGCCTAAATGACGAGTTTGGTCGCAATCAATGCTTAAAATCTAACACGAAATCCCTGCCGAGCCGTGTTTCCCTTGGTCTAATTCATCCATGATTGAGGGGAAACCTAAATTCCCGTAACTGAGACATTTGCATCGTAAACAAAACAGCCGAAATGGACTAACATGCATTTTCCAGTTGACACAAGGAGCCTTCTGCTTCGTCGTCTCCCCGAGTGTCTGGACTCCTGATTGCTATGCACACGCATGTCTCAGTGGAAGGTGGCAGAACAAATTGCCATCATCTGAAATGTGCGTGTCGCTGGGTGTTTGTGTGTGCATGGATGTGTGTGTGTGGTTGTGTGACCTTGACATATTGCTAATCCATTAAAGGAGAAAGACTTGACCTGATTGCTGCGGGGCCAAAGAGCACGAGTGACACTGCATACACATTTGAGTGTATGTATGTGTATGTGTATGTGTGTGTGTGCATGGCTGAGTGTGAGAGCGTTCCTCTCTCCTGCCTTATAAACTTGAATTAGGCTGCCGTGAGCACACCAGCAAGTGTCCCGCTCCAAAAGACCAACAAATCACTTGGAGATTTGTGGTTCTGACACATTTACAGCCACGGAACTGATCGTCATTATCCGGCTACAACGTGCATATTCAGACGATGCCTCGAAGTGTTAATTCTGCAGTTATTAAAACAGCCTGAAGATGCAGGAGAATGAGAAAGATAACAAGAGGAAAAAAAAGAGCACGAGCGAGCAGATAAAACAATAAGCACATGATGAGCATGTCCTCCAAACGAGGAGAAGGAGACAATAGGAGAGAGCATATAAGAAAATGAGTGGGAATGCAGGAGAGAAATGCTGAATTGCTATTGCATGTTGCGGGAGAAAAAGACACTTTGCTCAGCAAGCTCTAGCTGCCAGGAAGCATTTTAATCACAACAGCAGATCCAAATAGGAGCCGAAAGCGGGGTAGGTCAGGAGGTTGGGTCGATTTGAAGTAAAAGGTTATCGCAAGAGGGGGCTGAGTGTAATCAGATCTGGTTAAGGGAAAATCACTGTTATAATGCGAAGAGAGAAAGCGAAGGACGGAGGGGCGGGCAAAGTCGGAAGGAAAACACACACTAGAGGAAAAAGAAAGGAACTCGGGGGATCTGGTTATAAAGAGGCGAGAGGAGAGTCAAAGAAAGGCAGGAATTCCATCATATTTCTCCTCCTTCAAGCCTTCTTAGAGGCATCTTCCATCACCACCTCTCCACCTAAACAGGGAAGAGGTTTTATGTGTATGAAATACTATATATATATATATATACTATATATGTGAGGAAAGTTGATTGAAAACGGGGGCATGATGCAATATAAGTAGAATGTGAGTTTTCTGATGAACTGCAGAACTTGTTTTTCCTCTTTCAGTGCAAAAGATTTATGATTTAGCAGGCACAGGGGACGCCTTGCCATGGCGACGGGGGAAAACAGAACGTTGATGAGCCAAACCATCCGCGAGGATTTCCACTTTTAATAAGCGCTGCTGCCCTCCTGTTTAGGCCTATCAGAGCCGCTAGTTAAGTCCATTTGCCTTGATAAAATAATTTTGGGTGAACATTGAGACTATGGCTGCTTAAATTAGACTATGGCAGTGCGCCATAGTCTCGTCAATGTGTGGGAAACACTGGACAGGCTGCTCTCACTCAGCTTTCGTACTAAAACGTATGAAAAGTAAAGCACGATAATTTCGTATGATTTCCTACGTATTACACAGAGCCGTTGTCACGTAAACGATGCGCTTTATGCTGGTTAGAGACCATGAGACCTAAACCTCACCATAACCTTCGGGGGGTTTAGTTCAGGAGGTAGAGGGGCTTAGCTGGCATCAGCAAGATCGCCGGTTCGATACCAGGCTCCTCCAATTCTAACCCTAACCTTTACTTTTACCCTAACCAACAAACGAAAGATCATATACATTCACTGAATATGAGAACAAAATGCATATTTTTCGCTAGGAATGTCATCAAAACGTACTTTAATGCCGAGACAGCTTTAAAATGCTGCATTATGCTGCATTTTCCATTATGAATGAAAGGAATGGAAGCCATTTTTTACTGCAGGGAATCGCGCATGCACACTGGTGTTATTTTGATATTCGCAGGATAAAACACGAAAAAATTGCGCAAGCGCACTGGTGTCATTTCGAAAATTTGTAGGATAATACACGAAAAAATTGTACATAACTTTTCGTACGTTTCCATACGAAAATTCATGAGAATACGTTGCACAGGCAGGCAGGCAACCAGGCACTGGATTTAGTGTAGACCACTGCCATTTAAAAACGGCCCAAATTAAGTAAATAAGATGTAAAGAATTAAAGTTATTACAGCAACGTGTTATTAGAAGTAGTGGTAGCAGATATAGAGGATCTTTGATGCCTTGTATGACTCATCATGGTGTAAATAATATATAAATAATCAGAGTGAGGCAGAAAAAAAGAAGTAGAAAATTAAGGAAAAGCGAAAACTGGGATATGTATGGGATATTCCGATTGGTGTGGCATTACTCGTGAAGAGCTGGTGTTACGTGGCGACATCACACTCGTAGCCATATACACATATTATGTTCATACATCAGCCACCTCGTGGAAAAGGTCAGCCACTGAACAATGCCGCCTTCAGTTCTCATTGTGCATTTCTGTGCTGCTGGTGTCCACACTCACAGGTTTACCTCAGTTCATCTCAGAAGCCTGCGTCCGTCTCTCAGCGTGTATCGGGCCGAATGTAGGCCAAAAACAGCACATTGCACAGCTTCCATTGCACCCCGAGGAGGGCCCATTCCATTTGAGAATGTTATTAGCGGGGCTTAGAAGGATATTTCTGACTGTGCCACTAACTCTCTGCTGACAGCGAGAAAAACATCCTCACATACCAAAGCAATGCAGGCAGGAGCGAGGCTCTGTTCTAAATTCAAATGGCCTTACAACCAAATTAACTGAAAAACATGTTGCCAAACAAGTGTAATATGGTATTGTGTGTATATTGTGGAAGCTTAACTCAGCTCATCTTTCAGGAATGTACAAGTGTGTATTTACTATATTTAAATGACCTGGTACAGGGCCAATTTAAAATTATGATCTATAGTCCAGAGAATATACTTTCTGAACTAGTGTAAAGACCTTCTACAGTACGTTATCTATGCACTGTGCATGGGATTTGTAAATGTAATGTGAATTTGTCTTTATAATTAGGCCTAAAACTTTACTTATATAATTTGTTTTATTAAGATGATACACCTACGCAATATTTCCTTTAACTCAAATAAATGAATAAATAAATAAATGTGAGTTAGTCAGTATGTAAATACATAAATGAAGCAACCAAGCAACCAAGCCCTGCCAAAGTAAGACCCTACAAATAGAACAGGAGTAAAACGGTCTGTTTTCAGTGGTCATGTGGACGGATGGCTGGCTAGTTAGCGAGGTAGCTGGTCCTTCCCTGGAGTGGGGGTGAGTGAGGTGGATGGAAAGTTAGACCTAAACCACGCTTCAGTTCATTTTCTCTCGCATAAAAGCAAGTTCACTAACTAGCCAACTGTTAGCTAATTAGCCTGCTAATTCCATTATTTCTTTTTTGTAAAACAAGCCAAACAAAAGTTGTTTGGATGGACCATGAAGTTGCATAATTTGAATAATTTATTCTGCCTCTCTATGCCTGATTTTAATGGGAGTGTCTGTTCTGCTTCTATTTTATTTCCACGTGTGAGACATATTTACAGCCAATTAAAATTGCCTGAATGAAAACCAAGAGTCAACATGACGGATTTCCATCTGCAGCAGAACGAAGACCAACCTGGGAACTCGTTTCCAGGGTGTGTGCCTGGTAGAGTGATACTGTCTGTTAAAGTACTAAATATGGGGAAGTGTGCAGTTTGTTGAGCGTCTGCTGAATGGACTTTGTCAAAGCCCCCAATGGTCCTTTTGAGAGTTCGCTCAAGCAGAGCCACACTGACAGTCTATGGGAGGTGAACCAGGGAGGGAGGGTCGATTTAGTTATTGGTATTTCTTTCTGCTTGACCTTTCTACAACCAGAGCACTCAGACGAGTCCCAGTTGTCTTATATGTCTGAATTGACCGAGCGATGACACTCGGAAAACTACTGCTGTGGGTTCAATTCTCAGACGAGTGAAAGGAGCTTCGAAGGGACGATCCATTCTTGTATGTGAGACTGACATCGAAAGAATGAACAGTTTTTTTTTTGTTTGTTACTGTCGGTGATTTTTATCGAACGTCTCAAATCCCTTGCCACATATAGTTGCTACGAACCCATCAAGTGAGCATCACTCACTACAGGATTCAACCTTTTCTTTCCCCTGGACGGTTGTTTGGGTCTAACAATCCTGAAATGATTTCACCATGTGATCACTGTGCATGCGGTGTTACATGGTAACACTGTCTGCTAGATTGATATTGAGTGTGCTCGGGTTTATTCTGGCCTGTGTTCTTTTGGTGACCTTATAGTCAGACTCCCAGTTGTCAAATTAAATTCTTCGCCAGACGTGAACAGGAAGCTACTGACGGTGAAGTTATAAAGCTTGAAAAGTTCTTCAACATATATGATTCTGTGACGGTTCTACACATTTGTTCTCGTTAAGATGTATGACAGCAATGTGCCTTCATATATTAAGACGAAGCCAACGAGAGGTCACGTTATAACCCCAAATTGTCATGAATCACATGTAGTTTGTGATGCAGTCTAATTCTTTTCAGCAATAACCTTCCGATGTATTCTGTTATAACCTTTCTGTATTTTTTTGTTAGTAGTTGCCTACCTACACATATGGGATTCACAGGAAACGATCCATGTAACTTTACTGTTTTTAAATCCCATCTCATTTATATCAGCCTCTTTGTTCAAAGCCTCTTCGGCGCTCTATCAAATTACCGCCATTGCAAACCAAACCCTTCCTACAGCATTCACCTGGTGAAACACAGGGTGGCGTTTATTGTGTAGCTGTCACAAGAAACAACATATCTGTTAGAGGCAATTGCTGAAAGCAGTCAGTCATTATAACAACGCATCTACAGAAGAATACAGCTGGCCGGTTTTCATTATCGCAATATTGGATGCAGCAGTGCGATAGGTGTTGAGTGTGTCTGTGCATGTAGGATTGTCTGTGTGAGTGCTTATTGCCCATTATCATCTCATCTTTGGGAATGGAAGAAAGTTTGAATTTACAATTATGTATGCCTTATGTGTGTTAAGCTTAATGCACTCATGTGTGAACAGCAATCTCTGGTCTTTAAGCCTGGCGTGCGTGCTTACAGCAGTGTACTCACATGCGATGCGGACGTGGGCTTTGCGGCTTTTGGTGGTTCCAGCGGAGCTCCATGCCACGCACTGACACCAGTAATCTTCAGGACCGAACAGCTCCTCGACCTGCTGCCGCGTAATTTCTATACTGGCTTCTCGTACGACCAGACCTGCAGGGGAAAAAAAAGAAAAAAACACTGTTGAATCACTTGCAATAACATTTGCGATTTAGATACAAGTTATAGCTGCTCAAATGGTAAATGAGTCACAAGTCCCACTTCTCGCTGAGCCACCGATACTGAAGAAAAATGTAAGTCTATTTCAGATTTTACTCTGGCTTTTATGTTAGCTTAAGAGGCAAAAGTGGCGCATAGCAAATATCTTAGCAAGTAAGCAGGGGATAATCACACAATATCTGCTGCTTGTTTACAAACCCAGGCCATTCTACCGAGTAGATTCACTCCGGATTTAATGTAAACTTTGAGAGATTGTTCCTTTGCACTTCTACCACTTATCTCGCTGCGCTCTCCCATTCCCTCTTTTCTCTGCTGTTTTGAAAGCAGCTCAATGTGAAGAATAAGTGTGAAGTTTAAATAGCTGCACCCAACTGATAGGACGGCAAGGGAGCACAGATAGAGAACGGCAGAGGGAAATAGGAAATGAAGTCTGAGGGACAAACTCGGGGAAGAAAATATGAGAAACAAGGGTCAGGTAGAACACAGGAACACATGCAGGGGGAAGACGGTGGAAATGCATGACAAAGGAAAGTCATAATGAATTTTAAAAGGGGTAGGTGACGGGAGCAGGAAGGGAGTGATAAACGAAAAGAGAAATTTAAGCTCACCAACTGGAAAGAAAGAGGGGTGGAGAATGAGAGGAATGGTAAAGTAATCCAGACATCACAGAGGCATAGTTTTAGTTGTATTTTTTATTTGCAGGGACAGTGCACATTAATCAACATCACTGTAAATGTGCCAATGTTAGCCATAAGGCTAATTTTCAATTGTTGTCCCTTGGCCAGAAGTTAAGTTAGCCACTAAAAAACAACAACAATAAAAAATATGAACAAGAAAGAATAAAACATGAAGCAGCTCAAGCTTGAACGAATGTGGCAGCGTCATGCAAAGTAGGACATAAACAAGCAGAAAGTTGAAAGAAAACAAAAACAAAACAAAAGCCCCCGCAATGTTAAAAAGACAATAAGCGCAGACAGTTAAAACATGACAACATAAAACACAATACAAAAGGAAAAGGAATACGGCACCATCATGCAAAAAAGGGACAAATACAAAGCAGGAAAGTAGTGAGAGGAAGAGAGAATAAGAAGTGGAAGAGGGCAATGAAATGTGAAACGGAAAGGAGATAAAAATGGGTTTTAGTTAAAAGTATGTGGGGAGTGGGGAGGAGACGGGCAAACATACTATGAAAAAAAGATCTTGGCAGTTTATTTCAGGTTCAGCAGTGTTACAAAGACTCCAGCAACAATCTCTATGGGGCTCCACAAATCTGACTTGGGCCTATTACTTATGCTGACTCTCAGTAAGTTCCTACCACCAGAGAAATTGAGAGACAGTTAAAGTAAGCATGCCGGCTTAGAGGCAAAGGGGACCAAGAGGAAGGGAAAAAGTCAAATAGTGAGTAGGATTGTGGTGGACCAATAGCCGTTAATGGCCAGCAAGAGAGTTAAAGAGAAACCCACGAGGGCAAAGAGTAAGAAAGGCAACAAAAGCTTTTGTGGAAGCTAGCTGGGAGATAGAGAGACACGGCTTTTGAACTATGAGGGGGAAAAAAATCAAGATTGATAAGAAGGGAGACCAAGATGGAAGAGATGGAAAGCAAAAGGAGGGAACTCAAAGGCAAGGCAATTCAAATAGCAGTGATGGCACCGAGGGCACAGAGGAGAGTAAGGCAGAGAGTAAAGAGCTTGTGGAAGGTAATGCTGGCACAACAAGGGATAATAGTCAGCGAGGGGGGAAAGCTACGAGGGCAAAGAGCAAAGGCGGTATAAAAAACTAGTGTAAATACCGGCGCTCTGGCAAACTAGCAAACAAGGGAGATTGTTATGGCTTTCTCAGTTTAAAAAAAATGGACAAGGGACATGGAAAGAGAGGCAGAAGCTAAGAAAATAGCAGCTAAAGTGGCAATTATAACCAGCAAGCTACCTTGGACTAACTCTGACTAGTAGGCAGGGAGTTGTCGCAGTCGCAGTGAGCTGACAAAACGGACACCAGTGTAGACTCCTGCTGAAGTAACGAGAGCGAAAGGCAGGCAATTAAAGTGAATGGTTCAAATGAGCCAGGGAGCTAGTTATGGCAAATGGGCTCAAACAAATGCAAAGAAACGTGTGGGATGGTACGTGGGACCTGAGGACACAGTAAGAGACAGAGAGCAAGCTTATGTTGAAACTATTAGCACTGAAATATTTTAATATCACTAAAGAACTTTGAAGATAGCTGATAAAATTGTATGGCGTAAGAAGGCGCTTTTTCCCCGCTGACGACTGAAGAAAGCTGTGCCAGATCATTTTTATGTTACGTTGTGCTGTGCTTATGGAGCATGGCTTTATAGACAAAGTCTCAGCTGACTCAAATGTCTCTGGCACTCAAAGTTATTTCATATTTTGGCGTATTGGAAAGTGGTCAAATCAAAAAGCTCCAACGCAGCGAAAGGATCTGTAAAATCTCCAGTATCATTCAGTCCAATCTAAAACAAATGTGGACTGACTCACCGTGTTATTGATATTGAGCTCTGGATGCTAATTCTGTACCCAACACAGTATTGAGCAATGTCATTGATAGTTCAAGTGTATAAATCTGTGCCGCCAATTCTCAACTACAATAGGCAAGCAACTAAAGATATTTACCCAACGTGTATGGCCACAAACCTGCTTTTGATTGGTCAGGCGATTCACATTCTGTGTAAGGCGATTGCAGCCAGTATAACAATATACTTTAAAGAGAAGTTTGGAGGACTGCCAGACGTAATAGTTTGAGAGGTCAGCGGGTAAATGAGGGGTGAACCGGGATGTGTGTTGCGAGGTATTGCGAGGATACAACAGAGCAGAGAGTTACAGGGATCTAAAGGAAACAGATTGAACGAAGGAAACCAAAACAAGAACAGGGCATATAGAGTGAATCAAGAAGAGCAGAGTTGGTTTCACAGCAGGGGAAATCAATGACTGGAATGATGAAATGCGCTGAAGCCAAAAAAGAAACAGCAATCTGACACTGCATGCCGGCTTGGTGTGGATGGAAGGCCAAAAAGGCAAAGAAAGGTGGAGCTGTCAAATGAGTCAACATGCCATGACGCCCTTTAAGTGTCAGCTTCAGAAACCTGATCAGTGATCAGTAACTGCTCCAAACATCCTGATTGATCTGAGGAAGAAGACAAAACTGGATCATGCAGGTTCTTTCTTTGGCAAAAAATGGATTTCTAAGGCATGGATACAGTTCTTAGAACTGGTTTCTAATGGGTAATACGCATCCCGTGTCCACAATGGTTAAAGGGTATATGTTGGCTTTCACCATTTGAACAATTCAGGCACATTTAATACAAGAGAACTACAGAATGTGTTCTCTTATTGTGTGAGACCAAAAAAAGGGAAACCAAAACCAAGGCGGCTGTTGGGAGTTACTGATGAAACACAAACTGCTTTTGTGGAGATCTACGTTTGTCTTGATTTCCACTGTGTTTACATGAAAGAAGGCGTCCGCCCCTTCGAGCATTGATACTATTCTATTTCACGTTGTCATCTGCGTGCTTTCGCGTCAGCTGGGGACTAAAAGTAAGTGTGACAAATCACAACAGGAAAATAAGTATGTCAAACATTTCACAAAATGTGCACCTATCTATTTCCTTCATAATTCCCTTGTTTTCTTTCAGTGTCAATAGAAAAATATGTCAAACGAACATACAAACAAACAAAAGTTGAGGGAGAGATAAAGAAGATAAAGATAGATGTCACTGGAGCTGCCGTTGGAACCAGTAAAGCCCCAGCTGTTCCCATTGTTTGCTAATGCAAACTCACGGAGCTTGTGTTGCCGGGCAGGAGAGCGACTAAATTACCTGAGGCTTAAAAAGTCCCAGATCACTTGCTGTCTTGTTGTGTTTAGATACAGTGCTTAGAGCATTCATATCATTCTCCTAAGAGAAGACAAGCATGGAATTGTGGGTCTCAGTAGCATGACAATGCTTCACATGAACAAAACCAGCGCCGTCAGCTGAGGGAGGTGAGGGGAAAGAAGTAGATGAAAAATGGAAGACGAGAATCAAGACGAGTGGATACTGTCACAAACATTTCTATCAATCACAAACCTGCACAAGATCCCCACATATTTCTCTAAATCCTAAAGTGTCAATCCGTATAACAAAGTATACTTGTCAGCTGGGGAGTTAAAGTACAAGTATGGATGAATGTGCTCTGTCAGGTCTGGACTATTTTATCTGACGAAGGGGAACTAAGGGAGCAAAAATGTATTAAAACCCAGATTTGAACAGGTTGGTTTCTTTCTCTGTGGTCATGGAAAGATGTTTATACATGAACACAAACATGACCTTTTACTAGATGTTAAACAATTGTTTAAGCATCATTCACACAAACTATACGTTACTTTTTGCTGCAAATGTATACGAGGAAGTAGCTCTGAAAAAAAGGATACTTACAACACAAAGGTTGGGTCAATAACTTTGCATCCATCAATATTGTCACGTTCAAATCCTGTATGATAATTGATGTTTTATGTTGCTGCCACATCCACAAATTAACCTACTTGATAAACCGTTATGATAACCAATAGGAATTAATGGCCAAAATGGAATAAATAAGAATGTTCCTTTGAACTCACCACTCAGAACAACTTTGGAGAATTTTGTTGACAAAGGATATAACTGTATTTGTCAGAGCAAAAATGATAGTGGCGTGTCAGCAGAAGCTTAAATACATGAGTCTTTCATATTATCAAACCTGGAGATATGTCGGAGGAGAAAACAGATGATGATAAGCAGCTTTTCCACAGAAATGATAAGGGAAGCGGAAAAGCAGGTTTTCTAGAAATGGGATTTGCACCAGTGTAACAAAAAAACGCAGACAAACGCTGAGTCAATTACTTAATCTACACAATGTCAACAGAATTAATGGGCTTGTCGTGATTAACTGGATTTGTTCTTAATTAGAAACATTTACAAACATATCTGTATGTGTTGTTATGGCAATTCATTTCTGAATCAACGCTTTTTACAATTTGACTCAAACAATGCAACGGGAACCAAATACTGTGGTGGCCGTGTCATCAATTAAAAGGCAAAAGATGTGCTTCATGCCATTTCAACACTTCCATAGCTGTTAAACCCACTCAGTTTGTTGGTGTACGTATTCGTCTCTTTTTTCCATTTCCCTCGTCTCGTTATCTCCAACTGTGCTTTGACAGACAATGCACAGATGAGGAAAACAGACCAAAAAAAGTAATATCACAGATATAAGTTTAGAGACTTGCTTTCTTTGAATCAGATGAACCAGAGAATGGAACGAAAAAAGCTGGATAGGAATACATATGAAAGAAAGCCGCTGTGTCGGGGACAGAGACAGGGGTTTTTGAGGCTAAATGGTTTAGAAAAGGAAAGAGATAAGGGAACGGGGGGGAGAAGCACTCAAAAGCTTTGTGGTGTTTAAACGTGATCAGTGACAGGTCAAACAGACAGGCCTTTAGGGATCTATTCCCAGAGGATACTGGGGAAAAGTCAACGCTAGCTATTATTAATTCATCAGTGCCACAGAGGGAGAGTGCCTGACAAAAGACAAAGGCGTGAGGTCAGAATAGTCACATCCAGGGGGATGGACAAAACAACACAGATCGCCCCGTAACAAATACTCCATGTGTGAAGTGTATACTGTTCCATTTGTCTTGAAAGAGAAGCACTGAACTTTATCTCATTGCTTTCCGTCCTGTATGCAAATGAGTCGGACACATCAAGAACACGCGGACGTAAGTTTTGTGGCTCAGTTTTCGCCAACATCTGCTCTGCTTATGTGTTTGTGAGCAGCTTGCTGAATGGCTACCAGCTCCAGGGATGTTGTTCGGTAAGTGACCCGGTGCTGTGACCTACCGCCTGTGGAGGAGCTGCAAGTGAAAACACTATTTCCCTACAGGCATTGAGGGTTTGTAGCAGCACAACAAGCCTTACACAGTGACTACTGCTGCCTTGAGATTACTTGGGTGTATGCCATTTGTTTATATATATGTGTGTATATCTTATGATTAAAGTTTTTTTTTTAAATACAAAAAGTAAATTCAGTATTCCTGAATAATATATTTTGTCACATGCTGCTTAAAGGCTAATAGATAGTAATGGTGAATTACTACAGATGGAAAATGTAATTGAAATAGAGGAAAACATTCAGTCAATACACATACATAGACATCCCTGAATGGTTTGATAAGTATGAAAATGATGTGACTCATAAGCTACGACCTGCACAGTCGCCACAGGATGGTTCCACAAAAGGTATTTCAGACCGGTCTGTTGATTAAGGACGGTTCATTTTCCCCCGTAGGTTAGTCCATAAAAATCAAGACCCTTTCAGGCTAACTCAGGACAAAGAGCCACGTTTCCATGGTAACAGGCAGTCCCACCTGCTGACTGGTGGCACCAAGTGGCAACAAAAGAGGAAAAGTGTGACTTATACCTGACTAATAACATTATGGAGCAGGTAGGGAGAAGGGGAAGAGTTTCTAAGATTACAGTGAGAACAGTGAGTCACTTTTATTTGTTCAAGGAAAATAGATTGACGACATAGCAGACGCACTGAGCCCGGCCACGTTAAGAAACCGCAGCATCTCACTATGCCTCTGTATGCTTCTTGAATCTGTACGTTCCACCTTAAATGTATTTCTAAAACTTGTTCATCATTTTCTGCTAGAATAAACAGAGTTCAACAGAGGTGCAGATGCTCGGTCAGCTATGTTTTTTAGTTTTCCAAAAAAAGTCTTTATTATGTCCGTCCTCTTCAAGATTGTCTGGTACGAGACAAACTCATTTAGACATATAGAGAAAGTAGGTCTAATCTACAGTCTATTGTCATGAAACCAGCCAAAAGCACACTGCGAGCGCTTTCTTGATCAAATGCTACACAAACAAGAAAATAACTAAAAATCACAACGGCTGAGTCAGACGTTTGGAAATCAATTTCCACAGCCGGTGCTCAAGATCCGAGGACGTGGCGTGTTACATTACCTGAGAGTCCTGTATAAATGATGACATCAATATTATAACAAGCGAGAGTAAAAGACGGAGACACAAAGGTGGACACGAAATTGAAAGAGTGAAATGACAACGGGATGAGAGGCGCTGTGAGAAAGTGAGAGAGCGAGGGGTTGACTGAGTTCTTCGGAGGGAAATCATCCAGGACATTGACAGAACAGAGTCACTGGTCTGTGACCAATTGAAGACACTCGATGCATACAGTCGCCTGGTGTGTGTGAACATAAGCATGTGTGTGTATGTGGACGCTTTCTAAACGGCTCCCACAGTGACATTGATTGATCATCACGGTCTCTCCTGGTCCTGTGTGTGTGTGCATGTGTGTGTGCATGTGTGCATGTGTGTGTGTGTGTGTGTGTGTGTACATGTCCGTGTCCTCCAGTAGCTCTGAAGAAGCAGTGAACCAGGACATTCCAGGACATGAGAAAAAGTCCACTCCAAATAAACACAACAGTCACAGAAACAAACAGAAATGCATATACACATATTTCTCACACACACACACACACACACACACACACGTCTTCTCTCACAGACACAGCAAAAACATGCCATCGGCTAATAAACACAGCTACGTACACTGATACAACACGGAGCTGTCTTGCATATCGCGAGTCACTGACACAGAAGCTAATTGACCTCCTTTATAAATCTTGATGGTTGTTAATAATTGAAATCGAAACTCGGTATCTCAGTACAAGAGGGGAAGAGATGGATGGAAAGAGACAGAAAGGGAGCAAAAGAGACGGGGAGGAGGAAAAAAGGTGAGAGATTTAGCTTGGCAAGGAGGTGGAGGAGAGTGGGAGCGATGCCAGAAGGAGCGAGAGAGCGGCGAGGAGAAACGTTAGGAGGAAGAGAAAGGAGGAGAGACGAAGGAGAAGACGAGAGGAAATCAATACGAGTGAGATGGCAGCAAAGGAGGGAAAGAGGTCACAAATCACCCAAGCCAATACTGTGTGTGCCAATAATGTGTGTGTGTGTGTGTGTGTGTGTGTGTGTGTGTGTGTGTGTGCAGGTGTGAAGTCACAGGTCAGTGCTAGCAGACTAATAACCATTCACACTTTGGCTAATGGAGACAAAGTAAGTAACCTAGTACACAATGTGTCATTAGCACTCTTCAAGGCTAATGGAGATACATCGAGGTCGTACGCACGTTGCTTAAGCAAACACTGGGAATGCCCCACAATAAGATATGCAATCTAGACAAATTATGCCGGTTCTCACCTCAAGTCACATTAATTCGGACGCTATGGTAAGCATGATTAAGGTAATGTCATGGCTGATTATGCTGCTGTGTTAACATGCCTTTCTAGAGGGAAGCAGGGTGCTTTTTATTTAGTTTTAAGTATTTTATTACATGTTTCTTTTGGGTGACGGAGGGGCCGGTTGCTGTTGGGACCCCAGCGGCAGGTCGAGTTAGCGTCATCGTCATCGTCATGGATACGGTGACAGGCAGTGGAGCCGGTTAGGGACTCAAGTCTGTTCCATCTATTTGGAGGCTGACATCCATAACCCCTCGGCTATCCTGCTCCCCCAACCCTCGTCTGTGACCTTCACCTGCCTCACCCGCCATCCAGATGAGGCTCCATGTGACTACATACCACGTAATTTATTGAGCTGTCATGAGGCTCAAATGCAACTTCACTTTCCATCAATTTTCATAACATCTGATTAG
The DNA here is from genome assembly GCA_029853015.1 of Chelidonichthys spinosus. Classification (NCBI taxonomy): domain Eukaryota; kingdom Metazoa; phylum Chordata; class Actinopteri; order Perciformes; family Triglidae; genus Chelidonichthys; species Chelidonichthys spinosus. Next base: position 18,666,860 of record CM056831.1, read on the forward strand.
GGGTGTCACTTTTTATTGAAGATTTTGAAAAATGATTTAAAGTGGGAATAAAAATAATTCTTGATTTGACGATCTTTCCTAGTGCTCCAGTCCATGTGGTCTGTGTTTGTATTCATTGGATTTGGTTGTTTTTTTAGGATAGCTCTACATCTTTGACTGAAGACAAGCAAAAGTCATTTTTCACGTCAAATTAAAAAGAGCAACAAATAACATACATCATTGCTAGTTCCTGCAAGTGTCTCAATCCTTTCTACCAGCCAAGGGAATTGTGACCCACTTAATATAATGCTGCCATTATTACTGTTATTAATTCAACGCATCCATATGCAAAGGGTTCGTGTGACATCTGCTAAAAAAAAACACATGCGATCCGTGTGCCGGCAGTAGCTCCTGAAGTGGAGTTATTTAACTTTACTTCTGGTTTCACGTGGGACACGAACAACCGTCTCCTGGGTGAAAGTGCAGTGGCTCTTTATACTCCAACCATCTGGATGACAGTTATGATCAGGAACACACACATTGGTTGCGTTGGTTATGCATGAATGATAGCTTCATAATCATGTGTTTCTGTCATTATACAAAATATCAGTGCAGATCTTTGTTTCCATCATTCCGTTGCAAAAGTCTAATTATTGTATTCTGATGCAAGGCGCACGCACACACGCACACACACACACACACACACACACACACACACACACACGCACACACACACACACGCACGCACGCACACACACACACACACACACCACACCTTTCAGGCTTGCTTCATTCATGGTCTAACTTTCATGTGTACATTTTTTTCTTTATCCCCAGGTTCAAATGAACACAGCGTTTCAAGCTGAATTTCCTTTTGCTGTTGAAAAAAAATAGGTGACGGGATGAGAAACGCGCAGAGAAAAAGAGTTGAAGTGAGCGAGAAAGAGAAAGAAAACATCACAGCAGGATTCCTATCATCTTTCTCCTCAGTGTGACTCCCTGATATCTGTTGGTCTTTCCAGCCCTCTCAAAGGCACCCTGCATCAGCATCCCTCCATCATCCCCTACTTCTCTCCCCTGCTTTTCTTCAAGCTCAGGTATTATCTTCCTCTGCTCTCTCCTCTTTCAGTCAGTGGAAATTAGAGTAGAGTACAACACAGCATGGAGAAGAGAGAGAGAGAGAGAACAGAAGAGAGGGGAAAGGAGAGGAAGTGGCTGGGACAGAATGGGAGAGTAGACCGAGATAATAAAAGCAGTATGGGGGGGCCATAGCTTCTAGCTGTTTCTGTGAAATAGCAGGAAACAAAGAGGAGAAAATAGCTTACAGAGTTTAGATTTTCACACAGATAAACAGATAAACCATGCGCATACACTGTGCACTCACCAGGCCCCTGCTTCCATGTGATCCATAGGATGCATAATATATATATCTAGTGTTCATCATCTTTTAATGATCCCGTTTGTTCAAAGGTGGTCTAAATGCTTTGCACGAGACCAAAAAGGCACGATGGAGGAATACCAAACCCAATTTACTTATTGGTTCATTTTATTTTCATGTGCATACCTGTATTTTATCACAGCGTGTTTAACAGATTCAGTAGAAAGTTTTGCACAAAATGAGATATGTTTGGTTAATGTGGCTGCAAGACGTCCGTTAAAATGAAACAGTAAATTGGACTTGATGTTGTTTAATATAGTACAGACGTTTCATTCAGCTGACTGGGGAATCCTGATCCTTGCATGGGATCATGGTGTCCATCACATACAGTATGGGAGCCTAAATCCATGGGCCATTAATTGAGCAGAATTTGCTCTAAATTACACACTGGAATCCAGCAGCTAGCAAATGAAGGGCTGGTGGGAGACTAATGAATGACTTGCAGCTGTGTGTGATGTAAGTATTGTCATTGAGAGATGGAGGGAAGAAAGAGTGAATGGAGGGAAGATAACGGCTGCTTGTTGAAGATGCACATCGACCTGCCAGATGCTTTCTTACACAGAACCATCTGAGAAGCAAGTCATTGGAAACGGATTGGATTTTGGCGCTTGTCTATTCATGGTGTTACGGTACATGTGCTTAGCTTACAATGGATTCAAATGTTATTCTTTTGGGTTCTCCAATTCTTGTTCAGGGTGGTCTCTGAGTTTTGCAACACATCTATCACTTGAAGTGTAAAAGTCAAAAGTCAAGGTGTGCAGATGTGTCCCTTTGTGATTGGAGATAGCAAATTTGTTCAAAGTAAATGTTGGTTTGCAGCTGTCATTGTATTTGCAGAACATTGTAGAACCAGCATGTGTGAATATTTTATGAGAGAACATTTCAAGTTTTAAAATTTTTTATCGATAGCTTTCATGTTTTTTTTGTCTGACTTCAAATTCAGTGTGTGTGCAAATATTTAATTCGAGGGAAAATTCCAGGGAAAACTCTTTATACTACTCACATCCCGTCTAAAATCATAAAATCATATCTATATGTGTACCTGTTGATTCACCTCTCTCATGTTTACTTCTTACAGGTTTAGTATTTTCTAATCCTCCTTGCCGTTACAGCTGAAGCAGGGTCAGTCGTTTCTGTCTCCGCCTTGGGTACAGCAAAGAACACACGCACGCACGCACACACACACACACACACACACACACACACACACACACACACACACACACACACACACACACACACACACACACACACACAGCACACAAAGCACAAGCCTGACTCCAGGGTCTGCTTTAATAGAAGAGGAAATCTTCTCTGGGCAAGTCGATGTGTCACCATGGGTGAAGACAGAATCAAAGGTTCAGCTTCCTCGTGATGTCAAAACACACACTGACAATATCTCCACAAAGACTGAGCCCATAACACATGTACGATGTATTTTTCTCACCTCCCACTGCCGACATGCTGATTTGTGCTCCTGTTGACGCCACTGTGTATTTCCTTCAGCAGGCACGATACAAGAACCTGTGTTTAAACACTCGCTCTGGGGACTCAGACTCATTTACGAGGCAAGTGGAGACCAATAAGCCTTGCTCATGTCCACCTTAAATCTAAGAAACCAGGTTACATATATCTTATGTCTTATTGCCAGAGCAACAGCACGATCCAACTACCGTGCGCTGTCATGTGACGAGTGTGGAACTGGCTGCAGTCCAGTCCATGACCGTGGATCCTATTAAAGTGAAGTGTGAACATGGCAGTGCAGCTTTGGGCATTTGGGCAGCTGTGTACACCAGCATTCAGACCAAATAACTAAACGTCTGAATAATAGGTTTAACTTGTTTGCTTACTCTGCACCGGTGAGACGACCTTGGACAAAATGTTGGTCTGGATGACAATTTTGTATCACAGGGAATATATATGTGTATAAATCTCATCATTGTCAGCCACATAAAACATATGCAGGCTATAAGGTATACGGTTTTTGCCCATTTGATCATTAACCTGCAATTTTTGTTGGATGTTTAGCAGCAGAGTGTCAACATCAGCGGTGCATTCATGCTTAAAAAAACTGTGTCAACCGCACATAACGTGTCATTTTTTTACCACCAATGTTGTCCAGACTCAATCAAACTAAATAATGAATGCCCTCTTTGTATGGCAGTTTTCATTTGATGTCTTTTTCCATCCATTTTTCAAAGTATGTTCTGATCTGCTCACTCTTGAACTCTAAGACCGGTGTACGTGTTTATGTGTACATGTTTGTGTGTACATGTTTGTGTTTACATGTTTACGTGTACATGTTTGCATGTTCATGTTTGCGTGTACATGTTGCGTGTGGTAGACTCCACTCACCTGAGTTTTCGTCCACCCTCTCCTCCACAGTGTGGTCTTTCTGATGGACCCACTCGCTGTTGCATTTGAAGTAAATCTGCGTGGCAGGCGTTGCTTTGCAGTAGAGGTTGACGGGCTTATTCTTGACGATGTAGCCTTCGTCGGGTTCAAACAGGAAGTGAGGTAAGGGCTCCGGGGGGTCCGAGGGGAAGGTTTCCGGGAGTTCGCTGAGACTCAGGAAATCGTCATCATCTCTCACTGTGGAAGGAGGAGAAGAGAAAGGTGAGAATTATGGTAGTTAGCTCCATTCAGTAGTTTCACGGATGTCCCGCTCAATCGGTGTTGTTTTATCGATTTGCTTTGGGAACTAATAGGTGCATAAGTTGGTTCAGGGAGGAAATACTGAATTATCTTAATGGCTCATTATTGTTCTGTGATTCACATCAGTGAGCAACACTGTCCCCTGAACTGAGTGTGTACAAGACAATGTCATTCGCATTAGAGAATGATTGTCATGTCTCAAGCCGCTGACCTGGACAGAGAACACATTTTCTCCACTGAGCCATACAAATTCAGATTTAAATAGCACCTGATTGTCGTGTCCATTTCTAGAAACCTATCATCATTTTTGAAAAAAAAAAAATACAAAAGAAATTGATTTTTCTTTCAGCAAAAACGCACACAAACATCTATGCAAACCTATGCGAGGAATGGTGTTATGGGTAATCGGTCGCAGACATACATCCCAACGCCTTACATATACCTGGTAAATGATACATTAATCACAAAGAAACTAACATTCTGTTATGGTCAACGTTAAAATACGTTTGCAGAGTGAATATAAAAAGACATGTTTGTGCCATCGACGGCTTCTTTTTGAATCCTGTCATTTGAATTGGGTCCGAGGATAGAATAAAGGTAGAAGGTGCGAGCTACGATAGCTTTTAGAGTCTCCGGCCCAATGTTCCCTCAGCTCAGTCTTGCTAAGATGAGAGGATGATTTGCTATTGATCAACAGTGTTCATTTACGAGTCCCCAAAATTGAACATGACGCGAAAATTTGCACTAATTTACTTCGTGAGTGAATCCAATAATTGCTGTGATTCCATTGAAATGAGTTTGTTTTGCCATGAAATTGCATAGCTTTAACAGCTTATGTGACCGGGCCATTAAAATGAACTCGGAGGGGCACTAAGGGAACCCGAGAACTTTATCCTCCTCCATCCTGCTAACTCTCCTCCACTCTTCTTTCAGTCGGTCCAAACTTCATGCTCATCCGTGGCTTCAATCAAAGGAACACCAAGAATGTTTTGTCACTGTGTTGCCAAGGTCACCAAAACACAGATGACTACAGCTGGGAGGGAGGGGAAGGGGTCTAGCTTTCTTTCCACCAGGAGAAACTCATTCATGCAAACACAATGCTTGCCAGCTCCGGCCAGCCAATCATGTTTGACCGGACCGCTCATCAGTTCTGTTTAAAAAATAAATACAATTTAAAACAAGAAGGAAACAAATAACGGACATTTGCACAATAAATCATAGACGAGGCGTAGCAGAATCAAGTTATTTAGAGCATCAGGGTGAGAGTCAGCTTCTCTACCTCTCCTCTTACACTTCCTTGTGCACAAGGAGTGACAGTGAGTTGCTATGGTTACATGCAAACTCCATGTCTCTCTCGCTCAGAAACTTTCTGGCACTAAACCATTCTTGATGCATACTTGGTTTTCATAACACCCTCAATATAACTAATCAAGACGAGTGCAGGTGGCTGTTTAATTCAACAGTTTAGAAGCTGTAGAATTGCCGGAAAATTGTTTTTAAATTAGAATTTTTTTTTTTTTTTAGCATCCCTCATATTTGGTCCCCCATTTAAAAAAATAACCAGATGCACAGGGTAAGGAGCAAATATTTTTATTATCCTATTTTCTGAAGAAAAATACGTGTAATATCCGGAGTGTATCAGAAATTGTATTTAATAAAAATAAAATATAATAAAAATGTCTCCCTCTCTCTCTGTATGTGTGTGTGTGTGTGTGTGTGTGTGAATAACCTGAAGAGTTGTGACTCATGGGAACATTTTTATCACACGGAGTATTTTTAACACAGCTTCAAGTGTTTTCATCCCTAATATGGGGACAACTCCTATAAAAGCAATCACACAATATCTAACAAAAACAACACATAATTGCCAATGTATAAGCCTGTGCGCACACACACACACACTCACACACACACACACACACACACATCTGTCCCCTTAAGTGTGTGTGTAGTCCTTATCTCGGAGAATAGCAGAGTGCTTTGGGCCCCGAGCTAAAAGCAGCTTAGGTAAAACAACGAGACACAAATAGGGGGGAAATGAGTAGGCAGCGTCGCCACTTTGATGTCATGAAGCTGACATTTTCTCCCGTAGTTCTGTAATTAGTTCTCTGAGAGGATGAAAATTAGTAGACATTTTCATAGCATAATTTCATTATCTGTGGGAAATTTTCTCCCACTCTTGGTTATTTATCCGGTGTCATATACACCCATTTCTCCGTCAGTCTCTTTTCCACTTGCTGCACTGCCTTTCTCTTCTCTATATCTATTTCTTGTTACTCTATGTTTCTCCACCTCCCTGCTCCACATCCTCCCACCCCTCCCTCCTGCTTTTCACTTTGACTTGGCCCCCAACACCCATTCTCACCCTCATCAGTCATTCAGAAAGCTGGGGGGTGGGGGGGGGTCACTGCTCTGGAGCGACAGCTATAAAATATTGATTGGCACAAGAAACATGATAGCCAGAGAAAGGGGTGGGTGGAATGGTGGAATGGAGAAATGGAGAGGAATTTTCCCATGAACAAAGCGCTTTGTCTCAGAAACTGCAATTTTTTTCCATCCTTGCCTCTCTGGTTCTCTCTTTGCCCCTTCATCCTTCCTCCCAAACCTTTCTCCTGCATCTCCTCCGCTTCATCCCCACTGCTCTCGTCTGATCTCCTGACAGAGTGAATTACTGTTACCTAACAGCCCACCTCATAAACGTCCGGCCTGAACGCTGTCGTCGGTAATGGATGGTTGTAGCATGAACAATGTCCAGCTTCGATTTACACCATGTAGTAAATATGCACCGGGGGCAGGAACACATTTATTCCCTCGCTCGCGCCCGTAGGCCTGCCCACTTCCGAACACCTACAAACCCAAGCAATTTAGGTCTGTAAATCTGCTGAGAATGATGTCATCACAGGTGGCCAATCGTGGTCAAGTGTGAGCTGATGGATGTACGATAGAAGGAAAGAAAGAAGAGAGGTAGGTCTGTGCAGAGTTGCCAGGTTTGTATTTTTCCGGTCCAACTTTGATGTAAAGTGGAAGAGTGAGATATTGGAGATACCGTCCGCTTGGAGGAAGAACCTCCGCCCTCGAGGCCGCTTAACAGGAATGCTGATCCATATACTGCAATATCTTTTAAAAACAACACGTATTTCCAAGATTCTCAGGCTGAGAAATGTGTGTCCTAAACCAAGCCAAAGCAGCCATATAGGGTCAAAAATGCCTCCTGGGTTAGAGTGTGGGTTTGTGTGTCTGTGGGAGTGTGTGTCACTTTCTTTTGGTTGTTTTCGGTAAGTGGCCTGCGATGTGTATCAGTGCAGTAGCCGTGGAAGTCATGAGATCATACCCTCCCTCTTATCAGTTAGTTAGAATCTGCAGCAGCTGCGAAAACATATATGCAAACAGAGAAACACGCACGCACGCACACACACATACAAGCACCACACACACACACACACACACACACACACACACACCCACCCACAAATTTTTCAGACCATAACCCCTCACCCCTCATTCTCTCCTGCAACCATCATCGACAACAACACACACGAACAACTAAAAAAACAAGGCTGGAAAGATCCCTATCTAGCTCAGACACTTGTGCTGCCAATTTTACACAAGTCACACATTTGGAGGCAAAAATTAAACACACACACACACACACACACACACAGGTGCAAAACCATGTGTGTACACTTGAACAAAAAGGGGTAAAAAAAAAAGAAAATAAACACATGGTCTCACATTCTTCTCCTTTCTCTTGCTATCTCTCTTCCTCACAGAGTTCCGTCTCACAAACACATTGTTTCACAGAGACAGGGAAATAAAAATACAAATTCTTGGTGCTCGTATTACCCAGAAATCCTTCCCACAGAGTGTCTGCCCACAATTATCTCCCAAAACACACACTAACTCTTTTTTTTTTACAACCACATTCAATTGAATCAACTTATTAGAATCTTGAAAGGGTTTTAGGGCTTTAAAGCCATTGAGGGAGAGGTTGAAAAAGAGCCAGCGAGCGAGGGATGATGGGACGGCAGGGAGCTAGTGTATCATTGCTTTGGAATTAGATATATGATGCCGCCCATTTTCCAAACACACACACACACACACACACACACACACACACACACACACGGAAGTAGGCAATCAACCCCATAAGCCTAAGACACACTCAAACACACACAGAGGTATATCCAATAATGTGATCAGTGTTGCTCCAACTCCATGAATACCATGAATTGCCCACTTTCTTCTGTCTGTAGCTCTTTCATAATTTACTCATAATATTGCTTTTAGAAAATAACAAATGGATTTTGTCATTCTTTCATTTGAAACAGTTTTTCCCAACACTCCGGTGGGGATTCTGTGTTTACTCTTCTACTATTCAATTATTCATGCTTTGGAACAATAGCTATACGTACATGTGGGTAAGGTTTCCGTGACCCAGTTATGCCTCAAGGTATACCTGTGAGTACATTCCTATCTATAAAGACATAGAAGATTGTTGCTGCATGCTACTTTAACTCTAAGAATGTATTTTCTATCTGAATAATAACATATTGTTTTTTTTTGTTTTGTTTTTTTTCCCAGGCCTTTACTGGCAAATTCTTTTAGCGGTGCATGACAGTGTATTTTTGCAAATCCTTTTTTTCTTTGTCTTCTGTGTTGCGAGCATAAAAGAACAACTTAAATCACTCAGTGAAACAACTTCCATTCAAAGTGTGTTATGACAAGGCATTCAGGAACTGTTTACAGCACAAATGAACACAAAACTGAAGAAATAAAACAACAGCTCCAGTAATCACACTTCTAACCTCCCCATCATTCTTTGTTTTCTCTTTCCTTTATGTATTTCAGTTTGGGGTTTTTTCTCTCTCTTGTTTTCAGTGGTTCAGATGACAGTCATAAAGCAAATACCAGCAATACTATGCAGGTGTGTGGGGGTGCGTTTATAAAAAAAAAAAAAAGACATCAAGGACGAGTTAAGTCAGTTAAACTACTTGACATAGCATGCCGGGGAATTATGCGCCACGTCCTGGAGAGTCATATCGCTTTGAAACAAGACACCAGGCGACCACGCATCGTCTGCATCCATTGGAAACTTAATCAGCCGCTTATCCTCAATCGGCACTTTGATAAAAGCCACATTATTCAAGACACGAGTAGACATGCAAATTGAGAGAACTTAATCACTCCATTACCTTTGTCCAAAGGGATCATCGCATTTGCATAGTAGTAGTAGTAGTATTACACTTCTTCTAAATCATATCTTTAAGGCTGTTAGGTGATGAACACTCAACCGAGTTTCTCCACAAAGAATCACACGATGAAAAAATGGTGTTTACCAGACACACTCATCATTTTCTTGGAAATGAATCATTTAGCATGGGGGGGGGGGGGGGGGGGGGGGGGGGGACACATTTAAAAATGTATGAAATGAAAAAGAACCATTTAGCCGACTAATCAAGAGGAGGCAGATCTACACATCTTTATGAAGACGATCATGTTCAGGATTCGTTGGGAGGTATTTATTCAACTCTAAGGTGATTTCTGAACCTGTAGTCTGTGGTGATGATTTATTGAACGGCATTATATTATATTATTATATATATGGCTGTAGAATTGTTGGGTTTTCAGATTGAATCCATTACAAATGAGCATCTGCATTAGTTCACATGGCAGAGTAGTTCCCCAAAGACTGGGTGGCTAACCATGATGACAGGATTAACCCTGGGCAGATATAATATAGCACGCAACACTCTCCTTGTCACAACCAATTATATATCCACCAGGCTTGCAGGGCAACATTAGCCAATTCTAAATAGTAGAAAGTACTTGAAGGCTACAGTATCTCAATGTGGGAGTCGACTGTGACAGCTGGTTGGCGTCCTCGGACTTTCAGTGTGTGTGACATGTAAGGCCCCTGCAAAAGCCTGGAACTAGATTTATGGCCTTGCCGGCAGAGGGGTGACTCTGTCGGGCCACAGCTGGCCTCAGTTAAGACAGCAGCACGCAGAGGAATAAATCTGGGCTATCCTGGTGGCCTGGCGGTTAAGACACATACCATATACTGTAATTAATCAACGATAAAGTACTACTCAAAGTACAAGGTTTGGGTAGAAATGTCTAGAGATAGAAAAATGTTTTGTAATTAAATCGACACTTTCATTAGGTCCTTCTTTGCTCCTAAAGTCCGCTTCTTCTTAAAGTTAGATTCTCTTTCTCGCTGCAATAGCTTTCACATGACGTAACAAATAACATCATGAATAACTTTTTCATAATCAACATTTTGCAAGGCATCACTGCTTGTTTAAATGTACTCACACATCGACATTGTGGTGTAAAGGTACACACACACACACACACACAGACGGCTGTGACATGCATATATTATTTATTCACAAATTATAATTCTGTAAGCTGCATTGCTTCCAGTTATCAGGTCAGAGCACAGCCAAAGTGCATTAGTGTGTGTGTGTGTGTGTGTGTGTGTGAGTGTGTGTGTAATGCTGTCAATGTGCATGCATCTTTAAACAGGAATAGTGTAAGTCTATGCAATGGTATACATTTATGCATTTATGCAAATGTGTGGTGAGCATCGTATTGCCTCCAAAGTTGAAAATGAAGTATATTTTGGTATTTGGTTATGTGTGAATACACAGCGCTGGGGGCTATACAGGGGTCAGGACAGATCTCCAATAGCTTTGATCAATAACTATACTTTCAGTCTCTTGTGCTTGTGTGCATTTACATGTACCTGCAAGCATACATACTTCCATGAGTCGATTGTGTTCCAATTACTTCACATTAGTCAATACAAGTCCATGTTTTGGATTTTATGCATCATACATCAATTAATGCATTTTTTAGCAGTACTCTAATGAACTGGAAAAGAAGAGCTTTTGCTAAAAAACTAGTTAAGCTTATAGAAGGATCTGAATCTCTCTCCAGATAAACTAGATATTAAACAATGAAAGGGGAGAAATTAATAAAAACATGTATCATCAAGAACAAAAAATGACATTTCTCCACGGCACTTGACTGGAGGGATAAACACCACTTGTTTATCCCTCTGCTTGGTTGAGAGAGTGGGATTAAAACTAGTACACTCACATTTGGACGTACATCACACGTATGCACAGTCACATTTTAAAGACATGCACGGCACGGGAGCAGCTGATGAGTGGGTGCTTGCAGGTAGCCAGTGCACCAGCTACGTGCCGTGTCTTCAGAACATTACATGCACACGCAGACACACACACTTCTTCTCAGGACTCTGTGTGACTCTATGTGCATCTGTGCTTGTCCTGAATAAAAACTGATGCATCTATTGTTAGTTTCTGCATTATTGTGCCGCTTCACGCTCTTCTTCTTTTCTACTTTCTCTTTGTCTCACTCTCTCCCCCCTCAAGCATGTTGCTTTGCTCCAAGCATCTTTTTTCATGTGATCTTTGCAGCTGTATTTTCTTCTCTCTGCAACATATTTGGAAATCAGCTTCCTATACTGAGAAGAAGAGATTGACAGAGAAAGAGGGTATATAGTATACTGCTCCATATGAAGACCCGGAGAGCAAGCGCACCTTGTTTGGCCCGAAATTGCTCTGGAGCTCATCTCCAGTTTCTTCAGCTTAGATGTACTGATACAGCTCAGTGGACTGCACAGGATTCAAAAGCAGGGGTTCATATCTGATTCCTCTCTTTCAAGCTTGAGTACCAAGCGATGACGCTTCGGTTACAATTTTTTGGGATGCGTCTTCCATATGACTCGATACATGGCTGAAATCCTAAACATCACGCTATCAGCCACCGGGATCACAGTGAGGCCAATCTGTTTCGGTCCTTGGCTCTGCTCTGGGTTTTAATTCCACCTCCTCCTTCTGAACTAGGTCACTGGTGCGACAACGAGTAATGGAAGGCCATTTAGGGCAACCTCTCTTCAGTCACGCAAGGTACAACAACAGAAGACATTTGTCATAGTAGAATTCCCTCATACCCTATCAGGATAACAGTTAAGTGTTTCTTTCTTCATTTTTACCAAACATAGGTCATAGGTCATCAAGTGTGACTCGCAAAACTGTTTCATCACAGAGTGTGACTGAAACGCAATAATGAGAAAGAAATGCATCTGGGCAGGAGGGAAACAGATGAGCAAACTCGGAGAAAAGTCAGTAGAAAATAATCATAGTCATTTCACAATCACGAAGAACAGTTATCGGCTCTGTAAGTCACGCTTTGTAGTACACGCTCCCCACATATCCATATGCAGATGAATGGCTCATTCATATGCATAGTCTTATGTAAGCTTGTGGGGGTACAAACTTGTGCGAGTTGCGGTGTAATGTTATCTTCCAGATGGATTTAGTCTACCTTACCCGGGCCTGAGGGAAATGCAAGGCTTCGCTTTCATTCATGTTGTACTATCACAGCTCAGCATCGCTATTAATACAAGCAGCCAGTGCGGGACAGTGCATTAGAATATCAAAACATTGGCCGAGGAGGGACTTCAATTTCCAGGCAGATTGGATAATGTTTTTTCTGGGTGACTGACAACTGATAGTATAGCCGGCTGGTTATGTGTACATCCATGCTCTGTGATCCACATCTCACTATCCACCTGGCTCTCTCCTGTGTTCACCCTGTGTGTCTGCATATTTTCCACCTGTCACTATTTCTCGATGCTGGTCTATCTGTCTTTATGATTACTTTTTTTTCTATCTGCAGAAAAAACCTCCCTCTGCTCCTTTTCATCTGTGTCTGTGATGTCTTTCCTGATTCCTTTAGAAAACCTGTTTATATTCATGTTTTCTGTGCACCTTTCTCTCCTTTTTTCCTTCTGTTCGTTGCAGCCTATCTCCGCTCTCCTTTTACTATGGAGGAATAATATAGATTCAGCCATCCTTCTCTCTTCGGCCACTTCCCGAGGGGTGCATTTCACAATGACCCCTAACCTGCCCAGCTACTCTTCCTCGCCTCCTCTTCCTCATGGTTTACATCACGTTGTTTCTGGTTCTGTTCTTCTGCGTTTCCATATTTCCCATCCTCCCTTTACCCTATTACCTATCTCAGCATCGCCATTGCTTCCTATTGCTCATCCTGCTTCCTTCAGAAGGGAATTAAAACACCCTACTGAAGCCAGTTTATTAGATTATCTTGGTGAGGAAAAACGATAAACACACACGTATACATACAGACACACACACACAGACACACACAAGCATACAATGAAATAAATATGGCCTCAACTCAAATTATAAAGAACAGCTTACAGGCTTATTTCATTTGAAGATTTTCCCATATTTTGGCTATTTCATTCAGTGCTGAAGATAAAATTGGATCAGACATTTCACTGCTTATGCCTCTCTCCATCTGGAGGCTCACTGTCTCTCTCTCGCCTTCTTATCCCTCCTCTCCGCCGTCTCTCCTTAACACCCTCATGCTTTCCGACCACACGGCTGTGTTTCTTCCCCTCGCCTCGCCAAACTCTCCTTCTCCCCTGCTGTCTTTCTCAACTCTTCTACTCCTTCTCAGCCCTCCCCCTCGCTCACTCTCTCTCTGGCACCTTTCCACACTTCCCGCACTCATCTTCCATCCCGATTTCTGGCCTTTCCATCTTCCCTCCTTCTCCAACACTTCGCCTTGCTGCTTTGCTCTCTTGCGTCTTTTCACTCTCTGACTCCCTCCAACCTCCTCCTTTTTCTCAGCCCCCCGCTCCCTCCTTTACCTCTACATCCCCAAACTCTTCTCTCCCCCCCATCTCTCTTGCTTTCTATATTCACCCTCCCTCCTTAGGTCACTATAAATAGAGCCTCCAGGGCTTTCATAATGGACTTCTGCTTCTGACCTTATTACAGACACATTACTGACTGTACTTCGCTATCTTGCATTCTCACAGACGGTACACAGTTGTTTCTTCCATCCCTCCTTCATTCCAATAATACACATTTACCTTTAGTCAAAACTGTGGCTCAAGATTTTAAAACGATGTGTATCTTACACCCCATTCTGATTCATTCACCACAGCTTCTCCCATTGCCATTTATTTTCACATTCGTTATGTTCTGTGTAGCTAACATTTTGTCACAATTAATTTCCTCCTTATCTCAACAAGATTTAACAACATTTGGGATTTGTTGGTGGTTATTATTTGTCTTCTCCAAGGTTTTTCTTTGCATCATGAAAAACGGATGGGTGTTGGGGGGGGACCTCTTAATTTGTATTTGAGCTAACATAAAAACACATCATTAGTGTTGCATTCTTCCTTGAAACGAGTGGCTTTGATTGCAAGCTAATGAGCTAGCTCACAGCTACTGGTACATATTGAGTTTAATGATAAATGCCAGCAGCGCTAGCATACCATTTTGGAACGTCGAGTGCCACTTTGGGGAATTTTGGCGTGCCGTGTTGTGAGCCAGATGAGGAAGAATATACTGAAGTCCAAAATGTCAAGTTACTCCTTTGACACCATCTCTGCTGTTTTGGCCCTCTTTCTGGCTCATCTTCTGCTGCCAGAGTCCTAATTAACTTTTATCTTGGGTCTGCTACCCTCACAAGCACCACGCTCTGAAATGAGCTGTGCTCGAGCTTGTGGGAACTAGAGCAGTGGTTACTGAGCAGGGGTGCAACAATCTCAAGAGTGAGGCTGTGTGTGTGTGTGTGTGTGTGTGTCTGAGTGTGTGAGAGAGAGAGACCGAGAGAGAGAGAGAGAGAGAGAGAGAGAGCGAGAGAGAGATTGAGAGAGTCCTTTTTATATTTTGGTCAAATCCAAAGCCTTTATAAATTGCACAATGGGCTTTAAATAGGTTTCATCTGCCTTTGGGGCAAAAAACAGCCCATAAGACATATTCAGAAATTCGAGTGACAAAAACATCTAAGAGGGCCTGAATGAAACCTGTCACGGGAGTTTCACAGATGTGTCAGCCTGAGCTCAACATGATCTTAAGGCATTGACATATTTGGGCCGGGCTAAGACCTAGTACATGAATGATACTATGACACATTAAATCTCACAATTAAGTATGCTTTACATTACTTAAATGATACATTGATTTACGCTGGCATTCTCCTTGCCTCATTTCATCTTGCATGTGCTAGTTGAAGCACACTTTGTGTTCTGTTCGCTCATTGAAAACCTAAAGAGTTTGTTTCGGAAACCCTTGTTAATTTGGCCACGTGTTGAAGAATTGTCAATGAAAAGGACAAAAATTACCACAAAGTTTCGATGTGGAAACAATAGTTTTAGTGTTGGTCCACAAAAAACAACTGGTTAGGACCTGAACAAATTTGCTTGCATAAGGCAAAAACCGCATTTCACAAAGCTAAATATCGATTTTTGATTTTATAATTAAAATTTTTGATACTATATGAAACAGATCAATAAGCTATAAAACTTTGGTACTTGTATATAGAACAACTTCATGAATGATTTAACACCTGAGCTGTGTTAACAGCATATTTGCTATTCATAGCAAGCACTTTCGCATGAACATTAAATATTAACTTCTAACATATAGTTACGTCTAAGATGGTTTAAACATTAACCGAGGCATGCCCTATCCATGTTCTTGGTGCTATAAACAGTACTTGTGAGCATAAACATGTAGTTCCGGGCTCAGCGGCGGGGACTGTGTACAGTACATGGAAGTGTCCTACTTAAATGAAACACAGCCTCCGATTCATGGTGGGCTCCCCCAGAGAAATACAGCGACTCATGGGGTAAGCATGCCATAGAAGTGCCTGAGTTGCTCTGTTGTGTCATTGGTTTGTTGACTGGTGCTTAATCACGCACCATTTTGATATGTGGCCCAGATGCAACCCATTGATGCTGGTGAGCGCACAAACAATGGTGAAGCTTGAAGGCACTGGTATACGGTTCAAAGCTGCGGGAGACTTCACAAGCTCCAATGGCAGCCGGCATTGAGACTACAAAATGTTTTTGAAGGAGCAATGTGAATAATGAGTAACTTCTGCCAGTAAAAGTCTTTCCATCTTGAAGATATATCTTGACTTTATTCTGAAATATTTCCCTTTTTATCTCTTCTTCACACTTGTGGCAGCAGAGCGATGTCATGAGTGTGTGTGTGTGTGTGTGTGGGGGGGGGGGGGGTAGAACTCCAGAAATCTTAGCTCTGAGAGTGAAATATTAATCAAAAAGAATGCCCATCAAAGTGTTATTAAAACAAGCAAGGACCAAAATGATCTCTCCCTATTACTTCTCCCAAGTCAATTTGATATCGGTCAAAACGCTCCCACCACGCTGCAATTGATCCCACCTCAAAACAAAAGATTATTTCATATTTTTAGCATATGAGGCAGCAAGGCCGTGAAATCAAAAGGCTGTGGCTTCAGGTGGTGAAGAGGCTACGGCGAGGACATCAGCACATTAGGCTAACTATGTGGTGGAAACATGGCTAGAGGTTGTCAGTTCAATCTTAGGTGATTCAATTTAGGATTCATTTCCATTTCAGGCCATTCTGTACACAATAATTCCATTTAACACACTGTCACTGTTCATTAATTATGCATTTACAAATCTCCTATTAGCTGGTCAGAAAATAGATCCAGCGAAGTTCAGACGGAGTTCATATGGAGAGGAGTTAACTGCATCATTAACTTGTACTTGACTAGTTCAAGGACCAGATTTTTAACAGCCCAGTGCTGAGGGACGCTCTGCATTAGTAACACATGGTCATACATAAACAAGAAGGTCAGGAGTTCAACTGTGGAAACAGTGAAGTTGATTTCATTTCTTAAACATGTCCTCTGGCTTAGTACATGATTATCTGTCAATAGCACTCAAATGATTCTGCAAAAGGAGATGGGATGAGCTGTCATTTTCTTCAATATGCCGATTTCTTTATGCACCGCAAGATGAAACGTAAACAACGAGATCAAGTTCAAATATAGCAATGCTAAGTGCACTTGTTGCTCCTGTGCATTCTGCTGGCATTCACATTAACATCATGCATATAAAAAGCCATCAGAGAGATAGAGACGCTAGGACGGCCACATGGCTGAGCAAGCCAAAAGGTTAGAAGTTCAAATGCTTGAGCGAACAAGTGACAGAGTCACTCTGTTTACGTGGAGTCGGCGTAGGGAGAATAAGATGTATGGATGTGTTGATAGGCTGGAAGCTGAAGTCGCCCCGGGGCTACCAGTGGTGCATGACTGGATCTTTTCAGTGAGGCCCCACATAAAGAGGTGCAGTGAACAGAGGAAATAACAAGGGGTTAGTTAGTTAACTGGGGGTCACGAGGTCAAAGGTGATGAGGCTTTTCTAAGTGTGTGTGTGTGTGAGAGAGAGAGAGGGACAGACAGAAAGAGTGAGCCATGAGGAGGTGTGCTGTATGATGAAAGAGCCTGTATGCAGGTGGACACGGAGGTCAGAAGTTGAAAAGTTGTTGAGGGGGGGGGGGGGGGGGGGGGAAGATTCACTGCATGACTGAATCTGTTTGCAGTAGGTTGCCCTGTCAGAGAGCTGATGAATGGCTCTAAAGTGATTCAGGCTTGTAAGCTCAGAGGTAATGGACTACAGCTGAGTGAGCCAATACTGTTGTTTTCAGAGAGCCGGCATGTGGAAATGATGTGCTTGTGGATGGCGTATGTTCCGACGAGTATTAATACATCCATCAAACATCCTATGTGCTCAAATGTTACGGACTTTTATTATGAAGGGAAATTATGCGTTCAAGAGGGTAGAGTTTCACAAAACCTTTTAAAACATTTACAGCTTTATAGCAGCTTCATGGATTTAAAGCATTTGTGTAACATGCAAGAAACTTAGAAGGGAAGTCGCAGTGGCTGAATTTGGGCTTAGCTATTAATGACATCGGCCTGCATTCTGTTTGTTGGATGAAAATATATAGATCCAGGTTTCCATCAGCTTAATTTGTAGAAAAAAACGTAATCATAATGAATTTGCTTAGACCGTTTCCATATCACTATGTTGGATGTTTATTAATCCCCCGACCCGCCTCAGTGTAAAACCTTTTTGTATTTTGATTTTTTCATTATGCACATTATGGCAGTGCTGTCATGTTATATGATGGCACTTTCCCATCATGCACCGTAGCATCTAGAAACTGTAGCTTTATCATGGACTGATGAGACTCTCATTGTAATAGAGTTCCACATTTAGAGGTTAAAGTTAATGGAATTGAAGTGGATTAAATATAATCTATTGTGTACACAGAACGACATTTTGTGTAATGAAAACACAAAGTAATATAGATCCACTCAGTAGGATTATGCAAACGGTTTTGCATCAATGTCGTAATTGGAGTGAGATTACTTTTCTGTGGCGAGAGAACAAAGACTCGTTCTCGTTAGATCAGGTGACTCACGAGGCTGCGGTGTGCTTGTCAGTGCAGTAATATGCTGACATGTTTTCTCAGCCACAGTCTGGGGTCATTTTAACAAGAAGATATTTTAAGCCTCCCTCCCTCCCCGGCCTTACACCCTCTCTCTATCTCTCAGCCACACACACTGAACATAGACATATCTGGAGGGCCTGGATACGGTTTCTTCTGATAGACCAGGCATCATTTCACAGGCACCATCAAGTTTACATATAATTACTCTTTATCATACATACGCTGTCATGTGCATGTTACATGTGTTCTGTTGGCAGAGGGAGAAGAAAAACGAAAGAGAAGGAAGACAAAACAAAAACGAAGATGGAAAGGTGACGGAGAAGAAAAGAACATGAATCACAGAAGGGAAAGTACACGACTGTTTGTGAACTTCAGTCCTTGGAGATGCTCTCCACACCTTTTTTTCTCTGTATCTGTTTTCCATGGCCGTTGGTGCCTGTGCTGCCTCTGTGTATCAGGTATGCTGTACAACTACTTTCCACTCTCTGCACTCCAAACAAATGAGTACACTAAGAATAGAGTGTAAAGCCCAAAAGAGCAACGCCATGATATTGGTTTTATTATAAAACCGTGGTAACCTGCCTCATAGGCTGGAAAATACAACATGTTTCAATCCAGTGAAACAGTAAATCTATTCAAAAACAAGTTAACAACAAACTCAGAGTGACAAAAAGGTGCTGAATGACTTTTGTATGCCGTCTGTTACGCTGGAGGCAACGGAGGAAAAGTGATACAGAGTGTAACCCAAAGAAAGCCTGAAGACCTTGACAAACATGCTTGTATCAGTGGTGCAATTATCTAGGATCTGTGTCAGCGACATGAATGTCTCCTGTAGAGTAAAATGATGGAAGATGATGAAGGCTGAAAAATGATATCAGATAGATGTGTGACACAGTGTGTCTGCATGAAGACATCCGAAACTCAAGATCCTCCTGCTAATAAAGCAAACCTTGTCCACTAAGAAGACTAGAGTTCAAATGCTTTATGCCTGACGGAGCATTTTTCATCCTAAATGCAGACGACGTCCACTTGCATGGTTGGAGCGACAGCGGGGTTAGAGGATGTGATCATTTCAGTTTAACACAATCTCAACAGCCCGGAATTTTAAGTGATGTGAACATGGCTTTATGGTTTAGTAGAGCTGGTCAAATGCATGAACTTCTGCAGCCTGGTGGTCTTGTGTGAAGGGCGATTAGCCAGAGACTGCAGTGTGGCATGAGTGGACCAAATGGGGGCAATTATAATGATATATTTTACGGTGATTTCCGCCTGCCTCTGCAGAGAGGTCAGAATGCAAGATGAGCCGCATGGCAGCGCTCCTGGGGAGGGATTTAGTGTCTTGCTCAAAGACACGACAACAGGGACGATACGTGGAGATGTCAGATTGTCCTTGGGTTTAGCAGAAAACACCCTGCTATTCCCAAAAACCTTGTTGGTGTGAGTTTGGGATGAACATGAATATGTGTTTTTATTATTTATTTTGGAAAAAGTTGTGAATGGGATCACATGAGCCCCATCTATAGCAGCCCAAGTTCTGGTGCCTCGCTGGCCAGCAGGAGCACTGGGAATGAGGAAGTGGTGAAAAGTGATGGGCTAAACTCTGCCTGATGTACATTATTAAAGAAAACACCTTCATTACTTCGTCCTTTTTCCCGACCCCATGTGGCTTTTGGGCTTTTTCCACTCTCTTGCCCTCTCTCATTCTCTCTCGCCTCTGCCAATCCAAAAGACAAAAACATACACCATCAAATGAGGCGTGCGCACTAACACACAAACTGGCACGTACACACTGGGAGACTGGTGGAGTCAGCATGTGCTTTAGACTGGGGTGATTAATGGCATTCTGTGCACCAGTGAGCAGATGAACCAGAAAAAAAAGCACAAACATTATCATAACCTGAAAGACCTAATTACTGCAGTGCACATCTGACAGACGTGTGTGTGTGTGTGTGTGTGTGTGTGTGGGGGGGGGGGGGGGGGGGGGAAGGGGGGGGGGGCAGCGAGGATACAAGATTTATGACCCTGCTGTGGAATGTTGTGTCCCCTTCATCCCTTTTGTGTGTTTCACTATTCGGGTGCAAATTAGGAATATGATAATGGCCATATTATATATTATAATGAGTGTGTGCACGCATTAGTGTGTGTGTGTGTGTGTGTGTGTGTGTGTGTGTCCACAGTGTGCATCAGTTTTCTCTGACCAGCTGAACAGCAAAACACCATTCTGAACATGAATCCAAAACCAGCGACCTTCTGTATGGTAATGTGGAATGCTCACGTACTGGCAAAACATAACACCACCAGTAACACCGCCCAGTATCCTCTTCACTGCCGAGGATGCGCTTCAAAGGAGACCAGCTACTCGGTTGTCATGACACCAAAAATTTAGAAGTAGACGGCAGCAAAATTCCACAATTTGATGCCACGATAAAAACACAATTTGGACACGTTGTTAATATAACGTTAACAGAAACATGTCATTCAAATTTTTTTCCCCAAAAAACGTGATTTTACAGATTATAATTAAACACATCATGACACAACACTCATTTTTACTTGATAGGGCTTGAACGCATCAACGGCCTCTGTTAAGAGTGGTTAGCTTCCTTTATTTAGCCGAGCAAGAATGTGGAGCTGCTAACAGTGACAAGCACTCTTCCTGCTGATTTGGGGAAAGCAGGGTGTGGATGCGTCGATATTGCCTTTACGGCATCCTTTTCCGATTTGAACGCTTCCATGCTCACTTCCTCCTCAGTAACCTTCCCATCTTGGGATCTCATCAACAACCACTACACCACTGCTGCTGACCCAAATTACAACCCCCCGACCAAAACAGCCATACTTTCCCCTCGTGGTATCGAGCCATGCAGACTAGAGCTCAATATTTCACCAGCATGAAAATATCATCCCATATATCTGTACCGTCACAGGCCCAATGAGACAAGCATCGGTTGGCTTCTTATGCAGATACTTCTGTTTGTATTTGCAAACATTTGGAGATGTGCCGCACCAAAACAACGAAAGGGAAAAACATTCCATCTGTAATCAGATCATCAACATTTATATTGGACCATTTTCTTGCGAAGGTAGAGAACCGTTCATGTTGTATTCATGTGGTGGCAAAATGAAAAATGATTATCTGGGAAGAAAGATGGCACCAGATATTTTGATATCCGGGGTTTACCTCCTCACTTATTGTAAAAATCCTGAATAATGACACGGGGAGCCGCGTGGCCGATGTCCTGTGAGAAGCAGAGGACATTTTCAATTTGGGGCCGATTTCAAGCCAGCTTTTTCATTCTGGTGGGTCTCATGGTGCAGGGTAATGGATGACACTGGATCAGATACTGTACTGGATCAGTGAGAGAGCTTCACATGACACTACGTTATGGCTGTCTGTTCGTCTCTTGCTATCGCCTTTCTTTCCCTTTCGCGCTCGCTGTCATTCTCACACCATTTCTCTAACTAAATCCGCCCTCGGGCCCTTGGACACCGGAGCAGAACAGAGGGGAGGAGAGAGGGAGGCACAGAAGAGAGAGAAATAGAAAGTGAGTCCGATCACAGAGCCAGAGAGAAAGAACGCTGGATGAAGAAGAGGAACACGCATAGAGATTTGGAACTAGTGGAGAGAAACTGAGGCAAAGAGGGGAGGGGGGGGGAGACAAATGCAAAAACATAGTTAATAGGAAAGAGATGAAATCAAACACATAATGGAAAAACAACTTTAAAAACATCTAGTTTATTATAAACTAAATTCCACACTGCTAATCTGTTTATGGGTTTTCAGCTTTTAAAAAGAGAATAATAGAAAGGAGGAGAAATACAACTGGATCGAGTTATTTATTATTTTTGTCTCAACAATGTTGAGGACAAGCCTCGCCTACAGACATATTTGAAGTGGATGCGTGCAAACACAAATTAGAAGACATCCAGAGGACAAACAAGTGTCCTTATTTGGCAGGAAAATTGTGACGCATGTTGCTAGAAGGAGCCAAACAAACAACACATCTCAGGACACGTTCAGAGCTACGGCACAAAACAGAAAAACGGTGGAGAGGAACCACAGAAATATGGACGTAGTCTCCGTGACATCACCCATAGCAGTAAATTTATTATTTATTATGCTGTATTGGAGAATACTTAAAAATAATCGTGGGATTGAGAAGAATATTTGCAGTCAGAGGAGTCGCCCCCTGCTGGCTATTAAAGTAAAGTTCAGATGTTGCAGTTTTCGTCACTTCTATGTTGGTATCATTTCTCAACAAAAGCACGAAGAAAGTATATTTGTGTCGAGTGGATCATCAGAATGTCATTTATTTCTGCAAAAATGATTCGACATCGACAAAAAAAGAACATTAATAACCTGATTAGTTCTGTTTGGATTATTATTGTTCTATAACGAACGCAACTCAGTTGTTAGCTACTGTCTTGGCAAAGTATGCTCTACTCTGTGCCGTGCCAATAAAGCTCCCATCAAATTGAGTTGATGCCTATTGAACTGATTAAGCAGAGGAGATGATTAACAATAGAGAGGGGAAAACACATATCGGCAAAGATACAGAGGGGAAAACTTCATGTTTCAAGCTTGAAACCAAAGGTCACAGATTGAACGGTCTGCTCAGTTCGGTAATGAAACCTAGCGTTTTCTTTAATTCAAAGAGCTCTCATATCCGCCGTCCTTCTTTGAGCGTCGACAGTAATGACAAGTTAAGAGAACAAAGCAGCGAGGAGAATCAAAGCTCCGGCTTAAGCCCCGCGGAAAGAGCACAAACATACGAGTTCCGTTAAAATGCTGATCTGTAATCATTTTAACACAACAAACCTTGTAGAAATATAGGATATTATTATGTTGCCTTAGTGAACTTAAGCACACAGACATCAAAGGGGGTATTTATTGAGACCCCTCCCCTGCCTGTACACCTTGTTAAGGTTTTTAGTATGCTAAGTCCTCAAGGGTTTCCACAGACGTTTGATGTCTGGGATGAGATGGAAAATGAGAGGCTGTTTAACAAACAGCCTGCAATGAGCAAGTGTTTACTGAACAAAACAGGATAAACATTCAGAAGGATGCCCAATACACAAATCTACTGCACATGAATTCAGGATCCTATCAAAGATAAAAAGATTTCCATCTAGGCTGAATTATATATATATATATATATATATATATATATATATATATATATAGAGGGGAATCTGCTATTGCTCATCAGCAGACTCTGATCGATCAGGAGCCAGTACCACTTTAAGACTAAGACAACATAGAGTTATTAAAAGCATGTCAAGAGAGAATACATATGAATATAGATCACAGATCATAGCTGTGGTTATAAATAACACATACGGGCAAATTCAACAAGATTGTGCAGCACAAATAAGACAAACAAGACAAAAATGAAACCGTTTGAGTCACAGAAGCTGTGCTGCAAAGCAAATGGTGTCTCGGTGCTCCCGTGCTATTTGCACCTATTTGAATTTGTAAATATGCAACCATTGTCTCCTTTTTATGCAAATGGGCCTCATTGCAAAAACAGTCCAATGCACAAAGAACAATGCTAATAGCAGTTACAGTGAAACTATTAGAGTCTTCAGAGAGTTGGTAACTGAAGTGCATTTACACTGACAGACTGGGATATTAAATTCCACATACGGTTTCTCTCCATCCTGTTTTAAATTACACGTCTGAAGTTTTGAAGGATGACTCTGCAAGTCTTTGGTCATGACTTGTAGCTCGAGATCTGAAAATGTCATTCTTCTTTTCTCTGTCCTGCCTAACGTTCTTTGGGAAAGGCAACATGAATACTTAGATTACATATCATACATATCACATAGATAGTTGCAGATTTCACTCTGCGGCCAAACTTTATGGCTGTGTTTGCGCTGTAACATTGTTCCCACAGTCCAGGTGATGTGCATATCGCTATCATCGACCACAATCCGTGCTTGCCTGAACGCGTTTAGAATACAGTAAATTTGACGCGGATTGAGGCTGTGCTTTAACCTAATGATTCGGACAGAGTGACAAAAATTGGAGATGAGAGGTGTGTTTAGGCAGTGAGCCAAGCAGTTAGGGAGGGAGGAAACAGGTTGTGAGGCGTGTGTGTGTGTGTGTGTGTGACAAGGTGTCAGCATTGGAGAGAGGAGAGAAAAAGGGAAAGAAAGAGAGAGACGGTTGAGCTTGAATTGGAAGGGTCATGCCATCATCGCATGGTCAGATGTGTTACTTGTGTGTACTTGAGTGTGTATGTGTGTTGCATCCGATAACCTCAAGGTTCCCAGGCTTCTCTTACAGTTCAGTGGAAAGTGGGCCGCCCTGTTTAGCTGGTTTATTCACAGGCCTTAGATAACAGACCACATATAGGTGCCAGTGAAGTGTGCCATAATACAGTCAACAATTGCTTAGCAAACCGCCAACAATATCGGCCAGGCAACCAGAAAGGCAAGAGAGAGAGAGAGAGAGAGAGAGAGAGAGAGAGAGAAGAGAGAGAGAGAGAATAAATACAAGGAACTGTGGAGAAGAAAATGCAAGAAGAGCCGAGCAGGCCAGGGAGAAGAGGAGGAGAAGGTAATGTGTGAGAGTAATGAAAGAGAGAAAAAGGTGAGAGACAGAGAGGAGGAAAGTGGGATGGAAAGGTGAGAAAACTGGCAGAGGAGAGGCAGCTGTAATTTACATATGCTAATTAACTTCTGTTTGGGTCACTTGCTCTCCATGTCAGGGCTGCCTTCACACTTTCTTTGTCTGTTTTTCTATTGTTCTACCTCTTTTCCCATATTATTTTCCAAAGGGAATTTACCTCATTCTTTTTTGTTTTGGTGGGAGAAAAAAAAAAAACCCTCCCATCACCTCCCTCTCTCCGTCTCACCTTTTCATCATACATGTCTCCCACTGTGCACCTCATCCTAATGCTGCCTCCCTCTGGATCTGCCTTAGCTTCCTCATATCCCCCTCAATTTTCTGCTTCATCCCAAGTTGCCCTTTGGTGCCTTTTATTTCTTTCCGTTGTCTTTTCTCTCTTATCCCCGTAGTTCTCATCTCTCAATCTCTTTCTGTAATGATGCCAAATCTGCTACACGAACTTTCACCTTATCATCACATCCACTTACATTTTTCCTTTCTCAACAAAGTGCATCATCATCGGAAAAAATGTTCTGTTTCTTTTTTATCCCTAAAGTACGGATCCATTTAGCTTTTTCTTTATTTTATAAAATAATATTAATCACCCTCCGCTTCCTTGTCCCGATCTCCCCTCTCATTCACCTTAACATACCGAGAAATGTTTCATCTAACTCTCCCCTCCACTTTTTCTTCCAATTATCCCCTAATGTTCCTTTTTTCCCAGCTATAACTATGTTCCCAGAGTTGCTTTTTTTTCTGCATTTTGTTTTCTTGCTCCCCTTTTCATCCTCCTCTTCACTCTCCGCTTCCCTGCCAGACCTCACAGTCCAAAAATTAAAACTGAGCCAAGTACCGGAATGCCAAAATACCTAGCGCACTGGCCCAAATGCAAACACACACACACACACACACACACACACACACAAACACACAAAACATGCAAGATGTAACATGCAACACAAGCGCACACACTGGTTAAAAGATTGACATACATGCGAGCACACACACACACACACACACACACACACACACACACACACACACACACACACACGCATGCGCACACCTCTAGCCCTCATGACCCGTTGCTGGTTTGTGAGCCATCTGTTCATTTATTTCAGAGAACAAACACACCTGACAGTGCTGAGGAGCTGCTAAGTCCATTTCACTGTTCACTGAGCAGCACAATTGAGTCGACTAGATGGAGGGATAAGCTGGAACAAAAACTTAACGCACCCCGGGGGGAATTGGAGATCGAGAACCACTGTTCCTGTCCAAAGCCATTTCTCTGAGAATCAGAAAACTGTATCTCTCTGTTGCTGTCATCTAACAAGATTCACTACTGAGCTAGCCTAACGCCCAGAGTTTATAGGGATTGGCGATGCTCGAGATATGAGGCACATAAAGTGCAGATATATCACACAGTGAGATACTTGGCATATAGTATATGTTCTGCTTGAGCAGGAATACCATAAGAAACAATATAAAGATGGAGATACTATACAGAAAACATGTGTATAACCATTGTATTAACCCTCTAGATGAATGAATGTACGATCCTGCCAGATGAGAAGTCACAGCTGCCAGTCTCCTGAATTTGTTTTGAAGTAATAAAATTCGCTCTTCGTATAGGAAGCTTTTGTGCTTATAGTTAGATCTAAAAAAAGCTTACTTGAAGCAGATGATTGAGTATCTTAAACCTTGTTGTGTTCCTGGACATGTAAAAAAAATCATTCCACTTTTCCACATGTATTTTGGCAAAGCAGAGAGTAGAATCTCAACACATTTAGGTCAGAGGGTTGCTGGTGCATAAAGCACAAGGGCAACACTGCAACTTTCTCGAATGCACAGCTTAGAAGTCCCTCTATCCGACAATTCTATAGCTGTTTCTAAGCCTGTGTATATGCAGCAGCAGCAGCAGCAGCACCACTAGATTTACAAAGAAAGTTTATCTGGGTTGTGGATTCTGCACCCATGCAGCGAGGGAGGATTCTATATTGCTATTTCTGTATCAGACCTGACGCATCAGCTTTTATTAACGGAAATGTTCTCACCTGAGGAAGGTTTCAGCAGGAGAGGGGCAGACACGGAGGTAAACAGGAACCGGCGAGGCGAGGGGAGGGGGAAAAAGAAAGAGAGAGGGAGACAAGACAGCACTTTGTTAGATTATTTCAACGCTGCATTCCAAGCTCTATGAAACAATTACAGTTGTTAGACCAGACATTTCACATTTCCTCATAACCATGAGTGGAGGAATCCAATGTGGACCCCCGGATTCAGCAGTGACAAGGTAATTCAATGCAGACTTATTTTATACCACAAGATCTCTGCAGACATTATGCCACGGCAGGATATTCCAAACACTGCAGAACGCAACCAGGCAATAAATGGGTAAAAAATGGAAATCTATGATGGCTTCATTTATTGCCATCAGCTGGGAGCGAGAGGGCTAAATGTGCTCACTGTTTTATGTTCAGCGTGATGGGGACAGACCCAATGAGGCAATGTCTTGTTTGAACCAATCAGGGGTGATGAGACGCAGGGGCACTCGCATATATTGACCATAATTGCTCTGTCTGGCTCGTGTCAAAGTTGGGACGTGCGTGCACATCGGTGTGTAGGTTCGTTTCTGTCTGTATGTGAGACGGGAGCGTGGACTGTTGTGAAGGACAGAAGAAGAATGAATGAAGAGAAATTATTTAAATGCAGAGGGACACGGAGGAAAGTGGAGAGAGAGAAAGAGAGAAATAGAGAGAGAGACAGATAGATAGAGAGAGAGAGAGAGAGAAGCAGGCAAATTCTTCAGTGTCTGAAGTGAGACAAATGGTCTATATATCCAAGGCAGACACTCACAGTGGACTGAGAAATTCACTTCCTTCTCCTCGTCCCTCTCCAGAATATTTACTTGCTTTTTCATCTCCTCAAAATATTTCACACTTAATGTCATTGGGCCCTCTCACACTCTGCCTCCCTCAGCACTCCCTTTCAGTCCCTCTTTTGCTTTGCCTTATTGCCTCTCTCTCTCTCTCTCTCTCTCACCGTGTGTCACTCTCTGTATCTCTCTGGTACTCATTCAAATAGTAATCTACACTTCTAAAACTTACGGTTGCTCAGCGTGTAGCGCAGCAATATTTACATTTCCCCCCGGATACCGCTGCTTATCGATTCTGGCCCTGCTCACATCTGTTCTCAAAGTCTTGTAAGTGATGCCTTATCATTACCCTATGTGTGTGTGTGTGTGTGTGTGTGTGTGTGAGAGAGAGAGAGAGCGAGAGGGTAGTGAAGCCTTATCTTTAGAATCGCTCATGGGCTTCCAGAAATCTGTGCATGTTTGAGATGATCAAGGCAAAATAGTATGTGTGCTCTGTGATGTATGAGCATATACGATGAACTGTACAAATGCGCGTGTGTGTGTGTGTGTGTGTGTGTGTGCGCGCTCTGATGTCCATGTCCTCATGTCACTGTAACACACTACCAGAAACGCTTGATCCATACTAGCCTCGGAGCTGAGCAGAGGAACTGAATGCCTCTGGATGTAGGGCTGCAAACACAGGCAGTCAAGTTTAAAGTCCCCAAAACAACGACTGCCATCAGTCTGAACACATCTCACATTCAAGCCTCTCCTCCTCTTCAAAGGCAGCTGTTTCTGAACACAAGTACTTGTGAATAAAAGTGAATTATCTTTGAGAGTTCAAAGCGGTGGTCATATTTTCCCCCATTTCCCCCCCTTTTTAAAATTGTTCTTTTGATATGCATATCCTTAAAAAGTTGGAAATATGTTTTTAGCTGGCTGTAAACATGTTTATTTCTACTGTAATATGGGCATTTTAACATAGAGGTCTGAAGTAGCCATTTTAGGTGCAGTTTTTGGCACTTCTGCATTAAACCTGAAATACAGAGATTCAAACTTCCAAAGGAGATATTCTCAACTGTGACATTCAGCGCAATGCACTTTGGGGTTTTTCTTCGCTCGAAGCTCGCGTTTCAAATTCCCGACACGAAAAGTTTGAGATCAGTCACAGAGAAATGATTCTTTGTGGTGCGCAGCCTTCTCGTTGTTGGCACAGCTGCAGAACGTAAGATACAATCACAAACAAACACAAGAAAAGCCTAATCACACTTGGCATCATGTTTATAATCAGCATCTGATTACTTCCTGGTTTCGCGAACCTTTTCAGCTGCTGTTGACCTATCAGGATGGATTTGGGGCTTTAACGACTTCCTGTGGGAGTTAATGAGCAATGCTGCAAACGACAGCTAAACAAGAAGGCTGAAAGGCCTTTTGTTGTTCCTTAGGTCATTAAGCCCAATCACAAAGTCCCCCTGGTATGCTGCACGTGTGTGTGTGTGTGTGCGTGCGTGTGTGCGTGCGTGTGTGTGTGAGAGAGAGAGCGAGAGAGCAAGAGAGAGAGAGACTTTGCTATGTATTCTTTGAGAGGAACCTACAGGTTCTGCTCTGCTCAGTCAGAATGAATGCATTCCTTTTCCACAGAGACACACAGGTACACACCTGCCTCTCTTTTCCACATAAGACAGACACACACACACACACACACACACACAGGTAATTGATCGGTGAGGAATCTCGGGTGTTGCTGCCGCTGTGTGAAAGCATGTGTTTTCTGTGTGTAGTAGGCAGTGGGTCAGGGGCCTGTGTCAACATCTCCTGTTGGTAATGGCTGGCTAATGTATACCTACACTTATGGAAACACATGTCTCCTCCGTTTGTCTTTTTTAGGTCTGCATGCCTCTCTCGTCTAACCGGGGAATCTCTCATCAGTCTCTTTCTCTCTCACTAAGGACGCCTTTTCATTCTGAAGCATGGGATATACATTTTAAACCGTTATTCCATATTTCCATGATACTCCTATTTACTATAATACATTATATACATTTGATCTACCTCCAAGTTGGGGGGGGGGGGGGATGCTGACTGGTTCCTACACTTCCCATAATGCAATTAAAAATAGTCTGTTGACCCAGCCTTTTATATTTATATACAGATTTTATATTCAAAAGCTCAAGCGGAGATAAAGCAGATGACAAAACCTCTCCAGAGAGGACATTCACAGGCTGAGTTGTCTTCTAAGGATGGACTAAAAAGGCAAACATATTACTGGAATTTGAAAACAATACAGATATCAAACACATCTAATCTACCACTTTAAAGTAAAATAAATAAACTGGTGGACAAAGTATATTATGCAGTGGCGAAACTGTCTCTACATTAACTCAAATGGATGCAATTTTGTGTTAGTTATCTGTAATACAGAAATACATATCTTCATGATCTCATAACGGCTGACATATCAGCCCGGGGCTTTATTAACAGCCTTTTGATGCTGTTGAATTGTCCATGTAGGAAGATATGACATAGTATAATATTAAGAAATATGAATATTAAAAGTGCATACTACAATACATGTGGTACAGAAAGTCCACATTCCTTCATTTCACTTGGTATGTTGATGTTGTAAATCAATGCTTTCTATTAGTAGGTGTGTTGTGCTTTGGCGACATTAGAAAAGCTAAATTGCCCACTGTCACTTAATAAAAGGCTTGAAATTGTTTGTAATTTTGTAAAGGCCCGGACTTGAGGCTCTGGCGGTGCGTGAATGCTGTTTGTGTGGCTGCCTCTCTAAGAGTCTTTGTCTGTGTGTGTGTGTGTGTGTGTGTGTGTGTGTGTGTGCACGCATTTGTAAGTGGTCAACAATGCCTTGAAGCGGAGGGGAAAGTGCTTCCATTATGGCTTGGCTGGCTCCAACTGTTCACTACACGTCGTGATGGGCTGAGAGAGAGAGACAGGGAGAGAGAGAGAGCAAGAGAGGAGAGAGAGAGGAGAGACAGAGACAGGGAGAGAGAGGAGAGAGAGAGAGAGAGAGAGAGAGAAAGGGAGAGAGAAAGTGAGGAGAGAGAGCGAGAGAGAAAGAGAAAGAGGAGAGAGTGAGAAAAGATAGATAGAGAGAGAGAGCGAGAGAGAGAGAGAGAGAGAGAGAGAGAGAGAGAGAGAGAGAGAGAGAGAGAGAGAGAGAGAGAGAGAATGACGATGCGATCGCGTGCAAACTAGTATGTAATGGAATCCAGGTGTGTGGCTTTGTAATAGTGAGGAAGACCTCCTGCTGCTGTAACTCTCTTCTGTCTTTCACAGGTCAGGACACACACACACACACACACACACACAGTGGCCTGTTTCTTTCATTATCACCGTTACTCGGCTGACCCTCACACTACATCAGTCAAAGACCTTTGACAAGAGACCACACAACCTCTCAACACCACACACACACACACACACACACACACTTCAACAACAGAGTAAAATATGACGTGCAAAAATATTTTGTATCACATAACACACACACATAGACATACAGTACATTATGCCATAACAGACTCTCTCTCTCTCTCTCTCTCTCTCTCTCTCTCTCTCTCTCTCACACACACACACACAAACACACACAAACACACACACACACACACTGTCTAATACAGTGAGGTCAACCGTTCACCACCAAGCTAAACGTTTCCTTAGTTTTCTTCCTTACCAGACCTCCTATCTGGCCTCATAGACACACACATACAGTACAATAAAGCACACATGCACAAAGCAGCTTAATGTCTTCCTCTAACCGGGACCAGAAACGTACTTTGTTGCTGGCATAACCAACTATAGAGAGAGGCAGCGTGAGGTGAACGCCTCCTCAACTTTCCCAGCTTCCATTAAAGAACTTCGGTGACGATAAGAGGCAGCAAAAAGAGCACACGGATCACTCATCAATCATTCACTCGCAAAAGCTATTCCCAAAACAGCTGTCTGACAGTACATTTTTGCACTGACTGCAATTAAATACTAGAAAATGGTGGCGGGGGGGAGCAAACATAGTGCAGCGCAAGAAGAAGAAAAAAAAGAAGCTAAAAAGGGCCCGAAGCCATCAAGTCAAAAAAGTGATAGCTGCCATTATCTGCAGTGGAAGATGACTCATCAATCATGGGGACTTTCATCACTCATCATTGTTCCTGTCTGTTCCTCCCACCACTCTTTTCTGCAGGTTCTTTCTGCCTCTGATAACACTTTATGCTCCTTCCTTTTGTGTGTCATTTAGTCTTTTTTCTTTACCCTCCTTTTCTTCCTCTAATTATTTCCCTCTTCATCGCCACTTTCATCTACTCCATGTAACAGAAGAGGACATTGCATAACAGAAAAGGAGACATAACAGTCTCTGGATTGCTAAGATTACACAGTGTTCTTTTGCCAAGCAAAATTGCACATGGTTTTTCCAGCTGTTGAATTAGGCGGGCTTGTGTTATTATTTACAATTGTGTTATTATGCGTCCACGCAGTGGAGAAGGCCGGTTGATGAAAGGAAATGTGCAGCGTTCGGTGGAGTTTAAAAAGGAAACGCGGTCTGCACTCGGGTCTGCAGACGAGCTGCCCGTCTCCTCTGGCATTGCGGAGAGTATTTTAGAGCCTTATTAGCCATTAGAGTGCTGGACCTCATCTGAGGAGGAAGCTAACCAAGATGATTAACAGTTTAAACTCTCATTTAACACGCAGATATAGCCCTGGTCATGGCACACTTCCACTCCCTCTGAGCCTGAGTAATATTGAGTTCATAGCCCAGTGCCTTAATAGATGTATTAATATAACCAATGGGTTTCTGAGAGCATGAAATTATCTTTGAGCGATGAATTAAAGCCATATTGATTGCCTGTAAGGTATTCTCTACACAGCAGACAATCTGATGCATGCTTTGCTGACTGACTGATTGTACATTGAAATGACTGAATAGATGAACAGTTGACTGGTTTGGTGGAATGATGGATGAAGGAACAGTCACTTATTGAACAGCGACTAACTCCTGAAATTATGCCAAAGCTGAGAAATAACCAGAAATCCAACCACAGAGGGACTATTTGTTGTCTTCCTCACAGCGCCGAGAGGTTTTCTTTAAATGCACGACAGCAAACACTAAACGTCTCTGTTCTACATTCTGCACGGCTGCATGTCGAGCCGTGCTACGACTACATGACGCCCCATTTGCAAATAGTTTACAGTAACTAGTCTGTGTCCCCCCCCCCCGCCACCCCCTCCTCACTTTAAAGCTTTTTCCCGACACTTTCTGCATTAATTAATTCATATTGTGACGCCATGTGCATCGAAATTACCAGCAGAGATTTGGGAGATTATGGTCTTTTCTCAAGACGACAAAGAAAAAAAATACATCAGCAGGGTGTTAGATGGGTGTCGATCTAATCTGATCTGCATGTCTTTAAGGTGATAGCCTGTGAACAATGTTCAAAGCCATCGGTTCAGTATAGTCAAGCTTTCCAAAACAGATATTCGTCTGCACCTCCAGAGCAACATGAAACAATAAAGCCGCAGCGCTGCCCCCTAAGCGTGTCATGCACTTTGACGTCTGCTTCAGCAAAGTCAGAATTAAACCTTTAAATGTCCTCGAGGGCAGAGGTAGACTGCCATGCAGGCGTATAAGGAATTTATATGGAAATGTTCCAGAAGCCAATAGAAAATAAATACAAACACACACACGTGGACGCTAAGAGTGACAATAGGATTGCTTCCCTTTGAAAGAGAAGAAAGAAAAACTGCTATTTCTTCCCTCGCGTCCAATATCTCTTATGAAGCCTTCCAAACGTGGCTTTCTATTCCAAACGATTTTAAGGCTGTCACAAATATAATAAATCCTCCACTGAAACACAACTGCTACCAGAGACAGATGCAAAGAAAAAAGGTTAGGAGAGAGGAAATGAAGAGGAGATATCGAAGCAGACAAAGGAAATGTGTAGGTTAACAGTAAAAAGGGCTCTACAGCGAAAAGGATCAACATTTTTACGGAAGGGAAGAGGCAACGTGGGACATAAGCCGCTGAAACGGATTCATTCCACCGCTTGTTTTTAGAAGCGTCTTGTGGATGAGGATCCAACCCGACTGTACTGTAACCAGGTCAAACTCGGTTCCTCAAATGAAATGCATCTTTCATGAAGCGTTGATCACCCCAAGCCACGGTGAAGAGATTACTTTCTCACCTTCTTCGCATTATTTTCACAGGGTGAAAGCAAAATATTTCCA
Source organism: Chelidonichthys spinosus (assembly GCA_029853015.1). Taxonomy (NCBI): domain Eukaryota; kingdom Metazoa; phylum Chordata; class Actinopteri; order Perciformes; family Triglidae; genus Chelidonichthys; species Chelidonichthys spinosus. The sequence goes on from CM056831.1 coordinate 18,700,993, forward strand.
TTTCACCATCAATATTCATTTGGAAAACATTGTGAAAGTTAAAAGCACAGGAAGGCATTGAGAAATATATGTTAAATAAAAGGCAAACACAAAGCATGTTTGAACTGGCACTGCTTTTGAACAGTTGGCTCGCTGCTGAACATTTTCCAGCAATATCTATGAAGTTATTTCCCTGACATGCTGTCTTTCCGTACTTGCGTGTTTAATTAAAAATTCCTCCCTGATTTAGAACCAAGTCCCAGTGTGAACAGGCAACCTTGATCTACAATCTGCCTGCATATTGCACTCTTAACAATAATAGGCTAAATATAGATCCCAGCTCCCCCCATTCCCTTTCATCCTTCAGATGGGAGAGACCCTCGTTCTCACTTTCTCTCATTCATCAAATTGCCTTTCCCATTTTTTATTAGTTTTACAGCATAATCACCTGAGGAGAAGTTAGCTGGGTTGAAGGTGGTGGAGCTCCTTGCATACAAATGCGCTTTCAGATGCACAGATACAAGGTAATATGTATGGAGGTACTGCATGAATACCTACACGTGTGTTCTGTTGGATAAAAGAAACCCAACATGACACAAACGATAAACTTGTTCAGGTGAGATCTTTTCTTGCTTACATGCTAGTAGGCACACAGACCATAATTACAAGGTCTGCTGTAGCTTTCCTCCCACTAGCTCCATAGTGTTGCTATGTGAACGATGGAAAATATAAAGTGTGATTATTGCCAATATGTCTCTGTTCATCTTTCATTATTGTTCATGTCTATTCCTATCTGTGCCTCTCTCCTCAGATTCATGTCTCTGTCTACTTATTTTACCGTCTACTTCCTTCCAAAGAAAGATGACTATCTAAGGCTATCTGATTGTAAATCTCCTCTCTAAACACACACACACACACTCTCGCAGTGTTTACTCCCCTCCTTCTCTGCCGTCCTGCCTGTCTGGATGTTTGACTGTTGCCTGCCTGTCTGTCTCTTGGCCTGACAGTCCACCTGTCTCCCGACTGTCACAGTGTCTCTCCGTGAGTCTGTGTCTCGCTACTGCCGGCTTTAGCTAAGCCTTTTATTTAACTTTAGCCCAGAAAAGACAATCAAAAAACACATTTCTTTGTCAGGAGACCAAAGCACACACAGGCACAAAGTCCCACAAAAACATGCATGCCGGCACACACACACACACACACACACACACACACACACACACAAGCCAGCAGTAGATTGACACAGTCACAAAGCCAGAATTCCTAAACAAAGAGCTCGTTTGTTTGGACTGGTCGAAGGGGGGTGGACGGCCAATAAAGTGACCAGAGGAGACGAGGTGAAAGGTCAAGTGTTTTAGAGGGTTTTCAGAGAGAGTGTGTGTGCTTGTGTGTGTGTATGTGTTTCCATCAGCTGTGGTGGTGGTCTTTAAGTAGTCATTGACTCCTCACAATACCCGCCACCGCCCCCTATTCAGTTTCATTGGCTAAACACACACACACACACAAATGCAATGTTAAGTCCAAAAACGCACACTGACAATGATAATTCTCATCCAAACACAAACACACAGACAGACACAGACACACACATACACACTCACACATGGACAGAAATAAAAAACGTAGACACTCATCTGCTGATTGGTCTTTTGTAAAGCAGAAATGATCACGAGCACTCAACAAGTGACCCAAACTGACTTTTTCATGCGTTCATCTTTTCTTCGGTTTGCATGTATAATAACTAGAACGGTTTAAGTGCTACGCTCCTTTCAAATATTTTACATTTTCTGCAGCAATGAATTCACGCCTATTCATGAAGTGGAGGAATTATTTCCGCAGTCTTTCAGGAGAAGAAAAACAGCTCAAGAGTAAAATGACTTTCCCTCCACAAAGCTGATTCAAAAACATTGCATAGAGATGTGAGAAGTATAGAATTGGACCATCATAACACTAGATGTTGCTTCGTTATTACACATGCGGGTTCACATTTAAATAACTGTGCCTCCAACATTCTCTGTTTGTCTTTGTCTTTGTCTACATGTCCCTCCACAGTCGCTCTCTCCCTCTTTGTCTCGACACACAGTCATTTTCCTCACTATCGGCTCTGGAGTTTAGAGTTATTTCCCCGTGCCTTGGAGACTTTAGGAAAGTGAAACTGCAGGTGAAAGAAGATCAGAAACCCAAATGAAATGTGAATAAGGGAGTGGAAGGGGTTGGAGGGTATCACACATCACAAATATCCAGACAGGAGAAAAACACGTGTCAAATAGAGACCCATATGCGAGGCTCGGTCTGTCTCTGTGACATCCCCAATAGCATTTAGATTCAAATAAGTTCAATGCAGGAAGGGGGCGGGGGGACGGGGACATTGAGGGCTGATGAGTTCCAACAAAAGCAGAAAAGGGGGGGGGGCAAATAAAAAATTGACAATGTGTCTTCCATCACCCAGGGTTGCAGGCCCCGTCTCTCGGCGCGAGGAAGACGAGGGAGGCGGGCAAAGTTAAAACGGAGACAAAACTGCGGGGAGGAGGAACGGTGCGAGCGAGGGAGGGGAGAGAAGTGAGGGCAAAATAAAGAGACAAGGTGACGAGATGGGGAAAGAGAGGCACGAGTGCGATGTTTGAAGATGAGCAGTGTCCCTTGGTGACTCTCGCTCCCGCTCTCCTTCGCCTCCGCTGCCAGATTAAACGAGGATGGAACAGAGCGATGGGAGGGAGGAACAGGAGGGGAGGGGAGAGGGGACGAGGGGGGTTGTAACTAGGCCTGGCACCCTGCTGTGACCCCATCAATCAGCACATACATAGACACACACACACACACACACACACACACACACACACACACTGGGGCACGCCCCCCCACTGCTAATGAGCTATTTACACAGAGGGTTGTTTGTGCACATCCATAGAGCTCTGCCAAAACACACACACACACACACACACACACACACACACACACACAGATTCTTACACAGACGCACACAAGGGAGCACACACAGCAAGGTGTACTCAAAAACTAAAAAAAAGTACAAGATAAGTCAAAATGCAAAAATAAACCAACATCAACGCTTCACGTTCTGGTGTGAAATCTGTATGTGGGCTGCAAATATAATCAAATGATATGTATCTAGGCTGCAAATATCTTGTGTAAAAGTACAAATGAATGCATCCGCCCGCAAACACGCACATCAACATAATTCTTGCATTAGCGAGCGGCGTGTTTTGTTCGACCGCGCCGGCTACATGCGGCGCATCTCCTGAACATGCAGTCTGTCTGTATAGTGACAGACATAGATGGACAACCAGCATCTTCCTCCATGCTCCACCTGTTTAGAGCTCCATTTGTATAATTGGAGAGCAGCTGGCTTATGGCTGTACTGTACACACACACACAAACACACACACACACACACACACACACACACACACACACACACACTGGGCTAATGCCCACTACTGACTCCAAAAGTAATCGCTGAAGAGCTATTAGTGCAATATTGTAATCTGTTTTTTCCATCCACGTTTAGTATATGTCTCTCTCTCTTCATTCATTTAATTTAAAACGCCCTTGCTTGATGTCTCTTCATGCAAATCTCTGTACTGTACTCATTGGTGGAACAATAACAATGGTTTAAACAGAATTAGTATTCTCCCACAGAGTAACATGAATTGAAGAAAGGCAGCGTTTCTATTTGTTTATGCATATTTTTTCCCTCCATATGAGAACATGAGTCAACTTTGCTTTCAGTTTCTGGCTCTCTTACTTCCTCAGTGCACAATGCTCTTGCCCTCAATTCATAAGATTCAAGGGATGGATGGACACACACACACACACACACACACACACACACACACACACGCACACACGCACACACACACACGGCTGTGTTTGACAGTGGCATTTAAATTATCTTGATGAAGAGCAAATGAGCTCAGCTCTTATGCACCTTTAATGATGCGTGGCCAGTTAATAACAAACTTTATTGAGTATTACAGCTGCATTTTACGGTAAGATCAGCCGGGCGACCAAAGGTGGTTCAACCACATTAATCAGGAACAAATCCTCCTCCAAGCGCTGTGTTTCAAAAACACTGTTATACTTTTGTTATAACCATGTTGGTCAATACATGAAAATAAGAATAAAGGCTCCTAAACACATTTCACTGTTTTTTTCTTCTTCCCTACATTGAATTCAAATCATTAAAAACATACATTAAAATATGAATGTATCCACAGCAAATACCGGAGGACATTATATGTGTCGACCAACAAAGACTGCACACACAACACAAGAACAGGCAGGGAAAAACCCATGGATAGATATGTACACACAAACAAAGAGAGACACAGAGGAAGGGGAAGAAACCTCAACATAACTTCCCAACACAAAGAGAGTGACTTTGACAAATGGCTATTCTGAAACCAGGACAGCAGTTTGAGCCGGCGCAGATAGACACAAACCCACACTGTGTTTATGTGTGTGTTGCAGAGAAAAAAAAAGGCTTTGCCCTGGATAAAAACTGAAGCACCCAGTCAGCAACATGACAAACCAATCTACTGGTGCTGCCTTGAAAAGCTGACAGGACCACACACTCCCATGCGCATGTGTACGTGCACACACACACACACACACACACACACACACACACGATTCAATGCTTCTGACTCTCCATTGTTCGTGATCTGTTTTATGTGGATGTGTATGCATATCCATGCTGTCCTGCACCAGGCACGGCTCGGAAAAAAACATTTCTCAACTGCATGAAAAAAAACTCTTATTCACTCTCGTGCTATTGATGCATACTGACACATACACGTATGCCATCCATATTATGGCTCAGTCTCACGAATCATTAGGCCTTGATTTACACATAGAATAACATATTAGTCGCTAGAGCTAAGGGTAATAAGGGCTTTCCAATGTGGGGAAAACAAAATCCAATCACAACAAAATTGTCAACACAACATTCAATTACAGGGAGTGGAGATAGAATTACCCTTTGAGTTTTTACACCCGACACTTGTGAAGTTTTTCACGTTGAGAGGAGGCAGTTGTGAAAATAACGCAAACCCAGAGAAGCTTTGAAAGCACAGTGCTTCAAAAGTTAAAAGCCTTAATGGACACTCAGAATATGAAGGTGAATAAGAGACAGACAAGGAAACGGAGCGGCAGGGAGGATGAGAAGTCAACAACAAGACAGACAGACAGAGAGAGACGGCTGCTTGAAGAAAGGCTGAGTGATGGAGAGGAGATAGACAGACGATTAACAGTAGACACTAAATCATACACATGACTCCAGCATCAGAGAGGCAAAGTGCATTTCCATCCCAGTATTGTCACGTCAGCGTCCCGGTGACTCACAATCAAGTTTATTGAACTTCTCTGAGTGCATGCAGGACCACGGCGCCATTGCAACCCACTCCTGTGAGTCTACTGTGCATTCCAATATGAATTGCAGCTACAAACAAAGAGATGATATTACTCTATACAACTACATGACCTGTGCTTATATTTCTCTAATAGAGTGAGTTTATGAAAGGAGAAATGGTTAGGGGTCATGTTGTGTTCAGGTAGAGGGAAGCATTGAAAAATGGTATCATTGGACTTTGTTGCTGGCATTTCATTCAAGTTCGTCTTCATTGGCCTTTTGAAAGGGTGTCCTTCAGTTCACAGCTTTAAAGGGAATTAATCTTTTGTTTGTCAACATTTATCTTTACTTTCCTTTTGTTGTCTATAAATCTGTGGATACCAAACATGTAATCACATAATCGTGCATTTCAAACTGGACAGAAAACAGCAAATTTGTGTGCCTTTAATTGCCCACCAGGGACCAATAAAGTTTTTTGATTGTATTGAAACTCACCACATAAATTAAGTTTTGATTACTCCATTAATTGGCTCATGATTGGGAGTAGTAGTGATGAATGTTCTGGTGCTGGTTTGTAAAAAAGGACTGGTTTTTACAAACTTGCTTGGACTATTTAATACTCTGCTTTGGGCCATGCTGTGTATTTAAATAGTAAATAAACAAATAAATACATGATGGCCAAATTCTACAGTGAAAAAGTCTCTATGGCATGCACACACTGGTTCCATTAGAGCCAATGTTGATCACTTACAGTAGAGGGCTGTTTCACTCTCACTCCAACTCTTAACCCCGCGCATTCACGTGAATATAACCACTGTATGTCGTTTGGATGGACGCCGCACTACTTATATCCTGCCTGTCGGCGTCCGAGTAACAGTAACCCATTTTTGGAACCTATTTTTAAAAAGAACAGCGACCTGAACCAAGCTGTGACTCAACAGACACTTCTCCCCAGAAATGATTATTCTACATCCAGTTTGCCACGACTTGACGCAAACTTGACAGTTGTTTTTGTAAACGATTTAGGTCATTCTGAGTCGTGCCGTCTATGCACCACTTTTACATTCCCTAACCTACTTTTACAGACTCACCTTGTTTGTGCAAAAGAACGGCTGTCAATTTCAACACATCACATCGGTAATTGCACTTTGGGCTGACACATCTTGTGCGATGTTCCATGTCAACGAAAGGGCATGTTGTTACCACCGAATGCACCTTATGTTTTGTTGAAATGTTGTGAACAACAGACAAAGAGGGGAAGCAGGATTTTGTTCTGGACACACACATGGCCTCAGCCGGAGTGGCTTGAATGCTTGAATGGCCTCCTTTCCTCCTATGATTCTACACAGTGAAGTATGGTCTCATGCGTACTAACAATATATGATCCTAAAACCATTGTGATTATAATGCCACTGTGACATGCTAATAGTATTAGTGTTGTCACATAAGCAGCTGTCAATATAGGAAGGAGATCAGATCGAGATGTTGTCTCTCACTGCACCACAGCCACCGCGAGAGACAAGTGAGGACACCTTCTCTCAGTTCATCCATTTAACATGAGATGTAAATATCACCGGAGGATTTTACAGGGGGCAGAGTGTGTTCACGGGTGTGAGAACGTGTGCATGGGGTGGGAGTGTGAAGGAGTTGATCCTAGAAAGAGAATATATATGAGTGAGAGAGTGAGCGAAAAAGCAGAGAGAAAAGCAGGGGAGGAACGGGAGATCAAAATGTTACGAATCCAAGAAGGGAGCAAAGGATGCAGAAGGGTGGTATGGGTTGGTGAAGGAAATACAAGGATGAATGCTAACTACCTTAAAAGAAAAAAGAAAAGAAAAATACAAAGGAAGAGGTCAAGGAAAGAAAAAAGAGGTAGGTCAGAGCAAGTCAATAAAGTCTTTTGAAATTAATTGCGTTGACAGCAAAAAGAGCAGAGATTGAGGGAGAGAAATTAAAAAGAGACTGAGGGAGGAGAAAAAAACAGAAAACGGGGGAAAGAGACACAGAGATGTAGGTCTTTCCAGGGGCAGCCAGCATGCAGTCTAAACCCCAAGGTAGATGAAGGGCCAAGACCTTTATGAAAGGGCCTGTTGTCACGATCAGGACACACACAACCACACACACAGAAATTTCTCGACATTAGAGGAAGGCGCTGAAAGGTCCCACGGGCCAGGGGCTTGAAAGTTCATGTAATCTGTCTTGGAATATGTGTGTGTGTGTGTGCGATACTCCGTTTCAACTGCAATATCAATAATTCAAACAGTCTCATTGCACTGGAGTGCAAACTGAACTTTCCCCGAGTCGAGTCACACAGAAAGCCCTGCTCCACCTGGATCATTAGAGATTTACTTGTAGCAAACTCAGTGGTTTGAGGAAGAGTTTCAATTTAGACGCAGAAGTCATGAACTTGAGACCGTTTCATAGCCTGGGCCCATGTATACGATTTCAGGATTCATCCAGCAGAGCAGAAACTCCACAGAACTATCTCACAGTTGATGTTCGCCTCATGAGTGAAGAGTTGGGGAAATCTTTGTTAGACTGTTAGTCTAGAGTAAACTTCTCCAAAGTGCTGGCTTCTTTCTCTCATTAACAATGAAACGGACCCGACACCAGACACAGCTGTGAGCTGAGCATGCTCTTAGTGCTTCTCCAGACAGAATCGCTGAAAAGTTAAAACTGGGAAAAGCTAAAGCTATAAAGCAAAATGTTTAATCCATTATGTCACTGGTGCTATAGCTCAAATGGGTTTTCTGTGTCATGAACAGCCAGAGCTGCAACAACTGGCGCTGAGCCCGAGCAATCAGTTCCACTGACTGGAAAAAAGACAGTGGTTCTAAATGGATAAGGGTCCATACATGCACATAATGGACTTAACTTAGCATGCATTTACATAATCACGCTATTAAGAGTTTTTGTTAAATTACCAGTACTCCAGAAAGGTATACAGTTCAATAAACTGGTTTTATTGGGTTAGAATTTGGTAGTAACATTGACCCCAATGTGTTGAAGCTTCAACTGCTGCCACAGTAATCGACGTCCAAAACAGTAATCACGTTTTATATATGCATTCCCCCAAAAATCTCATAAACTAAGGAACATTATTCCACTAACATTATTCATCATGCATCAACATTAATTATCATAAGTCATTCTCAGACGGATAGCACTGTTGTGTGTACGTGTGCTGTCCAAGGTGCTGAAAGGCTCAATCTACCAGGTAATTAATTGTAGAATGTTATGTTGTTATAGGCTACAGTATATCAATTCATTGAATAATTCATGTTTAAAGGTCTTTTTGTGAGAACATTTATTTTTGTGGGGTTATCTACGATTAATTTGATGTTATTGCACTTTTTGCAGCCGGTTTTCGTTTCAATAATAGAAAATCCCGTAAGTCTGAGTATTGTCCTCATCTCAGGGATGAATCACCATCTCTCACCATCTCCAAAACTAGTACCTACACTGGACTTTATTTTTTATCTTTATTTTTACTTTTCTATTTTTAAATTTTTACTTCTCTTTTCCCTCGGACCTTGTCTACATGTTGAGACTGTTGCTCTATTGTGATGAACAATATGGACATGTGTGCAGACACACACGTAATCTGTATGCACTGGACTTCAGCTCTCTGTACCACCTACTGCTGTAACATGTTATGTCAAATGTCACTAGGAAAAGGAAAAGTTATGTCAAATGAAAGATGCAATGAAAAGAAAAGATTCGGATTCTGATTCTATCCTGTGTGTAATGGGGGCGGGACTGGATAAGCCTTGGCTTCTCCCGCTTTCCCTTTCGGCCATGTGTATTTTTCTTGTTACTATGTGAAAATGATGTGTGATGATGATTTAACTGACATGCCCGAAATAAACAAATAAATAAATAAATAAATAAATAAATGAATGACACCAGTCAAGACAAGACGGCGATAGAGATTGTTGGACTTTGGTGACTCAAAGTCTGGATCATATACATTACAAAGAAAAACAATATACAAGATTACTGTCAGAAAAAGAGCTGAGGAGCAAGACGCACTTAGACGTAGATCTGTATGGAGACGCATATGTTATATATAATACCCATAATTGGCCACAACGTACAGGCAGTAAGCGTTATTTTACACAGGGGCATGCTGAGATCAATAAATGAGATCGATCAACTGGTAGTAACGGCCACTGTGCCGTCTCTCCACTGTTGATGCCCAGTCTACAATCTAAATTCTCGAAAAGAGACATATGTAATCATTCCTGAAATTCACAACATGTTTTTATCCAATGAAATGTTCTGCTTCAACCTAGATTTCTAAGTGTTCAGTCTTTCAAAAACAACATTGTCACGACGGTCAAAACCTGTTTGCTCTCCCATATGCACCTTTATTAACGGGGAACGCTAGCAGCAATCTAACAGCACCTTAAATAACATTTTTGTAACCACAATAACACAGAATCAGACATATGCTAGGTTTACTTTCTTCTTTTTTTTTACACACTACAACAATGTTTGGAACCATAGAGAGGAAAAGAGAGACTAAATGGAGTCCAACATTCATAACAGCACCAATACCGATGCCAACAAATATCACATTGAACAATAATCTCGGTTTGCGGGAGTTGAAAAACAAAAGGGCCGGTAGACAAAGGAGGCGGAGGTTCTGCCGTGGAGCAGCGTTTACACCGAGCAGGCTAAAAGGCTGCACACTCCTACATAAATAGTCTATAACCTGCGCTTTGCTTTTGCTTGATGTCACTTCACTTGTGTGCAACCATTTTGCACCAGGGGAGTTGGCGGTGTTTGACTGCTATTCAGAGAGGTCTAAAAGCTAGTGGAGGTGACACCAGTGCCCCTTGTACCTTTAAATATTACATCAACCTCATCCGTGTGGGAAACATCTCCGAGAGTCCTTTAGCATTGCTATTTGCGTCGTTCTTTCTCATCCCTCTTACTCCCTTTAGCATCGTCCCCGGTTTCTCCTCTGCACATATCTTTCTATCGCCTCTCTCTCTGGTGTTTGCTTCATCCCAGATGGTCTCAGTCTTCTTCTCTTTACAGCCACTGAACAGTATGTATGTTTACTTCTAAGCTTTCCGGTCTGTAGCACCATATTATCGACCCCAAAAAAAAGTAAAATCACTGTGTGGAAAATTATGATTAAATGCAAACTCACTGGAAAACAAAAGCATTTTGGGTTCTCCTTCTTTGAATTATCTCCTAACACTCAGTAACTGCATGTGTTGCCAATATATCGTCTTGTTTTTGTAAGCACATCAAGGCATTAACTGTGTTCAAAAGTCTTTCAAGCTCCCTCAAAAGAATTTCCAAGAATGCTCCCTCACTTCAGAGCAGTTTCCTCCTGGATGGCTGACTTCACTATGTGTCTTTCTTCAGAAACAATTTATTACACTCTTCTTCGATGCCTTTTTATCTTCTCGACCAATAACATAAAATATTCCTGGATTTCTAACGTGATTACCAAAACTGGCTTAGTTGTATGAGCATTGATGTTAATTGCGTGACCACTGAATAGAATGACACCTGCACGAAAATCCCACACATTGTATTCGAGGGCAACCGCATGCAATTACTGTGCTTTCTGTATGATCACATACGATGCTTAGAATTACTGTATGAACACACATTTCATTATCAGGCTAATCAAGTCAACAATCTTAGAGAAAGCATGTGGGCAAAAAGGTGGTACAAAAGACATCTCATTAGCAAATGTGACATTTTGTATCTCAGTTTGTTTATTACACTTTCTGTCATTGCACATCTGGTACTGAGCCAAACAAGCCCACCATGGGGAATCACAGAGAGTAAATCTGGAAGCTATAACTAAGTGTAACTTTATTAGACTATTTCAACCTCAACTCAACTGGAGAACATTCACTCTATTCCCCAAATAAATAAATACATAAATAAGTAATTCTGTATCAATGAGAGCAGCTGTAAGACAATCAGACAAATAACCATTTAATACTACATAGCCCAGGTGGAACGGTAAATATATAAGGGGAAGTGACAAAGCGTCTTCTTTCAAAAAAGCAGCTCTGGTTTCAGAGAGAAAAATAGATTTTTTGCTCATTTGAAAAAAAAAGTGTTTTTTTTTTGTAAAATAAACACCAGCTGACTTCAAACCGAGTTTGAGCCGAATCCTGGGAGAGATTCAGTCGGTTTGAAGTTCAAAAACACTCACTGTTTAGCTACAACTCATTTCAATGCATGCTGTGTACAGAACATCGGTGTTTATCCATCCAGCCCTGAATCTGCAACCCCTCTGTCTTTCCTCCAGCTCAGCTAGAATGCATGGTAATGACACCTACTGTATGACCACACAAGATAATGAGCACATGCATACGACTACTGTGATAGCTGAAACCACAAGTACTCGTAATTGGGCTTTTAATGGGTTACTATAACACAAGTCTGCATACAAAGAACCAAAGAAACCCTTTAGAACAGGGGCTTGATGTTATCATTCAAGACCACACTGTATTTTTGGCCACACAAAATAAAGGCAACTCATGCAATCCCATAAAAAAAATAAAGGCACAGGGTGTGCAAGTGGACATAATTGGCCTCAAAGCAATCAACCCCAATTACCTAGCATCGTAATTGGCTTCAGAGCAATCAACAAGGCAGCTATCATTAAGCGTGAGCAAGCACCAGCACGCCCATGACACTGCTTATGTGTGCAGTTTGTCTGACAGGGTTAGTTACAGATTTGGCTGGGATGAATGATAGGAGCGGCTGTAATTACTGACATAATGCACCTAATGCACAGTCTGGCATTTTATAAATGTAAAAGTATCCTCAATGATGATGCCCCTTACATTTATTGTAAATGAACATATCATTACATGAATCAGTGTTTTGAATGAGTATGCCGGACCACTCCCGTTGAGGGTTCTTAGTGCAGCGGAATTGCCCGGTTGCGACCTCATATATGTAAATGTGTGTTGTCATCAAGTGCTGACAGTAAAACGCTTGAGGAACCTCTGAAGAAAAGTGAGCGCTGCCACAAAGGTAACTGCAAGTGAACAGATATTGAACGCACTCACCTTCAAGTTCAAATATGCTTCATTTGCATCTCTCACACAGCAACGGCGATCTGCTAACTAATCAGAAGATGCCCTGTGGGAAACACCTTCCCACAGGGCCGCCTTGCTGCCTGTCAGGGATTTACAAGTTCAGCCTGGGACTTTGAGATGGAGAGGTCTTTAATTAAAATACAAAAAATGCCCGCAGCGTGTATAATTTATTTCTAATTCCATGTCAATATATATATATATATATTCATTTTTACCCGTTGTCTCCATAATGATTAATTTCACATAAAACAAAACAAAAAATTACGCAGCAAAAAAGCAACACTTCTTTTTCAGGATAAAGCTCATTAAATGAGCTGAGAAAAATGTTTTCAGTCCAAACCAAGTCGACAAACTTTATTCCTCCTTTTAAACTTGACAAAGGAAGCAGAGACCTGATCCTCCCCTTCTGTTCTTCCACAATAAAACCGTAGACCTATAATATTCGCAGGTGGGGATCATGTTGTTTATATATCACCCCCGCTGTGTGTAAAGGCAGTATCTCTGCAACAACTGCATTGAGGCAGTGTAGACTGTGGGCTATTGTTCTTATAATAAATATGACACTGTAATTATAACACAAAAATATGCTGAAGAATCTGGGTTTACTCGACAATACTGATTTAGCATGGATCAGCCTCTGGATCTAAGTTTGCAACTAAAGTTCAACATTAGTTATTTTATTGAAACTTTCACTTAATAATAAACAAGTGACAAAAAAGATAACTTGATTTTTTAATCTTTGCCCTTGTATGACTCTAGTTCCTTCTTTAGGACTCAACCTCCTCACCCGTCTTCCTACAGCTGACCTTTCACTCTTCAGGGAATTTCAAAAAGCTCATAGCCTCTTTGAAAGTTTGAAACTAGAACACCCAGATGTAAAGAATCGTAACTCAACAGACAAAACAGGCAACCCCAGTTCCCATCCAAATTAAATATTCAGGTAATCAGTCATAACGTATAATTAACTTTTTTTCTTCCTCAAACAAAAGGGAAAGAAATGACACAACTTTCAGACTCTAAACAACTTTCAGCTTCTCTGCCTACATTTTTCATTGAACACTCCGTCTTCAAAGTGGAATCATAGATTTAATTTTAAGCTTCTCCTCTCTTGTCTAATTGTAAAGTGGTTTGGAAGATCTTTGATGTTTGTCTCTGGGAGAATTTGCGGAAGCCTCAAACCGCGAGACAAAAGAAATGTCAGAGACAGTAATTTACTGAGAATCATTTCCTCGCTCTCAGGAGAGAAGGAATAAGATGGAGGGGAGAGAGCAAAGGAGGAGACAGAAATGTGACAAGATGACAAAAAATAATATTGGAGGGTAATTACACAGCTTTCCAGTAATACTTAAATCAATTTCATCAACTATCAATAAAATTGTAAAATAAAATTGATGTCGTAGTCATTTTTTTAAAGAAAATCACAGGCTTTAAATCAGTGGGTTCATCATTTCCCAATGTTTATTCAGCTGTGTCTGGCCAAAAGTTAGTGTCGCCATCATTGCTCAAATAATTAGTCATGCCATATCATTTTACTAATACGGTTCACAGTCGCTGGGTGGAAATGTATTCCAAAATGTTGACTTTATGAAAAGCTAAGATAATTAATGCTAGAATTTAGGAGCAATGTTGCAAAATGTTTTGAGTGAGTAACCCACCAACCACACCAACTTTTAAACAATTAAAATCTCCAAAATAACCACTATCCAATAAGTGACACAGGATCTGGCACTAACCACTAATAAATCAATGTGAAGGAAAGCACAGACAGCCCTTGTGTCTGTGTTGGTGGAGATCTTACGGGTGATGTAAATCTCGGTAAGAGATGAAGGGAGAATTGCTCTATTGTTGGATTCCAGCTAGAAAAAAAAGGCATTTGATCTGCTGTAAAACTGGGATGAGAACAGATCTGTTGAATTTTCAGGTGGCATGGTAGGATTTTAGTTTTTTTAAAAACAAACTCAACACAGCACTCCTGTCTTTGCTTGTCCTCTTGTTCTATTATTCACTCTCTTGTTCGTTTGTTCGGCTGTACACTGTCTCCTGCTGTACGCTCAGTCTGTATCTGTATTCCCATGAGCATGCTCAGATACAGTACGTCTCATTTAGTTCAGATTTCTCCTTCCCTACTATCGTTGCACAAGTGCCTCAGTCATGTAGCAGCAAACACCGGAACTAGAGAATGAACTCGAGGAGTTGAAGAAACAGAACATTATTTGAGTTCGGCGTTACATCTGTTCTTATTGGCATTCCTCTGAATTCCTGATCAGCCACCAATGTGGGCCGTCAGGCAAAGAAATACTTTGCATGCTATTCCATCCGTAACAGCCAGCGCAAAAGCAATTTAACTGTGTACCAGGCCAGTCCCTTTTTATTCATTAAATATTCCATCGACAATCATCTGTTCATTCAAATTCTCAATTAATTAGTACAACAGGCAGCAAGGGGCATTCCTAAAAAAAAACATGTTTGTCCACTTAAAAAGGACTACTCCCTCGTAACATTAGCAAATAACTGCCAATGAACAGAACGCAGATTGAATTTAGCCTTACTTGTGTGCAGAGGCCAAAAGCAGCCAGGAAAGGAAACAAGAACATTTCACTATGTTGAGAAACAAGGCGGGGTCAACTGGCAGCATATATGCCTTGCTCATCTCTCTCCCCATCTGAATGTTTGGTAAATCTTTCTGCATCTATGTGAACACAAACCCAACATGGAGACCACACAGAAAAATGGTTGACAATGTATGACTGTGGTAACAAATGAAGTTCAGTCACTTTGAAATGAAATGCGCATTATAATGAAAATGCTGTCCAAACATGTCATTTTAAACAACTGGGTAAGGAGGCTGTGCAGAGTTTCCACACTGTGGCGGCCTACTACTGTGCTCCATCAAGGAAACAACACATTCCCTGGTGTGAGGGAACCGAGTTTGGGCAGCTTTACTCTCAGCTACAAGAGCATTTCCACACTGTTCACGACCATTTCAAATGCTTCAACAGCTGAATTCAACCCACTATCTGACCTCAACAAGAAAGTTCTCAGGGGTAAAAAGAAAAGTTCTGGGATGGTTGGCATATCCAAATGAATCAGAAATAATTAGGGCTCAATTTCCATTGTGGATTTAATACAAAGGAACAGGCCCAAATACATGGTCAACCCTAACTAACAACCCTGTTTCAGATGAGTCAGCAGCCAGCTGAGGTTGTCTTATATGACGCACACTGGGCTGTCCAAGCAGCCAATTAATAGCCATTCATATCACAAAGATTTGACTCTATTCAACTTTAATCAAATCTAATGTTTGACTCACTAAAAAACATTCAAGATCAGTGGAATCTACCAAGAAACACTCAGAAGCAGGATCCTCAATGGGGGTCGTTTGAAATTGAACAAGGCACCTTAATTGGGGTCAAGCCCAGTCAAAATCCTCATTAGAGCAGAATTAGCCCGCCTGTCGTCTACCTTGAGTGAATCGAACACACACATCTGCACTGTCAAGTGGAGTTGCAGGGAGAGCACCTTTTGTAATCAGCTGTGCAACAAAGAATTAAAGGATACAAATAGAGATTCAGATCATGAGGAAATAACAAAAGACAGCAACAGCATCATACAACATCAAAGGCTGCGTGTCTCTTACTTTTATGTTTGTGCAGACAGAACTGGGGGGTTGGCGAGGCGTGGGCTCCGCTGAGCTGCCTCATCATCATTCACTTCAACAATAGTTTGATTTCATCCCAGCGTGATTTGTGCGTGTTGATCTGCTAACCTGTTTCTCTCTTAATCCCGTCCTCTGTAAACTCTCTTTGTGTGTTTCTGTGTGTCTGTCTGATGAATTGCCTTATCGGCTTGGCCAGCTGCCTCAGCGGTCTTCAGTCTGCTGGGGTGAGCGTGTGTACGTGCGAATGTCGAGATATATGAGCAAATATGAAGCCCTACAAACGGAGCTGTGTACTTAACCATTCTGTGAACACTGCAACGTTTGGCATGGTGCATACAAGACGTACTCATGACCAAATGGCTGACGCTTCTAATAGACTACTAATCCTGAACAGAAAAGAAAATAGCTGCGCTCCTGCTGGCTACTAGCCAAAGTGACCTCTGCACTCTGAGATCACATCATGAACTAGAAAGTCAGACTCAGTAGATTGCAGATTTCCACCAGGCTGCTAGGTTTTTGGATTGAATGAACATCACCCACGACCGACTAACCCTCTATCTAGACGGCAACTGTACCAGATGTGTTGCTCACTGTCGGGTCTCACACAACAGACATGCTCTCATTTTAATATGCATTATACTTTAATATACATTTTAATATATGCAGATGTCTGCAGAGGCTCTGTGCAGGCGTGCGTCTCAGCTCGACTTGGCTTCAAGTCTTTTTCCAACAATGTGTGCAAACGTGAGTCTGATGCTGATGAAAAGGAAGAGAATAATTGTGTCTCTGGCGGCAGGGCGGCGGCAACGCAGCTGGTGTTGTTACATTCGCTGTTAGCTGATAGCCAAACATACACCGCATGAACATACAGTTGATGGTACCCCCCACCGTGTCTCTGGTCGCAGAAGCAGCTGGGGGTCCACTAGGTTATCACTAGAGGCTCGGTCCTGGGATTAGTGAGTGCAAAATCAGCAAGCAATCAATGGCAGTGTGAACGAAAGGTGTTTTATATATATATATATATATATATAAAAACACCTTATATATATATATATATATATATATATATATATATATATATATATATATATATATATAGCCTACACACAAAGGTGAATAGGTAAATTTGCTGGAGAGTCAGGATTAAGGAGATTAAAAGCACAAAAAGGACAAAAGAACGAGAGAGAAATGAGAGGGGCTCAAAGAGCAATAGACAGAGAGAGAGAGAGATCATAAAACACTTACTGAAAGGGAAAATATTGAAATGTCCAAAGTGTTTAAAGTGATGTTGAGTCAGTAAAGCAGTGGAGCAAAAAGCTGCTGAGATGGAGTTCAACACAAGCAGCTCGGATGACAGCTGATTATTTCGATTCCACGTGTTTGCGTCGCGCCTCTGTGTGTGGCTCGAATTTTTTGCTCATTCATGGATCATTTTCTTCCAGATCCCGGAACGATCTCCACAATCTAATTAAATTATAGTCAAGACCCTTCACACCCATGAAAAGCAAACATCCACCCTGCCAAGGCAAGGAAACAATGTGGAAACGTTATCAGATACAAGATACATTAACTGAATGCCTGAGAGATAGAGGAGGAAAAAAAAAACATGTTTTTACAAGCATGCGGATTTTGTAGTCCGGCGCCAGAATGGTTGAATGCATCATTGCACGCGGATAGATGGTGTTTTCAATTTGACAAGAGGTTTTTGCGAGACGAGGTACAAGCGGTAAAAGTCAATAACGCTTCTGACAATGACGGGAAAAGACTTTCATTCAATCATTTCTGCCTTGGAGTTCTTTGACTACAATCGACGACACTGAATTAACCTGGGCAAACATTGAGAATTCTTGGTTAATGACAACAAAGCAAAAATAATAGACATGAGAACTGTTAAACTGAGCTCAGCACCAGTGTAACACGTACACACAATAGCAAACAAAGTGGATGAACTGAATGCGAAGTCACGTCTCTGTTGTTAGACAGGCCAGACTGTTCCCGGGTCTACTGGGGACCCGGGTCCTGTGGCAGTGTGGTTTGAGAAGTCCCTCCAAGCAAAGGGAGAGTTTCAAAGTTGTTTATTCTTTTTCATGTATCATGGTTATATGTCTGCACAGCAAAATAAACCAATCCTTGCCGCAAGGCATCTCAAGCAGTTTTATAAACAGACCATGCGTGCTGGGAAGCCGAATGCAACAAGTTCGCTGACTCCACAACACTATCTTGAGTGTTCAGGCCAGACAGAACCATAAACTCCCCTGGAGGCCTCTGCTGATGAGATGAGGCAGCCGTGATGACTCGATAGTGATTACACTGTCTGCCACACGTTTTCTTATCGGCAAGATTAAAGACAACCGGTAGAGTGTCTGGGAAATATAAACCGTTTCTGATCAGTGCCCACGTGATGGCTGCATTTCCAATATTTCAGATTTTTTTTTAAGCATTTGTTCAATACGTTCAAACGTCATCAGTGCACAAAAAAGCAGACAGACATCTCACCTACACAGAATGCTGAATATACTGTATATATATTTCTCTTTCAATGCAGACGTTTGCAAGTGATCAAAGCCCTTTCTGTCTGTGTGTGTGTGTGTGTGTGTGTGTGTGCACACACACTATCAAAGGCTTCCGCTCCCCCTCTGTTGCAGTCTGTGGAAGCCTGCTACTTCACATGCACAGGGTCAGCAGCTTTAAGAGAAACACAGAAGCGTGGGCACATTTACACATGGACATGTTGGATTTATGCCATTATACAAGTTTTATTGACTTAAAATCATATATAATACCTCACCACCACACGTGATGTTCTGTAACCTTCACCAACATACTGCACACAACAGCACACACCAAGCCGAGAAGTTTACTCTGTATCCAAAACCTCAACCCTGTTTGCAGGGGGCATGGAGGAACAGTCTGTTTTTGTTGTATTCTTGCAGGGACATAGAGTCTGGCAAACATGGGTAACTGGCAGAGTGACTCTCAGCTGGGATGGGGATCCTGTTGGTATATTACACAGATAGAGATGGAGCTATGCCCTCAGACCTTAAAGTGCTGGATCAAACATGAATAATTGAAACGCAGCATAGCAACAGTGAATAAGAAATCATTGTGGGGATTCTGTTATATTTTTGCCTTAGACCATGCCACTGAAGTTAAAGTGGGGTAGAAGATGTATTTTGAGAATCTTTGGGCAAAAAAGCCATAAAAAAACAACAACCTTACAGCATTTTGTAATTCTGGTGATTTTAGAGAAAACTTCTGCACCTCCTCTTGGCTCTGTTTCCAGCCCACGATGGGAGACCATGGCCAATCACAAGGGATCTCAGAGAGGGGGCGTTCCTATTGGCTGGTCCTATTCAAATGAAGATGCGTGTGCACAACCCAAAAGGCAGCCCAAACAAAAACCTAGTGAGGTTTTAAAGTTATCCAGGCTCCTGGACTGTCTTAGTGCTATGAGGGATTGGACAGCAAACTTCTTCCTCCATGCCACCTTCTTTTATTTTATTATGCCGAGCTAAGCACTTTGTGACTTAAGCCTGTGAAAAGCTATATATAAATACATTGTACTTACTTACTAAAGCTGCACATCAATGTTCATGTTTGCATAACACAATATTTAAACTCCTTTTCTTGTTCTTTTCCTCACTAAATCCTGTGTGATTATATGTTTTATGGATTATGCTCGGGTCAGGTTTGGAGGTGATATCAGCAACAAACTACTGAAATAAAGCATAGCCATTTACAGGTCCGCCCTCCTGTTTCCTGCATGCTGTATATAAATATCATATCTATCATTACTGTTCTCTAAAAGAAGGGAACAGTAAACCCATTCTTCTCTCTTAGCTAACTGCACATTCACTTTTATTCCCCCACATCCCTAGTAGGTGTATAAAACTTTAAATTGCTTAGCTCATAAAGAGACACGCACACTCTTAATTCATGTATAAAAACAACAAACGCCCAGCGAGGTTTTAATTCAACACTGGAAAAATCTCAGCCTAAGCTAAACAACCCTATAAAACTTTGTGATTACCACAGAAAGAATGTCTGTTGATTCCTGCCCACATTTGGACTTTTTTTTTTATTTTTCTTACCTGAATGTCAACTCATTGTTTAGCCTGAGGACAGGCTGTGAAACAACAATGTTACTTCATTTCTTACTCAGAAAAAGGAAAATCATTTCCACATTCATTCTCTCAGTGTCTCCGGTTATTCCCTCATGTTCATATGGAGCGGAGGTTTTATGGAAGGGACGTATCAGTGGGAATAAGGGTGCTTTCATGGACACTTGCTGGTGTTATTTTGGCATCACTTGGAGCCAGTAGAAGATGCTTTAGTGAGGTCATAATGCATTTCTTGGTGACTAAATGCATGAAACCATAACATTCTCAATTATGATATGAGTGTACAGTTATGATTTTGTGAGAAAGGGAGAGAGAGATGCGTGTTTTCCCCCTCTTCAGAGTGATACATATTAAATTCCCACTACACTTTTATAGCCTTATGTGAATTCCCACTATAGTTTGGTCCATTGAATCGGCTATCACTTGGGCATGTAAGGGGATCCGTGCAATAAATGTATAGGTCGTGTTTAAAAAATGCAGTCATTGTCAATAAAACTGATGTAGTAGGGAGATAAGCCAGCGCTGAGTTATGTGTATGCCGAAGCGATTTAGATACATACAGACATATAGTGGGAATAATAGGCACATATTGCACTCGACATATCATATTGTGTCCTTCAGACATCACACAGCTTCAAACTTCCATTATTTCCTTTATTGTAAGCGACAAATGTCTCCCTCAAGCAGCTAAATATTGCATGACCGTACCAATGAAAGTACTTTAGAACATCAAATGTCAAAAACGCACCAGAGAAATGATAGAAATTGTGCAACATTTTATATATATATATATATATATATATATATATATATATATACTGAGCATATGCCGCAGGAGTATTTTTAAGAGCCATATGCATTTGCAAATAGATTTTTTTTGTTGTTGAAATCTATAATATCCAGTCTGTTCCATTTCCTTAATCGTATTCAAATGTTTGTAAAGTTTATTAAAGCAATATGCATTGGCTTCATGATGCTTTAAAGGTGTAGTCACATTATTTAATTTGGTTAACTTCAATAAATATGAAGTTATAATAATCTAAGTTTCTTAAGCTACTGCTGTCAGCAGCATTTATTGCTGCACTCCCTCACCGTAAGAAGACATGATATTAAGCAGCATCAGCACTGGTTCCAAGACGAAGAGCTACACAAAGAAACCCTGAATCTGAGATACTATGACTTCCCAGAATTCTAGGAGATCTGGAAATCAACAGTTGTGTGGGACGTTGCAGTACAGCTCATAGAAGATGTATTTGTACTTGGAACTTGTATCGATTAGATGCAACAACAAGGGAAGTAGAAAAACACACAGGGTAAAGGTTCAGTTTTCATATTCAATGATAGAGACATTGATTTTTTTTTCTTTTCTCAATTTTCTTATAACTAATGAGAAATACAGTCAGTCTGTGTAGCACATTTTGTTTAGCATCACTATACAATCGACCATCCGTTTAGGCACCTGGTGCTCAGATTTGCCATATTGTATTCAGGAAGCAGTAAGCCATGCCAACATCACTTCAACTACACTAAAGTGTCTATAATGCGTTTTTAAAAATAGAGAATTTTGAGACAAAAGAGAAGAAAGGTTGGTATCCTCCTCCTGTTTTCCATTTGACTTTGATCAGTCGGTTCAGAGGTGAACTTCTTTCCATCTGTATCTCTGTTTTACTTATCATCTTGAAAAGTGTGCATCTCTTGAAAGGGCAGATTGTACATGAGTATTTAAAGGACATACAGACTCTTCCCTCACTCACATCATAATATTCTTTTTTTCCCCCTTGATAACCTTGTGACTGAGACTCGCAGCCAAGTAAAGAGGAGGAAACCCAGAGGGAAAAAGCCTTTAGGCAAACACATGCTGGCATACGCCTCCGTGCTGTGTTGTCCATCATTGCAAGCATGCTATTATAAATTCCAAAAAATAAACTGCCTAAAAAAACATATCATTAAGTCCACCGAGACTAAATGACTAGAGAGCAGTTTAAGAAAGAAAAAAACTGAAACAAAGCCAAAATGATACCATTCATACAAATTATACAGGGAACACAGGGGAGCAAGGTGGTACTAAAACAGCAGTGAGGAAGGAACACGTCTCCTATTATCCTCTACCCTTCCTCCCTTCCTCTCCACTTCTTTTCTCCTCCATTTTCTCCTGTTCAAATCCCTTTTAAGTGCTTAGAAGGAGAGCAAATGTCCAAAACCACTTTCCAAATCCCCATGTGTGTGCTTGTCCCCATTTTTAAGTGCCCGTGTGTGTGTGTGTGTGTGTGTGTGTGTGACAGAGAGAGTAAGTAACCAATATATGTGAGAAAATGTCACGGGTTTTTCAATTCTGTGTTGTTCCAAAAGGCATCCTGTAGCCTCACGGAAAACCACAGGGAGAAAAAGATTAAGTCAACAATATTTAGTAGCCTGACAGGCTCTGCGATTGGTTGGGGATTGTTGGTGCTGATTGGTAGACAGATTGTTATCTGTCCCCTGAGTGGCTGGCCTCTGAGAACCAGGAAGAGGCACGCATAACTGAGATTTCGCACACACACAAAAAACATGGTGTCCAGTCACAGATTCTGTGTGTGTGTGTGTGTGTGTGTGTGTGTGTGTGTGTGTTTGTAAGTCTGCGCATGATAGCAGGAGAGAAAAAGTGTTGAAAGGTGAGCTCCAAAGGGAAAAACCAAAAGGGAAGGCATCCGTTCGCTTCCCTGTCTGAACCTTGTTTAATTTATGTGAGAGAAAATGTATGATTTCCCCAGTCAAACACACACAAAGAAGAGGGAGTATGCTCCACATCTCCGCAGCAAAGGGCCGAGCAAGCACACTGGTTAAGAAACCCCCTATATACCTCACAGCCTGAAAAGCCATTTCAGCCAGGAATATGTACAGAAGATAAATTGTACGTATTGTAAATACACGTGTATGTGTGTCTGCAGTTTTGGTCTTGGATATAAATTCTGCAGCAGTAACAAAAGCAACCATTCATCAAGGAAGCTGGGACACATGCTCCTTCTCTTAAACCCTCACTCCTTTCTTAAAATTCCTTCATTTTTCTTTCATTCTTGTAAAACCATTCCCCCCTTCCCTTTTCTTGACCTCTCCCCACTCCCTTCTCCGTTTCCATTTTTTTTAAGTGTCCACTGGAGAGGCTTTTTACGAGGTCAGAGCATAAAACGAGTGCTCAGGGCGTTCACGCACTGAGGCATGAATAAAATTAGACATTTGTAGTGTTGCAGTCAAGCCCCCCCCACCCAACGCACTCTAAACACAGCTACCGGATCAAGAATGAGGTGTGTGAGAGGACACCACACACACACAATCAGCTGCCACACATTCAGACATATGCAAACACACACACACACACACCAACGTGTTGACCCATACATGTGCACATACACACCGGGGATTTTATGTTTCCACTTACGGGAAGTGACAGGGATCACAAACGGCTCCAGAGGAAATTATCTGTACAATATACAACTGTCAACTTGATACACTGATACAGTGTGATGACTGAAGACAGCGCCAAGCATATATGTGTGCGTTCGTGGGGTTTCCTCCTCGAAATAATACGCTTGAAAACAAATAATAGTGCTGGAATTACGGGTTGATTAACTAATGTGTGGTTGCCTATCATTGCAAACTGGCTGTTAAATGAAACAGATGGGTGTGAAATAAACAATGTGAAGGAAATAGAAGGCTGAAGAAAGACAGTGAAAACTGTTAAAGAAAGGAAAGCTAATCATATTTGTCGCATTGCCTGTGTGATGCAGAAGAAATAATGAGAGAGACTAATAAAATACAGATAAGCCACCCACTCATTGTCTTTATCTCTCTAGGTGCATAAGAAAGTCACAGTTTCAACTATAGCAAAGTCAAAACGACGAAGTCCTCTGGAAATGAGGCTAAAAGGCAAAGTCAGGCAGCGAGGCATTGAAAGAAGGAGAGGGGAGGAGAAAGAAAGGCGAGATGTGAGCTGTGGATTTCCCCTTAGTGCGGTGAAATGATATGATTATAAGTCCAATCGCTGCCAACAGTCTGAAGGTATCAAGACAACGCTATATTTTTTCCATCTGTCTCAAAAGGGTCATGTTGTTTTAAGTTGTTTTTTTTTCACCCCAAACTTTTGCTTTATTACGCTGAAACTGTGTTTAGGAAAGTATTACTGAGTTTAAATCACCGCTGTTGGCCTTCCTCTCTCTATGCCTCATCCCCGTTTCGCTAGCATTTTTTATTTTTACATGCAATAAGGGAATTTGTGCAATTAATGGGGATAAAGTCGTAAATAACGATTTCTCTGGCAGCAACAGCCTGTGCTGTGGTAAGAGAGCACACTCACAAATGCTGCACTACTGAGCACATTTCAGGGCAAATTATTTGGGGGTTATCGATGTAGAGGAAAATAACTTTAACTAACGTTCCATCGAGAATTCACTTTCACATTATTTTACGGAGTTGAAGTAGTGATTTCTTAAAGAAAGGGGGGGAGGAGCCTTAGGACTTCTGTTGCCCCAAATTAAGTAAGCTTGTATCCCGGTGCATATGTGGGAGCATTCAAGCCTGCCTGCGCCCGAGTCTTTGTCCCCTGTAAAGGTTAACCAAGGATTATGTGGGTCTCAGACAGCCGTGTTTGTCCTTTTTAAAAGCACCCTCAGGGCGAAAAATGTTTAAAGTCCATTCTGTGTGGCCACTCCACTCTGGAGCTGCCTTGAGGGTGGAGTTACACTTTCAAATGGGTAACCGACTAAGTGCTGCCATCTGAGCACTGGTGTGTGTCCTGGGTTCCATCTTTCAGTAGCCTGGGAAGCCGAGAGGGCTGGGAGTGGGGTGGGGGGGGGTGGGTATGCCATCCCCTTGGTCACCCTGTGGTTTGCGGCTCAGCGCTCCCAGTCCGCCTCACATTCCTGCCACACATTCCTTCCCAAGCTCAAGCTCTCAGTTAACAGCGATCTGGGTCGGACTTCCCCCGGTGCATCTTCAGAGCTTGTTTATCAAAGCCGGAGCAACATTTCACCCGGCAATGTCGAGAGTGCAGTGTTAAATTCATACGCTATTTTGTTGCAGGAAATCGTCTCAATCGCTGTACTTTACTCCAACAAACCTACCTGGTAATTTTTGACACACAGAAGCCACAATTTTCCCAAATTAAATATGGTATGCAATCCAGTCGTGTAATCATCCGGCTGCAATTTAAATACCAACCCTTTGGGAAAGTGTTCTGTGTTCCGTCATGAAATTAAAAACACTCTGAGAGTGATACTCCTGAGAGGAACTTTGTAAGCTGATTTAGTGTGACACTTTGGCATCGATTTATGCCTTGTGTCACTGCCTGGCATTTACTGTAAACACACACACACACACACACACACACACACACACACACATACACACACACTCACACACACTTTACCTGACACTTTTCCCCCAATCAATCAATCAGCCAACTACATGCAGCAGCAAACAAACGTGAAACAGAATCCAAATCAAACCGAAAGCCTTTTTTTCTGATGTTTTATTCATAAACCGGCATGAGCGTCCTGCTGCTACATGTTTAGTTCTGTTCCCCGGTCTTTTATAATTGGCTGTCTCCTGTGTCAATCATCCTCATGGAGCCAGCTGGATGTCAGAGATATAGTAGGAGCTGATGAGGCGGACGTACATTGGAAAATACTGTTTATGTGTGTTAGTTGCCCTGCTTGCTGAAAGACACTCCCGACTACCTAGAGATGCACAAAGACTCGTATGCAGGGGTACCGGGTCGGTTGTCCTGGGCTCTAGGTCAAGGGAGGGCCCAAAGGTGCCCTCTAACCTTTAAATGATTTGCAATTTAAGTTGAGTCCCATAAAACCTTGTTATATTTATATTTCTAAAATATCTTGACATAGTGGTCAAAAACAATTTTACTTTGCCAACCGCAAGGCCGGCTTAGTCCATCACACTACTGTTAGATAAAATGTTTGGGTTAGTTGTGAAAAAAATAGGCGCTCCCAAAAGAAGAGAGAAACGAGAAAATGGCAATTTCCTGGGGCATATGTCCTTGTGGCAAAGAAACCTGCAGTGAAAGGAATATTTTTCTCTATTATTTTACAAGGGTTAATGCTGGAGGGGAAGTAGAGTCAAGAGAAAAGGCTGGCCTAAAAGTGTGAACATTCCAGAAAAAAATTAAAAAAAATAAAGTCCATTACTCAGAAGGCTGTTGTTAAAATATAGAGGAACAAGTTCAACAAGTGCTGCCTGGTCAACAAAGGACAGTTCTTCAAAAGTACCACTTGTCTCCCCTGTGCTTTAAGCAGCGTTCACGAATTTAATGATTCAAGAATGTTTAATAATTTATTATTTTCCATTTATTTAAAATGGTGGAAGACGACGGGGAAGGTCTTTCCATGTCACGGTGCAGGGAAGAGACAAAGATGGAGGGAGACAGAGAAAGGAGGAGAGACGAGACACGAGGACAGGATAAATGAAGAAGATAAATGCCAAAGAAAAAGGAAGGAAAGACAGAGAGTCAGACTAATTGGTTCAGTGCCGTCTGCCCATTTGAATGCTGACCGACCCTCCTTCTGTCTCCGTCTCTCACACACATACTCATGCCAGATAAACAAGGACAAGTACTGTAAGAGTATTGACAATGACTGACAAACGGGGCAGATGGTTATCTGCCTACGCACGCCAACACCAAGATACTAATTAAGATGGAAGAAAGGCAGTTTAGTAAAAAGGTACAGAGATAATCAAACATGAGATAAAGCAATACAAAAAAGACTCGGAGCGAGAAGTGGAAGTAAGTGGCTCGTGAGTGAGACTTTTCCTCTTTAAATGCCAGGTCTTTCCAATCGATAAATTCCAATGGAACAGAACAATTGGTGGATTCACTGGTTTATCTGATGTCACATTCGTTTTTTCCCCCAAGCATCAGTAACAAAACTCTGATCAAGTCAGAACCAGATGTCTTTGCATGGCACAAAGCCACAATAAAATAACACAATTGGGAAAAGATTGGCTTTTAAACATACAATATGGCATTAATTAATGTTGAGTCAGTAGCAGGTTACCACCCTGCCTCGGTGTGTGTGTGTGTGTGTGTGTGTGTGTGTGTTGTATACCACCCTCTCAGCTTCCACAGTAGCCAGCAGAGGAACAAAGAAATCATGTGTTTCAAATAAGCAACTCCAGCACTCATTCACTGGAAATATAGGCTGCGTGTAATCACTCCCGCATGTCAACAGCTACGCAAACACACACTCACGTACAGACACAAAAGCACACAACGCGTCACATCATACACACTTAAAGAGCACGGGCAAGAACACACACACACGTGCCTAATCAAATCAATATGTGGACGACAAACACTTGTGAATACTTGTAAAAATGCAGCTAAGAGCTTGCGGGTTACATGGAATAAATCCTTGATTACTGCTGCTTCTTATTACTTAATTGACATGGTGTGTGTTTGTATATCTGGGTCTGTGTGTGGGTGGAGGGGAGTCTTGTATCAGACATTTCTAACAACATCCAACTGTTAGATTTACTGACTGCCTTACTCACTGACTGAATGAAGATCTGGCTCCATGAGCAGAATTTTTAACAGCAGCTGTGAGATAGAAATCAACCCATTTTCCTCCCCTGTCCTCCTCTATGCTTCCCAGGGAGGACATTACATCAGGCCGATGGTTCCCTGCCTCCTTCTACGTGGAGTCGAGATAATGGGAACGGCACTTGTGATTTCCCTCTTTAATTTCTGCATCCATCACACTCGTTGCACCATCTCTCAATAACTGTATTTCTTTCAATAAAACATATTCCTTACTGGAAGGAACTTAGCTTCCCCTTTAAATCTGAGAAATAACTGTTGCAAGTAGGCTTTTGGGGGTTCGACGGTACTGCAGTTCATTTGAGACTTATTTATCCAAGGGGTATCTTATTACGTCCATTCATCCTGGAGCAAGAGCAGTGTAACCTTTTGACTGGAGAGCTAAATCATGGCCATTATCCACCGGCAGTGCTCGTTATTCTGCACTCCCTCTGCGGGACGGAGTGGTCTGTTGACTAACTGTTCCCTAAACTGTTTCCTTAACACGGAGGGAAGGGGACGTGGAGGCAGGAAAATTAGTGGGGATGTAAAAAAAAAAAAGGTGGAGGAAAGACCGACTCGGCAGTGGAACCAAACTTTTTTCCGGGGAGCAGAGGAGGTGTAAGAGTGGGAGAAGGTAAGCTGGAGAGGGAGATACGTCAGAGTGATTAATGCCGCCAAAATTATTCCCCGCTCCGATGAGGTGTCGATTTCCCGAAGAATCCACTTCAGGCACATAAAATGAATAGAACCTTTTGTTCTACGTGGAAAATAAATGACGAGTGGTGGCTATGCCGAAAAAACGGAATCCTAGGAACACATAGGAAACCTATTTCCAAACCCAGTAATTCTAACCGGTTAGGGGATTGACAGTAAGACTGTGTGTGTGTGTGCGTGTTTAAGCATCTGTGACTGCGTCTCCTGTAAGCCGATACCCCTTTCCCCACTGCTGAATATATGACATATGCCCAGGAAACAAATTAGCCAAACGAAAGGGTCCTGCTGTGTCTCAAACCAAGCCTCTGTGTGTGTGTGTGTGTGTGTGTGTTCTGGTAAAACCATCCCACTCGTATACAGTAGATATTTTCTATAGATGAGAAAATCCTCTCTAACAAAACAGTTAAGGCCATATGGATAATAGCAAGTTTGAGATACGATCCAGTTGAATGTCCTCACAAGTACAGTATAATAAATATGTCACTGAGTATGGGAGAAGGACAAACAAGAGGGGCAAATCATAGGAAGTGTGTGAATGTGAGTGTAACAGTGTGTAGCAGTGAAAAGCTGATATGAGGTGACGTTGGGGCGTTACAGTACAGCCAGCTGGAAGTTGAGTTCCTCGCATCTTGAGTTGGGTGGACCATTTGCCTGCTAACTGCTAGGTTGTTATTCTGCTGCTGACTGACACCGGCCTAATGGCTGCTAATGGTTTTCTAGTTTACGATGCCTTCCTCTTCAAGTGAAAATGGAGAATGCAATGAGCTGGTTCTCTTTGCAGGTTTTTCTGTCTGGTGATTTTTTGTGCTCGTCTCACTGATGCCCGTCTTCCTCACCGTCTGGCTTGTTGTCCCTGTCAGTATGAGTTTCCTTTCTATTTTTCAAATCACTCAATGAATGTCAGGAAAATAATCATTCCGCATGGGCACCTTGTATTTATATATTATTGTGTCATCCTACTGAGTGAAAAAGGTTGGCTGGAAACAGATCTTTCTTATCCGACTCCGTGACCTGGATTCAGCCGAGCTAAACTTTGTGCCGGTACAGTATTGTGAGGAATGATACACACTGTACTTAGTAACAATGGGAAAGCAAACAAAGTGGCCTGTGGTTTAAAAAATATGGAGACAGAATTTCTTTTTTTTTTTTGGTTTAAATACAGCCACAGAAGACACGCAATGTGGCCTTTGGCAAGAGTCCAACACTGTGGTCTCATAACTTTATAATTAGGATATCAGATTCTTTTTAAATATCACATTTAAAATGACCGAGGGTAATATCATTTCTCAGGCCAAGTCCCATGGAGGCAACAGCATATGTGGTGAGTGAATAGTAATGGAACAAGCTGTGCTAGCCTCAGGCAGACAGACAGGCTGGAACAATGTAAGTGAAGGTAGAGTGCGACTCTAACCAATACACTATTCTCTACATCATTACATCGACTTGGGATTCATTGTGGGATGGGGAAAGTACCTGTGCAAACAAAAACAAATGTAAAACATTACAAGATAAGAGGAAGTGACCTGTGTGTTGTTGTTCAGGATGTTTAGCTTAAGTTAAGGGTAGAGGCATGGGAATGGCATGTGTGTGTGCTGGGGGTCCAAGGATCCAATTTCTGATTCATAGCAGCACTCCCACTGTGTGTCTGCCAGTGGTGTACACCTGTTTGCAAACTCTACAGCTCACTTACTCAAACGCATCTACCAGCAATTACAAGTAGAAGGATTATAATGCTAAAAATGTGATTGCCCATTTGTCCCCATTTACTTGGGTTCAACTGTCCATCAGACCCAAAAACAGCTAGGCACAGCTGGAATTGTCAGCTACTATTCATCTCCTAGAATGCCTTTTGTCTTAAGACGAAAACAGCAGGTGTAGTGAATAAATTAGGGAAATGGTTTGAGATTTAGGGCAGGACACACTCATGCAGTACTGCTCTCCTCTGTGAAGTGCATTCTCCTTCACCCTTCACTACCCTTTTACTTTGTTTCCGAGGGCGACCCTTCCCCATCGCCCTTTACTCCCCATTTCTCTAGGAACACACACACACTCCCAAATAAACACTGCTTTCAGTGCTTGCCTCCTGCTCTTTCCACCAAACCTGTTTGCCTCTTTTCTATGGAATCATTATGCTGTATACAAGCAAGGACCGCTGGCGGTTGCAATTTAACACAGTCGCAAAAAACGAACATACATGCATTATGGCACACACACACAAACACACACACACACACACACACACACACACACACACACTCACCCCTGGCTTGCCCATGTCTCTTCTGCACATGCCACAGCAGCCCTGCGCTCCCTGCTTGAAGCCTGATGATCCCCGGCCCTGTCACCGTGGGCAACGGAATGTCCTGTCACCAGGGGAAACGCAATGCCCTGTCACCGGGGGTAACAGAATGCCTCATCACCCACGGTAACAGAATGGAGACATAAACGTCCCCGACAGTCCAGACGCGGAGGTAAGACACATCTCCGGGACATGAGGTACATATGGGGAGAGAGGGAGAGAGAAAGTGACGGGGGCAGGGGGGTAACCGGGGCATGTTGCCGGGGCAGATCTGAGCAGCAGCACCAGTTAGCTAATGGGTCAGAACTAATGTGACCTACTGACTGTCAGAAGGTTGAAGAAGCTCAGTTTAGAAGCTCTCAAGCAAAACAATATTTCATTTATTTTCTTACATGTCATCATTATTAGCAAAGTATTTTAAAACGGTTTACACTCATTGCTTTTGACAGATCATGATGATGATTGTGTATCAATATCTGTAGGTCTGTGGAGCATAAACAATGCATGTTTAATGCATGATAAGCTCGGCGCTGCCAACATCCCTCCGCTCTTGGACTACAGTGATGAAAATGGATGGTAGCACCAGTTCAGGCGGCATCGAATTCACACTTGCATTAGCTGATTGCCACCAGTTGCCATCTCATGCTTCACAATCACTGGCTCATTTACCAGCTCCTTCACTACCAGCTGACTAGTAACATCCAATCATGTTAATGGAGATGTATGGCACGGCCATTAGAACTTGACACCTCGCACTATTACTCTGCTTCATCACTCAAAGCCCCTTTCTGCCTCCCATTCATCTCCTCCTCGTGTTCTAAGCCTCTTGATGAAGCTGATTTCTCACGTTCACGTATGTTTGTTGGGAGGAGGACGAGATCGCAGCAGAATCCTGGTGGCTGCTCAGATTCTATGACAGCTCCCTCAAAACGGCAGAGCCTTTCTGGTCAAATCTAACCAGTTTCTATGAAAAGATGAAGTGATTCTGTGATGCAAAGCGTCCAGCCTTTTCATCGTGGTTAAAACATAAACTGAGTAAGACATAAACAACGGTGCTGTTAGCTGCTGAGTTTCTCTCTTGTGTATCCCCCCTACCACGACAAAACCAAAACACAGCTTTCATTCTAGAGACACACCGATCCTCCTCCGTCCAAATACTGATAGCAAAACAAAAAAGCTCTTATTTCCCAAACTGGACTCCCTGTGTTGTATTTAATCTGCACTGCCTTTAATAACAGCAATGCACCTCATTGATGAATGCTTTTCCATGACCTGTAATTCATTGTGCTGGCCCTGACCTCACTTTGGGACTTTACAAACCTTGTAATTAATTGAATATCCTCTTAGGAAAGCACTTACATTTAAATTGAAGATTCTTAATGTGTGTTTGCTGCAGTGAGAGAGAGGGGGAAACTTCAACAAGCAGAAGGCAAACAGCCCAACAGAGAATGTGAGAGAGCAGCTGGCAGGCAGGTAGAAAGACAGAGATATTGACTCAGACAGAGGTAGACAGCAACTTTAAAAAAAAATGAGAGGCAGACTCGGCAGAGATCACAGCAAGGTACCCTAATTGAAAAAGGCGAAAGGAGAAAATCGTTAAACAAGCCCCACTGGTGTCTCCCTTATTAGATTCCCCTGCTGGTGTCATGCCGATTAAATTCCCCCTCGTTTCCCCTAACAAACTCTAAACTCACAGACAATTTGTTAAGGAGAGGGATTATGGAGAACTGCAAGAGGCTTTGTGTGCTTGTGTGTATGTATCTGGATGTGTAAATTGCGTCTGCTGGAAAGTTTTTTTTTTCCTTGCACTCACAACCCTTGCGTGTTGCGATGTGCCAGACACAATGAAACCCAATGTATGTTAAGAAGAGTTTTGTTGATAATAATGAGACATTATTACTGCTCTGCTTTATAGCTGCAGTAATGAAAATCCCAGGGGGACATGTCCTTAATATTTCACATTAAAGCGCAGCCCTTTTTTTGCAGCCGGCGCTTAAGTCAATAATTAGAGGAAAGCAAAACATTGGACCGAGACTTTGTTTGACAGTTGTTTGAAATAATGACTTCTTGAAAAAGATCTTACTGACTGAGAAGGGAACTTAACCTTTCATGCTGTTTGTCTTCCTCAGTTGTCACTACTTTTCTTATTCATTCTCTTGTCGTCTGCATGTTTCACTCTCCCTTATCATCAGCATCATAATATTTTCCATCTGCTCTGAGCGATGGAGACATAAACTGAGACCGAGCCAGCACGAACAGCTGCAGGCATCTATTCCCATATATTACAGTACGCCGCACCCCCACATATTCCCTTTATGTCGAGCCCATCACGGAGTACACTAGACCCCATTACTCTCATTAGCTTTTACAGCACTTGGCTGGTACAACATTTGCATTTTCAGAGAGTTAAGAGGAGAGACTGCTTATATAGTTCCGAACCAGCCTACGTGCCGTTTGAAATGCACCGTGAAATGTTTGTTTGTTTGTAGACTTATGATGCGCATCTCGCAATAGCAAACCAAATTGCGTTGCTATGCTGGAAGATAATTTCCCATGAGTCAGAAAAAAAAAAAAAAATTCACCTGTCATGACATGACTTGCTTCGAATCAACAACACAAGCAAAATAAATAAATGCATTAAGAAGCTTGCTCTGAGGTTATTCCACTGCCTTAAAAAGTACAATTGATGGAAACATTTGCATTACATCAAAGAGATGCACCAGCCAAATTGCCTTCCAGTGCTTTACTGCAAATTCGACTTAAAATGTCACTGCAGCGTTTAGTCAAACTGTCAGAATTAAGCTCATTTCAAGACTTGTTTGTGTGTTCATGAAGCGCAAAAGAAATAAAGTGACAGAATCAGCCAGCTATGTGGTAGAAATGGACTCCTTTTCAATGCACACAAACTTGCTTCACCTTAATTCACATCACATGCTCAGGGGTTTTGTCAAACAGCCGTGGACACGATTCCCTTTTTGTTTGCACTGATGATAGTTGCAGCCAACGTGTTGTTTTGGATCAACTGTCTCCAAAAAAAAGTACAAAAGTTGGAAGGCAGAGGCTTCAAACAAAATTATGTCTCCCACTAGCCTCAATATGTCTGGAACCTGCTGAGGTAGTGTAACAATCTCGGGGCCTTCACCGTACAGATGCAGCCGCTCCAACCAATCAAGACATGCCGTAATGTCCGCACGTTCCCGGTGCAGTCAGGATGATACCTATTGCTGTGACATTTTTAACCAAAGAACACGTCTAACAGGCTCCATAGTGTGGAGCGCTGTTCGCTTTATACCTCACCGTCACATCCTTTTGCTGTGCATTTTAATTAGCTGCTGCTGAAGTACTTTCTCCCATCCCAAATATGTCTGCAATGTGCTGATTTATTACAAATTCAGCACATTTTTTGGTTGCATAAAGCCCTTATCTTTCAACAGAGCATACTGTTGCATTTCTGTAAGTGCACCTATAGTTTGTGTGTATATATATATATATATATATATATATATATATATATATATACACACACACATACATATACACACACACACACATCTCCCATGGCTCTCTGAAATACATTTATAGCAGGTAGTAAGCTGTCTTAAGTGCCACAAAGGTCTGTCTCTGCGACAGTAATGAGTTTGGACTACAGTGTTCTGTATATGTGCATGTGGGTCTTTCCAACATTAATAAGCAGCCTTCTCTGTGTGTGTGTGTGTGTGTGTGTGTGTGTCTGCATGCAAACACTGCCGGCTAAAGTCCCAGGTCGGCTCGACAAGCTTAATACCATTATCAAGATTTACAGCGATGCTCATGTGGGACTTACATCAAAATGGTTGGTGCACAGCACAGACAGAACCCATGTCCCAATTAGAGAGCCCGAGGAACGGCAGTGCACACCATACACACACACCACACACACACATGCATGCACACACACACGCACGAGAAACTAGCTCAAACAGACACACAATCCCTTCCTCATACAATCTACAGTCTCACTATCTTTCTCACTCAGACACTTCTGCATATTCACAATATCTCCAAGCACCTCGCACACAAACACAACCCCGCTCCCCCCTGGGGACCGTGCCTCTGGCCTTTGAGGCTGGAGGGGAGAAAACGCTGAAGCGGTGGAAATAAAGAAAGAAAGTGAAGACAGGATGAGAGAATGAGCAAGTGAGAAAGAAAGAGAATGGCGCAGCATCCAAAACAGCTCGACACGAACAAGACACAGCTCCGAGCCACGTCATTTGCATTGGTGGCACATTTTCACTCGGAGCCCATTTTATCAGTTAAAACTGAAATTTCACTGAACTGCCAAAGTAAAGCTATTATGACTTTATTTTTTCTTCTTTGGGAATAGCGATTATTTTCAACGATTCAAATAAAAGCAACCATTGAATTCAAACATGGAAAAGAGCTGTAAACCTCTTACTTTCATTTTAAAGACAACGACTTGAACCTCTCTTCTAAATTCATAAGAAATGAGGGCAAGCAGTCGCTATGCTGTGAATGTTTATGTCTCCTCATGTATATGGATACCAAATTGTGTGTAGGCTTGCGGCAAACATTTCTGCAACCATGCATGTGTGTT
Source organism: Chelidonichthys spinosus (assembly GCA_029853015.1). Lineage (NCBI taxonomy): Eukaryota > Metazoa > Chordata > Actinopteri > Perciformes > Triglidae > Chelidonichthys > Chelidonichthys spinosus. Next base: position 18,736,378 of record CM056831.1, read on the forward strand.
GACAGAACACTGGGAAGAGCTTTAATGATAGAGCAGAAAATGCAGACCAAGCATCTCCCTCTCCAAGAGACCAATTCAAGCGCTGAGCCGGGGATGTGCGGAGCGCTGAAATGTCCGAGGTGCTTCAGATCCTCTGTTCATTATAATAAAATGTACCTAATATAAGATGCTCCCGGTGTCATTTCAAAACACCGTGATGGCTATTGGGTGCTAAAGCATTCTGTAATTCTCCTTTCGACGTACTTTGGCATGGAAACAAATGACCAATTTCAATATTAAACTTGCATGAATTATTCATGTCTGCTTGTAGGGCTTGAGGCATGGAAATTTTAGATGGCATAACCTTATGTAATATCAAAACAGCTTGTTATTGCTGGAAATGCACAGCGCTCAATGCATTCTTTTGAGGCACGCATGATAGCACTTCATAAATGCACAGGAATGAAGCACTTAAGTTTCTGATGTCACTCATTTTGAATACTTATTCAAATACTACATGGTGCTCTGCAACATTAATGACGTAGGAATAAAATAATTTAATTTGTGCATGAAAACCTCAAAATTGAAGTTCTTATATTTCTAACTTTAAAAGATTTGCCACTGGGTTCATCTATAAAAAAAAGAATAAAATGGGACATTTATTCAATGAAAGCTCAATCTGCAGCAGCTGGATATTTGAGAAATAGCTCCGACCTAATTAACTCTGAAATGTATTGATCGGGGCCAAATTTTACCCCGATGTGCTAAGCATTCCTTTGACTCCGACGGCAGCTCTAGGATATAAAACAGCTCTATTTTCAGAATCAGACATATGAGTGATGCTGCAGGGATTTTTACAGATCTTAATAAGAAGTGCAGATATGAAATATGACTGAAATAGTGCTCCTGAAGTTGATATGGGCCTTGAAATGTAGCATGCAGCATCTCCCCCTTTCCTCCTATGTTTCCCTTGTTTTTTTTACCTGCTCCTCACTTCTTCTTCCACCTTCTGTCAGCAACCCTCTAGTCCTTGTTCTCTCCCTTTTATCCGTTGTCGTTCTCCCTTTGTTCTGCCTCTCGTCAGTGGTATCAAACACCTCAGTGACTGTTTACCCCTCACTAAATCTTTCTTCTGTCCTCGCTGTGCCCTCTGCCTGCACTCGTTCCCCTCTCCACATTTTCTGCAGCCTTGACTGAGCGCCAAACTCGAAACTGACAAAAGAAGAAACAGAAATGAGTGAAAGAAGATTAACCAAGAAATCTAGTCCTTCTCTTTCTCAAGGCTATAGCTGCAAACACATGACACAAACAGACACATCTGTACTGATCCACAGAGTCTCAATCACACACATATATTGTGTGTGTATATCCAATCCCAAAGCAGAAGACAACAATCAATGTCAGCCAGTCACAGTTCAACAAACAGACTAAACAATGTTGCTCCATTATTACTGTCTTGTTTAACCAACAGCACAAGAACAACACTGAGAATCAATAGACTGCCACGCGACAGTGTGTGTGTGTGTGTGTGTTTCTGACCCATTCAATGGAGCAGCCAGCAGGAAACGGTCCTTGATGATTAAATGTCCACTTAAGAAGACCTCCGAGTCATCTGTGCATGTGTGTGTGTGTGTGTGTGTGTGTGGGCTAAACAATTGTTTGTATCCAATGTGGTGCAAATGGTAAATCTGCCTTGATTGATTTTCTACAGGCAAATTGGTTGCAACACTTGGTTCGAAAAACCTGAACACAATTGGGTTTGTTTCCACAGATTATAGGGTGTTGTTTAGAGTATTGACTGGAGATAAAGTAGGGGAAGCCTCACCTGAAATACCACATTAAAAAAAAAACAGAAGTGCAAGAGGCAACTCAACTTTAAAGTGGTTACTTTGTTTTTCATTAGCCCACCCGATCGACCAGACACTACAGAAGCCCCGTGGCACTTCCTTGAGGAAATACTTCTGCGACCATTATGATGTGTAGTACTGTGAAGAAAACCAAGGCTGCTGCATGGGACATTTAAATGCAAAATGTTATGCAAAGCACTTTGTAATGAACATCAGCAATCATCAATGAAGAGGGCATATGATAAGTATAATGGGAAAAAGGGAAAAGCGCAGTTCAATTAAAAAGTTTCTTCAAAAGGTTCAGTTCAGCCAAATTCATAAATAAATTAGTAAGCAAGCCAATAGTTTGGGTTTTCTTTACCAAGGTTATGAGACATCTGTTCTGTGAAACGTCTGCAGTCTCACCAATGCAAGATGGGTGAATTGAATTGTGTAGGAAAAATATATTTCAAGGTCAATGTCTTCATGATAATCCACAGACCCTATTTAAGAGTTTTTATAGGGACTATCTTCTTCTGTCTGAGTGCCACAATCGAAAATTCAGCTCACTGCGATTGTCTTGAGGTGAAAGCAGAAATCTTATTATAGAGAGGCCGCTTGGCTCGACACTGCTTGAGAAAATATCCTTTTTGTAATTTGAATGAATCGACCCCCTTAGGATATAATTCACGCTATCAGGATTTTGACATTTTCCTCACCTAAGCTCTCTAACGCGCAGGTCACTACAAAGTCTGTATAACCCTGAAGGCACCATTCTGTCTGAAAGTCTGAAGCTTTTTGTTATCTTAACTCTGTGCTCTGTAAATAATTTATCGGACACACCTCCCCTCCTCTGCTCTAAAGGCCAAAAGTGATGGAACTAAAAGCTTAAGGGGCTTTAACTAAACTCTACAGCAGCACAGTGTGGAGGAAAGTATTCTCTGGAAGGTGAGGAGGACTCCTCCTTTCCATTGAATCCTGCAACATCGGTGCCTTTCAGCTGGAGATTAAACAAGGTGTGACACGTTTAGCCTCGCACACTTAAATTTAACGCTGTGCTACTCAATCACCTGCTTTTGCTCGTTTACAGAAAATGAATTTGATAGTCAGATTTCTATTCAGGATCACCTTCATAAAAAGGCAATATGGTGCTGAGTGTTTTCATTGGGCCATGGTTTAAACATCACAAGGTGGTACCAGGCACTACAAGATGCTTTTGTATTTATGATTCTTTAGCTAGATTTCAGGATTCAAGTCAAGCTGAGTGACTTGCCGCCTGTTCAGCAGGTACTGACTCCGTTTTTGATGCTCGGCAATGTTCTCCCTCCTGCAGCTTCCCCGCCACTGAACGACAGAACGTGCAGATGCATCCACAAAAAAGAAACAACATCAGAGCTCAGAACTAACTGACAAGTTTGTCATTAGCTGTGAGTTTTCAGTTCATTTTCACACTACAAAATAAACTTTTGTGAGTTGCGAGTTGACCTAGGGCCAAAACAGCAGCCCTGCCCTCATTTTCTGACAAGACCTCAGCACTGAGCGGAGATAAACAAAAACCCTGGAGGGGCTCAGAGGAAGAAGCTACACAAATAACCACAGCAACAATACAAGGATTTGGAGGAGCTAGAGAGAGCCGTGGGCATTGTCTGGCTTTAGTCAGCTACTTTCTGCTCCTTTTGAAACCGCTCCTTGGGTGTGGATGACATTTCTCAGATCAGAGAAGGGGGAAAAACACTTCAAGTGATTCTCCAAAGTTTCCCTCCTTTTGCCTTTTGTTTAAAGTTTAACTCTCCCTTTCCCACAGGAAGGAACGAAGGAAGGAAGGAAGGAAAGGAGAAAAGTGAAGCAACTCAGACCAAAGTGGAGAAAGACGAGAGGCAGTGAGGAGGAGATGGTGCAAAAGAGAAACATAGATGAGCACGGAGTGAGAGGAACATTTAGGGAGGCTCACAGACACGTATTTCATGTGTCTTTGATGTGGTGAAATAACCCAGCTGTGACACTATGACTCAAGTCTCTCACTCATTCATCGGCTCACAGCAAAAGTAACCCCATACACATGATGTCACTGGCACAATATGCTAACTATATGGCTTACAGATGGCTACTTGCCACACAGGACAAGCCATGAAGAGCCTTTCAACAAGTAGGCAACAATGCTCCAATTGTGTGCAGCTGGTGCAGTTGCAACCAATTTATTTGAGGTAGATGTCCAGGCCTGATGGGCGCTCAATAGGAAGCTGGAGAAAAGCATTGGATATGCAACTGTGCAAAGGATGGAGATACTTGTACTAAAAAGATGCACAAGCTTAGGTAACACCGTCAATCTCGTTTACAAGCTCACATTATTTTTGTATTGCAATGAATTCCATGTTAACATCCCCATTATTATGATCAAAAACAGGATAGTCAGAGATAGTCCGTTCATGTTAACTTGACTTGCACACAAACTCAAAAGAAATCCCAATATTTTTGACCAATATCAATAATCTGACATCTCATTTCAAATCCTTCTCAAAGTGTCAGATAGACCAGACTGGCCCTTGGACTTATTCCACTCATGTAGTAAACAGATTTGACAAGTTTCTTACTTCTAGTTTTAAATGTATATATACGTTTAAAGGGAAAAAAGGAGCATTTCACCAGTTTTACACGTAAGGTTGTGCAGACGTTAGAATGTCTTCTCCATTCTAACTTTATAAAAGTGGAATACTAAATCATTCCAGCAGCCCTTTAAAACCAGATTACATATTGTAAAGCCAGGAAAAGACAACATGTAAGCTACATCACCTTATCATGATAACTACAATGCCAACAGTAAATTAATATCCTATTTCCAGGTAAACGCTTACTAAAAATTGAGCAAATTTGATACGGGCAGTAGTTAGGAATTAAACTTTTTAATTGAAATTAGATCACTTCGACAGACGAGGTGGATTTTCCCGCCGTTCTGTAAACTCACATTTGCTTAAAATATAAGATGTGCTCCAAGAGAGTGACAGGATGCAGCACACCAGCCAAGAACACAACAGCTACTGCATATGGACACACATCGTCTATCCACAGTCCGACTTTAACTGCCAAACAAACCATTCAGTGCCATCGTGTGTGTGTCTGTGTTGGCCGCCCTATCTGGAAACCCCTTGTATCCTGGTGTTCATCAGGGCAGAGACACTTGTCTCTTAGTAGACCGTGTGTGTGTGTGTGTGTGTGTGTGTGTGTGTGTGTGTGTGTGTGTTGGCAGGCCGATTGAGCCACATGTCATTGGACAGTGAGCCAGTTTGTGTTACTGCACCACTACACCAGCTGTGCCTCAGGGAGATGATGATGATGATGGCAACAGAGGAAGAAATATAAAAGGACAAAAAAAAGGCAAGAATATCTGTCTGAGGTGAACAGGAGTCCAAAAGCCCTCTGAAATGTGCTCGATCACAGCTTCAAAAATGAAACACCTGTGGTTCATTGTGATCTTTTCATATCCTTCATTAAACCTCGGGCTCCACTAGTTGTGTAAAATTAACTGTCCTCGCTGAGGGGCCAATCAGGAAGAGATATTATCTATTATTTCTGTGAAAACACAGCTAAGCCGTGGCTTTGTCCTGAGCTGAGAATGAAACAAAGTGTGTGTGTGTGTGTGTGTGTGTGTGTGCGTGCCCAAGAAATTGCACGACAACTGAGAATCCACAGAGAGAGCTCACACTCACAAACATGAAACAATTCCTCAAGCAAAAATGTCCAAATACAAAACAGACCATTTTTCAGTTTCACAAATAATGACTTAAAGCACTTAAGTGTCAAAAAAGCTTCTTTATTAAAAACAAAACCACAAAGAAATTAAGTAAATTATATTATTACGTCAAATAAGCTCACTTGGCTACAATCTTTAAATATGAATGTAATAATCTGCAGTGGGCCCTCATTTGTTAATTTGGCATACTTAACAAGGGCCAGCAAAAGAGCCATCTGATGCTGTAACGTAGCCCCGGAAATAAATAGATTCATATAATGCATTCATTAGAGCTGAATCATGCTGGGAAAACAATGTGTAACACTGTCTTGATTAAAACTAGTGCTGCTGCAGACAGAAAAACAGTGTTCCTCATTATGACCAAGTTGTTTACAACATCAAAGTAGCGGAGTGAAATCACTGGGAAAAGACTGGCGAAGACCAAGACACGGCTCCAGTCGTTGCTCCTCGTTTTTACAAGTGCGACTTATTTAAGAAAGAAGAAATGTCTGTGTATTGCATATCCGGGGTCCAATTTAGCTCATCCTTTGTCGTGCTGTGCCATTATGAAGCTTTTCTTGGATCAAGCATGTGGATGCGACTTCCATGTATAATTACATCTCGGTTTCATCAGCCATCAGCTCACAGTGGGGAGCAGCAACCTCCATCTTTCCCAAACACAGATCACGATGGAAACTTCAACATTTCATTAGCAATGTGTCATTTAAACAAGTGTTGATTCCTTTTAATGATGTGTAAAGATCCATATACCTTGAAATTAAATTAACTTTAAATTTGACAGATTTGGGATGAAATATTGTCGTTAAAACAAGACCGTCAAAGGAAAAAATTGAAATATTATTTATAAGTTAGGAACACACGAGTGCCATTATGGCATCCCTTCATCTCATTATGTTCATCCACGGATTTAGGGTCACAAAACTGATTATTCCAAGTCACTAAATGACAGCGGGGGGGATTACTTAATTTTGCATCATATCACAAAGCCTGTGTTCTTTTGAGAATAAATGGCCACCAAAATATTTGTACCAAAGTGGCACTTCATAGGAACAAGCTGTCGTATCAAAAACAGCATTGAAGGCAACTGACACCCGAGAAGAAAGGCATAATGAACTACAATTAACTTATTTTAAGTCCAAAGAAAATAAGCAGTGGAATTCAAGACTACTATTGTGCAGGCCTTGAGCCTTACAGAAATCCTTGAGGATGGAAATACAAAATACCACAAGCAGAGAGAGTAGGATAGGGGAAGAGAGAGATTGTTTTAGGCTCAATCCAGAGGTTTATTTTCAATAAACATCAATAAATGTTGTAAGACAATGCAGCCCGGAGAGAGCCAGAGGGCTCAGATCAGAGGAGCACAGCTAACAAGTTAGCGCGTGCACGCACGACACACACACACACACACACACACACACACACACACACACACACACACACACACACGTGATTGTGTGGGAGAGAATCAATGAAAACAAAGCATAGCCTATCTGAAGCAACTGCATAAAACAAGTCAGTAGGTCTGTACTTTTATAGCTGCAGTGCTGACTCACAATGTCGAGCACCCATCATAAAACCTGACTTTTACCCTGTAGGAGAGAAAGATCTCAAATCTCTCAATCATTCAAAACATCTTTAAAGCCTTAATCCATTGACCTCATCATTACCCCATTTAAATTAAGCCTCTTTGGAAACAGTCTTACTCTTTCCCCAAAAGTAATATCTGATTATCTGCACCAGCAGCTGACTCTGTGCTTATTAAAGTTGGTGACAAACAATTGACTCTGTTTTTTTTTTTTGAGACCCTTAATAAAAAGCACTCAGTGTCTTAACTGATGTATAATTTGCCACAATTAAAAATTAAAATACATTTTAGCTTGATCTTTAGCTTGAAACGGATTTTAATCTAACATCAAATACCTGAAGTAGCTTGTTTTTCATGTGAAGTTCTCAAAGACTGCTTTTCCCTTCAATATGATAGCAACACCAGAGTGACCAGTCATCGTTTTATTCATATCGCACCTTTTTTTTTATTTCACTCAATATTAAAGTTATTTCCCTATAGAAAACCTGCATAACAAGCTGTGCACACCAAACAATCACATTCAAAAGCATGCAATAAACCAAGAGGTATGAAGTGCACACCATCGTAATGCAGGAGGAGAGCCTGTAGAAAAACAATCTATTCCGTGCAGTCTGACTTCGGCAACAAGTGATGAATAAATTCAAAAAACTTGCGGAGACGGAGGCAACCAAACCCACAGACAACAGGCTGATACATTTTTCATCAAGCAAAAAAAAACAACCTAAATGCTAACTTTTTACCTCACAGACCAAACTTTCTTCAGACTTGTTTAGTCCACTGACTCACAGACCAAGGCTACCTAACCTTTTTTGGGTTTTTAATCTCAGCCCAGAAGAAGCTCTGCTCATTGAGCCGAGTACACACTTGACTTTACAGTGTTAGCAGTTCAGCTTTAGCACTTAACCTTGGGCAGTGTGAGAGGCGGCTTCACTGTCCCTTTGTAGAAGGAAAAAGGGGGTTTCTGGATACAATGAATACTAAAAAATCAGCCCTGCAGCTCAACACAAAGCAACTGCATCTACCTGTATCTTCAGAAAAAACACTCAGTTTGGGTCATCTCTGATTTTCACAATGTTGACAAGTTTGTCTTTAGTGTTCATTATCTGACCAATAAACACTTACAGCTAACCCTTCAACCAAGTCTGTCTCCCACAGCGTCTGACCCCTAGAGGCACAAATAGGGTGTTGCAAACACCAAAGTTCCTCTACGACTGTAAATTCAAGTGCAGTAAAATGATCCAGTCCCCTTTTCACTGTTGTGTTTCATCAAATCTCATCCCTCTGTGTGATTAATTACTAACCCCGCAGTCTCTCCCTTTCTCACTGCCGCACTTGATGTCCCTGTATCCAAGTGACTATATCTATCCCTCCCACTCGTTCAGCATTGCCAAAGCCCGGCTCCTCTGATTCCCTGTCTCTTTCACCCCTATACGATCCCCCCCCCCTACAGAACAAAAGACTTCAGGAAGCAAGATTTTTACAGTGGAGAGTCATTATTCTCTCTCTCCACCTACAGTGCCTTCCTACCTGTGCTCCTCTGGGGGAGGAGGAGGAGGAGGAGGAGAGAGGGAAAAAAAGCGCTGTGTGCATGGATAATACTGGAAAATAACAATGTGATATTTCATCCACACGTGTGCACACAACGGACACACAAACGTGCCTTCTCAGCAAAGTGCTGCCCATATTCATTAGCCACTTAGAATGCTGTGCTCAAATGAATCAAAAGCAAACTGCTTACACGTAATCTTGTCACCCGTGGAGTAAAATATACCGGGTACCTTATTAGAGCTGGTGTGAAGCCGACATAAGCGACTTGTTGTACCACATGAAAGTCTACCGTCTACAGTGCGTTTGTGTTCGTACCAATGAGCTCAAACTGAATGTAACAGCGTTTCCGCCGATTTTGTGCATTCATGCCAGCCCGTGTGTGTGTGTTTGTGTCTCTTGTATCACTAAGCCTGCACTGGCTACACTACAGTAAATTACACCATGTCTACAGCAGGAGAACAGGCAACCAAAAACCTTTTACAAGACACGCTCAATCCCCTTTTTCACGGCATCCTACAGAATTACAATGCACTCTTTCAAAGGGGGCATGGTGTGTGTGTGTGTGTGTGTGTGTGTGTGTGTGTGCATGCGCATGTGCAAAGTGCAGACGTAAGCCTTGGAGGTAAAAAGTTACAGTGGTGATTATAGTAATTATGGTTTCAGGTTTTTGCATATTCCTTCAGATGGACCACTAGATTACCAGACAGTTTGGCACAAAGAGAGAGAGAGAGAGACAGAGAGAGAGAGACGAGAGAGAGAGAGAGAGAGAGAGAGAGAGAGAGAGAGAGGGGGGGGGATTTACTGTTGAGAGAGAGAGATATTTGAGAGAGAGAGTGAGAGAGAGAAAATGGCGAAAATGGGATGATGTGGAAAGGAGAGCGGGAGAGGGGAAGAAAGAGTTACAAAGTAAGAGAGAATGTCATGGTGAAAGATAGGAAGAAGAGAAAGACTAATCCTTCGGGCGGCTTCCCAACGCCGCTCAGCCCGCTTGCTCAGTCGCTCCCGCCTCCTCCTCCTCTCTCCAATCCTCTCTCAACCAGGAGTTGAATGGGCTTTTACAGTGCAGCTTTGTTTCCTATTAAAATGGAGCACGAATGTCAAATTCTCCAACAAAAAAAGAAAAAAAAGAAACAAGAAACACCTTTCCCATTTGGTTCTTTTCCGTCTCTCACTTCATTCTCTTTCACTCTTTCCATTCCTCTCTAGATCTCCCCTTAACCTCGTCCCTCCTTTCTTTCTTTTTTCTCCTTCTTCCCCCTCACTCTCTCACTACAGGACAATGCCCGTAACAAGCTTTCGGTGGAAACAAAAAGGGCCCGGGGTCCCTGCCTTGAGGACCCCCTGCTGCGGCACGTCGTCTTTTGTCAATGGCAGATTAATTACATATTCATCGTGACACAAATAAGACTTTCTTGCTCCAACAAACACCCCACTCAGCCAAAGCACCCATCTGCTGGTCGTGTGTCTGCACTCGAGGAATTGTTCTTTCAAAACGCCGCGCGCACACTTAGAAATGTCTGTCTGTGCATTCATGTGTGCTTAAGGAGCGACACCTGTCCCGTGGCTCATAAAAGGTTTAGCACCGCAGAAATCTGCGGTGATACTTTAAGAAGGATACATATATCCCCCAAATCTGCAGCCTGTCTTTGATACGAGCGCCATGAGCAAAAAAAAAAATCTGGAGACGCAGCAGATTGGTACTTTGGCATGAATCCAAACAAAGTGTCAGAGACAGACACAGGAAGGGACAGGAGGATTAAGCTGAAGAGGGAGAAGCCGTTTTTTTTTTTCACACAAAAGAGAGAAAAAAAAAACTTTCTCTGGTAATCGCGTGTCTTCAATAAGCGCAGCGTGTTGCAGATTGTGTTTTGAAGTAAGTAAACCAGCCCAGGCTATTTACTGGAGGTTTTACGGTATCAAATAAAAAGAATATATAGACCATGAAAAGGCTAAGCTGCCGGCTGTGGATAGAGGCAAGGCGTTAAAAAAAAAAAGAGAGATACGGGGTGAGATTTCAATGGAGAGCAGCTGGCATGGTGTGGAGCTCCATTTCTCTACCTGTCCCCCTTCCTTCTTTCCTTCCCCTTTCTGTCCATCATCTATCTGTATTGGACCAGTGTGGGTGTGTGTGTGTGTGACAGATGAGCTTCCACCATGTTTCTGTGACCTAACACACACACACACACACACACACACACACTAACTAATGTCCCGCTGGTTGCGGGCCCCGTTCAGATGCACAACAATATGTCCACTGTTTGGGCCGCACTCTAATTAAGCAGTGTAAATCTAACTAGAGAAAGGGGGACAGAGTGGTGAGAGACAGTAGCAGAAGAAGAGAATAATAAAAAGGGAGCTCGAAGTGAGAGAGGCAAACAGAATGTCAGAGGTAGCAGATGGGAAGGAGAGAAAGCAGCACAGAGAGAGTGAGGGAAACGGGGACAAATGACAGGAAAGAGGAATTGAGACGATGGACAACAGTGCAAAAATCTGTGGCCTGGCACTCGGTGGCATCAGTTCACTGAGCCCAACTGTTTATTATCAGAATCAAAGACGCCCTGTTTCTCCCTGCTGCAGGCTGCACAAAATAAACCACAACGAGGGAATTCATCTCACATTTGGCTTTACAAAAAAAATTGTATGGGGATAATTTTTTTTTTTTTTTAACTCGCTATTCCACAATAATGTGAATTTCTTCTAATGATTTTGATCAAGTAGGTCATTCACTATTCCATTGTGTTTCAGAATGTGTTTTAGCTTGCAGTGTGGTTTAATAATAATGACTGTAAAGTTAATGAGGTAAATGTACATTCAAATCTGTGATTAAAAAAACAGAAGGTTTATCTTCTTTTTTTTTCCTGCAGTGGAGGACTGCATGGGAGCAGTGGGAACTATATAGTAGGCCACTGATTGGGAACAAACTGTGTTCTCTCAGAACACACACACACACACACTAACTAAAACAAAAAGCCTGGAAATGAGAGTCCCAAATGAGGCCTTAGGTTTCGCAGGCCATGAAAAATTCATAATTCCAGATCTTTACATGAAACTCTAGAAGGAATTAGGCCTAACAGCAGGAGACGCTGGGAGTCAGTTTCAGAACATTTAGCTTCCCCTTTCTCTTTTTCCACTTTTCTCTGGCTCAGCCGTCTCTATAGTGAACATGCACACAAACGGGGACGCATTCTTATGTTACATCCAGGGTTTTCCCCTGCGGAGAGTGAGAGATAGTAAATGGTGCAAGTGGTGTGACGCACTTTGTCGACACAGTCTTTTGAAAACCACACTTTCTTCTTCTTAGTCGGATCTCATCTCTGCTTCCCTCAAAGAAAAACATGCCTGTGAATATTCTCTGGCGCTACACAAACAACCCACGTTCAGGCTCTTGATTCTTGAAATAGGCCGAGCTCTAATTGCTATGTGTTCCAAGCAAAACCTATATAAGATGATGTAGGTGGACATGCAAGGTCCAAGTGTTTTCACAGTCCAACATTAAATCTACTGAGTGAATGGATGAACATACAAGGCTATGGGCAAGGAGGAGGGGGGGGGGGGGGGGGGGCAGGGGGTCAGTAAAATCCATTCAACATCTGACAAAGGATGCAGACTAGAGGATAGTGATAAAGATAGAGAGAAGGTGGGTGGAAAATGCATCATCAGTGGTCACACTACAAGCATGGAGTCTATGAACTGTAGGGATGAGTAAGCACGGATAATAAATAAGTAAATAAATAAATAAAAAGAAAGTAGAGAGGGTGAGGGAAATCTGCCATCAGTAGGCTGCTGCTAGCAGCAGGAGGGTCTTCTATACAAAACAACCCCAGACAGTCAAAGACTTCCTTTCACACACTCCTGGCCAAGCTCGCACACACACACACACACACACACACACACAGAAAGAGAGAGAGAGAGAGAGAGAGAGAAAGAGAGAGAATGCAGACAGAATGCAGCATTGTTGGACTGCAGAAATATCTTGCTGTGTTCTCTGTGTGGGTATGTGTGTGTGTGTGTGTGTGTGTGTGTGTGTGTGTGTGTGTGGCAGTCAGTCAGCTTGTCAAGTCCTAGTGGAGTGATCAAAGCTGGTACAAACCACCCAGAGAGATCTCTCCCTTCCTCATCCATTCATCCTTCCCCTCTCTCTCACTCTTTCTATCTCCCCCTCTCTCGCCCTGATACAGAAACGGCATCGAATTTACCACATAAAACCGGCTCGGCCAATCGCATTGCGCTGGCTGGCATAGCGCAGCCAATCACATTGGCCTATTTAGTTCCAATATTTCCCAGTTGTCCCCCACACAAGCACTGAACCCTGGATGGCTGCGGTGCACCATGGGACAGGATCAGAGCATAATGGGAGACAGCATGGGAGCGCTGGCAATATCATAATGCCAAGAGCGCGCACAAGCCCACATACACACATGTGCAACCAAATACCATGCGAGCTCGGCTGGAGCACCGTTATCAAGCCAAGTATACACAGACATGTACAAAAATCACACAATCTCCCATGTATGGACGTTCTGGAAAGAGACAAAGACACACACACACACACACCACAGGAGTTCTTTGAAAACATCCCCAAGCTGCCAAGTTCATAAAACACGGTCCTCATGCAGGTACTTTTTACAACTCTGCAACAGCGGGTTCAGATATACACCTACAAAGTGAAAGGGCTATCCTTAATAAATTACATTTTGTGTTCAATGTAATGAAGAGTGTTCAGAGCTGAAACACAACCTGCCACAGAAATATGAGCGTCTGTAACCAGAAACGGCCAAACTGTGGAATCTAATCTGCCGTATAACGCAGAAACACACCAAACACCGCGTAGCAGCTGAATTGAGGAACCTGGCTACAGCGCAGCTCAGTCGCCATAATAAACAAGGGGACTTTTCAGACTTTGTAGAGTGATCTTGACACCCATTCATTCCAGATCAAATGTAAGGGGGGCTTAGCTAATGGCTTTTTAATTGGCCAAGATGCTTGAGGGTGGGGCTTACTTGGGAGGCGGACACATGCACCAAAGCTGGCATTAGAGGAGATCAACTAACACTCTTTTCTCATTGAATGGGCACATGTCTGTGTGTGTCTGTGTGTGTCTGTGTGTGTGTCTGCATGCATGACTTCCCCGTAGTGTAACACAGTTTCTAGCATTGCACAGCTTGAGGAAAGATGATACGTACCAGATTAAATGACTAAGTGCGAAAAAAGGTTCATAAGCAAAAGCTTAAGAAAAGACCTGGAAGTAAAGTAAAGTAGAACAACTAGGATTTAATCCATTATGTGTGGGATAACCCCCCCCCCCCCCCCCCAAAAAAAAAGAAAAAGTTTGATAATTTGAGGGTTCTTATCATTCATCAATATTAGATTTAAATCCACCGCAGCGCCCGCATCCTTTCCATAAACACCATCATCCTGAACATCATTAGTCACGGCCTCAAAAACAAACCCAGCTATTAAACCATACCAAACCAAGTATTCCACAGCGGCATTAAACTGGAGGCAACAACTGGCCATAAGACACTCAATGATGCATGAGCAGAACTAAACAGCGGAATCATTCGCTTAAAACAACTATTTGTATTTCCATTCAAGGACAACATGCCCACAGAAACACAGATATGCAATATGAAGGAACATCTCGACCCTGGACGGAGCGGGAATTAAAGCCAGCGATGATGCACAGAGAGGATCAGCTATGTACACAAAGCAACCCACTCCCCCACCGTTAGGTCAATGCGTTTGTGTGTTTTCCCCCCATTCAGCAGAACAACTAATGGAGTGACTCCTCACACACAAAGGACCAACTTCAGAGACACGAGTCGAGTTGTTTGGAACAGGGAAATGACAGACAGCAACATAACAGAAAAGCCCAAACTAGGAGGGAGAGAAGAAACACACTTTAAAACAAGGAACAGCATGAGGGACAAAACTTTTCAGACATGTACCTGACTATATCGAGGAGTTTCTTCCTCATGAAAAACATCAACAATTTTATTTTCCAATTATCAGAATTCTCTACCCAAGACAAATAGAGCGCCAGGGTGTAATTTATCAGAGGTGCGTAAAAGCCTACTCAAATTGTGGCCCTCAATTGCAATGTATTGATTTAACTGTAAACCTACAGAGAATGCTCATTATGAATATTGGTGGGTGTTGCTGAAACGCTGCTCCCCTGGGCAACGAGGAAAACGGCAGCGGCAACATTATGTCCAATTACTGCACAAAATTCAGCACAATTGGGCCAATCAGTAACATTGATACCAATTTGTCTGCATTCTGGCGGGGACTCTTACTGTAAGAGGCTTTCCGACAGAATATTAGTTATATAATAAAGGCTAAAGATTAAAGCAACAAAGCAAAGAGAGTCCTGATAGGATATTAGAATATATTATATAATAGGGGGTGAAACGCACCATAAGGCCAAACTTCTCAGGTTACTGAGGCCAAACTGGTGAATTAAGCAACTTGGTAAAACAACAGAAGGGGAAGACATTCAGAGAGAGAGAGAGAGAGAGAGAGAGAGAGAGAGAGAGAGAGAGAGGTGTCAGCTCTTATAGGAAAATTAAACGTATTGACGGTATAAAGTAAGGCTTCTGATTGGGGCTTCAGTCAGCCAGCGACCTGCTTTCCTCAGAGACACCAGCCAGGGTGTGCTGCACGTCCCTCTCCAGAAATATCACTTTAATATGCCTGGTGTACATCACCGGGGATTAGAGGGCGAGCGGGCTTCTAATAAACAACACCTTATCATTTCAGCAGCCTGGCTTTTTTATTCTAATATGGGGGGGGCTTTATTTCTAGCTAATGCTGGTGTGTTAATGTGCCATTTAATCTTCAACTGCAAAGCATACTAATGTTCGCAGTTCGAGTCCCGGCGTTGTTGGGAGGTTTGTTGCCTGTAATTGCCTCTGTACGCTTCTGGCGCCTCGGAGTGTTTGTGACTTTTGATCAATTTCCCAATCGGAGCAGCGAAGCGTCGCCTCTATACTGCAACCAAGTATTAGTCGGCTAATCGCGGAGTCCGAGTCCTGCCCTTCACAGTTTTCACTTTAAATGTAAGTGCAACACCGGAGCTGATTTACCCTTTAGGAGTCCGGGCAACAACAACAACAACAAATCACGGCTATACAATTCAGAGAGGCACTTCGGGAGTTTTTGCAGTATTTGGGACCCGTCCTGACACATTACTCAGCCTTTATGAATTCAGCGTCCGTGTTTCGATCGTCCCAAATTAATTAGCTCATCAGTGTTTTTTTCGCCTTTCCGTTGGCAGCGCACGAAGCAGTCAGGGAAATGCGCAGATACACACGGCGAACCCGCCGTAAAGCATCCCCTCATCAGCATCGGCTCAGTTTAAATGGAAACACGGCAACATTAAAAAAAAGTAAACCATCCCTGGTAGGAGCTACTTCTGCCTCCCCGTCTGCTAACACGCACACCGCCGCTGCAACACAGTCGCATATCGGTCAAGATGGAAAGCTCCCATTACTCCGAAATAAAGTGCATCAAATAAATAAATAAAATAAGACGACTCTCCGGCTTTACCTTGGGCGACTCCTCTGTGTACGAGCAGCAGGAGAAGCAGGATCCCCGGCGCGGCGCACATCCTCACCAGGCTGCAAGCCCCGCGTCCTATTCCACTTCTCTGTCCACTTTTCCCCATTACAAGCAACGCGTAACACGCATAAACACGCACAACTCCTCGGTCCACGGTGGGAAAAATGAGAAAGCCCCCCTCCGCCTCAGGGTCTGCCGATTGATCAAACGAGTCCAAAGCCCCCCCAAAAAGGTGGGTGAGCGTACAGCCTCTAGTCCCGATGTGGAAGTCCTTCTCGGAAGGCGCAGGTTAAGCTGTGAGAAGAGGGAGGTGGTGGGAACAGCCACGGGGTCCCTTCACTCGTGTCAGCGGCGCTGCTGCGTCGCCACTAAGCGCTGCTTTTCTCCGTGCGCTCTCTCCTTCTCCACTCTCTCCGTTTACGCAGAGACAGAAATGCCACCGCCCTCTGGCTACCACACTCCACTTCTGCCTCTCTCCTCCACTCCGCTGCGCTCCTCTCTCCCCTCGTCCCGACTTTAATAACGTCTAAAAAGCAATAGAAAGATAAGCCCATTCGTCCGACTCTTAATGACGCGTTTGAATAAGGATATTTGTGTAGTTTGATACGGTTAGGGTGAACTGCCTTCTCTCCCACTCCATAATTACAGGTGAAATAACCTCCTTTTATTTGAGATTGTATTTAGAGATGCATTGTATTTTTACTTTCTCGGATTGTTGTTTTAACTTTGTTGGATTTGTGAGAAATTATTATTATTAATTGCATCTATCTATTGTTTGCGCGCGTACGCACGTGTGCGCGCCTATAATTGCTGCCGGTGTGGAACAAACCAGAGAGCCACGCTTCAGCGCGAGCTCACCGACTGATGTCTGCCCCCTGACGGCCACGTGCGTTGGACCTGCAAAGGGATGGAGTGTGAAAGAGAAATCAGTCCAAGTCCACTTCTATAAAGACAGCATGAACTACCCTTGAATAACTAATAATCATGATTATATGAACGACATGATCATTTTAATTGACGGTTTGTTTTGGTGATATTGTGCAACTAAGTCATATAGGCCAATATTAATAGCAATCAAATGGAGGTCACGCCTCCAGCTATCCTACATTTACCACGTCACGTGGACATGACAAAGACATGAACACAGTGCGTGGCTGAAAACACATGAAAATATTATTACAAAATAATGACAATGATTCCAGCTATTACATTTCTGTTGGTACAGATGACATCTTTGTAAAAGTACAATAAAAATCAGGTAGGATAAAGATAGATTTTTAATTGTCTACACTACGACTAAATTAATCAGTTTCCACTCTAAATGTCTGGCTCATCAAGAAAAAGATCATTAAAGTGAGTGCTGAATAAACTCAAAAAAGGCCATATATATATACATATATATATATAATATATATATATATATATATATATATCATATATATACATATATATATATATATATATATATACACATATATATACATATATATATACATATATATATATATATATATATATATATATATATACATATATATACATATATATATATATATATACATATACATATATATATATATATATATATATATATATATATATACACACACTTTTAGCCAACATAACTCTCAACAGTGTTGCTGCACAGTCATTTGAGCAGCACAGCCTGGATCATGCATTGTAAATGGCAATAGTAAAATATGTGCTTGGTGCCATTTGTCACCAAGAGCAGCCCCACAGCTCAGTGACTACCCCTGGAAGTAGCTGCTACCCACAGGGACCTGTAAAAGCCTTTTTATTCTGCCACTTTATTGGGAATGGGAAAGCAATAAGTTACACAAGAAACATATGGCACACTTGGATATGGATCAGCACTTACACAAGCAACAGTCAATGGCAGTGGGGTTTCACAGTCCCATGGATTAGTATAACACACATACACTTATAAATTACTTATTTGTAAAAAATTAAGTTGCATAGTTCCTAACAGCAGTCAAATTGTGTTTGACAGGAATCTTTTGGTACACTGCTTGAGGCCCCTGTGAGTTCGAAGCAAATGCACAAACCTTAAATACACTGAGTGACATTTGCCTCTTGCAAAATAGTTTTCATTGGGACTACATTCTACCAGTTCCCTTTTATGACAGTCAAATGGGATTTTAACAGGTCAAGGCTTTTTGTAGGTCAGGCCCACGGCACATTCTGCATCCAGCCTCATATTCTTGGAAACGATGAACAGCATGTTAAATGTTAAAAGTACATCTGGTTCCTCCTCCTCACTTTTCAAAGTTTGGATTGTTATTCCCCAAAACTGTGAATGGGAGATGTGCATGCTCAATAACTCTTCCACTTAAGCTGAAAGAATAATGATTGCAGTGTGTGTGTGTGTGTGTGTGTGCGCGTGCGTGCTACCCTGTCTGCCCCAGAGCCCACCAGCTCTACTTTTAAATAAACTCTCTGAGGACTTTGTCACACTGTCTCCCATCTCCTTTTTTCTTTGAAAGTGAGGAGCATCAAAGACAATCCAACACCACTTTATTCATGTTTATCATCATTACAGAGATATATATACAGTATCTCGAAAGTTGAACATATTTTGCGGCTGGTTTCCTGTGCCTCTAACCCATAGCATCAAAGATGCAGGGATAATGAGAGGGGGAGACAGAAGACCGCATTAGAGGATATCACCACCTTCATAATGCAGAGATGAGGCTGAAACATTTAATGATATACGGCTTTTAAAAAAGGGCTCCGATTCTGTTTCATATCAAAAGTCTGCTGTTTGCGATGGACTATGAACAACCGCATTATGCCATACCGTTCTTTTCAGTATAGGACTTTGTTTTAACAGTTGCCCATTTTACATGTAATGTCTTTTTTTCACGGGTAGGATGAGAAGACGGATACTGAGAGTGATATCGATATTCTCATCCAAAAAGTAAATACGTGTATTTGCCCAAAATGTCAAACCACTTCCATTAATGGCTTCAAAAGTGCAGTATATTGATAGAGGTATATCTGCTTGAAAATTGTTGCTGAATAATACAATTAAAATTATTTCCATTAGATGTGGCGAAAAGCAGTACGTCATCGCTGTGAGCAAGTCTTTACAAACTTACATTCGTTTAGTGTGGAACGTATAAAACAGTGGTTCTCAAACTGACCCCCCCCCCTGCCAGCGGGTCAGCAAAATAATTAGCTATACCTTATACATTTGGGCCGTATAATCAAGGAGTATCACCATTTAATACCATTATGAGGGGGTCC
The DNA here is from genome assembly GCA_029853015.1 of Chelidonichthys spinosus. Taxonomy (NCBI): domain Eukaryota; kingdom Metazoa; phylum Chordata; class Actinopteri; order Perciformes; family Triglidae; genus Chelidonichthys; species Chelidonichthys spinosus. Next base: position 18,755,891 of record CM056831.1, read on the forward strand.
TCACCCCAAAGGGTTTGAGAAATCCTGCTATAAGTGACTATTTAGCTGACAGCGTGAAACACTGTAAATCTTACTGATCACCCAATCTAACTTGGTAAGAGGGAAAACAATTACACTTCCAAAAAGTAAATGAGCTCCATCATTTATCTTTGTATAATCTTGTTCATTTGATTATGCCTTTTGAGAAGTTCAACGATCCGCTCCTAGAAGCAATTGGCAGAGGGTTCACAATGAGCTGCCAGCCACCAGCATGTCACTTATGAATATTTCAGTTTGAGTGATAACATTGGCTGTGGAGTTTCATCATTCAGCCGGTTCAATTTTGCCTTGGTGGAGCATGGTGTTCACTTGTTTTCTATCACAAGAGCAACAGAAATCTTTCTACAGGCTCAAGCAAAAGACTCTATAGCAGCAGCACTGCACCTTTTGTCCTCCAAACACATGAAATTCTACCTCCTGGTTGCTGATGTTGACTAAGATGCTGAGGTTGACCATTAAAAACCTGTTATGTCCAGAAAAAAAAACAAGTTACACATTCATAATGAGGGTGTTTTTGTCACATTTCGTTTTCAAAAGGAGTCAATGACTTGCTGAGCATACATTACCAGTCTCCCTGCTCCCAACATTAGTCTGTTCTCCCGTTCCTACCCTCATATCCTTCCACCTGTAGGTATAACTACCATCCCGTCATGTCTGCCATCTTCTGTGCTATCTCTATTGTGCGTTATGACAGAGCGCGGGCCCCCACGGGGGTGACTAGGTTTAATCTCTTCAAGCAGTTACATAATGGCCCCCAGTTCACGTTTTAATCAGCGAATAGGTGGCTGTGCCCAGGGACGAATAATCACATCTATAACTTTCTAATCTAATATCCAGCTACATTCAAGTGGATTAGAGAGGAGCGGCGAGAGAGAGGAGGGGCACAGGTAGTACACATAGATGCAGGCGTAGGAGGATTTATTTGTGTTATTTTGAGATGGAGAAAATGAGACTCCATGTGAATCATGTGTTTCTGTCTGGTGTGTGTGTGTGTGTGTGTGCGTGTGCACGCGCACATTTATGTGCGTGTGTATACGCCTACTGCAAACACACACGGCCCATAATATCAATCCTTTCGGATCACTTATGATTTGAGTTGTTTGGCGGCTTGTTTGGTGATGAGGATTGACAATCTCATTCCCTAGATGGCTCTGTGTGACCTGTGCTTTGTGCCGTACAGCGGGTGCAACATCACTGTGGGGAACCAAAGTGAATCAAGAAATGTATCCAGACAGACAGATGGACAAACAGACAAGGAGAGAATGCAACCGAGTCATCAAATTGAATTGTTTCCTGGCGTGCGCACACGCAGAGACTCACATCGGGGGATTTAGCAGGAAGTACAAAACACTGTGGCTACAATAATCTAAATGAAAATCCCAGTGACCTCATGCAGCATAGAGTGTATTACACATTTGTCATAAAAAGAATGTTGTTTTATTTGTGTACTTAACTACAATCTGCGTAATGGCCTAAAGATACAAAACACTGCAGAACAAAGCATGAGGAAAATCAATGCACTGTTCATTTCTTGATTGTAAGGCGGACCCTGTTCATCTTCATCATGCTGTGACGTAGTCCGATACCATCTTATATCTCTAGTGATAATTGAACATGAAGGCCAATAAAACTCAATGAGCTCAGGTCATGGGGTCGACCCACTTTGAAAGCAGACTTTGTGCATAAAATAAGGGCTATACTAAACCGTGGACATGAAGACGTATAGTGACGGAAAAAGAAGGACAGGCATTAGCAGGGGAGCAGGTGGCAGGAGATCAACAAAGCTGCCTTTGTTTAAGGAATCTTAGTCTTATTAGTGGAGGACATAAAGTCAGTGATGTTGGAATTCACAGGGAACGGATCAAGTGGCTCTTTGTGATGGTGTGGAAGTGTCTTTATGTATGCTCAAAAGACTAAATGGTATTCTTCGAGTGAATACTTGAAGACAGTGTAATACCCATGTTCTTGCTTGATGTCATGTTGATAAAGGGTCCCTTTAAAGGAGCCTTTTAGAGTGTATTTTTGAACACTCACAGGGACGTACAGATATGCACGCAATCATGAGGGAAAGGCAAGAGACATTCCTGCCACTGGATTCACAGTAAACAGCTGATTGGCATACTAATGCTCCATTAAAGGCTAGCAAGGAGGCTAGAAAACATGGATGCAAACAATGCACAACTCAATATATATATATATATATATATATATATATATATATATATATATATATATATATATATATACACACCGGTATATATAATATATATAATATATGTTAATGTTTATTTTAAATGGCTAAATGCGAGAGGAAAATGCATGCAACACACTTGTCATTCCAATTCAAGTGTGTAGACAAAATGCATTTTGGGTGAAAAAACTGAATGTAAAATAACTTTGTTTACAAATAAACTCCCCCGGGGGACATTGAAATTATGATGTATCGCCATGGTTAACCTAACCATTCATCGTGGTTGCCAAATAATGTTGAATTATTAAAAAGAAAAGAAATACATAATACACAACAAAAGGCAAAGCGATAGGCACCCTTTGTTGATCAAAGCTCTGTAGGGACGGGAACCAAACATGGACTGGACCGGACTACAACAGATGTCATCTGTGGATGATCTGCCAGCTACTGGACTGAAAGATGTTTTTCAGTTGCTAAAGTTGAGCCTCTGCCAGAAAATGTTGTGTCCAGGATACGCTTCATCAGATAGTGTGTGATGTGGAATACCCCGTCTCCAATAGTGCTGTTTATCTGTTTTACAACTTCAGGAGAATCTTCAAGCATTGTCAGAGTCTAAATGGCTAGCCTTCGGCCCACAAAACACCCCACCATCAGTGAGAAACAGGGAGGTTCAAATTTGAGAAGCTGTACTGTAGGACTCAAACGGATTATGGGTTTCTTATTGGGCGGTAATTAAAGATGTGGGTGGATACTGATTTTTCTGTGTTGATTTATCACTAAAATTTGTATGAATGCATGAACACTTTAATTACTCACTCATGTACGGTGGAAGATTATAAATCAAGAACAAAGTTACTGAGAGACTGACAAAAGAAGCAGTGCAGAAAGAAAAGGTTTCCCACTGGGTCTGGGGCTACAAGCTGGCATGTCTATGAATACGCTTCCTTCATGTCATGGCGGTTGCCAGACATGCTGAACAGAAGGCTGCTGTTGTTGAAATATATTCTTTGCAGTCTCTACTTTGCTTTAGTTATCGATATAAGTTTAAAAAATGCGAGCAAAGTTCCAGTACAACAACAATAACCCAGGGGAGAACCACATTCAGAAGAGACAGAAGGAAGTCAGGGCATCGCACAGAAAGTCATACACAGTGTTAATATTCACAGTTAATATTAGTTTCCCCCACCAAAAGAATTCATTTAAAATCCTAAATAAGAAAGCTCTTTGGCGTTATAGAGTCACGGCCAAAAAAACATACTTCTCTGTCATGCAAGAAGAGGCTAGTCACCCACCATCTGCCTCTACTGCCTACCAGAGTCTGCCACCCTACCACGGGTCAGCGTGGGCTCCCACTTCATTGCAACATCCACACTATGAGGAATTTTATTACTGAGCCTCCATGCTCAGACGGGAGCCAGCCGAGAAGCATGAATAAAAATGTGTTTATGATGCTCTGACATGTGTAATGTTATTAAAAATACAAGCACTATTCACTCTGGTGTTTCTGCAAATGCTATAAATGCTATTTATCTAACATACAGGCACCTGCTTTCTATTTTGTTTCTTTTGTGTGAAGTGTTAATCCATTCACACACAGTATTATTTTGCCTCATTACTCATAACATTGTTGCTTTTCATCAATAGGCTGCATCCATATCCCTTGTTTTCTCGCTTGCAGCAATTTGTCAGCAAATAATTATTGTGTTAAAAATGCTAAACTTTTTAAAAAGGTCAATTGAATTTGCTGTGTCACAGCCCTTATGCAGTGAATGACTTTGTAAAGGGCTTACACTTTTAAATGTGGGTAAGTCGCTGCATTTTAACTATTCAAACAGAAGAAAACAACTTGCTTTAATAAATCCAAACACATTCACAATACTGAACAGAACATTGCTGAAAGCTACATTGCAAAAGTCTAACTCTCAGTGAAGTACTCTAAGGCAGGTCTACTACTGAAGGTCTTCTAATCAAAGGGAGGCCATGACTCAACTCTCATGTGTCCCGCAAGTGTATAAACTATCTGTTCTCTCCGGTGACTCGTGTACCCAAATGAAGTGACCCGAGGGTACAGACTAGAAATTCGTGAAATGACTGTATCTACAGCCACAGCAGAAAAACCATGCAAATTGTTTAGATCAGATGCAGTTCTAGGGAAGCACAAATACTCAGCAACAGTAATGTCTACCTGTGTTTCAGCTGCACACTCCCAATTGATCTTTGGAAAGGGTTGCTGTATCGCCACCAGTACCCGTAACAGGACCTACGCATGTTTTCAGATCGTGTGCTTCGACGGGTTGCTTGTGGAGCCAAAATGGCATTTTGAGGGAGATGCCACACCGTCACTTTCTTTAGATCTCTCCTGCCATATTTCCCCAGAGAAATACTCCTGTTCCTTGACAAATGACACTTCAATTCATTTCGTGTGCACCTATTCCAATCGTGCTGCTCGTTGCTAACACACAGACATTTGAAACAGACTTCAAGAGTTGCACAGGGCCATGGAAATCTTAACTTTCCATATCATTAGCTAATTGTAGGATTTCAAGTGAAAACAAAAAATGATTGGAGGCTCTGACATATGCAGATGGGCTCCACCAGCCAGAAACAGACAACAGTTAAATCCCTTCCTCTTTCTAGGTGTTAATGTCCTGGCAATCAGCCGAAGTGCTTTTTGATTAGCTCATTATTAATTCATACACACTCCCGGAACCTCAAATCACACTTAATTACAACTGTGATTCCAGCAGTGACCAATATTGATGCAATTAAATAATTAGGAGTTTTGCTGCTGCAGCATCCTATCTCTGACTGCAAGGGACAGAACGGAAATTATGTTTTTAGAATATGAATGAAAGCAAACTGAGTTGACGATAAGAGGCGAGTGTTTTTGTGTGTATGTGTAGAAGGGCTCGGCCCGTCCGTGTGTGAGGAGAATGTTTTAATAGAGACTCGTCTAAATGAAGATCGTCAGATAATGTTCTTTTATGATCGATTGAGAACACTTACTGATGTCTCCACAGATTACAACACTCTGCCTGTGTTGGCTGGTTTGGACCAAGTAGTAGATAAGAAAACTGCTACATACTGCATGATGATCAATTCTTTAATGACTTGCAGTAATAACTAAGTGCCATCTAATTAAGTGAATTGCATTCATGTGTTAGTTTAGATTGTTTTGCCTTCTTTTCTGGCATGTGATCAGTTCTTCTGAACTATGATACAGCATAACTTTGCTCTTTGTCAATGAGCTGAATCATTCTGCTTCAGTAAGTAGCTGGAAGAACTGTTCCTTTTCCCCCCCAAGTGTGTTGCAGCTAATCCCGCACCACGGTGCTGTGATGGCAACAGCCATGTGTTTTCCTAGACTGTGTGGGAGAATTTGTTACATTTTACATTAATCGGCTGGCTAGTAAGTTATTCAACCCTGTCAATTATTCAATTTTTACCCTCGCTAACGTTGACTCACTATGATATATCATAACCTTAATGATTAGCTTCGGTTCACTGCTTTTTGCTAATGGCCGAGTGTTTCAACTTTAAAAATCCCGAAAAGAAGTGCTAGCCATTCAGAGCACAGTAGGCGGGACTAGGCACCGTCCTCTTGGGGGTAAAGATCTTTAATTAACAAGTTCCTTCAGAATAATGTTAAGGGCCATTTGAAATCTTTTAACTACACTTGTTTGGTTTGTTGTGCATGGCCACTCGTTCAATCAGCTAATAAACTGAGAAATATTCATATATTGTGCATGCCAGGCTTATCCCGTCTCCTTGCCAAGACTTTGCTCAAAACATTAATTCCTAATACAATCCCTGTGGTTTCCTTGATTTCAAAACGGATAATGCTCTGAATATTCTGTATTTAATAACAATTCACCTTTATTAAACATGTTTAAAACCCAGGGAGAAATAGACACAATGAATAAATAAATGAATAACCTGCCGCTGTTCATCTGAAAACAAGGGAGCTCCTGAAAACCTGGCGTTTTGGAGATAAGAGTTGCTCATGTGATGGAAATCTGGTTGCCTGATGATTGCCATTCCCGTCCCGCTATCTCCTCATCTATTCCCCTGAAGATGAAAGAAAAACAGTTTGCAGCTACTTACCAGGACCCTGCAACACATTAGTGGCTACTGCCACGGCCTTCAAAGACTGCAGCTGCAGTCTGTGTGTGTGTGTGTGTGTGTGTGTGTGTGTGTGTGTGTGTGTGTGTGTGTGTGTGTGTGTGTGTGTGTGTGTGTGTGTGTGTGTGTGTGTGTCTGAGAGAGAGAGAGACGAAATGAAGCAGGGAGACAGAGAACTTACATGTGTATTTAAGAGTTACTGGGCCCGGTATGTCCGTGTTAGTGTGTGCACATGTGCATGCTCGCTGACATTCTAAAGAGGTGTAAGGTCAAGGTTCGTGTCAGCTCGACTCAGCTGTCACCCCCTGAGCTCTTTATAAAATCCCTCACAGCTCTTTCAGCTGCTGTTTGAACATCATCAATCTGGCATAGCCTGTAAATTGCAAGGCTGTGAAGGTTTTCACAGACACAGTATCTTTTCATCTGCGACTTACACATTGGGAAATATTTGTAAAAAAACTTTTTTTTTTTTAAATGCTTGACAAATTCCAAAGCAAATATCAGAAGCTGAATAGCAAGGTCCAGCAAACTGAGCTCTGCTGTGCTATATATATTGGACAACCATGCTGCATGATGGCAGATTTGTTTTTGTTTTTTTTATCTTAGTTAGAAAACTATTGTGGGGTAATGATTTTACCACTGATGATTACTGTGAACAGGAGGGGAACACACCTGAAGCAGAGCATAGCACAGATATCACTTCATATGAGTGCTTTGAGAACGTCTACGTTTTTCCACTGTTAAAATCTATCACCACTTAAACCCATTATACATTTGAGCTGACTACCTTGTATAAAGACATAAGACCACAAATGCAGTTAGAAAAAAATCCCAGTGTGTGGATGTATAGTCAGGTTTAGTCCTTGTCTGCATGTACAGTGCTAGCATGGCTGAAATCTCTGTAGCCTTAGAGAAAATGAACGCTAATCTATTCTTCTAAGTGGATATATGGTGTTTCGAGACGTAATGTTTCAGTTTTAAGGAGAAGCGTTTCTACAAAATCAATAGCGTTGTTGCAGTGCCATTGCATCTGTCGGATAGGAGGAAGATGTTGATAAAGCTCCGGCCTTGTAGGGTCCATTCAAGCCTTTATTAAGAATGGTTTTCTGAATGTAACGTTAATATCCCAGTTTCAAAAGGGGCTTTAACAGTGTTTGCTGTGTTCTTTTGTATTGGTTGCACAAATAAATATATATTTTCAGAGGAATTGAAAAAAAAAAACACCAGAAGAATGATCCATTCTGCTGCTATGCAAGTGGAAGTGCAAGGTTGCATATTTTGAGTAAGTCTGTCAGAGAGGGCAAAAAAACCTTAACAGTCATGCAAAGAAAGAAAGAAGACAAGAACATTTTTTTTTTTAGAGAGAAAAAAGAATAAATAGGAGACTACATGACAAGATTCTGCTCCTTTGATGCCTGTATCCCTGGATAGTTATCCATGTATTGCAGAATAGGGATTTAGAACTCAAGACAAAGCGCGACAAGGGAGACAGAGAAAAGAAAGAATTATAACGTAATCAAAGGTGCCTCCCAGGAATGGTTGGAGGAAGGCCGGACTGCGTTGTTTCTGCTCTCTCACACTGCTTTCATAAATCCCACAGGCCACATGTATGAAGTATTTACTGCAGGAAGAAAAGTACTAATCCGAAAGGGTTTTGCATTTGAAATTGTAGAAAAGTAAATTCAGTCACATGACCAGGGTAATAGAAAATCATTATTCCAATGTCATAGCGTTGGCGCATTGAAATCCAAGATGAAAAGGCACACACGTCAGACGTGATGTTTTACAAAGGATAATAGAAACGATGGAACAGGGTTTTCCTGAACAAGTTGCTGAATGCTACCAGCTGCTGGTACTCTTCAGTCATTTTGAAAAAGGGATTATTTCTCTGCAGAGGGGATTGTCTTTTAACCATAAGGTTGGTGGTTCCATCCCCAGCTCCTATGTCAACTCATCATTTATAGCAGCCCACTGCTCCTCATGCTTAGGATGGGTTAAATGCAGAGGTCAACGGCAAAGGAAATGTACATGACAATTGAAACAAAGTGTTCATATTGACAGTGTTGATCTAACTGCAGTCATTAGTTTGAAAACGTTCTTGTTAAATCAACTCCTTCAGAATGGTACAGTCGCACATCTGCATGAGCAGATCGTACAGCTGAAGAATAAAGCTGCGGTGTGATGGACAAAATGCCACAATGCTATTGTGCTTTTCACTCACTGATGCCCACCTGTGGGAAGGGTCCCTGTTTGACTGTTTCATCCAGATTGAATGGATGAGTGATACTTTGAAAAGGGAGCAGAGAACAGCAGTTGGCGCAGGAGGCAGAAAACACTGAACATGGGCTGCCAGACACTGCAGCGCATTAGCCCAAGGGGCGAAAAGACAAATGTGAATCAAGCTGTATTGCTGTGATTGAAAAGAAGTGGCATGCCTGTGTTTGTCCCTCTCACACTCCGACTGCAGCCTCGGTTGCAGAATAGGATGGAGCCCTGCCTGCAGGGTCCCACCTGACAGCGTGTGGTCTGCAGAGCGACCTTTCTATCAAGGGGCAACTCTGACCTGAACGGTGTTAAAACATGCCGCTGGACACAAAGGTCCAGGAGCAGGGAGTCACACAACGTGTGAGGGATCCAAGCTGATTGATTGACGTCACCTAAATCAGGACACTCTCCCCTCGTGGACAGCAGAACGTCTCTCACAAAGCCTTCTGCATGCTGGCCTGAATGTTGGCTTCACCCAATGCAAGACTTTTCATTCCTGTGACCCAGACTCATCTCTAAATGTGACTCACACAAAAAGGCCACTGTGGCCCCCTCATGGGAAACCGAAGTGGAAAGTGTTGCAGACCAGTTTAGCACCTGAGTTCTTTCTCAAGTGTTAGAAAACTCCATGTAACATCCACCAAGGAGACCTTGTTATGCGCCGAAACATACAGGCAGCAGGAAAATGAGCAGCCAGAGGCCTTCAGTACTTCTGGTGGGCAATGATGAAAGGATTGTGCAACATTTCCATACGCTCTCCTGGAGAAGTTCTTACCCATCCTGTCTAGAAAAGATTTAGGACTCAATTCAGTGGCACATGATTGATGTCAGAGTATTTCACTCACTTGTTAATTTTGTAGCTATTTGAATAAATTGGAAAGCAGCATGTAAATATGAAATGTAAAAGGAAATAAGCCATTTCTCTCAAAACCTGAATTTCATCCGCTACTATACCATGTATACAAATGACTTATCTAAGTTTTGATATATTGGATAAGCTTTATCTATACATCAATCTTCCTTGTGGCCAGTTTGTCTAATGAGAAAGCTACAGTGGAAATCGTAGTATAATACGGATATATGCATAGAAGTGTGGCCAAAAACATATCTATTGTAATATGAGAAATATGACTTATATTTACTTCTTTTCTTAATAATGAAAATGTTAACACGCTTAAGGAAGGAAATAGTATGTGCATTATAATTCGTTTGTACTTTTGGATCACTAGTGTTTCTTTGCTGCACAGTTTGGGATCTTAGGGAAGGGCAGGATGAGTCGTGACTTTATTTACGTCATTGGTTAGATGAGCCTTAGCTTGCTGTTTAATTGCGTTACCTCAGCACAAGAATAGTATAATGACTTTGCTTCTATAAATACAGTAAATTATTCAGATTTGCCTAACATCCACGATAAAAGCAGTGGACTATTAAATGCAGTCCCACTTAATACTATTGTGTCATTCCTTTTTTTTTACTGCTGCATCTTGAAGACACTGGAGCATGTTGTGGTTGCTGTGTCCTCAGATTGTGCCATTCAGTCTGCAGAACGAGAGAAGCCAGTAATTGCAATTATGATGGTACCCACCAACACAGCCCTAGTAAAAATCAGCACGCTTGCTAGAGAGGTTAAAGATGTTCCATTAGCGTGTTCACATATTCTCTAAAGCACACATTCATACTTCTGTATCTCACAAACAAGGAAATATGATTTGAATACCGAGACTGCCAAATAGCATGCCAGGTGTGTTTTCTAGTGATTACGGAGCTGTAAAAATATTTTTTTTTTACCATTTTAAAATGAGAAATAAAATATTGATATTATATTATAATATATTAGTTCAACACAATCCGTCACACTTGATTAAAATCAGCTCCAGACAATCCATGTTGCACTAATTATGAACCCAAAGTAAGTGAAGAGAAATTCTTTTCAAGTTTACAACACTGGCCTTCAGCTAATGTGGTGGTTTTCTATTGGCAAGTAGAATGGCGGTGTAAATGCTGAATGAGGAACAGATTATCCACAGAAGGAAGTAGAAATCATGCTGGGAGATAGATGTTGATGTACTGTGATTCACCCACTTATAAATATTTAACAGGCTCAAATAAAGACTTGTCTATGTAGCTGGGGTTGGTGTACTTCAGAATTGGGGAAAAAAATCAAGGCTCTCATGGCTGGCTCCATGCTGTGTATCGTCCCCCAATAACTAACTGCTAAGCTACTGACACAGGCTCAGCCTTAGACACTCTGGACCACAAGGTCTTACAGTGTATTCACATCTTGCTCCTTTGGTCCTGGAGTGTTTCAGGCAAGTACAGGCTGTTGGTGCCCCATAATGAAGAAAACATAGAGAAAGAGGACATGTTCTGGGGGGAATCCTCCCACTAATATTCCTGACCAACGAGAGAACAGCTCGCTGAAGCGTGGGATATATTTACAACTTTTGGACAGGTCTTGGATACTGGCATGTAAACACAAACAAACCAAGGGTCAAATTCAACAACTTTATCACATTAAGCAAACATCATACAGGTCTGAACATGTCCTAAATCAACACGTACATACTATCCCTAAAGTAAATCATGCACTTTGTCTTTATTGTGCTAATCATACATGACGTTATGTCCTGATAAAACCTGGTACCAGTAATGTATTCTGAATTATCTCCTGCTGAAATTTAGAATTGGATATCCAAAAGCTTCCTGGAGTTCAATGACTCCAATGTAATTATCCCTTTTGGCTCCAGAACTAGCAGTATTAACAATAACTACTCTAGTCTGGGTGCCTTTTTGAATAATGTTCAAAAAGTTTCTCACAGGGACAATCTGGTAGCTCACTCTGGTATCTCACCCTGGTAGCTCACACTAGTAGCTCACCCTGGTAGCTCACCCTGGTAGCTCACTCTGGTAGCTTACCTTGGTAGCTGACCCTGGTAGCCATGGTATCTCACTCTGGCAGCTCACCCTGGTAGCTCACACTGGTAGCTCACCCTGATATCTAACCCTGGTAGCTCACCCTGGTAGCTCACACTGGTAGCTCACCCTGATATCTCACCCTGGTAGCTCACTCAGGAGGCTGCTGTTTGTGTCCTGTTTGAACCAAGGAGTTATGTTACCTAAAACATTTGTTTGATTTCAATTTCATAGCCAAACCATTGTTTTTTTACTAAATCTATCCAAGTAGTTTTGTTACCTTAACCTAACTATGCTGTTTTGTACTGGTTAGTTATGTTTTGTTTTGTTCGTTAACCACTTGTTTCAACCAGTTTATAGAATGACTGTTTGGTCCCGGGTTCCCTGGAAACGTAAATGTGAGTGCACTTAAAGGAATGTAATGCCTTTAACATGTCCAAAGAGAAGCGACCACATTACCTTAATTTTAAAGCCTTGAATGGTCAGGCTCCTGCCTATCTTTGATCTGCTAACACTCCACATAAGCCTGATCACTGCTTGAGATCCTGTGGCAGGGCTCTAGTAATGATTCCTAAATCTTGACTTGTCAGTGAAGGTGACTGGGCTGTCCAGGCCCCTCCGCTAATTCTCTTCTTTAAACTCACTTTTTAAGTCATGAATTGTTTAAATAGTTCTCCTCTTGTTTTACAGGGCATGTTTTGGATTGAATTTCATTTTGGCAATATTTTTGTTACACTTTGTTTTGAAAGGTGCTGTAGAAAGTGTCACTGTGCTATACAGTGGCTGACAATTTAACCAGCTGTTTCTCTTCAGAATAAAGAACATACAATCCGATGAAACCACCCACATAGGGCTCTTCAGCCATGACACCCCAAACTGAGATAAACAAAGTGTCTATAAGCATGTAGGGCAAGGGCAGGGGGGGGGATATACAAGATGCATGGATGGAAGGAGAAACGGTGGGGTGGAAACCAGGGGAACATGAGGGGAAAGTGTGTAAAAGATGACATCAAATACAAGAGGGAAGAAGGGAGAAATGGAACAGAGGGAAGGATAAAAAAAGGAATGTAAGGAAGCAGGAAAGAAGGTGAAGAAAAGAGTGACCAGAGTAAGTAACACACCCCAGACAAACTGGTGCCAGAAATCTTCCTCTTTCTGTCCTCCATTAAAAAAGACCCAGGGCAAAACCACGGCACTCCGGCCCCCATCTCGGTCACTTTAATATGGGTCTTAAAAGTAATTTACAGCAACATATGTGGCGAGGCATCAAAAGTGCATTTGGCAGATAAAGATGCCATTGCTGACAGAATTGTGGTGCCTGGAGCAAGGCTACATCTCTGTATTCTCCTCTCTCTTTTCCTCTCCTCCACTCTCGCCCTCTGTCATCTTTCCTCCTCTGCCCTCCACCACTTTCTCCAACTGTTTTCCCTCCTGTCTTTTCTCCGTCGTCCCACTCCAACCCTCTCTCCCTCTCCACTCTTTTCTCCTTCTATCTGTCATTACTTCCACCTACACATCCCCGTCCCTATTTCCCCCTCGCCAACTCCCACACAATTCCCTCCCTCCCTCCGTCATTGCGATTTCACGGCCATTTACAGGAAACCATTCATCACGAGTCCCTGCACAATGTTTTCGAAAATGTGTACGCTTTGTTCAAGCCACGTTGCATCCCGAGCCAGTATCTTATTTCCTGTTTCTGATGCGTGCGGCAGCCCTCTGGACAGGACGCCTGTGTCTCATAGAGGCTTAGCTCTCCTTTAACACCTCCTTGAACACTGTGTGCCAACCGGTCCCAGATTTTAAGACTCTGAGATGACTCAGGGGATCAAATCCCAAACCTCTTACAACCAGTCCACTGATCTGTAGCCTTCCACTAAAATGTGAGCATCAGCCATTATATGTCCACATCAACCTTTCCTTCTTGTCCTCTACCACCTTTCCCAAACACTCTCTCCTCCATCCCTCCACCCCCCTCTCCTCTACCTTCATTCCCCTATGCCCTCTCGCATCCGTCTCTCTCTGCATCTCCCCCAGCAGCCTCCTCCGCTACACAGGGTTTTTTTCCCACCAGATTTACAGTATTGCCTTTCGGCTTCTTCACCGTAAATACTTCCCACCATCCCTACATCTTCCCCCTCTCTTCCCCTCTTCCAGACAGCGTGATGTGGGTAATGTGCTGTTGAGTTAATGGGTTCATTTTTCAACATCTTTCTCCTCCTTTTTCTTGTCTGAGAGGAAAAGAAAGGAGGAGTCTTTGACATCATCGCGGTGAGCTATGGTGACGATTACAGATTGTGACTTTCAGACATTACCTCAAAGTGAATAATCCACCCCTAAATCAATTCAAAACAGTATGTTATTCCATGAAGTTAATTTGGGTGTCGAATGTTCTTGTACTTTATCGCCTCTCCTTAAGTTAAACATCGAAGCTAAATCTTTAAGGAATAGTTCTACATTGTGGGAAATGCACTTATTCACTTTCTTGCCGAGAGTTAAATGAGAAGATGGATGGCACTCTAATGTATCTGTCTGTATTAAGTTACAGCCAGCAGCTTGTTAGCTTAGCTTCATATAAATATTGGAAACGGTGAAAGAGCTACTCCACCTCTTTTCAAAGATAAAATCCGCCAAACTGCAGCACTAAGGCTCAACAATCAACATGTCACCTATTGCTTGTTTTATTTGTAAATAAATAAAAGTGATCGGAGGTTATATGCTCACCTAATGCAACGAGAGGAGACTGCACATTGGGTTTTTTACCCTTTGATTTTCGTTGGGAATATGAGATTTGACATGAATTAGTGGCTGCAGGCTGTAGCTTGACACATGAGAGTGGCATTGATTTTCTCCTCAGGTTAGTGAATAACACCATTTCCCCAAATGAAAAACCAATGCTTTGATGTCATATTAACACTGAAGTATTTAGCATTCAAAATTATGCAATCTCTTTCCACACATGTAACCTCCACTGTGCAATAGGTGTAGTGGTCGTCCACCCCCGTCACCGGCCACACCCTTCTCCAACCCTAAACATGCTGCAGCTGTTCACTGGGTTTGAAAGGCACCCCGTTGGTAGAGGGGGGACTTAGTGGAAGGAAAACAGATCGATTCAAAAAGATTCAACAGTGAAGAAGACAGGAAAAGTCTTGCTGAGCCTTTTAACAACAACCACTGAAAAACCAAAAGGCAACTCCAAATGAAAACAAAAACTTGGGTATTGTTAAACCCCACATCATCTCTCAAATTGTTTTTGTTATTTACACAAAATGGCAGCGAGTGTCAGACTCTTGCAAGAGAGTTTTACTTCAAAATTAAAAGGAAAATCGGGTGCCCAAATAGAAAGATGAAATATTCCACTGGAAGATTCTTAACCTGGAAGATAAGTGGGAGAAAAGGATGAAGCCGGTGGGATGAAAGGGAAAGCCAAGACAGGCGGCTTTTTGTTGGTGTCAACATCATTTGGAAAAGTGATAGAAATCAACCTTGCCTCGGCTAGACTTATCTCTGCAGTCTGGGATGTTGTTTCAGCTTTTGACAGCACTGAAAGTGTCTCTGCTGCTCAACGCC
The DNA here is from genome assembly GCA_029853015.1 of Chelidonichthys spinosus. Classification (NCBI taxonomy): domain Eukaryota; kingdom Metazoa; phylum Chordata; class Actinopteri; order Perciformes; family Triglidae; genus Chelidonichthys; species Chelidonichthys spinosus. The sequence continues at coordinate 18,770,988 of CM056831.1, forward strand.
TGTGTGTTTATGTGCTAGGTTTATTTACATGCACATTTTTGAGCCCATGACATCCCCCAAAAGAATGTGTGTGTGTGTGTGTGTATAAACAGATAAGGCTTTGAGCATCTGAGATATTTCAGAAATCCAACGCAGGTTTGATGCCCTTGCTGTGTGATCAAAGAATCTGGGGCTTCTTTCATTACCTTTGACGGAGAAGCACATTTGGATGTTTGCCTTCCTGTCTCACTCTCTCTCTCTCTCTCTCTCTGCCTGAAGGGAGAGGAGACTGTTGGTTATCAGAGGAACGCTGTGCACCGGAGAACCCTTTTAACAAGGTGGAAAAGCAGTGCAGCTTTGGAATTCAGGAATCATGAAGGTGGGTGGCTGCACTGCTGATTCACGCTAAATCAGGGCGGAGTGCACGGAATTCACCTCATAGATTGTTTCTTAGGAAACTATGTTACCTATGTGCTTCCCCTTGGAATATACCACAGCAATCACTCATACACCATCAAGCATAATGTGTGTAAATTAATCAGAGATGCATCTTTAGGACAGCAGTGTTGTGCTGTGAATAAAGAAGATTCCGACCTTCAGAGTCCAGCTCCAGAAGAACCTTGCATCCACTCGGCTCAGGAGCCTGAATGAGGTGTCGAGAATCCTGACCAGCTTCAGGGACGCTGTTCTCTGACCGACTCTCTGATTTGGCCTCCCTGTGGATGGCTGAAAGAACAGAGATAATCATAGATTATTTATTATCATTATTTATGGAAAAACAATGCTTTCAATCCTATTAGTACCACTCGATGGAAACAACACTGAAATATCCATGACATAAGCTTTCAACATAGGCGTGCTGCACTGCATCACATGGATGAGAAGCTATACTGTCAATTTCTACTATCATATATAGGCCCTTATCTCTAAAGAGACATAAGCGTGGCCCATTTGTTATGCTTTTTCAATATATCTTACATTAAAAATAGCATTTGATATAGCGTTTGAGGTTTGCCATGTATTGTTTCATCATAAAATGCATTTGTTATGGAATATTCACAACCATGGACACATTTGTGCAAGAAGCAGCTTTAATGTAGGCAACCAAAAAGTAAAAGCCACTGTGACTCACATGTTATCACATGTCCTGATGCGAAAATGTCTCACATTTCAGGAAATAATCCGATCAATTAGACGCAGTGTAACTCACGCAGACACTCGTCAATTAAAGAGCAGTGTACAGCAGCGACCCTGTGCCGACAAAAACCTAGAAGAGCTAGGTAATTAGCACACTTCCAATTAAATCTTTAGACTAAGTGTATAAAAAGGCTGAAAAAGATAGAACATAATGAGATCTTGAACCAGGAAGTTGACGTGAAGCTTCCAGCACTTTAAACCGCAGCTGTATCTCGTATTCTACTCTGATTAATATATTTATTTTAATCCAAATACTTGTGGGCGAGAGAGAGAGAGAGAGAGGGGGGGGGGGGAGTAAAACGAAAGAAGAGAAGGCGAATGAGGTGGAGGAAGGGGACATTTGGTGGACTAGAGAGAACAAGAGGGAGAAAACGATACTGACGGAGGTGAAGTTAATTATGTCGTGTGTCAGCGAGGTGGTCAAAAGGTGTGATTTCACTGCCAAAGTCAGCAGTGAAGGGAGTTATTTTGAGATGGATTGCCTAACAAGAAGTGCAGCAAATATATTACCACAAGTAAAAATCATCAAGTCATTATATTAACCCTTACTTTTTACAGAGAGCACATTTATTGTAAAAATGCAGTTTTTTCATCTAGTTTAAAATAAAGAGTGAAAGAAAGGGTGGCATGCGGCCAAAAAGATCTGGTAGTTTCATCTTATATTTCAACATCAAAATGAAACCCAGGTCGAAAATGATCTGGCTGTAAAATATCACCAGTTTTGAACCATAAATTTACTTTCCAAAATGTATTTTTTATCACTTTTTGGTTGACATACTTACTAACAAACGATGCAAACGAGAAACAGCACACAGTACACAGTTGAATTTGCATGGACACCAAGAATTTGCTTTGTAATTAATGCAGAAAATTGGCAATAACCCCTCGGGCTGTACTGCCTTGGAGCACTAAAGCTGTGATGCAACTGACAAGTTTTTTTTGGCAATGTGACTGCATAGATTTCCTACGAGAAAAAATTAAAACGGTAACAGATTGAAATGAAAAGGGGAAAAGTTTCCAGGACAATAACTTCTGTTATTGTGTATTCAACGCAATGGATCCTCCTCAGGCAGCAGCGCTCTACAATGCTACCCAAGTTGTTTTGGAGCAACTTCTTTTTTTTGGAGAATAGAGATGGGCAGTGATGCCTTGGGTAGAGATGAACAAATGGTCAAACTCCAAATATAGATTCATATCAAGTTCAACTAAAGTACAGTCAGACTAAGTCTTTAAAGTTTAAGGTGATCAGCTAATCTGTAAAGCAAATCTTAAAAAGGATTAAACACATAATCAGACATAAAATAATTAAATCTTACAGCCAATTACCACACTGATGTACCTGTCAGCTTGCCTTTTGACTTCCCTGCCTGCCTAATTGAGTGTGTTTTCACCAAAAAGCCCTACATTTCAAAACCTGCAGATTCAGATGAAGAGTTAAAATAGAAGCCGGTGACTCCAACTTGAAGGTTTATTAGGTGCCATGATACTTGATTTGTCTGAGTGGCAATAATCTGTCTCCATCTCTTTCCAAAAAATGAAATTGGCAGAGCACAGAAAGCTCTACAACGTAGTCTGGTTAGGGCGTGCATGTACTTGCTTGGCAAACATGATGCTTTGCTGGATGATGCTGACCTGCCTAGTAGCTTCCTCTCAAACACACGGTACAATAACACAGTGCAGGAAAACTAGGGTTACTGTTCGTTAGGGGTTCCTTACTTGTTTTTTGGAGGGGCTTGGAAACTTTATTTTCATACAAAGCTCAGAAATAAAGTTTATTTCAGGCATATGGCCATCTTGAGGGTGAACACCTACATCAGCCCCCACACAGGAAGCACGAACCAGCCATCGAGGTGAGTTCTCGGCGCGATGAGTGGTACTGGACTGGACTGTAAATGATTGCGCTAACCTCGACTGGTAAAGAGGGAGGGAGATAGAGGTCAGTGGGTTTGTACCTGGGTGCCTCGGAGGGGATCATCTTGGCCTGTCTGAAGTGCTCGATGAGACGTCAGGTCTGAGACTACACGAGCTCAGACCTGACGTGAGATCTGATCGCAGCTTCCGCTTACGTCCAAATTGATAAATGCCGAAGTTTGCGTGGAAATGGTCGTACGCACGGTTTTCGGTCGTACGTTCATTTGATAAATGAGGCCCAATGATACTTGATTATTAATGTGACAAACATATGTTTGTAGAGGATTGAGTTGTAGAACATGAGTCCATTTTAAAGCTTTCCAAGTCCAGGGCTTCTGGAGGATCTTGTTGTTATTTGGTTTCAGATGGCTTGTGAGCAAAGACACTTCATCTAGAAAGGGGCTGTTGAAAAGGTGGGCAGTGCCGGGTGAATAGAACACAAACACTGGTTTCCCCCCTCCATTCGTCTCCATCTCTCTGCATCACCTCTCTGTCTCTCCCTCGCTCTCTCTCTCTCCCTCTCCAATCTCTGATCCTGCGTGACAGAAGCCACTTTAAAGATTTTTGTCTTCTCCTGTTTTATGTAGGAAAAAACACACACACACACACACACACACACACACACACACACACACACAACACGACACTCAGACTAATGAATGTGTGGAATTCTCCCAGACACAAGAGCACACACACAATCTTAAAAGTCTGTGTATTTTTTGTCTCTTGCTTCCACTCTTTCCACTCTATCCTCTGCTCAATCTCTACCGTGTGCACACAGGAAGGCCAACACAGAAACACACGCACACACATGCACACACACACACTTGCTCCCTGCTCCAGAGGCTCCAGAGGCCCCAGAGCAAACGCTGTTATCAGCACTCCACAGGAACAGACCGGTGACTCAGCCAGTCTGACTGCATGTGTGTGAGTGTGTGTGTGTGTGTGTTCTGAGTGTGTGTATGTGTGTGTATGTGTGTGTGTGTGTGTGTGTGTGTGTGTGGTAACATCTCAACTGCCTAAAGACTCACAGTTTCAGTCTGATGTCCCCTGGTCTCTCTCTGCTCTCAGAACTGGAAGGACACACTCACACACCTGGTCTACACTCAAAGGGCTATTTCTTGATAACAATCTGGAAAACCTCTGGTTAATCTGAAGGTGCCTTTTGACTGAATCAAAGCCAATTTGCAGTATTTCTTTTTTTTTTTTTTTACAATTTGGACACATAGTTTGATTAATGGTTGGGTACAAAGCTGTAGCCGTGCAGCTGCCTCTCTTGTGTGGCTGTCATTATCCCTATCTGGGAAGTCACCATTAGGCCCACCATTAAGAACTGCATCCAGTTAAGGCAGTCTAAAGTGCTGAAGATAGGAGAAAATAAACATGAGCACCGGTCATCTGGGGGTGAGACAGCTTTCTGATTCCCCTCTGAGCCAGAGTCGTGTGCTCCTGGTTACGGTGCACAACACAAACACGTGTGAATAGCAACCCAGGAGTTTCTAAGTCTTATGAAGCAACATATGAGAAATTTGCCTCACTGCAGATATATCATGATGAACCACATGTAAAAGCTGTGGTCATTTTTATGCACAGCCACCTTGCAGATAGTTCTTCTTAGGTCCCCACACATACTGAATGTCTAATGTAATGTCTCGATATTTTATGCAAAAGTGCAATCCAAAAAAAAAACAAATGCTTTGTGTTTGGTGTTAACCTACCTTTATTCTTTCACATCCTCTTGCTTTTGTATTGTGACCAAGTAGCCACTGAACGGAAGGTGGCCTCATAATGATCACCCTGTGGTACTAAACAACGTTTTTGTGTGGCACAACAGAATGGTTGCATGTGACAGCACACTGTGGTATGCCAGAACAAAGTGAGAAAAAAATGATAAAACTAGAGTGGGAGGATGATGGGGGGAGTAACATTCAGGAAACAGTAGTTCTTTGAAGAGGACCCTACTATGATGAAATGTTTGGTGTTACTCAAAATAAAGGCTTTGTTCTAGTATGATTTCTGTAGAACAATTCAATTGAGAACTTAAATCATCCCATAAAAAACGAGCCAACAACCATACATTATTCCATAGCATCCATGTTTAAGGTCAGAAGTTAAAGGACCACCTGCAGATAAGATGACTATACACCTGAACACCGTAGATAGCGGTTACCGGCACACAATGGCAGGTCTGTTCTTGGTTAGGAAACCCATTTCTCAGTGACACATTCCATCTAAACACACACACACACACACACACACACACACACACACACACACACACACACACACACACACACACACACACACACACACGCTCATACAATGGAGCAATAGAGGGAAAGTTGAAGAGAGTCACTCTTTTTCTTTTCTTTTAGAACTAGTAACATTATTACTTTTTATATATTTTTAGACTCATAATGTTGCACTGACTGGAGAGCACTTTAAACTACGTTGTACATGTGACAATGAAAAATAAAGACCTATTCCTAAATAAACAATACGTTTTCACAATAAACGTGTTTGTCCTCTCGTGCTGGAAGTTGGACTAGATGCCTCTGCTATTGTCAAGTCCAAGTCTTTGGACATCTATCAAACAAACAACAACGTGGACTCTATATTTACATCATACCATGATACACAAACATTGCAGGTAAGTAGTAGGTGGTGAGTAAGTAACAAACAGAATACTGTGGATCGGAGTGGTGAAGGACTTGTTCTGCCTTTGAGTGTGTACCTCGTATAACAAGCCATTACTTTTTATTACTCTGTTTTGTCCATGGTAATTTGATTTGGGAGGCTGAATGGGTGATGTAGTCAGGTCTGTTCTAGTGTGTGTGTTCGCCTAGGGGGACTGAGGGGAGAGCATGTCAGCGGGAGAGGAGCAACAAGAGATGAAGTGTGAGAGGGGAAGAGTGGGCAATGGAGAGGAAAGGGGGCGATGCTGAAAACCAGATCAACTGTTTGAGAAACTCTTGTAAAACAGAATGAAAGAATGCAGCCAGAACAGACTGCAGAGTAAATGCAGAGAGAGAGAGACAAAGCTGATGGGTGTTGATGGGAAACAGACTGCTGACCTCCCTCTGTGACTTCTGACCTCCTCTGTCCCTCTGACAGGAAGTGTGCCCCTCTCTTGATGGGAAATAGACTTATAACTTGTGGATTTATGGGAGTGAGTAGTATCTTTGTCCAATTACAATGTCTGGATTTATAGGAGCCTGCGTTAATTTCCCAAGAGAAAGAAAAGACCCTCAGGATATCATTGACATTTTAGTTGTGACGGGCATATTGAATGACTTTGTTGTAATTGTGACAGTTATTCACCACTCCATTCAAGTACAGATGTCAGTTATTTGTCATACAGTTGAAATAATACAATTTTTAAAGAGAAATGTGTGGAGCCCCCAATTATGAACAGGTGTCTGTGGCTCATTTATGTAAAACTGGGAATGCGGTGTTCATGAACTGAGCAAGGAGAGCAGCAAATGAGATAAAGCTAAGCGATATCTTTTACATATTATTTGTCTTTCTTTATCCTTCTAAATAACAGCTCTTGACTCATTTCAAATTATAATTGCAACCTAGAACTTTCCTAACCCCGGAATAAAAAAAACAAGTTCACTTTTTGTTTCTGTTTTCAAATGCTTCACAGACCTTTTCTGTTGATTAGAGTGGCTATGTAATAGGTTTGGACAGTGTTTACTGGGAGACTTTGTAGTTTTACAAAGAAAACCGTCTGGCAGCAGGGAAAGAAGGGGATGAAGAATAAAGGACGAGAGGGACGGAGAGAAAGGGAGAGATGACACATCGACATGTAGAGGCAGCTCGGCAATAAGCAGTAAAGTAGACCGCCTCATGGAGACTAAACACAAAGCTGTTCAATTAGATTTCAGCAGCATTTGCCTCAGACCCAATACAGAGGCGAAGGACCCTTGCTGATTGCAATCAGTCAGAGTGGCAGGAAAATTAGATTACTATTATACATATAAACTAACAAATGTGTTTCCTTCCCTTCCGTCTCATTGCTTTTCCCCTGCATTATTGTATCATCCTACTGGTTGTCAGAGGGCAAATATAGGTATATAAAATATGCCTTCCAATTTAGTATGATGGTAAATGATATTTTGTGACTTCCTTGACTCCCTGAGAATGCAGCAGTTGTTTGGGAAGACGGGATTCAATTACTATGGGAGAGTGCCTGTTGTTCTTTTGAAGCAGACTTTGTGACTTTGTTATTTCCTGAATGCAGTTAAACGAAGTTACCGAGTTTGTGCTTGAAAGGCAAAGATCCTTCAATCACTTAAAAGGCATGTGCAAACTCATGAAAACATGAATGGCCCTATCTAGAGTCAATGGCTGGTTTGTCCATTCTGGGCTCCTGATGATGGCCGCTCCGTATCTAGATATAGAGGGTTCCTTCTAAGGTAACGGAAAACAAATTGATTCGGATTTTCGGGTGATACACAAAAAAAAAACACGCTTAGTACCATTATATTCTATTTTACCCAAAATATCCCAGGAAGCTACCGTGTGCAGGGAGAGATCACAGAAATCCCAGTGATTTGATCGCTTCCTTTTCTGCACTCAATAAAGAAGAACCTTTTGGTGAATGGCAAAGCCCATTCTATCTATTTATTTCTATGGTTTCTGTCTTAAATGTCTGTAGTAAGAGCTACAAATAGAAAAAGATATTTCTAGAATATTAAAAGGGATCATTTGAAGATTGGAAATATCACTGAATGAGCTAAGGGGAGAGTGTGCTGTCGGAGCCTCTCAGTGTTTCCTCCCAGGTTGTGAATCTCCCATAATAGGTTTCACACATCATGATTTAAACGACACTTTATATGGTAGAAGGGAAGGTCTTGTGATTTGATGTTTTTCTTGTTAAGAAAAGGAAATGTGAAAATATCAAAACCAACAATGAATTGATCATTAACAAGCTGTCCACATGATTTTCAGGGAGTCGTTTCTTACCTTGGGGGGGGGGGGGGCGTTTGTGTATGTTGCCAGGCCACATTCAATCAGCTTTGATCAAAGCACACCCACACAGCCTTGATGGTGCGGATCAGCTGAATGATTTGCAACCCCCAACTGAGCTGAACTGGACATCTAAAAGACGTTTGGTAGATGTGTGTCAGACGTCTATTTATCTGTAGATATCACAGTTTAAATTCAGGTAATTCAGGGTTTAGTGGAGGTCTTGTCTCATCTTAAATGCTGTTTCAACCTCATTTCAACCAAGCGATAATAAATACTACTTAAGGATGGGATATCTTTCACATTCGAAAGTTGTATACACACACCAGCCAAGATAACCATATAAAAACTAGACACTTAAACACTTCTTTCACATTCTTAACTTTGTGGTGACTGACTTTTCAACGTTCCACTCTTTGATGTGAGCGTAAACACTTGTCTCACAATGTGTATTTAACATTGAGAAACTCATTCCTCATATCCACAATCAGTTTTCCGTCACCACAGAGAGCGGAGCCGTTTGTATGGGGAGATAATGAGCGACTCTTCAGAAGACTCGCCTCCACGATTTATGATGCAACCGTCAAGTCAGCCGGTTAATGGTGACTGACGGCACACAATGATAGCGTTGCAACACTGAACATTTGGGTCAATGGTGTTTGATAAAAAATGTCTGGGTTTTTTTTTGTTGCAGAAAACACTAAAAAAGATAAAACACTTGTGTCTCCTCCGCCTGCATCATCTCTCTTGTGCAAGTTTACAACATCACAACATAGGTCAATGCATATTATATTATGGCAAAAGTATTTCTGTTAAATGTGGTAAACGTGACCTTAACGGCATCCAGACTGATGTTATTTCTATAAGAAAACCTCATGTTGTGGAGAAATACTGAAGCTTGGTGCTGTAGAAAGCAAGAATTCAAAGCAGGTTAAAGAATAAAGAAAGTTAAAGACGAGTGAGTTCATCATACCAGCCTTGGATAGTGACAGGATGTGTCTCTGAAAGGAGTAAGTATTTTTTTATAATGCTCTATGTAAATCTGTATCTGGATGCTGCAGTTTTTAAAACCCAAATGCTGAGTAATATTAAAACCAACTAATGTGAGGCAGTCAAGTGTCACCGTCTATCTTATGGTCGCATGAACAAAAGAAAATGTGTGTGTGAAGGAAAGAGAAAAAAAGAAAGAAGATATGACGAGGTTGACCAACCGCAAGGTAGCACAGGAGGGAGAAATAGAGCAATAGCAGAGGATGGAGAGGAAGTGAATGATAGGTAGAAAAAAAACACCCAGATAGGGATGGAGAGGCAGGAAGTCCCCACTGAGACGGACATGTCACACACCAGTGAGCCTGACACACGGAGAGGGAATATCTCATTGCTCTCCCCTTTCCATAATATCTATTTCTCCCCTTTCTTTCTTCGTTGTCTTTTCCCATTCTCTTTTTCAGCTGAAGGCCTGGTAATAAATAGTAACTGGCACTCAAAGAATTCCTTTTGGGTCCTTTTGAATAGCGTCTGTCCACCTTTGAAATGCTGCTGTTCAATAATGCATGGCTTTATGCATAACTTACCTCACGATTTCCCTGCCACTTTATACATTTCAACTCTAGTTCCCCGTACACGCTTATACATTATTGTTTATTGTAGTTGCTTTATGCTCAATTTGGCCTTTGCAGTCACCCACACATACAGACACGCACAGACACAAACACACACGCATATGCACACACACAAGCACATATGTGTACAGGCGCACGGAGCATTTGGTTAGTGCTGGGAATTACCTGTTTATCTAATTAACAGCACTTGGCTGGAGGCTAAAGATATGCAAACCAGGAAGGGAAAATATAAACAGTGCAAAAATAAAATATTTCCCTCCTGAGCACCTCCAAAGGGGGAAAAAAACTGTTCCCTCTGAAAAATGAGAAAAATTAGTAGGTTTTAAAGTATTTTGTTTTAAAAATTGATCCCGTTACATATGCCTTCATTCTGAGTAATTCACTAGATGGCAAAAGATTAAAACGTAATGCTATAGCTGTGTCTTGGCTTTGATAAGTCTTGCTCTTTTGATTGCTCTGAATCCACATGAGGTATAGTGTAGCATCTCTTCTAGCTGTGCTTTGAGGAAGCAGGTCTTTCTTCTTCTTATTTGACTTTTGCTTCACGTTTCAGTCCACACTTTCTTCATAAAAAGAAATTAGGAGGCTCTGTATTCCATACAAATGCAGTGAGACTGTGGAGACGAAGGAATGTAGCCTGTGCTTTTGTGTGTGTGTGTGTGTGTGTGTGTGTGTGTGTGTGTGTGCGTGTGCGTGCATTCATGCATGCGTGTGTAAACTATATAGCTCCCATATCAGTCTCCATCCTGTGAAACCAGCACCACCCCTGAGACTGATAACTATTTTTTTCTGTTTATACTGCCCTAATCAATGTGTGTGTGTGTGTGTGTGTTCGTATGTGTGTGAGAGAGAGTGCAGACATGTGTTCAAACAAACTGAGCCCCCTCTCTCTATTTAAATCTGTTTTTGATCAACATTGGGGAAATTAACCAGACCCAGGAAAAGCCCCAAAATCACACACCCAAGTGATTACACTATCTTGCACATACTCCAAGAAACACACACCCACACACACACGAGAAAAGGTTGACACAACACAAGCAAACCCTTTCACATCCACCCACAGCATTGCAGACACCCCAAGTGAAATGTAGTGATGAAAAGACCATGAAACTGGCTTAACAAGACTAATTCACACACACACACACACACACACACACACATATACGATAGCCACACCAACTCTTTCACACAATATAAAGAGCCCCTTCACCCTCTGATACAGGGCAAAAGAATTAAACATGACCATATGCGCCTCTAAGACAAAAGAGTCCAGCTGAGCTTTTTGTTTCAGCCTTCTTACAGATGCCACTAATGTGCCACCTCATTACACACAGACACAAGGGCACGTGCACACGTATATAAGCACTCTCACACTTCCTCACCATACAATTGTAAGGATTTGTCTGTGTCACACGTGGACACACATCCCCGCACTGACAAATGGCCAACAGTGAGACACATATTTATGTTCGGTCATTTAACGAAACAAAGCAAACTAATTGAAGTTGCCTTTTTTTTTAAAGCTTGAACAATAACTTCCTGTAGTTGTACATTTGGCAGACACACGATGGCAGATGTGACCTAAAGTCTGAATAAAATTAAAAGGGTCAGCCAGTCATTAATCGTTCATTATCCAGCTATAGATGGTAGAAAGCTGATTTTGTGTCACTATAGTTTTCTCTGTGTAATTCTCAATGTGAATGTTACAAACCACAAATACTGCAATAAGAAATGAAATGTTCATTCACAGAGATGTTAAGGACCAGCGGAGGTTTGTACCAGTGAGATGATTTAATGTTCACTTTTAATACACGGAACATGTGACATCACCCTTTTCTAAACGGAGCTTCGCCCACTTAAAATGACTTGAGGACAGAAACACAGAGAAATCTCTCCTGTTGTAGGAAGTGACCTAACTCGAACTTTGACAGGAAACGGTGAGCTCATTGCTCTTTTTAAGAAGCCGGTTGAGGAAAATAGGTGTCACGGCCTTTTAGGGAGTGAAGGTCAGGAGGTGGACAGACAAATAACAGTTGGTTTACAACAGGGTTCACCTTCCCTGTTAAACTGGAAGTCAGCGTTGACATTTTTATCACGTAACCATGACTGTGATCATTCTGCAACCGCAACCAAGAACCTTTATTGGCCTGGCACTCTGATGCAAGTGCACTGTAAAAAAAAATACAAAATAAATAAAAAACATTTAATGAAGCATGAATTGGATATAGTAGCAGAATACCAATTTGTCTTGACTGAAATTAATACCAAGTCACTGATTAGGAGTAATTTCCAACATTTCAAAACCGTCTTTACATTTGTGCATCGGATTCATGGCTGCAATCTTTAAGAAAGCTTGATTGCTTTTGTCCATTGCTGACCCAGCACAGCACCACCAGACAGAGTTGCCAGTCTGCAAAGGTCTCTGCTTAGGAACAGTTGGTTGGGTTTTTACAGGTTGTCACTTTCCCCAATTATTCTCCTCCATGAATAGGAGGTCCCTGTTTTACATTTTAGCCAGATAGTGAGGCCTCGAGTGGCGAGACAGATACAGGGTCTGTGCTATTCTGTAACTTGCAGACTAGACCACTGCAGTAACATTCCTAGTCTTGCTCAGAAGAAAGAGAGAAAAAGAAGCTTACTGCTGCTTGCCTCCATCACTTCATTGGTTTTCTGGACACAACTAAGACCAAATGTAGGATTATTTTTGTTTGAATGTAAAGAAGTAAATAGATAGAATGTAATGTTTGTTGGGCATGCTTGGAATCTGGAACCGGCCTCATGCCGTCCCCGGGGTCAATTCAGTCTCATGAAGATCCCTTTATTCTTTATGCTACATTTTTGCTGGAATACGTGATTCTTCCCTATGAATTGGTGATGAGTCTTTTTGAATAATGCTTTTGGGGTGACTGTAATTTAATAATTGTCTTGATGCTTTTTGTGTTTGCTGGAAAATGGGTTTAATCCATGTGATATTAAAATAGATAGACTTTGATGTCAAGATAATAATAAACACCACAGTACAACTTTAACACTGAACAAGAAATAGCACCCTGTGCATGTTTTTGTTGTGTGATTTTATATCAGCGCCTGACGCTATTAAATATGACAGCTCATTTGGCGTTCACTTTCTGCAAAAGTGCCTCCACTTCAGAACTATTGAAGTATTGTTTTTTTACATCCCGTGCTCCACTCTCTTTAGGTTTTCCTTTGGGCATTCTTAACTCTCTCTACTTTGCTCTCATGCCTTTTTACGGGAACTGGCAGAGTATTAACCTGTGCTCATTAGGATCAACTGGCATCCTCTTTCAATTTACAAGGACAACAGGATTCATCACTATAAAACAACAGGTACTACAGTCAATACTGCGATTTAAGATGGTAAATCTGACGTTGACTTTTGTTTTGGGGTCATTCTCAAGAACAAGATAAAGGTGGATGAGTCCATGACTTCTGATATGATACATGAGATGCTTGACATTTCATGCATGATCAGTGAGTCTCCACCTCCTTGCTTCTTGGAACTGTCCATTCTGGCATCGTGTCTCTTAGACCAACGCGTGCCAACAACTTTATGGCGACCTGCACAAGTTAATTAGTTTATGTGTCAGGACTGATGGCCTGAAGCCTTTTTAAAGGCCATTTAGCAGCTTTATTTTTATATTTATTTTCATCTGTCCTTCACAGTTGTTAACAGTATAATTAACTGTATAAATCAAAGACCTCTGTCAAACTGCATCTGTTGCTACAATGCAAATGTATTGCAACTTGCAAAGGACTATCTGTTGCATTTTTCATGCCGCTTACTTTGCAGATGCCAAAGTAGGATATAGTTACAGTATTTGTATAGCTTGTGCAAGGAGGGGTTTGGCTTATATTGACTGGCCAAAACAGTGCCTGCACAGCTCCCTCAGGAGTGACGTAGGACTTTGCATATCTAGAACTAATCATATACCTTCACCAACAAATACAACATATTGATCAAATATAGTATGTTTCCATTATCAGTTCAATATGTCATCAAGTTAGATATTAGTTAGTTCCTCTTTGATTTGTTCACACTGGAACATTGTTATGAAAACGGGCTATAAGGCATTAAAAAACTAATCATTTCAACAATAATAAAGTGTTATCCGTTCAGCAGCAAATGTCTTTGATGCTGCCTCTGTTGGAGTGAAGCAAGATATTGATCCACGACTGTAACTACAGGGGCAGTGTTGCAAGATAGTGCAATTGTTATCCTTAGCAGCAGTCATCCTGGCACCAGACTGAAGATAGTGAACCATGATGATAGCCTCAGAGCCAGTGTAGCAGGTTAGTGATGCATCAAGCCGAGGTGTCATCCAGCTGGGAGTAGCGATTAGAGATTAGGCATTTTATGCCGTTCAATAAAAGCAGAAAGGTTTTTTAAAAAGCAAGAGACTTTTCAGAATTACATTCAAAACGTGTTCACGAGCTTCAGAAATGTGTATAAATCAAATGTGGTTATTAACTTTACAGCGAAACCCGGCATGGTATGATGGACCGCAGCGCCCAGCAAAATGCATCAGCCTCGTTACTTTGATCACAGCGAATCAACATGCTGTCAGGAAATTTTTGAATATATCTATTTTTAAACTTGTTCTTGATTCTGGGCATGATTCCCTTACATATTCCCCACCACACTTGCAAAAGTATTGGCATATGAATTATCACTTAAAGCTAGTACCTGTAGAAATTTACGCTCTGTGAATCTGGCGGCGGTCAGTATTTAACACTGCTTTTGGTTGACCTGCCAGTTTATAACGTACACTGGGCAAAATACCCTCTCTTTATCAATCTGTGTTGAAGCCGTTTTACAGAGTTGTTGACTTCACTTTATGCCCATTTTAGGAGCTATAGTTTAGGTTGCTCTCACATTTCCCTACGTTATACTGAGGGGTGTTTCTGATATTCAGATTGATAGAAATGGAGCTGTCAATATATGAAAAAAACTCGTAGAGATGAGCAAGTCAAATCAAATGAAGTGACATATGCAGTATATTTCCATGCCATGCTTTCACATGGATGCAAAACAAAATATGTTAGAAATGAATAGCCGCCTTCTTTTGTCTGAGATCCTTTCCCTCAGGCTAAAGGCAATAATCAGAACGCTCATCTGCTTTTAAGAGGTAAATAACAAATTCAAATCAGCCTCAATCCATAGTCATGAGATTGAAAGTGTGTGGAAACTATTCAGTTGAAGTCAAGGCTGGTCCAACTAATCATGGTGGCCCAAAAGGGCATTTCTTCTTTGTAAAGTATGAAACTTCCCACAGGCCAACTGTGCTTCAGTCCTGCTTGTACACAGAGAAGCACATCAGAGCCAAGCAAACACACAGAAAGAGAACATACAGTAGCAAGGTTGTGTCTCTTGGTACAATGCATACCTTCATCCTATTCACTGCGTTATTCTTTCTCAGCTGTGCCCCTGTATCTTCAGTGATCAGATTTGTTGTTCTTATTTTATTTTACATGACACATGTCACAAACATTTCCAAACTTTGAGGAACAGATTGGTCAAAGTTTTTCTTTTTCTTTTTTTTTTTAATCGTATGATCATACACGAACCCAGCATCTTTGCTCGTTCACCTTCGTTGTGCACCAACTCACAAACTAACTAACAAACATTTGGATTCTGGTGATTTGCCAGATAAAGCCTCGAGGTTATTGAGATTTCAGTTCCCCTGAAATGAGAATTATTAGACTGAAAATGTGTTCAGAGTTGAAACTACAAGCTCTGCTTCCACAACATATGTTCAGAACTGATGATTTGATTGCATCTTGTCTTCTGCTTAACATCAATGTTTTTTTTTTTTTTGTTTTTTTTTTAAATCACTGCTGTGCTTCTTGTTTCTTACTTGTTTGCTGTACTGCAGGAGATTGATTCAAAATGGCTGTGCATCTGCATGTGAATTGCTGCAGGGCACTTGTGGGTATGTTAAATATATATGCATAATGCAAGTATACACGATATATTTATTATATATTATAGATTCAGTAACATCGCAAGTTTCCCTAAGATGGATTTTACAGGGAGGACTTAAAATAACCTTGAATCTCAATATCTTAAGAAAATCTGACCATCTCTGTATCCAAGCAACAGTGACAATGTAATTTCCATGCAACCAAGCTTCTTCATCTTGAATATACACAGCACATGCAAAAATGGGTCTTTTTTTAGTATTGTCAATATTTTAACATACTTTCACATTAGGGGCCAATAAATACCCCTAATTAAATGCCAAAGTTCTGTTCTTGTTGACTCATTAATGATACATGGAGCTCGTGTTACCCCGAAAATGAAGCTGCAGTAAAACCAGCATGAATACGGCTGTATAAAAGAAAATAAAGAAATCAGATATTAATACAATTCAGAAAAATGTTCTCTTAAGAAACTTGGCCATGAACCTTTTTTGGTCTGCTTAGCTAGCTGGTCAAGTAAAACTTTAGTTCCTTGGTTTATTAGTGTCACACGGTATTCCACAAGCTTTTCAGTTTGTAATGTACACAATAATTAGAAAAAAGGCCAGAAATGCCTCACTTGGCTTTTGTTAATACTGTGGAAAGAGTAGAAAGTTCACAGGCACACATCGGGTGTGTTCAGTACTTGGTGTTTACAATTTTGACTGAGTTAGAGGATACATACAGGCTACTGTACATGTTCACACACGCACACACACACACACACACACACACACACACAAGAAAACAAAAAGACACATAAGCTTTCTGCTCAATCTGTCAGCAAATCATTTGTCATCCTTTACAGGTACTGTGAATGTATTTTGTATTTTGTACACGTATGTGTCTGGAGTGGAGTGGATGCATGTATATGCCTGTGCATCTTTGAGTATGTGAACATGTACTGTATATACACTAAGTGTATAATGGCATGTGTGCGTGCTTGTGTTGTATCCTAGTGTGCATGTGGATTGTGGACGAGTTCGGTCTTCTTCCTTCTAGCATCTCCTGAACTGTGTGAAGGTCAGCCAGGCCTGAGAGACATGACATAGATACAGTGGAGACGGTCTGCTCTCTCACCACTCAGCTGTGGTAGGCCATCCATCTGTGGCTTTTAGTCCAGTAAGAGGGGGTGGAGGAAGGACAGAAAAATGAAGATGAGGAGAAGGAAAAAAACTAGACGAAAGAGGCATGAAGTAGTGGAGGAGGATATGATAAATAAGAAGCAAAAGGTAAGGAGAAGGGAGCGTGGTTTCTCTGATTTCATTAAATCAGCATGTTTTCTGAGAATGCTGTGATGCTCAATTAAAAAAAAATAAGTCTGACCCAAATTGCACAGAGAAAAAATAATTAAGACTTAACAGGAAAACAGCAACATCTTAATGTGTAAGTACTGCAGGAAGAACTTTTGGAATAAATGGCACAAGTCCAACCAACCAGACACTGACAGCCCTGACTGACTGAAGTGTTAATCATTGCCTCTACAAGGACACACACCACTCCAGGGCTGCAAGATACAGAAATCAATAAAAAATAAATAAATAAAAAAAACATTCCAATGCTGATGATCAGTTCAACCCTGCAATTCAAATGTTTTCTTTGTGCATTAAATTAGGTTTGCGAAATTAAGACGATTGACTAGAGACAGGAGGACATTGAGACAGACGTGCAAATATGACGTTAGCCGATGTTCTGACAGCTTATGTTTCCCTGATAACACTATGATGTCCAGCTGATCAGAGCTGCTAATCTCCCAGCTCAACGCTCAGCTGTCTCTGCCATGCCATGCTGACGGGCGACAGCTCTCTGACATATCAGACGGTCTAATTAAATGATCCTCTAACCCATTGTTTCACTACATTGCAATTCACACACTCACCCTCAACTTTACAATACCCTCTGTACCCTTAATTGTCTTCTACGTTGTCAATAATGGCTTAGAAGTACTGATATGTCCATAGTAAAATCCCCCCTTTATTGTAGCTGTAGATCCTAAATGTTGAACAGCAAGGGAAATACACTGGGACTTGTTCCTTCACTTCAGGGACGACTGTGGCTCAGGCCTGTGCTCTCGAAGGCTGTGCATAAATGATTCGATTAGAATGTGACGAGCAGGTGACACCTTGTAAGGCAGCCTCTGCCATCAGTGTATGAATCAGTGCATGTGAATGCACAGTCATACACAAAGTGCTTTGAGTGGTCAGGAAACTAAACCTGCTTCCTAAGCACATTTTTTTGTTTGTTTGTTTAATGACCAAGCATCCACATACAGTATGTGATTGATCTGTGCTACATGTTGGAGCCAAAAGGCTTTTAGTTGGAGTGTGAACAGGGCCACGGAGACAATGTCAACTTTCCATTTCCAGTTTACACAGTTTACTGATTGCACACCCACCCCTTCAAACCCCCATAACCCCCATCAGACAATAATCATGAAGGGAATACCAATTCAGTCGTGAACGCTCAGACATCAAAGCAAAGAGAGGGAGAGGGAGAGAGAGGGGGAGACAGAGTGAGCAAGACATGCAGGATCTCAACCCAAATTATGTAATTCAACTCAATAAATAGGGGGACAAGTTGCAAAATAAGATATTTCTTTCCTGATATGATGGGATCTTCTGAGCTGCAGATATTGTCAGTCCACAAGGCCACAGACTTCTCAGAGATCTTAACCAAAGGACTTTGGATGTGAAGAATATGGTGTTTTTTGCTCTCGCAGGATGATCTTTCAATTCTACAGTATTTATGTTATTATGCAGCAGCACTGTTAGTCCTTTACTTATTTGTCTTCCTGTCTGCCTTCTTATATATCAGCGTAAGAGCTGTCTCTTCGGCCGTCTGTCTCTTCGGCCGTCTGTCAAGGTCTTGCCACGTTTCTCCTTCTTCCTATATCTGTTCATGTCTCTTCTTCTGCCTATCTTTTCTTTTTTAGTGGTTGCAAGTAATCAGTTTGATGAAAAGACAGGCTTTGTGAACTTGTGGGGAGAATGGATTAACTTATGTCACTGCTACATGTCTCACATTAACCATGGCTGAAACATTATTATCTGTAGACGCCTGTTATTAAGTTATTTAACTGTATTAATCTTACATATTTGAATACTCTTCTACCTTCATTGTGTAAGTTCACTTCCAATAAATGTTGAAGATCTTTCCTGGAAGTGAATGACAATCTATAATGAATAATAATTTAAAAAAAGATCATTAACCTGCTTTAAACAATTATGACAAAAACGATTTTATCTGTTTCTCATGACTCATTTGAAAAAGATAATTTTCCATTGATTTCTTCATTTTTTATGGATTTTATGGTCTATAATTTTCTAGCGATGTTTTTGATATGATTATGAGACACCCGTAAGCATGGAATCAATCTGTTTTAGTGGTATGAGTTTGTAAAAATACTTTTAGGCTCTTTTTTTTTAACACCACCCAACTAGTCGGTAGCATCACTTTGTCTTGTCAACATATATTTACAGAAAGAAAAAAAAACAAATCTCCTCTGCTGCTCCACCATTATGATTTCCTGCTTCCTATGGACCATTTCTGGGTCTCAATCAAGTCGCTCAATCAAGTCTAAAACGCTGACCCATGTAGGCTGTCAATCAGTCAATCGAGAAACATAATTTCACCCCCCTATTGTGCTCTTGATGGCTCGTTCCTTTGAGGTAGGGAGAGAGATCTCTGACCACCACCAACGAGGAATGTTCTTGCCTCGATCATTGTAGCTTTTGATTGGTAGGAATTCACAAACCAGTTGCCACAAACATTGAATCGCTGGTAATAATTTGTTGCACGCTGCATTAAAACAGTCCCCCTCACCACCTCCTACTTCATATTCATTGCAGCTTCACTGCCCAATGCTCATTGGATCCTACCATCATATGCAAGTGGCCAACTATAACAGCAATAAATGTCAAGTTGATATGAATATACCAAATTTTTATAAAGGACAACATGTCCATATAATTTTCTCTAAAACGGAAACCATCAGTAAACCCAAAGACGCCATATATAATCTACAGAAGGACGACACCAGAGCTGTGTTTTTTGAATTATAGTACAGTATAAACGTAGAATAGTAACAATAGAATGTAAACCGCCATTGATGATACAAATTCAATCAAAAACTGTATAACAGAGGTTTACTGAAGGCGAAGATGTAGTGGCACTACTTTTCATAGCCTATATTTTTAAAGTATACAACTTTTTGTTTTCATTTTATATTCACTGAGATTCATTTTGGCAGAGTTGGCAAATGCCCTCTGGCCTTACCAGCCATTCTCCCTTTGCATGTGTCTGCATATGACTGGAGTCACTGATGCCTATCTGTCAACTGTGTATTTCCCTAGAAAGCTCTCAATGGAAATGCCTGTGGAGAATAACCAAGAATGAATATAGCTGTCAACTGATCCCCAAGGAACACCTTTGAAGCTCCCCCCCTTCGCTGTCAATCGCTCTGCTAGAAGCCATATGGAAAGAATATTCTTCTTTTTAATCAGATGGTAGGCTTAGACAGCATGTGTGTGGCTCTGTGGACTAAGGCAGACTCACTTTGTTATGAGGATAAAGTTAATGACTGTTTCCCTCTGCTTGTTATTTTATGAGATGAGGATGAGATAAGAAACAATAACAACAAATATAAGTACAAACACACTCCTTTAGAAACCTCCCACAATCATCTCCCTCTCGGTCTTGGATATTAGATTGGCTTATTATGTCTTTATTATGTGCGCTTCTCTGTTTTGTGTGCTTTTCTTTTCTATTTCAAATTAAAGCATTTTATTGATGAGAAAATCAGGAGTTCTCTGCACCACAGTAGAATAAAGTCAGGTTCTGCTCAAACACAGACAAGGCGAAAGCCAAATAATCAAAAGTGAAGGCTTGCCGCTCACGAAGTGGAAGAATGAGTAAAGCATGTCTTTCATTTTTGATTTTGGAGAATCCTACTGCTTACTTTTATTCT
Source organism: Chelidonichthys spinosus (assembly GCA_029853015.1). Lineage (NCBI taxonomy): Eukaryota > Metazoa > Chordata > Actinopteri > Perciformes > Triglidae > Chelidonichthys > Chelidonichthys spinosus. Next base: position 18,791,619 of record CM056831.1, read on the forward strand.
CAGAATGACGGTGACATTGTTAGATGTAGGTTTGTCACATGGACTTGATATATCGTGAATTAGTTTTACCGGCAATTGTTGCTTATGAAATGTTGGCTGTTGTGAATGTGGTTATATGGATTATATACCGCAAATGACATCACAGTGCTGAAAAGCACCCTCTGGACAAAATGAAAGACCACGTGTTGAGGCTGGGAATCCCTATCTCACCGTTCAGACTTTTAGCAAAGGTCCGAGTGATCCCTCAGGGTTAAGTGCTTGGCCCACATGTATTGTCTATGCACGGAGAGGTGGGTCTTTTTTCACGCATGTCCAACCCAAAATCTTGTCTAAGGCGATAACCGAACCAAATAAGCAAATTTACTCACAAGGAATGCAACTATATACTGCAATGTTGTCAAATCTAGATTTATAAATGATGAAATTGACCCTGGATGCATTGACTCTGGCCAGCTTGGTTTCAATGGGAATGCGTCCTTAGGTATCCCAGAAAGTTGCCCAGTGTTACACAGACTTGTTTTTATTTTTTCGTACTGCAAATTGAACTATCTGAGAGGAAAAGACATATTCGCTGGTAGTAGAGTTCCACATGTGAGGTCAGTGCACTTAAGTATGCATCGTCTGTGTGGTTATAAATCCACTGCCTCTGCACAAACCCTCATAAGCAACTGATGAAATTCATGCTACACTGACCTTGGCGAACCTTTATCTTGCAAATGGAAGAAGTATGATGGCCCATAAATAAAATGTATTAAATTACCTGTATGCAATTATTTTGATCATGATCACAGTTAAGTTCAGGCAACTGCTGATATTTTGAATGCTATTGTACCAGCTGAGATAAGCTCTCAGACTGAAAAGAAGTCAGACCACCAATTACTTTAATAACAAGATTGGCTTAAAAAAAAAACCTGAGGTATCTTTCTCGTCTTATTTTCATTGATTATTCATTTTTTCTGTCTTTTTTGTGTGTCTCCCACCAGCCCTCATTCTCCATCCCTTTGTTTTCATTCTTTTGTCTCAGCCTCCTTCCCTGCGGAGCCATTCTCAGCATTGTAGTGTTTGCCAGGAAAATTTGATAAACATCATACGCCGACATGTCTGCTCTTTAATGAGATCAATCACAAGCACCGCCATTGCGGTCCTCTCTCCTGTTTGTCTGCGGGCTTCACGAGGGAAAGACACAAACACACACACACTACTTATTGTGTGATTGTTGTGTGTGTGTGTAAAGTGCGAGGGAGGGGGTGTTTCTGTTATATTGGGCATCATGCAGGAGGCAATATAAGAACAAATTTCCTTTTATCTATATTCATATCCACAATCTCTTCTTGTTGTTAGTACCCATTACTTTCTGGGATTATAGGGGTATAATGATCGATGCAACGATTCACTTAGGATCTTTAAGGTGCCCTGGCTATTCTCATTTTAGTGACAAACCACTCATCAGCATTGACTAGCTACCAGAACCTCCAGCAACAGAAAGTCTATTTTTATACTTTTTATTAAAAAGAAAATATTGTTTTTCATTTAAATGTCAGGAAGGGCACAGCAATAAAATTGTCAAATCATATTTGTTGTTATTTTTTGTGAGTTGATATAAATGTGACTGATTGTGTTAAATGAGCATTTGATGTTGTCTCATATCGATCAGACGGAGAGAAAATTGAATTGAAACTGTATCGAGGCAGACTTTGTGATATCAGCAAATAGTAGTGTTGTACAAAGAATTTGTATTTACGCTCTTACCAAGATAAAAAAAATAATAATAATTTTCCATTCCACAAATTGTTTGTCTAATGCAAGGCAACATTTTTTATTGCATGAATTTCTTATAATCAGATTGTATATTATTAAATTTGCAGGCTAAATAAATACTATTCCATTCCAACTAAGGCAAAAATAATCCCCAAAAACATATTATTATCACGATTTTGATTATGTACTGTCACTTTGTAAAATTTGTTAAAGTTTATTCGACATAACCTGAATTTCACTTTTGCTGAAGTTCTTCTTCATACACCAAAGGTAACATCCAATTCTTGTGCCAGAGTATTTGTAGAGGACAAAGCACCTTCGCTTAATAGTGTTTCAAGAGCGTTTAGAGTTTATTTAAAAAAAGGAAAATCATTCAGCACATCGAGGCAAGATCAGATTTGGATGGTTAAGAATTTTTGGTGAATCTGGAGTTGACTTTTCTTATGTTTCCCTCTCAATAGAAAAATCTGAAAAAATGCGAGATTCACATTTATTGCTTTGTGAAGATTGTGTGGTAAGTTTTAGAAAATGTTCGGAATTGCATCTGAATGTGTTTGTGTGCGAGAGAAAGAGAGTGGGAGCATGTGTGTGTGTGTCAGAGAGAGAGAGAGAGAGAGAGAGAGAGAGAGATGCAGCAGCTTGCAGAGGGCTGGGGAAGAGTGGGTTTTGCCTGCACACTAACAGATGGCAGGAGAGAAGGGGTTTAAGTTTATTTTCTCACTTCTTAAAGAGCTACCAGTTAAGAGCTTGTGTGTGTGTGTGTAATTTATGTGTGAGTGTGTTTGTGTGTACATGTGTGTTTGTTTGTCTATAAGCTTTTATGCTGACATTTTTTTGTGAAGGAGAGAAGCAGGACTCTGTTCCCTCCTCAAGAGTGTTAACTTAATTTATACTTGCAGTTCAGCTGATGCGCACAAACACTTTCACTGAAGCAGGTGTTTCCATCATTCCATCAGAGTTCTCTCCATTGGAGAGACAAAAGTAAAGAGCTGCTTGTCAACACCTCAGGTGGAGGATGGTAGAGGTGAGAGGGTGTTGTAAAGTAGGGGACAGACAGAGAGAGAAACCTCATGGAGGTGAAAAGAAAGAAAGGTGCTGGTGAGTGTAAGTGTAAATAGCATACGAGTCAAGAAAACTGTGAGTAAAGTGTGAAAAACGGTAACAGTGTTTGAAATCGAAAAGACTATCTCTTCACCCTCTCTTGGAAATCCAAAAGCAAGCAACAATACACTTGTCAGTTAACTTTTCTAGCAACAGTTCACAGGGTGAACTTAGCATTCCTTGAGGGCTTCCAGAATGTAGCTAAATGCAATTCAGACTACATTTCTAAAGACGCATTTTTTAAGATGGACATTTCTTTTTAGTTGGCTACAATATGTTTTGCTGCTGCCCCCATCCACAGCTGGACATTGCTTTGCTCCAGTGTTGGTAGTCCTGTCGACTTCTCCAAGCTGAGGGCACTCTGATTGCCGTCTACACTGAATTATGATAAGTATCTCCTGCAACCACTCTTCAAATAATCCAAACCTTCACCTCAAAGGGGTCAGATGGGCCAACATCACATAATCAGTGTATTCTACTAGATATATGTGTGAAACTGTCATAATTAGCTAATCAATTACTGGGTTATGGCCAAAAAATTTGTCAGTGACCTTGACCCTTGACCTCCACATTTTAATCAGCTCATCCATAAGTCAAAGCGGATGTTTGTGCCAAATGTGAAGAAATCCCCTGAAAGCGTTCCTGGGATACTCGACCTTTGACCACAAACATCGAATCAGTTCATCATTGAGCCCAGCTTCCAGGCATATTTGCGATATCACGTTCACAAGAATGGACCGTACAGACAGACTGCTGCCGCCGGTGCAAAGGCATGAATACACTGTCGGGGTGATTTCATTGTATCTTATTCTTTCAGTCGTGCTCGTCAAATCACTGAAAAATTCAACAGCAACGTGTTTTCCAGAAATAATGTGCTCCGTTGGTCAATCGACAGAACTGACTTTCATTAGGATGTTTTCTTCTGTAGAAAGTCGTTCCAGTGACACGAGTTCAGAGCTGTGTGGAACACTGATGGCAAATGGTAAAATGGTCCTCATTTGATGACTTGCTATCATCATTATGCTGTTGATGAAAGACACTAATATTATATAAAGAGGATGATTAGTCTTGAAGAAGAGCTCTTCTGGCAGTTTGACAGGGTATGGCTGACTCTTCTAATGTCCTTATTATCGCAACTAATTACCTGCATTACTCAATACATTACTTTCTTTACTCCATCAAAAGTGCCTTCCAACAACTCAAAAGCATGTAGAACTAAAAGTGAAGTGGCATCAGTAACACGTTGTGTTATTCCTGTACAACAAACTTTTTACAAAAAAAAAAAAAAGAGTAATCACATTACTAAGGAACACATTATTTCCCAATACTGATAATCATGCACAAATATATTTGCATTCAAAAGTAAGTGCATGCAACTGTGGACGGTTTTTCTGATATCTACATTTGTCAGAAGAAAAGTACATTTCGTTACAAAATAAAATACTGGCAGCTCAACAGGTGGCTGTTTCAGAAATAGCAATGCACTCTTGAGAGAAGAAGAAGCAGCAAGATAAATGGACAGATTTATTTGATTAAATTCCCATTTAGGTTTATGACTGGTTGAGTTTTTTAGCAGGCAGCACAGCAAATAAGATACATATAGGAGAAATCCCCACTTTAATTCCTTGTGGCACAGACCAGGTTGAGTTGATTTCATCTGAGCTACTGGTATATCCATCTTCACCCATGAGGGGATCACATGTTGCCATGAATAGCAAAACAATCACTTCTTTGTGCCTTTCCTGGAGCACCCAGCCTTGGTGAGAGTTTCCCAATGAAATATTCAATATAAGGGCAGCCAGTATAGAGAAGTGATGTTAGAACCATCTTCTTCACAGGGCTCCAGACTAACTTTTTGCATTGGTTGCACTGGTGCGCCTAACTTTTTTTTTTAGGTGCACCAGCACAAAATTTAGGTGCACCTACATTTTTCATCGTGTCGCCTTTAACGCCAAAAGGTCACCTTTTTATTGCTCTCCTTTTACATAATGACACCCCCCTTATGGCCTAGCTTAACTGCAGCACCATCAGCACCCAGAGGAACCGTTTTCTGCAGCCAATCTGCGCACTGATGCCCAAGCGCAGTAAATGCTTGCTTTGTGGCACAATAAAAAGATCATACAGGTCACTAGCCTATAGATTGCAAATGGAAACTGTTTATGTGATCTAAGCCTAGCCTACTTATATTTTTACTTAGGCTATTCATTTTTAATAATAATATTAGGAATAGGCTACTATACAATTTTCCTATTCATGATCTCTCATGCTGTAATGTGGGCCTTCAAACACTGTGCGTGTCCATGCTCCACCTCGACATGTCCAATTAACATGTTGACCGGCCTCCCTTTACGCAAAATGCAGCAGTAGACAATAACGCACTCCTTCGTAGAGACGTCTGTGTCGCCGTCAGTCATGAATGACGCGTACGTGGCGTTTCCAACCTCCGCAGCTGTCTTGTTCTTCAGTGTTGGCATTTTTTTTCATCAGAATCATTTAGGACTTAAATTTAGTGAACGGCAACTCCTCCGTTGCAATATTGTATGCAACGTTTAATTTTATAATAATTTCAGATTCCTCAGCGGACCTGATGGATACAGCCTGACGCTGAAATGCAGCTGGATGAGGGGCACTTTATTAACACACTTATCACGGCATGTAGTATGCTTTTTGGACATATTGCGCTTTTTCAATGTCTCGATGCGAAATGTTGTTGACTCTTCCACAAACGCACTATTACCGGACAAATTCTGACCGCACTCCCGACAATAAATGCAGTGCATTGAGTCCCTTTCTTTATCGTACATCAGCCAGGGAAATTGCTTCAACCAGTCCTGTCTGAAGGCATATTTTTGGGCTTTTTAATTAGTCTCGGGGCGAGGCTTTCTGCCTCTCTTCACTTTCAAAGAGAATCGAAGCGCTCAGAGTACCTGCTCAGCTCGCTCGCATTGTTCGAACCGACACAATTTACAGCAGTGAAAAGGACCACAGCCAATCAGAGGCAAGGACCCGCCCGAGCTCCGTCTCTTATTGGTTTAGACCACGATGCCATCAGGAGAACATAAAGAGATGCTGCGCTTATGATTTTTTTTTTCACTCGAGCAGCGTTAGGTGCACCAGTGCGACCTACTATTTTTTTCAGTCGCACTCATAAAAATTTTGGTCGCATATGCGACCAAAATGGTCGCACTCTGGAGCCCTGCTTCATCCAGCAAGGTTCCATTTATTGTCGTTCTACAACACATAATCTAAAAAGAACATTTAACAGTTTGATTCAATCCATTAAAAAGATAAATAATCTGCTGTATGAATTTAATGTCAAGAATTGAAGAAATACGTTTCTTCCCTTTCTTTCTTAGAGACGTTGTTTCGTTGTTCCATGTTTCATTAAGTAACAATCACTGTGTTTCTCAGTTAAACAGTATCGCTAACCATATATAAGCTGCTTAGCCTCCAGGTGTTTCACAGTAAAGTATACAGTAAAGTTATTTTTGTTGTTGTTTTTTCTGTGTAGCTAAACATCCAGCACAGTGGTTTGAAGGTGAGTTAAGTGAGCAGAATTACTATTCGTTCATCTCTGTCAATGAAAATGATTGAAGGGGATACTATTCACAATTAAAGCCAGACTCTGTTTTGCTCCATTTGTTCCTGTCTACACTCAAACATTCACCAGCAGGTTGGATTCCAGAACAAAGTACAATTTGGACACGATCCGATGCATTTTAATACAACGTAACATTGTTATATGAAAGGAAGCAACCATTACCAACCAGCTTTGGATCCTTCAGGTACAGGACTAAAATCTCTTGTCACACTGTGACACAGTTCATTAATCATTTCTCTGTTGAACTGTCAGACAAGCCTAATTACATCTACAAGCCTACTCTCTAAGCATAAAACATTTAAAATGCACTGAAAACTTCTGCAGTGCCTTCAAAATGAAAAAAAGTGGATCCAAGTACAAGGGTAGCCAAAATAGTGGGTTGTGAGTAAAAGAATGCTGGTCTCTGCATGTGTGTCCTCGGGGAGAGTTCACAACTGTCAGTGTGTGACCAGCTTAGCCCTGCACTGTTACACAGTGTCACTGCTTAAAGACACACACACACACTTTCTCTCTCTCACACACACACAAACACACAACTTGTCTCTCACAAAAACGAACAAGAGCGCAAACATGACACACAAATGAAGGGAATGGAAACACTGGCATGTTCAGCAGTGCACTCAAAGCACATGTGCACACAGGCCACACACACACACTCCAGGGCACGAAGAGGGGTGAGGCTGGTGACAGTCCCTGTCCCTGTGTCAGTGTCAGTCTCTCCAGAGGGATGAGACTGAGTGCCCAGTGGTGACACACTGCCTGTCATCACAAAGTGACATAAACGACCCACTTTCCTTTCTAGGAGGCCCTTCCCCGTCGTCCGTGTTGAGTTTCTACATCTGGTTCTGTCTTCCTCTAATTCTCTCTTGGTATTTCCCTCTTCTCTTATTCAAACAAAATGCTAAGTTAAATAAATGAATGCAAAGTCAACAATAAAAGCAGCCAGGGGCCATTTCTGTTGACCTGTAAATACAGTATATAGCCTAGTTATGCAAAATATTTCATTGAAAAGACAAACAATTCAAAGCTATGGAGTTCAATATGACCCACTGTCACTTTTCAGTATGACGGTTCGAGTGTTACTCCAACAAGCATAGATATAAAAGAGCTCAGTACACAGGAGTGGTAACACATTTTTTAAAAATCAGGGTCTATATCTCAGCTTGACATCAGATCAGACTTTACAGGAAAAGATACTGCTGACATAAGAACATTGATTAATTTGGGGGGCTTAGAGGTATCAAGAGGAAGAAATTTGTTGGATGGATAGAAGACAATGGACAATGATGGATAACATGAAATGCTTAGACAGACACATGGAGAGATGAAAACGCAGCATGGCAGTTTAGATGAACGGTCACAAATGAAGACAGGCGTCGAATATAGACAGAGACAGTTTTTTGACAGCCAGACAGGCACATCTAACAAGACCTTACAGGTAGTCTTGTCAGTTCTCAACCCTGCCTCCTGGAAAAAGTGCTGAGCGTATGCAACTGTGGTGGATTTGCAAAAAGGCATTGTGCGATTTTCGTGAAGCAAAAGGTAGAAGTGAGCAGGACGGGATGCTACATAACCAGTATGAGTTTGGCTTACATCACTTGCATCCTGTGCCTGAACAACGTGGATTATATAGGTTTAACCACAGAATTACACATTACATTTGTGCGTAAAGGTAATTGCAAATAAACAGTCTTAACATATGGTGTGATACTGTATGATAGCAAGGTCATTCAGATTTTAGCTTAATCAATAAACTGTTAATGATGTCAGCATGTAAATAATAATTTGGGATTTTAAGGGCAATGGTGGCATTAACTTCAATGGACAGCTATACTAAAACTGTATAAAATACCTGACTACTTTACTAGGTAGGTGCCATTGAATCTTGAATGAATAAAAACCCACACATAAAGCAGCATTTCTTAGACCCAGTACTTCCTCATACTGTTAAGTTAAAATATTGTTTTGCAGCAGCTCTGGGATTCATTCACTCACACACATCAGGGGAAAAATGCTCTTCTAAAAACACAAAAGCAAACGGGCCACCACGTCTCAAACACTATTCTCCTTAGAGATATTTCTGTTGGCTTCTCTCTCTTTTTCTAATCATTGCAAGTCCTCAAGATCTGGCGACTGCAAAGGTCACAGCATATGATGGACATGATTTTCATACTCTTCAAAGCACTTGGCCAGGCCCTGAATGGAAGAATCTGCATTTATATGTGTCTCCACTCATTCATTTGATCCCACATCTGACTGCAGGTTCAGGCTCTTTGTAAGTGTAATGGTTCAGTGTATGTGACACACAACTCTGAGAACATTTCGAGGCTACTTGTTTCCCTTCATGTCCAAACCAATTTGAAAAGCAAAATTAAAAATGGATACAAATTTGAAATGTACTATTTCATAAGAAATATTTGTACATACTAGTTTTATAAGTGGTCTTAGTTGAATCCTACAAAAATGTTTACACTACACAGTCAGAAGTGATGACTGAACGACATGAACGGGGTGGTAACATATGTTAAAATACAAACGTTGCCCTTCAAAAGCATTACCAGAAATTAGTTTGACTTGTTTAACACATAACCAATGCTTTCATGTATTCTGTAAACAGCCTGCGTTCTGCTTAAGTCGCAGATTCTGTATGTAATGAATCCCTGCTTCCTTTGATTTCGCCTCACATGTCATATATTCAACATATGTAGGCATGCACAAAAAAGCCTTGCCCACAGACACAGACACACACACACACACACACACACACACACACACACACACACACACACACACACACACACACGCACAGGATGAGCATTTTTAGCATGACATTGAGAATTCCCTTTGATCTTCATGTTAGCAGAAGTCTGAGCTGTTTACTAATCAGCGACTGAGGACGGAAAAGAAAATATGCATGCACTGTATCTCAGCAATACACATAGAGATTAGTGAGTGGGTACAAAGAAATGTTAGTAGGCTACATGGAAATCACTGTGACGATATTCACTGTCATTCTGAATCCTCTCTTATAACCCATGCAATGTCAAATGACGGCAGTCATTAACAGGACTTAAATGCTTAACTTCTGGATCCCAGTCTCCAAAAGAGCGGGAGGAAATACGGTGGGTGTGTTGGAGATTGCAGGGGAGAAGATAGGGGGAGAAGGAGGAGAAAGAGCAAAAAGCAATTAAAAAAAAAAAGTTATGCTTAACCAGTTTTATTAGCTGCTGCCGGTCTCAGATCCCATTGAAACTACTATTTTTGGTTTTCTCATTTCAAAAGGAAAACGTGTGGCTGATTTTCTTGTTATACGAGCCTGTCGACTTTGGCGTTACTTGTTCTGTGGCCATTAAAAGCCCCAAATAGTTTATCGGCCATTAACTAATTGAAGAAACTAATAGTGTTGAGTTTTAAATGATGGATGACAATGAATAAATCATGTAGTGACTATCTCTCCTCAATCTCTGTTATCTACTTCCTCGTTCAGATTTCTTCCCAGATGGACTTCCTGTGTTGCCCTGGAGACCATTCATCACCGTGACAACCATGTAAACCACCTTCAGTTATTGCTTGGGTCTATTATTATAAGAAGAAATGCAGCTCAATGCACAGTACCCTGTGTGTGCATATATGTGTGTTTGTGTGGCCATCCCCATGTTATTTTTAATATACAACTTTACTATTTATACACATTTCAGTTTGGATAAAAAATTATTATTTCTGGTAGTTTTATATGATGTAGGCTACACAAATTTAAAAAAATCTTTAGGCTGTTTTCTTACATGAACACCCCGTACCTCCCTGTTTACAGGTGTCATAGACTAAGCACTCGCCTTCTGGTCTTCTTGACCATGCACAAGCTTCTCCGTAGCTCTATCTCTTACCTTTGCTCTGAAAGTGCAGTGGATTGATGCGTTTAATTGTAAAATGTCCGGCCACTATCCCCCCAAAATAATGTGGAAAACATAGTACTATATAGTGCCATATAAACTGATGGTCATGCATTAAATGAACATTTTCTGACCATAATTCCTCTTGACTGTCACTAATCTTGCACCTGCACTTTCAACTATAAGGAGGCACCCATGTTTTTGTACGCAGTGAAGAGGAGAGAGAGATTTCCAGCCAACTGTATATTCACATATATCTGCACATCCTTTTTTTCCCAGCAAACCTTTCCCAGAGATTCACTCTATGGTGCCAAGCATAGCACTTAATATCACTTTAGCCTACTTTACTGCTGTGTTAAACAGAGGACAGAGCCGTAATGAAAAAAGGGCTATCCTGATTGAAAATGTTGCAACTGCTGGCTGACTTGGACTGAGCATTCTCAAAAATGGTAACTCAGTGTACTAATGACAGCTTTATAAAGGTGGAAAAGGGGCAGAGGTGTTGGACACAGTGGCAGAAACATGCAGCCAGAGCTACGTGGAAACGCACAAGGTGTTAAAGGATGAAAAGAACTGAGACGCTAAAGTACACGTATTCTCATTCGCATTCGCATTCGCATTCGCACACACACACACACACACACACACACACACACACACACACCAGTTGTTCAACTCATTAAAAGCAGTTTCCATGACATTCAGAGCTGTGCATTCAGTAATAAAAAAAGAAAAAGAATCAGGCAATTAAACCAACGAACTGATGCAAACTATATGGAAATTACTTTTTAACACCGTAATACCAAATTAACCAATTTAAAATCATATTTTTGTGATTATATTCATAAAATAATAGGCTAATAATTCAATAGCGAAAAAGATGTGCTAGTGCTTGTACAAGCAAATTGCTGTATGAAACTTTAATGATCACCGATGGGAAAGATGATATTATGTAGTCTGAGAGGTTCATAGGATGCATTGCAAACCCACAATATATAGAGTAGAGCTGTTTGGAGTTAGAGTTGTGATTAGGGTCTACAGTAAATTGAGCCAATGGACCAATGAATTATTGCCACAAAATGCTTATAGTTCAATAGCAACAGTTCTATGATGTAAAATCATTGCTTTTAAAGATGACTACAATGCCCATGTCACCACGTATAGTGGTGTTACTTGCCTCACTTGTAATATATTCATATATCATTAGCTTCTTACTGAAGAGCGAGCTATGTCCTTCTTTATATCATGTTGCGACAGAGGATGAGAGATCATTAGTCAGATACAGAGTTATACTGTATCCCATTAGGATTAAAACAGAGGGTGAACATCTTATTAAGACATTCATAGCAAGTGTACAAAACAAATTGTGTTCAGTATCAGTCCTTATATAATAAACCGATAAAAGTCAACAAAAACAGCTGTTGCTATGCCATTTCAAAGTGAGAGACTTGAAGTGGGATTGTGTCCTAAATAAGACTCAGGACCTTTTTCAGAACAAAATAATGTGAGGAGCTTTTCAGCGTGAGAGCTCATTATTTTCAGGATCAAAAATGTAACTTCAGAGGGATTTTTACTGTATTTATTCTCACAGTTGTTTTCATCAGTTGTTCTAAAGAAAAAGGAAATAATATCTAAGAAAATAAAAAAAAGCAAGCAACCAAACTCAATAGGTAACCTATCAGACATGTAACAAAAAAAAGTTCTTCATACATCTCTATGCTTTCTACTTAGTGTAATATTTTATTTTCTGTATGACACTTTCTGTATTCATTTTGACATGTTTGAAATAAAAATCTAAAGTCTAAATCTAAATGTTATTGATATGGCGGCGAGGGTGTAAAAGTTGTATAGTAGTAGATTCATTAATTTACATGATTGCGCTTCTTAGATACTCTTCACTTTAAAGTTTCATGTATATGAGAGAAAGTGATTTTATTTTGGGGGCTGACGTGTCTGCAGTTTGAAACAAATTCTGTATATTTGAGCCATGTAGTCCACAGAGGAACGAGATGGTATAAAGATCATGTGTTCACATGTACAGGAAACAATAAAAAAAATTAAAATCAATGCTCACATCCAATATGTCAGAAATGATTAATGTCCAAACAGAAATACATTTCAAGATCTCTCAGAAACTAAATGGCTCCTGATAACTGACCTAACCTACATGTATAGCACTGTAAGACCGAAAGAAAAAGATTGGGGATTGAGTCACGATGTTGCTCTGCATTATCTACTGCCCCTTACTCAGATATCTTGAAACACGTCATTCAGTATAGCATGAACATTTACAGCAGAAATAACAATACGAAGTGTTCAGATTCATCTGTATATGAATATATTGTGTACACATATGACTACCTACAGTGTCAATTACAAACTGTGTGGTGTGTGTGTGTGTGTGTGTGTGTGTGCATTGCAACTGATAATTACAGACAGGGTGCAGGTGCTATCTAACCATTTGTTAATAAGATGTTTTCCATGATGGTTACATTGAAGCAGTCAGGTGACCCGTTTCCTCTAACTACCAATTAGAAGAGCAGATTTCTCTCTTCACAGCGAAACACTGCTCTGTAATGTGCCCCCAGACACTTAACTAACCAACCTAAAGTAAAGGAAGAATATCATTTCAAATCCCAACACCTGTCTAGCCACAGACTACATAGCAGACACTCCAGAGACATCTAGCTGAATGTATCACTATTACTCCTGTTATTGCCACTTAAAAATAAAGGAGTGAATATTTACAAATGAAATTCCATGTGTATCAGCTTTTGATGATGAACCCCTTGTTAAATCCAACCAGACAGACATACTGCATAGATAAGCAATAATACACAACATATCATTCACAAGGTATCAAAACGACATGTTATTAGAAGAACAGATTAATATTCTAATATACTATGAGTATGTTTACATGCTCCCTAATATTCCACTATTGGATTTTTTTATTTGACAGGGGTCTCGTCAACAGCAAACGTAGTCTGATTAAGATATGCTGATATAGGTTTAATGAGCATTTTTGGGACATTTATACAGGGCGTTCAGGATATGCATCTCAGTTTGCACACAAGCCAGTCTGTTCTCGTGCTTGGCCATAACAACAGTAGCGTGAAATACACAGCTATTCCAAACCTGCAGAATGGGGGAAACGAGGATACACCACGGGAGCAACATGGCTGCAGTTGGAAAAAGGTATAACGCTGCACGCTCCCTCTCGCTGCATACTTTCTTTAAGTCAAAAACACAGCAAACCTAATAGAAAATAGATCTAAATATAAATAAAAAATAGTATTAGTTGCCTCAGTCTTTTCACGTCTCTTCAGGCTTTGCCAGTGTAAAAAGTTAAGCTTGACTTATTTTTGAAACCATTGTTTTTAATTTATGACCATTAAAAATACACTAATGTAAAGCTTTAAACAGCATCAGAAAAGTGATAACTCAATACATATATAGGTATGTTTATGTGTACATGTATCAGGGTCAATCCTCTTAATACATCTGAGACCACACAGAGGAAAAGGGAAACACAGAAACCCAGACGGACAGAAACTGAAAGGCAGACTGAAGGATACCTCCCACACAGTGTATGTTGTAATGTCTCACACAAGTCCCTAACCTTTGCTGGACTTCCCAGATGAAAAGAGACAAATGGCGGCTGAGAGATGCTCTTAGAAGATGGGCCTCATTCGTTGATAAAAGTGCAATCGGTGTCTTCCTGCTAAACTCAGAAGCATTGATCCCTCACCGAATATTGTTCACCTTGGCGGTTAGCAAAAAGAACATTTTTAGCTGTTACCGCATTCTTTTATGAGCAACATCACAGTGAATCATGGAAGAAAATATATTCATCCACCATTACTGGTCGTTTCTGCTGTGTCACAACAAGCTTTCATTGAGCATCAGCTTCCCCTCCACGATGCACAACAGACCTTTTTTTCTGTTTGCGAGACTCTTCACTGAGAGTTTCAAGAGACTCATCGCTGCTCCGTCTCACCTCGCTTAATTAACAGAGGTAGGGATGCAAGTAAAAATAAACTGGAAGACAGGCATGAAACAGCCAGAAAGGAAAATGAGAGGTACAACAGATCTCGTGGCAACCACAGGCTGTGCTCTTGTTCAAGTCTTCAGATTAGAAAAATACTTCCTCCATCAACTGGATCACCATGGTGATGGAAAAATAGGGGTCTAGCTGGAGAGTAAGGCATAACAGCTACATGTGACGCACATGAATCACACAGCCAGACACATATTCATGCCAAGCTGATTTTTTGAGAGTGGTTTCCTGTACTGAAAATGAATCATTTTTAAATCATGTATTAGAACTATATTTACATCCGAAGCTATTGATTTTTCGAGGCCAGTACTAATGACAATCCCTGAGAGATAAAAAGTATCATAAAACTTGGAAAAGGAAACTGATAAATAATAAATCAAATGTAAAAACACACTACTAGACCCCTGTATTCATGAGACTCTCTGTGTCAGGAAGCGATCAAGTATTAAAACAATTCTCATCTGTTTTATTTGCCTGGCATGATAAGCTGCCATAGCCGTCATTCGGAGGGAAAACAATATTTTGAAGGATTTCTCCAAAGTTTGCAACACTAGCCTCTTGTTAAATTGATATCACTTACCCAATTATTGAGGATGTTTACAAGTGTACTTCAAATTACTGAGACCAACACTTTCATTGCCCACCATGTGAGAAGTTAAACCACTAAAGACGTTAACTCATCGTAACTTATAATGTATTCACTTTGTCATAATTTCAATATAATAATGAGAAAATGTAAGAAGAATCATGATTGCATAATGTCATAACAGCTTTTTATATTTTTTTATGATATATGATGATAAGCTAAGTTTAAAACAATATTGAATAATGTAATATAGTCTGCAAATAATGTAGTGTATGAAATATGATAATAATCTGCAAAGTAACAAGTAAATAAAGGTATGAAATTGATGTAATGGAGAAAAATGTTAACTATTTCCCTCTTACTCCCTGTGGAGAATAAATATAAACGTATTCAAAATTGTACTTATCTACAGCACCTTTACAGTATAACTTTATACCACTGAATTTCTTGAAAAGTGTGTGAGATTGTGAGATGGGTTTTGTGGTGGGTGCTAGGTAGAACTTATAAAGGTTGCACTAGCCAGGTGATAGTAAACATGCAGTGTGGCTGGACCCTCTGTAAGTACAAAGGAAAAAAACAATAGAGGACAGTTATTTCAGCTGAGAATGCCAAACCGCCTGTCAGCCGTTGGCCTTCAGTGGGACTATGGACTCCGTCCTTACTCAATGACAGAAGATGCAAATATACTATAACACTGAGCCAAGCCAGAGACCACCCTGGAGACAGACACAAAGTCAGTGTGTGTTTGTTAGAGGGAGAGGCTGACAGCAAGAACAAGAGTGGTGTATAGTGAAAAGTTACAGTCATTCATAGGTCAGGATGTGGTCCAGAGAGGAAAGAAGAGAGTACAAAGAAAAGAAGAAGAAATATTTGTGGTTGTTTTAAAAAAAATGTTTTCATGTGTATTCAAATGTGTTCTTCCTAACAAGTAAACTGGGATTCAGCCAATCTGAGAAATGTTAATTTAGTTATGTTTTAGTGTACAGTAATGGAACCTTTTTGTGTGGGTATATCATATAGATCACTTGACATGAAGAATGTAAATTACAGAAAAAAAACCTGAGGGCATATTAGACGCATGGATCTTTTAAAAAGATGAATAGGCCAGCTTGATCCAAAACGACATTACCTCGAAGCATTGGTTGTCTGGTGAAAGGTTTGTAAAATATTTTCATTTTATTATTTATAAACTGTGATACTGTGCCCTCTTGTAATATCACTTATTTTATCTTTTCCTCAGTATATGTGAATGTTCATGACTTCTTTCTTAATATGCACTGTCAATTACACATAAGCTTTCTTTTTGTGTTTTTCCATGTGTTGGTGTTGACATGAACATGTCGTGATTGAAGCTTATTTTTGCTTCTCTGATGATGTAAATTCTAAAACTGCTCAGCTTAAACAAAATGCATTCTAGCACAAGTGGGATGAAACTACAAAATAAACACGGGTGATGAATAAACATCAGATATTTGAATTTTAAGATGTCCAGTGTAAAATAACCCTAAATCAAAAATGTTTTTGAATTACTATAATATTAAAGGTTTCCTTAACATTAAAAAAGTCTTAATATATTTTATACTACAACCACAATGTGAATGTAAGCATTTAGGAGCAGTGAGCATCTGATATAGAGCACGTGGAGAGCAGTTTGGGGTTCAGTGCCATGTTCAAGGGCACCTTGGCAGTGCCCAGGAGACAAACTGGAACATCTCCAGCTACCAGTCCTCTCGCAGTACTTCTAGGTCTATGCAGGGAACTTGAACGGTGACTCTCTTGATCACAAGCCAGTCCCCCACGGAATGAGTTACCGCAGCCTTAAGATACAACATTTTCAATAGACAGAGGGCTCGGCCTCATCCTCACACATTCCACTTCCCGCTGACTGCTATTCTAACATATAATATGCTGATATGAAAAAAAGCAGGGACGAGTAAATGAAAACCTTGATAGAAATGCGGGTCAAATACTTGAGAGGAGGCCGTTTACCTGTCGAGGGAGTGTGAACATTTCACCAGTGGTGACCACAATTGTTTCCCATCATCGTTTTGCTGCTGGTACGAATTTGGCACAGGTTTCTTTCTGTAGGCTGTGTAACAAACTTACTTAGAGCTGCTGTGAATGCCATATATGGTGTTTGGATTAAGGTTGGATTATCTGCTCAGCTCCATAACCCTTACTTTCTCTCTGCTTATTCTCGTAAACTCCACACAGCAATATATTTATGATAGTGCCGGTTGGACTTCCCCACCTTCTCCCTCCTTTGGCTGTATGGTACACTTTTGCTAGCATTCAATGCATTGTTTTCATTGACAGAGACACATGTTGTGACATGAGTGGATTGATGGATTGATGGATGGATGCATGTACGGATAGATAGATGGCTCTATCTAGGTTTAATCACACAGTTGGCAGCTCAGCGACCTTAATTTACAGAAATCTTCACTACCCAACAGGTAATGTGAATGTACAAATATAGCATTATGTATTGTTAACATGACATTGTCAATATTTATAAGCAGAATATTGATACACATGCTTGAAATTTTGACTTCCACTACATGTCATCATACCAAATTTCAAGTCAAAACAAAATATTAACACAAATAAGGTTCCCAGCTTTAAAGTAGACAACACACCAACAAAAAGGTAGAAAACCATTTTACTGAATGTGCAGACGAGAGAGAACACGTGCAGAGAACATCTGCTTGCCTGTTCTCCATGACAGGAAGATGAGATGAATACCTAAACCCACTTATAAAGCTCAAAAGCTTATGTCACAGATAGCTTCTGAACCACAAAGATGTAAGGGAACAAGGTATGTAGATCACTCTGTCACGGACAGATATGCATTACTGCCGCAGCTCCAGATTGTCTGCACATTCAATGAATTTTTTTCTCCCTCAGCAAATTCATCTTTTGCCAATCTTATAGTCCAAAAAGAAGCTGTAAATAAACGATAGCTCCAAAGTCTGACACTGGCAACGTTCGAGTGCTGCTGATCAACGTCTCGGTATATTAATGGACTACATGTGTGTACATGTCACACACATATACACACATCTATATACACAAAGCAGGTGCATGCACAGTACACAACTGCATGCGTAACACACAGTCATCACACATCGAACCACAAGTGTGCATAAAGCACAGGACAATAGTCATAGCATACACACAAACGCACACACACAAGGTTATAAAACACAGCATCTAGGGCAACAGGTGGTAAAGCTCAAGCGCTCCAAAGTGCTGATCTCTTTTCACCTAGATACAGTCACTGTAAGAGACATTTCTGTCTGTGTGCAAGTCTTTCTTTGTCCTTATCCCTACTGGCCGAATGCCCTTCAGTCTGTTGGTTTCTTTACCCTGCAAGTGGTCTTGACAGCAATCAACGGAGTATAAAGCTCAGTGTGTGTGCAAAATAGTTTTTTGTGCGTCTTTGTGTGCTTTAAATGGCATGGTGCACCATCTCACAAATGAATCATTGCTACACCTTTGCAAAAACTGAAATAAAAATTACAAAGTTGCTCACTTATTAGGAACTTAATTTCAATTGATAAAGCACAGATTTTCAAACGCCCGACTGGAGCTCAGACACATTAACAATTCGCAGTGATCACTTAAAATCATTAAGACACTCCTTTGAAATGCTGTCCCAATAATTATTGTAATTATTGTTGACATCTTCCTTAGACAGGTGTCAGTTCACACTTAGAGATGCACACAAACAAGGACAGATGTGCAAACAGGGATATAAACTCATAAATCCATATATTAGCAGATCCCGGTGTCATTCACATTAACAGTTCATAAATAAGAACAAGTCTACAAACACTCGATTCATAGGTCTACTTCCATTGCTCATGGACAACATGCATCAGGTACACACACTTAAGGCAAATGACAAATATTCTACTGCACAGCCATGCGTTGGTGCTTACAATGTCAGTGTGGTTATTTGTATGTCTGCATATGTGTGACAAATCATTGTATGAACACATACCCGTGTGTTTTCTGGAGATCAAGCATGAGTGTGTGCGCAAGCTGTCTTTTTGGGATGAGACAGCAATTTATCGCAATGAATCGCACCCCCTGATGGTGTTCGACCTCAAGCAGAAAGAACAGAGGGAAAGGAGAGAGACAGGCGGGCAGTGTGGGCCTCATGGGCACCTCTCCGTGGGCGGTCCCCATGCCTGCACCCTGGCTGATAACAAGGGAGGGAAAGAAAGGAGGGACTTGAGGAGAGGTGGAGGGGGACGAAGAGAGAAGAGAGACACGTGTGGCTGCGTACCACACAACACCAGATGACTTCGGTTTTTCCTTTCCTGTATGTCATATTAAGACACAGTTTGACAACTTCAAATTCATTGTCACGTGTTCTCTGCAGTACACATTTAGCATCAAACGTATTCTTTAATGCCTGGCTACCTATAGCTGAAGGATTTCATTGTGTTCAAGGTTAGAAAAACCTTCTTCTCCAGAACCTGTGTTTGTCACATGCATATCATGTGTGGTGTTTGTTCCTTCCAGCTTGATGTTTTTTAGGGCATAGACTTTCAAGCAATTTGAATCTTTCGGCTTATTTTTGATTGCTTGAACACAACTGCTATTGATAGCTATAATGTGCAGTTCGTTGGCTGTTTTTTGATTGTTGCCTAGCAACACCAAGATGCCTATGTCTGCAATAGTTTGTAAGTGTTCTGGGCATGACTGATGTCAAGAAAAAAGAAAATAAAAAGGAAACATCCTTTCCTTTAGCCATCCAGAGTAATGACCACCTTAATCTTTATTCCTTGGCACTTCTTTATGCAGCCTCACATCCTCTTTGTTTTTAATCAGAACACATCTCTGCTTTCGACAACTCAAGAGACAGTACTCAACATGAAGAAAAATACTCACTTCTCTGTTCTTTGACATTTTATTCTTTTTGACTCTTTTGCATGCACTCCCGTTCTGCACTTCATCTTAAATCAACATATCCTGCTTTACGTGAGATTAATCTGTTAATCTTCTGTTTGAATTTCCATTCTTGTTTCTTGTATTTCTCCTTTTACTCTCATTGAATTTTTCCCATCAGCCCTTTTGTTGATCATAGAAAATATTTGTTGAAGATATGTATTATAGCAGCTGGGAAAGCTGAGCACCAAAACATTGTAATGATAATGCGGGAAAAGTCCATAACAGAATAAAAGTCACTCCTAATATCATTAACATGTTGTCATCATGACATTGAGTGTGTTTAAAGTTCCATTACTTTAGTAGAAGCTAGTGGAACTCTAGATCAGCAAAACTCATTCAAGGGTACCGAGAAACAGCAGGGCCTATAAATGCATTAAAACATGTCTTTTTAGCTAAATCATAGTCACACCGGATTATCAATGGTTTAATTATTTGGGGTTTAAATGTTAGAGTTTCCATTGGCCACTTTGTTGTATATTAGATAAGGAGTTAAAGGCACTACAATGAAATAACTGATTAAATATTTAACTCAATCAATCATCAGAATAACAAAAAAATAATAATGTGCCCCACTTGGAAAAATCCTCATCCATTAAGTGGTTTTGGTTAGTTGTTCTATAATCCCTCCTGTTTTCCTTTGAGGATGTGTGTGTGTGTGTGTGTGTGTGTGTGTGTGTGTGTGTGTGTGTGTGTGTGTCTGGGTGTCTCACGCATATTAGTCAGGTCAACAGGAAGGCATTACATATTCATGAAATTACCAAATTATGAAAATGGAACATGAGTCAATGCTGGGATGAAAGAAAGCCAGCCTTCCACGGCTTCAAAGCTCCCATCTGAAACTAGTTATAATCTCAACGCTTGGTGTGTGTGTGTGTGTGTGTGTGTGTGTGTGCATGGTCACACTGGATATGAGAAGAGAGAGAGAGACAGAGAGAGAGAGACAGAGAGAGAGAGAGAGAGAGAGAGAGAGAGAGAGAGAGAGAGAGAGAGAGAGACAAGAGCTGACCTTTAGTGAATTATGTCCCTCTCTGGACAGACTTGTAGAGAAGCATCATGTTTGGCAACTGAAGAAAAGACAAAGACAACAGACACAAAGAGCAGGAAAAGGCAGAGTCTTGGGTACATTAGAGGCAAGGAACAAGAGGGATATAGTTAAAGGAAGATGAAAGTAAAAGGACACAGGAATGCATTACATATATACAGTAGATAGTAAGGACCATATACGATTAGGGTGGGGAGGGGGCTCAACTATTAGCATATTAACTCTTGGACTCCAAAAGCAAAACTTATTTTGTGATATCCATATTCTAAAAAGTACAGTAGAATATATTTGAATAAAATTGATTTATATTTAGGATTACATTATGTGCTGGCAGAAAACTGGGAACCTGTAACTCTACTGCTGCCATAGTGAAAGTGGAAAAGCAAGGCGCTGATATAACCAGAGTGGTGGACGTTGTTATACAGATTGATGAATATTGTAGGGAATATTTTCAATTAATTGATAGGACTCCTTCAGCATGCAGACATACGTGAAAGTATGAGAAGTGTAGCTGAACAGAAGCAGTGGTGATGGTCTGTATGTATAGGAATGTATATGTATATTAATCGGTGTGTATGTATTTGAGTTTACATTAACACCAAGGTTAAAATAATCTTGTACCTTTAGATCTATTTGTATGGGCATCGTCCTCTGCAAAGCAGATTTCAGAATGCAAAAAAGCAGCTGAAGAAATGGAGAAGGAGATGAAATGCACCTTCTTGATCAAAGCTGCACCACTGATGCAGCACCAGACAGAGAGAGACTTGCTCAAAAATGAGGCGTCTTCTAGTCGTTCCGCCTGGACATGCTCCGGCTCATGCTTCCTCCCACCGAGATATCATACTCGGGCTTGTAAGCCTACGAAACTTCATGCCATCGTGGTTAGCTGGCCAAGCCCGTCTGGCCCCAACCACCTAACAAACAATGGCGTCAGTGGCAGGAGGGGTTGTGGGGAACAAATAAGAACAATCAACAACCTCCCACCCCTTGGCTCCAGTTTGGAACTCAGTCACAATGAGAGCCAAACTGTCCCCAGGCTGGATGGGCAAAACTCTGTTGTCACACATTGCTTCCCACAGTGCTCAAGGCGTCGTCAGTGATGCACCTGCTAGCTACAACGTCGGCGAGCCAGTCCCCCTGGGACCACTCCACATAAGATAAATCCAGAGGTGATTCAGTCGCATCGGTTTCAATCCAGTTTGGCACAAAAGGTGAATAGATCTGGCAAACTGGAAAATATAGCATCCTCAAGAGAGTAACGTCATAGATATCACTGTACAGAGACATGTCAATTAAATGTGCCACTCCAGGAAACAGAAGAAACCCCATGCATTCACATAAGGAGCTGTCCATGGTGCTGAAAGTGCTAAAGAAACAGACATGTCATGGTGAGAAGAGACAACAAAACAGTGGCCCGAATGCTAGAAAAAGCCCCCAAAGCACTTGCTCTTAGTACTACGTTTCTGAGTTAAAGCCTTATTTGAGTGCTTATGCAGCGCTGACCCACAACGTCGGCTTGCTTAGGTCATGCTGTCCTGGCTTTCTATTAGTGAGGATGGACACAATCATTTTACAGCCAAATCTCTTTTTCACACCTTAACGTCTTAATAAACTCCTTACATTGAGACGTTTCTCCTTCCGCCTCATTATAATGAGGTAAAAAAAAGTCTCACTGACTCTGCCCAGTGCACACATTCTGTGTGAGACAGCTTTAAGCTCGTCCACAGCTCTCCTCAGAGGGATGGTAGTGGCAGACATCTGTGCAGTGGCATCCTGGGCCTCCTTTTCGTCCATTTCTTTGAGACGTCTCAAAGCCGTCATCCTTTTTCAGTGTAATGTGTTTGATGGCAGATGAAGCGTTTCCTGATCTGGTGTTTTTAAGTACAGAACTATGGTTGCACGGCTGTAATATATTGCAATTTTCACAACTGTGCATGTGTGTGGAGATAAATCAATGGCGGCAGCTCTTTGAGGCCTCTACCCATACCCATAGAAGCTGTGGTTACAAAGTTAACTAAGGTTCTAAAGGTTGAACTATAAATCTATCTGTAATCTATGCTGAGAAAGTTAATCTTGTCAGGTACAGTAGCTTCTTTTTTGATTCTTAAATTAGCTCAATTTCTTAGAAAAGAAAGCCTGTGTAAAGGTTATGTTTACATATGTATTCCTACAGTGGTATAACCTTCATATAAAACTTTACTCCCCATTTCCCTGCGGTTTCTTTTCCAAATTCTTTCCCAGTTCTGAATGAAGGTGTTTCTGTCATTCACAAGTGAATACCACCCCTATGCAGTCACCTCGCTGCACCCTCTATGGTTATAAATCAAACATGACGCTCTTTAAATAGGGGAATTAATTATTTACACTTCAAGCCAAAATACCTTGAAGAGGAAGGAAAAAAATACTGACACACAATAAGTCATTTTCAGGCCGGAGAGGCTGGCACTCTATTACCATAGTCTAGATTTATAATGCTCTCATAAGAGTCAAGCCACCAATGGAGATACTTTGGTCAGGCAGTGGTGTGTTCCCTGTTCTACTGCACCTTATCTACAACAGAAAAGTAGCTGTCAGATCTAGTGACTGAGAGAATTTTGCCAGTTTGTGCCGTAGGCACCATGCTGTTACATCTTCTCTTGAACAGGAAGTGTGGCAAATATGTAACACATTTATCCACAAGATCGCCATGCTGAGATGTCAGCTGGCAAGAAACTACATGTTACCTAGCAACGACAGAGCAGAACTGTGAAGAATACATTGAGGTAAATAAACTAATTCCACCAATGGCGTTGATGACAGTGTCTCATATGAGCACTGGGCCTCTTAAGGGACGGGAAGACGTAGGTTTGTCCTGATAAATGCGGATTTCTTAAAGTAACATTCATTGCTTAAGCAGGTCCGTTTATAAAAGCGCTTTCATTATTTGCAACTGTGGGAGTGTCAGTGCTGGAAGGTAACAACAGTGCTGACTTTGCCTGAGATATGCTTTCAGTGATTCATTTATTCAGAGAACTGGAAAGTGGCTATTAAGTGGAGGGACGTACCAGAAGCTGTAACAATGGTTGTCAGTAGGAAAAGCATAGAACATTATTATAGAAAGCCTATAGTCAAGAAGATGAAAGCGACAATTACTGTTTTATAGCAGCAGGAAAGAGGAGGAAGACATGCTCATTCTTAATTGAAAATGAGGTGTTTGAAGATATATATTGACCGATAATAGATATGTAGTCCTTGTCCAAGCAGTCCTTAGTATATACAGTCCAAAAAATTGGAGCCAAGCCTGGAATTGCCTCTATTTCGGTAAGTATAGGATATGGTATTCAAGTTTTGTTTGGTGCTTTATATTTGATTTGTTGATTTAGGTGTTTATGTGAGATCTCCATGACTTTGCACTCATTTGACCATCATTCTCTCAAATCCTGATGTGTAAGAGTTGTATGGAGGCTCAATAATCTTGTTCAAACACAAGCGATACACATCATGTCCATGTCTTTGAAAGGTAACATGCAGCGCTCCTTTACATCAGGTCATGTTGCTTTAAGCGGCTCATTCTGGGTGACATTGCCTGCTGCTTGTAAAGTCTGTAAAATTATTTCACGTTAGGGCGGAAATACCACCAGTGTTTACGCTACATTCTGTTGTGGTGTGCCATGGCAAAATCTTTACCACCGCAGCAAGAAAAAACTGATGAACCAGAGAATTACACCATAACTTTGTGATTCAAGTTCTTGAATCTTTTCTACACTTCAGTCTCACTCATCCACATATGTATGTATGTAATACCATCTCAAAGCAACTAATCCAGAAAGTCATTCGCTTATAACAGGGTTTATTGTTTTATTTATTTATTCATTTATTTTGTCTTTTAGCAAAATAAAGCTGGGTGATTGACTTTTGGGAAAACTGGTTTAAATAAAATAAAATTGCATTCATTCAATTGGTAAGTTAAGTGTCCTATTACATTTTCACACCAGTAATAGAATCACAGCTTCAAGCTAGTACTGTAGAATAATGCATGATGCCTTCAGCACCACATATGACGTACTGTACAGTATGTCTCAGTGATGCACTGTTTATGCAAATCGGGCAGGCTGGGGCTTGTTGTAAAGAGCCAGAGAAATATTCTTCCTTGACTGTGTGGGTGTTTTATAAACACAATACAGAAGTACTTAAATTATTCTTGTCAACTTTACAGTCAGATCAATAGAAATCATCCTCCCTGTAAAACATAAATAAATAAATGTAATCCATTTATGGCTCTGCAGCAGGTAATTAAAACCAACCAGAACATCGGTACCGATCCAATGAGCATCAGCAATATCGGTGAGGTGAGGTGCCTGCGTAGAGCCCAACGGGAATTAAAAGACAATACCTACCCCATTAACAGCCTATTTACCCTGCTGCCATCTGGCAAGTATCCACTGTCTTACCACCATGTAGCAGACTAGCCATAGGTCCTAGCTTGCTTAGCTTAGCTTCACTCTTGTCTCCAAACCAAACACTTTTCTGATGTTGAGTTTATTCTGTCATATGCCATTCAATGCGGCAGTAGTAAAATATGAAAGAACAACAAAGTAAGATGAAGTGAAATTTATGGGGACTACAACAGCTTTAAAAAGGTCACTATTACTACTAAATCTTAGAGGAGCAAATGATGGCGATACATCATACGTACACACTGTAAAAGAGCAAATTGTGTATCAGAATGACCGTGCTGTTTCTATGGCAACAGAATGCATCAGGTCTCAGTACAACAGTAGCTGTGTTCGAAATCGCCCCCTATCACGGATATAGTGCACTATATAGTGTGTTCGCCATTTTGTAGTGTTGTTCGAATTCTCCGTGGCTGATTTCATCCACTATGTAGTGGACGACAAAATACCCACAATGCACCGCAACATTGAGTGAACAAGCGATGTACACTACATTGTGCTCCCGTATCCCACAATGCAATGCTGCCGTGCCGATACACAAGTAGCCGATAGCTACGAGCTAAATAGCTACTGACAACTAGCTACTTAGCTACGAGCTAAATAGCTACTGACCACTAGCGTTAGTTCGCACGCGCTACGTATCTTACAGCTTGTGCGCAACCCTGAGCATTTACAGCTCATGACGAGGACACAAAACAGTAGCTGACAAAACCAAACTCACACACCATTGATATGTCAACAGTTTATTGACCAAGAAACACAACCGCCATGAAGAATCACATCTTTATACCGTCAGGTATGTTTACATGATGCTCGGCGCGCCCACTCACGTCACATGAGTATCTGGCGCATCTGCTGACGTAACCACGTTCAGAAAATGACCCGTGTAGTGTCCGAATTCTCCTCCCGTCGTACCCTACATCGTGTACATGATGTAGTGCACTATATCATATACACGATGTAGGGGATAGGGAGTGAGTGAATGAGTGAATGATTTCGAACACAGCTACAGAAGAGAGGAAACACGTGATTAGCCTTTTGCCAATCTACAGTATCAGTGTAAACAGTATGGATGATAAAGGAGGAGGCAGAATAATGAACCATTTTATATTTATGAAATAGATCTATTGACTCAAAGTCAGTGTCAGCATCGGCAACACAAAGTGGGATTAAAACAGCTGCACTCGCAACTGGGGTTCACTGAACACACATTACTGAAAAACACAACGAACAGCAACGCACCACGCAAACCGTGCAACAGTTTGCCTGCGCTCACCTGATTATGCCTTACACTATTCAAAATACAGACCATAATATTGACAAAACATATGAAAGCAATAATTTGCACATTTGTGCCTTCACCCACCCACTCACAGGCAAACATTGCAGTCAACGCTCACACATTCATACATACATACATGTGCTGGCACAACAGAGGATGAATTTATCATTTCATTCTGTAGAAATTAGGTTAGTTATGTTTCAAGCTATTTGTGCAGGGAGTGGGGAAAGAGATTAGACACATGAGTCACTAGCTCTGGGATATCAAAGCGCCTGTTGACAGCAGTGAGCGATCGCCTGAAGAAGATGAGTACCTTTTTTCCAAAATGACATTTTCTTGGCAGGCTTAGGCGTCAGGTTGCAATATTCCACTTTTTCTATGTTCCAGAGAACCACTTTCTTGTTTTTTGTGTTGTGTTGGGATGGTTATTATTATTATCTCTTTAGCTCGCACCAAACTGACTCACCAAACTGGAAAGGAACATAAATATCAGCACAACAGGATTCCTCTCTCCAGCAGCAGGTGTCCAGTGTTGCACTTACTGGGAAGAGCCGAGTGAACTCCTCTGGCCTCAGCAGGTGTTTCATACTACTTTTAATGAGAAACTGACTATAAGTCGAACAAACTCATAACCAGGGTCTTATGGTCACATTCCCTTTGCAACATTTTTTTTTTTCCACCCAAAAGGTCAGTACAAGAAATTCCATCCATCCAACCATCGTCTACCGCTTATCCTGTATTCAGGGTCCCAGGGGGGCTGAAGTCAATCGTATGAGAAATTCCATTTACGTTAAATCAATTAGTGCAAAAGTCCTTTAATTTAGGTGGAAGTAAATATACACTGCATTAAAATGATCAGTATGTGCTTTGCATGTGTCACACAGTACTTACTATTATTACTATTATGCAGGATTATGCACTTTGACTGTGTTTCTGAAGGTTGACTTCATGGTGCAAGGATATTTACCCATGCATGAATCCATCATGGGATTTTTTTGGTATAATTACAAGTCATTTTTTATTAGATTATACAAATATACACCCATAAAATAAAATATTCTTGTCACTTTAGCATTTGAGCATGGGTGTAGAATGTTTTACATGACAGTTTAAAGTTTACATTAGTTGAAGAGTAAAAGAAAAGAACTCATATAGGGAAAAAATGTGTGTCTGAATGATGTTTTCTTCTTGAATGTGGCTTTTTAGTCCATGTGTTTACATTGCGAAATCTAACTGTTTTGGATCTTTAACACACCCACAACAAAATACTTCAGTCCATTGGAAACTATAAACACATCACCAGTTCATGCTGTGATTTGTTGTTACATTTGATTTGACATTTAATGGCTCTAGGAGGCATTCATCTCTGTTGCCAAGGGGAATTTTTGCTGTTTCTCTCTGCCCTCTCTTCACATTTTGTCAAAATGTGAAGCTCTGTCAGGGTTACCACTTCAGCAAGTCAAGTGTTCTGTCTGTTTAATATATAATGAACACAGACGTTAAATTAAAAATAAACTTCTTCTGTTGCAGCATACACAAAAGACTGTGATAAGCCCAGAGATGAACAAAGAGAATCATTGTAACTGATTGAAATAATGTCTGAATATTTTACTCTTTTTGTTTCTGATGTGATTCTTTACATGCACATTTAGAAAGTCATTGTAGGTACTTAATATATAAACACTGCAACCAGAAGAGACACGAGAGGGTGGTGCTAAGTATAACCGAACACTGAATAACGCCACCAAAATTTAACTATTACCTTTTATGAACCATCTCAAGCAGATGCACAATCATTTTTTTAACTGACAATTCAAAAGAAAACGTTTGATTCAGACAAGATGACTATATACGGAAATGCTTACAAAAATGTTTTACTTTGTGCAATTCTTGGAAAGGCTCCATGGGAAACGATAAATATGGATCTGCAGACGGCTGGAAAGAAGTGGACAATGTGGTCTGTTCTGCAGAGAGGTTCTGGTTTATTTATGTCACCACACAGTCTGCCAAGCCTGCAGTTAGGCACCACATGTATATTATTAGCCCTATAATGATCAAATAAACTCACTATAGTTTATAACTGTGGGAGACAAAGATCATGAAGTGCTCAAACTGCAAGATAGCTGACTAGAGTATCTCAGATAACAGAAATCCATCTAAATATACAGACAGCTTTGTTGATTTTTCAGGCAATTAATCATCATCGCATCACAATATCCCTCAAAGTCAACGTCAAATCACATGTGTAGTGGCAAAGCACCTCAAACCTGTTTATTCCTTTAAGCTTTTCCAGTTTCAGATTTTCTTCACCACTTGAAGAGTGCAGGTGCCTGAACATGAAATGTAGCTTTTACTCTAAAACGAAAATGGCTGTTTAAACAATTGATAAACTTTGGATCCCTGTACAAATATAAATTGCACAAGATTTTCCTTTGCATCTCAAAGCAAATCTACTTGCCAATTCATCCCTCCAAAATGAAATATAAAAAATCATGATAGGATTTAGGATTTTAAATCTTACACCCATTGAAGGTACAGCAGGCAAACACCAGCCATTTTAACATTCTGAGACAGAGCTGCAGATGATTAATGTGCTGCTCCTAATGAATAAATAAATACAAAATATAAAGACAGGGATCCGAATGAAGGAGAGGATTTTGCACATTTCTTAATTAGTTTGTCAATCAACATAAAATGGCAAATATAATCCCATCCTTAGTTTGGTTCCCAGGGGTGGATCTTTGTAAACCATTGTTCACATTTTCACTCAGGTTTTTGGCCTTTGTGGCTCATTGCCTGTACTGCAAAGGAGGATTTGAATTGGTAAGAAATGTAATTTGATAATGAACAAAATTCATCAAATCGCTAAGAGCCTTTATTCTGTCTTCATGGATGGACTCATCTATTATGTAGAGATCCATGAGTCTGAAGAGAGAGGGAGGAGAGAGTAGGAGGTAGAGTGAGATCGAGAGAGAGAGAGACAGAGAGAGAGAGGATAAACTGAATGAGATAGATCAGGAGGAAGATATTTTGCGAGATTTGTGGTAATTAGATGGATTAATGAATCAGAGACAATCCCACTAAATGGAGATTAATACCCGTGACGTGGCCATCATGTTATGTATTTATCAATGTCAAGCAAGTATTTTAATAATAAGCCAGAGATCTGGCCCTGTCCCTGTAGCTAATAATACATCTAATTCCCAAAGTAACAGATAATCTGGTTGAAGAAGTGAGGGGACTCATTAGAGAATCTGAGCGAGAAAGAGAGAGAGAGGTTGTTAGAAAGTAGTCAATGGTCTCTGACAGGATTTAATTATAATCATCTTTAGCCAATGATTTATGTTAGTAGACTTCACGCTAATCTGTGTGTGTGAATCAGATTTGGTTTTGTTTTTTTGCACAGTTTTGACACCTGCAGTATCTTCCACTTTCATTCTGTAGAAATTAGGTTAGTTATGTTTCAAGCTATTTGTGCAGGGAGTGGGGAAAGAGATTAGACACATGAGTCACTAGCTCTGGGATATCAAAGCGCCTGTTGACAGCAGTGAGCGATCGCCTGAAGAAGATGAGTACCTTTTTTCTAAAATGACATTTTCTTGGCAGGCTTAGGCGTCAGGTTGCAATATTCCACTTTTTCTATGTTCCAGAGAACCACTTTCTTGTTTTTTGTGTGGTGTTGGGATGGTTATTATTATTATCTCTTTAGCTCGCACCAAACTGACTCACCAAACTGGAAAGGAACATAAATATCAGCACAACAGGATTCCTCTCTCCAGCAGCAGGTGTCCAGTGTTGCACTTACTGGGAAGAGCCGAGTGAACTCCTCTGGCCTCAGCAGGTGTTTCATACTACTTTTAATGAGAAACTGACTATAAGTCGAACAAACTCATAACCAGGGTCTTATGGTCACATTCCCTTTGCAACATTTTTTTTTTCCACCCAAAAGGTCAGTACAAGAAATTCCATCCATCCAACCATCGTCTACCGCTTATCCTGTATTTAGGGTCCCAGGGGGGCTGAAGTCAATCGTATGAGAAATTCCATTTACGTTAAATCAATTAGTGCAAAAGTCCTTTAATTTAGGTGGAAGTAAATATACACTGCATTAAAATGATCAGTATGTGCTTTGCATGTGTCACACAGTACTTACTATTATTACTATTATGCAGGATTATGCACTTTGACTGTGTTTCTGAAGGTTGACTTCATGGTGCAAGGATATTTACCCATGCATGAATCCATCATGGGATATTTTTTGGTATAATTACAAGTCATTTTTTATTAGATTATACAAATATACACCCATAAAATAAAATATTCTTGTCACTTTAGCATTTGAGCATGGGTGTAGAATGTTTTACATGACAGTTTAAAGTTTACATTAGTTGAAGAGTAAAAGAAAAGAACTCATATAGGGAAAAAATGTGTGTCTGAATGATGTTTTCTTCTTGAATGTGGCTTTTTAGTCCATGTGTTTACATTGCGAAATCTAACTGTTTTGGATCTTTAACACACCCACAACAAAATACTTCAGTCCATTGGAAACTATAAACACATCACCAGTTCATGCTGTGATTTGTTGTTACATTTGATTTGACATTTAATGGCTCTAGGAGGCATTCATCTCTGTTGCCAAGGGGAATTTTTGCTGTTTCTCTCTGCCCTCTCTTCACATTTTGTCAAAATGTGAAGCTCTGTCAGGGTTACCACTTCAGCAAGTCAAGTGTTCTGTCTGTTTAATATATAATGAACACAGACGTTAAATTAAAAATAAACTTCTTCTGTTGAAGTATACACAAAAGACTGTGATAAGCCCAGAGATGAACAAAGAGAATCATTGTAACTGATTATGAATATTTTACTCTTTTTGTTTCTGATGTGATTCTTTACATGCACATTTAGAAAGTCATTGTAGGTACTTAATATATAAACACTGCAACCAGAAGAGACACGAGAGGGTGGTGCTAAGTATAACCGAACACTGAATAACGCCACCAAAATTTAACTATTACCTTTTATGAACCATCTCAAGCAGATGCACAATCATTTTTTTAACTGACAATTCAAAAGAAAACGTTTGATTCAGACAAGATGGCTATATACGGAAATGCTTACAAAAATGTTTTACTTTGTGCAATTCTTGGAAAGGCTCCATGGGAAACGATAAATATGGATCTGCAGACGGCTGGAAAGAAGTGGACAATGTGGTCTGTTCTGCAGAGAGGTTCTGGTTTATTTATGTCACCACACAGTCTGCCAAGCCTGCAGTTAGGCACCACATGTATATTATTAGCCCTATAATGATCAAATAAACTCACTATAGTTTATAACTGTGGGAGACAAAGATCATGAAGTGCTCAAACTGCAAGATAGCTGACTAGAGTATCTCAGATAACAGAAATCCATCTAAATATACAGACAGCTTTGTTGATTTTTCAGGAAATTAATCATCATCGCATCACAATATCCCTCAAAGTCAACGTCAAATCACATGTGTAGTGGCAAAGCACCTCAAACCTGTTTATTCCTTTAAGCTTTTCCAGTTTCAGATTTTCTTCACCACTTGAAGAGTGCAGGTGCCTGAACATGAAATGTAGCTTTTACTCTAAAACGAAAATGGCTGTTTAAACAATTGATAAACTTTGGATCCCTGTACAAATATAAATTGCACAAGATTTTCCTTTGCATCTCAAAGCAAATCTACTTGCCAATTCATCCCTCCAAAATGAAATATAAAAAATCATGATAGGATTTAGGATTTTAAATCTTACACCCATTGAAGGTACAGCAGGCAAACACCAGCCATTTTAACATTCTGAGACAGAGCTGCAGATGATTAATGTGCTGCTCCTAATGAATAAATAAATACAAAATATAAAGACAGGGATCCGAATGAAGGAGAGGATTTTGCACATTTCTTAATTAGTTTGTCAATCAACATAAAATGGCAAATATAATCCCATCCTTAGTTTGGTTCCCAGGGGTGGATCTTTGTAAACCATTGTTCACATTTTCACTCAGGTTTTTGGCCTTTGTGGCTCATTGCCTGTACTGCAAAGGAGGATTTGAATTGGTAAGAAATGTAATTTGATAATGAACAAAATTCATCAAATCGCTAAGAGCCTTTATTCTGTCTTCATGGATGGACTCATCTATTATGTAGAGATCCATGAGTCTGAAGAGAGAGGGAGGAGAGAGTAGGAGGTAGAGTGAGATCGAGAGAGAGAGAGACAGAGAGAGAGAGGATAAACTGAATGAGATAGATCAGGAGGAAGATATTTTGCGAGATTTGTGGTAATTAGATGGATTAATGAATCAGAGACAATCCCACTAAATGGAGATTAATACCCGTGACGTGGCCATCATGTTATGTATTTATCAATGTCAAGCAAGTATTTTAATAATAAGCCAGAGATCTGGCCCTGTCCCTGTAGCTAATAATACATCTAATTCCCAAAGTAACAGATAATCTGGTTGAAGAAGTGAGGGGACTCATTAGAGAATCTGAGCGAGAAAGAGAGAGAGAGGTTGTTAGAAAGTAGTCAATGGTCTCTGACAGGATTTAATTATAATCATCTTTAGCCAATGATTTATGTTAGTAGACTTCACGCTAATCTGTGTGTGTGAATCAGATTTGGTTTTGTTTTTTTGCACAGTTTTGACACCTGCAGTATCTTCCACTTTAATGATGGAAGAAGGTTGGATAAGAACTACAGGTCTGATCCACTCAGCCTCCAGTACTTCATAGATAGAGTTACTAAAAGTGAAATCAGTGTATATTAACTAATTCACATAATTATGTTGATAAGAATCCACATCTATATGACTGTAGCAGTTAGGCATTATTTCCCCTAAGAACGTTTATTTGATCCAAGCCGACGTGATATTTATACATAGCTTACGTTTTAAATGTAGTTTTAAGTAAAATGCGCTTCAGTACAAAAGTGCAAACATATATTTTCTTTATTTAAGTGCTGTTACTATTACATCTACCAACTACTCAACAAAGGTATTTTTGCTATTGAGCTCACTGGCAGTCATCGTTGACGACTCTTGAACTGCCATAAAAGAAGATTAAATGTCAGTATAAGAAAGCAGGGTTAAAGGTGGCACTACATTGTTATGACCTGTAAAGATGAGTCAGGTTTGCTGAAGGTTATAAGCGGTTTTACATCATGTTTACTGTATATGCACAGCTGTTTCCAACAACAAATGACTGTAGCCTGCGGTGAAACCCTCAAAGTACAGCATTAAGCATTTAGTGTGAATGTTGACTTAATGCGACCAGCTGTGGGGTTCACTTAAAGACCAGCTCGATCAGACTGGTTGCCTCCAGAGTTCAATGTAACATTTTTTATACTCAAATATTGTATATGAAACGTCTGAATAATTGTTTGTATTTGCTGGCTCTTGTACATTTATGCACCAGTTCCACTTTAAACCCAAAACATTTCAATACAAAGTGCTCATGTTACACATCTCTGATGCACATGCTGCACAGTAGAGTTGGGCGGTATCCAAATTTTGATACCGCAAACCTCCTCCCTATTTTACGGGATTACTAATTAAAAATGATGACGTAATGCTCAGAAGACGTCACCAAACTCATTAGAGTTTATCTTCTCTGCCTTCTCTGCCCGAGCCCGACCTACGGGCTGGGTCGGGCCGAAATTTCCCACCACTACCCTCGGGCTGGGTCGGGCCGGGCCTTTAAACAAGCGTTTGTGTTCGTTCATTCGTTCTTTTTTTTTTTTTTTTTCCTATCATTGCATTTATGCTTAGCCTTCTCCCCTTATCTGAGGAGAAGTCTAGGCATAAACATTAAATATTATTGGTTATATGTTTAGCAGAGTAGGTATACGTAAGAAATGTGTACACAAAGTAAAAAAAAAAAGACGCTGGACATAGTGCGCACGCATCATTCATAACAGTTCCGCTCTGTGCAGCTAAATCAAAGAATAAAGGAGTTAGGCTAAAGTGCAACATGGAACTTGGAGACATAAAGGATGAATTAAAAACAGGACAATTAACGATGAGCAAGTCATCAGGAAAGTCCGAGGTACTGGATCATTTCAAGTGGGAGAAGGCGATAACATACGTGTCGGCTTTGTCCAGTCATATCCTAATCGCGGCACTCACGTAGCCTATAATATTATTTGTATATTTTAGTGACTGAGTAGTGGTGCAGCCGCACCCCCACTACCCACGGATATTACCGCCCAAGCCTACTGCACAGTGATGCCTTACCACCTGTGATTGATGGTACTTATTATCTTTTTAATTCCCCAGGTTCACTGCATTTCCCATGGTGCCTAAGTCCTGGAAATCTCAATAGTTGACCTATGTCTGCAAGGAATACTTGTAAGATATAGAGATGGCAATACACGTGGACAAACAAACATCACTTGCACATACACACAAAAAAATTGCATTTTGCTCCTCTTTCCTCTATCGAACCACAAAATCCATTAGGACAAACATTTAAACTTCCCAGCAATCCAAGCATTTCGAGAAGCCCATTACTATTTTTCAAGAACAAAAATAAATAAATAAATAAAAATAAAAAATGACACTGCGTGTCCTTGAAACCACTCAGTGTTTTGTTCCTCTCTACTGTCTGCCCCTCCATCAGTGCTAATTACTCTAAATTAGTTTAAACCGGGATGCTGAAGCCTGCCTGATGTTGGAGATTTGGAGTCAATAGGCATGTAATGGCACTCTGTCTTTGTCCATCATTAATCAAGGTTACGTATGGAGTCGCAGAATGGAGGATCGGAAGAACACGTGTCAATTACCACCAAACAAGGGAATGGGGGTGTCGATGAGGTCTAGAAGAAAAAGCTAATTTTTGCTTGGATTTCACAGAGAATATTAGACAGCAGACAAGCATGGCAGAGTAACTGAAACAGTGATTGAGAAGATACAGTCATCATAGGTTTTAGTCAAATTTACATTGATAATGTTTTCAGTCAAGTACTTTTAAGCTTTACAGCTTTTCTTCTCTGATCAAAAATCTTTAGTGGAGCTGTTTCAGAAGTCATAAAGTTTTCCCCATCAGGCTCCTGCACTGGTCACATCTGATTAAGATTGTACCACTCACAGATGAACAGTATATGTACATGTATGTAGGAAGTGAACGCGGGAATTGCAGTGGACGTGTGAAATGCAGTGAACATGTGAAATGCAGTGCGCATGTGAATTTAAGTGAACGTGGGAATTACAGTGCACGAGTGAATTGAAGTGAACGTGAAATGCCATGGACATGTGAATTGCAGTGAACGTGCGATATGCAGTGAACTTGTGAAATGCAGTGCATGTGTAAATGCAGTGATTGTGATATGCAGTGGACATGTAAAATGGGTCATTTGTAAAGTTGTATGTGATAGAACATCCTGTCTTGGGGTAGGTTTCAAAATAAAAGTTCCAAAACGGTGGTATTTTCATGGTCGCACCATATGATATTTCATAAAATGGACATACTTGGACAATGTTTACTTGCGTAATAAATGGGAAATATAATTACAAGACCACTGTTATTTCACATGAGGTTACAAAACACTTCAGAATTTATGCCAGATAGGGCAGGTAAATACATTTGAACAGATTTAGATTCATTTTAAACGGTCACACCACATATCTTTACACTTTCAGTAGAAAAAAAAATGAAATGCCTAATGATTTTTGAAAAAATGTATGTGGTTACACATAGAAGGTATGAACTAAATATGTATGGGTCATTCCGTGTCATTTCATCAAATGCCTCCCACCTGACCATCTCAGAATGTCCTGAAAAAATTCACGTACAAAAAGACACTTGTTAATAGCATGTGAAATTTCTACAGTGTATATCTGTTACTAATAGCCTCCAGACATGAAATATCAGGGATGTAGCTCAATGATAACCTAGTATGGTAGGTACTTAAAATGAGGCTTGTTGAAATAAAGTAGTACATTTGAAGGCCACAGGTGTGATAGTTTTCCAGATATTGCTGTTTAAAAATGGCTTTTCAGAGTATGATGCCAAAAACCGTCTAAACTACCCTTCATTCAATGATGTTTCATGAGAAAACTATTGACAGTAGAGACCTAATATTTTGGATTTGTCCTATTAACAAGTGTGTCTTTGTACTTGAATTTTTTCAGGACATTCTGAGATGGTCAGGTGGGAAGATTTTCAGAAATTTGATGAAATGACACGGAATGACCCGTATGGTATATTTTAGTTTCCTTGAACATATTTTTAACAAGAAGGTTGGACAGAATATTTAGCCGTCACGTCATTGACCCACATAAATGCTATATTTAATAATAATAATGGTCAATTTTCACATTTAACAGTACTCTCCTTAGTAAGGAACTGTTACGGTTTATAATATACAATTATTTATTATCATGGGTCAGATTATTGTGGGTTGATTACATGTACAATATATACGATGTTGATTATCTCAACTACTGCATGTGATTTGAGGATGCACACCAGAGAATTCTGCTGGCTGAGCTGGCTATAATGACTAAATTATTATTATTTGGGCTCTTCTATTGATTACATTCTAACAGCCAAATTATCCCTGTTTCATAAAGTTTATCAATCACTGTGGTACAATAATGAAAAGCTTTAAGGGTTCTTGAAAAGGTCAGGGTCGGTTAAAATCCTCAGGAGCAAACTCATGACCTGAGGGTTAAGGTACCAACCATTAACCACAACATCCCGATGGTAAAAGGCTACAGTTGGTTGGTATTTCTGATGATCCCACTGAGAAATAACAGTCTAGAGTTCCTTTTAGTCTTTCAATTATGTAATCGTTTCAATGCACAACTGAATGAAAAATAATCCATATCCAGATCTGGCAAAACGATACTTCAATTACCAAAACAGTTGTTTAATTAATACATTTTCTGTCGATTAATCAACCAATCATTGCTGCGAGAGTGTCAGCAAGACACAAATGGCAAATCATGGATACCTTCTGTGCTTTATTATTATTTTTACTTAATTATAAGATTGTGCAGCCTAAAACGAAAATGTGCACGTGCTTCACAGGAGACATTATGGCCTGACATAGAGTTACATTTTAATCTCCTTTAAGTCTGGCCTTCATTTACATTGTCTATTACCATGCCACTAACGACTCTGACCTTCTCGACTGTTAAACACCAAGCCAGCAGAAGAGAAGGGGTGAGGGAGGAAGAAGGGATGACGTGGTGGGGGGTGACACCCCCTGGAAAAAAAGGCAGCGAGAGAGGGAAGGACAGGATGACGAAGAGAAGAAGAAGACATGATTTTTAGGGCCCTGGCATTCACTAAAGTCATAAATCTGTGGTTTATGGTGAAATGATGGCAGATAATGTAAGTAAAGGTCAGCGCAGCATGTCAGCCAACAATAGATCAAGGGGACTGATGATTGTGGTCCTAGCTGCTCCACTTGAATTCTGCACACTTCATTCTTTCAGGCAGCTTGCTCCTTTCTTTGCTTGCATTTCTGCTCATTTTTTGTCTTTATCTTTAGAGCTTGCAAATCTTATCTATTGTGAAATAGCAACCGCCACCTGCAGGTATGCCGTAGTGATACGGACTGGATATAATGTTATTTATAGTCACTTGACAGAATGTGTCAACATTGTGTTTTACAGTCTATCATAGCGCCACTGCTAAGGCATGAAAATCTCATAAATTTGTTTTTCAATTGGCTGTTTATTTCGGTAAGGAAAAGTGATGATAGGATAATAATTCAGTAATTACCTTAACTTGACTTGTTTGTATTTCATACGCCATGCCAAACAATGTAAATTGCCGCTCCCGTGGCGTATCTAAAATACAAATTGATTGTCACACTCTTCTGGGTCTTTTAAAAAACAACACCAACTCTTATCTCACATTTCCTTCAGATGTCACTAGGTAGGGCTGGGCGATATGACCTCAAATCAATATCACGATATATTGAGGAACTCACCTCGATAACGATAAATGAACAATAAGTAACCCCCCCCCCCCCCCCCGCGCCTAAAAAAATGCCACTTTAAAGGACTGTAAAACTACACTGTAGTTAAGATTTATATTATTTATATTTGGTAGTATAAAATAACAAAGTATTAAATACAGTGTCTATAAAATAATTCAAAATATGGAGTTGTCAAGTAATCAGGTTCTCTATAACGGAAGAAACAAGTTGCATCCCTTGTAAACAAAATAAATTTCACATTTGCCACTGGAAAAGTAAACAATGACTTGTGCAAAGGTAATGCCATCATGTGCAAAGGCCTGTCTGTAAAGGCCTTGGAGGTAGTCTCTTGTAAACAAATTTTGAATAATGTTATGAACAAAAATGTCGAACACTGAAAAAACTATTGCAAATAACACTGCCATGTGACACCTTTAAACTCTTTTAAACAAATACCTTAAATAATGCCATGTGCAAAAATGGCAATAGAACACTGATGATGAAGAATAAGAGGGGCTTGAACAGGGCACTTCAAAAAGGAGCAGCAGACTTGATATCCTGACCTAGTGTTGTAGATGTGAATCTGACTCATGGCTGCAGTTGCATGTGATCACTTTACTCCAGGTTCTTGCTAAGAAACACTAGCATGTTGACCATTTCAGGTTTCAGGCAGGATCTGAGGCATGTAATAATGTTTCCTCCAGAACTGAAAACCCGCTCGGATGGGGAGCTAGTGGCTGGTATGCAAAGATACTTTTTTGCCACTTTACTTAGAGTGGGAAAGTGTACCTGATGCTCACTCCACCAATCTAGTGGATTTCCCTCACTATCCTGCACAGGAGACACTAAGTAGCTGCTCAGCTCTGCTTCTACTGCTTGTTCAGGTGACACAGTGGGTGCAGTTGAGGGGGTAGCCTCACTTCCTTTGAAAAAGCTTCCCAGTGACCTCTTTGGCTTCTTTGCTTCTGCTGATGTAGAAGGCTGAGGCTCGGTGTTCTCTGCAGTACTTCCTTTGTCGACTGCAGCTTCTGACTTCATCTCTGTTTAAACTTTCTCCTGAATGGCGGTGACACGGTCTGCAGAAATGTATGCTGCTTTAAACCTGGGGTCAACAAAACTGGCTGTGTCCAAAAGCTCTACAGTGGGGGTATCTGAAAACTTGTCATCAAGGTATGCAAGGATGTCAGATTTTATGGCTTTGGTCAGCGCCACGTCATCTTCTTCCTCAGCCAGCACTCATGAATGGAGGATGTGTAGGACAGGCTTCACAGATGAGATGGTTACATATTCTTCCCCTGACAGGGCGTCGGTGAACTCCACCAGTGGAGCGAGAGCTTTGTTGACGGCCTCCAAGACATCCAGGTCTGACCATTTCAGAACAAGATGCCTTGATGCTCTGTCATCAGCAAGGACATGTAGTAATAATAATAATAATTATTATTATCATTAATATTTTTTATCTTAAATGACAGATCAGAGCAATTACAATAAAGGCTAAAAACATTACCTGAGCCCAGCCACTAAAAAAGACACAATAAAATGGAGTACCAAGCATGTAGCCTACCTGTGTGATGGCATTCTTCTGCTCCAGGATCCTTGCAGTCATCATCTGCATGGATCCCCATCTGGTTGGACATGCCGTTTTGAGCTTGTGCGTTGGCAGGTCCATCTCTTGTTGTACTTTCCGTAATGCCTTCTTCTTTTTCCAACTGTAAGAAAATGCACTGACAATCTTTTTGCAGACCTTCATTGCCCGTTCCACAGGGGCTTGTTTTTTCAGGGCGTTTTCTGAAACACACAGGCAGGCGCGTGACACACACTCATATTAATAAAAGGAAAAATAGCTGTAGCCATTTAAATGTATTTTTATAGCTATAATGTTACTGCTGTAGCTCTATTATGTGGCAAAGACATCATTTAATATTTTAACCCTCTGAGACCCACATAGAGAACTTTCCGTCTTGTCATACTTTTGTGTATTGCCTATAAAATTGTCATTTTTTAGAGTATCATCAAGTTATACACATCCCCAGAATCAGCACAACCTCAGCTAACTGTGTGTATGACTCAATAAATACTTATATACACTATAATAGGGGATTTTAGCCCATAAATTAAAAATAAATAAAAATGCACCTTAAATCTTTACACATTTTATTAAAAAAAGCACTGTAAACCATTATAACGAAAGAAAAGCTCAACATAGAAAGTTTAGCACACTTGTTTGGATTGTTCTAGAAGTTATTTGAAGCTTCTAGCTGCTTTTGTCTATGAAATATGGATATTCTTTTGAGTAGTGTCCATGAGCGTTTTTTTTTTCGCCAGCAATCGTCCTTTCCTCTCCCTGCCCTAAATATGTGTGTATATAATGTACTTCTTCTGTGCCATTTATGTATTTAACTTTCTCTATCACTACAGTAACTTTTTGACCGTTCTTTTCTCTGCTGTGAACTGCTGTGAACACTAGCAAGATGGCGGATAAAAATAATGATCGATAAACAAAACGGAGAAATGCGCCGCGGAAACGAGGAGACATCTAGTCACATCTCTACAACTTTACGCATTCGTTTTGTTGTCAGAAATAAATCGCTCACATGGACAAGCAGGGTACCGTTATTTAGCCCCGTTTCTCTAGTTTAAGAGGAAATAACCGGCATGTTTCTAGCGCAAACCATTACGGAGTTATGACGCTCTAAAGACAACATGATTATTTGTAGCGTATACGCCACAATGGGTCTCAGAGGGTTAATATGGCCTACATTATACAATTGAACACAGATCATAACAGCCAGTCACCACCCAAAGATATCCCCATTAAGATGCGCACACTTACCGATTGCCAGGTGCAGCCTGTGTCCAAAACATTGCACCCGCGTCCATTTATTGAGCTGGGCGGCTTTCACTATATTGGCGCCGTTGTCGGTTGTTATGGCGACAAGGTCCTCTTCCCTGATGTCCCATGCAGACAGCATCGCTCTTAAGCCCTGTCCGATCATCTCTCCCGTGTGATCAGATGGAAAGTATGCCGTCTCGAGCACTCTGGTGCGCAGTTTCCATTTGTTGTCGATGTAATGTACTGTCAGACTAATATACGGTTCCATGGTGCGACTGGACCAGAGATCGGATGTGGCTGCAACGTGCTTAACATATCTCAACTCAGCAGCGACCTTTTCTCTCTCTGTTCTGTACATGCTGGGAATCACGGTTTTTGAAATATATTTTCGCGATGGCAGGCCGTATCTCTTGTCGACAGTTTTCATGAGATGTTTGAACCCTTTGCGCTCCACCGTAGCAATGGGAGCCATGTCTTTTGCTATATAGTAGCCTATTGCATTGGTGATTACCATCCATCTTTTTGACGATCGCTCATATTGTGGAGTACTAGCAAATGCTTCAGTTATTGACGGCTGCCTGGTGGTGGAAGCACTTTTAGCTGGTCCTGATCTCTTTGAGCTTTTTTTATTTCTTCGAATTGAATCACGTGATTGTACTGCAGGTGGTGGAAGAGGTTGGATGTGTTACCTTGACTTGTCGCAACAGTCTTTAGGCACAGTTTACATTTCACATTTTTCTGATCGACATCGTCCTCGCTGAACCCAAAATGTTGCCAAACGATCGATGAAGCATTTCTTTTGGGAACGAGGTGCTCTTCCTCCTCGACCAGATTTACTTCGGCTGCCGTGGCAGCAGCCGCTTCATCGTTTAAACCGGCGGGCTCCATTTTCGTCTCACCCACACTTTCCCTTCTTGTTACAGACTGGATGGGGTGGAGTCACGTGACTGCACACACTGTATACGTAGTACAGTACAGCCAAGCGTCTTAAAGGGACATGAACATACTGGTAGCCTACCTACACACACAGCCAAACAAGGAAAAAACTACTTTTCTTTTTTTTTTTCAAACCGAATATACCGACATGGGCAAAATCACGTCGGTTGTCGTCGTAAATTTCGGTATCGGTACATTTTCGGTGTATCGCCCACCCCTAGATGTCACCCCAGTCCATTCTCAGAACGTGTCCCTAAAAGCCTATATTCGCTTTGCCACAATACATAATGTTTAAGATTCAAATAAAATGATGTCCACATGAATGTGAAATAGGCTTCAACTATGAGGACCACATATTGAGGAATTTTGCAAATTGGGCAGGGATGATTTCCCATATACTTTCAATAAGGACCTTGACATAGTGAAAAACATTCATAATGTCTGATTTCTCTTGAAATTTCTGCCACCTAATTCCATAAGTTGCACAAAGTTGTCTCGCGCTCAACTATTTTAAGTGGGCCTATTTTAACTGAATTAAAACCATTGTGTTCAGATTGTTTCACTACAAAAAGAAATATTGCACCTCCTGGCGGAATTTACTTCACTTTCTCTGGTGTATTTAGTTATGCATACACAATAACAAGGGACAATTATCTCAGTTCTCTCATTGTTTACTCCACATCATTCATTGGAAACAACAAGATAGCAGGTGTCACTGATCATTACGGGGAAAACACATCTCTGATGCATGTGAGGTAACTTTACTTTACTTTTCTAATTAGTTTGAAATTTGCACAGGTGGCCCCAATTGTCCATACAAACATACAGCATCTTTGAGAGCACAGTATTGACTTGAATATGAGAAATCCACCAAGGAGCAACAACATCAGGAGACACTTTCAACTCCTTTTCACATCCTCTGGAGGCCCATATGGTTCTGTACTGATCCATTAACATGCACCTTGACTTCCTGGTTAAAGGTCGTAGCAGAGGTCCTTATAAAGTACAGAGAGAACTTGAGATTGACTGTACATTCACGATGCTACTCGATTGAACATTCACTACCTTTTACCTCTTAATACGGGCAGCAGTCAGGATTAGCAGTAAAATGACAATGTTAGCACCAACACACATACACAGACACACTATCCAATATTACCTGAGCAAAGGGCAAGGGTGTAAAACTTCTCTCATCACCCATTCACAGGCTTATCTTATCATGTATAACCAGACAAGCTGCTTGTTGACTCAACCTTGCCTTCCTCAGAGGCAACATTTTGAAGAGAAAATTATCATTTTGATGGAAATGATGTCTCGGTATGCTGCTGAAGCCACTGTCGTCTGATAAAAAAACAACTTTATAACAGTCAGACACCATCTCTCCTGAGATCAAATTGGGATGCGGTGATAAAAAAAAAACACACACACACACACACAAAAAACATGAAAATATTTTCGTTTGTGTTCAATTACTTATGTATTTATGATAAACAACAATTTCAAAATTGTGATGGAAATTATGGATTTGATTTAAACTCCAATAACCTTGTTAAAGGCACAGTTCACCGCCAAATCAAAATACATATTATTAATATATATTGGAAATGTCTGCCTTCTATC
Source organism: Chelidonichthys spinosus (assembly GCA_029853015.1). Taxonomy (NCBI): domain Eukaryota; kingdom Metazoa; phylum Chordata; class Actinopteri; order Perciformes; family Triglidae; genus Chelidonichthys; species Chelidonichthys spinosus. The sequence continues at coordinate 18,835,668 of CM056831.1, forward strand.
AAATATAATGGAACTCTATGGCTTGTGGTGCTCAAAGCTATATATATATATATATATATATATATACCTAATATAATCCACAGAACTTGTTGTGGGTATGTGAGTAGCTCACACCATGCAAATACAGACACGGGGACGCTTGTTGAAACTTAATGCATATTCCTTGTTATTGGGGGAAAACATACTACTGGGATGTGAAGGATGACTGCAGTGTGTGTGTGTGTGTGTGTGTGTGTGTGTGTGTGTGTGTGTGTGTGTGTGTGTATGTGTGTGTGTAGATACCGTAGAGTGTGCATACTGTGTGCGAAACAAGTGTGTGGCTGAGCGAGAGAGAGATAGAGAGAGACAGTGGCTGCACCGAGTGTTTGCAAACAACAAAGAGAAGAAAACACGCGGTCCATGGTGCATGGCCTTACTCAGACTTGTGCGCTCACAACTCTAACTGATCTTCCCATAGCAGCTCGACAAAAGAAAAACTATCCCTTTGCAGTCCTTTAGTACATAAAGAGCGGCAGTGTGTGTAGTGTTAGGAACCGGTAAGTAGAATCCAACTTTTAACTTTCTCAGTAATTCCTTTGGAATTGGAGTTTTGGGGAACAACACAACACCATTCAAGCCAATCAGCAAAAGGGGAGGTTCATGGTCACGCACACAGGCCAGCGATAAGGCCCTGGATGTACAATGTGAAAGTGTTGAGTTCAAATACCAACAGTCTTTAATGGAAAATAAAGCAATAAGAAGAAACAATCTCTTTCTTTGCCCAAAACTAATTCTTTTCAATGGTGTTGTGCCTATGTGGGCTTTGAAATGAATCATTTGCTTTGGTGTGCACTATTGATTGTTATTGTCTTTTCTTTTAAAAGTTGGTCAATCAAAGTTCAGTAATAACTGTATGCCATAATGATATTTATAATGCTTGATGGCCACATTTGAGATTGTGCTGACATTTCAAAAATCTTGCAAAACTAATTGCCGATCATTTTTGATAATAATGGGCACTCAGAATGTTATTGATCGGACTGAAAAGACAGACACTATATTGATTTTGTTATCTGCTGATGGTGAGTGCCAACATTGTTATTTTCGTGTGTCGCCACCAACATGATGCCTTAAGTCTATCCATTACTGCATTTCCTCCTTTTCTGCTCCCATTCTTTCCATTCTTTTCTTACTCCTTTTCTCTATCTTTCCCATTATTCCACTCTGAATGTCTCATCTGTCACTGAGTCGGTGGACTGAGATGGAACAAGCCGATATCTCAGTAAGTCTCTCTCATACCTTCTGGGTTTCCCTCAGCCTCGCCTGTCTTATTGTGCTGCTCTGGTTATGTCTGCTCTATATGTGGTCTGTGCGTGAGTGTGCACAAATGTGCAGACTTTGAATGTAGCTGCAAACGTGTGTTTGTCAAACAATGTGTGTGCGCTAAGTGTGTCTGTGTGGGTCTGAATTCAAGGAGTAGCCGAACCTACGCCACTGTGGAAATATTTGAATGCGTGCTCGTGCATGGACATCTGTGTCAGTGTTTGTTGTCATATGTATGAGTGTGCGATAGTGTGTGTATGTACTTGCGTGTACTAGCTCGGGTACTGTACCTCCATGGCATGCATACATGCTTGCATGTGTGCATCAGTAGCTGTGTGTGCCAACGATCTGGCATCAGCTTCTGTGTTGGTATCTCCCAGAGAGCATCTTCCCCCAGGTGTCGCAGTATCATGATAAATGGGCTCGGCACTTCTGAGACAACCACAATACCCCACAGCAATATATTTCCATAACTCCTCACTGCTTTAGAGAAATATATGCCATATTTTTTGATAACACAGGTGCACCATTATCACACATTATGGGATGGACCTTTGGCTCTGAATGCTTATAAAAATGGCTGACTAAGTTGACTCTTGATGTATCAAAAGGCAATAGGAGAAGCTACCAAAGAATAGTCCTTCATATTAAATAAGCCTACTATTAAAGACACATTTTTGCATATACTCTGAGTCCATCATATGTGAATCAGATGTGTCCAGAAGCTGAGCATTATTCATTACTCATTAATAAAACAGGTGGAGTTCCATCGTGGTGTGAAGGTCTGTACTTTAAAACTCAAAGTTTCTGCTGCAGATTCCCATTACATCCACAAACTTCAGCATGTGTGCTGTGTCCCGATCACAGGATCTGCACCTAACCGGACTGCTAAACCACCCATCCGACTACTCAGCATGCTGTTGGCTACATTCCCGCTTACGCACAATATGCCATCCTTCAATGCAAAATGTTGCATATGTGCAACAATAGTACAGTACTATCTTACACTTTGTTCTTAAAGAAGAACAGTCAGTTATCAAAACACAAGGGAACGCTGCATGGTAGGGTTGTCACAAGAACCGATACTTCGGTACCAATTCGATGCCGACACGAAAAAAATAATTTGATACTTGCTTTTTTCTGGTATCGTCAGAACCGAATATACAACTTTTCACTCGGCGAGCCGTGTCGATTCTTGGCGGAACTGAGGGGGGCAGTATACGCGTATGAGCAGCACAGAGTAGTAAGCGGCGCTGAAGAAGAACACTTGCCGTCTTCGAAAAAAATGGCTTCAGCGGGTGGGAGCGAAAGCACAACACGTCAGCTCGTCGACAAGACAGGTGCGAAGAGTCACGTGTGGAAATATTTTGCATTCGAGGCGGATGAATCCGGAGCAATTCTTGATTCAAACAAGCCGACATGCAAAAAGTGCCTCAGAAGTTTTCAGACCAAAGGAGGAAGCACGTCAAACCTGGCTATAGGCCACTGCTGTTCTTTTTTTAATGTAAAATAGTTGACTATTGTTATTTATGACCATATTTATAAGCACAGTATTGTTTGTTTTTATACTGGATGGCTATAGGTCTGTTGGCAGCTGGTACTGCAATTTAAACCTTGTGCAAAAAGATCTTAAAGCACAGTGGTGTTACATACTTGACAGTTTGAAGTAGGGCTGCACAAAAAATCGTTAAAAAATTGCGATCTCAATTCACACATACACGTGATCTCATTTCTACACACAGCGATTCTGAAGCATTTTATATCTCGAGCTGCATCACAAAGCGCCACATTTTTTTAAGCGCCCCCAAACGCAGCACTGCCGCTGCCTCCTCCCTCAACCTATGGTAAAGCGTCTTTACAACACGTGATTCAGTGGAGGAAGCCGCCTGCAGTTGAGTGTTTGGAAAGAGTGAAGTTACGTGTCCACAGGCAGCGGTGTTTCCCCGCGTCCCATTCATTGCGCCGGGCTCGACTCGCCGCCTCGGGAACGCTCGCGAAAATCTTCTAAACTGAATCTTGTCGATCTAAAATAAAGACCGATTCAGCAACTGCATAGCTTATTTCTCGCTTAAAATGTTTTCAGAAACACCTTTCGGTGAACTATTTTCGTAAAATAAGAGAAAGATTCCAAACGAGCCGCCATGTTGGTCTGCGTGAACTCCGGAGCAGACAGGACAGCTGTGAAAGCGATCGTCCAATCGGGTGCAGCCATCAAGTGTGCGCGTGATTGTATGAAGGAGAGCGCCTGTCAATCATCCTGTAGTCGCAGACCACCAAGCGTGCAATACTGGGAAGCGGCACGTCCACTCGCGTTTAAAATCGCCCCTGTGGACACTTATTAGGTACGTGTCAACAGAGACATTTTTTTTTACCTTTGTAAAAATTACTTATCTTCCAATGATAGAACTACGACTATGCCTCTGCCAAAGCAACAAACGTTTTTTTGTTTTGTTAAAGTTCATCGGTGCAATTAACATTTTGTGGAAAAAAATCGTGCAAGAGAATCGTGATCTCAATTCTAAGCAAAAAAATCGTGATTCACATTTTTTCCAGAATCGTGCAGCCCTAGTTTGAAGCAGTTTTCAATAAATTAGTGAATTTAAAAGTACATGGGTCCTGTTGTTGTTTTTTTTTTAATTGTGGTATCGAATTAGTATCGAGAATCGTGGAAATTCACAGGTATTGGTATCGACTACTGAAATTCTGGTATCGTGACAACCCTACTGCATGGTCAATGTTAGCAACTTTAGAGACATCACATTGTTCCTTCAACTGAGTCTCATACAACTAGAACAAAAAGAAACCAGGATATCCACTGTCATTAAATTATCAAATATCAAGTTTTAGTTTTGGGGGGGAAAAAGTCTGCCATGGTTAAACATTTGAACCTTCATGGCAACATTCCAACACAAAAACAATGCCTCTGTCAGGTCACATTGTGTTCATGTCAGGATCCATTTAACATGACACATTTACTCAAAAGCTCCTTGAATGTCATTTGCTTGTTATTTATGTTGCACTCTTCTATGGCCCTGGCTCTGTTCATCTCTGCCTGTTCATGATACTGTAGTGGTCATTTACAAGGCGAGCATCAGTGCACAACATGGTATTTCACAGAGGGAGCACACCGCTCCTGATAAAGGAAAAATGAAACGCCTTCACTCGATAGGCTAATTCATCCTGCTGTGTAACTGTAAACAGACTCTTTTGGGGGGGAACTGAGTCGCTTGCAAGCGTTGATTACTTCATATTTCTTTATCTTGGCTGCCTTGGCAAAGCTGCAGCAGCTGTAATCAATTGGCAGGTTGATGAATATGTATAATGAGGGCACAGAGAAAGATGGTTAGCTGATGCAACCTCATTACCTCACAGCTTATGTTGATCTGCCAAGGTGGACCTGCCAAGTTTACTGGATTTTCTTTTTTTCAAGCTGTTTATCCAGGGAAGGTGACTAATCTGACTTTTTCACTTTCTTCATTTGTATTTGACATAAACTCCAAGTTGTGAACATCCATATCTGGGAGCTGAGCAGTCCATACACCGTTTTTCTTAGCCAAAGAATAAGTCTATTGTGCTCAACTGCGCTTTGACAGATGTTCCCTTTCACATTTTCAAAGTTCACATCTTAACACGCTCCACTTGCTCCACACAACTTTCAGCTTGTGTCCACGACATGTACAAAGTAGGTCATAGAAATTAATTAACATAACTGTGCTGTATTAAAAAACAAATTACCCGTTTTCCATTCAGATGTAAATAAAAGTCAGAAGACTCATCTTTCACATGGCGATCGATGTTGGTACCAGTCAATGTTGATAACAGTTGTTTTTTTTCCGTCACTTGAACAAAATCAATAGAAAATAGACGCCATATTAGATCCTGCTTCACTTCATCCATAACTGCCACAGAGAGCATTTATTCATGTGCATAACACTCCGCCCCTACTCGAACATCGAACATGATGATTAATCTGCTTCAGATTCCCCTTAAAATGCCTCAATCGATAAAGCATTGATGGTCTGAGAATTTACAATATTGCTCCAGCACTTATGGGATGAACACATTAAATGAACAGAAATTTGAGCATCCACCATCTATGAGATTCAGGTTCACTGCCATGTTGACACTGCAGAATATATCATGGCTAGTTACATTTCTCTTTCAGCAGAGGGTGAAACGATATGACTACGTCAAATAAATGGCAGATAGAAAACCATTAAGAGCACCAATAAAAGTTTAAAGGCAGCGCATGAAATGTGCAAATAAAGTGCAGAATTACTGGATACACAATATAACGGCATTGCCTTTCATGGCACTATTGTCTTATACCTGCCTCCGAAAAAGATAAAAACTTCTTCAAAGCTCGGTAATTGGTATGAATAACATAGATGCTTGCTGACATAGGTTTGTGTACTTCAACAGATCACATCATGCACATCTTGTTATGCTTTGGATGAGGAAACACAACCTCAGGAAAGTGAGAAACAAGACCTGCTTCAGGAGCTCAGACACTTGAGCAACAATCTCCCCACTTAGCCATCGCTGCTTGATGGAGATAATTAGTATTGAAGTACATCGACAAAGTAAAGTACTTTACAACAGTACAATGTTTACCTGCAAATTTCTTCAGTATCTACATCTTATGCTTTTATTTTTTTTATTTATTTATTTGTTTATTTGACAAGGACAGTGCATATTAATAAACATTTCTGTAAATATGCCAGATTTAGCCAGAAGGCTAGTTTCCATCTGTAGTCCTTGGCCAGATGTAACAATAGGCTCCCTAAAAAGCAAATAAGCAAATAACAGAAAGAGTTTAAAAAAGAGAACATAGATAAGCAACAGATAAAACATCAATTATAACCACATACAAGTATTCAGTAGATCAAGCATTAAAATACATAAAGCATGCAGGACAAACAAGAGTCTGCATCAAACAAACACAAATTGAAAAGGTAGACTAGGACTTATAGCAGACATCTATATGTGTTAGACATCGAGGCAATAGCCCACCAGAGCAGACAGTACATGCACAACAAAAAAAACAAAAAGTCGACATGACAATAGTACATGAAGCAGCACAGGAGAGACATGGAACGAGCTACACAAAAGCATACAAACAAGCAAACATACAAAGTAAGTTGCAAGACGCAGGACAAATTCACAGACACACTGACACAAGGAGGCAAGAGCAGGCGGGTCAAGTTTAGTGCTGGCAGATCATATTATCAATGAGCCACTGTTTCAGATTGGAATTAAATGCCCGATATGTGTTTAGGTCTCTGATACATGTTGGGATGTTATTCCATTCACGTGAGGCTGCAACTGAGAAGGCTGACTGACTAAAGGCACTTTTCCTAAGTGGAATAATGCAGTCCCCTCTCATGACTCCTCTTGTGATCCGATGTTGGTTTGTTCTAATAGTTACAAATTCTCGAAGTGGAGGAGGGGCCATGCCATGTATGATTTTGTAAAAGAGCCATGCATTTTTGTGCTTAATCATGTTTTCCCAGCTCACTAGATTGTGTTTTCTTAAAATTGCACAGTGATGGAATTGCCTTGGATTTTTGTCCAGAACTTTCAGTGTTTGTTTATACAAAGACTGTAGTGGTTTTAGTGTTGTGTGATTAGCCTGAGACCAACTCGTCAGACAGTAGCTCATGTGAGAGAATATCATTGAATGCATGTACATCATGGCTGCCTGGGTGGACATAGAGTTTCGTATAAATTTGAAATTGGCAAGATTGAATTTGATCCTCTTACAGACAGTTTTTACATGTGCCCTAAAATTAAAGTTGGAGTCCAGAATAATGCCAAGGTATTTAAATTCCTTAACAATTTCTAATTTTTCTCCTGACACAAGAACATCTGGGTTTTCACTAGAGTCATTTGTTTTGGAGAAGAACATACCAACAGTCTTTGACATATTTAGTTGGAGACAGCACTGATTGAGCCATGCTGTAATTTTCAGCATTGCATTTGTGAGTTTGGCAGCAACTTCGGTTTTTGTCAATCCATGCACATACAGCACAGTATCATCAGCATACATTTGAATGTGGGCCTCTGGACACACAGACGGCAAGTCATTGATATACAAACTAAATAAAAGTGGACCCAGTATGGATCCCTGTGGGACACCAGTGGACAAGGAGAGGGTGTCAGATTGCTGGTTATTTATTCGAACAGCTTGAGTTCGGTTAAAAAGGTATGATTCAACCCATTGACGTGCCTCAACAGAAAAATTAAAATTGGATAACTTGGCAGGGCTCCAGACTAACTTTTTGCATTGGTAGCACTGGTGCGCCTAACTTTTTTTTTTAGGTGCACCAGCACAAAATTTAGGTGCACCCACATTTTTCATCGCGTCGCCTTTAACGCCAAAAAGTCACCTTTTTATTGCTCTCCTTTTACATAATGACACCCCTTATGGCCTAGGTTAACTGCAGCACCATCAGCACCCAGAGGAACCGTTTTCTGCAGCCAATCTGCACACTGATGCCCAAGCACAGTAAATGCTTGCTTTGTGGCAGCATAAAAAGATCATACAGGTCACTAGCCTATAGATTGCAAATGGAAAACTGTTTATGTGATCTTAGCCTAGCCTACTTATATTTTTACTTAGGCTATTCATTTTTAATAATAATATTAGGAATAGGCTACTATACTATTTCCTATTCATGATGTCTCATGCTGTAATGTGGGCCTTCAAACATGTCAGTGTCCATGCTCCACCTCGACATGTCCAATTAACATGTTGACCGGCCTCCCTTTACGCAAAATGCAGCAGTAGACAATAACGCACTTCTTCGTAGAGACGTCTGTGTCGCCGTCAGTCATGAATGACGTGTACGTGGCGTTTCCAACCTCCGCAGCTGTCTTGTTCTTGTTCTTTAGTGTGTCAGCATTATTTTTCATCAGAATCATTTCGGACTTAAATTTAGTGAACGGCAACTCCTCCTTTGCAATATTGTATGCGACGTTTAATTTTATAATAATTTCAGATTCCTCAGCGGACCTGATCGATACAGCCTGATGCTGAAACGCAGCTGGATTGGGGGCCACTTTATTAACACACTTATCACGGCATGTAGTATGCTTTTTGGACATATTGCGCTTTTTCAGCGTCTCGATGCGAAATGTTGACTCTTCCACAAACGCACTATTACCGGCCAAATTCTGACCGCACTCCCGACAATAAATGCAGTGCATTGAGTCCCTTTCTTTATCGTACATCAGACAGGGAAATTGCTTCAACCAGTCCTGTCTGAAGGCATATTTTGGGGCTTTTTAATTAGTCTCGGGGCGAGGCTTTCTGCCTCTCTTCACTTTCAAAGAGAATCGATGCGCTCAGGAGTACCTGCTCAGCTCGCTCGCATTTTCGAACTGACACAATTTACAGCGGTGAAAAGGACCACAGCCAATCAGAGGCAAGGACCCGCCTGCGCTCTGTCTCTTATTGGTTTAGACCACGATACCGTCAGGAGAACACAAGGATTTGCTGCGCTTATGATTTTTTTTTCTCACCCGAGCAGCGTTGGTTGCACCAGTGCGACCTACAATTTTTTTCAGTCGCACTCATAAAAATTTTGGTCGCATATGCGACCAAAATGGTCGCACTCTGGAGCCCTGCTTGGATAAAAGAACCTTGTAATTCACAGTGTCAAATGCTTTGCAGAGATCAAGAAAGACAGCAACGACAACGCCACGCTTATCCAACAGTGATTTAATTTTCTCAATGAAAAAACAATTAGCCGTCTCGGTTGAGGGTTGGATCTGAAGCCAAATTGCATAGGATGAAGGGGGAATGAGCTGTTGTTCAGGTGGTGTATGATTTGCTCAGCTACACACTTCTCTGCTACTTTAGACATTATAGGGAGGATGCTGATCGGCCTAAAGTTACAGGCGGAATGATGATCACCAGATTTGAAAATTGGTGTGACAATTGCACATTTCCAAATACTTGGAAACTGCCCTTGGGATATTGAAAGATTAACAATTTTAGTGATGGGATTGGCCAATGATGAACCGATATCTTTGAGCATCGTTGAGTCCATACCAAATGAATCTTTTGCTTTTGAGGGTTTGAGAGATCTAATAATACCAGTGATTTTTATTTCTGAGACAGTGTTAATACTGAAGGCTGGCTCCATTGTGTTTACTGAGGACACATTAACATGATCAGTCGAGAAGCCCTTTGCAATAGTTGCTACAGAATCAACAAAGTATCGATTAAGAGCTACTGCTACTTCAGCTGGGTCCTTGGTCAGCTTTCCATTCAAGTCAAGTTCAATTGACCTTCCTGCGCTATGATGTTGTCCCATGAGTTTTTTTAACTGAGTCCATATAATTGTCGGATTACCCCGTGCCTCACTAATTATAGCAATGAAGAAATCAGCCCTAGCTTTCCTCAGACCTGTTATCACTTTATTTCTTAACATGGCGAAGTGATATTTGTCATGATAAAATTTTGTTCTAATGGCCATTTTTAATGCAAGATCACGTTCTTTCATTAGTTTCAAAATGTCTGCATTTATCCAGGGAAGACTGTTCTCTCTATTCCTACTCCTAATGCTACAGGAAAATTCTGCAATTATACTCTGAATTTTACTTGAGAATATTTGACTGCCCTCACTCAGGTTTTTTCCAAATAACAGATCATTCCAGTTAAAACTATGAATAGTGTTTTTAAAACACTCTTGCATGTTCTTGGGGATTCTAATGTTTTCATGTTCCTTAGTAGAGGAGCTAAATCTCTTTTTTGTTAATTTTCTGATCACAAGAGTTAGACTGTGGTCAGATAGCCCAGTTATCATGTTGTACGTTTTTGAGGTTCTCTCCGGTCTGTTACTGAACACTAAATCAATCTGAGTTCTGGTGGATTGGGTTATTCTTGTTGGACCTTTAATCAGCTGTGAGAGATCTAGCCCATCGGTTATTTGTTTGAGGTTCTTTCTAATTGATCTATCTTCCCAATTTACATTAAAATCTCCCATTATTATCACCTCTTTCTTAAAATTACATTCCTTGAGCATGTTTTGGAATTTTTCATAAAAATCATTATTTGAGGAGGGTGGGCGATACATTAAAATAAGAATAAAAGACATTTGTGGTGATAGAGTGATATTCAAGCCAATACATTCCAAATCACAGTTTGACAGCAGTAATTCATTACATTGGATACAATCCTTCAGATAGACCATAACCCCGCCTCCCTTTGATTTCACCCTATCTCTTCTATACATTTGATAGCCTGGTATGTTTAGTGCTGCAGTTGGTGAGTTTTCATGTAGCCAAGTTTCAGATAGACAGAGAAAATCTAAATTTGATTCCATTAGTAGATGCTGGATTTGGTCACTTTTTGATACAATACTTCTCATGTTAAGATGACCACCAAATAAACCCTTAGGTTTAACTTTGGGATCCCATATTATTCTGGAGTGGTTGACAGTTTGAAAGACTTTCCACTTCCTGTGTTTTGTGATTGCCTGATTAATGATTTGTTTCCCATTTACATCCCTTAACCCTCTGGCCACATGTAGCTTTTTATTTGAGTTAATGTTACACTTTGCTATTGGATTGTTACCTTCGATACCAGGAAGCTGTGGGTCAGCTTCCTGGTATGCTATGTTTGTCTTTTTTACAGGCTATACCTACTTGTTGATTAAATGGACAAAACCTGTTAAGATTACTTAAGATTGCATTAACTCATGTTTAAAGTGGCGATCCGTAACATTTGAGATCCATTGCTTCTAGTGGCCTCTCTGGCGGTAGATGGAACTGCAGGTGAGCCTCTGGGACTCATCTCCCTCACTAAACAGTGTCGACTGTCACTCATCTGCGTGATGCCTTCAAATGCTCCACACTGAAAGGAGGTCCATCGTTTCCCCTCGTTCGTGGTCGCTTTGCTTCTTGATTACTTGCCCTTCTTCACTTCGATTCGTTTTTTGTTTCTTTTTCTTTGGACTTGAAGTTGAATGCTCTTCTTTCTCTGCCTGTCTTTTGCGCGGGAATGTTGCCACAGACATGGAGATGCTATTTCTGGGCAAAGCAGCAAGTACAAGCACTTTCATTAGAACTAAGAGCGAAGGAGAAGTGTCTTTTTGACAGCATGAATAGCCACACCAGAGTTTGTATGAGTGGGAGTCAGCTGAAAGTTTGGCCTGGTGGGTGTGTACCTTTTCATCCTCTCGAATGTTCTCATTGCAAATTTTAACAGAGATATTCAGTCACAGTCAGGGATAAGGCATGGTTAATTTGACTTATTGTACTCCTTATCCAAGGGAACAGACTCTGCCCATGTAACCTCAAACTCCACTGAAAATGAACTGTCAACTTTGACAGACTAATGTGTGAATTAATCAGAAGAATGTGGAAAGTGCACCATGTCTTGGTCAGCTGAAAGTGAGTAGAGTCATCATTTTGCTTCCAGTGGGGTGAATTTTTTTTTTTTTTTTTGACCGGAACTGGAATAAGAGCAGCACCCTGTGATTTCCTCTCACTTGAGGAGCAGCTGCTCTAATGACATATCAGTCTTAGAACCATGAATACATGGACTGTAAAATTGAAGAGATTGCCATCACATTTATTTCCCCCGCTTCCTTCTTCAGGCTTCAAGCGTCTGAGTCCCCCTGTAGTTAATTGCGGTTCTAAGCCGATGCGATGCCCTCCCTGTCTATTACGTCGCGCCTGGCTATGTCTGAATTGTCTGTGTTGATGTGAGTCACTCTAGGAGAGAAATTCAATTACCTTCCCTCTCTACCCAGTCATGGCCCTGCCCAGCCAAGCTGAAGTATGACTGATATCTGAAGGAGAGGAGAGAGAGAGAGAAAGGGAGACAGAGAGAAGGAGGGAATAAATTGAATGTGTGCATTTGGGAGAAAGAAAGAGAGAGAGTAACTAAAAGAGGACTGGTAAATAGATGGAGACAGTATGATGGAGAGACCGTTTGAACGCGTGAGAGACAGGCGGAGATGAATGGAGAGAAACAGGAGAAGCGGAGTATATAGATGCATTCCCATGAAAACATAATCTGACATTCACCATCCAAGCAATTTGTCCTTGATGGAGGTCTGAACGATATGGGCGTCACATTCCGGAAACAGGATTATTGGTAAGCTGTTTGGTTTTATGAGACATCAAATAAAATTCCAAATAAATGAATCTCCTCATCGTGCTCTGGGCTCGGGCCTCCTAAAGGAATTTCATCTCGTAGCATGTAAATCTTTTTATGTATTGAATTTTATACAATATTTTACTACAAAGTTTAATAGTTGGCTCAATATCAACACTCAGCACTGGCATTCAGTAATTTATAACATATGTCAAATTATGCTCGACTCTATAATCTCACCGCACAGTCAGACATGATTCTAAGTAATCCAACATATCGTCTCTCACTTTTATTAGATTTCAGGGAATGTTTTTACTGCACAGCAAAAATTCAAGGAAGGGAAACGTGTTAGACGCCGCCTGAATATTATTACAGTTTTGTTCTTAATTGCACATTGATTTCAAACGATCTGGGGGGGGGGGGGGTGTTGTATAATAGTTTGTACTTTTGGTAAAACAAATAGTACATGGCAGGAAGAAAATCACATTGCTCTACATAAATATATTAATGTTCTTCAAAAGTCAGCTTGTTAGTTGCATTTTGCTTCATGTTTTTAGCATGAAAACAGCAAGTAGACATCAGAAGGAAAAGGGCATCATGAAGTGGTCATACGGTACACATCTTCCTCTCCATCTTCATCTTTTGTTTTTCTCGTCTTCACTAAGCTTATAAACTTCAAGTCATGGCAAATGAGTCATCTAAGTGACAATGTTTTCTTTCTTCTGCCAAACACTGGAGCAAATAATACCACGGCAAGAAATGACTCAGACGTGTTAGTGTGTGACAGTGCTTCAAGTTTGATAATTAAACTTCTCTATGCAGATAGAAGAACTCAAAACAGTTTCTACTGTGTTGACCAACCTGGAAAAACCAAACTCTGAAAAGACCAAACTCTGAAGTCTGAGAGTTTGTCATATTACACTACATTATGTTAATATGTTGATGTTAAGGACTTTGTATCGTTGTACATCACATTAATATTACATCTCATACATATAGGAACACAGACAAACTGTACTTCCTCAAATCATCTGTAGCATTGCCTCGTGCTGCTGCAACAACCAAATGACCCCTCTAGGGATAGATAAAGGTTTATCTTGTCCTATAAATTTGATTACTGTTCCTGAAGTGACCCTTAAATAGTCAAAGTGATCATCGCACTTTTTCCTTTATTGATCTTTATTGATGCCGCAAATCTGTCTCTCTGAGAAATGTACACTGTGCACATATATGTAACCATAATAAAATTAGAGCTATCTCGATAAAAAAGCCGGCGACCGAGACATAACGATACAAAAGGTGCTGCACGTCAAACCACTACACCCACTGCTGTATTTTCCCATTCCATTAGAGTATGGCCAAAACATCTTGACCTCATCTTTTATGAAGATGTTGAAGAGAAAGTAAAGGATGAGGAGAAATCTGAGGATAAATATGATGAAAAGTACAACCCAGAGTACATCAAGTCATCTTCAGATAATGCAGACACCCCTGAAGACCTACAGGCTGAAAAGGGGACACTTTTGTCAGAGAATGAAAAGATAACCTGGTCCTCTTTGTCGCGTGGCAGTCAGGGCCGAATGACAGCACACAGTGAGATCAACATGACCTCGGGGGCCTATTAGATTGGCAGTTTCCCATGGTCAGGACATCGTCTCAGTGTTTTATCTTTTCAGCACAGCAATGCAGTGGCAGGTCCACTCAAGTTATGAGAGCAGAATGCTAATACACCTCCATATGAGCAATGTTTTGAACAAAGACTCCCCATTGTGTTGAATGAGAGCAGCAGCCTACCTCAGCCTCCAGACAAATGATCCTCATCATCCCCTCCATGGCCCTCAGATTAGACAACTCCAACCGTCTTTGATCCTCCAGCCTACTCTCACCAGCCAGCAACTAAAACATCTAAATTCAGCCCTTGCTGTTGGATGATTCTCTGACATTGACCAAAGTCCACACCAACAGTCTGTCAGTTAGTAAAACAGCCAAATAGTATCTATATTTATTTTCTTCATCAGCCTTCTATATGTCCCTGATGTGGTAAAAAAACAAAAGACCCGCAGACTTCAGACTCTCACACCAGCAGAGAATGCAAAATTACCCATCAGAGGCAAAATGAGGCCACACACAACAAATTGTATACTGAGGAACTGCTGAGTCAACAGTCTGTGAGACATAAGGATCTTAAAGGTTGAGTAAGTGATTCTATTCACAAACACTTTCTGTCATATTACTTGAAATCCTCATAACATAACGATAGCAATGAATAAATGAAATGCTCTGACAAAAAACCTTTTTAAAAATGTCATCTGTGGCCGTGGCAGGACTATAAAAACCCTGTCCAATCAAAAAGGTCTGGCCGGAGAAAATAATTGGACGATCGGTCTGTCTGTCAATGCTTACTTCCTTACTTCGGACACTCTGCACTTGTTTGGCTTTCTGGGGGAACAGCTTTGAACAGAGGTCTGAATGAAAGGGCAGGACTTTTTCGCTTTGTCCATGTGTTCAAAGTCGTTGTCTCTGTGTTTTGTTTAGTTTTTTTTGCAAATGACCTACTCTGCCTTGAAGTATAGCAGTATGCATGACACATAAGGAAATGTAATTTTGCACTCATGTTATTACTAAAGCACTGAATAGGAAAATTAGAATGGAAAAAGCATGAATCAAGTCTTATAAAGTGGTAGTTGTAAATTGGGTCTGGTCCTTTTGAAATTGTTAATGGAATGCACCAATGCTTGTCTGGAGGGCCACATTGAGCCAAACTACGTCTCAATGGAGTTTAAAGGGCTCCCATCGGGCTTCTGGCGGTTCTTGACCCAGCCTGAGCTCTCCAAAAAAGACAACGATAACCCACAAAAACCTGGGCACATAAGGACAATGGGAAGAAAACCTCAGGAGAGACAATTCAAAAATCCCTTTGTGGGTTGCAGCAGGATCTGTAGATAGGAACAGCCAATATTGAGATACAGATATATAGTCTCTACCCAAGCACACTGGATTTAAAACTGAAAAATTGGATAGGAGTGCAAATGTCTCACTTGCAACTAAAAGAGTGTTGTACTGGATGAGAAATGCAGGCCGCTTTTATACAAAGCCTACCCATATTTGGGCCACGCTGCTGTTTTTACCAAATCGCTGCAGTATGTTCTTGTTTTTCCGGTTTGAATGTAGGAACAAAGGCCAATGACAGCCCAGATCATGGGGATTTGAATTTGTGTTGATGAGCCAATGAGGGAAAGATCTGTTGAACACTTGAAACGATGTCTGTGCCAAACACCTGTTAAACGTTGCCAGGCCTCAGAGAGAATGAAACCAACTTTGCCCAAGGTTTCCTCAGTCTGGTAAGGTGCCAATCTATACATCTAGAGCTCAAGTTGTGGTCAACTTGTCACATACTCTGCTGATAAGGTTTAGATAAGGTCATATTGACAAGAGTGGGAGAAGTCATTACAGGACAAAGACACAACAGTTACATCTCCTTTGGCTGCCAAAGGGATGTCGTTTGATAGTTTTCCTCATATTTCATAGCTCTTTAGCGGTGAATTTAGATAATCAAAATGGCAGAGTGCCAGCTTTTCAAAAGCTTGTCTTGGAGTGGCCTACCTTTTTCCTTGATGTTTTTATTTATAAGCATTCCCACTAAGTGCTTTTTGTTGTATGACAAGGCTAAGCTGAGGCCCATTTTCACCCTGCGGCGAGAGCCGTTACTGGAATCAAAGCTAGATCACAGTTGTCACAATGCCATTTCACTGTTTATTACCATAGCGATGCCGCCAGATCCAACAATCAACTCTCTGTCAATGATAGGGGACAGCAGAAAGCTCAGAGTCACACAGTGAAGTGCTCCATTTATTAAAGTGGAACAATGGTGAAGCGTGGCCCAGGTATGTTTTTATTTTCATCAAATTTCCAGAAAATGATTGGTTATATAAAAGGGAGGTATTGTGTGTAAACATGTGCAGTGTCTGGTGGGATGGGATGAATCCATATTTCACCCCATTCAAAGCAACATAAAGTGATATGAGATGGGTTACAGCTGAAGCCTTTCACTCAGCAGTCTAAGAGCGTCTGTTCTACCCGTAATACATTTCATTATCACGGAAAAGCCAACAGGGATATGAGTTTATATTATTACAAGCAAGCTGTGCACATCTGATTGTTGTTGCTATTATGACTAAGAATCCAATCATTTCTGTTATGTCCGATGTTCTGCTGTTACAGGAAGGGCAGAGACATATCGCTTTGAATACAACCTCCCACTCTGGATGTGGCTGTTATAACCAGTGCTATAGTAATTGTTGGTTGTATCAGAGACAATCTGCTACATGTAGATCCAGCCCCTATTGCCACTATTATGAAAATAAAGCTGAGCATTTGTCCCTTGTCTCCTGTGCAATGCGACCCTGCAATAAACCTCTGAGAATATGTCTTGCTGGATTATTAATGTCTGGTTCTGTCTATATTGATTGGTCCTGATGCCCTTGAGGGAAGGCTGTTTAGTGGTGTGACGGGCACAGTGAGTCATAAAGACAGTGACAGGATGTCAATGAGCCATAAACACTTCGATAAATACTATCTCTCACTGGTGCTGCCGAAATTTGTTTCACATCCCATAAACATGGAGGTGATTTGGCTGGAATAATAACTCTACTTTATATAAAACAGAAGGGGTTAAAAAAATTACTCCCTACTCAGCACACAAACTACACAAGAGGACCACTGATGCAGTACAGTACTTCTTCCAGTACCCTCTCAATTCAATAAATGTACTGTCATCATCCCATTTGCTACATAGGTAAAA
The DNA here is from genome assembly GCA_029853015.1 of Chelidonichthys spinosus. Taxonomy (NCBI): domain Eukaryota; kingdom Metazoa; phylum Chordata; class Actinopteri; order Perciformes; family Triglidae; genus Chelidonichthys; species Chelidonichthys spinosus. The sequence continues at coordinate 18,852,881 of CM056831.1, forward strand.
TATGCACAGAAAAGAAGTATATTATACAGTGAAAGGGTGGAGGATGAATTTGGAAGTCAGACTGCCTGAGGAAAGAAGCTGCTCTGAGGTCTGGTGGTACAGCAGCTGATACCTCTGTATCTCTTACCAGACGGTAGCAGGGTGAACAGGCTGTGGGTGGGATGTTTTTTTTTTTGCCGTAGGCACCTCTTGTCACCAATATCACTGATGGTTGGTAGATGGGTACCAATGATATTCCGGGGCAGTTTTAATGACCTGCCCCCCATGTCCTGGGTTGGGCACATCTCATGCCAGGTTGTAACATTTGTAACGTTAAAAATGAACAAGAACATGGCTCAGGAATATCGTTGCACTAAATACAAAGTTTGACAGGGCTGTCATGTTGCAAATATATGATTGTGCGCATGCCCTAAAACTAAAAACATCTCTGATTTAAGCACAAGAAGACTAAATGAAGCCTAAGAAAAAAGCAAAAAGAGCTTCTGAGAGGGACAAGGCTCAGCCAAATAAAAGATGAGCTGCTGTCCGACCACAACGACTGCATGTGAAAGGTGCTCAGGCAACATTAAAATGGACAGAGACAGGAAACGGAACAAAGCAGAGAGACACAATGAGGCAAAAATGGTGGGACTCCAGCCAGAGCACCTGTTTCCACTGCTGGGTGTCATCACTGCATCCAGACGTGTATAAAAAGAGAAGACAAACAAGCAGACAGTGCGTAATTGTAATGATGCCATGACACACCCAAAAGGCCAACCTGGCCGGTTCTCATGTGAACACTGCCTCAGCATCCAGCTACCAATCTCACAGCATTGTGACATCCAGAAGGCATGTATATTTAATTCCTCAAAGGGCTGCATTTATAGGTTCCTATGTGGGTGAGACTTAACAGAAAGGTTAATAAATAATTTCCTGCTTCCAAGTAAAAACGGCCTGTAGCACAGAGAGCATGATATTGGAATTCAACACTTATTATTTATTCACCCGATGTGGCTGTGAGGGTTTTAATCCATTTATTCTTCCACTAAATCCGACTGTAGAGGTGACTCGATCTTTTGAACTGAAATTTGAAAAATGTAGCACACTTTTGTTGGTGTTACTGTATTATTACTATATCCCTGATCCTGCATTGTAATACATTGTTTGCATTATAAAAAGGGGATTTACAGGAACAGAGGAAGGACTTATATCATAACTTTCTACTGTGATGATAAATAAACAAACAAACAAACAAATGCATTGTTTCCTAATGAGCTTATTGAATCATTTGTTCTAGTGACATAATTTTAACATCATTTCTACAGAGATCCTATACATGGTTATACGATTTAACGGAATTGATTTGCATTGCAGCAGCATCTGTTCAGAGCGACCGCATCACTGTAATGCTGCTAAGCCGTAAGCTGTTTAGTACAACTCAACACACACAGGTCATTTATTATAGGCAATATGTTATTGTGTGTGTGTGTGTGTGTGTGTGTGTGTAAAACAATGATTCATCCATGCGGTGGGAAAAAAGTTACGTTTGCCCTGAGTGGAGGGAAAACAAATCCTCTTTAATGGATTCCTATAATGTTCTAGGCGCAGTGATTAGCGACTCCGAGAGGCACCATATTTAGAGGAAATCTTAAGTAAAGGAACCGCTTTCTATTGTATGAGAAGGGGGCTGGCTATAATGGTAAATTCTATTAGTCTGTCATGGTGAAGCCTAATGGCTGACCACCACACTGTCATTAGAAAGTCTGTTTGTGTGTGTGTGTGTAGGCTAATCGGATAATTAAATGGACTATGATTCATCACAGACAAGTAATGGGAATACAAACCTTTCCTTCCTACTTCTCATTATCTATCTCTGTCCTTTTGTGTTTTTAATTCAGCTGAGCTTAGCTTCTGTCTCTATTTGATTTACGCACTCACTGTCTTTCTCTAAAGCTTGTCGTTGCTCAACACAGCTCTGTTATTCCTCAATTCTCCGTCCATCCATTTCCATTCTAGTCTGTGACTCCTCGTTTCGCTCACCCCTCTTTCGTTCCGTCTGTCACTGTGTATCTCTCTCTCTCCTCCCCTCTTGTCCCTTCTTCTATCCTCCCACCGTCGTTATCCTAATGCTTTCATCTTGCCTCCTCTGCCTACATTCATTCAATTTGTCTCTCTCCAGTGCTGTCAGCATTTTTATTTTTCCCATTGCTCCATCTCCCAAAAAAGAGGGGCAGCCCTTTTCTTTTTTCAGTCCCTTTCTCCTCATTATTATCTCCAAGCAACGCTCCACTACCACATTTGCCAAGCATGGTGTTTTCACACTCTGTTAGCATATGGCGAACTATACAGAAGTCATCAGTGTTTGTATCGCCCCGTCAGTCTTACAAGATCTAAGCAGATGGTTTCTTATTATGAACTGCTGATGAAGGTGTTCTTGCCCAGGCTACAAGTGTGGTGGATAGTTTAAACTCTTTTCTCACTAAGCATGTCGAAGAGGAAGATGCTATTTTTAACTAAGGACCTGTGTTCTTATCGCATCTTTTTCCAGGCATGAAGGGATGCTTCATCGAAAAAGCACTCCAAAGAGGTCTTTTTTATGTTTCTATGACAACAGTATCTTGACAGCTTATGCATATGCTTTCTCCTCTTCGGAAAAAAAAATGCTGGTGCTCAGGAAATGGGCTATATGTGCACAGGCCCTAAGTGTTTCAGGAGTTTTGGGTGTGATTGAAGCACATATATTCATTCATGTAGTCTCCTACATGACAGGTTGATATTCTGCTAACTTGCTTCACCGAACACGTTTGGGAAGAAACAGAAAAGCTGCCTTGTTTCCGTTCACTGGAATGTTGGTCGTATTGTTTGTTTGTTTTTTATTTATGGACATGTGACATCCTTACAATGTACAAGTTGTGGCTAGGCATAAAACTCAGGGAGAGATTTATTCATTGTTTAAATAAGATTAGAGACACTACCTTGAAAATTGCCAATCATGCTTAGGTTGTCAGAAGAAGGCAAATTCTTTACTCCTACCAGCATGTAAGTGGCAGAAGATTCAGTCTATCCATCTTCCATAAAAGCCCAAGACATATGCACTACATGGCAACTTATGAAATGGCACATATTATTCCTCAGAGCATGTTGCTATGAGGCAACTCAGCTAAACGGCTTACAGTACAGCTTGTTCTTGTGCTAACCTGTTATAATCCGGAGCGTGACGTGAAAGTGGTGAGACGTGAACGTGTAACTGATCCAAAGAGTTCAGAGTTTCTCCACCCCTGGTTAGATATTAAAATATGTAATGACTTAGTCCTGTTGTTTTACAGCTTATTTTCACACCTTTGACTGCCTTGCATTGACAATGTCTAAAAATCTACTTTTATAAATAATGAAAAAAAGAATTTCAAGCTCCATGTTCTGTCATCTATTATTCCATTACCTTTGCTGATGTTTTAGGTTTTTGTGAGAGGTGAAGCATAAAGAAAGCAATAGAAAAGGAGAAAGAGGGACTGTGTATTGTGCAAAATTCATAACTTAAATAAAATATTCATTATTGAATATCATACACTGAGAAAAGTTTGACCCCTGTCTACTTAAAAAAATTGTGGCAACAAAGTGACACTTGACATAATTAAGTAGATTCTAATTACTATAACATTGATTAAAAACTATTGATTTAATTAAGCAAAATTACACAAAAGTTTTAAATACAAAATAATGAAATCATTGGCTGAAATATTTTGGATTTACTCATAATATGGCAAATGAGTAGTAAAGCCGAATCAATTTTACAGGGAAAATGTATTATATTTAATAAGTATTTGGAGAAAAAGTAATTTAAATTTACCAAATATGTGCAAAAAAGTAATTTATATTTATCAAACGTGCGCAAAAAAATGTGTTAGATCTACCAAATATATGCAAAAAAGTAATTTACATTTATCAAATGTGTGCAAAAAATTATTTAGATTTACCAAATATGTGCGCAAAAAATTATTTAGATTTACCAAATATGTGCAAAAAAGTAATTCAGATTTACTAATTAGACTGGAGGAATTAATGTATATTATATAATTACCAACACTAAATCGATTTCTATTTACTAAATATCTGGATGATATTGATTTATATTGAGAAATTCTATGTGTAAAATTAAGGCTATCTTCTTACATTTCTGAATAAGAATGATTTGGATTCAATAAACAAAATGAGTTTAATCAACCTCTAATGGGTACTACATGACTTAAAATCTATGTAATATTATTAATTGTCACTTTGTTGCCACAATTTTTTTAAGTACCATCTATGTAATATTATTAATCGTCACTTTGTTGCCACAATTGTTTTAAGTAACATCTACTTAATATGCATTCATGTCTATTTGCTTTGACACAATACAAACATACATGTTATACCAGCTACAAACATTTATTAAAACACTCATTTAAAAACACATCAATGTTTAAAAATTGCAAAATTTGTGAATACATTTAAGGTTTTTGTACATAAACATTGGGACTTTCTGCACAAACTTGAATATTTTTGGATTGGTGTTACAATCAGGGTCCAAGTTGTCCATGTAGCCAGGTCACTCAAATGGCATTTTGGGCTGAAGCCTAGAAAAGACACAGAGAAACGGACAAATCCAAAACTAACAGAATGGAAAGAACCTAAAACTAACTTTAACATGGTGGACAGCTCACCTTGCATTGCTGTCTGCCTGGTCACTCTTCTCGAGGTGTGCCGAGTTAAGTCAGTGGTATACCTCCTCTCCCGATAACTATGGTCATCTCGCTCCACTGGTGGAAGTAGTCCTTTCTCTCCCTTTTTTCAATGCCCTTTTTTTTTTTTACTGCACTCAAAAAAACTGAGTTCATCAGGTATATCAGGTATACATTTATTTGTAAACGTGGCTTACACTTACAGTTTCAACATTTTTTGAAAACATTTGTGTAAATGCCAAAATACAAAGAATTACAAGGGAAGCTGTAATAGAAAAAAAAAAGAATGAAAGAAGAAGAAACTAATGAAAAATGTGCAGAATGACCATTGACCTCTGCCCAATACTTGTGAGCATTGAGGGACAGGTATGATTAGGTAGATAAGTCTAGCGTTAACATAATGGTTTCCTGACTGCAAAACAAAAAGGTGACACTCAAAGTGCAAATTCAAATTCCTCATGCAATATACATACATATATCCCTTGTGTACACAACAGAATGACACCCCTTTAAGTCCCTTAAAGGGGTGTAACATATTTTTCAACACCCTTGAAACAACCACAATCTAAGAATCATCAACTACACCAGATAAAACAAAGTCATTCACAAATTGAGGCGGGCCAATTTTACAGGCAAACGCCTCACAACTATAGTGGAATAAAACTTGGGTAAAGACGATACAGAATATTGATTTTTTTTTTCCAAATTGGAACTGAGAGGTGCAAGAACCAAAAACAATCAGGGAAAAATGTGTGGTTTCAAAAAATGTTTTGGTTTGGATTTTGAAGGGGAAAGGCTCACTCTCTCTCACTCAAACACCCCTGCTACATACATACACTTACACACATCACACACTGGTCACACACACACTGGTCACACACACACACTGGTCACACACACACACTGGTCACACACACACACTGGTCACACACACACACACACACACACACACACACACACACACACACACACACACACACACACACACACACACACACACACAGGTCATGGGCATACATTGGTCTCTCTCGCACACACACACACAGGTCATGCGCATACATTGGTCTCTCTCGCACACACACAGGTCACGCGCGCACACACACACTGCACGTGCTGCAGTCTGTAATGTTTTAATAGCTCACCTTTTTTTGCATACAAAGATGTGCATATCTTACATTGCCACCCCATAGGCAAAAACCTAAAGTAAGGAGACAAAAGGTCCTATTAACTTGCTTATAAGTATAACTGCATACATAGTAACCAACTCAAACATATCCCACAGTGACAAAATGTGTTTGCTCTTTTTTTTTTAAAATCTCAAACTGTAGTATAAAAGTAGTATAAAAGTGTGCATTGTTTGTGTAAGTGCAATGCGTACCTGTGGTGTTGAAGTACTCATCGATGATGATTCACTAAACTCCTGGAAAGAAAGGCACAGCTGTAAGTCATATTTTAAAAACAACCTAGTCCCCAATAGCCTCAGAGGGCTCAACACGCTGCCCCCCCCCCCCCCCACCCCCCCACGCTGCCGCCGCCCCGCCACCCCGCGCACGCTACCCCCACGGCCCCCCCACCCGCACGCTGCCGCCACCCCCCGCACGCTGCCGCAGCCGCTACCCCCCCCCCCCCCCCCACGATGCCGCCGCCTCGGTGTGACTGCCGGGGTCGCTCCGTGAGTCGGTGTCCAGCTCATGGAGCCAGCTAACAACAGCGCTTAATTAACATAGTGTAGAGTTACGGACCGGCTTTCACACTTTTCCAAAAGTGGAGCGTATGCCCATCTCTCGATCGCGAATGTAGTCAATTGATTTCGTGTTTAAAATGCATTGTAACGCGCGTTACTGAGATTTGTACCGAGTAAAATATTACCATTTTTTTTTGTAATGCCTTACATTACCGCGTTACAGCAAAACGTAATGCATTACAGTAATGCATTACTTTTGTAACGCGTTACTCCCAACACTGGCCACCCACCCCCCCCCCCCCCCCCCCCTCCCACCGCACGCTGCACCCCCCGCCGCCGCGGCATATTGATGGCATATTAGTTTAATTACATGAGTCCAGCACAGTTACAACCTGCCTCTTTCGGCGAAATGGTGGGCTCGGCCACCGCTCCCTTAACTTGGAACAGCAGAGCCGATATATGTGCGGTTTTCCACGGTTACGCCGTGACTCACCTCTCGGAAAACCTGCGTCTGCCTCACTGCTAGCTAGTTTGTTGGGGCGCTCCCGTCCAATTAACCACGATATAAACGTGCCAATAGCTCGTGCACATTAAGTTGCTAGACCATTAGGCAACGCAAAAACAATGGTCAACTGCTTTGGCAAAGTAAATGCAAAGTGTTGAAAATGCCTCTTACCTTGAGAAAACGGCAATCCACCACGACTTCGCAGAGAGATGAAATGGCCATATGGTGCGAAGTGGCCGGAAGTGTGCGTCGATTAAAAAGGAAGAGTCCCAATGAGTAAAATTCACTAATTTTTCTAGGCAGCTGACTTTGCTGATAAAATTTAACTTATCAATTATGAGTTGATGTTATTCATACAAAATTGAGGAAAATTAAATTGACAGATCATTTAAATTTGACTAGTTCAACATAATTATTTCCCAAACTGCACACAATCATTTTTTTCATGTAAAAATTAATAATATTTATTAGGTAAATATTAATTGAGCCCAGTCACAGTTTTTACAGTGTACTGTTATCATGGGCAAGTGAGGGCCACTATCCTAAAGCTTATTGAATAAGTCAATCAAAAGCATACAATCAAGTAAAACTAAAATTACTTCTAAATATTAAAATAATCAAGGTAGGAGCCAAGAAAAGCTTAGCAACCATCCATCTTGACAAAATCATAAGGACAACATTTTCCTTGTCAGTTTGCTCCCCAGAGCTTTCAGTATCATCCCACAGTCATTGAGTCAGATCTGTCTGAGCAGATGGCCTCTCCTCATGAAACTGATGAAAGCACAGTAATCTGACTAAACCGAGAAAAGGCTGTCAGATTAACAACCAACTCCATTCAAGTGGAATACCAACACAGGTGCTCAGTGCTGGGCCAGAATGTCCTGCCCACGTCCGTCCCTGCTTAAAAACAAACCAGTTCTGATGAAGAAACTGAAGTTACCAATGTAGATGCTTTAAAAAGTGTTAGTGACCAAGAACAAAGTAGTCATATGCAAACATGCTCATCAGGCTGCAACGGCTGGCTGGTGTTGCCATGTCTGTTATAAGAACCCTGGGCAGAGGTGATTGGATCGCAGTATCCGTGGCGACTGTGGTCGAGAGTTACATGGAGGGGCCAGATGGGGCAGCAGTAGGGGGTGAGATTTGCCATCCTCAGTACTTCATCACAGCAAAACCAGACCAGAAAGATGATGGCAGTGTGAAAGTGATGACCAAACAAAAACATGTTTTGAAGCAAATCCAAAACGACATATTGTGGAAGCAATGTGAGGTATACAATTTTAAACATAATATGCTCTATCATATACAAGGCCAAACAAAGTAGGCAATCCACTACCCCAACCCCGCAATAAATAGCACATTTGTGGCTTGTACTGGTCAATTTATGCTGATATTGTGTCCTCAACTAGCTAAAAAATCATATATTTGATTTTTTTGTTACCAGTGTGACAGCATATATAATTTAGCACCTTGGAGGGAAAAGCATATATTTTAGAATGAGTGTGGAGTTTCTAAATTAGTCCATTATACTTATAATTGCACCGCTATGGAAGCAGTAAAAGGCATTAAGCAGTTTTCTTGCCAATGGTCCAGTTGCAGTGAATAACTGAGTGCCCTTTAGCAGTTCATCAACTTCTCCTGGGGGGATGCTAACTGACCAGAAGATGCTAACTGACCAATACATGTAGATGTGCTGACATCTCTTGCAAAATCTAAATGGGCATCATTCTATTTGACTTATGCTTAGACTTTTCACTGATAGTCTCCCAATTCTGAATTCCACAGCAACTACTATGGAAGCCATCACTGGATTTCTCACCTTTCCTTTTGTTCAACTGTGTTGATACTATAGCGACAAAAAACCAAGTGGGTGCATACAGATACTGGGGATTGAAACCGGTGTCTCTGCAGGGGTGTCTACAACCATGTGTGCCTGAGTCTGGTGATTTCAGGAATTTGAACCATGCTGAAATGTCAAATTCAAATGTACACAAATGAAAAATTTGTTGCGAGTTGTATAAATCTTAGGAAACCCAGGATCTATGATGGTGCCTTTGAGTTTTTCTTCAAATGTCATAAATAACTAGTTTTCAAGGATTTTATTCTCTTTTTTCTCTCATAACATACAACTGAGTGACTGGCAGATAAATTAACCTGTGTGTGTGTGTGTTGTGTGTGCGCGCGTCAGCATGTGAGCTTGGTGCTGTACAGGCCCAGTGTGTCCTCAGTAGGCCTGTCAGTCCCATTCATCTTTACCTGAATGATGCCACCACAACGCCATCTGTCACCAGAAACAGGCCAGGAGATGAAAAATGAATATGAATGAATGAGAGTGGAGAAAGAAAGGCAGAAAGTGGTAATAAAGTAGCTATGGTTCAAAAAAATAACTGGATATAGAAAGAAAAATACAAGCATTAGAAAATACAAGGAAATAAGAAAAATATCAAAATGATTCAGACAGACAAGGCCAAGGTCTGCTCGTAGAGTTAAGAGAATTACATTTTACAGCAATAGCATCCAAAGGTATGAGTTGTTTATTGACTGATGCCTATAAAGTGTCTTCGAACTGTATCTACTCTCAGGTAGAGACAGATATCAAAGTATTTCATTTCAGTTATCAAATCAGCTTTGAGCAAAAAATCTCTGAATGCATTCGTTAGGAAGTACTTTTGGAAATCCCTTGTCTAGCTGGGTGCTGCTAACCTATTCTTTGTCTTCAAGTGAAGAACAACAAGCTCTTTAAAGCAGGTCGTATTCATGTAGGAGATCTTAAAATGATGTAAGGCATTATTGATTTCCATACATATCTTTAAGTCAATGAGCAATAATACATGAGCCATGATTTGGGGCAGCATGTGCAGGAATGGGAACTAATCAGAAGATGAAATATTGCTCTGTAAAGGCACTGACCAAGTACAATATGTCATCACTGTGTGAAATTGCTGTAGCATGTTGCCTCAAAGTATCTCCATTGAAGCTCACAAGGTACTGTGACCTCACTAGTGAGCCTGAGCGAGTCCTTTAGTTCTTAGAAGCTTTGCACACACAGGCCCAGATTTTCTGTACCATCTAAATCCCGCCTGGGCTCCCCGTCTGTAGATCTTAGACAGAATCTCAAGGATCTGGCTGTGAAGCTCAAAAGCTGAGCTTACTGATGTGAATCAGCACCATCTGGATAATGTGGGTTGAATTATTTTCAGGAGAGAATGTTTCACTTTTCGGTCCATACAGTCAGGCCAAATATATTTGCCTGTGTCAAGTGTTTTACTGTAAAGGAGTAAGGCCTACTCACGTTAACATGCACTCACAGACATCTAATATGTAGACCCCCTTCCCTTCCTTCTAATAAAAAAGTACAAAGAAAACCATAAGAACAGTTTAAGAAATCATAATTATTGTTGCTAGGTTCAGTCAAAATTTTAGCAAACTATTTCCTTTTTCCACACTCACTCTTTTGGAACCACACACATTACTTAAGATGTAATTTGCTCACAGATGTTACCTCCTTTGTGAAAGTAGAGGTCATGGGTTTTTTGGAGCGGGTACAATTGATTTAGCAGGGTTATTGACGAGAAAAACTGAGAGGGAATTTAACATGAACAGCTCTTTTCTTATTTCTCCGCAACAATGACAATAATCAATAAGGGAGGGAAATATATACTTATACTTCATCATTAGAATAATATCTAATCAGACTAAAACTATATTTGAAGTGAAGTTAAATTAAATTTAAAAAAATGGGATTCATCTTTGTGCACAGCAGGAAACCGGATGTGCATCCCCCTTTTGACCCCCTCTCTGCATGATTATTCCTTCAGTCTGGAAGGCAACAGTGTAATAGCAAAATAATTATGAACAAAACCTGAACCTAAGTGGAATCCTGTCAATCACGGACCTATAGACCCACTTAGGAAATTACAGAGCCAAAGAAATGAAGAAAAAAAAACAACAATCATCAGCATCATGGGATAATTACCTGACTAACATGTCAATCATTTCTGAGTCTCCATCTCTGAGCTGTTAATTGGTGCCATTTTCTTGATAACACCACTTTAGAATAAAATTAAAGTGACCTTTCTGTCATTCTTTTTCTTTCATGTGTCCTTTCCAGGTTCTTGATCTCTCAGAAAAAAAGTTCTCAAAGTAAACTCAAAGTAAAAACTGAAGTCCAAGACAAAGAGGAAGATAGAATGCTGTCAAGACTCTAAATCCCAAGGAGACAGCTGGCATCAGTGAAGGGTCGTCCAATGTTTTTGACTATTTTTTTAACAGTGAATAAGGTCTAGATTACGGCATTTGATTAAGTTCTGAACAAAAGCAGCCATAATCATTATTCTTCTACCAGGTCATGTTCAATGATTTGACAGCCTCAATCTTGTGGTGGTTCACCGTTGATGTTGGAGGCCCTCCCTGAAGATCTGGTGTGCTAGTTGTCTCCGACTACCGGCAGCTGTGCCCCATTGATGTTTTGGGCCATCTTGATGACCCTCTTGGACCGATCTGCTCCTTCCTGGTGCAGCTGGCATACCAAATTGGGATGCAGTATGTCAAGATACTTATAAGTTCCCAAAGAAGGTCCTGCAGCAGTCTTGCTCCACTCAGCTCCCTCCTGAAGTAGAGGCGTTGTTGTGCATTCCCGATGTCAGTGGAGAGGTTTACATCCTCAGTGATGTGCATCCCTATGAATTAAAAACTTGAGACTCTCTCCACAGCCTCACCTTCAATGAATGCTGGGTTGAAATCTGATCCCCTATCTTTCTTAAGTCCACAACTCCTTAGTCCTCTTTTTGTTAACACCAGGCTGTCTGCAGGCCTCACACCTCGCCCCTGTATGTTGACTGTTTGTTGTTAGAGAGAGGTTGCTTGTAGTGAGACGTAATGGTTAGTTTTTCACCCAAAAAACAGCTTCTCAAATGTCTCATGCCACATATGAAAAAAAGGAGAAGGGAAGAGAATACTTGTTAATTGATAATGAAAACAGTTGTAGTAGTTGCAGCCTTAAAACCAACTAAAGCGCTCTCTCTCTCTCTCTCTCTCCCTCTCTCTCCCTCCCTCCCCCCTCCTACTGTATAGATCACAATAATGTTAGTGGTGACACTCCCTTCCATGGTCATTCATCTGAAACAGAATTACATAAGCCATTTACCACCCGGTCCCCGTGATGGATGGCAGGGCCCCCAGCCAAAGCACCCGGGCCTGATCGCTCCGCTTTTCTCAGTGACAAATGTCACCAGAAAGACATACGGCACCTTCTGATTTCCTCCAGTTTTAAATGAGAATATGTTTGCGAAAAGAAAAGTGAGACAAGAAAAACATAGGGCTTTGTCACATGGAATCACAACCGCATGGCAATATTTTAGAGTTTTTCCATTTGATGGTTGCTTTTTTTGAAATTATATTCCATACCCTGATTGTCACATTTTGATTGACTGATTTATTTGGACAAGGAAACGACCGTCACGCTGACAATTTCTTTGTGTGTGTGTGTGTGTGTGTGTGTGTGTGTGTGTGTGTGAGAGAGAGAGAGAGGGACAGAGGGGCACTAATTTTGTGAATCAAGGCGGAACACACAAATTGCCATCAAATGCACAATGCACAGTGGAAGTGGCAGTGGCACCGGTATTGCAGCTTCCACAGACGGTGTACCCATACATGCATGTAAATAGGTTGTGATTAGGATCATTCTGTTATACATCATCAGTAGGGGTGTTTAGGGCTGGTAACAGTCATGGCCCATCATCATAACGCTGTAAGAATCCTGCAAGTAATCTAGCCATGAAAAGTCATATTCACATATCCACCATATGTTCTGTGAGAAATTATTTTATTGTGTAGGATGTTTTCTTTTCCTTCCAGTTTCTTGTTTTTGACTAACTATGAAATGTAACTAACAACTGTGTGTCGGGATTCAGGTTGTTGCGTTTTGACATTTCAGTGCAGCCACAGGTCAAGCTCTGTCCCAATTAAAAATGTGTTTCTTCAGGTGTCAAAGAGGAAACTGGTCAAGAGAAGTGATGCGGAGGATGTTTGAGAAGGAGAAGGAAGGTTTAATTACATTATGACTTGTCAATGAAGTCAACTGTTTGTCCAATGTGTCCTGAGGATGTTGTGTCGTGCCTTCCTTTTAAACTGGAAGGCAGTGTAGAAAACCAAATGAAACCCCAGTAGTTCTACAAAAAGGTACAAAACTGTGATTTTTTTTTTTTTTTGCAACAATCTGAAGATATCTGTGCAAGATTTAATCAAGATAATCACGATTGTTTTTGACAATGAAGGTCTCTCAAATTTCCGACAGCAAATCAGCAAAGAACAGAAACCCGATGAGCCGAGTTAATCAGATATGTGAAGGCCTTCCAACATGGAATCTGTTGTTGCTGAGAGATGCTGGGAAAACACCTTCCCAGCATTAAAGTGATGGTTCGGAGTGAAATGCACCCTAGGTCATTTCCACCATGACATCCAGCCAAATACCCCATCAAAAGCATTTTTAGCAATGGTCAACATTGGTCAAGATAGGTCTATCAGCCGAATGGCTTAGTACTGGCAACACATTTTTATAAATGTTTGTATTATCAGGTCAACACTTGTCAACACTTGTTGACCTGATAATACAAAACTATGAAACATTTTCATACTCTCGCGTGAAACTCGCGTCACGGCATCGGCTGGGTAAACACGGAAGTGCCATCTAAGCAGCTCTAGTGTTAGCAGTCGAGGATAGAAGCTATCAGGCAAGTGTTCTTTTAAATAAACTCCTGATGTACTTACAAACTTTCAAATGCCTTGTTTTGTGAGTACAGAGCCTATGTGTACTACTGCAGAAGTTTGGTAACATTCCATGCATTATTAGTGGGGTAATTTACAATATATACCCTCTGTACCATAGCGCTAGTACTAAGCCATTCGGCTGATAGCCCTATCTTGACCAATGTTGGCCATCGCTAAAAGTGCTTCTGAGGATGTATTTGGCTGGATGTCATGGTGGAAATGACCTAGGGTGCATTTCACTCCGAACCATCACTATATATATAACTAAAGTGTTATCCTTTGCAGTTAATTATGGCTACTGGTTGAAGAATGTGTAATGTTTAGAAGGCAGAAGTATTGTGAGGTCTCTCGCAGGGGCAAAGTGGAAACAATAATAATAATAAAACAAAAAGAAGTCACCAAAATGCTGAAGATTTGCAGGTGAGAGAATAACAATCTTAGTCCTCCTCTGGAAACACCAAGTACACTGCAGCTTTGTGCCTGCATGAAAATGGAGTTGCTGTGTTTATGAGAGAGAATTTGTCAGTGTAGTGGGCCCAATATCACAGACCAATCCTTCCAGGAATATGAATGTGTGGGTGCGGGCGTGTGTGTGTGTGTGTGTGTGTGTGTGTGTGTGTGTGTGAATGGTGAATGTGTGTGGCTAAGAGAGCAGATTTGACTGCATGTATCGTTGGCAGACGGAATTTAGACCAGTCTGACAAATGATTTATAGGTGCAATTTTATTCAGCTGTCATTGCCCTTTATTCAGTTTGACACAATGTTAGTGTGGATGCCTGTGCGTGTGTGTGAGTGTGCGTGTATGTGAGTGTGTATGTGTGTGTGAGTGCACATCACCTGGGCCAGCTGGAGAAAACTGATACAACCAGTGTGCACCTGTGCATATCTGTATAAATGTAATATGTGTTTGTGTGTGTGTGTGTGTGTGTGTGTGTGTGTGTGTGTGTTTACAGAAAACTGATAAGATCAGAGGCCCATTTACTTAACTGATCACTGCTTTACTTTAATGGGCAGATGTGACTTGTGTCATGTAAAGTAAGATCTCTATGGAGTCAGATGCATCACTTCCATTTAATCCATTTTTCATAATCACTCTGTAACTCATTCCTTATTACCAGGCAAATCACATTCACTTTATGAAATGGGTTACACACACACACACACACACACACACACACACACACACTTTTAATGTTGCTTATCAGCCAGGGTGAGTAAAAAAATCATTCTGCTTTGAAGCACAAATCTATATGTGACTACACCTCAAGTCGGGAATAGAGCAGAATGGAACATATGTGTGCTGTTGCTGTAGTACCAAGTGGTCAGTCTTTATCACAAGTATTGTGAAACTTTGACAGAGCTATGGCAAAGAGTCAGGGCAACATTCCTCACAAGGGGTTTGAGAGCCTTGAAACAGGTCTTTGTTTACTTGGCTGTATTTTGGCATTGTGTGAGGGAGCACTCCACGCACGCACGCACGCACGCACGCACGCACACACGCACACACGCACACACACACCTGTAGGACTGTCATCTCTATGAAGCTCAGCTGGTGAAACTGGTACCGCTGGAGGCAAGAACATAAACTTAAGGATAGCAAATGGCGGTGGATCCCCATTGTGTTTGTGTACGTGTGTCTGCACTTGCAAGTTTGAATGCAGGTTTATGTTTAAATCTTCGCATGACTCCCGGCACATACAGTAACCTTTTATATACGAGTTATCTGCAGTATCTTATTCCAATTGAATTATCTCTAACCTCATCTCACACGCTATAGGTTTTAGAGATATATGTTCTGTTTTAAAGGTTTTATTAGCTATATAACATTAATTTTGAGAATATCATGAGGATCAAGTCTACAAGTAAATACATTCACTTTGACAGTATGTGTGAGATTAAAACATACTAAAATGGACATTGTTTTGCAACTAGGGATGCTGTATTTCCACCAATAAGGTTGCTGATCCATATCAGCTGTTGTTTTATTATAGCAGTTGGTATACAGTATACTGACAAGGGACAAGATGCGTATAACTAGTGTTAGGAAGTTAAACAGGTCAAAATTGCTTTTCTAATATTAATGTTATATTGCTATGAAAATATCTCCTTCCAACTCGGGATTTGAGTACTTAATAGCATTACAGCTCTAAAAATTAATTTGTAAAAATTTTCATCAGACGTTCCTCACTTTCTGACTATAACAAATTAAATCTGACCTATTACAACCACAACCACTTGCAAATACACTGTCGCAGTTTGCCAGACAGACACACAGCTGACAACATGTTACAGTACAGTAGTTAAACTAATTGGTGCAGTGGAGACCTACTGGGAAAGATGCTGTGCATGTCCATGACTATATGTGTGACATTGTGGCTGTTAACTCTCCTGGATGGGTGGAACTCAGTAGCCCATTTTGCACATGCACTGCAGTGGGCAGTAAATGATGGTTGGCTTATTATAAGAGTTAATGTTACACAGTCAAAAGTAGTATTGCTCCAGTTGTATCCGAGTAGTTTACTTAGTTTACATGAAAGTACATGAGCACAGTATCAGACACAATGCCCAAAACCAGTAAGACACGAAACATCTCTACTAAATTCAAATCATTATGTGCTAATATTCAATGTTGTCTAATTTTTAACCTTTGAGTAGTCTTTCCCAATGCAATGATAAAGAAAAAAGTTCTGAAAACTATTTTATGCCGTCTACCCACAAAAAAGAATGATCCATATATTAGTCATACATAATTTGAATGATACTTTAAACTCAATAAGCAAGCATGTTTTATTCAAATGCAATGACCTTAAAATAACTCTCCACTATCAGACACTTCAAAGGAAACAAAATAGTAAAAGAATCAGTATTTCCTTATTTCCAGTGTTGCAGGCAAATTAGGCAGCCAAACCCATGTGTACATGTTAGCCTTTGTATGTGTGGGTGCATACAAACATAATTTTGTGTGTGTGTGTGTGTGTGTGTGTGTGTGTGTGTGTGTGTGTGTGTGTGTGTGTGTGTGTGTGTGTGTGAGAGAGAGAGTGGATCTGGCCTTTGTGCTCAGCTCCGCTGGTTGACTGGACAGTGTCCAGGATGATGAATTGAAAGTTCAGAAAAATATCTGTTAGAATTTGAAAGCCATGGAAGGAGAAAATTGGCAACATTGTCTAAAGCAGAATCCTTCACACACTCCATTCATCATCTAGAGATAAAAGGTTAGATCGGTAGCTATAGGTCTCGAGTGTGTGTGTGTGTGTGTGTGTGTGTGTGTGTCTGCGAGTGTGTGTGTGCTATGTGGTTTTCTGTGAGGCTACTCATAGTGGGCATGGATGGATGTTTTCGCTTTAATTATTAATCACTTTGGTTTATTTTAGGGTAATGTGTCTGCTGTGGGATCAGTGTGCATTTGAGCGTGTTCATGCATTGTGCACAGCAGGATATGTGTGTGTGTCTGTGTGTGAATGTGTGTGAATGTGTGTACATCTGCAGAGAAATGAAAAGAATGGATGTGTTGCTGTGTATCAACAACAGAAACAAAGATCTAATACCAGTCACAGCGGGGACACAAGTGTTTTCAGTCATCTCATAGTTTATTTTGGGGAAATATGTGTTCACCGACAGTACAGTATGTGCACATTTGGCAGAATAGGGCATGTGTTTCCTGTTCTTGAGAGGTCGTAAAATGATCACACAGACTAAAAGTGTAATTTGTAGGAAACAGGATGTATGCGTGTGTGTGCGGCTACATACAATATGATGCAGAGCATTTCTGGCCCACTTCATAAACATGCGGCGACACAGTCTCACAGCAGGTGGTTCATTACACAGCCTGTAATTAGGCTGACTTGACTTTCTTCTGCTGCTGATTACAGATACATATTGGTTTCAGTGGAGCATAGAAACAAGGCATTATTTCAAATTATTCTTGTTTCAATAAATCATTTGTTGCTTTAGTTCACTGTGCTGCGTTTTATGAGTTACTGTTTTCCAGAACTCTTTTATTTAACAAAATAAAAGAGCAGGTGGAAACATTAGTCACCAGTGTTTTTTGGATTGTTTTAGTGCCTCTCATGCTTCTTGTTCTTAGACTATTACATAACTGAATCAGAGAACAAAATCAGATGACATCGCAGTGTCCTATATGTTGATTAAGTGCATGTTATACGAGTATAGATGCGGCACTGGGTGGTTAACTTTATATTGACTATTAAATAGTAATTATAATAATAAATGGAATAATAATTCCATGTCATGTCATGGTTAAATACCGTATGTAACATCAGAACAGAACAGTTTATGGGTACTGGTGTGGTTTGACATCACTCAGAAAATGAGAATAAGAATTCTGACTTTTTCAGAGAAGTTTATATACGACTACTCTTGAGCAGGACTTCCTCACATCAGCTCTGATATTTGTGATGGGTTGAGGGAAATGAGGACAGCGATCAGCCACCTTTTTCCCCTGGCAATCACAGTCATGAGGTGACTCACTAAGTGCCACCTGACCTAGATACAGTTATAGGTGAAGAGATGTTGGAGTGGTGAAGTGGATTGGGGGCCATCGTAGAAGTTTCAAATATATGTCGAGCAACAGTGATCATCCAAAAATGAAGGTGAAGTCCAAAAGAAATCAAGACTGATTCAACATGCAAGATCGAAAAGCGTTAAGACCAATCGGCATAGGAAAATGAAGAAAGGGCAGGCTTCTTGGCAAATAAACACAATCACCATTTCCTAGGTCTGTACACCATCAGAGGTTCAGCACCTTGGACAGCAACACCAGCTCTGTTGGTGCAAATCTAGCACCAAGGCCAGCGACTGACTATCACACACAGCTATGGACACAGCTGCTGGCCTGAATATGGACAAGGGAACACAGACATGAAGAGCACAGCACTGCTCTAACTCACACGCCGCCACAGTTTCCCCTCTCTTAAGACATCTGAGGCCACCAGCCCAACTGCACCGCCTGCCTTTATCCTTCTGTGAACTCCTTACTTACTGGATCACCTTACCTGCCCCCACACAAATACTCTGCACACATCTCTGTGATTCCCTTCTTATTACTTTCTTCCACACTTCACCTGATAAGCTCCATTGTTTGTGCTTTCCTCAGCCCCATCATCCGCAACTCAATTTGCCTTACCCTCACAATGATACAATTGTGGAGCACATGTAGCCCAAGAACTTGATGACTGTGGTATTGCCAATACCAAGAACTGGAGCTTCAAATGCACCCACAGTTTGGTCCTGTTGCAGGCAAAAAAACATGGCTCTTGGCTTGTGATTCGAACACAATCAGCATATTGGTGGTGTGTAAGAATTTAGTTGCTTAACGGCGGAAGAAAAGACTGCTGCTGTTCCTTGAAGAGCTCTGATGGGATCGTATATCAATTTGATTGCCTAGGAGCTGTCTGATCAGAAAGAGTTATGTGTCAATTTGGCTCTAATCACTTCTACTGACAAAGAGCCTTGGGATGAAGGAGATTAGGCAAATTGTTAAGTAATAGTTGGATATTTAAAAACTGCACAAAATATTGCTTGGCACCAAAGATTGAGAGAGGCAAAATTTAGGAGAAAAAAAAAGTGAACAAAATGACAGAATGTCTCAAAGCTGAAGGGTTGACAAAACAGTGATGAAACATGGCTGGCAGCATGGCAATGTATTTCTCCTAGATGTATTTTTCTTTTTCCCCTGTTATATGACTTCCTGTGTCACTTGAAGGTGATTGGCGATGGTGTACTGCAGTCATATATAACTGGTCGTCCAAGCCAACAGCCATGTAAATATTTCTATAAAACAAAAACAGTGTTTCTTTAAATTCTGCCTAAAGTGTTTCCACCTAGCTTAATAAGCAATTGCATGGTATTAGAGTGTGCCATCAGACACTTACCTCTTTTTACAGTACCTTATGTTATTTAGTCTTGTTCTTATTTTCTTTAACTGCAGTTTTCCACACTCTTGACATTTAAGACATTAGGCACAAAAGGCACTCGCTGATTATGTACTTACTGCATTTTTGCTTCAACCATGGCCTTTAATGATTTTGTTTCCTCTTACCGGTCGATGCAGCTTGAAAGAAAACCAAAAAAAAAAAAAGACACACTGTGGCCACGTGGGGAGGCAGACAGAGAGGGAAATGGAGACAGGGAAAGAAATTGAGAAAATGAGAGAGAACGAAAGAGAGGGAGAAAATGAGGCAGAGCGAGAAAGACCAAGTGACAGAGAGAGAAGAGACATGCGTTCAGGAATTTAATGATACCATATAATACATGAGATGAGATATTCTGGGAACAGTACTGCAGATATCCACAGTAAATGGAGGCAGCACCAGAAGAAACCTTCTCTCACAGAGTGACTGACAGACAAAAGCTTAATCCTTTTTGCAACACTAATTAGCAACAGCAATTTCTTTGTGGACTTTTGCTTACAAAACAGCAGCATCATTTGGAGATGTGGTCAACCAATTTCCCTGCAGATACTTACTTTAACATTTGCGACAAAAACTTGAGCTTGGGAGACACTCTGAAGACCCAAATATGTCTGTCAAGTCTATAATAAATAGTAAAATGTCAGCTGAGAAGATCAAACTGATTCAAAGAGATCTATATGTTTGATTCATCTTCATAAGGATGACCATTTCAGAAGAAAGACAATATGTATGTTTACATGAAGGAGGCGGGGATAATCTATATAAGGCACATAAGAGGAACCAGGTTCCTCGTCAAGTTGATCTATGTAGATGAGAGTCCAGCATAAAAGGCCTGCTGTGGTCAGAGACACACAAACAATACACAAAAGCTTCATTTATAGTCTCTTAGTTCAACTTAACTTGTGCAAAAGCAAACTTTTTGTGATAAAATTCAATAAATGGAATCCAATAATTAATCATTTTAAAAAGATAGGTAAGAAAAATAGCTGTTAGTGGCCACTTGCTGATCAGATATTCATATCAGTACATCGATTCTATGGTTTGCGATTAATTCTAAGCCATGAAATAATTAATGCAACTCTGCCGTCAAAAAAACACAAAATATTAACTATTCCAACACAGGATTTCCATTGTTAGCAAGGCTGAAGAGGAGTTGTACCATGTAGTGTGTACAGTACTTCAAACAAATACCCTATAGTGCTGTACACACACTGCACTGCTAGTTGTGTTCGCAGCTGTAATGTTACGGCTACCTTCATACCAGGATTAGATGTGGACGGACACACACACACACACACACACACACACACACACACACACACACACACACACACACACACACACACACACACACACACACACACACACACACACACACACACACACACACACACACAGAGAAAGAGAAAACAGAGTGCCACACCGGGCGGCGCCTAGGTGAACAGGCTCTTCTCCACTGAATACCTAATGTAGTGTGCAGTCAAAGCATGAAACGATGCTCTTCATGTTGAGCTTACAGGTATAATATATTTAAGTTATCAAGCAAGATACGAAGTCTATACATCAGCACACTCCATTAAGCTGGCAGAGACATGACATAAGTTATAACAGTGCAGCCGACATGACGGAGGTCATAAAGCTGTCTGCTGGTATGACTCTGTCATAAACTGTACTAGCCACTTTAGCTTGGTTGCTTTGTTAACATATGTCAGTGGGGCTGCAGCACAAAGTGTCAAGGCAATGTGGGTAATAACCTCCCTGCCAGTATAGGCTGAAACTAGACTATTAGAGAATTACTAAGATTTGAAAAATGTCTGAATCCCCAAAGCAGTACGTCTCTGACTTAAGTCTGGGTTTTTCGAACAGCTAATTCAACATCAAACATCAAGTGAAGTGGTGTTGATTTTTTTTTCAAACTAAATTCAGAGGTTCTACTTAAAACTGTCACAAATGCCCATAGAAAAGCTCAGAAAAATGGGCTGCCTTTTCTCCTTAAAGATACACTCTGCACACACATGTATGTGCTGTATCTGCCGCCTCCTTGGTTTCGTTAAAGAGACCAGTAAACGTGACAGCTGATGTTGCTCCAGATATCACATTGTTGTTGGTTTTAATTGAATTCACCTTCACTCAAATGACTCAGCAGATGTTCCTTTCCAGGTGAAATATACTTTAGATTTGCATAGAGTTGTTTTGCTCAATTTGAAATACTTTGACAGGATAACTTGACAGGTGTTTTTTTATTGAATGCAACCTTGGGAAGAAAAATACAAACCAAATACAAACCGCTTTCCACTCAAGTTCTGTAAACATATAGCACATTCTCCAAAATGAACACCACAGATTACAAATTGTCAGTGGTGGTTTAGCAATGCCAACCTACATTAAGGACCGTTGTCATGTAAGAGACCAGATTGCAACATTTATACAAAATCTAAATCAGTCGTTTAAATGTTATGAGTAAAAAATCAAGTGTTCTGTCTTTTCAGGATGAATAAAAGCATTAAATACAATTAAGTGAACTAGGTTTGGATGGCCTGAATATAGTCTTTGATCTACTGAAAAGTTTGTGTTTGACAATAAATGGCTAATCTCAGCTATCTGACAAAACTTTGACAAACTGTTTCACAATTATTATCATTTTAAACATTTGATCAACATAAATGTTCTTACCATGGTTTAAAAACAATGCATGTGGGGCAACTTACAATAAGAGGCTATTCAGGGAGAGGATTTTATTCATTGTTATCATGCAAATTGCACTCAATGATTTATGGTCGTGCATGAATTTCTTTGGGGATGCCCTCTGCGGCGTACCAAAGTCAAGTCAAGTCCATTTTATTTATATAGCCCAATGGCCCGCAAATCAACCTCAAGGGGACACAATCAGTACAGTGTACCACACCCTCTTCACTTCCATATCAGGAGTCGAAGGACGAGAGAAGTCCCAGGACAGCCCATGGTCCAGCACAAAGAAGCCTGAATGAAAAGGGAGGACAAGGAGGAGGAAACCACGGAGACAGAGATGGAGCGAGAGAGACAGACAGACAAGCCTACAGCTTGGATGCCCATGAATGTGAATGAAAACTCTGTTCTGGAGTGACAAGTAGATTGTGGGAATTATGTAATTAGAACAACTGTGTTTGTGCGTGGCATAAGGACAAAGATTTTTTTCTAGCCATTTGGACATCAATCATTGCATCACGATATCCTCTTACTTCATTAAGTAACAGTTGCCGTTAAAAACAATTGGTGTTTATTGGGTTCCAGCTGTTGCTAAGCAACTGTCGCAAGGCTGCAGAATTATGGTCTGTCTGCTCACCATTAACAGAGGTATCCATATGCTTACTCCAGATGCCCAGTGTCTCTACTACTCGCTCATTATCTGCTCCCTGTTTTTTGAGCTGGCAGAGTAGAAATCATCTCTCATTCCAAGTACAGCTGGAAACATTTGGATATTCAGCTGTCCATCTAATTTACGTGTATACATTGCTAATGACAAAACACTTCGGATTCTTCTTTTATAGATAATCGAATATTGTCTGCGCATAACATAGATCCCCTCAATAAATTGGAATCACATAGATCTGCTTCACAAAGACGTAAAAACTTCTTTACCTTTTCCTTTGTTTTCTGTGAAACAGTAAGTGGAAAACTGCTCTGTGCTCTATTTTTAGTCACTTGATAACAACAGCCAATTAATTCATTTAGTTTTATGAAATATACTAAAATGCACAACCCAAAATGTGTACATCATTAGATATTAAAGACAATACAATATATATACAATATATACAAGACAATATGCATTTATATTACAAGATGGTTGTGTGTGTGTGTGTGTGTGTGTGTGTGTGTGTGTGTATGTGTGTATGTGTGTGTGTGTGTGTGTTTAAGGCCAGTATTATGTACTATTATTTATGGTATAAGTTGAGTCGACGAGTTCAGGGGATGTCTGTTACAGTTTAAGTAACACAGTAAAGTGTTTCAGTCATTTAAGTCACACACTGTAATAATTCATCTCTGGGGCTCCAGTGGGACCTACAATAACCGATTAACACACTAAGCTTGCCCCAGTGGTCCGTTATCAATGTTGCACCGTGTTCCAGCATACACCGATTACATTAGCCTACTTGCACACCGCCCATACCCTCGTATAGCTTTTCTTTTACACACACACACACACACACACACACACACATATCATATATATATATATATATATATATATATATATATATATATATATAAATAAATCTCATTGAGTTCATTTTCGCATCAAATAAATAGAACCAACTCTGAAAGGGGATTCGCAGCACAGGGTAGCTGGATTCCGATTTCACTTATCACATGATGAGAGCCGACAACATGATGGAGGAGGATCTGGTGTCAAAGTGTAAAAACAAAAGGCACCTATTTGTCAATATTACAGATTGAAACCAAATACTAATAAGGAACGTGATAACGTTAATGAAGCAATCTGTAACCTCTGTCTGACGAAGGTGGCAGCATCTGGAGGCAACACCACTAATCTACATACACAGAGCTTCAAACACAACACATGGGTTCTAGCTGTGAAGCCGCCGTCAAAGCTGATCGCGGCCACTTGAGACCCGCTTGTGATTCCACCAGACGCATTGAAGCCCATTTCAGAAACATCTCAGAAACGGTTATCTGCTCTACCAAAATGGGCACAAAATCTCAACAGAAAAGGCCAAAGACGCAGCTAACATTAAAGATCTAAAGTAATGCTTTACAGATACGAAGTGTCATCACTGAATAACTTTACTCTAAAATAATGTAATCGCTAAACGAGTGTGTGGATTATTGACGTGATTGGACTATAAGCGACTAACACTGAATAAAATACAGAAAGTGATATTCCTCATTCTGCTAACAACAGACAGAAAAAAATCCTCCAATAACTAATTCAACTTGCTTGCTTGCTGCTAGACACAAAACAAAAGGCTTGTCTTGCAATAAATTGATGGCATTTCCAAATGAATGCCTTGTGTCCTGCACACCTCCCTTGTAAATGTTACACAGATTGCCGTAATTTGCCCTGTTTTTTCATTACGTCTCCTTTCTTCTCTTATCTTGTAAAAAGCCTCCTGCTTACAAAGACCATGATTAGTCTGTTGCTTTTAAAGTAAAGTAAAATATGTGTCCGATAACAGCACTGTACTCAATTAAAAAAGCTCTCCCTCAGATGAAGGCTGATAACTTCGACCCTGCTGTGAGCGAAATTAAAAGGCCAGGCCCGGTGCTGAGGCAAAACAGCTGTCTCCTTCCACTGCCGTGCTTCTCTCCTTATATCCTTTGTCCTTGAATCCTTGTAATGCTCCCTTACGACTATTTTGCACTCTTGAGTAATTTCCATTGCATGGTTTTGCTTGTCGATTAACTCACTTTTGGTAGCAGATCCTTTTTTTTATTATTATTTTCCACTGTAGATAGTTTTCAACCACACACTTGTTTAAACTTTTCATTGACAACTAAATGGCAGAACATCTACAATTCATAAATTATACGCTGCAGTTTTGTGGGTTGCCGTATTTTAAATTCTAGGTTGATTGAGTAAAAGATTTAGGCCACTATTGGCAGCAACTCTGCTATTTAAACAGAGGGTTTGTGCAGGATGTCCCATGTCGCTCTAGTGACAATTCTCTCCGACCAATCAGTAGTCTGCAGTGTTTGAACTGCATAGTAGCACTTGCTCCCTTGGACCCTCAACTAAGGTGGTACCAAAAAAAAAGTACCAGGTGCTAGCCAGAACGTTTACTAATGGAAAACCAAAAACCATCATTCAGTGGAAATGCGGCATAAATGTCCCCTTTTCTCCATTTTTGCCATCAGTGTTTCATTTTTAGATTTTTTCCTGTTTCCTTTTGGTCTCTTCCCTCCCCTCATCTCCCCTCGTGTTTTTTTCCACACTGCATCTTGTTTTGTTCTGCCTTTGAAATTTGCGCTTTACAGTGTGATAATAAGCTGTCTGTCTAGCCTTGCAACAACCCCCAAGAGACACTTATAGTGTTTTAGAGCGTGTGTGTGTGCGTGTGTGTGTGTGTAAAAGTTGGAGCATGTGCATGTGAAACAGAGAAAGTATTTTGAGTGTTGGTGTGAGAGTGACACAGTCCCTCCCACTCTGTGAGCGTTTGTATGCCAGTGCAG
Organism: Chelidonichthys spinosus; assembly: GCA_029853015.1. Classification (NCBI taxonomy): domain Eukaryota; kingdom Metazoa; phylum Chordata; class Actinopteri; order Perciformes; family Triglidae; genus Chelidonichthys; species Chelidonichthys spinosus. Next base: position 18,878,640 of record CM056831.1, read on the forward strand.
ACATGTAATTGTGTGAAAGTGTCTGATGTTTTTTGTGGAAGTGAGGCAAAGTAACAGTGACAATGAGCGCGTGCGTGATTGTGTGACATCCATCAGTTTCCCTCAAACTGTGAAGGCGACCCACTGAGCAGGAGGCAGGGATAAGGCACCAGACCCCTCGCTGGTGGAAAGAGAGAATGAGCGGGGCAGATAATGCCCTCTTATCTTCCTCCACCAACCCCCCCTCAACTCCTTTTTCTCCCTATAACCCGCCCCCCTCAGACACCACAGCACACACGCCTACACACAAACACACACACACACACACGGGCACAAACTCCCTCCTTCCAAAACATCTCTGCAGGGGGGAAAGCTCTAAGTTGGATTTGGTGGTGGTGGAGAGGCTACTCATGCTGCAGGATGCCAACCCCATAACTCACACAAACAAACACTTAGTTTTAGTCGATCTGCAGAAAAACAAACAAATGTGAGTACACACTGACGCACTATCTCTGTTTCTCACTTGTGACAGAAGTGCCTTCAGGATTTTTTATGCTTGATTTAAGCAGGCAAGTCAATTAAGTGTAAAATTGTACTTAAAATAATTGGCTCGCAAAACACTTCTGAATGTGTGGATGCGAGTGTGTCAGTGTGTGCGTGCTGGTCAGAATGAGAAAATGTACAATAATTTGTCATGATGACAGAACACTTGGTAGAGGGAGTAAAGATTATTTTGTGCAGTATAAAGAAAAGCTGTATCCTCCAGCTTTTCAAAGAACCTTTCTTGCAACTGAAGGTGTTTTATTACCGTTTAAGTTATTGAGCTAACGGACAGACGTATCAAACCATGACTTTGACTAACCCTGTTTACAAATTTTCATCATTATGTTGTTATAACTGCAGCCTTTTTAACTGTATATTGCAATCAAATCACAGCATAATTGTTTGGGTGTTTTTTAGGTTCATACACTAACCTGATAATCATCAAAATATGCTTAAAACCCTTAATATGGCACTCAAACATACTGGTGAGACAAATATTTTAATCACATAGGACACACATCTGTCTTTAGCGGACATAGTTTTTAGAGAACATTTTTAAATAAGGTGATCATAAATCACAAGGGTCCTCCTGCATAAATAAAGAATAAATTATATTTTATAAATAGCAATTGTATTTCTCAATGCAATTCCTGTAAGTTTCTACTATACACTCTATAGTTACTCAGCCTTTCCAATTCACTCTTTATCCCGATAATGCAAACCACAATGTTTTTTATCCCGATCTGTAATAAAATCCTATATTGTCCTATCCCTATTTGGGAGGGAAAATATAGTATGTACTGAATCAAAAGCTGTAGTGATAAACAGCCATGAGTTCTTTGCACACAATAATCCAACCTCTATGCTGTTTTTAGTCTCTCTTTATACACTCTGCACATCTCCTTTCCAAAACCCTTTCAATAGTGGTACACAATTAATCTTTTATTGGTCTAATTTGGCTTATCTTCACGGTCCTTAAGATCTCAGGGGAAATGCAAACAAGTCTGGAAAAGAAACTTCTCAGCACCACTTCAGATTTAGTTCCGAGGGCTATTTGGTCAAAGAGACCAAAAGACCAACTGGTTTGTAGTTCATGTGAGTTCACTGTCATTCTTAGTTACAGACAAAAGGACAAAGACTTTTAATAATTTATCAGACTAATATCAGGCTTAATACAATCTCTCAGACATCACCCGTACGCAATTCTACGCTATCAAATCAGGCAATCTCTTGATAAAATTAATCGCTTCAAGTTTGGTGATGCTAATAATCTCCTGATTGTATTATCTTCACAAGCCCCCAGTGGGAATATGTGTGCATTATAACAATTATTATTAATATCTGGTTTTCTTGTGTGTGTGTGTGTGTGGGGGGGGGCTGCTTGGGTCTGTATCCCATTATCTTTGTCATTAACGACAATAATGGCACTCGTTGCTGGCACCTCAGGCTATGTTTTGAGGATCTCTTAGACACAAACACACACTGAAGCCGTCTTCTGCCTGCATCTCTGCCTAATTGGGAAGGGAACAGTCGAGGTGTGGGCGGGCACACCAAAGCCCCTGGCTCATTGACACAAGGTTAAAGACCCATTAACTTGACCAGTAGAGAGATTGAAGAGAGGACAAAGGGAAGACTGAGAGAGAGAGAGAGAGAGAGAGAGAGAGAGAGAGAGAGAGAGACATACACACAGAAGGAGAAAGGGAAGCAGGCCACTGCAGCCAATTTAATGTCAGAAGCTGCCTGCCCATCCAAAGCTTTGAAAATACTGTAACGTACCAGCAGGCTAAAATAGTAAAAGGTTGTGTTGCATCTCCACTGACATTCAAGGCCTTTTCAGCAAAGATCATGGGGCATTATTGTCCTACAGCCCAACTCTACCTGCCCTGTCTCCCACTAATTATAGTCATTGGCATTTCTGTCACACAAGTTTCACATCAAACCCTAAACTTCAGTGCAATAAGTGTTGTTCTATTTTTTTTAAAGTGAAAAGAGACATGTTTAACCTTGATGTCAGAGTTTCGGGATTGCATTCCTTTTTTTGACAAATAAACAGCATCGTTTTCATTCAATAACCATGTTCATGATGCTTCCCTGCTCTTAAACAAGTGCTTTACTTGACTAAGATGATCAAACATTCACCAAGTCACTGCAGGTGCCAAAGAAATAGACGGTTAAAAACAGTGGCAGTCACTGCAAAAATTTCAGTATTGTCCACTGCCAAGGTTCTGCTATAGTTGAAAATACACAACACGTCACCTAGAAAGTTTGTTCACTTAAAATGTGGCTCATGACACACAAAACCCCTTTGATAAGAAGCTGCAATGGAGTGACAAGTTTCTCTCTGATTTTCACGAGATAAAAGAGAAGCCCTGTGACCTTTTTTCAGGTATTTCCCTCATGTATAAAATGACTAAAATATCTCTGCAAAAAAACAGCAGTGGGCCAAAAAGTATGACGTTAATCCCTTCGTCCTTGTGCGGTGGTAAATCAGTGTGCATGAATGTGTGTAAACTCACTCAGAGCTCCACTCATCTGAACTTGACATTCAGTCCACAGCCCACAAAATGGACATATCCTTTGCCCCCCGAGTTGAGGAGATGGACATTGAAGTGAGCACCTCATGCAGAGTAACATCATCTTTTCTCTATTTTGTTTTTAATCTTCTGAGTAATACTGTGGTGACAGTTAAGTGGCAAAGACCAAAGGGTGAAGGGCTGGGTAAATCAGAGCTTTTGTGTGTTTTCTAACAAAGATGCATGTTTTGATTTTGAAATTAAATGGGAAGGCTTATAAAAGGAATATCCATGTAGAGAGAATATTCAAGACGGAAAATGGTTTCTCAGAGAATCTTAATGGCTTCGCTCATCTGGCGTCTCGGCTTAGATGTAGAGGTCAGCTGTTGTTGAGTCCGTTTGATTCTTATCACACTCAGTATGTATAAACACGTCTTACTTACAAATTAACAAGTGAAACTTGTTAAAATGTGAAGTTATTTCCCAAGTAATTAATCCCCCCCCCCCCCCCTCTCTGTTTCTCAACTTATTTTACTCTTGAATCCACTCTCTACTAATATTCCCTATTTCCTGTTTCCTTAGTACCCTTGAATTTGTCTCATTAACATTGCAGAGTATATAGACGTGGGCGGTTTTCACTGCAGTCATTTTGACATGTCATCTCAGGTTAAACATAAGGTGTAATTAATGTAATTATGGTGTTATTATCATTATTTATGGCCCTGTTCCATTAAGGTGGGCCAGGGTCCTGGTATTTTGAATGCTGGCTCACTGGAATGACTTTGAACCGCTTAATAGAATGGGATCAAAATTAATTTTATTAATTAAACCAGTGTTTACCTCGCTATGTCAGCTAAAAATGGCTGCTGTGTAAAGGGCCTATTAAGGTATAACATAAGGCAGTCTTTAACGGTGGAACAGGCAGCTGAGCTCACAAATGTGGTGACATCGACGTTACAGGATGTGATTGACAAAAGTACTTTATACCCACATTTAAAAAAACCATCGACTTCGAGATGAGGGAACCAGAAGTGCAGTCCTAAATAGGTGAAAAATAAAAAGCATTATGTCGCATAATCACCACATGTTGAAAAGTGAAGCTGCATCAAATCAACAGACATTGAACAAGATATGTTATTTAGAAGACACTAGCAAATGTCACTTTAATTTACCAACGGATAGTTTGACATGCAGACCTGAGATGTTTGCAGGCAGAAAGAAAAGTGTACTGCATCATCCTTCTATACTTGCATTCCAAAACCCAATACCATAACACTAAAACTTCAAGAGCCCTTTAGAGGAATCAGTGTCATCCAAGAGAGCAGACGCATGTATATACGTACAGCAACAGCACCACTCCTGATCTCACAGTGCTTGTGATTTCCTTGTACAACTTGCCTTATCTCATTTCCGCAGGAAGCACGGAGGTGCCACATTCTTACTTGGCTCTCAAAAAAACAAAACGCACACAGGTGACAACCTTTTTTTCAGTTGCATTACATCATTTGAAGAGACAACATCCCATTGTGGTCATTTACACGGGACCTCCACACAGAAACGGTCTGTGAAGTATACACCTTCACATATGCTTTCACACATAAAAGCACGAAATCACACATCCTCACAGAGCATTGTGTTCTAAGAAACAGCAAGTAGAGTGCACCAACGAGAATGTTCTCACGTAGCCTTTAACCTCTTTCACAGGTAATAAGGTTAGCTCCACAGGAGACGTAGCAGTGACTCATCACAAATATGGCCTTCACATATTGTAAAGAACCAAAGACAGCAGGAGAGAAATGTAGTGAGAAATCAAGAACGGAAAAAAAAGAGTAGAAAATGACAAAGAAAAGAGGTAAACATTGACAGTAAAAAGGCGAAGAATCTTCTCTCCCACTTCCACAGCACATTGCTCGGGGGATCCTTTTCTTTTAGTCTGTTATGTAAGGTTTGCATGACACCCACACACACACACAAGTAGACAATATTTTCCTTCAAGTACATTCGGAAGAACTGATCTGAGGTGATTTAATTTTAATGACTAGGCTAATTAAGATGGCCAAAAAGCCAACATTAGACAAAGTGACAAAGAAAAAGCCCATAAACCTAGCACTTATGTGCTTATCACTTGATTACCACTTTGTCAATACAAATACAAAAAGGAAAAATATAGTTCTTGTGCCGAAAAAGCAACAAACAAATCCGACCCACCCAAGAGGCGTTCGTAACTCACAAGAAAGAACGGACTGTTAAATCTTATTTCTAGGTCAAAACATATCTTTGTGTTTCTCTTTCAGTAAATTAAATGAGAAATTTAGATTAGTGAAAAATGTGTGTGTGTGTGTGTGTGTGTGTGTGTGTGTGTGTGTGTGTGTGTGTATATATATATATATATATATATATATATATACACAGGGCTGTAAACTAACTTTTTGGCTCACCTGTGTTGAAGAAAACTCTTCAGGTCCAATTCTGTAGCTGGTTCAAATGAGGTTTAATCACTGACAGTGGAGAAAAGACAATGTCGCGGTTGCCACACAGCCCAATCTGCCCTGATGTGAGGCAAGAGACAACTTATACAGAACCAAAGGGGCAGGTCTAAACAGTGGATTTACATAGATTCAATACGCGTTTCACCCTGGGTAAGAGACGTCCTGAGACAACATAAAGGTGTGACTTCCTCGGAACAGCTGGGTTCTTGCTAGATAGTGTCACAACAGGGGCCATTCATGAAGGCCTTGATCAAGTATGTGGGATGAAGGTGTTTCGGAGACGGTCCAGGAAGGGGGACAGATCAGAGGGTCTCATCATTAACATGACAAGGCTTACATACAACGAATGCAGCTCAGCAAGACATTTGAGGTTCCCGAGAGGAAGTAATATTTAAACAAAACAAATTGGAAGGTAACACATTTTCTTCTACACCTGCCAAGGGGACCGGTAGATGAAAGAATCTACCGGCCAAGTAAATTTTTTACCGGCCAAATAATAAATTGCCTCTTTTTGTTGCATATATATCTGTTTCAGTACTTTTCATTGAGATAACAGTATGATAGAGCAGTACATGCTTAGAAAAGAGGCCAAAGTATTATTTAGAAATACATTTTAATATTATTAATTGAATTTCATTCATTTCATCTCAAACATTGCAAATTGAAAACTTTAACAGTGCAAAACTGTGACAAAGGAAACACTCATTAATTACTCATCAGAACTAAATATCGGCGCTGTTTTTCTTGGCGTGGGTCCGGCAGACGGAGCAAAACATGACACCCGTCGAGTCGTCGTACTGAAGCCATTCCCTGTCAGTCTTCCACTTTCCCAGTGCACAACAAATATGATCGCATTTGTCAATCGCGGTATTTTATTTTGAAAACTGCTTTTATTTTGAAAATTTACCGGATTGTCTCGTGTTTCTTTGTGTGATTAACTGCCAGAATTGACGTGTTCGCTCGCGGCATGCACAAAAAATAGAGCAGACGCCGAAACGATCGCTTCACGACACGGGACGGATGCGGCTATTCGCGGCGCTTCTGCGGCCGGTGTGAACCAGGCGTCACTCACTGTGCCAAACTTTTAAAGAGCGGTGACGCTACGTTGCTTCGGGGGAACTATTTTCTACAGCGGTGACGTCGGGGGCGCTACTTCAGTGTGACACACAACAAATCACCGGATTAGCTTGACGTTTGCTACCGTCATAATTTATCGGTTTACAGCTACTACACTGTTTTGTTATATCATGCATAATTTATTGCAAGAGCACGACCATCGGGACAAACATTTACCCGCCCCATGGCATGTATCCCTCCAAAATTAAGTCGCCAGGGGAATATTTTAGTCGCATTTGGCGAGTGGAGACCGTTAGTTTACAGCCCTGTGTATGTATATATATATATATATATATATATATATATATATATATATATATATATATATATATATATATAAATTGTTCAAAAGTGCGATTCCTGAAGGAGATACTGATGTATTTAAATGTATTCAGAGAAAACAGAGAAGAGAGGAGCGGGACAGGATACTAAAAGATGTAAGGTAAGGCAAGAAACGTATTGAGCAGATGGTAGTGTGCTCTCAGGTGTACAAAGACATGCAGAGAAAGATCTGTTGGACAGAGGGAAGGAGGCAGAGAAGGAGAGATAGGTGAATAGTGGGAGGGACTGAACAGCGAGGGACGGTTGTGGGAAAGCTACAGACCATAAAAGGAGTAAACTAAAAACAAAAAGCAGAAGGGGAGCTGGCGGTGAAGGAGAACGGTATCGGAAGAGAGGACAGAGGGAACGGAAACTGGCTGCAGTCAAAGGATGGATGGAGGCATGGTGAGCGGGTTAGAAGTGGAGGTGAGAGGCAGCGGGATGCAAGGTGACCAAAAGAGATGAAAGCCGGCATTGGAGAGAAGGTTAAAGAGACACAGATTTGTCCTAGGCAAGGAAGGAAGGGAGGATGGGAGAAAGGAGGGAGATAAGATAGATAGTGGACATTCTGGAGAGAAAACGATGGAGAGATGAAGAGATGACAGAAAGACTTTTGAAAGTGGAGTTGGTCACTTAAAACTGGCTGCTGGCTGTAGCTTTGATGAGCATGATTGGCATCAATCTGCTCATCCAACTCTTGGCAAGAGAGTGAATATGCATATTTCCCCAAATGTCAAACTTTCCCTTTAACCATTAACATAATCTTTCCTTAACCTTACCCAACTGCTTTTCATTGCATTGAAGTAATAGTTTTGAGAAATATGCTTATTTAGAGAGTGACATCAGAAGCTTCCTCTCTTCTATCTGTAGGCAAACTATGAATGTAAATGGAATTTAAACAGGGAGAACAGCTAGCTGGCTCTGTCCAAATAAAGTGTATCATGTGGATCGTATATCCACATATTTAGATCTGAACTTAGGTGTCTAAAGATTACAATTAAAAACATTCTTTATTGTTTTTAAATAAAATGTTCACACTCTTTTATAAATGTTGTTCTCTATTAATTGCAGAAAGTAATACTTTTTAACTAAATAATGTGCCTTAGCCCAGCTCAAATCTGCTCGGATTTTTGACATCCTCAGGGTGAAAACAAAACTCCAGGAAGAGACTACACCTGGTCAAGAATTACTCTCAGTACAAAAAAAAGTTTTTACACTTTGGGTTTTTGATTTGATTGAAGAAAAGGCTTAACATTCTCCACAAAGTCTCCACAATCACTGTAAGAAGCTTAAACTTGTTCACTCATCGTTTCCTCAAAAGCCTTCAGAACACAGGAGACAAAACATTTATTCCCTCTCTCACCCTGTTTGTCACTCTGACATACACACACACACACACACACACACACACACTAACAAGGTGCACACTTCACACGTTCAGCACTCAATCTCTTTCTGTCACCCTCTCTTTTTTCAAACCTCCTTTCTTTGTTAAGGTCATTTTATTCACATGATGAACTTTTCAAAGCAGATCTCAGAAATCACTTCTACGTGCCTTTTCTATGTGTCAGGGAGACAAAGACGATGGTGAGAGAGAGTTGGAAGGATACAACAGACTGAGAAAAGAAATAATTTTACATTTTTCCTTCTCGTTTGTGAGGATTTGAGCGAAACAATCAGCGACGTGGCTATTTGCACACAAGGGCCACACACATACATACACAAACATCCGTCGTGAAACTCCACTCCGCCACCAAGCCTGTCCCACATGAAGGCTGTCTGAGAGCACGAGGACATGCCGATTGATTGGCGCCTGGGGGAGGCTGTCCCTTCCTATTAAAATCTCCCCGTCAGTGCGAATGTGTGAATAGATATTCTGCCATCAGCAGTGTGTAGGTCTGTATGAGCATGTACAAACGTGGGGGGTATCTCTGCCTCGCATGTGCACGCCAGCACTTCTGTTTGTGTGCATCTCTGTTTTTAGTTTTTCTTGTTTCAGAGATGTTAGCACTTTGGAGATTTCCAATTTCTCCTGACCAATAAACAGTAATAAGCAGTGATATGCGACATATCCAGCTGTTGTGCAAAACTTTCAAGTGGTTATGGATTATTTAGTATGAAAGGCTTACTTTAAAAAGTTGTACATTTAAATATGCATAACTTTATTTATATTTTTAGCCAGAGCTCGTCACAAACATTAGGAATTGTTACAGGATTCATTTTTATAGTCACCCTCCAAACCCTGGTTACAGACCCATTATATATGTTGTTCTGGAGCTTTCAATCATATGATATGATCTTCCTGAGCAGATGGACTTATTTGTCATTGATTTATGAATTTCTATATTCTCAGCTCCAGAAATGCACCGTCTTTGTTGGCTTGTCTTTCAAAAAAAGAAAAACTCCTACACAGGTTCCAAAATGACTTTGTGGTGAGGTTGTACTGTCAACTTTTGTTTCCAAGGGCAATAATAAACTTTCAATCCTAATCCTCTTAATTCTAATAATGTGTTGAACCACCCAGATAAATTATCATCCACTAAAGTAGATCTTTGGCTTGAGTTCAAATGGAATGCCTTTCATCCACGTTATTTATAAACAAATAACTGCCAAGCACTAAAAGGATTTTTAGCAAATTCCTGCAATCATAAATTTATTACACCCTTGACACAGAATTATTTGGAGGCTGGTAGGTATTAAAAAAAAGTTGTGTGCCCACGTCCAAGTAACTTGTCCTCCAAGTATCTCCTAAAATAATAACATTCACTCATTCTTTACATTTGTTCGTCTCCCATCAACACCCTTTATGCTAGTCTTAGTTTATATCACAGAGGCTTTTACTGCGAATGTGAAAGGTGGACTAACTAAGATAGGCTTGTTACGTAATTAACTAGTATTCTGTTATTAATGTTTGCAACTCTTGCTTTTCTGATCCCACAATAATCAAACTTTGGGTAGGATCAAACTAAATGTGTAAGTTTATCAATAAGTATGGGTCCTTTGCTAGTATGTAAGCAAATTACATTAAGGTGAACTTGTCATTGAAAATTCCTCTGTCATTTGTGTACATGTACACAGCATAAAACACAAAAACAGCTTGATAGATGAGGGGAAGACATTTTGCACACAGCACAAAGCCCTGCGTAATGTGCAAGACTCTGGGAAATAACACCCACACCCCCAGAGGTGAAAAAGCCCTTCTATCTACATGTCAAATGTATATTGCTTTGACCTTTTCCCTCAGGTCCTCCTATTTCTCAATGCATGCAGAGATTCACTAAACTGCTGATGTCTGCACCACCTTGTCTTTTTCTACATATTTGGATAAAGGGGTGGGATGGTACGGGGTCGTTATCTGCACCGGCACTTTTAGCTCTTAATTTACCGAGATAGGACACATGAATGGCAAACTGAGCTCCCTGGAGCATTTTTCTTCACCGTTCAACGTTTTGTCCCACAGTAAACAGATGGAAAATATATCTGTAGGTTGAAAATTGGTTTGCCATTTTTGTGTGTGCGTGTGTCTGTGTGTGTGTGTGTGCACATGATGTGGTTTTGCTTCCATCACGTGAATCTGTGCTGATTCTCAAGGACTTCAAAGGACAGCTATAAAGAGTTGTATGCATGTTTACCGTCAGTTATTATTTGTAATGACTGTATTGTGGGTATAGAGTCAAAGTAAAATGGAGACATGATGAATTGAAGTTGTCTTTCTGTGACCTTAACCAACATTGCACAATTATTCAAAGGAAGCAAATAATTGGTTTCCAGGACAAATGGGACAATTTCTATCAACCCACACACGCACAACTAAGCAGCATCATTCTCTGCTGTACACCTGAAGGTCACTGGATGGGAATGTGGCGGAGGTACAGTAATTAAACATCACATTTTGACACACAGTCCAGTGAGAAGAGAAGGTCCAAACAGAGGATATAATGAAATACAACCAAACCATTTAAATTTGAGGAAATACAGAAGGAGTCTGGATACAGAAGTGTGAAGTTAATGCCTGTGGGTGCAGTGTATTTGATTTTTGTGAAAGTTTTAAAAAAGCAATTAACTTTGTTTCAATGCTACTGCATTACTGGCTGCATATAGACGCTGTATACTAACATGTGAAGCAGTGTAATGTAAAAGGTTATTTTCTGTGCTGTTGGAAGTAAGAGGGGGGACAACATGGCTGTCTGAGTTAATCTGCGTCAGAGATGACCGTTTCTCAGCATCCTTTCATTCAGTGTCCTCTTGACACACCCTCGGGGACACGTTTGCACATGTGTGTGTATGTGTTTGTGAGTGTGTGTTAATGTGTGAGAGACCGCAGGCAAGTGCCAGCATCTATGACCAAATTTCACCACCTCCAAGTGCATCACATTAGCCAGTGGCAGCTGAGGGCAAGGGCACTATCTAAGGGTTACATAAAGGTCTGTGTGTGTGTGTGTGTGTGTGCGTCTGTGTGTTTTCATATCCTTTAACATTACCGAGTGTACTGCATGTGTCTTCGTGACACAAAATCAGTGTCAATCATTGTTTAAAAGTGTGCTCCTGCTATAGTGATCGATCAGCGTCTTCTATGGGGCTCAAAACATGATGTTAGAGTGATAAACCTCAACTGCAGGAGCTGTCACTTCAATGTGTCAAGTAGTTCAGTTACAACTCGTCTCATATCAGAAAAAAATCCACTCATTCCCATGGTAAAAAGAGGGTGAAATCATGTTGTTTAGCTTTTGCTTTTTGATGCCCCAAATAACCGTCATTACATGTATTAACCGTTATTAAAGCTCTAGCAGAGACACCCCGGGCAAAATCATTATTTTTCATGCATTTGTAATTTTTGAGATTTTGGGCTAATTTCAGAATAGTGGAAGGAGTTGGCATATTTAAACATAAATATGAATAGGCTTTGAAAAAGACAAAAAATAATTTACCCTGTTCACGATACAGTAGCACCTACATACACCAAATTTTTCAATTCCATTCCTATCTTATACTGTTACTTTTTTAAAGAGGGTTTTGCTCATATATCATATATTGATTTATATAACATTTTATCCCTAAAACATGGTGAAATTAGATTTTTTTATGGCTGCAGCATTTGTTTTTTATTTATGGAGCGATAAAAAGTGGTTTCTGAAATTACCTCTGTAAAACCTTTGATTTAATGTCATCTAAATAAACTAGATTTTTTTAAATCTAGCTTTATTGAATGCTCAGATTTTGAAGGCCTCATTTGCATATTTAAACACAAAAGGTTAGTGTTTTGCAGTAAATATCAGGTGATACAACCCGACAACGCAACACTCATCAGAGAAGCACTAAATATTACATGAAGGCTACATATACAGAGTTATATAATATTTGGTGCAAGTCTTTCATGATCACATATAATGGGAATTCTCAAGTGAGGCCAAACTTGCCCTGCAAAACTGCCAAACCTGAATTTAATGAGTGAACACCGACTACTGCAGACAAACATAACCAGCTTATTTTACCAGCTTTACTCACCTTCAAATAAAGTGATCTCTCTGCAGCGCACACTTCAAGTTCACCCCTGAGCAGCACATAAACACCACCTGATATACACAACCATTCAGACTTTAACCAGCCAATAACGCTTACCACCATACACACAAGCTTATACATATAAAAGAACACACACGTATAAGGGATAAGAGAATATGTGCCCCTGCCCGGCTAGGCTCACACCAAGGTCATGGTGAGTGGTGAGTAGGGATGTAAGTAGCATAAATGTCTTGCTTGAATTGAATAGATCAAAGTAAGTGGGCCTGTAACACTACCCATTCTGATGTATTATAGTGAAAAGACCTGCGAATATATGTTAAGGTGCTCAAAAGAAGCAAAGACGGAAACAAAAAAAACAGAAAACCCTGCAAAAAAAGCTGCTGAGAGGAGAGAAGGGGATAGGGAAGAGGACATGCTGGGCAGGTTAAATGTGTTGTGGGGATATGTTGTAAAAAAGACGTCTTCCCTTGGAAGCTTTAGTGCTCCTAAGAGAGCTGCAGACACAAACAGCAGGAGGATTAAATACAAAACTTAGACCTTACTTCTGCTATCCGTCCTCTGTGTCGCTGGTTTTATCACTTTGTAGCCTCTCTCTTTCTTCAAGTCGTTCTTTTCACACTCACTTGACTTTCATGCTGTTTCCAAATGCTCCAAATTCAAAATACGAACAGCTAAGCTGCTCTTTTTATCCATCTAGCCCTCTGTCTCTTAAAACAGTCATGAAGTGAAAGCTATGAACAATAATGCTAATAATTCATCCTTGCCCAACAATATCCTCATTGGCTTTGTCCTGACATCAATATTAACTACATTAACACATCGAGGATCATCAAAAACTTTCATCATCATAAAAATGACCCTACCCTCAGAGACCTTTCAGTCTTTCTCTACTTTTCAACATCGTGTTGTTCATTTTCTATACTTACTAGCCAAGCCAACAGTGGCGTGGGTCAGACATGGGCCTGCAAATTGTAAGCACTTTATTATATAATGATCAATCAATCGGTAAGTCGCAATTTTGAAAAACAAACTACTTTTGCTTATACCAAATGTGTTTTTTCCTCTGACAGCAATGCATAGCCTATGACACATAAAAAGATGTAGCTGGCCTATAAATAACAAAATGTTAGTTTGCTGTTAGTTTGCTGCTAGATGACAGCCTTGGCTGTACTTTGTGTTTGGTGCTACAGTAATCAGCAAATGTTATCATGCCAACACTAAAACAGTGGACATGGTTAACATTATGCCTCCTAAACATCACCATAATAGACTTGCTAGTGTTGAGCTCAAAGTGATGTACTAGTACAACCTCTCAGACGTTCGCATAACTCATTGTATATTTTTAAACTGGTAACAAGCTGTAGGAGAATTACATAATACTCATTTGTTTCTGTAATTTCATAAAAAGAAATAAAATCGGATGGAAGAGCACTGATACAATGATGGTGTTTCCTTCAACAACGAAAATGACAAAATGGTAATTTCATTTAATTTGGAGGAAACACACTGTGGAATTTAATAAGTAAATAATATATTGACTGAGCTGTAATATGAACTGCTCTGTAACAACAAGATATACGTCATCTTAATCGAATTGCCTCATTTCCCGCTCATGGTTGTGCGTTTGTGTGTTTAGAAAGCCGTCCACCCCATTAACTGTGGTGACGACTGATAAAGATGACACTGTATTCATATCACACTAGCTTTCTCCTTCTCCCTGAGATAAACACACATGCAAACACATCAATTAAGTCCTTACCGTGCACACACACACACACAAACACACACAGACACACACACAGACACACACACAGACACAGACCTCTGACTTGTTGCGATTTAAACTGAGGAATCTTTTTCATTCCCTTTCTCTTATCCACCTTTAAAATGTAACATGTTGTAAATTAATATATAACCATCGCTTGGTTCTTATAATATAGCAAGGATGCACTTACAAAGGATGTGCGTACAAAGGCTATCAGTCTAAAAGCTCTCCTACTAAGTTTCTGAGAAATATAAGTGAAGAAAAAGTTTGGTGGCAGAAGATAGCAGTCTAATAGTGTTCCCCCCTGGAGGCTTGACGCAAAACAGGCAGACACACAGAAAAGCTAACTTTTTATGTGGCGACACACACATCCACACACAAACACATACAGTACTGACACATTTTTGATCAGAACAGCTTGTCTTAGTGACTAATACACAAGTCTTCACGGACCATTAACTTGCTCCAATTAAAACTTGAAGCAATATGTTGTTTTCCTTGAGTTTTTGCATACTCCTTCATCAGCCCTCAGGGATGACACCTTGAGTCTGCTTCTGCATCTTCTCCCTCCAGTCATTCACATATGGTTGTTTCTCCTCACTTAAAGCATGCTAAAAGAAGACCTAGTTACTTTTAAAGGCCCTTTCAAGTGTGATAACTGCATTATGCTACAAATGGGTAGCACTTTCACGAGCAAGAGGAAGAAAATCTTGGGGATGAATAACTGTTTCAATAACTTGCCCCATATACGAACGCCGTTTCCTTAAGTGGTTCTAGTCCGACCTGTGGCCCTACGCTGTGCGTCATTCCCTCTCTCTCCCCCTTCTTCTCTGTCCTCAATAAAAAAGACAAATGGACAAAAAAATAAAACCTATTAAAACAATGTTTGTCAGACATCAGAGTGACCTTTCGTCCCCTCTGTTGGCCTTGTTACTCGATCTTCAACCAGAAATTATTTCAAACCAGGACCCATATCAAACTTTAGTATTAAAAAGAGACTTAAAAAACATGTTGCAATGGTCACCACCCAGTGACTATCCAAATTGGAAGCTGTGACCACATTATTCTAATCATTGGCTAGAACACCACCATGCTGTTCCTTATCTGTCATAACAGCCATCATCATTTTTCATTATCTATGAAAAAAATATATCCAAGAGATGCAAAAGGTACTACTAATACTATTTATCATGGGCGCTTGATGACACTCCAGTCATTTCATCTGATGAATTACATCCATAACTTCAAAGTGTATTTACATTATAATTTATAGAGTTCTAGATTTCAAAAAGACTTAATTTCTAGGAGCTGAATTTTGTCAAATATTCGATAGTCTGAATATATACAGTATAATGAGACACAGAACTATACTAATCTAATACTATTTATTCCACACAAGACTAAGATTCCTCTAAAGTCTAAAAAAGGAAAATATGAAAGAGTTTGCAAGATGCGTCAAGAAACATAATTCCCTATTCAGTTGCATAAAATGCTAATTATTTTTTATCAAACTGTATGATGGTAATCGTCAAGGTTGTTGAGGAAATATGGAAAAGAGCCCAGCGTGTAGTCCAGAGCTATGGGAGTATGGTAACCTGTGTGCATGCGTATGTGAAGGTGAGAGGGGGGAGAGGGAGAGGGGAGAGAGAGAGAGAGAGAGAGAGAGAGAGAGAGAGAGAGAGAGATGCAGTGTAATCTATCTGAGGGAGACGGGTTTAGGGATTTACTCCACACTGAGCTTAGCTCCGTGGGGGGTTCAAGGGGCCTAGAGACACACTCCCTGCTGAAACGCCAGCCATGATGAAGGAGGCAATTTGAAGTTACAGTCTTTTCTGCAGAGTGCAATATGCAAATGGCTATTGGACAAAGGTGCAAATGTATTTGGCCAAATATGCATAAAAAGTGTGTGATAGAGCAACAGAAAAATAGATGAGAGTTACAGACTCATAAATAGTATTGGAAATGTTTTCGAGAAATAAAAATAGCATCTCCTTCACCTCTCCAACACTTTTGCAGTTCACACAATACAATTTTGTTCTTGGAGACGAAATTGTGAAATAATTCCCAGCAGGACTTCCCTAGCAACTTTATCATTCTTACCATATCTGGATACTTCACATTGCAGATTCAGCACTGCAATGAAATTCAGCAAAAATATACTAACATTAGCGAGTGGCTGATTGACTACACAGTAACATTTGTACAAGATGACGTCAGGAGGAGAATTTCAAAAAATGTGCTTTGCATTGGATGTGAACACACCTTCAGACCTATAATTCACAGCAAGACTCCAGACGACCAAAAAATAATTTCAACCATCCCAAAGTCAATGTAAACTGGCAAAAAGTTTATAGTCTGGGGAAAAGTAAATAATATTCAAGGGACAATTAGAACTATAACTACACCCCTGATCAACGGCAGTGACAGCAATCATATTAATTCTTATTGTCAAATCAGAAGCGACAGACCAAGCTGAAGGTTTGTAATAATTAGGTGTGTGATTGCAATGGGCTGAAACAGTAACAGAATACTTAAAAGCACTGACGCTTGTGGTATTGGTAGCAGTAGTAGTGCTATAAAGTATAGCAACCAGAACTAGCAGCTCTTATCAGCACTGTGGGGGGGGCACACATTTAGCTGCTTGTTACAGCTGTTTTCTAGTGTGCTTAGTGTCTCTCTCTACTAGTCTTATGGATGTGGCTTAAATACAGAAGGTAGTATGAGTGGTATAGAGCCGAGACTGACAACTGGTCAAAGTGTGAAAGGGTCGGTTCCCTGGTCACATCATTAAATTTCCAGGTGCCCAAGAACACCTGGCTGGGGGTGAACACTGGGTGGTCCCACATCAGTTGTTATTATAGCAAATGCTGTGTTACAGCTGGTTGGGGTAGTAAAGGGCAGATCCCGCATCAGTTCATTAATGGTCCCTGCTGAGCTGAACCTGAGAAAGGGTGAGGAAGTGAGGAGGAGAAAGAGGGCATGAGCTGTTGAAGCACATAAACAAGTCGTGATAGCTCATGAAACCTCTTCTCTCTCTTCCTCTCCACTCCTGTCCCCTTATCTCCTCTCCTCTAACCTCCACTATCAGCCGTTACAAAAGACCCATGACCCATTGGCCCGCAGCGGGATTGTGATCATGTGGATGACTGGCTCGTTAGAGATCACCAAGGCTCGCAACGTTCTTCACAATGTTAAGGTATGTGGCACTGAGACTGAACCTTTTGATCACGAAGAGACAAGGAAAGAACTAAAGTGACAGAGCATGTGCAAGTCTGTGATGTCATTCTGAGAAAAGCAGTCAGTCGCATTCAACGTTTTGCTAGATGGCCATGCATTTTTAAAACATTTTTTTTTTTTAGGTTTTCTGCTAGAGCACAGTTGCACCGCCAGACTGGCCTCATAGAAATAAGAGAGGGCTTCGTGTTTCCATGCAGGGGTACAGTTGGTCAGAATGTGACCTTAAACTGTGTCTATGTATGGACTATGGACTTATTCTACTGTATATTATAATGTTAGGTTACATTTGATTGCGTATTGTGTGGTTGTATGTGTTCAATTAAAATTGATTTTTAAATATGTGCACATGGGCATCCCCAACTGAGAAATTGAACATACAATCAAGTAATCGCATAATTGTACCCACATTTTTTACATTCCTGTCCATGGACAAGCACTGGCTGTGCACACATTACTACAATTTACAGCTGACAGCTGAATTTACAACAGAAAAAACCTACACATTGGCTTATTTTAGCAGCAGATGCTATAAAATCCCTTAGAATGATCAGTGGGAGTCAATTAATGATGGAAATTGAGAGCGAAATCAAGGAAAGGAAAGGAAAGGGTGAGAGGTTGTGAAAAAGAAACATCCATCTTATATGTGCCCCCCATGGTCTGGGGTACCTGTCCTGTTTCTGACATCAACAGAGCCAAGCCTTCTGGGTAGTAATCAATCAGTCACACTTCGACAAGCTGGCGGAACTGAACGGTCTGTGTGTGTATTAGTGCGAGTGTGTATGTGTCTCTATGTGTGAGTATTTAGAAGTGGTTGAGTATGTATTGGAGTAGCAGGGGCAAATTAGTCAAGCAAAGGCCGGATAGAAATAGAGATAATGGAGCATGGAGGGTAGGAAACATAAAAAAGGCAATTGAGGTATGCATGTGAAGGAAGAGAGATGAAACACATTTACAGTATAGAACAAAAGGTGAAGTGAAATCTAATATCTAAGAAATTACAAAGACAACATAGTCAACATAAAGGTTACATTTTCTATAATGTACTAAAAAAACTTTGGTTTTCTACAACATCCCTTTTACTTTCACTCCCATCCTTTTGAAGAGACTCAAAGAGAGAGACTTTTGGGAATTTTACTTCTTATTTTTCTGTATGCAGGTGAATTAGTTTTTTTAGTGTGAATGAACAATGAGGGAGGAGAAGCAAGAAAACAGTAGATAAAGGTGTTTTCATATATTATGTCAAGATCTCTTCTTGGGAGTGTATATATAGTCTTGCCTAATAGGTATATTGCACCTTTTAGCACAATATAACAGTTACAAAAGGAAAAGTGCAGGTGTTACTGGTGACGTTAACAATGACGTATGACTTCAAGTAACCAATCCAATCCAGCATGTATATTACAACCATTACTTCATTTTATCCATGTTTTTCTTGGCTTCTTCTCTGATTCTTTTCGTTTTTTTTCTTGACTACAATTTATTCTTTTAATAGAATGTGCTCAGAAGGTGATCAATGGGTCTCCAGGTTAAGAAACAATAAAAGGAATACTTAACTGTGAATGTAAAAGTTCAAAAGCTTTTACGAAATCTTCTGAAAACAAAAGGTTGTCAGGTATTTATACTGTGCCAGTTTAGATGTTTCCTGAGGTCTCCTTAAAGCCTCTTAGTCATATCCCATAGGGACATCGGACCTCCCAACACAGCACAACAATAAACTGGCCCTCGTAAATCACCAAGGATCTATATTAAATTAGCTCTACAGATTAAATCTAGTATAATTGGTTAAATGCATTATGTTGATTAATTGGTTGCACTAGCTGTAATAAAGTAACAAGTAGCACAAGGAGAACAGATCGTATTTTTCTGTTTCTTACACACTGAGAAATATTTGCAAATGACCCAGCAAATTTTCTCTCCTCTTTTTTCAGTTCTCTATTTTGATTGTTCTTTAATTCTGTATCTCAGGCTTCGAGTAAAAGCTCTTTCTACCACCACCCCTTCTATCTCATTATCTTCCTCTATCTTCTGATGCATAGGCCTTTGGGAATTGAAAATTATGCAGTGTAACAAAACTGCCCATTCTAATGAAGAAAATCACATTCTTCTTCTCTCTAATCACAACTCCTCCATCACAGACTTCTACCAACATGGCGCCTGTATTTAACGGACCGCTATTGTGCCCTGAATAATACCATAATTACCGAGCACTTTTAAAGAAACAGCCAGCAAATCTTTGGTTCCAAAGACGCTCACAGAGAAGGAAAACTACTTACAACTGTCAAGAGCCTCATCAGCAAAAACTAGTCAGAAACTTACAAAAAACTGCCTTATCTCCACTGGTTTGGTACTGTGCAAATACATCTCCAGCCCTTTGATATTATACATATGCTTCATACAGTGTCAGGGACAAACCGTCCTCCGAACTGTGTTGTTATTGTTAACCGATCCATTTGCTTAATATGTTTGGTCATGCAGCAAGTGTAGCCGGGCGATAGAGGGCACTAGGATGCCACCCTCCTTGTGCCACACACAAAAAAAATCTTTTTCAGTAGTTGTAATACATTATACAAATTGTCAATGTTTCTGTGTACGGAATACAGCATGATATATGTGCAAAATATGATAGAAATAAAGCACAAAATTATACGCTTTTCTTACAGCTTCCCTCTGCCTGTCCGTGTGTCCAAAATTCAGCTCTGGGGCGAGGGAGAAATCGCTCACAGGAAGTCGGTCTGCGTAGTAATTAAGCCAATTACTGATTCAAGATATGAACATAAAATTGAGACAATCAGCTTCTTTAAATGTAATCCAAAAAGGGTGATTATTTTATTGCCCCAAGCCAGCTACTTCAAACACCAAGACTGGTGTCTGCAGCGCTTTATTAACTGCGACAATGACGAGAGCCATCGCTACAACGACTACGAGTAAGATGATGGATGTCTACGAAAATGCTCACCACTCCACTATGCACATTAGCATGCAGGCAACATCACTCATACAAAAGTATGGGAATAGCAAGGACTTAACACCATTATTCCTGATTGCACTCCATGTTGCACACATGGTTTCCACAAGGTCCATAGGCGGCATCTCAATAAGCATTTTCTAAAACATGTTTTTATCATCCTCATTATTATTATTATTGTTGTAGTGTAATGCATGTTTACTGTATTATATACTGATGTTTTTTTCAGCGTTGTTTACCACTTTATTTGCTGTTGGAATAAAATAATTGTTGATAATAATTGTATTTAACTGCAAAGTAGTCATTTGTTTTTGATACCATCACTTCTTTTTTGCAGTAGTTCTGATATTGGCTGTAATTGATTAGACATAGCAGAACCCTTCCTCGAAGTATTTCCACCAGCCATGCCATGCGGTGTACAAAAGAAAAAGCTGTGCATAACTGTAGGTTAGAGTTCAAAGCTCTAATTAATAGCCCTTTTATGCTGCTGCTGATTCATGTTAAAAGATTTCTACCTGCAATCCACTGGGAGGTTATGTAAAGAGCTGCAGGTGAAAGGTAAAGGTGCTTATTTCCGTTAAGGCATACCTCAAACCTCCAACACACAAACAAGATGAACAACAGCTTTTACCACAATGTCCTGTTTCGTGATAAAACACTGCATTGAATGAATGCAGTAAAAGCATTTATACTGCAAAGTTGTGGCAGTGACCATCTGTGACATTAAGCCTCCAGTGATCCAACTTTTACTTCTTTCTTCTACAATTTGAAACTCTGTTTAAAACTCCGACGAGACGCTGTGTGTGTTGCTCAGCAACATTACTTATGGGAGCAGTTGGGGTATCAGCACTAAGGGTGCCAAAACCAATTGGTTGGTTCACATGCCAGTAACAAGGCAAATGCCATAAGTCCTGGCGTTCAGCTGCAGATTGCTTCGCAAAATTGGATGGATGGTCAAAGATAATATAAAAACATACACATATTTGTTGTACATGGTGAAACCATACAGTTTGGTCAGTAGAGTAGCACTATTTTTGTTAACAATTTGGGCACCCATGCTTTAAAAGTACTGTAAGACACAGCTAAAAGCATCCACTAAATGCTGAATGTTATATTAACGTGGAATGGTAAGTACGCTGCAAAATTAATTGCAACAATTGTAGAAACATTTCTAAATGTCTTTGGGCATGAAGAAAAAAGAATACAGCTCACTCAGAGTATTTATAGAGGTTGTTATAAATACAGCAAAAAAAACACAATAATATGCCAAAACTGGCAGAATGTACAATGTTCAATACTCAAGGCAAAGTTTTATCAGAGTAAGTTATTTACCGTAGCTCTATTTATTCTAATGTAATGCATTCAATTAATTAAGGGGCTAGAAGCAAATCTGGCCTTGTACTGCCTTAACACAGTGCTGTGCTATTCACATTAGGGCACGCATTACAGTAAATATTTATTCTGTGTATGGGGCATGTCCCTTGTCCACAGTAATAATACACTTTCTTGGGCCAGCAACCACATTCATCCAAAGTATTAATCTCTCGACCGACCCGGGCCGGTGCTGTGCCGTTTTTCCAATGAGCAGTGCATGCTTTGACACGACCATAAGAAACAGACCTCTCTCTGCAACACCATCTCTGTCCATGTCCTCAGTAGTGTTGCCATTTGATAGATTATGCTTTTACCAGAGTTCTTTGGCAAGATACCAGAAGTATCTATTGCCTGAATAAAAGCTTCCATGTCCACTTCAGATCATATGCAGCTCTTCAGCAAGATCACAGCTGTGCTGTCCTCTTTGTGGCTTTTTAACTTCCCTTTTACTATGTTGCAGGAAAGCATGGACAAATACCGAAATTTAATTTGTTGCAATGGACACGTCTGGGCCTAGTGTGTTCCCAGGCTAAAAAGCTTATCCCGCCATGTGGAAAAGTCTCTCCAAGCCATATCTGATTGCTTTGAAGATTGTTAATGTGGGTCATGTTTACATCGTAGTGGATGTAATTAACACTTCCAAATGCTGTTGCTCAGCAGGGGCATAAGTTCACAACCATTGTCTCTACTACTCATACAACACCTTTCCATTACTTTGAACCATAACTGCAATTATGAGCAGTTAACACTGACTGCTCTTTTTTTTTGTATCAAATATAGTGTGCACTTTAAAGGAATTATCCACTAAAAATCTGTATTTTCAATATCAGACAATCACTTCCAGATAGGGGGGAGTTTGTAGTTTGTAGCAACTGTAGTCTGCTTGCATTTATAAAGGCTTCAGTTGCCCAGATTTTATGTCGAATTCCTAAACCACTTCTTCAGGACAACCATTTTTCATTTCATTTTTTGACAAAATGTGCCAAACATGGCAAACACAGATTCTCTTCTCACTCGAGCTTTATCCATTTATGTTTGCATTTGTCAATCACGGTCAAGGAAAGCAAATATAATTGCTACTTGTGTTCCCTAAAATCATCAATAAAGAAATGTGCATGGAATGTGTGTGTGTGTGTGTGTGTGTGTGTGTGTGTGTGTGTGTGTGTGTGTGTGTGTGTGTGTGTGTGTATTCTTAATGATGATATATGAGCTGTCAGTACTCAGTCAATACCTTGTCTTGTTAGGTAAATACATGTGGTAGCAGCCAAATGATGACTGCAATTGTAAGTTGCAAGTTGATATTTTCACATCCATTAACTCTAAAACAACTTTTCTATTACTTAAAAACATGTTTGTCATAATTTAAAAAATCACTGCTTCTCTGTTATGGAATACCAGAATTTAAATTTGTTGTTTGATGTTCTCTTAATCTTTTCCTATTTTATGCCTCATTTTCTGTCTCAGTGTTTCAACTTTGTTATTCTGCTGTTTCAGCTGATTACAACATGAGCTCAAACATTCAATCCTGAAACAAACCATTTCTAGTTTTAGTTTGGAGACATAATTATCCTCATTTTCAAATCAGAGCTAAAAGGAGAGCAAATATTGACTTTTCAGGGAGACCAGAAACACAATTAATAAATGCTGATGCTGCCTATACGTTTGCCATCATCAACTTAAAGGGTGATTGTTTTCTTTATAACAGAACACTTGACTTGTCTATAGATGTTTTTTTTTATTTATTGCACCTATTTTTCCCTACAAGGGAACATAACAGTCCTGTCTATTATTTACTGAGGGAGACATTTCATTCTGAAGCTTGTATATAGAAATTATGTATCCAACTCAAAGCATGCTCATACTTTAATAAACTGGCATTTATCAATCAACTGTTAATCTTTATACGATAGAAGGTATATGGGTGATGCCATATTTAATAGAATAATTGTTGGTCAAGTATGACTGAGAAATAAAAACATTTATACCAACAGATCATCACGAAAAAACAATTACAGGACACAAATACAATGTAGTATTTCGCAAAATCTGCAAGCAATTGTTAAAAGTGGGGTGCTTTTATTGTTTGATTTAATTTTAATAATTTATTTTTCTAAGACGTACGCCAAAAATCAATCAGCATTCATCTCATCTCCATCACAAGAGCAGCCAAAAATCACTGGGTGGTGGCACATCAATTTGGATGCAACCAAAATGAAAATAATTTCAAACAGAAACACCATCTGCCAAAAATCAGGATTTAGAAAGTGCATTGTTATGACACCGATGTTAATTATGTAGTGGTACATGTCAGTACTTCTGGCTTTATAATTAAGGTCACAAAGGCAGTGTTTATTTACTGTTAATCCTGAATCAGACTCACGTGATTGCATGTGCACATACCAACGCATTCACACATACAGCAAAAATCCAAGTGCAGCTGGAAGAAAACGAATAATTCTGATTGCTGACAACTAAATTGAATAATCAGATACAAAAGAAGAGAAAATTACATCTTCGAAATTGCTTGAATGAGAAATAATGAAATCCACTTGACCTTCAATCTGTCTTGTGCTTTGAAAGCCTTCATCTCTGTCCATTGATCTCACATGGAGAGACAGAAACATATTTCTTTTCAAGCCCATGTTGCTTTGCTTTTCCACAGAAATATTATCTGCCAATCTGGCTGACAGTGAAGTCCATTTGACACAATGTCACAACGCGATGTACATCCAATCAGATCAATCAGTCCACATATTGGCAAATAAATATACAGCTTTTCTCTGTTGCCTTTTGTCTTCACATTCACTGTTATCCACTGGTTCAGTCTCATATTACAGGGGACAAAGAGCTGCTTATTTCTCCAGCTAGAGTCAACGACCCAACCTTGCAGATACAGACCTGCCAACCTTGAAATATTTTTATGAGTACCACCCCCCCCCCCCCCCCCCCGGAGAAATAATAAATTATTATTTTTAATGCTCTTTTTTACTGTAGATTAACTATTTCATTCAACTACTTTTCTACTCTTTGTGCTTTGCTAGGGATGTCATAATCAGGCTACCTTAGTAACAAGCCCATGACATTTATTGCAGTATTGTAAAGCATGTCATGATATCAAAATTTCACTGCATTATAATGCCCCAGTACAATAATTATTTCATTATCCATAAGTCAATAACAAGAACATTTGGTCAAAAATAAAATACTGTAGCTTATCTGCCTTTCTCATCACCAGCCTCTCTCCCCTCATCCCACCCTCACCTGCCTGTCTGCCCCCACCTCACTCACTCACCTCCCTCCCTCACCTGGCTCACCTCGCTCCTTTCTCCCTCTCTAACTTTAAACCTGGTTCTGTATCTGCCGTCACACAACACAACGGTAGTTTTTTTTCATGTGAAAAGTTTAACGATGTCCGCGGTCGGTCCGTGTGTCTGTCTCACGTACAATCTAGGTACGCTACTTTATTCTCTCTCATACACGCACACGCAAACACACACACACACACACACGCACGCACACACACGCACGCACACACACACACACACCAGTTTACCGTTTTAACCGCCAGCTGCTGCGGGTGGGGGCACGGGGAACGGGGAGAGAGGCAGAGGACAGGAGAGAGCGGGCCAACGCTGTGGGTTCGGCAGACTCGTTATTCTCCGCTACTCTATCATGATTGGTTGAAACTGCACCGCTACACTGCTGCATCGTGTTGTCAGACTTTGCACGTGCACATTTCTAACAGCACTCACAGATGTCTGCAGCTTTTTGAGTAGTTTAATGAGGCGGAGCGTACCAGCGTATTTTGATGTCAAATTGCGTACCTGCTACGCAAAATGCGTACAGGTTGGCAGGTCTGCAGATATTTTATATTTGTATTGTCCTTTAAACCTTACTCATTTAACTTTCCAGAAAAGTCTCTCTCACCCTAGGATCAAACAACGTATCCACACTAACTGAGGCATCCGAGCTACGCTGACACACGCTCACCTCTCCGCTGTTTATCATTAATTAATATGATTTGTTCTTCCAACTGTTTTAATCATTTCTATTATTCAAACATTATTCTGAACATCCCTCAGCAAATAGCATGACTGTTGTTTGTTGTTTCGACTCTGAGCATGACCCAAAATGAACTGAAGAGCTCCATCTGTCGCCTACCTCACTTGAAAGAGTCTAAAAAAAGCTTTTTATCTGAACGGCAGATGAAAGTTGTGTGGAAAAGGGAATCCACATACTTGAGACTTCAAAAACACACAAGCACACGCAGTCATGTTCAAAAATTAAACGTCTGACTCGTCTCAGACCTTCCTAAAATAAAGGGCATGTTTGCAACAGTGAGGAGTGCACAGCAAAGCTGATGATACAGCCTCTGGTCTTGTGTCTGCGTATGATCAGGGAAAAGGTATTTCTGGTTATTCAAAGCAAACGCTAATCAGGATATGCTAATCAGGGTATTGTTTTGTTATTCTTTGTCGCAACACAACCCCGGTGCAATCTTTTTGACGAGACACGATAATGAAATTGAGATGAACATAGAAGACTGTGCAAATGAAATCAGACATATATTCTTTCACGACAATCTCCTGATGAGGAAAGACAGAAGGAGGGAGGGGGAACAGAAAAACAGACTGCTGCTCTCAATGCGCACCATTCAACAGAGCGAAACACAGCAGAAAATATAATTACAACAAGATAAAGAAGTACATACAAGCACATCATTATAGTAAGAGTAGCTGAAAAACATGACCAGTCCTATCAAATCACTTCTTGTGATTGTGAGATGAACACTTGCCAAAATGGTTAACTGATTAGGTGACTGAGGGAAAATAAATTACAATTTGGATTCCCTGGTTGCAGCTTCTTAAATGTGAGGATTTTCTGCTTTCCCATCTTTTGAAATTCAATATCCTTGAGTTGTCAACGG
Organism: Chelidonichthys spinosus; assembly: GCA_029853015.1. NCBI lineage: Eukaryota > Metazoa > Chordata > Actinopteri > Perciformes > Triglidae > Chelidonichthys > Chelidonichthys spinosus. The sequence goes on from CM056831.1 coordinate 18,905,392, forward strand.
ACAAAACAAGGAATTTGAAGGTGTCACCTTGAGATTTGTGTTTTGGACTGTTGGTCAGACAAATGTGTTTCACTATTTTCTGACATATTATAAACCTATTTGTCAAGCAAATCATTGATCCCTGACTCATAATGATGAGAGATAGACCAGCGGTTTTCATAATCAGGTAGATTTGCTTGCATGTCGTGATGCTGCAATCTCAACCTTAAACCTACAAACAGAAAATCTCTCCAATGATTCACTACTTTGCATGATACAACGCTCCTGCTATCCATTTGAGAACAAGTCCTGATAATGACACCGAGATGAACGCAGCAAAATGTGGAAATGAAATCAGACATCTATTCTTGAACTACAATGCCCTGATGGGGAAAGCCAGGGGAGGAGGAGGAAGAGAGTGCAGGTAAATTAGATTTAAAGGGAGTGAGAAGGCCAGGCAACAGAATGTGGAAGAAATAGAAATAAATCAAAAGTGTGAAAAAGAAATGATATAGTATTGTATGATGGGGGAAAAGAGAAGAACGGGGGAGGCGGTGGGAGAGGGAGGGCGGTGAAGAGGAAATCAGCTGCTTTCTAATGGGTGCTGATTACATCTACTTCTAAATGTCAAGTACATTTCCATTTAAAGTGCCTTGCTGCTTAAAAAGGAGCCATGAAAGGAGGCACACCCAGACCACACACACACGTGTGACAGACGCACAGTCCACAGATGCATAAGCACATACAGGAATGCAAACACACATGAGCAAACAACCCAAAACTATACATACAGTTGACTCAATATCTGAAAGCGTTATTTCTTCAAACATCACTCTTTGGACGACCAAAGGAAGGAGTGACACAGTAGCCCGAGTACCTTAGCATCATCAATAAATTCCAAGCATGCACGCACACACACTTCTTTATGCTTCATTTTAACCCGCCCTAAAATCTGCACTGAACCAATGAGGCGTGTCCGCCCACCGGGGTTTGGTAATGACTGCCAATCAGGATCACCGTAGCTGTGCCCAACAGCAAAGACCAGGAAGATAGATGAGTGGCCCCAAGGCCCCCTGCTGCACTGGAGCGAAAAGAGCTCAGGGATAGATTCAATATGTCACAATAACATGCACATGCTCCACCGCTCCCACACACGCATGGAGAACGCTTGGTGTGTGCGGTTGGAAACACAAAAACCCACATTCTCGCTGTGGCATGCCGACCTGCAAGAAGAGAGGCAGCCATTCTTTCCTGTCTTTCTCTCTCACATATGCACGACGTGAAAAGTTGCACAAACAAAAAGTTTGGAAGAAAATACATAGTGTTTTCTGGGCCAGCTGTTCTTAGAGGAGCCAACTCAATGTAACTGGAGGTTCAGAAGAAGAGTTGTAACTGGAGGTTCAGAAGAAGAGTTGTAACTGGAGGTTCAGAAGAAGAGTTGTAACTGGAGGTTCAGAAGAAGAGTCACACTGACCATCCAGAGAAGTAAATTATGTAGGAATGTGTCATTTTACCAACTAGGTTAACACATTCAGATCACGGTGGTGTAATAATGGTCCATTATTAAAGTATAAGACAACAGATTATACTCATTGTGACATTGGAAAAACTCAGTAGCCTATGACGCAGTCCATTTCAACACCACTTCAAACTGCAAACTCAACCGCAAATGTCAATCAAAGATAGAAAACATTCAGCTAAACCTCAGCAAATCGACCAGCGGGCAGAGACGAGACTGACGGACAGATTTAAAGCATACAGGGTGTCAGTGTTAGTTATCTCACTTACGTTATCTGACGTCCATTCTCTTTTCCCTCGTGGAGATGCAGTGGTCCATTTCAAGATGAAATTGTCAAAGTTCATTATATCCAACAGCACTTGATTTTGTTTGTGTTTGTTTGTTGCCTTCCTTTCCGTTCTTCGTCACTGCTAGCTTAACGTCATTGCTAGCTCAACTTCATTCTTTTACAAAACACGTTAGCCATTATCGTTAGCATCGCTGGGAAACAAGCTAACTCCCAGCTGTTTGATTAAAATTTAAACCTGCTCTTGTGTTACTGTTAGACCGGACTGTCATTGGCTTACAAAAAACGTTTCCAACGTTTCTCTTCGCATTTCCGAAGTTGTGCGACACCGTCCACGTCAAGCTGCTTGATGCTTGCCCAGGTACGTTTTAATCAACGATGCCACCTGTTGTCTCGTGGGTAAGGCTGCAATACCGTGCATGACCACACGTACAGGCTAACATGGAGGAGCCGTTACAATGCAGAGAGGCGCTGTTTAACCCATGTGTGGAAACTTGATGTACACCGGGGTAGAATATACCATATATACGCACGCGCACACGCACGCGCACACACACACGCACATACTTATTCTGTCTCAAATGTTTTACCAATTGTCTATACTCATACTGATGTGTACTGTATGCATAAAAAGCAGTGCCACGGTGTGTCTAGTGACAACACATACTGTATAATCAATAATTACCTCAGTTAAGACAAGGCTTATGATTGTGGTATCAAATCAACATAAGCAAACTTAGCTGCGGTGAGAAGGAGAAGAGGAGGAGGGGAAGAGTTGGCCGGCTGGTACCACCATCGCTGAAATCAAGCAAATGTCGCTCAGCAAAGTCCAGACTCTTCTCTGTTCTGGCGCCTCAGTGGTGGAACGAACTCCCGACCAATGTCAGGACAGCAGAGTCATTTGCCATCTTCCGAAAAAGGCTCAAGACTCACCTGTTCAGACTTCACCTTGACTCTACATAGCATGACCCACTAGCACCCTCCCTCGACACCCCCCCCCCCCCCCCCAAAAAAAAAAAAAACCTTACCTATAGCACTCTGATCTTAGCACTGTAGCTCTTGAAGTACTACTTTACTCAGATGAGGACCTAACACTTGTTCTATTTTTAGCTCTTACTTTATCGGCAATGATACGTTGTGGTTTCTTTGTTTCCTTCTTTTGACAAATGTACTTATTGTAAGTCGCTTTGGACAAAAGCGTCTGCTAAATGACCTAAATGTAATGTAAATGTAGTTGGATGTGTGGATGAAAAAGACTTTGAATAAATGTTTCGGAGATAATGTGTGTGTGTGAAGGAGAAAAATGTTTACTTAGTGCAGCCAAGTGTTTAGCCTACATGTTTGACAGTGTATTAAATATGCTGATACTCCATGTACCTGCAGCAGCATTGTTTCTTGTATAAAGCTATCATTCAGTCATTTCAGAATGAATGATAAAAGGCACAAGAGGCAGCAAAAGGCCTCTATCAAAATTAACTATTTTATCTCTTCTCTGTAATATACAATGAACCTGCATGGATTTCAACACCTGTACTCTCAAGAATTGGGAGTAATTGTTTGGTAAATCGAATATCTGCAGAAGCCTCATGCAGCTGCCTGACAAGCTCCAAAACATAAAATATCAATAACGCCCCTATGCACTAAATTAAAGAAAGAAAATTAACCACAGCAGATCCAGGCCTCAAGGTGGATAGATGCAGGAAGGAGTTCAGCAGTGACTGCCACTGATTGTAACCCTGTTTCGTTCCTCTCAATGTATCTAAATGGAGCCTTGCTGTCTCTCCTGCCCTTGTCAACACTTGTTAACCTCCACATTGATTCTTCTCCACTACTGTACATCTCCTTTAATTAAAGGCACCAGCTAATCTGGCTTTCACCAAGCTGTGTTTGCAAGTATGAAGCTGTCATCTCGATGATTGTTGCTAAATATAGCACTTCAAATTTACATGTATTGACAAAACGAGTTATAAAGGTCGACAGAGGATTGATGAAACTGGTTTGACCTCTGGTGAGTTTCACCGATGACTTTCTCGACTTTCACATACACGTAGCAAAGAAATATTGTAGTTAACAATGACTTATTAACAGTGGAATAAAAGAACCAATCCATCAATAGAAATTTGATACGCTACTATTCATCTACATGTTCAATATGTTCCAGTCCAACTAAATGTAGTTCTCCATCTCAATGTTTCACATGGTTTGTGCTCTGCATCCTCCTCCCAACATATAAGGCATCTTTAAAAATATTTGCTGAAATGAGTAGAAATTTGATATGATATGAAGAAAAAGTCATCTTGACAGCTATTACAACATGATATTTATTTTTATACTAGACTACATAACCGGAACCAAAGTGAATCGTAACCACAAAAAAAAAAAAAAGAATATTAAAAGTCCACTATAATTTGAATGTATTGTAAGGATCTCTTTTTCAAGGGGGTCGCATAGACACAAAACAACATCATAAAACACATGCATACAAATAAAAACAGCAATATATAATATAATAGCAGTACGGAGACACAGACAAGCCCCCCAGCCCTCAACTGTGAAAAAAACACAATGACCTGCATTAAAAAGCTGTTGAAATCCCTTTTAAAGGATTGGTTATTATGGAATATGAATATTAATTTCATGCTTGGTTTGGCCAAAAAAAATCCACATTTGCCAACAACATAGTTGGACAACGTAGCACAAACTGTTATCTCCTAGAAGCAGTTATTTCGAGGAAATAAACTGGCTTTAGTAGCTGCTATAGTTTGCATGTCTTTCATGTATCAAGTGTCCCACTGCAACCAATGAAAACACTGATCAACTTACCCTGTTTGACAATTATCAAGAGATCTCTCAGTGACAGATTCAAGGTTTGGCAGAGCTAATTAGATTTAATAATGGCTCAATGGCAGAGACAGAGTGCTTTAGTGAATCAGGTAATAAAAACGCCTTTTGGATGCCTGGGCACAAAGACAATGAAAATAGCCATCACGAAGGGACAAAGTAAGGACACAACACAATATGTCTTCATCCCACACAAGACATCTGTAAGTGACGGTGCTTGGTGCTGCGTGTGAGACGAGAACAGAACAGAAAAAAGAGCCCATTCGAGCATCGATCACTTTTATGCCCCTGGTCTGTTTGCATATTCTAGACCTATAAACAACATGAATGATGTGCCGTGTAATGCACCATAATCGAGATTTATTCAATCTCGGGTGGAGGGGGTAGGGGGAGGAGATGCTCACAATATAACAGAATCAGAATGGGCTGTTGTGGTTGTGTGTGCATACTCCTGTGTGTGTGTGCGTGCTGTGATTTATTTGATTTAATTAGATCGCCGATGTAAAACAGCTCGTGGGGGGAAAAAAAAGGTAAAGACGAGTGCCGAGGGAGGTATAAATAACACCGGGCTCCTTCGCCTTCCTCTCTCCCTTTCTTTCCTCCTCTGCCTCTCCTTTTCTTTAAACTCTCTGATCTTTCCTCTGACCGTATATAATCACTCATTTTCCCTCCATCTCCTATTTGGATTTTCTTTCAACCGTTTTTTTCTCTTTACATTCTTCAAGTCTCCATTTTGCTACCCATCTCTCTTTACCCCCTCCTGCACCTCCCCTTCCCCTTTTCCCCCTCCGTCTCCCTCTCCGCTCCGCTCCCAGCTGAATAATGATAGGGGGTAAACACCTCATTAGGCTAAAAGGCCCAGAGGAACAATCAGAGACATGGTGCTCCATCGAACCTGTGAGTCTGGATGCTAAGAGACATTTTGAACACAGCAGGACGAGGGGGGGGAGGGGGGGATCATCCAACTAGAAAGGTAATGCCATATCAGATATTAACAACTACACCATCTACCTGCACTGTGTCTTCTCTGCATCTTCTGTTGTTGCTTGAACACGTCTTGTTGCTTTCTTTCTTTGTCTCCAAGGGCTGGGAACACACACATGCACACACAGCCACGAATGGCTGATTTACGGTGAGTGATCAGCAGAGATGAGGGCCATAAATCTACTCTCTCCAGTGGTAACGGCCAGTAAAAGTGGTTTATCTGACACTTTGAACCGCCCGCATCACCTCATCACACCCAGCCATCTCTGCCTCTCAAGATACCAGACCAAGGTCAGGGGTCCGGGAATAGTAGGAGAGTATAGGCTAATCAAAAAGACGTATCATATGTTTCAATAAGGCAAATGTTTCTTCATTTCAAAGCACTATTTTGACATATTGACATTTCTTGTTGAGAGTTAAATGAAGAGGAATGACTTAAATATGAGGCTACAGTCGGCATCAAATTAGCTTAGCTTAGCATCAAGACTGTGAATGGGGGGGAAAGTTAGCCTTGCTCTATCTGAAGGCCTCAAAATACACAAATCAGCGTGCAAATGAACATATATTATACTGTTTGTTTCATCTGTAGGAAAGTGAAATGTAAGAATGACAAAATGTGGTTTTACATGGAGGTAAGTATGCGCTGCTGGCCCAACACAACATTTCTCTCCGCCCTCTTCTTGCCTCTCTCTCTCCTCTCACAGGTGCGTCAGAGCACTGTACACTGAATATTTCATGCTATGGTCACACATCAAATCTCTCCTCTGCATGCTGTTTAAACCAAGTCGAAAACCACCAAATAATGCCACCGGCTATTGCACCTAAAATACATGATGGAGAATTTTTGAGCAGAATGTACTTTCACATGTCGTAGCTTCTTTTGGCGTGTGTGAATGCATGTGAAACAAAAAGGGGAGGCTAATTTGATTAATGAGAAAGGTGTACAACAAAAGTTATTAGTCTTCTATATGACTTGCACACCTGTTTCTTTGGTAGTCAGCACAAATATACATAATGAATGGCTCCATGATTTATGCATGCTAAGCAATAATGTATAGCTACGAACTCTTTTTTCTACTTCTAATAGCATTTTTTCTAATTGTCTCCTCCACAGGTCCATTGCCATTAAATAAAACATGATTTTTGACAATCCTGGCCCGGAGGTTAACACTCAGACTGTGTGAGATCAAATCAAAGTTAAGACCTGCCATCCTGTGCTGCCCATAATAGCAGCACGGTAAAATCTCTATAGCAAAACCTTTCCATCATATTTAATCTTGTCTTATTTATGTTGGATTGAATATTTGATTGCTGCTTTAAGAAAACAAAGTACTCTATGGACAAGACATCTAGAGTAACATGCTTTCCAAGGGCCTAAGGCAATATTTATACTAATAGCTTTTTAATTGTTATTGATTAACAAAGTGCTTTATGCAGAGGAAACTGATCCACAAAAACAGCTGAATCAGTGTGACTAGCTTATTATTGTGAATCAAGAATGACGGAGCCATCAGCTGTAGATGCAGGGTCCATTCTCCTCCTCCTCCTCCTCCTCCTCTTCCTCTTCCTCTTCTTCTTCCTCCTCCAAACTAATGATTGAAACAATGCAAAAAAGGTAATAAGTTCATCAAATCAAATCAAATCAAATCAAACTTTATTTATATGGCACCTTTCATACTTTGCAGTAACACAAAGTGCCCTACAGAAAATAAGAGCAAAACAAAACCAAAACCAAAACAAAATATGAACAACAAAGAAACACTATGAAACCCAAACCTCCCACCCCCACAAATATACACAGAGATACACAGAGACATACACACTCACGCACACACATAGCCAAATGCACCGACATACACACCCACACACACAAACACACACACACCCACACATATACACTATCTGTCACTGAGGAGACATGGCTGGGCACCAAGATCTGAGGTGAGGAAAAAACTACCTTTGGGGGCCGACGCACACCGAGAGGAATCATGGTCCATGACAGCAGGGGGCGCCACCACAGGGACCACCCCAGCCCAGGCAGACAGGAGGCTCCACACCAAGGTGTAGAGCTGTCCAGCCACCCGGTCCAGGGCCGTCCACGGGACAGCACCCCCATCGGTGGACCAGAGACAGCTCCCGGTGCGGTAGGCCCCCAGGAGGAAACACTGGAAAACCGAGGGGCTAAAACAGTAAAATAAGATAAAAAGGTAGAAGTTAAAAACTGAGGGAATAAAAACAGTAAAATGCATCAAAAATGTATAGAATAGACTCAATAAATAAAACAATAAAAATAAATAAATAAATATAATATATAAAACAGTAAAACAGGATAAACTAAAATAAATAATATAAAATAGAATCATAATAAAAAAATGTAAGAAGCATAAAAGGAAGTAGAAAGAATGAAACAGGTCAGATAAAAGTCGTGATCTATCTATTGTGTGTTTTTATATGACAGGGCTTCGACACACAGACAAATATTGACTAAAGAAAGACACTCAAACAAGCTATGAAGTGCTTCAGTGATGATTGTTGCAGCTCATCTAAACAAATATGTTTTAAAACTCCAATACACATTACTATAGCAATGTCAAGATCTCATCATTTAATTAATAAGCTTAGTAAATTTACAATTCAATAATTGAAAACAAGCACACTCATGATTCATTCAACAGAAATGGGTAGAACCATACATATTCATGAAAAACCAGCTTTCCACAGAATATGAATTGAAATGGACGACCTTTTAGCCCACTGACCTTTCCACTTTAAACTTTGACCCACAAAGAGCTCTAAGAAGTGCTGGTGGCGATGGAGGTGTTGGGCGTGACGGTGTTAATGGTCTTGTGGGCCGTTAAAGTACCAGGGGGCACGGAGGGGGAACAGCAGGGACCGTGAGGGTTGTTGAGAGTCACATTGAAGGTGCCCTTCAGTTCTGTGTACACGATGCCTGGAATCAACTGTGGAGACACAAACAGAGCAGAGACATGGGTGGTTAAAATAAGTGCAATCAGTTTGTGTTAAAAAAAAATCAAATGCTGAGAATACAGTCTGCTCAAACCATGTCGTGTTTGTCAGTCCCTTTATACAGTATTAAATGCAGAACATAGAAAAATATTTACAACTGCAAAAGAGGTGCAAAAACACATTTGTTGCTGAATAGGGCATACTCTGGCAATGAAGACTTGGAAACAAACAAAAGTGAATGAATTGTTGGAGGCCAGCATGATGAAGTGAGGAGTGATGATTGTCCTTTGACTTTAAAACAGGAGCAATCAGCAGTTCTTGGCATTTTCCACCAATCACCCTGTTTTTTTACTGCATTCAACCGTCTAGTATAACTTCCCATAAACTGCGTATGAACCTGCCATATGAAACAGCTCTTACACCGTGTCTTGTAAGAAATGGACGAGTCACAAAAAATCTGAACTTTTTGAAGAATGGAGCCGAGCGGTGGTTCAGGCAGGCGAGGAAGTCATCTTTATAGTCACATGTTTCATACGCGATTCAATCACATGACCTCTCTCACAATAGCTGGTCCACCTCAACAGTCAGCAATATTTAGCATTATTATTATGGGTGTTGGTTAGTCGTACATGCATTTCTTCTAGAAACTGGTTATTAAGGTCATTAATAACACACAGCAACCCACACAACTTATTATAGTTCCAGGTCTGACGAAGAGGAGCGTGAGATAAATAGCCAAAATAAACCAAAAAACATTTGGCCCTCAAATCTAACAAACTCACACACAGGCGAAGACATACATGTACATATATACATGTATTAATTAAGCTGCTATCCCTCCCACCCAGGTACTAGCAGAAGACTTTACCTCTATGTTACATATGCTCTCTCTTTCCCTCTCTTCCTTTCACTCCCCCCCACCGCCTCCCCTAACCTCCCAGAGCACATGCACACATCAGTATGCCAGAGCTGCCACAGTAGGATTTAGGCGCATTGGCGGGGCTGCTCAGATCTCAGTATTGATCCTAATGGGAGAAGGGTTGTGGGTTCAACTCCAGGTCACCCTCAGGGTTGCCCAGGAGGTCGGGGAGATGGGGAAGAGCCCTTGGAAGTGACGACACCACCGGCATAGCAAATAATAAGGGAGATTATGGGATGTTTCACTAGGTCACGGAGGGGAGAGCGAAGAAGGGATCTGTGCGGGGAGTTGGCGATGATGTTACTCGATATGTATGCAGACGTGTTCAAGTGTGCACACAGGCACAGAAGAAAGAGTGCTGGATGCAAAGTCTTTCCCACAACACACATACAGTACATGACACAACCACACAAGCTACATACCATACATGTATACAGATAGACGGATCCCCAGAGAGAGACAGAGTGTGCATACCTAAAGCCTCAAAAACAAAATAGGTTGTTCGTCAGGGTCATTCAAATGTTGTAAAAGTGCTGTCTGATCCGCCGCCTCTACGGATAACTTTTGGTTTAATAACAGAAATGACTTTTAAAGGTGCTACCTCAGTCTTTGCATCCTCGAAAGGACAGTCGTGAGGTTGACTGTGAGGAACATATGACATGGTGGTGTTAAACGTTTGAACGAGAGACCAACGAGGTGTTTTTTTTGTAAACCATCATGTGGAATGATCAAAACACCGTTTAGAAACTGACAGTGTGATTTCATCAGCATTTCAGTCTGCCTACACATGTACAATATTTTATTAATGTAGACTACATACAGCGGTGAACTCATCACTTCAAACTCAGCACAGCAGGGAGTGGGGGTGGGATAATTATAATGTGCTTGTTTCCCAGAATCCCTACAACAGATGTGGGGAGTGCAAAGTTAGCAAGACGCATGGAGTTACAAGGGCCATAGTGATGGGAAAATGTGGGATGAAAAATACAAGAATATAACACACACACACACACACACACACACACACACACACATAATATATAAAGTCATGCAAACTCCTGTAGTAAATTAGAATTACCATATCTCCAAACACACAAACAGACAGCAGCAAAAATCAGAACAGAAAGTTTGTGCTGAGTGGGTGTGTTGAATTAAAATGCAGCAGCGGGGAGACATTTTTGCATTTTAAATTCTAAGGAATATTACCTTGCTGCCCTCATCAGAAAAAATAATGAGAACATAATGAGATGGTATCAGGTGGAAGGTTCTGTCTTAAAAGAATTAAAAGTCGAACTATCAAAACTCTCCCAGGAAGGAAGTGCATGTAGAGATATAAAGCGAACACCCTGAGGGAGGTTGGCTTAAATGTCAGTTTTGTGAAGGACACCTTCTGTTCTTTTTCATAATGAATATCACTTCAACGTGAGCTTCTTCTTTTGGCTCCGTATGCCTTGCCCTCTGCAGGTTTATATACCAGCAAAGATCACGGCATTTATTAATTTGTTTCTGCTTGACGTCTGATCCTGGGTCCTTTTTATATTCCTGCGTTCCATCCGAACTCTGTTAAATTAAGCTCAACTAATACTAATACTAAAGAGCTGATGTGTATCGTGAATAAGAAAGGCAATCAAGCCTCCAGAAGTAAGTGGCCCATTTGATGGAAACACTAAATGAGCCCTTACTGTGACCTAATGTCGCCGAAGTGGAGAGCTTTTTGACATTACACACACGTATAAGGATGGACACGCTGATGCTGGAACAGCTACTTTTCCATCCTGCGGCCGTCTGCTTCAGATTGCAGGCCCTCAGAACACATTTACAGCTGTTGAATTTAACTACCCTCTTTAGCTGCAGGATTTGCTGCTGTCAGTCTCTCTCTCTGCTTCTCTTCCTCTACGCTTTTCCACCAACTTTTCATCCCTGTCTCACTTTATCTGTGTTTCCTCTTTCTCTCCTACCCCTTCCCTCCTCCCTCTCGTTCTCATCCGCCTCTCACTCTTCCTTGCTGCTCGTCTTCAACACTATTTTACTTCTCTGCCTCTTTGCACCACTTCACACCATCGTTCACACTGCATGGCCTATGGTGTCGTATAGATTCACAGTCACACAGCAAATTACTGAGACAAGAGCTTAGACATGCATCCCACTGAAGAAAACAAGAACTGAACACCCTCAAGCTAGACTGAGCCTTGGCATGTCACACAACGCAAGGTATCAGTCTCTTTAATGCATGGATGGCAAAATGTTTATCTGCTTGTGTAAAGGTCTTTAAACATTTGTGAAGTGAATGAAGTGTGTGTGCATTTCTGCACTCCACTGATTCTACCCATCAAGTTTAGTTTTACTCATCCCAGAGAGGATTACTCATCCTGGAAAAAAGATGGATTTTATCACAGATTGCATAAAAAAAAAAAAAAAAGTGAAATTCTGCTATCAGGATAATCGTGAATAGTGTGAATATCATCAATATCGAGTGATTTGGAAAAAGTTGTCTAGCTCACGATCATAGTATACAAGTAAAAAAATAGAGCCCTATTTAAAAAAATAGGCCTCCAGGAATAATTCCAAAAAACAGACTCACAAATTGTTATTTTTTTAAAATGTTATTTATACAATCTTTTTTATTTGTCCTTTACAATCTTCAGAAAAAAAAAACATTTGTTCTATTTTAAGAAAATTTGCTTCTTGAATGTAAGTGATTCCAGCCATTTTAAGAATTTTAAGCATATTTTCATGATGATCAGGATAATATTGTGATTCTCAATTATTTTGGCCAGAATAATCGTGACATGAAATGATCATATCATCCCATGCCTATAAGTGGCTCTCGAGGGAGCTTTTTTTTAAAGCTTGAGAAAATTACCCTGATGATGTCATCAGCTTGAGACTTTAACAGAACGGTTGCAGATTGTGTGGAGCTGAAAGTGATGGGTGCTTATTAGACATGAAAGGTCAAATGAAAGAGACGATTGAGTTTCATCATGAGAAAATTAGGTCACAGGGTTAAAAAAAAAAGGGGGGCCAAAAGTCAGAACAATTTTTTCTCACGAGACAACCACTCACACTTACAAGCAATGACCAATTCCACCAATGGAATGTGCAACACCACAAGAGTCAGTTGGGTCAAAACCAGGACCCAAGGCCTTATTTATGGTATGCCGTTCAATTTCTACAGCAGGCAGTTGTTATTAACTTTATTCCTGAAACCCATTTTTACTTTGAGCCAATTACCTCCCAACATTAACTCTACACTCTGCTTCGACTGAAGTGGCTGCAGAGAAACACTCGACAAGCCAAAATGGAGAATTTAGATTTGACTTTGAATTGAACGCCTTCGTTGAACATGTTTTTAGGAGCGGAGAGGAGGACTGTATGAGATACTTCAACAGTTTAACTAACTAGTCAGTAGAAAAGCCACATTCTTCCCTTAACAGAGAGAAATGGAGCAGAGAGACAGTGAGAGGAAAAGAGGGACCTGTAGAGGAGATAAGAGACGAAACACATGGTGATGAAAGGACAACCACAAGCATACATCTACATAGGAAGATGGAGGTTTTAATGCATGTAGGAGTACGCACTGCATTCTGACTACATTACTGAGGCTTAGTAATTATAGAGTGATACACGCCACACTCACACACTGAAACTGTTTAACATTCTCCTGTTCCTGTACCAAAACAGAAATGGGTTGCACGATACATCTTTTCAGCATCGCGATGTGCAGCCCTATGGGACAATCATAAATGTTTCTTATTTGCACAGAAAAGACAAAGAAATGAAGCAAAAAATGCAGATGAGAAGATGGTTTGAAAGATGTGGGAAACAAGGACTGTAAGCTCTGCATAAAATGGAGCAGGAGAGGAATGGACTTCATAAGACTGAGGTGGATTTCAGGTGAGCTGTGACTGAAACCTGATGAACTGGATGAGAGGATGGGGGTCAGGCTAAGCAATGAAGTGGCACCAGCATCGGCTGCTTTGTTCATGCTTCACAATCACTGGCTTATTCATCAGTCATATTCAAGCAATCAAATCCAGCGGGAAGACTTACTTTCACATGTTCCTGCACCAAAAAGGACATCCATCAAAAAGAGATTGCCGTGCTAAATTATGATACCATTTGCATATAGGAGGATGAAAATGGATGATAAAGACAGACTGCAAATAGATAAAGTCTCATAAATGGAGGTGAACTTCCAGTGAGCTGTTGCTCTGTACTGATATCTGAGGTGGAATGGAGCATAGCGTAAGTTCAGGCAGCACTTAAGTCACACTACATTGGCTGTTAGGCTACCACCTGACTGGCAACGTCCAATCATATTCAAGCAGGTATACAGTGTGACCATAATAACCTGACTCTTGATTACTGTGCTCAACTGTATTCTTTTTTCCTATGACATGAATGTAGTGGTCCCAAATCCTGTCATATTTTTTTAATAATCTACATCACAAAAAAGGGCAGTAAATGGATCAGAAGATAATCCTTGAACCCCACACGGTTTAATCTCCCGACTGTCAACAAACCAGATCGCCAACTAACCCAGATTGGTCGTAACACCCAAACCATATTCATAATCAGCCCAATGATCATTATTGTGTGTACCCGGCTATAGGTACATAAATCCTGAATGACCACAAGGATTCTGGGAAAATGAGAGGACAGGGATAAAGAGGTGGAAACGGGCAAAGCAGTCAGAAGGGAGACAGAGACACAGTGAACTGCAGAAGAGAAGAGGGAAAAGTTGAGGAGATAAATCAACACGGAGACAGCAGACAGACTGGGAGACAGGCATGCAGACAGACGAGAAGAAAGGGCCCTGTGATAACATTACACCCATGGACATGAACATGATGATGAACTCTGTAGCGAGGTTTAAATCAAACTCAGTGGTTTTGTCTTTGATGTTACCACTCAAAGTCAGCAGGGACTGGAAGCTACATTAGCTCTTTCAATCATCTCTCTCTCTCTGTTTCTCTCTTCTTCTCCCTCCCTCTCTTTCCACACACACACACACACACACACACACACACACACACACACACACACACTCCAGCAGCTGTAACCCAAAGCTGTAATTTCTATTAAAACACAGTGAAATAGAGCAGCGAGAGATTAGGTTCTGGTTAGGTTTCATTACAGCTGAATTATGCTTCAACCATAAAGTGCATTTGTCTCTGTCAGCAGTCTAAGGTGGCTGCATTAAACAACATTACATTTAATAAAAATGCGCTCACTTTCCCCAGTTTAATTTAACCAGGCAGGTCAATTAAGTGCAATTCTCCCCCAAAGTGAAAAGCTGCCTTAAGCAGGAAACTGCATCATTCAACCTTGTGTTGCATCAACTGAGATTGGTCGAAACCACAGAAACGTATTGAAGTTTGGATTCTTCTTACAAAGCAATCAATTTCTTCGGTGCAGCTCAAGGTCAGAGAGAGAAATTTGATAGATTCTCTGAGGATCAAAACGTGAGATATTGTCAGGCATACATATTTGTGGCCTCGGACACACAAACAGGGTGTGTGTACGCATGCTTTACCATGCTCTCACTCTTGGTCATATGCAGACGTATTAAAAACCAAGGACCATGCCTACACTGATGTCAGTGCACTATTACTGAATGTTGGCTGCTCAAGGAGTCATGTAAACTGGGAGTGTGCTGGGAGGTAAGAATGTTTCATGAGAGCAGAACTTTAACAGCGTTACCTGATAAGCGCAGGCTGGTCCAAGGTTGGTGTCTACAGAGGCTTTGAATCGATCTTCTCTGGAGGAGATCAGAGCCATTTGAGGGAAGGATTTCACACTGGGGTTTTACTGGCCAAGGCCTGGCGAACACATGCACACATAATCCATCCATATATGAAAGACATCATCTCACATTTAGCAGAGGCAGGAAATTACATCAGACACCCATGTACTTTATAGGAGTGCATACGTCAAGGTCCTTTGCATGCAAGAAAACCAGAGATTTGAGCATCACACCCTGGAAAAATATATTATTCATGATATTAATACATGTTTTCCATCAAAGCTATTGACTTAAGTTTTTAAGTGTTACACTTGGGGTTGAGGCAGGTGAAAAACGCTTTTTTCACATTCTGCCCTCGGCAATGCTAAGAGGTCTACACTAAAGTAGCGGCAGCAGATAATGTAGTGCTGATATTTGAATCAGCCATGGTATTAAGATTAGAATGGACTATTTTGCTCAAGGTTGAAATATTTAAATGTTTTTCCTCTCTAGTGTAAAGGCTACCCTGTTGTTTTGCTACTTGTCATACATTTTGGACAAAGAATGTTACAGCAGCATGGATGCATTGTACAGAATAAATAAGAACTGAGTTGCCTCGTAGTTTTTTCATGGGCTACAGTTTAAAGGTTGGAGTAGGTGATTCTTTTCAGAAACACTTTCTTTTATATTAAATGAAGTCCTTGTAATACAACGATAGTAATTTATAAATTAAAGGCTCTCATATAAAAAAAAAAATGAAAAATGGTCATCTGTGGCCGTGGCAGGACTGCAAAAAAAACCCTGTCCATTCAAAACAGTTGGGCCGGAGATAATAATTGGACATCCTGCCTGTCTGTCTATGCTAACTTCCTGAATGCGCACACTCAGCGCACAACAGGCAGAGGCATTAGCTACATCTAGTGAGCGAGTAACACAACTGAACGCAAAAGAATAAGTTTTTCACTAACAAACGTGTAAAAAATATACTTTTAAAAAAATGACATACCAAAAAAGCCATGCCAACGTCAAAAATACCCTGAGTGTTTCAAAACTGTTTACGTTTAATGCTCTTACATTATGAGCAAAGTGATCGTAGGGGACCCAGCATGATGAGGAATATAATGTCCTGTATCCATAGGTCAATTCACAAATGCAAATTCAATAATGGGCAAAATAATTGTATGTGTGCTGCTATACACATGCACAGCTGTGTGAGTATGTGCATGACCATATGCTTGTGTCTGCATATCTGCTTCAGAGTGTTGTTGTGTGTGTGTGTGTGTGTGTGTGTGTGTGTGTGTGTGTGTGTGTACCAAGAAGAAACACTATTGCAAACAGTCCAAATCTATTTATATGCAAATTGGATTTTGGTTAAACGGTTTGGGTGCCTCATGGGTTGAGTCCCTTGGTGAAATGGGGCTAGTCATAAATTATCCAAGTAAGTCATGAATCCATCAATTTTGAAAAAACATTTTTCAATGGGAGTGTAATTGAGGTAAATATTAGGTTAGAAGCCCGCAGAGATGAAGCTAATTGGACAACATGATGGTGAAAGGGTGGAGCTGTAGTTTTCAAACAGATAGATGGATCAGTTTCTCTTGTGTGTGTGTGTGTGTGTGTGTGTGTGTGTGTGTGTTACCTGGTACAGTGGGGTCACATTGCAGGAAGAAACAATCCCGCAGCGCAGCAGAGAGGAAGCAGCTCTGTCGTCTCTCTGCGCTCCTTCATTACGGGGTTCTAAGTAAGAGCGGCCATTAGCCTTCTCAAATGTCTGACTCACATTGGCAGTGTTGGGTGGAAGGGAATCCTGCAGGGAGAGGAAAGGAGAGGAGAGTGTTCTTGTTTACATGGCTATACATACATGGAATCTAAATGACCATGACCACCAAACACAAGTAACAGCTGAAAACCATTTTCAGAGTCACTTGGTCAATAACTGAAGTATTGGACAAGTTAATATTTTGACAATTTGATCATGAAAGCAAAAGAGAATTACCAAAGACATTAGGATGCACTCTCTTGGGACCATGAATGAAATGTCTCCACAAGATGTTGTGCCAATCCTTGATATTTACACCAAATAATGCAATTGTTGACCTGCTGTTGGCACTTGATAGAAAGCCAAGAGATCAACTAAGTCATTGAGATTCATTGTCTGGACACCATGGAGATCTGCACCAAATTGAATTGCAATCCATTTAATAGCTGTCGAGACATTTCAGTAAAACATGTAAATGTTAAACTCAAGGTGGTACAAGAGGAAAAGTCAGGGGACACGAAAATTAGTAGGCTAGACCTGTCCTGCACGTCATTTCTATCAATTGAAAGGAAAGAAAGTGAATGGTTGAGTTACAGTGTCACCTGACACACTGTCTTTCTGGGAAATGTTTGACAATGTAACACACAATTAATCACACACACACACACACACACACACACCTTATTAGATCACACAACTGACAGGTCCACAGTAGAAAAGACACACACTCATTATAAATAACAAATGACCCATTCGCCCATCTGTTATCAGAAAACACTGTCAGACTTGTTACAACATCACCCATGTGCAAACATTCATGCATGAATATCAGTGTGCACAAGGACATACTGTACATGTCACCTCATCTACATGCAAATGCAGACACACACACACAAGGTCTCCTCCTCCTCTCCTCTTCCTCAAAATGATGGCTGTCCCACAGGTGTCATTATGCTGCTACTCCACAGAGGGAGTAAAAATGATGGAACATATCACAGGTAATTTCAGATAAATAGCCCTCGTAACAAGGCCATTACATTCTCAGTTGTTAATGAATTGCTAATAATTATGCGCTAATGTACAGACGCGCCCTTGCTGATATGAACATGTAACAGAATCCCAGTTGGAGAAATTGACATCTAAAAGGTGGACTGGGTGTCACCTGGTTAGAACCTTGCTTTGCCATCGCTGGAGACGAATCCCTATTGGGGGGTTTGTCTTGTCGGTGGTTCTTTGAATAATTGATGGCAAAAAGGCTGAATATAGCTGCATGATCCATTTATCCCAAATATAGCCAAGCTGTCATTTACCTAAAACTGTCATTTCCCCACCGCTGTTTTTCTCCGTCTCCTCCTCTGTAGCTGTCCATCTTTAATCATTGCTAACCCAAACCATTTAGCTTTTCATTATAGACACAGTGGGAGGAAAAGGGAGGCAAATGCAACGTGTGCATTTGCCTCCTCCACACACACACACACACACACACACACACACACACACACACACACACACACACACACACACACACACACACACACACACACATTCTGTTTGATGTTGAAAGCAACTGCGGAAAATAAAATTAATTGAATGATGTTGAAAAAATATGTGTTGTTACTGTTTCTCATGGTTTGATTTTGAGCCTGTCTCATGGTGGATTTGTTGCACACACACACACACACACACACACAGGCACCTGTAGGCACACATCTGTCACAGACTTATCTAACAGTGCAGAGCAATCATACCTGCAAAATAATGTGCACACACACACCTGTCGAGGGACCCTATGGTCTGTAATTATACATGAACGCGGGGCAAACCACTGTTCCCACAAGCAGTCATTGCATATTGACAGCACTCAAGTTGACTTTAATTACGCACCCTCGACATTTAGACAGTTCAATGCTTATCTTGCCACATACACACAGCGACACACACAAACACACCTTTCGCTAACGATTCTGTCACATTGCCCTTGACTGTCTGAAAAATATCTCAGAGTGCATATAGTAGATGCCAGATACACATTCGTGGCAGGCAGGCATGCGGCGGCGCAGAATAACTGAAATTGAATATTGATGCGATGCTACCACCAAGACACATTGTCATACCTGACAGTATTTTTAAGTTTTAATAAGTAACTTTCTATTGTTGATGCAACACCGTCTGTATTTCTCCAGTCAAGCTGCAGTTAACATCCACGTATGTCCAAAATATCATCACTTGATCATTTTTATCCTGTTATTTATGTGGGATTTTCATAATTAGCATATGATTTATTGAGTTATGGCCAAAATGGGTTTTGTGAGGTCACAGTGCCCTTGATCTTTAACCACCCAATAATAATCAGTTCATCCTTGAGCACACCTGAATATTTATGTCAAATTTGAAGAAATGAATTTCCCTACAGGCGTTCCTGGATAGGGTTCACGGGAATCGGACACACGGATGGGCTGATGTACATACGGTCGGACACATGGACAACCTGAAATCATATCGCCTCTGGCCACAGCTGTTGCCAGCTCAGAGGTATAAAGAAATTAATGTTTAATAAAAATGTAATAGTTTATTCATGAAAAGTGTACACGATTCAGAGCCGTTACCTTGGCCAAGCACAATACATTTCCAGGAAAGACATTGCTTTTTGTTTTAACCTTAATATTTACTGAGGGTTTCTTGACTTTTGGAGAGCAGTCTCTGCATAAAAGGCAAATTATTTGATGTGTGTACTTTTCATGGTTGGAAGATTAGTATTGTTCAATGCAGACATGTCTTGGACACTTTATGACTTCTGTGCAAAATGGAAAGTAAAATGTTACAAATCTCATATGGCTGAAAGCTTTGGTGTCCATCAAACTATTAAAATGTTTATAAGATTTTCAGCCTGATATTTTATTAATTTTATCTTATTGAATATTGGAATGGGCTGCACAGTGGTGTAGTGGGTAGCACTCTCGCCTCACAGCAAGAGGGTCCTGGGTTCGATTCCCGGGTCGGCCCGGGTTCCTTCTGTGTGGAGTTTGCATGTTCTCCCTGTGTAAGCGTGGGTTCTCTCCGGGTTCTCCGGCTTCCTCCCACAGTCCAAAAACATGCAAGATGGGGATAGGTTAATTGATTACTCTAAATTGCCCGTAGGTGTGAATGTGAGCGTGAATGGTTGTCTGTCTCTACATGTCGGCCCTGCGATAGACTGGCGTCCTGTCCAGAGTGTACCCTGCCTTCGCCCAATGACAGCTGGGATTGGCTCCAGCCCCCCCGCGACCCTAAATACAGGATAAGCGGCAGAAAATGGATGGATGGATGAATATTGGAATATATTATTTAAAATACACTCAAATACATTTCCTGATTCTTTTTTAACTTAATATAGTCTTAAGTATAAGCTAAAGCTTATGATAGTAGCTAAACTTGGTGTTCCAGGTGTTGTCCACTCAAACAGCAAGAAACCATCATGACGACCAGTGACGGAAAACGAATGTGCCCAAAAGCACCTGGCGTAGAACCCGCCTAAAGCCGCGTTTGAAACGGCTGTACTATACTATGAAACTGTGAATTAAATTCACTAATAGCAAAGACATTTTCTTTTTCCGTCTCCATCATTAGTTATTACATCCGCTTATACCGATCACAATAACAGGTTTCAACTGTGATATTAAATAACAGACCGATTTATGCTTTACAATCTGGTAAAGAGAACATTTCTATGGGGATCAACAACATACAGTGAAGCATCCTTTACTAAAACTAAATGCAAACAAAAAGTCAGATGTTACTTGTTATCTTCTTATAGAATCATTTCACACACCACGTTCTCTTACACTAATAGCCACTCAAGAACACCTGACAACCACCATACTAATGATTTTGGTTAGTATGTACAGTGGCAGGTTTGACTAATGGCCAAGTGTAACATATGAGAGAGAGAGAGAGAGAGAGAGAGAGAGAGAGAGAGAGAGAGAGAGAGAGAGAGAGAGAGAGCTACCACTACATCCCATTTTTCATCCTCCCATTACTCTTAAAACCTTTTATTCTTCCTTGCAGAGCACAATACTGTTTCAGACTATTTATATATTTCAGATCAACCTACTACAGATAATATATATTGTTATATTGTGTGCTTACCTGTGTGTTGGACATGTGTACATATGTGAGTGACACATTGTAAAGTTCTGTACAAATGACACCCATGACAAATTCACGTCTATTAAAATCTCACGATCATGGGATGATCTTTCTTCACTCACTTTATCTCCTAAAACATATTTTTGTAGTTTATGTTGGGAAACAACTGACACTACTCTGTATGACAATATAATCGGAACACCCAATCACCTGTGACAGGGGAATTTGTATTTGTAGAAACTGATCTAACACATCGAAACGTCTAGTAGCCTTCAGCAGAGACAACATATATGATCAATACTAACATTTTATTAATCTTGTAAGTATCCAGTAGGTGAGCTGGTGAAAGCCCATGCCACAGTTAACAACCAATAAAAAACAATATCTTGGGCACTGAGCGCAGCTGTCACTCAAAAACTCATCAGCAAACTCGTGAAAATGGCCCGCCAAAGCTAGACAGGAGTGCCCGCCTCTGATGCTTCAGGGACACAAAGCACAAATGACTTATGTCATGCAGTAGTTAGAGTGCGTGAAACTTGTCATTTGGGACTCGTAATAGCAGATTCAAAAAGTTATACTTAATGACTGTGTTTGTCCACGGAAAAAGAAAACTGAAACTTTCATTGCGTGAATTCACATGATGTCCGAATGACCACATTTTTGTCCATGACTTCATTTGTGATTTGTAGAATAGGATTCGTGTACCTGTAATGAAGATTTTGAGAAAGTGTCATTGTTGTCTTTGTGGGAGGAAAAAAATACTTCTACGCAGGTGCAAAGCTTGTTGGGAACAAAGGTGTACTTGATGCTCCACGGCTATAAGATGGTTCTGCAAACTTTGAATTTAAGTCTAACTTGCATTTCTTTTCACTTTGAAAAATCGAGACAAAGCTGTACATCCTTAAACCGGCTATTGCACCGACTCTGCACTTTGTTCTCGCTCTTGCTGGCTGACAATGCAGATAATGAACAGGTTAATATCCTCACCGAGAGTCTAATGAATAATAATTGTTACTTAGGCTCTGCCTTTTAACTCCTCTGTGTCTGTTCCTCTTTAGTGAAACTTATACGAAGGCAAGGGTGCAGCAGCATATTAAAAAGTGTGCACAAGTCACAGCTTGGTGTCCCACACAACCTTACTTACAAATGCTGGGATATCTCTTGGTACTTTACCAATACCATTGCTATAATTACTTTCCCTTTATTCAGTTTTTGGAATTCACTTTGTCTGCACAAAAACGTTTGAGATCAGATATTGTCCTCGCACTTAACTAGACAGCATTTACAAGCATTGAAACATTTGCTGTGTGGCAGTGTTTTTTTTTTTAATTAAGCATTTTTCATGTTTGGGTCTTTCTTCATCTATGAAACAAAATGTGTTGCTAGTATTTCAATGAAAAATGAACCCAGCATTTATATTCTTGCTTTCCTCCCAAAATAGACTGTGTCATTCTGTGTCATAAGCACAGCTGGTGTCTCATCATAGAGCGCGATAACCACCTGTCTGATTTTAGTGGCGGAGGTGTCATAAGGCCTTAATGAGGTTTTAGACAGGTCTTCAATACAGATGGAATGACAGAGGGAAACCATATGGGTCCCATTTGCTTCCTATCCACACTTTATAGGCAGCAGTTAGTCTAACAATTTGCTGACAGCTACAGTTTTCTGCTGTGTTTTGTTGTCTTGTTTATCTTGCTTTCTCCTTCATTTTATTTTATGCCTGCTTTATATGCTTATTATCGCCTTGTGTTCTCTTCTTGTCTTTCTTGCTCCCTATATTCTCTCTCTTTCCATCATCTTTTCATACCATTGATTTAAAAAACGCCTGTCTTGGCCTGTCTTAATTTGTCTAATTTCATTTAAAATCACCCTCACCACATCTCATATAGACCTGAACAGCTGATGGGATTTTGAGTGGAAGGATTGGAATCCAGTTTAGATCTGAACTATGGGGAATTCAAACCCAGACCCTTTAAAACCTGCACTCACTGTAACCGTCTTCCTGTGACTGTGATTTATATACACTAGTAATCAGTAAGCCGTCTGTGGAGTCTGGCCGGTTTAGAGTCATGTATAAACACTGACAACCTCAGCTGGGTCTCTCCTGAACCACTAGCCATCCAACAGAGGTCCAGAAGGCATGGTTGAGTGAGTGTGTGCCCAGCCCAGACCTCCTTACATCTTATTCGGGCTCCGCTCTCCCCCTCGTTCCCCTGGCCGCCTGCCTGGCTGACTGTCTGCTTGGCTCCTAAAATCATCACCTGCTACTAAACAGCTGTCCATAACCAAACACGCACAAAACACACAGCTGCTGCATAAAATGGGTACGTGCCCACACCTGCATATGGGTGCACACACACACACACACACACACACACACACGCACACAATGCACTTCACACACAGCTGCTGGCCACAGCTGGTGCCGAAATCTTGGACATAGAAATGCACATGTAGGTATACACATGCAAACACAGGACACAGCCGCTAACCACACGTGCCTACTTTATCCACATTAGGAGGGGGCTGAAGAGAAAGAAAAGGGAGGGACAGAGGGAGGCTGATTGACTTACACAGAAACAAAATACAGATACAGAGCAAGACGAAACAAATTGCAGAAAATATAGAGACAACAAATAAGAAGGATAATAGGATAAAGACAAATGAAGGAGGAAAAACTGCCATGGTAAAAAAAGAAATAACGGAAATGAGGAAATTGGCAGCAGAAGTAAAACTCGAGCCTCGTAATAAACATAGACAGCATCAGATTAAAGGACAGATCTGGTCACATTTCACTTCCTCTAATCCAATCTAAATGGGGAAAATAAGTTTCAAATTTGTTTAAATACTGATCTCTATTCTGGGCAGTGTCACAGGTCGGCAGGCATCGGCTGACAATTCCATTATTCTCAGATAAATAAATATAAACGGGATCCAACCTCTCACATGCTACTGAAGATGTTCAAAAGCAGGTCGATACAGATTTAATTTGACAGACGGAGCACGTGGCTGATTCTGATATAAGACACAAAATGTGCATCTGAAAGGCTTCATTTATAAAAGGCATGATGTACTGTATAAAAACGGTAATAAAAGCCGCTACCTGACTGTTCTTTAAATTGTTTGTGCTACCCTGTTTTCTGAGCACGACACTGGATTTAAGACAAAGAGACAGAGAACACTTGAAAAAAAGACTTTATCTCCTTTGTGTATGTGCCAGCACCAAGGGAGAGAAAGAAAAAAAAACCTAACAAATCAGTTTAGCTCACTTAAAACAATAAACACAGTTTGCACTGACCCAAATGTGGGTTTTTCTTTATGTGGTGCTTTTGCAACACTTTCCTCACTCTCGCCAGAAACAGGAGTTGTTCAAAGTTGTTTGTTCAAATAAAACTTAGAAGCTGTTGTCTTACAAAAAAAAAAAAAAAAAAACTAATTCAAGACGACTGGTGTTTTGCTGATATTTCAACTGAGCCATGATCATGATCTTTTACACATTAACCAAGTTTTTCAACATCAATGAGTTAAAACATATCTAAAAAGTAATTTTATTGCCTCAACCTAAAGGTGTCTTGTGAGTACGTTTTTGTTATGTTTCTGACCTTTGTGATGAATTGTGTGTCCTTGGTGTCTATGACATACATTCAGTGTATTCCCTTCATGAAAGATTTGCTGATTTTACAAAATGTTTCCAACTTTTGCATTTGTTTGCATTGCATGAAATAGCATGGACTCCACAAAGGCTTGTTCTGCAGTTTGTGCCAGTATGCAGGAAATCATGTAGCTTTTATCCACCTTTACTTCTACAGCGTCATTTATTGTGAGTCAGGCTGTTTTTGAAGTGGGGCTGTTTTTCAGTTCACTTGTTTTATAAGAGCAAGACAGCAGGGAGGTAACAATAACCAGGACTTCACAGCAAGAGAGGAAGAGAAGAAAAGAGGGGAAAAGAATTTCACTGAGCGTATGTGATCTTTTCCTCCAAGCAATAACTTAGAGAGCATCCACACATCATAAAATCTGAAAGTGCTACACAGACAAGTTCTCCATCTGTGCCCTATCACACATTTTAAAACTCACTTGTTCAGCTCTCTCTATCTTTCTTTTCTCTCTTTTCCTCTTTTGCTTATGCATATGTCCTCATTTTTCCATGTGTATTGCAGTTGCTGAAACTCTCCTTTTACTGTCTACATGGTTATCTACTTTTGCTGGCTCATGCTCCCCATGGTGTCGTTGTAAATCAAGACGGATTGGAAACAATGCCAACATTATAGTTTCGTTAGATATGATATCTATCCCACTCATGCCTACACAGTTAGAGGACATGTGGGGTCAGAAGTGAGCATTTCATCCCAGCTCCCAAAATGTGTTATTTTTTTACCTGCAAATAATGAAACCCGACATCTGTTTTATTGAAAATATATATGACAAAAACCATCAAAAAACCAGATTAACATTAATATCTCCTTTGCCATGTTTGATGACTCCCTGACCTTTTCTCTGACATCTCCAAAACTTTCTATTTGTACACTAGAAATATCAAACTCTCATAAGAAGACTGCCATGAAATTAACTGAGCACATTCATTCCTAAACAAATATTGTTTTGGGGCATTTACTGAAACAACTTAGCTGTCGTTGTTCTTGCGAGGACAGTCTCCAAATTGCTCTATAATTTGTTGCAAATATTCATGCTCCTAGGGGGATAATCTGCTTTGATTTTAATGAGTCCAGGCCTTTCACAAGCACCATCATCAGGACAAAGAATAATTAAGGGTAGAAAAATAATTTGTTTGTCAAGAACAATGAGTTTCCTTACCCCTGTTAGCTGATTGGGCCATGATCGTATCGGAGCATCACACCTCACATAGAGCCAGCAAACTGTTTGAATTCAAGACTTCAACAGTCTGAGGCTGGTACATTTTAATGGACAGCAATCGAACACCTAATTCACTGAAACGTAAAGCAGGAAAAGAGAATAAAAACCCAGACAGAGACTCTCAAGAAGCCAGACAACAGCCTCAAATAGTCTGTTAATAATACATCAACAAGGAAAAGGGAGACATACAGTAGATCAGGCTAAAGCACTGGACCTGCAGGTTTTACTTCAAACACTTCTATTTCCTTGAAAGGGAAATTCATTCAGAGACTGGAGACCCACGGTGAGTTGAGTTTAAATATTTAAATATAATGTACTTTATGTATGCTGCATCTCGATTGCAAGGCTTCTCTTTTAATTGATTTTCATTTGCATGACATTTCTGATTCTTTTTTTCGCGTCTAACAACTGGACACATGGAGCCAAAGACCTGGGTTGAGACAGCTTTGACACGCCGGGACAACACAGAGACTTGCAAGCATTTGGCTCAAGTTTTTAACATCAAGAGCATTTTGTTTGATTGCCTTCACCCTCCGCTTCAAAAGCTGTGTCGGACGTGAAGAACACGAGGAACATTTTAGAGGCTGCTGTAGAGATTGCACACAGAGTCAATGGATACAATTAGACGCAAATGAGCCCGGGGCTTATTGAATCTACGTTATAAAGGTACAGAAGACAACTGACACCGAAGGAGAGACCGCAGGGAAATAACAGAAAGAGCTGCGGTTCTAACAGCTCACGGCTAACAAACAGTTGGCACATTGGCTGTTGGGAGCAAATTAACACAGCAGCGGTTCAGTGGTCGAATGAATTTGAGCGACATTTACACACTTATAGGCCGTGTTCTCACAGATACCAGAAATGTAACCACATTGTACATTTCAATGAGGCCAGTCCACCATTTTTCTCCAGAAAAGAACAATCACATAGGTGAAAGTGCACATTACATTTTTGTATAATATTTGTGCTGTTGATAACCTTGCAATCATTGCAATGGAGGATAAAATGACCAAGAACTCATTTAAGTCACATGACTACTTCTGAAGGAAATAATGCCTGTTGCCGTCTGTCTTTACATAGCAGTCTACAGACTGGCAAAGATTAGGCAATTTGTCCTCTGAATAATGAAAAAGCAACATGACATGGGACAAGGGCTGCTGGTAGTTACAGGGGTAAACACCATCTGCAGACTGCAGCTCAGTGTGTCCACCGTCTCAGAAAACATAACAAACTAGGTTTTGTCTCACTGCGGAGACCTTTACTGCTGCGTAATATTTACTGCTGCACGCACGCTGTAACCAATGAAATGAAAGTGAGAGCATCTGTCTCTACGGTCAACGATCTGTTGAGTGTTGCTGTAATTTATTTGTGCTTTAGAATGTAGGTATCAGAAAATCAGTCAAATCAGTAAATGGAAAATATGTTCTCATTCACAGCGGTGTCTCTGTTCTACCGCTCACCACCATGATCTCTCTTTTTTTCAGCTTGTCTTTTTGAAATAAAGCAGCAAAAGCTTAACGTTGCATTTAATGCTACAAAGAGAGAGAGAGAAATGAGAGCTGCTCACCCCTTGGAGTAAATTGTCCAATATTGATACTACAGTACATTCTTGATATATCAATGAGGCGGTACATGAGTTGAAGCAGTGGCACTTTGTGTGTCTGACCAATCAGTGCAGTCTTCCCTGCAAATCCCACCCTGAGAGTTCCTGTATATCTAAAAGTACTACCTCCTGATCAGAGCCTTTTGAGAGATAAAATGTCCCTGGAACTTTATTTAGACCTTGGTCCCAAAGCATAAGTCCCTCAGAAGGTTCATAGTCCCCTGGGGAAAGTTCCTGCAGTCAAAAAGGGACTTATTCACACTTCATTGTTCCTAAAACATCCTTTTTTAATGCACTGCTGTTTTCTGTCTTAATGCCAAGTGAGTGGTAATTGTGAAGCTTCAATATGATCCTAAACAGCTAAGTTAAACGAATCACAATCCAGTTTCACTGTGACTTTGAGTTTAAAGGCAGGTGCTGAGGCAAAAGTACGACAGGTAGATTTCAGGTAAATCAACTGACAAAAAAGCCACATGGCTACATCCACATATTGGAAAACAGGATTTCCTTCTATATTTTGGTTGTAGCTGAGAGCAACAGAAAGAGAGGGGTGAGGAGAAACAAAAAGAACGAAAGGGGAGTAAAATCTTTTCAGAAAGACTCGTCAATAAAGCTACTGGATATGACAGAAACACCACTACTCTGTTCTTTCTATCCATCACTTTTTTTTTTAATTCAGGAAAATACGATGAAATACATGGCAGTGCTAAGCCTTGGGGTGGAAGCATCAATAAGCACTTCATCTCATTCGGCCACTTAATTGTGGCACTTCAACATATGAGATGCATTCTGGGCTATAATAGCATAAATACAAGTGCATCTATGTATTCGAGGGCATGTTTTGAGTGAGTCGGGATGTGCACTATGTATGTGGCAGCACTCTAATTCTCACAGGGACTCCCATCATCATCATTACCCTGACAGCTGACAGTAAAATCCATATCAAATCCATAACTCCATTTTCCTGTTTTGGTTCCTTTCTTTCATCACCCGACTCCCTTGTCTCCCGTAAATGGAGGCTGCACCATGACACGCCATTAGCTGTCCATGGATATATCATAAAAATGCAATGAAACACAGAGACAAAAAGTCAATAAGTGACAAACCGTGGGTCGCAGTATATTTTCCTGTTCCAGATACTTCAAGAATATCTTGCCCATGGCAGTAACGTCCATGCAACTGTCATGCTCTCCGTCTGACTCATATGGCTTTTCTTTTTTTTATGCCACAGACAGCAATGGCTCACTTGTTTTCATTGCTTCTGTCTTTCCATTTAGCTTTTCTGTACAGGGTCAACCATTGTTTCTCTCCATCCATCCCTCTTTTATGCCCATCCCGTCATCCCCCCGTCAGACTCACTATCCTTTCCTTCAGTGTGATAAATCTATGTTTAGCAAACACTAATTATCTCAACCAGACTTAATAGGATACATAATTACATATTTTACACAGAAGCTCTCTCCCTCCGTCCCTCATCATCTTTGTCTTTTCTTCATCCCCTCCCACTGCTTCTTCCATTCAGTTTCATCTCTCCTCTCTTTCTCCGTCCTTCTCAAGTCCATTGTGTGTGGTATCCGTTTCTCAGAGCAATGTGGTGTTTTTCCACTTGTAATTGACATTAATGAGGTTTTCCATGACTGCGTCAGGCCTTGTGAATGATGTCTGTCTGTGTCGCTGGACTGGAAATACAATAGAGCAGATACTGAATAGGATTTTATGTTGCATACGACTTTTATGAAGACAACTAGTGCCGGAGAAAGAGAGGAGACAATCACAGCAGTCTGGTATCCACATAGCATGTTTGAGGAGGTGCACATGTACAAGAAAGAAACTATAGAACATATAGAGCTACTTCACATACAGAAACACCTGACCCAGTCGCATGTTGCATTCACAGCTTTTTTTTGTGACTATTGCTGCAATTCTGGCACCGTGTTACCTGTCAATCCTGGCAACAATGGTGCAAAATTACAAAGTATAAGCAAGTTTCTAATAAGTAACAATAAAAAGAAACTATATATTTGTTGCCATGTCATTGGAAGTCAGTGTATTACTTCCAACAGCGAGAGCCAAGTGAAAGATGTGTAAAGTGCCTCCTTTTTCTATTTGTTTTCGTTATTATTTTCTCACAAATTAAATATTATGATTCTCACCTGCAATCACCGTCAGTGATACATGTAATAAAAGCCATCTATTAATATTATCTCTCTGATTCCATCAAGCCAGAGGCTCGCTGAGGAAGGAGTATTACAGTGTTCTTCATTGTCAGCCTAACAGATATTAGTGCTGATACTTTTTTTTTTGACTGGCAGAGACATAATTGCTTGGTTACATCAATTCAATACAACCTGCATGGAACCAACACACTTGCTCGACCAAGGACCTTAAGTTGTCAAATATTTTGTTTTGTATCATAATAAAAGTGAAATGAATTTTATCTACTGATGTTAGTGGGGGTTATATGGGATATTTATAAAATATTAAACCAATATGAAAACTTGCAAAAAAAAACTAGGCTTTGTATTTGTTTTTCAAACATAAAGCATGAAATCAGAAGGTTTGAAGCCAATTTTAGTTGAGCAATAACAGAAAGAAACCATGAAGGAAATCCTGTATCACCTGTGTTAGAGAATTGAGGATATTGATGGAGAAACTTGTGTCTTTGCTCCGACGGATTTATCTAACTGTGTTAGTGGTGCAAAATGCTAAGTCTTACAGATCACTTTAAATTTCTACATATTCTGTACTCAACTTTCTTTTCTTTACATGTTCAACTCAAGGATAATCTTGTGAACCAAATGATCCAAGACTATCCAACAGTTGATGGATTACAGTTTACATTTAGCACTAATAGCACACTTATGAGTGAAAGTGAACTCCTCATGAAGCTATTGTATAACACCTTATTATTGAACCGATGCCCTTGTCATTGACAATCCCTCACTCCCACTCAGTGTAACAATAATGTCCATCAAGACCACTATTAATCTCAACTTCATTGACGTCAACAGAAACAAATCGACAGAGGCAGACACATAAGAACTGAGTGACGGACAAAACACCATGTCAAACCTCCCCCCTACTGCTTCAAGGGACAGGGCAATATTTCACTGATCTATAGGAGAGGAATTCCACTGCCTCGGGGTAAAACATAGCTCCAAATTAAATTCCACACTTATTCTCCCCAAGCGCCGCCTGAGGGTATCCCACGACCTCAGCAACATAGAGGTCATTATCAGGAAGGGTTGCCCAGAAGGAAGGAAATGAAGGCAGGAGATGGACAGGAGGGAATAAGGAATTGGGGATGAGTAGAATATAACAATAGAGTGAATAGAACAAGAGGGAAAGATGGGAATCAGAAGAAATAACACTGGAAACACTGGATTAGATGTGAGAGAAACTCAAACTAATTTAAGATATGCTCTACTCATAATCATCTCATCTTGCAGATCTGTAATTTCTCAACATGTCCTTTCTTCTCCACAGACAGGGAATCAACTCCTATCAGATCCAGACCTGCAGTTAAAGTACAGACCACACATATCTTCAAATATTTGACCTAGTTGAGGTGTGTTTGATTTAAAAGTAAGGACCCTTTGCTGTAAACCACAATATAAGAAAAACCCACTCAAATAAATTGTGCCCAGTATGTTATTCAAAATGTATTCAACTGCTGTTAAGAAAAGACAGATCTGTGCATAGAAAGTATAACGATGAACTGCAACTAAATTAACTGGACTTAACCTCAAATCAAAACAAATACTAAGAAGCAAAAGATCTTAAGGATAACAAGCAGAGCAGCAAATAACGAAGACAGGGGAAAGACTGTAAAAATGATTGGATGTCAGAGAATACGTCTCCCTGTTGTGTTTAATGCCCAAGACAGCTTCTATCATTTCAAAGGACAGACATGGTCCTCCTTTCATAATTTTGATTTCAAAAGCCATGCAGTGTGAATAATTTCCCCGACAAAATGTCGACCTCTGCGAGATGAAGCTTTTAAGTCAAACTACAGAAGACATAAAACTTCCAAACATGAAACAGATAAGGAAGACATACTTTCTGTCTGTATTCTTTTTTATCCCCTTTTTTCTTTCTTATCTTAATCCCTTCCCATGATCGTGATCGTTTCCTAATTAGACACTTTTAATATCCGTCCCAGTGGGGGGCCGTTACCAGGGATACAGCCTAGGCTGCAGCGCGGCATGTGGCTAACTGTTACAGCTAAGACATCCCCGGGTGATTTTTCATTAACTGGTCATAAAGGAGGCTCTGTGTGGAGCCATTACAAGTGGCTTCAGATCTTCTCCACAGAGCACTCAGAGGTACTACCCAGGACCAAAAAGGGATGGAAATATGGAGGTAATATTGTGTATCTAAAGAACTGTTAAATAAGCTTTTGTTTGCATTTTCTTCCAATTTAGAAAGTCCAAACCCTGTCCACAATAGTGCTTGTCACAGCTAACCCAAGCTGTTTGCTCAAGTGGTGCTATAGACCGACATGTGCTACCTCTGTGTCACATGTTGCCACCAGCTGGGGTTGTTTTTTTTTTTCCCCCTTGACCTCGCCAGCTTCCCCCACCTGCCATTGCAGCCAATTATGTTTGTGTGAACACAAAACCAAGCTGGAGGTGCTGCTACTGGGAATAGAACCAACTTCAAGCCATTGTTGAGTATTTAATCAGCCCGTGTGTCCAGCACTGAATGTACCACTGATC
Source organism: Chelidonichthys spinosus (assembly GCA_029853015.1). Taxonomy (NCBI): domain Eukaryota; kingdom Metazoa; phylum Chordata; class Actinopteri; order Perciformes; family Triglidae; genus Chelidonichthys; species Chelidonichthys spinosus. The sequence goes on from CM056831.1 coordinate 18,937,692, forward strand.
ATTTGAACTCGCAGACCTTCGACATCCAGATCCATACTGTATTGGTAACACAGACGTTATGTGGACTGTGTGTAGCATGGCTGTCAGGTTTTCCGAGCACCCCAAGGATTCTCAGGGAGCCAGATCATCCATCAGCACAGCATACTGCAGCGTGACAGAAAACTACACGGAGCCATTGTTTTTGAAAAATGGCAAACAGCACAGACAGATATATGCAGGGGAGATAATTACAGAGGTGATCAGCGCTGCAATCAACAATGGATCTTTCTCAGTTTTCTAATGAGTGTCATCGCACCTGCTTGAGTGAATTTGTGATATGCACAAAACGTGTCATCTGCATTATCTTAATGCATAAACAATGCAACACTAACAATACCGTCAACGTATAAATACACACAAGTGGGTGACAAAGCTTGAGCAAACTGCCGTATAAAGTGTGAAGGTAAAAACTGAAACTGTTACAAATGCCATGCTGTGACCTGAGGCAAACAGCACAACTCATAAAAATGATATTCCTTACTATCCACATGGTTTAATGACATTATTTTTCTACTCTGCTGGGCACAGCAGGGTGGCACAGGGAATTAAGTGGCCATCCTTTCCCAAGATGAAGCAGACCCTGACCTCTGCCCTCACTAAATAAGTAGGCAAGTGGATTTTCTATTAAATGGATGTCTAATGTATAATATGAGTATGCTTACTTACTGATGCAGGTGTATTTGGTATGTTCACCTGTATATTTCTTAGACAGCTTCTCATCCACAGGGGCAGTAGTTCTTAATCCTGCTCCACTGTACCCAGAGTCCTGCTGGCTTTATGTCCTACCGGGTACTTAATTGCATTCGCTTGGTGTCCAAGGTGTAAATCACTCCCTGATCGGAAACCAGCAGGGCTCTGTGTTCTGCCTGTGATGACCGATAACTACTGGGCCAAGGTGAGATCTAAGAAAGGCTGTTTTTTAACTTCTGAAAGATCTTTTTTGCTTGTTTTTTTTTTTTTTTACAAATTTTTTTACAAATTTTTTGATTTTTAAATTAGTTTTAAATAACTTTCTGTTATGGAAAACAAACTTATTTCTCATAGATGACACCATTTCAAGGACAATTGATACTTACATTAATACACAAAGGGGAGAAATCTCCTTCCGCATTATTCTCCTTTGTGCTTGAACGTCATGTAAACGAGACACCTGTTTTCCATCACTTCTCCATCGTAGGGGAGAAGAGAAATCTGATTTGCATGTAACCTGGTTCTTAATAGGCGATTGTGCCAACCTACCTCGTTTCTTGAGCGCATGTTAATGTACTGCTGAAGGAAACCATCTGCTGTGATGTTATGTGAATGAAATCTACAAGATACCAAACTAAACTCGGTGACGTGGAATAGTACACCTACAATATTCTGCCCTCTGTGATGAATGGCGAATTAGCCTTTAAACTGTCGTTCTAGAGAACAGAATAGTTTGCAGTGTTAAGATCAGCTCTGCAGACCTTTGCCTCCAGATTTAGATAACACTTCTAACCTTTAGAGTTAATCAGAGTAAACACCAGCTGGCACCCAGAAGGGTACTTGAAAATACAAATTGTGTATCTGGAATATTAAAACGCTGTAGTATACACTTTAGCAGGAAATTTACATAATTTTCCCTGAGAACATTTTTTCAATACTACAGTCGGTAAGTAACTGCTAACCCTCACGTCCAGCTGCTTCTCTGAGTTTCTTCATTAGCACATTATTTAAATGCAAGTAAACACCATCCTGTCTCACACAGGGCAAGGAAGTCCATCTTTCACAAAGCAAACTTTGTCACCTTTTCAAATGTAGCATTGGTGCTGTTATTTATTTGTTGACATTAATGTCAAATATGGTATACATAATGCTAGACTAGTGTTGTAATAAAAATAAAAGTTTGATCATTAATAAAAAAGGAAGCTAATTCTTTGAAAAACAACAAAACTAAGTTTAGTAGAAAGAGTCCCGCTTCTTAATATATAATATTACCTTTATATTCACATGAATTAATGAAATGATGGAGAAACAGGAAAGATCACTGCAAAGGAAAGAGGCACAAGAAAACTAATTATCACAAATTGTGACCTGTTTTCACCAGCATCAATGAGCATTAGGGGGAAGAGAAACAGAAGAAAAGAAGCAGTCAAAGACAATTAATTGCTGGAAAACAGTACCGTTGGCATAGTGGGTCAGATGCTACCGCTGCGATGGCCCATTTGTGAAAGTAAAAACTTGGCATATAATGCCGTTTTACTTCATCTTAGTCAACTCTGTAAAGTAGGTTTTAACGGCTTTGCAACAGAAACTTGGTGCGAGGATAAGAAAACGTAAGACAAAGACAACTGTAGGGGATGCTGGGAGACAGAGGGAAACAGACTTACTTTAGCCAGCAGTGCCAGACGTTTTGGGATGATTTGAAAACTGCCGTGTGCTGCTTTTTGTAGAGTTCCCCTGTCTTCTTTTTCTGTCTGAATGCAACATTGCAATGAGGATATGAACGACAGACCTCGACATTTCAGCCTAATGAATGTAAAAAATAAATGAATGACTGTATTGAAGTATTGATGGATCTTCCTACCTCATACTGTCCTGGACTCGGAGCCTCTATCGATTCGTTGTTGAGGAAGAAGGATTTACGTTGAGCAGTGGAGCCAAAGCCTCCTTTCCTGGTTCTCTCTGCCTTTTTAAAACTCTCCCGAGCTCAACCATACTCAAACACGTTATAGGGCCCTGGACCTGCATGGAATACAGAAAGGTGAGAATGCCGTGTGTATTCCTGTAAAGAATGTTTTTATATAGTAATTTCCACTGTCCTGTCCACTGTCCTGAGATGAATTGGTCCAAATAACCCCTTGGAGTGCTTACTTTCCATCAATGCTATTAGTTCTGTTGGAACTTCTACAACAGGGGTGTCAGGCACGCGGCCCACACCAGAACTGGCCCACCCAAGGGTTCAATCCTTCTCTTTTACAAGTGTGAAATTTGCGGAGAAGTCATTAATTCCAGTTTTTCATAACATTTTTTGAAGAGGGTGGACCGGGTTGGGGCTGGGCCGTGTCGGGATGGACCGGGTCGGGGTTGGCCCGGGCTCTGCCTGCTGTCAGCGATGGTTCACCATCAATGATTGGGGAAAAGGCAAGTGTTGCAACATTTGAGACATTGTATTTTGCATTGGGAAGCATTGTGTTGCAGTTCGTTAAGAAAGGATCATGTTGTGGAATTTGTTGTCTGAACCATTAACTTGATCCAAGCCAGATGGCTGAATCATTGTGGTTTGACAGAACATTACACATGCTCTGTCAAACCACACCCAAGTCATGTGGTAAAGCCGAGGAACCTTGCTGATGTGTTTCTTTGATTTACAAGTGGAAACTGGACGATGAGCAGCTTCAGTTAAAACAACCTGTTGGACATTAAAATCCCAAAATACATGTGATAAACGTGTTGTGTATCCACTTTGAACTGTTAATTGAAATGAACATGTGAATTGCAGCACAGCGAACAGTGAGTAGAAGACTAATAATGTGGAAACAAAGACATATTGTTGAAATTACAATTATTTTTTTATAACACGTCTCAGTCTGTTCATCATCTGTTTTGTAAATGAATTGTCCCTTAATTGCAAACATTTAAGAATGTACTTGTACACTTCTAGAGAGAGAGTGAAACTCTTGTAGTTATTCATAGGTTGTTAGGCAATGGTTTTACTGGTTGGACCCACTTGAGATCAAATTAGGCTGTATGTGGGTGATGAACTAAAATAAGCCCCCCTGGTCATTTGCGTGGACTTACAGTGAAGACAAAGACATTAGACACATGTAGCGTAGGTGTAACTTTGGCATAGTATCTTTAATTCTGGCATTCTGTGTATGTAGTTTTGGCTTTCACTGAAAATTACGCCTGCGCTACACCTGCGCTACACCAAATTCCATATGGATATTTCATGTGTTACTGCTATTATAATAGCTGTCTCCTCAACAGTACAGTAGCGTGTCTGTATGTGTGAATGCCTGCTTTGGTAACAGCTTGAAAAGAAAATGCTCACAACACAGAAAAATGAATCGCCACTCACAAACAATTTAGTGGCCCAAACAACTGAAGAAAACCTTATCATAAATTTGACAAGTATGGTTAAAAATAAAAGTTAAAAAAAAAAGTTCTAAAATTCAAGTTAGATATCGATGATGAACTAAATATTTGTTTTATTGCTGAGGCTGTACTTCTCTGTTGTTCTGGTTTTAGTACAAATACATTTTCACATTTTGGTTTTATATTATGTATAATATTCTGAGCTCCAATCTGAGCTGCAACTATGAAACATAAATTATTTAAACTTATTGAAGACTTTCAATCTGTGGCTTCAAAGGCTAAATGCAGGCGTAGAAAATGACTCATACCTAACAAAACACACTCTTAGGACGATACAAGCACACACACACACACACACACACAACACACACACAATAACCACAACAGAAGTCCCATTCAGTTCATTTCAAAATGTCAATACAAGCTGCTAAGTGGTACTTATTCTTAATAGTGACTTGTTAGATTGAATATAATTGCCACGCCAAGTTAATTTAAAAGAACATTGGTTGTTTGAAATGAAATAGAACAGGATTCAGACTTTGGAACCATAAAAAATGCAAATACTGTCCTTAGACATTATAGAGGTGACACTCAAGTGCCAATGATTTTCCAATGGATATCAAGAGACAAGCCTCAGTTATCAACTCTAGCAGTTAGATCCATTAAAAAAAAATCTATTCATGTGTATGAAATCTATGCAAATTAAGGCTGTACTGAATGTGTTTTTTTTTTCTTTTTACGTTCAAAGCTTCTCTTAAGGCTTTCGAATAAAGATTTAAATGTCTGGCTTCACATTTTATGATGTCATCCCCCTGAAAAAATGGCAAAAAATATGGTTTTGTCTGATTATGGTTATATTAATATAATTTATGGTCTTATTAGATTACTGCAGCAGAGACAGCTCTGTTAATACAGATGCAGGCTTCCTCTTGTGTGAAGGAGGAGAGCAGTTTTTTTTTTTTTTTTTTTACCACAATCAAAGTGTTTTTGAAAGACTAAACGGCAACAAATATGAACTGAAAAGAAGAATATTTCGTAATATAAACACATCTATCTTTTCTAGATACATTTTGACTTTTGGACCGAGACTATTACAAGGACGAGCACTGAGTGCCATGTTGCTCGATGTGTGTGTTAGAGAAAAGTGAGATGGTGGATGGTGGAGAGACATGGATGGTCATGTTAGTTTTTGCTCATAATAATTTGAATGACGGCGTTACGAACGAAGCTTTGAACTATTCGGTGCAGCCCGGGCAAAAAGAAGCACCATTTTCTGTTAACAACGCTTGATCTCTCTAACAGGGAAAACTAAAATGCATTTGTGAAATGTAACTACATGTATCAAAGAGGAAATCACTTTGAACAGCATCCAAAACTGAAAGCAGCAGAGATTGCCACACACACACACACACACACACACACACACACACACACACACACACACACAGACCTGGTGTGGAGCATGTTTTGTGGTTCCGATTGAAGCGAACTGCGGTGATGCCAAATGGGCTTTTCATCACTCCCGTGGTCTTCTTCAGCAGCTCCAGGGCACACCGTCGGTCATTATATGCACCAACAGGTGGTTCCGCTTCTTTCATAGGGCTAAACCTCTAATGGAAGGAGATAAAGGGGATAAAGGGAGATACATATAAGAATAAGACAATGAAATTGTAGAATGTCTAGCACTTTCTATTGATAAAACTGAGATCAGCACACCATTTTTAATTATTTGTTTAATTTCTATAACCTGGAACACCATAACAAACCCAACTGTGAATATTTGCTATGTCCACAGGAAGAAACACTGACATCTCACAGTCAGAGGTAGCAAGCAGAGACAGAACCTGGCCAAATACACCTGCCCAAAGCTTTTATTACTCACACTAGAAAGCTCAATTGTGAGGTAGATGATGAATTGATCAAGATTGATCAATTATCAATAATTCCTCACTTATGTCTCTGTTTGTTTATATTGTATATATATGAGATATATATTACAGTCACTGTTTGTTTATTGTTGTTATTGTCCTCAATATATGTACTTTAGTCACCATGACAAATTCCTCATTGGTGTAAAATCCTTCTTGGCAGCAGTCAGTTCAGATGACATTCAAACTATATAATTTAACCTTCTTCTTTTGGAAACATGCCAATCATTGATTTGCACGTTCCATTTAAACAAGATGCAGCCTATGGAAAATTAGTTGTGGGGAAATGAAAACGGTGTTAGTAATGCACAGTTGAGTTATTGAGCTTTTAGTCAAAAAGGAGAAATGAGGAAGCATAAAGAAGAAGAAGAAGCAAAGATGGGCAGTGCAACTGGGGAGGAAATGGAGAGGGAGAAGTGTTTGGGTTTCAAACAGAGTGAATGTTAGAAGAAAAGAGGAGCGGGAGCTACACGACATGCTGTTTCAAGGCCAAAACAAACTGTGTTCATTCAAAGTCAAAGCCGGGGTTTGTGGCCATCTGTCAATCCGACGCTGCCCTACTGGCTTGGATTATGTCTTCTCTCTTGGAATTAGTGTCTGAGCTTTGTTAGCTTTTCACATACAGTGAGATAGGAAGATGCCAAATGAACACTTTTGTTAATAAGGCTAAGAGGCGTCATGTTGTCCACCCTAGGTACCTCGGTGGGTACCTCGGCGACAGAATGTCTTAACATCTGTTAATATGAATTAATGACGACACAATGTGATGGAACAGAAGCAGTGTAATATGCCCCTTTCACTGTTAGGGTGAGTTTAGACTGGGGGTGCAATGTATTGTGTAGCTCTGGAACTATTCAAAGCAAAGGTATGAGTGGAGAAGCAATTAGAAGTTAAACATCTAAAAGAGGTTAAAGATGATGACGGCAGGATTGTAATTATTCTGGCTAAAGTCCATGAGAAAACAGTATTATTAGCAAATACATATGCTTCAAATGGTGCTCCTGTGTTCTATATGCTAATGTTGAATGCAAACGTATTGAAATGGGCAGCTATCCAATTATTTGAGCTGGGGATATGAATATTGTTATGGATGCAATATTTGACAGAAGTGCCTCCAGTAAAACTAGATGCCACATTTTAAAATTCACAAAGTATGCTCTGCCTTGGGTTTTACGAGGATTGACTGTTTTTTTATTTCTAAGGAAACACTCCGATTTACAATGTCATGTAAATGGGAGTATTTGACAGAATAAAGGAATCACCAAGATGGATATTGAATTCATCCCTCCTGCAAGATGATGCCTTGAAGGCCATGTGCAAAACTCAGATTGATCTTTTCAGTGAAACAAATGTTGCTTCTGCCCTAGCAGGTACAACTTGGAAGCACTTAAAGCATTCATAAGGGGACATATAATTCAGTTTTCATCTCATAAGAAAAAAACAGAACCTGAGAAAAGCTTGCAGACTTGGAGAAAAATGTGGAAGGGGCCGAAGGATTAAAGGCTAGAAACACCAATATAATCTGATACTTTCAAAGAAGGACAAATTTGAATTGTTCACAGTATTTGGAAACGTTGGGCTTGTTACATTAAGCAACAGGAATCCATTAAGCAACAGGAATCTCTCATTTTAGGGAAACTAGACCTCCCTACTTTGAAGGTAGATCAGTGCAAGACCCTCGATGCAGACACAATCTGCCCCGGATAGAACGTCCATGTCATTTCATTCAGTGTTTTTAAGTTTCCTGTTGTTCCATCTCCTCTCGTTTCAGATGTTCCTCCTCCTGTCCTTGTGTGTTTTCCTACTACTGTCTGCCCTGCCCCTAATTAGCTTCACCTTGTGTCTCACCAGCCCTCGCCTTGTGTTTAAACCATGTGAAGTCTGTTCCCTGTTGCTAGTTCGTATTAGTACTTTTGTTTAAGTGTCCAGCATTTGCTCTAGTGTTTGCCTTCCCTGTGGTTTTTGTCTGACCCGTGTTTGACTTTATTTGCTTTGCTGGGTATCGTTTGAAAATGTTCAATACCAATTCCAATCCTTTAAATATTGACCATAATGAGTATTAAGACGAAGGAAATGGATACAGGAATAGAGGGGAGGAATTAGGGTAATAAATAAGCAAAACAAAAGGAGGTTGGAACTTTAAAAAATAGCAAGATAAAAGAAGTAATAGAATGAGAGCTATGAAGATGTAGAAAGGAGAGAACAAAAATGGACATGGGGAAGAGTAGTGGGAGCAAGGGCAAGGAGAATTGAGGAAAAGGCATGTTTTTAAGTGTGTGGTTGATGCTTTTATCTAACTAAATGGACTAAATGGTCTGTCCTATGATTTTCTCCACAGCCATTAACCCAGTCCACTTAACACTTGGTGGGTGCCTTGCTGAAGACCCAAGGAAGTGCAGTGTGGAGTGTGTTTAGTGGTCCATTATGTACACTGTGTAGCATATTGAGGAGGGACCCCTTTTAAATGTTACACCACCATGCTGGGCTCAGCTCGCTCTCCATCGATGTCCGTGTGGGTTTTTGCACCAAAATGATGATAATACTCTAGCAGTGCAAGGCGATGCAACTATATGCCCTGGTAATGGACCTGCATTTCAATGATGAGTGTATTGCTAAGGAACCAAAGAGTGTCAAATGTGAAGTTGTTCTGATGAACAGTTCTCAAGAAAGCTGCACTGGAGGCCAAGCAATTGGCCCATTCCGAAAAAACAGGCATTGCACTAGTATTAGGAAATTGTCAAGTCAAAGAGAGGAGAGAGAGACGCAAGAGCTGGAAGATTCCAGCTGTTCCTCTTATCTTCCCCTCCCTCCCTCCTTCCTTTACTCCCTTCTTCCCTCGTTTCCTCCCCATCCGGCTGCAGGGTATCAGTGTCAGATGGAGCTGGACTCACGTGGAGACGAAGATCTAAGAAAACTGTCGTTCTTAGTTCTGCACGGGAGATGACTTGTGTCACGTGTACACACGCACACACACACACTCAGAGAGTTCCTCGGTGGGTGTCAGTGACGACATCAGAGGGTCGACGCACTAACGCAACATGTGGCCAGGGAAATTAGGTCATTTGATCTGTGTGTGTGTGTGTGTGTGTGTGTGTGTGTGTGTCATGGTTTGCTCCAAGAATCTTGCATCAGTTGTTTACACCAGGAAACTAGAAGATGTTTTATATTTCAGACCTCATTAAGGTAATTCAAGTGTGTGTGTGTGTGTGTGTGTGTGTTGAGTAGCATGCATGTCTGCAGTACTTGTAAACCTGCCTGTCATGTCTATGTCTGTCTACAGAGGAAATTCTCACGTGTCTGAAATCGTGTGTGCGTGTGTGTAGCATGCACCGTTACATTGTGCGTGTGTGTTGCAGTAGTAATTAAAACATCAGTCAGACTTTCACAGGAGTGAATCTGTGGGGCAGAGCCGCAGAGGAATTCAGTCGTTCCTGAAACGTAAAACTACACATTTTCACATCCTTCATCTCTGCTCCTCTGAGCCTCTTAATAAACTCATCTTCACCCTCATCTGAAGCAACCCTCCACTCTCAGCACATCAATTAAACAAGCAAAGCCCAGCTCAATGTCTTGGATCTGTAACTTAATTTCAAATTTTCCATATTAAAACCCAGTCTCCCTTGAGAAATTGTAAATTGAATCCCATAGATTATGTCTTTTCAATATGGTGCCATTGTTTTCTTGTGTATTGTCTATTATGTATTGTAATACCACAAAATCTATGGATATAAAACTGTTTATCTTAAATCAATATTTGTGCATGATGATCTCCATCCTGGAATCAAGTCTGATCTGAAATATTACAGCAAATGGAAGCTTAAGATTTTGAATTACTTTGAAGCATAGCTATGAGGAGCGTCATGAGGTTACAAAGCCACTTGTTACAGATGGCACAAGCTACTGCTGTTTCTAAAAGCTGCACAATATTCTAATTAACAATGGATTAAATGGTAATGGATAATGTGAATTGTCGCTCATAGTAACAAACCTACAAAGAATTATCATTCAACAGCGAAGATTTCCTCAGAAGTGTCCAAGTTTCTAAGTGTTATACAACTATTTGTTCTGGTTTCATGATTTCACCAAACTCAGCACCCAACTGTCTTTTAACTATTGGATTAACATTTGTCCGGTGACCAGAAACACAACACCCAATGAATCCTAATCTGTTGTAAATAGTAAACTGTTTGCTAAAGCCAAATTCCCACCACACTTATCTGAAGTCGTCAGATCGCTGCTCTGTTTTACACAACACAACATGCTGTCTTGTAATTAGGAGTCTTGAAGTCGTTGTGGTTTTCAAACTACTTGGCAACCGGGCGCAATCTCCAATGAGTATGTCTGATCTCCACTTTTCCAATACATTTTGCCTTTTGGACCTTGGAGTTATTGGTCAGTGGACCCTCTGTCTCGGCCGCCTCCCAGTCACCCCATCAACAACTCCATTTGACTGAATATGGTATGAGTAATTGCACCAATAATCTATTTAACTGGTGTCAGCACCACTGGGGTCATTGGGGTACAATGCTCTCCCAAATTAGCTTTTTTGTTCATTATATTATAGTAAATATTAAATATGATAAACATGTCCTCCAGGGCCTGCATTACACATACACTTAAGGCCGGCCACTGAGGTGCTGGGTAATACACAGAGAAATCAGCCAAAACAACGCTTAAAAACAACATGTATGACACATTTCATCTGAAAAAAAACATGGATAGAGGAAGCTGCCGAGTGTGTGACGGGGGAAATGTGCTGCTGATGACATTAGTCTGCGTCTGCCGCGGGGTGTCTCTATAGCTGGTGGTGAGAGCTGAGAGTGTGCTGCAAGTAGAGCAATACAGAATGCCTGAGAGGCTTACTTCATTATACAGTACTCCATTCTATTTTGATTTGTCACCTGCTGACACTGTATTTAACGGAGGAGGAAGAGTGCATGTCTGCGTTTGTGAAACAGGCAGAGTGTGTTCTTGTTGTGAGATGGAACGATATCGACGCATCTTACTATCTAAACAATACACCTTTCAAATAGCAGGAAAATACTGCGCCATGTTGTTGGTCAGTTGCACAATTGCTGCTGCCTCAAGGCAGCGATGCACCAACAATGCGCCTGACCACACCATGTGAACCATTTGCTACTTATACAATGTGGGAGCTGGGTAATTTGGCTTGATACTAGCTATAAAAAGTTGCGCTGTGCAACACCAACACTGAAACAGACCATGGCTTAGTCTTGGAAGTGGCTTGAGGAAGAACCCGCTATATGTTGTTCTGTTTGGTCGTACCTCAGTCTGAGAGAGGAAGGGGCATGTGACCTTTGGAAGGTTACCACTGGACATCACAGGCTTCTCAAACTGACTTCCGACGTGGTTCTGGCCTGGACCAGAACTGATGCAAAGCAGAAAGCAAGAAATGTACAATAAGTACAAGGTCATATTTGTAGTTAAGAGCTTTGGTAATATCACTTTTCATGTAGCTGTGTCCATTAGAAGATAAGGAGAGAGCATGAGGAAGCCAAAGAGACACTGAGAGGAAAAAGGGAGAACAGTACTGCTTTGATTTCTTTCCGTTTCTAAGGTAAATGAAGGGCACCGAGAGGAAAGTAAAGACTATTATGAAGATAAACGAAATGAAAGACACAGCAGAGAAGAATGAAGCAATGCCAGACGAGTGAGCAACTTGTGAAAACACAGAGCCAAGTGCGAAGAGAAAGCTGTTTCTCTCTCTGCTCTGCAATTAAGTCATTCATGTTTCAAAAGAAGACAGAAACTGGAAGCAAATCTAAACGTGTGCATGTTTGCTCTTTTCATACATACCAGACAATCTTGCAGCAAATTAAGACGACTGTGTTACAGTAACTACTGTGACTAGCAAACCAGCTACCAACACCAGACCTCACACTCACAGAGATGCTGACAGAAACACACACATTCACAAACATTTGCACATTCTCTTGTGCAAAAACAGGACTTTGTGGTAAACCAACAAGGGTGCTGGGCCAGGGCTGGTTTAACTAGGTCTGCAGGAAATCACCATGGATTCTGTGGAGCTTGTTAGCTGTTAGACCTAAATCTGGAGGGAGACCAGTAGTGATTTTCAGAACATGAAATGTCACATACAGTACAGTATGCACACAGTTGAAAAATGATTTTCTTAGATTTCATGTTAATTAAAAAATTGAGAGCCACACCAAATCTGAAACCTTATTTTGCCTCATGATCAATAGATTTTCTTGGACGTTATAGACATGAAACTGTTCATAACATCACACATTAGACTCATTGATCAACTAATCTATTTAGTCTTGCTAAATAGTGTCCTCTTTACAAACAAAGACAACAAACACAAAGATAACATCTTTGGAAGTATAGCAATTGAACTTGATAGTGAGGAGCCTAAACATACATTGTTGTCAAGGTAACGTATAGAGAGAGAACCATTCATTTACAAGTACTTTCGTTTATGTTTTGACATGGATGTTATATGCGTCAAAAATTATATGTAGCCGCTGTGAATGGTATACTATAAAACCTGGCCATATAGGAGAAGTGAGATACATTATTATTAGTGTTGTTGTTGTTGTTGTTAGTATAATTATGTCTTTCTGTGAGAAATCCATGGAGCCCTGGAGGTAAAATGACCATTATAAACTGACCATTAAGCCTTGTATTAAAGACCATGTATCACATATAATAAACACATACATAATATAATACATGCACATATATATGATTCAGTCAAGTCATGAATGATGAAAACCAGTGCAAAGAAGCTCAGCATTTACAGTCACAATAACACACTTCCTTGGCGCCATCCATAGGAAAAGTCACCACACTGTAACATTTCTATACAGTATTGCAGATTTTCAGTAAGGAGACTCGTAAAGAGATCTCCAGTTCCTAGAGCTGTGTGTGGGCTTATTATATTAAAAAGAACAATGATAACAAATATTACATCATGGTGCGGACCTTTTATTTCCGATGGCATGCACGGAACCCAAATGTTTGTCCTTGGTTTGAAAGGCTTGAACACATAAAAACATCTGTTTTTTCCATTTCATTCCCGATGTGAAAAGGCCTTTAGGAATAATGACACAGAGCGCAAGGCCAATTGTTTTGATTATTTTTAATTCTGTGCCAGACATCCTCGAGACAAACATTCAACCTTTGCTTTTGATTGCAGGGATAAATGCGATAATGGTTTGTTAGAGTGGTTTGCTCAGTCGTTGTCCTTGCCATGTCAGAATGCCAATTTAATGGGGGATTCCTACAAACTATGGGACACCAGCAGCCCCAAACCATTAGAGGCAGACTGTCTGCTGATCCCTAGAAATAAAGGTGTTCGTCCTGAGTGTCCCCACTGTGGGTAATGACCCATCTGGCCAGTGTATGTGTGCGTGGGAGTACATGTGAGTTGAGGTGTCAGGCACTAATGATGACGTATGGAGGAGGTGCAACCATCACTGTAGGGGGTCCAAATACAGCAGGGGCCCAAACATACAATACAGAAGGTGAAGTTGTTGATTCAAAGTCACAGGATCACTTATAGTATGTCAGAAAATATTTCAGTGATTTTAGTTGCCATATATTTTATTTATAGAGCTAGAATGCAATGCACTGAGATGTCATGTATAATGAACTATGCATGATTACATAAACTAAAATCTAAAAGTGAGGAGAGGCAGCAGAGCAATATGTTCAAAGAGGACAAGAAGAGAGAATGGCGGAGGTGCAAGTGTTTGACAGAAGGGATACGTTCACCTCTCTCACAAATGCAGTTTTTCAGGCTCTGCCTCACCCCACTCTACCCCACTGACCGGAGAAATAAAGCATCACAAAGCATTAGTCTGCCAGTAGACTCAAGTTCATATACAGGTGACTAACTCCCCTCCGCTCAACCGGCTCCGGTGTATGGATGTGTATTCCTGTGTGTGGTTGCCAGGCTGTGATTAAATCTTATGTTCTACTGCCCTCCATGGGTGAACAGATAACCTGATGAATTACAATAAGAGAGGAAGGAGGGATTGAATCGTTTTTCTCTTTAATCGACTGAACCTTTATCAATCAAGAATAAATGCTACTTAGCTTGAATAACTTCTCACTGTAAATCACTCTGTATCTTCAGTTATCATGACTCAATCAAGTTTTCAAATCCTATTGTGTTCATGTATCTGAAGCAAAGTGCAGTGAAGAAAAAGGACAAGCTGTATAACTGCCAAATTAAAATTATGTCTCCTTAAGAATTCACTCCTGAAATTATCGAAATTGAATTTTAGTGCGAATTACAACTACTTAATGTATTATTCTAAAAATCTAATAATCTATAATAATGTCAATATTGTGCTTACAGCTTGTTGCACTACCCCCAGAAATCTGACAATGTGGCCATTGTGACAACTGTACAGCAAATTAGAGTGCTATCTTTAAAGGACAATGTCAGATATTCGTCTCGGTCCTCTATAGCTTTTATCTCTTACACGTCTCATTTATCTGAGCATGTAAGGCACCACATGGACACAAATACTCCCTAACACAAACACATCCTCGCCTTTGTTTCCTCTTGCTTGGGCACCAGTTTATGGTAGCGAGGGATCATAAGCTCAGTTCTGCCTTTCTGCTTCTTTTGAAGGTTCACATTCTCATAGTTCATTTTTAGGTTTCTGGAACAAACAGAGACAATGACAATGTCTTTGAGAACAGAAGAAACAGACAAACAAATAGAAGAAATACAAAAACAAAAGGAAGAAAGAGGGACAAAAGTGTTGTTTAAAAACATACAAAACAGAAAAAAGTAAAGAGTAAAGAAGAAATGCAATTTATTACATGAGAGGAGAAAACGCAGGTGTAATGGAAAAGGAGTGTTAACAAAGCAAAGACAAAAGGAGATATAATGAATGACTAGAAAAGTAATGAGGAGGAGAAAAGACAAGAAACATAGACTGAAGCAGAGTTTCACAATCACACATATGATTATGCATAAATGTCTCCCTACACCAGTATGTTTACAGTATAATTGCTCTTTCCCTTCTCTGACTAAGGTGATTCCTTCATGCTTATAGCTGAGCTGGATGTGTGCCCAGCAATGCAGAAGTGCTTAGTAAGGCCTATCCTCCCTCACCAATAGAAATGCTCTGTGAAACATGTCAACCATAACGTCCTGGCTGTACGCTCAAAGCAATATCTGACTTATGTGGAAAGACATCTCCATTCAGCACACATCTCTGAAAGAGGTCAAAAGCCCATTAGATGCGCTGGAGAATCTAATCTAGCCAACCTTTATGCAGGATTCAAAATGTGAATTGGTTTAGGTCTAACTCTCAATATCTCAGAATCACAGATGATGCTACATGCTTGTTTGGTTGGTGAAGTTCCTAAGGCAAGTTCAGCTATTTCTAGAAAAATGCAAACAAGTGAATTGGACAAAATGTAAAACCATTTTTTAAAGTGTTACCAGGCTTCTGTTATGATATGATCTTCATTGTTGTTCACATGCCACTGATACTAAATTCATGTTAGGGTAATATTGTCCTGGACCCGGTCCCTCCTCCACTGTCACCTCCTCTCTCTACCCTGCCATGCTGCCAAAGTGAACTCCTTCTATATTTCTTCTCTGACTACAGAAAGAGAGAGAACAAGAGTGACCACACAGACACCCAGAGAAAGTAGGTGAACAGTGGATGGAAGAAAGGATTGGTCACAGAGAAACAATGAGAAAAACAAAGATTGTATGGGGGGGGAGAGAACGAGATAACCAGAGGATAATTGGATGAACAAAGAAGGAGAAAATAGAATAGACACATTCGCACTTATCTGGTTTCTCTTCCAGCCAGGGCTCATGAAGTTGGGGTTGAATGAAACGTAAAGTTCAGTCAAATGCCAGAGTATGTCAGAGATCGATGAGAGACCCTCCGTCCCTTCTTATCTCTCCGAGTTTTACAACCTGCTTCCTCTGCCTCCGGCCTTTCAGATAGGACCGGTCCACTCGGCAGCTTAACTACTGAGAAAAGGTCTGTCTGAAAATTAGCTGGCCAGGTGTCACCAAACACATTTCAGAGATACTATGTGTGAGATTTTCTCCAAAAAAATATCTTGCAAGGGTGCTGCAAAATGAGAGTACCAAGTTTTGAATCCCAATTCATCTTAGTTTAGTGTTCTGGCATGTTACTGTTTGCTAATTAGTGCTAAACACAAAGTAAAGCTCCCATTAGGTTTGCAGAGATTTATCCAGATTGTTGGTCAAATCACAACGGGGGGTAAAAATTAAACATGATTTAATGTAATTAAGATAAATGAAGGAAGCCTCTTGATAGAGTTTTTAACTGTGGGAGGTTTGGAATTTTAAAAGGCCAGACCTTACTATAAAATTCTCAATTATCCCAATTTACTTCAATTCACATTACTGACACTGACAGAAGTCTGCTGCTCGTCCATCAAAAATGAAATCACATTAAATTAAACATAAAAAGCTTCCCTAACTGAATAAAAAGAATTGAAAGCATCCAAAATTCTTCCCTTTCTTTTTCTAACTTTTCATTGACCTAGCTGTCTCGTTCCATTCATTGAGGCAGGTTATGTGAGGATTGGCAGGGAGTCTGAAAAAGTTTTTAACTCCATGTGGTGCCTGTCTCCTTATCTCAACTTCAACAGTGACTGGCGGATGAGATATGAGGTTTTGTCCCCTGTGATCTTCCAATCCAGTTTTGAGGAAGGGAGATAGGAAACATGGATGTTCAAACGCTTAGAGTTAAAAAGAAAAACAGAACTGCTCTGCATCTCACGCAGACACGTACAAGCACCGTGATGGCATCGCAGCTGGCACCGAGTTCAGACGCACAAATTGCCTATTTCTGACAAGGAGAGCTTTTAAAATCAAAACAAAAACACAGCAAGTGGGTAAAAACATATTCATTCAAGCTAAATAAAATGGAACGGCAGGCTTTTTACTATTTAAATGAGGATACATTTTTGTCAGTGTGGTCGTGTGTGGGCCAGATCCCGCAGGCCGACATTGTTGGTGTGCTTTCTCCAAACATGCACACAACACAGCATGGGTTTGAATCTCATTACAGTTCTCTTTAGAGGACAATCTTGCTTTTGATGTCCACAGGCAGGTTTTAGTTTCCGTCTCACATCTTCATGTCTGTGTAGATAAAACTAAAAGACTAATACTTGATTCCTGGTGCAGGGTATTTACAAACAATGAAAAGTATTATTCCTATAGCCTTGTAAAATAACACCCTAGACTTAACCTGAATCCTAACCATCAGGTGACATGTTGAGCTTTCTAAACGGGTGACTCTGCTCCTGTATGCAAACAATGTCTGTGCTCCATATCACCCTCTATATTATATGATAATCTGACGAATATAAAACTACACAGTCAGAACAAACAAAATATATCAACGGTTTCTGAATTACCCTAAGAGCAATTTACATTATTGTGTATTTTTGTCATTTTTTTGCCACAATATATGCCTACACCAAAGTATCAACCAATAACTACTCCAGCATTTTATTCCATCTCGAATTTGGAGTACAAGGGAGTAAGTATCAGTCGATGCAGTGAAGTAATGATTCAGTCAATACGGACGTGAACCATAAGTTTAGGGTCAGTGGATGAAACCGATTAAGAAGCGTTTGATTCTCTCAACAACATTCACACAGAAAACAAAGCTACAAAACAAAGCAATGCTCTTTTGATTTCTGTCTAATGTCTTATCATTCAAAGGTTGCCCCGGCTACTTTGAAGTTACGTCCTCAGACGACGACGTGTTCTATCGTTTGAACTCAGTCGGAGCACGGGGCGGGGGAAGTGTTGGGTTTAAAGAAAAGAGTGTGTCTGATGGAAGAGGCAGAGGGAGGAAGACAGACGAAGATAGGGGTTGAACTTTCAAAGGGAGAGCAACAGAAGTTGAGACAGAAAAAAAAGAGCCGAGGATGGATGCACTTCTGATAGCCCTAAATCACAGTATGCCTCCGTGCCCGCGCCGGTGGGTTTGACACGAACTCGGCCAACACTCAAGGACGCTGTTGACTTCGCCTGGTCATTAACACATGAAAAATAACTTAATTGAGAGCCAGACCAGCAGGCGTGTGCATTATTTTAAGTGAATATTGTAATATAGCTTGAAGAATAATTACTAATGGCTCTCTTTGTTGGCATGTAAAATGGATGAGCGTTGGCGCGTTGTGGCTTTTTTAAAGTGGAGCTGCATTCATTAGCTATGGAAATGGGTTTTGGGCCAACTGAATGGGGTGGGGTAGGGTTCAGCCGTGCATTAGATCTGCCTAGCACTAATGGACCTCGCCTCGCGGGCAGAGTAAGTACACTCAGACACACACACTCGTACAGACTAATGAAAGCACACATGCGTGCAAATGAACACTTCACAACCTCTGATGAATGTACATTCTAACTTCAACATGAGCGTGCATGTGTGTGTGTGTGCATTTGTCCTTACCAGCAGTGGATTGTAGTAAGCCGGCCCCAGGGTTGTGTCGCTGAGAGGGCGCGGCTGCTTGAGGAGGACAACCAGGGTGTCCTCCTCGTAGCCATAGGCCTGGCCCGGGGAAGGAACGGATGAGATATCTGACTGACGAACAAGCCGGAGACTTTTAGCCTGCAGCCATTGCACAGAGCAAAAAAAAAACAGGGAGAGTAGGGAGAGAAGTCAGGGTTTGTGATGGAAAGGAAGCCCTGGCTTACAAAGTAGCTGAGCACTGCCTGGGGCCAATGAAGTGAGTCTAAAGGAGGGACAGAGAGAGAAGGAGCAAGCCTAGGCAGAAGATAAGAAAGAAAAGGGAAAAAGGGAGGAAGAAAGCTGGAAAGACAGAAGTAAAAATGTAGGAGTATAAACAATATCTGCTGAGGGAACCGGCAGGGAAGGATCGGCATGAAGGTCATCTCAGTCGAAAAGTATCGAAGCAACTCCACTAACTTTCTGGAAGTCTGTAACTAGCTGGGAGTAAAGTGTGCGTGTGTGTGTTAGATATTCAGATAATTACAGCTAGCATAGAAGGAGGAGAGTGTGACCATAATCTCAAGAGGGATTTTTCATGATTTGTCAGGTCTGAAGGTGATTGTATCCGTCTAGAGGAGATAAAAGGACTGAGCTCAGTGTTAACTCAAAGCTTATCTATGTGTGTGTATAGTCTTTTTACAGACATTAATTGAACATAGCACATGAACGAAAAGAGCAACTTTATTTCATCTCAGTTAACTGCATGGCTGAACCACTGATGATGAAGCTGGAGGCTACTGGCCAGGCCACATTACTTAGAACTGAATAACTTTTCTCCACTGTGCGCACATCATGCAAGGTATTTAGTGAGCTAAAAGATCAAATTGTTTGCTTGCTTTGTAAGTGCTTTGTCTTAAGCACTCAAACCACCTGAGAATGTTGATGTGCTTTCTATTTGTTGAATTTGATTAATGTCACGTTGTGAGAGCAGGTATCGAACAAACAGCTATTTCCAGGGGCTGAAAATGGACACACTGTTGTCTTCGGGTTTTAGTCCGACTCTCCCTGGCCAGAACAAGGCCAGTGTAACTGCTACTGAGGATATTACGATGGCATATTAAGCCTAATAAGACTTTTGTTACACTGTCACAGTGACATAAAGAATATCATACATGTCGGGTATCTAGCTCAGCTTCACTGTGCGTATCATCCTATTTTGCATTTCCTACATCGGGACAAAGATAATTGTCAAGTTGAAATCAAGTAAATACCTTACCTTACTGTATTTACAGCAGAGAGGGTTTACAAAGTAAGATGCTATAGAATGACTTATTATGGACAAAATATGTCATGTTTTCTTTCCTTTGTTTCACCTCCCAATGAAAGTGAGGGGCGCGCACACACACACACACACACACACAAACACAAAACACAGTGGTAAGAATATACTGTGATATTTGTGATATTTACACATTGATAGAAAAATGAAGTGAAAACACTGGTAGTGAAAAGCCAGAGAATACATTTGATTTGGTTTAAAGTGAAAAAGTATTGAAAAACATAAAAAAGTGAAATTAACAAGAGCCTGCTCATCCATCAAGCCACTCGAGGTCCAGTCCTTCTCCTCTAAAAGGATTTTCTTTGGACCCCGCAGACAAATTTGAGCTCTTCTTCAATTTCAATGTCTCTTGTGGCTTTGAACTATATTGTTTCTTGTTCCTCTCTGTTTACCATCAGCACACAGTGAAGTGGCTTTAAATTGAAGTTCTTTCTTGAATGGTTTATCCTCCTTCTAAAAGTGTCCGGATCAGGATGACACTTTCAACACTTTCAGCATCTATGCAGAGGTGCTTGTGCTGGGCGGTGAAGAAAAACACGTAGGCCGCTGGATTGTTGGGTCCTGCATTTTCTCTTTCCCCTCAGCAGCTGTAATCAGCTTCCCGTGATAGTCGCAAACAATGTCTCCTTGGGCAAAAGGCTTGGCTGTGACAACTCCTGTAATCAAGAGAACATGACATAATGACTTACTGTAAGTTTAAAATTACGTTTGGCAAAATTTGAATAAAATATCTATTCACTTTGATATTCAGAAACCACACCATGTGGCGGGCAAAAGCTAAAGTGCTTATTTGAGCGATAATATTGCCTCCAATTATGAGGTCAATTAAATGTTTTCCTACCCAGCCCTTTGTCACCCTCAAAATCTCTTTAAAATTTGAGGGTCTGTCTGGATGGTCAACTTTGGGTGCAGTGCCCACAGCTCGACAATTTCTTCAGCCTTCGGACAGTTGGCCGACCACCCCTGCTTTTCGATGAGCTTCTGGACTTTTTTAACCACTGGCTTCCTGCTAGAGAATTTTGCTGAAAGAAACAGAATAAAGAAAGAACAGAATTACTTTCATTCCTGCGAGTAATGAAAATAAATTGCCCAGTTTGAGAGATTTAGCGACATGATAATCCATGTTGCATTAGTGGATTTGGCATACTTACACAGCAGAATATGCTGCCTCCTTGTATATTGGAAAGCTCGCCACTTGTCATAGTTAATTCTGTCGTCAGGAAACCCAGCTTTGACCCTTGCCTTTTTACTTGGTGGCTGGCCGTGTTTGGTCACTGGGAAGACTCTGGCGAAGGCAGTGAAGTCTGTCCGTTTGGGCTTGTTGGCTCTCTCAGGGGGGTCGCTGGGTGAGGACTGGTTTGGTAGAGATGTGCTGTAAAATGAAGGAAAATAAGGATTTAACTATTACAACTTGGTAAGCACCCATCAAATGTGATTGTGCCTTATAAAATGAGATGATGAGGTAACCTACCCTCTCAGGGTGTCCAGCAGTTCAGCCGTACAGGCTACCGATTCCCCCACCCGCATCCTATCGTGCTGCTGAGCCACCTCAGTGGAATGGACCAAGTAATGGCGTACATTCTCCTTCTGAATATCACTGAAGAGAAGCTCTGCCTCCGTCTCCACCGCCCTTCGGACCTCATGGCTGGTAGCTGGTGTGATGTTGTAGCTGCAGAAACAAAATGATAATAGCAATGAGATCCTAGCATGAAATGTTAATTGCGATATGATTGTGTTTGATAATAGATAAAACATGTACACATCAGCACATGGATTTATGTAAGTACACACCTGTCATGCAGCCGGGTTACGTCATTAGTGACGCTGTGGACCTGGTTGCCAGTCGACGAAATGAAGAATTTATCACAATCGTTGGATATGTATGTGGGCCGAATGTTCTCAAAGTAGGCCTGAAACCACTGTGGGAACAAGAGAGAGAATTACTTGACTGTAAAACATTGTGAGCAGTAGACCATGTGTATCATACTGAAACATAAGTGGTGAGCATATGTGGCTGCTAAAGAACTTACAGTTTCCTCTTCCTCAGTCAGGGCAAATGCAGCCACCATCATGGTGGCTGTTTTATGTTGGCTGACTCCAATCACCACTCGTCCATGGACGGCCTTCCGGATTGACCAATCATGTACCTGGAAGAGAGGAAATGTATGAAATGGTAATAATTTATTAATAACTACATTTCCAAAAAGACATTACAGCACACGCGAGCAGACAAATTTCTTCAAGTTGTTAAAATAGATGCACTCACGGTCATGCCTTCCACTGCTCCTGGGCGCAGAAAATGTCTAAGCACCAGGAGTGCTTCACAGTAGTAGCGGAAGTTTGTTTTTTCCATATCTGTGACAGTCTCCTTATCGATAAACTTCCCAACCGTACTGAGGAAGTCATCCCGTGCCACCCTAAAAATTTCTTGGCAGTCCCTGACACTTCGTATTCCCTCAACAATTCGATTGTTACTGGATTTGAACAAACAAAACAACACAAAAAAAAGACATGTTATTAAAAACACCACACTCGGGGTTACATTAATAAACAGAAATAAGGCAATAACAATGTATATCAAAGGCAAAGATTCACCTTGTTTTGCAGACATCCTTAGAATGAGCCTTTGGGACAGGCTTCTTAAGAGTCTGTAATAATTCTTTGTAGGCCTGGAGGTTGTCCTGGAAATCTTTATCTGGTGTTGTGAGATCCAGCCTTGTCTTCAGGTATTTAATGAACCTGATCATGTTTTTGAGATAATTGATGATGGTGGCTGCTGCCATGTCAGTTCGGCGGAGGGAACTTATGTAGTCCCTTGTTTGGCGGCTTTTGCTGACAAAGTCCATGGTGGGTTCGTTCCCAGTCGGCTGCAGGTACCGCAGAAAGCGTGACACATTGTCGACCTTTGAGATAAGGATGATGGGAGAGTCATTTTCACATTAGTGTAATACAGAGAAACTAGACGGTTGTAACGGTGTTGCAATTGTTGTGCTGAAAAATCATCAGTTAAGACTTTTTACCTCCTGTTGGCAGTTCTGGACACACATGGTCTGGTTCAGATATTTCTTGAAGTCCACCAGCAGCGGAGTGTCCTCTGCAAATTTATCATAAAGACCTGCATCCAGCATCCTTGACCGCACAGTGGTTGTCACTTTTGGAAGATCTCTGTAAGTTAAAAAAAAGGAGTTAAAAAGATAACTAATGACATTCTGAATAATGCATTTTTCAGCTTATATCACTTATATGTTCTTTCATGTACTTACTTTTCCCAGGAAGGATCTTCTGTCCCGTCATCCTCATCAGAGGAGGAGGAGTTACTTTCACTTCCTGAGGCACAGGTGCTGTGGGAGGTTGAGGGAGCGGTGGCAGAAGTCTCACGGGCGGCGGGGATGGTGTCGACAGAGGCTATCGCAGCAGAGGTTGAAGTCTCGTGCTCAAGGACCATGTCCGATACAGGGGGCATATTTGTCACAAAAAACCCAAGCTGGTTGAACTTCTTCACGATAGCAATGCGTGAGGCACGCTGGGGTATGTCAATGGCCAGATCATTGTAGTCCCAGATCCTGCCAAAGCGGATCCACTTTTTAAGGGATGCCCTGGCCTTCTTCACCTCCTCTGTGATTTCTGCTGGTGTGCTGTTTTTCATGCACACCCTCGACAGATGGACAGAAAGTTTGTCCTGTGGGAGCTTGCACCGGAGGCAGTGTACATAGTGCCGTTCAGGGATCCGTGGCTCCCTAATGACAAAAAAATGGTCAAATGGTTAAGATATATCAAGCAAAAATTCTCCAGGATGCAAAGAGCAACACAACAAGCAGAAATATAAACCTTTTTCAGTGTATAGAAAATGTTTAAACAAATAAAACGCTCATGTGGTGAATACCTACAAATATCAGAGAGAGTAAAAAGGTCAACCTATTTGATGTACTGATAAAATAACAGCCAATTTCCAGCCCTTAAGTTCAGAATGCAGAAAAAACTCCATTAATGGAAACACAACTATATCCAATAAAGTTAAGAAAAGCAAAATCTTACGTCTTCTTAGTTTTCTCCTTGTGCTTCTGGGGCTTCTTGCCAGTGTTGTTCTGATGTTTAGGCATTGTCGATTGAGTGAAAATAACTTTGATGCAGTGATGCACAAAGAAAGCCTTCTTGTCGAAACAACAAAGTGAAAATTTATCAGATGAACCTCCTGTATTTATCCTAGTTCAGGCACATATGGGTGGGCCAAACTCTATTGTTATGATACCTATCAACCAGCCATTCGGGTGGCAGCACAAGAGGGGTGTCATAGAGTGGGTGTGTCTGCAGTGTCCTGATTGGTCTGGCGTTAATTTGAATAGCCATGTTGTTTCCTTTGTTGGAGCTACAGCATGCCTTTTCAGGTCTGAAAAACATTTTCTTTTTCAGAGAAAAGCTTGGATATCAGGGCATTTCAAAATACATGAGGAGTGGGTGTGTCTGTGGTGTCCTGATGGATGAAAAAGATAAAAACAAGCACACACTTTAACTACACAACATCATCAGTACATCAAATCTGTCCACATTTCTCAGAAGTAAACATGAAAACAAACGTTTTACACACCTATAAAGTAAGAAGTTGAGATTCTGCACTCATAGTGTACACATAGCTGTTTGATAATAAGCCATATTTTCAGCTGACCTGAAAAGGAATGGTTAGAGATAATGCATTTGATTAGAAAAGCTATATTTGAAAGTAATCTTAAACTAGTCACCCAGACATGAAATCTCCTCTCATTTTCTCTCTGATATTCATCAGTCAACATCAGGGCATTTGAACTACAGGTGGAAAACAATCCCCATATTTCAAAATATACTACAACATTAAGGGATACAGATTCAAATACACTGAAACCGGAGCCCCCGTGTGCATAGAAACATTAATGAACGTGCCAACTGTCCAATGACCCGGAGATCACTTTACATTCCAATGGTCCATTCAACCCCGATGAGCCATTAGAATTACCACTGAAAACACAGCTGAATAGACTTCTATGAAGTTACAATCTACATTTGAAAATAACCTTTAAATGGTTAGTGTTGGGTTGCAAAAACACTGGTGTTATACATTAAAGCAACACAGCTTGTTTGATTTTGTAGTGCAAAACAACTGTTCTAGCATTTTGACCACTCTTAGAGCCACATCTGTTTCATGACTTGCTGTCTTCCCCCTGCACCATTAGCCTGCCTTGTGATGTTATCAAGATCAGGTTACTGAGAACTCACTAGAAACCCATTCAATTAACAAGCACCTCCCTGGAACAGCAGCCAACTGCTTCTTTATTTAAACTTCCCGCCATGTTTTACGATTTTAACGGGCGTGCATTGTCTTTAACAGTTTTATATCAGATTCGCTGCACGTCCATTAACCCTTGTATGTTCTGCGTTGTGTTCTATGTGGCGCTGAATGAAGGAAGGACTCGTACCACGACTAGCTGCTGGTTGCTCTTTTAATGGAGGCAGAATGGTGGATTTGTCTGTACAAATAAACAGAAAAACACATAAGGCTCTGTAACATGCAGTCTCCTCCACACAGCACACAGGTCTCAAGCTCCTGTTAGCAGATAAACAAACCCTGTAGACTAACACGTGAAAACATGTCTACTTTAAAGCTTGCAAAAAGTGTGTTTACAAGGTTTATATTCAATTGACACTTTAACTGCACTAGAGCCTAACATTTATACATGCATAAAACAAGGTTTGCATTGTCCAAAAACCGGAATAAATGTTTAACAATGACGAGCAAAACAATACTTTACCTCCTCTCAGCTAATCTAGCGCGAACTGAGAGAAGCACTTGGATGACGTCACAAGGCCTGCGACCTCTTAAAGTGACAGTACAGGTATTAACACCTCTGTCTGAATACATTCAGGCATAAATATAGACAATAAAACACATCTTAAACATAAAGAAAACAATCTTTATCAGGATTTGGTGAAATTTCAACCATAAAGGTAAGGATATATTTTCAACCCGGTTACATGAGCAGGAGGTTTGGTGTGGTCTGGTATTCATTCAATTAGACAAATGTTATTAATCCCCAAGAGGAAAAAATAGTCACAACAGGTAATCCAAAAACTCAGCAATAATGATAATAAAAAAATATATATACACGATTGGACATAAATATTTTTATTTTATTAAGGACATGATGAACAACCTCTTATTGGTGCACTAAATTACACTCATCTACAAAGATTATATAAAATGTCAATTTGTCAGAGGGTGAAACATTAATCAGCCATCCATATGCTGTAAGTCATTAAAATACAAAAACTCACTTTAAATTTCCTCAAGTCTATACTAATAAGACTAACTGGAGACGTTTACTGAAAACTGCACCACTGAATTTAATACTTTCACATAAGAAAAATCTCAAAAGATATTGACCATATTCGGGTAAAAATCAATTTTCTCTAAGGGACCTGGGTCGATCAATTTAAAACAATCAATTTAGTTATTTTGGTAACTAGTTTGATTGTGTACCTGTAGACAGATATATGGAGACTCAACGATGCAGGTACATGTTTTTGTCCCAGTTGGAATAGAACTTGGAGACAAAATATCAGGGATATCACTACATCACCACTTGGGGGCAGCAGCAAGCATCAGATGAGACTGTCAAGACAAGCGATGCATTCAATGTTAATCGGAAATGTTGGTATCATAGAGGCAGGACACCTAAATACAAGTGTTTTAAAAGACAAATGAATGGAAAACACTTGTAATGAATATAATTTAATTAATGTTGTACTCTAAATAGCGTTGATGCGTATGAATCTTCTGAAAAACGATGTATGTATGCTTACATGGGACACATGCATTTTGCAAGTAAACAAATTCAAATAACAATTAGGATACATACTGAGACAATGTTCACATTGTCACTGCAGCACGGAGCAACTAAATTGTCGTTTGACTGATACAATAAGGCAGCAGCTATCAACCGACTGCTTTTATCATGCCATAGGGCCAGAAACGGGCGCGGGAGGATGCTCCTTGAAGGCAACACGTCGCCACCATCACATTCAGCGTCTCCCTCCCCCCACTCCTACCAAGGTGTCACCTTAGGCAGCTAACTCCCAGTCGTACCTTGCGTTCAATTGAACCATTTTGATACACATCTGTGCTCGGCGTCTCTGGACTCTTTGGTGCAATGAAAGGAATCCGGGTTTTCGTGGTTTTCTTGGTGCTTTCCGCGTCTCTGATGTACACCGCCGATGCGGCCAGGAGCAGGACCAGCAACCAGAACAGCTTCCGACGGGCGGCCAACGGCATCTACCAGACTCTGAGTAGTGTTTTCGGGGAGGACAACATCAGAGGCTTGTACAAGGTGAGTAATGTATAAGCAAAGATAACCGTTCGCTTCGTTGCAGGGTCTTGTAGAAGCTAGCAGCCGTCGAGGCGGTTTTTGTGGTCGGACTGTGGCAGAACAGGAAATGAGCGCGCCTGGGCCTGGCCAACAATTTCACGGATGCCATTTTGAAAAGAAATTAGCTATTATCTCCACGATTTATCCGTCAAGAGATGATGCCACTTCGCATAGCATTGCCATGAACAATGAAATAAAGCGTCACCACCACTTACATCCCATAATTAATTGTGTACCCTTCTCATTCATTGAGTCCATCAAATGTCACCTCAAGGATGGCATGTCGGTCCAGGCCGTTCATTTCTCCATATCGACTCCATCCCCAAATTATTAGGAAGCTGCTCTGGCCAGTGTGCTCTCATTGGTTAAGCTGCACTTCCTGCAATTTGAATCCTGATGTTATTTCCTGCATGTGGCCGCCAAAGAGTAGCAAAGTGTGGATACACACGCGATAATACGCTGTCTGACTGCTGCCAAGTAACATTAACTACAGTTTTATGGTGGTGGCTGATGTTTATGACTTTTCAAGTACAAGTCATGTTATCACTCATCAGTTTCATCATCTATAGTGAGAGAAATGGTGTGATATTGTACAGTGTTGTGTCACTTCCCCAGATCTGTATCGTCATGTTTTGGTGTAAACTTTAAATGACAACACAACACATGTAGCAACCCAAGCAAAAAGTTAATCAAAGATTTGTGTTTTTGCTGAATAGTGTTCAATGTGCATTCCATGTGCGTTTTCAGCAGTCAGGCCACTGTGTTACTCTGCTAAAGATAGCTACAGTAGAACTGAAAGTCATCTGTTCATGATTATTACGCAACCGTACCGACTAAAACCACTACTACAGTTCTCTTCATGTTTTTGTTTTCATCCCTCCTCCACTCTCTGCTTGCTTCAATTACAATGTTAGAAATAATACCTCCTTCCTAAAATTCCTCCCTTTTGTATTTGTTTTGGTTCTGTAGTTCTTCTCCAAAACAACAGAGCGGTTTGTCCATGGAGTGGACTCATTTCTTGACACCATCTGGAAGATCTGGTCTGACTTGCTGGATGTGATGGGCATTGACTGTAAGTTTTTAAACGTATTACAACATTTGTAACAAATAAAAGAGGTGCACAAAGAGAGGGACATGTTGTAAGGCTACTTCCTCTTTCTCCCCTCTGTAGCCTCTAACCTCAGCCACTACTTCAGCCCCACATCTCTCACCAACTCACCGGCACGGGCCTTGCTCCTCGTTGCCGCGGTCCTTGTGGCCTACTGGTTCCTCTCCATGTTCCTGGGGGGATTCTTTTACATGCTGCACGCTGTGTTCGGGCGCTTCTTCTGGCTGGCGCGTGTCACGCTCTTCGCTCTGTCCTGCCTCTACATCCTGCAGAAGTTTGAGGGTGACCCCGAGCGAGCGGTGCTGCCACTTTGCTTCATCATGGCGGTGTACTTCATGACGGGGCCAGTGGGGGCGTACTGGCGTCGGGGAGGTGGGGCAGGTTCATTGGAAGAGAAAATCGACCACCTGGACACTCAGATCAGGCTTCTCAACATCAGGCTGAGCCGTGTCATAGACGGCCTGGAGCGCCCCGGGGACCAATAGGTAGCAGTAAGGAGGAGGGGGAGGGAAGGGGTATTCTACAACTAGCTGCAGCAGTCAGAATGCTGTATCCTGAATACATCTGCAGCAACACAACTACTGACTCTATTGTCAGATGGGGGACAAAACTAGATTTGAAAACAGTATTTTAACTGCTTGATTTGATTTTAAGTTACAGAATACCGTAAAATCCTCAGAGGTGTGGACAGTTGACTTGGAGCTTACACAAATCAACCAAACAACAAATTATCTTTTTATGTTCATCTCAAGGCTTTGACTGAAAGGGTTTTTCCTACATTTGTGAGGAAGTTATCAGAGAGATGTCCATGGTTTTCTAAATGCTGGCCTAGTTCTAAACCTCAGCTACTTTTGAGTAACTCCCAAGTTGAGGTTTGGACAAGCATTGTCAATGCTTTTGCTAAATGAAAAGTCATATATTACGTATGTTTGTTTATTTCTATCCTTGTGAATAACCTGGGGGTTACGATTCTTACACACGTCGACAAAAATGTATTCCCCTTTTTTGAAACTATTGTAGGAAACGGGGTATGATGCAGGGGACCGATGAAATCATTGTATTTCTATGTAAAAATCCTCAAGATGTTGGATAATTATTAATATTTAGATTTATTTATTCCATTGTCCATTCAAGATGTTTGACCATGTAGATCTAGCTTGTTTCATCAAGTCACCGTCCCCATAGTGGCACTAGTTTGACATCAGGACCTCTTTTTCATTTCGTGGGTTGTGTGTGCGAGTGCATGAGTAAATGCATCTGGGCGACCTACTCGAGTGTGTGCGCAAATGCATCCGTGTGTGTGTGTTTTCAAGCTTGTGAAACAGAAAAGCACTGTATCAAGACGTCACCATCAGACTACGGCTACAGGCAGCAATATCTCAGGGACTACCACCACACATAGAATTGGAAAAGAGATCTCAAGACTTAAAATCACGTCTTGGTCTCTGAGTTGCTACAGTGTATCAGATGGTTTGGAATCTGTCTCAGTAACTTACAATACTTGATGAATATATGCACAGTTTGCATCATGAGCTTGATTAATGTCTGATGTTGACACCAACTCCAGCTTTTTGATACTAGCATGGAATTAATATCGGGATTTGAAGTGCAGCTCTTCATCAGTTTATTGTTCACATTTAAATGTGTGAATGCACAAGCAAATTATACACACAAGTGTTGAGGATTTTAAGTGTAAACAGGATCAATTTGAAAGCTTGATTACAGATCTAAATTGGTCTAGTGCCTTTGTTCCTGGCAAAGAAAGCAAGTTTGTACTGTAGAACCCCATTTGGCCCTACATTGGAAAAGTACATTTGAAGCATTTAAACAAATGTTTCATGTTAGTATGTTAGGTGATTTAATGTAATGAGATTTACAACCAGCCTGATTGATACCTACAACTTTATCATTCAATTAAAACTGGGCTCTAAACAGAGACATGGTATGCACCACTGTAGCCAACTGTAGTTTGAAACTTTGATAGGGCTTTTCATGTCTTTATTATTTCTGACCATTTTTTTATGTAATTTAAATTGAACAATTTATAGAATCTGGACACTGTAAACACGTTTTGATACAAACGACCCCAAAGCTGTGCATGTTTGAGAGGGCGAATGTTGCTTTTGGTTTCACATGACAAAGATCGACGTCAGTGGGCTCTTACACGTCATAACATTACTGAGGCCAAAGAACCAAACCCATTTGTACCCTTGACACTCATTAATGCAATCCTCAGCAACTATTCGTGTGTGTGTGTGAGATGCATGTATGCCCCGCTCCTAATGTTGCTCCATGTAGTAAGGTGAAGTGTTAATATTCTTCTTTGAAAGGCGTCGCATCACCAAAATACCAGAACTACTCAACACACTGAGATAATTACAGTTACATGTTTTTTTTAATATATATTTTCAGAACAATGGCTGGATTGTATTAGACCCATTGTCTTGCCTTTCATCTTTATCTTGGATTTAAGTCTTCATTAAATCAGAAAAATGCGATAAAACTAGTCGCGTATTTGAATACAGCCGGTCATTTTGATTGAAAATCTTTCCCCAAACCCACCCAGTTCATCCCTGCAGTAACTCCACACCCCCGGGTAGCTCATATAGCCTAAATAATCTGGGATTTCTTTTGCATGCTGTTTTTATGTCACATTATATACATGTGCTTGACTGCCTAGGCAGAGAACCCTTCCAAAATGTGATGTGTGATGTGATGAGTTAGTCAGAGGTTAATTATATCAGGGGTTTGGATTTAACTGGAGACAAACCCGCTGAATTGCACTGTTTGGAACGATGGTGCTGCTGTCTTGTGGTGTGTGTGGTTACAGTCTAAAGCCAATGACCCGTGTATGTTTTACTAATGACAGCATGTGTGATTTATGATGGTGTTAATTGAATAGTATTAGTGATGTATGTTATTGAAGGAAGGTTTTTACCCAGTTTTCCAATGGATCATGGAATTGGAATTTGAAAAGATTCTGGATTTTGAAAGTTGCTTATCAGGTGTTTTTAGACACTGAAAACTGAAGGACTTGAACATAATTTATCTCATAATGTCTTTATTAATTATTTCTGTCAATTGTCAGACAAACGGGGTGAAAACACAGAAAGTGTATACTTAAAGTTGCCACTAGCGAGGCCTACTCATGTATGAATCATCATTACTACTGGATGTTGAACTGAATGACCTCCCTCAGCACTGGATTGAATGCTACATTCAGATTATATTTATTCTCTGTTGAAACTGCCCATTGAATGGCTAGGTGTTCCATTATTTTCATGTACTGTATCCGACTCATTCCTATTATTCTATGTGGCCTGCTTTTTATATCATGCTGTGCCAGTAATGTATATACTTATTTTTTTATTTAAGGCAGTCATTTTTATGATTTTTTTTTCAGGTAATCAATCATTTCAGACCTTTTTGTTTTATCAGAATACTTCGGTATTTCAGTGATATGGAAAGCGTCAAAGTGTTCTGCCTGCTGTTGTCTGTGTGTAAGCGTGTCTTTATCAAAACCTGTTGGTGGATAAATTGTTAATTTTGTCAGTGAAAATGAGGTCTTGAATAAATTAAACGCCACAGTATGATAAGGTCTTCTACTTTCTGATTCATTAATCATTTCCTTCTGATGTGATATCCACGTGTGAATGTGTTTGTTTTTTATGTTGTGATAAGAATGACATTTCTTACACTAGTTGGCACTGATCAATCTTTGGTGTTCCCTAAAAACACATTTTGTAATTGAGACTCATTCAACAGTTTACAAAAAGATAAAGTCTTAATATCTGGGAGAATTAAAACAAATTAAGTGAATGTCAGCTGTGCCTTGTTGTATACATATGTTAGAAAAATACCCCGAAAAGACATTTACATAAATGTACACTAAATATTAGCTGATCTTTTTAAATGTAAGAGATGTTCTAAAAAACTACAATCTGTTCCTTTAATGGCTCACATCTGCCTGCTGCGGTGGATTTAAGATTACAAACTGTTGGGGAAAAACCTGGCCCGGGAAGTGGATGCTTTAAAAAGATTGTCATGGTGCCCTTGAGCAAAACAAGGAGCTCCAGTGGTCGGAAATAGAACATTTAAAGTTGTACTCCGTGATTTTCAGTTGTAAACTTGATTCAACTACATGTTTTCTCACAGCAGACACAAAGTACATACTATTGATTTGTGTTCTGAGAAATCTCTCAGAGTGAGCTGGTATACTATCATTGATTTCATTTATCTTTAGTACTCTGATTGAGATGAAGCAAGCATTCGTATTGAACGACAAGTACGTAAGAGGCATATTAAATATAAGTCTGTGTCAAAAAATCTCATGATCCAAGAAGCCAAGACCAAGATTTATGTATCAGACATTAGAAAATGATTTATTTATTGCTTAATAATAATGTATCAAACAGATTAAATCAAGTGTGGCTGTTTAGAGTGACGAATAACCAATGGTAGTTTCTCCTGAAATGAAATGTCTGATCACCTTCGGTTCCCCACTTGTAGCGTTCCCTACAGTTTAAAAAAAGTAATAAGAAAGAAATAACTCAAATGGAATTGGATGATATAGCAACCACTGTCACATTAACAGCTACTGGCTAAAATATAGCAAGTCTGGATTGCTCATCCTAAAAAAAGGGAGATCAACACAGTGATACTATAAATTAAAACAAAATCTAATGCCTCAGTGATTGTAAATCAAAGAATATCTTAACTAACTAACTAGCAGCTTTTATGTTGACAAGTCACAGAGCAGCTTTCTTTTTTGCAATATAATCTAATTGGTTTGTTCAAACAATACTGTATTAAAAGGGAATTACTCAGGTATTTTGCATAGTAATTTAAATATAGTGTATACTGGTACCAAACATCAGCTATTGGCAGCTCCAGTTAAAAGATTATCAGAAACTGTAACTTTAAAAACTAATATGAATTGAATTCTAAAAACAAAGCCAATGTTTATATGGTCTTGTGTCGTAGGTATTAATTTGGTCTACACAAATACTAGACTACATTATTACACAATGTTTTGGTGATAAAAATAACTTTCCATAAAGTGATTGACAACAAAGACTGCAAGTCTGACCGCACCTATTTAAGTGCTACTCTTAGTATGAAAATCTATATGGCTTCCACTTCTCTGACGGACATTTCCACATTTTCCTGCTGCATTAAGATGTCCTCCGAAACACGTATTCAGCACCACCAATAAAAGCAATACAACATGCACATAGAGCATCTCGTCAAATCCACCTCGCTGAAGTAGTGTATACAACAGAGCAGTCCCCAGTTATTCTGGTTTGGTCCAACAAGGCAGCAATCCAAGGATCATTTTTATCTTCACAGTCTCACCAATTAATGGGAAATGTGACTTACAGACCAGTTTTCCCAGTAGAGCAGCTCTGATGGGAATCCAGGTGGCTTTGCTGGACAAAAAGGTGCATTCTCCATACATGTCATTATTATCCCCTTCTTTTCTCGCTGGCCTCTTCCATCATTCATCACTGTATGGCAGTCTAGTAAAGCAAAAATATCAATAGAAATATGTAAAATTGTAAAGAGAGAAAAAAGAACATCCATATCCAGTCATCTGCTCGCTGAGTGAGTGGCTGTTCACAGCTCAGGGTTACGAGTCACACCAGGCTCCTCTGGGATATCAGAAGCGTGCCACAACTTTTATGTCCAGGCCACCAACTCCACCTGCACCCGCCCCAGAAACCTGAGCCTGGCCTGATCCGAGGCCGACCTGGATATGATGGAGGCCATTGTTGAAGCTGGTACACAGCAGATTTGTGGAGTCGGTGGGAGCCAAACAAACCAGTGGACCAGCACCATCCAGAGACAACGTCCCTAAACAAACTGAACAGAGGCAGACGGCAGAGAGTGTGTTGGAGGAGAGTTAGTGTCCAGTGACTGTAAATGTGCACCTGTCTTTCTGTATGTCAATGATTCCATCCATGAGCTGTGTTACCTGCTGTGTTCTGATCCCAGACTTTGACGGAGCCGTCATGGGAGGATGTTGCTACCTGAGCTGTGCCACCAGGAGGCGTAGGCACAAACATACAGCAGGCGGCGGTCTGGAGATGACCTCTGTACTCCACAACTTTACAGCCGGGCTGCCGCAGGTCCCAAAGCTAATAAAACAGACACAACTCCACTGAGAACACATGACAATGTCTGACGTTTCAAAACTAGCAGCATAAGTCAACATTAAAATGTCCCCACGCCAATCATGACACATCATCAGGTAGAGACAAACGCTTAACTTCATATTTGGCTTGTCTCTTGCTACTTTTAGACGACGCCTTCCTGCTTCATGGCTGCATGAGCTGTAAAGCTACAAAACATGAAGTTTACTCCAGTTGATGTATGTCTTTCATCGGTAACCTGCTGACAGCCTCAACATATCCACCATATGTACATCTCCATCTATAGAGCCAACAAACCAGCCGTCTTACCGTGGCTTCACAGCCCTGGCCTCCAAAGCCGTTGCTGCTGGACACCAAGTGGTTTCCATTTGGAGAAACGTCACAGTGGGTCTGGATGTATTGCTTGGCTGGAAAAGTATTGGTCACCTGCCATGTACGGCTATCCCACACTCTGTGCACATACACAAAAATATTACTATAGAAACATGCACAGCAAGCTTTTTGTCCAAAACATAAAACATTTCAGACACATCCGACTTGGATGGACAAAAACAAAGGGAATCTCTACTGAAGGTTCTTGCTATACTGCAGGTGGCACATGTGCATTTGCAATAATATAATATATTAAATGTTTCTGTACCTTATAGTCTTATCCTCAGAGGTCTGGACTACAGAGGAGCTGCCAGGCACCCAACACACATGAGTCACCTAGACAGAGAAAAGAGGACAGTGGAACAGTTTAAAGCCCGAGGGGCTTGAACTCGGAAGTAACAGTCAGATTGAATGGCGTATTGATTTGATTATTTTTCTTACAATGCTCGGGTACACACCTAAGGCGATCCAGCATGCTTCATACCATTGTTAGTACAAGGTTGCGTGCGCACAAAAGCACATACTATTATTCTCACCAGGTTTCTGGAAATGTTGTGTCTCTGTTCACATTTTGCTGATTCTATATCCCACAGGCACATCCAGTTGTCACGAGAACCGGTGCACAGCTTTCTCCCCTCTACAAATCACAATAAAAACAGTTCAGTGCGGCTGAAATAATCGACTGTGCATCAAAATTGCAAAACCACATTGAAAGGCAAAAGCCTTTTGAAGCCCCAGGGCTAGTTGAAATATGTGAAAATAAATCACGAGAACATTGTTTCCATTGCTCAAACGTTTTCATCAAACTTGGGTTATCATGCATTCTTCTAACAAACTCTAAATGGCAGATTGGCAACTTTTTCAGCAATTAACATTTTTTTTGTGTTTAAATATTTATGCTTGACTGATGCATTGTATGTTTGTGTGTATGTGTGTACCAGGACTGATAGCTAATCCATTGACCACCAATTCATGCCCACAAAACTCCTGAATAGGTTCGTCCCCCTGGTTTAGGTCCCACATCAGAACAGTCTTGTCCCGAGAGGCACTAAAGATCCATGTACTGCCTGGATAACACACCACCTGACAGATAGATGCAGGCAGAAATAAGAGAAGACGTATGTGTAACAGCTCTCAACAACGTGACACCTTCATCAGTTTGCACGCACACAGTATTGACGTTACCTTGGTAACCTCTCGATTGTGACCCTGGAAGGACTGACACATCCGGCCTTGTTTCCAGTCATACACCACCACAGCCTACAGCGGCAGACACACACACACACACACACATTAATCACTACATGTTTACAGTTTTTCCGCAGAAATCAAACCATAAATGATTATATTTGTATATAATCATTTAAAAACAACATCACCAAATTAATATTATCAATACAAATCTATTAATTTGGAGTAATTTATTACTAGTGCATAGAATATTTTACCTGGTCACTCCCACCAGAAACACACAAATCTGGGCTGAGATTGGTCACAGTGTTGATGGACCCTTGATGGGCAGGTTCATACTGCACCACCTGACTGTCAAAGGTATTATCTGCCTTCTCCCCCTGAGATGCTCTGCACAGAAAACACCAATACAAAAAATAAATCACAAATTAAAAGTATTCAGGCACTATTTAAAAATATATATATTTTAGCCTTCAGCACATCCATCTCTGTATTACTATCATGTAATTTCATCTTTGAGTGAGTTTATCAAATGTTGCATCTGGGAGTAGCACCTCCATTTCCATTGTGCACTGTATTATGGACAATGATCAATAGCCTACCGCACCCAAAAGGCTGTACACAGACATCTTTGACAGCACTTTGTTTTTATTTTTCCCTTGTGTTGAATGCACTATATACTGAGTAGGTAGTACATAAAAGTGCACAGAAACAGTTTCAGAAGTTTGCATGTCTCACCTGTAGAGGTCAGACCTCTTGCGAAACTTGCTTTGTAGTTTGCCCATGTCTGCTAGGAACCTCCAGCCACACTGACATGCAGAGAGAAATGCAATCAGAAGAGGACAAAAATCATGGTTGCATCCGCAAATGGCTATCCTTCCCTTTAGTGAGTGGTGATGAAGAGGGGGGGATGTCGGATCAACACGTTTGCAACCCAACAAATAAAAAAACATCTATAAGAGTTCAGTTGAGTGCAAAAGATCTGTGTGTGGGAAGCATTTAAATACACTGAGGTCACCGGCTATGATATGTCAGATTAAAACCTCAATGTTGTGTAAAAGGCTTCGATCACTGCACATATTTCTGTAGTTCCACTCCCTGAATGACATGCTGTATGATATATTCAAGGCTCACACGCTCCAATTTAAGCAGATACGAAATACATTACATCAGGGTAAAACAGACCAGACTACAAGCGATTACGCCACACGTTCTCACGCAAACACTACTTTCTCTCACACACGCGCAGCTCAGCTCCTCCCTCGTTATCCCGGCGTACTCCTCAAACAATCGACAGGAAGGAGAGGGCTCAAATCCTATTAGAGCCGCATCATTACTGTCACAAGGAATTAGTCGCTTGAAAACACCTGCTATGAACTGTGCTGACAATCATTATGTAACAACACCGAGGGATTTCCATCGTAACACGAGTCACTAATGGTGAAAAAATTGTTCATGACTGACTGATACATTCCTGGAGACAAGTGAAGCGAGGTCTCTTACCTGTCTCACCCGCAGGTGTGGTCGCTGTGTGATGATGAGGCTGTGGCTAACTCGCTAGCATGCTAACTAATCTTTATTTGTCATGCCGAGTTAATGCACTAGTAGCGCCAAAGCGTGGATATACAAACGTTAAAACTTGGTAGAGTCGTTGTCGCAACGACCGAGAAAGGTTCCCCAAAGAGCGCCATGATAGTAAGTTGTCCTAACCGCGTAGGAAACTACACAAAAGTGTCTTTTAACTACAACGGACCCAACCCTCTCCCCGTAGCGACCATGGAGAGACGCTTTCTCGTTTCTAGGCAAGGGCGGGGTCACGTGACACGGGGCAGGAAGTAAACGAAAGCCTTCACTTACAAAATAAAAGTCTGATTCACTATTTGCGATTTATTGAATTTCTGGACGTGTACTTTCCCCATCTACAATCCACTTGCATCCGGTACATGTGCACAGTTTGATATCAGTTAAAATAATTCAACGTGACACACTTTGTATATGCTGTTATTCTGAAACTGACATTTCCATTTTATTTGTTTCCGCTCTGGTAGCTGATAAATAAAGCTAATAAATCATGAAAACACTGTCTGGAGTACAACACACCACCCACAAATTCAACTTTCCGCAAGTGCTTATCCACATTGTACAATGTCATGGAAGGATGCAAAAATATGGTTGGAATTTAAGTCCAAAGTAACTTTACTTTAAAGTGTCTAATATTTTAGAC
Source organism: Chelidonichthys spinosus (assembly GCA_029853015.1). Classification (NCBI taxonomy): domain Eukaryota; kingdom Metazoa; phylum Chordata; class Actinopteri; order Perciformes; family Triglidae; genus Chelidonichthys; species Chelidonichthys spinosus. Next base: position 18,975,962 of record CM056831.1, read on the forward strand.
TAGAGTCATGTAAAACTGAACCAAGCGAATGTCAAAACATTCCAAAATGCATGGGTTTCTCATTGATAACACATAAACTGGGATGATACCAACAACATTATGCATTTGTTTAAAGGATATCTTGACTTTCAACAAGATTTTGCTGAACAGCACGTCCATCCATCCATCCATTTTCTACCGCTTATCCTGTATTTAGGGTCACGGGGGGGCTGGAGCCAATCCCAGCTGTCATTGGGCGAAGGTCTATCGCAGGGACTACATGTAGAGACAGACGCTCACATTCACACCTATGGGCAATTTAGAGTCACCAATTAACCTATCCCCATCTTGCGTCTTTGGACTGTGGGAGGAAGCCGGCGAACCCGGAGAGAACCCACGCTTACACGGGGAGAACATGCAAGGAACAGAAGGAGGAACCCGGGCCGACCCGGGAATCGAACCCAGGACCCTCTTGCTGTGAGGCGAGAGTGCTACCCACTACACCACCGTGCAGCCCTCTGAAGAGCACGTGGCAGGTTAAAATGTTACTGACCTGTGGCTGCATGTCCCTCTACAGAGCTGGTTGTTTGACCTTCATTACAGAAACAGGTTGAATGGCTCCCCAAGCTGGATTCTATCTGGGACAAATCTGACAGGTCCCTGGATAGCTACAATTAATTAGACTAGAACTATTTAACAGTTGTTCTTTTCATGTCATATTTGCATGCGCTTCCTTGTAGCTCTGATTTTAGTCATAAAAAGTCAGGAGAGAAAAAACTGGCTTTGACGTCATGCGCTGGATTTAAACAAATACATTACAAGCAATTAAACACAGGGATGTCCCCATTTAAATGGTCTAAATAAGCCACTTAGTCAGGTTACAATCTGCACTGCTCAATACCAGTCAATAATGTGAGATGACCTGAATTCTAACTTCGCAGCAAATGGTTTAACTATTTAAAGTGTTGAAGTAGTTTGTCAGTCATTTTACAGCAACATAATGTTGATTCCAATAATGAGATATTGTCATCGCTGTGCACACGACCCTGTCCAGGTCGAAACAGACGTCTATGGCCTAAAGTGTGTCTGCTGAAGTGCACTCATTGTAATATGTCTGCAAAGTAAAGCAAAACAAATGCAGCTCATGAAGACAAGTGCTTTTACTTCATAATCACTATCTCTGACTTGTAGTGCAAGATCCATTTGCCTCAACCAGACTGTCACAAGGACTTGTGTAGAGATTTATGTCACACACCACTGAAACCTTTGAGAGTATACTGTAGTAAAGTGGATATTTTATGGTGCGGTTAAAAAGTCCTGAACTTTGCCCTGTGAATGCCCATCTGCTAATTAGACTCAGACTCATGATTCCATTTGGAGGTTACTGGAAATGGAGTGTGGCTATTTCCCAAAATAGAGTGGAGTCACTATTACAGGTGGAAGACAGCCTGTGACCCACCACGAAACAAACACGGAATATAAATCAATCTGAGTGGATGTAAATGTAGTATTATATGTTATTAACAATAAAAAAATATATATTTTTTATCTTTTACAGTGATCTTGTTCACATCAGCCCTGTCTCTGACCTATACCAAACTCTACTTCACAAAGCACCAGGTCACTGGATGCAATTTGCATGGCCCAAGGTTAACCTGATAATAAACAAAATCTAAATGTAATTTTTAAGTGGAGAAAATATGGCTTTAAAAATGGTTGACTTTAGAGCATTTTCCCCCTGTTTAAACAAAGACTAGTCTATAATAATATGATGCAAAACGTTCCCTAAATTTTTAGAGGGATATTTTTATCAGTGACGTTTTGAGGCAGACCTTAAACACAAAAACCATAATGTGTTAACTTATAACACGTTTGATTCCCCTTCCAATAACGAGTGGGCAATGATAACCAATTTGTTGGGTTGTGTAAAAGGCAGAAGTAAAAAGGCCACCGAACCACCGATAACACTAATGGCTAAGAACAGTGGGGATGATCATAATGGAACAACTGTGGATACATGATACGGCCTCTAACATCCACCCATCCATCCACTTATCATTTCATCAATCTCTAAGTGTGTGTGGGCCTATTGTTAGAATAATGTGACTAACAACTGCTGTGTAACTCTGGTTTGTTAAAGGTGGCACAGATTATCTAACAACTAGGTGGACACAGAAGGATAAACGTGGAATACACATTTATTGAATATATAATATTTTCCTGTGATGGAGATCATATATAGTTTGAGGCTCGCAATAGCAAACCAATAATATGAACACCGCATATTCACAAGGGATTTTCTTCCACTAGACTGCGTAGGCCTGCAAGTGTACGTGTGATTGTTTTCTACCACACACACACACACACACACACACACACACACACAAAACGAGCTGCATTCGTAGAAAATCAAATCCTGCCATTCAAGGTTTCCATTCGAATACGTCAGCTTTACACAACCTGGCGTTCTGTGACGACTCTTCCTACAAAGTCAGCACAAAAACAGCGAGTTTAAGTGGCGTCGCCCCGCAGTACGCCCACAGAGATACGAGCTCAGCTCCTCCATTCATGCACATTTTCTATTCCACAGGTTGGCGTATAAATACGCGTGTGGCGTTTGCTCGACGCGACACTCCCCCCACCCCTCGTCGATGGGAGGCCGACGTCACCCTGCCAGCGGAGGAGTGGATAGCCTCTGTAATAAAAATACATGAAGAGAATTGAGGAAAAAGGAGAAGATCGGCGGCGGAGGGTGGGAGAGAAAAGCAACAACACGGCGTCTATTCCTTCCTTGACGAGCCGCGGACGTGAACGCCTTTTCACACAAACCGGGATATATTTTGGGCAGCGGCGTCGACAGCTCCGGCTGAAATGCCATGTTATGCGTGGCTTTCTTAGGTTTTTTGTTGTTGTTGTTGAGCAGACAGACAGAGATAACTGTACTGTATCCCAGCCTAGCGGATTGGAGTGAAAGTCCGCCATATTCTGCTTTACCACGCCCGGGAGTCGAGCCGTTGGAAAATAAACGAGCTTTACGCATGTGTTTCTCCCCCGTCGCCCTCAAACCCACAACGGACGGTAACTTGAACGCTGGAGATTTTTCTTTTTTTTTTTGGTTGATTGAAAAATAGCAACACCGAGGACTTTTGGGAGAGAGGGCGGCCGGATGGCAACGCTTAACGGGATCCCGCAGAGCAGCACGGAGGATGGGTCTTAAAAGGATCTGTTGATCATATTGAGAAGGAAAAGCAGATTACACCAATTAAGATCGCTCAGAGATTCAACTCCGACCGCTCTGGGTTGCTAGTTTGAAGCCCAGAGAACGAACCGAAACGGAGGAGGAGGAGGGGGGGGAGGTCAATCATTTCTCAAACATCTTATTTTCCTTTTCGCCACAATCTGTGAGGCGTTCAGGCTCATTATCAGGGCGTCCACGCGTTATTCCACCGCCACAAGCAGGCCTGTATGGGGACGTTATTTGACATTCACAGGCCTCTGCTTCTTTTTTTCTCTCTTCACTCAGACGAAGCTGAAATCTGAATGAATCATTGAGAGGAGAAAGCGGAAAAAGTGCGTGTTTTTTTTTTTTAAAAGAAGGAGCGAGGATGACCCTCGAATCCATAATGGCGTGTTGCCTGAGCGAGGAGGCGAAAGAAGCCCGGCGGATCAACGACGAGATCGAAAGGCAGCTCCGCCGGGATAAGAGGGACGCACGCCGGGAACTGAAACTGTTGCTTCTCGGTAAGCCCGGCAGGGAGAAAGGCGGGGAGGGGGAGGAGGGCGGGAGACACGGATGCTAAACCCGAGTATACCTCTCACCTAGAGTACCTTTAGTGGGGTGGGGGGTGTGTGATGGTGGGGGGGCTTCCCACCTGAGTGAAGGTGAAATACCTCGGTGGGGTTGGGAGTCCAGTGCACAGATTGGCAGGTCAGCGGAGCGAGGAGGTGCTGCCCAGTCAGGCCTGTAGGGCTCCCGGTGTGATAAAAAAAACACCTGATTTAAATAACTGCTACAGGTTAGAAAACCAATGCTTACCAGCCTTACCACTTACCTCTTCAGGCATACTTTGCAGCCGGGCCTAGGGGCCCCGATCCAGGTGGGGTCTGCTAGTGAGTGTCAAACACTGGCCGGGCCAAAGTCCAGTGTTTTATTGGGAGTAATCAAGGCAGTATTGCAGCTTAACAGCTAACCCCGGCAGTGATTATATCACAGGTGTTAGTCTGTGGATGGTGGTTGAAAGCATACATAGAGGCTACTGTGACGGTATGCTCATCACCACCCACCTCTAATACATTGTCATCATCATCATCATCATCATCATCAACCAAACCAATTGAATCATCAATGGAAACCATGCAGACACACAATGAGTTGAAATAATAACAGTGTCGTACAATCTTTAAACTTTCAGATGATTTGATGGTGTCTGTTTATTGTGACAGTGTGGGGTTGTGATGAGTGGGTGGGTGGGTGTTCATCCTGTCGAGAAGTATGTGTCATACTGGAGAAAGTCATCTACTCACCATCACTCATTAGATTCGCTACGAGAAGCCCATCGGTTGTGGAGAGCGGTGCCAGAAACCTCTCCTCCTGATCAGGTGCCCTCCTCTCTCAGTCCCTTTTAGTAAATGCATGGAGGAGAAGGTGGTGAGGCAGGCTGGGATTTAGGATCACATCACCCAGACTACTTGGAGAAGGCATGTAAGAGTGTTGCCTCTTTAAGGATGTTTGTTTTTTGAGAGGTTGAAGGAGAAATGAATCCCCTTTGCCCTCCCGTTAGTACAAAATAATGAAATGAATCCCCCCTTAACCGGATTTGAAGTAGCTGACTGCCACCTCCCTTGTAAATGGGACAAAGAATCGTGTTGTTGTTTTCGTCTAATCTCTTTTTAATACCCAACAATTCGCCTATTATGTAAACGCATGAACAGCCACTGACCCAAACAAAAAAAGTGACGATGTGCAAGTCTGAGGGTGTAACTGTATTTCTCAAGTATTTGTGATTTAATCAATTATTAGTCACAATTCTTGTTAGAAAACATTTAACGGCTGAAACCAAATGACTGATTAAGATTCATATTCAATACGGATTGTTTTGTGTGTAGTATCTGCTTATCAGTAGGTCGTATCAATACAGGGTTTTATATTTCAGAGTGGTTTAGCAGCATGCCTCTAATGACAGGATGCTTACAATTACTGTCTTTGAATATTGAGTCACAGGGAAGATACAATCCATTAAGTAGCAAAGTAAAAAGTTTCCAGTAATGGTGAACCATATGTGTGATGTCATGTCCGAGCTCACAAAACAATTATGGCTCAATCAACCAGTGTTTTGTTGTTTTTTTTCAGTGAGATTAGTGCTCATTAAATATGTGAGCTTATACACACACGCCTCTGAATAAACAGTGAGTGTAATTGTGTACAGTCGACCGCTCCCACTACCAGAGATGGAGTTAACAGGAGGAAGTTGTGTGCACTCGATGTGGCTCCATTAACCCATATGCTATCTGTGAATTTGAGGGTTTTCAAATTTGCTAATTTCTCAATGCATCATGGGATGCGACAAAAAAAATTCTTTAGAAGTTTCTCAGTTCTTCAAAAATGACCATCGCTTGGCTTTTTCCACTTCCAGTTTTTCAAAACCACTAATAGCTTTATATCCACAGAGACCGGGTCCATCCAAGCCTCACAACACAACCAATGAGCAGGTTTAAAGAACATAACAGGCTTTAATCCGTCCTCCCTGTGCAACAAATATCCATTAAGGCGTCGTAAAACAATAAGGGAGATGTGTTGAAATTGGTCGCTCATTTAACGTTGGCAGATGACCGAGGGTACATAAGCAGAAGCAGAGAGAGACAGAGATGTTGCAGCGGGAGGATGGTTGGATAGTGTAATGCTGAGCGGAGCTGTCTGGCACACACACATAGTTTAAAGCCAGCTAATGAGTCGGAGACAGTAAAGGCCTCACTAAGATAGGTGACTCAGGAAAAGTCCGGCTCAAATCGATGTCCGAATGAGGCGGGGCGAGAACGAGCTGAAACGGATCTCTTCCGGGCAATAAGGGAACATAAACGCATTAATGAAAAATTAGATCACTGACATAATCCATGAGAAAAGCTCGTCCCTCTCGTTCACAAGGAAAAATACACAGATGAGTCGTTTTTTCCCCCACTTGTTTTTGCTCAGAGCTTCGTGTTAAGTGGCATCATTAACTACTAAAAATATTTTGCACCCTACTGCATAAAAAATAGTAGCCATAAGAAAAAACAACTCAGTTGTACCAAAATTGTGTTTCCTTGCTCCGACAGGTCAACATGTCTGCTGTGATAAACGTTATTTAATTTGGGAATAAGGCTAGCGAGATGTAAATTGATCAAATGTATTCCAGCAAAAGAAACATGGCTTCTTTGT